>OX253994.1:11091499-12451499 GCA_946000715.1 Vitis cinerea var. helleri x Vitis riparia
CTCACCAAAGCCATCTCAAGTCAAGTGTTCTCAAAATTTTTAGACAAGTTGGGCATGTGTGACATCTATGCACCAACTTGAAGGGGAGTGTTGAGATATAAGGAATGCTTTCCTTATATCATTCTTTCCTTATATCATTTAGTATTGAGATATTAGGAATGTTTAGATATTAGGAAAGTTGAGATATTAGGAATATTGAGATATTGGGAAAGTTAAGATATTAGGATATTAGTTGTTATTTCCTTATATCATTCTTTTCTTGTATCATTCTTTCCCATTCTTAGAATGGTGATTACCCTCTATATATACTATGTACATGAACGAATGACAGTATGAATGAAAAAACTACCATTTATCAATTTGAAGACTTCATAATCCACATTTTAGGAGAACAGACTGCAACCTTTAAACATCCACCGCCAGTCTACGCACAATGACAAACCATGCCTGCCACTTTCCGAAAACAACCACCACATTGCATGCATGCAAAGACGCCACACACATCTACTTTGGGAGGCGGCATGTTTTGAGGACTTTCCACCATTACCAAAAGAGGTAAGAGTTAAAGCTTTTCTTGTCTTGATTCTGATTCTTGTATTTGAAAGTTATTTCTTTTTTTATATATTAGTTTTGACTTTGAACTAAGTTCAAGATTAATTTTATTTATTTATTAGTTTTTCATTTTAAATTAGAATGAAAGTCAAAGTGTTTATTTATTAGTTTCTATTTTAAGTGAGGCTGAAAGGTAGGGTTTTTGATTATTTTAGTTTTGAGTTTGAATTAGGATTAAAAGTTAAAGTCTTTGTTTATTGGTTTTTATGTATTAAGTTTGGATTTATTTATTTTAAGTAGATTGAAAGTTATAGTTTTTCTTATTAGTTTTGATTCAAAGATATAGGAATGAAGGTTAGGTTATTTGTTAACTTTAATTCTTAATTGATACAATTTTCATTTTGCATTTTAGTCTTTTTTAGAAATTTTAATAAGTTAGTTAAGTTGACCCAAAGTTGTTTTACTCACTTTTTAAGTATGTTAACTTTGATTCTTGTTTGGTTCAATTTCAATTCGTTTGTTTTTCGAAGTTTTAGGTGATTAGTTTAATTGATCCCATAAGATAAAGTTTATGTTTTTTTTTAATTTAATTCTGAATTAGTTTAGTTTAACCTATCTCTTAGTTTAAGTGTGTTTGTGGTTTTAATTCATTAGTTTAAATAATCCTATTAGATAAAGTTTATATTTTTAATTACAAATTAGTTTAGTTTTAATCTATCTTTTAGTTCAAGCGTGTTAGTGATTTTAATTCATTAGTTTAAATAATCATGTTAGATAAAGTTCATGTTTTTAATTCCAATTAGTTTAGTCTTAATTTATTCTTTAGTTTAGATGTGTTGGTGATTTTAATCCAATAGTTTAGTTAATCATGTTAGATAAAGTTCATGTTTCTAATTCTGATTTAGTTCAATTTTAGTTTTTTTTTTTTAGTCTAGATGTGTTTGTGTGTTCAGCTGATCTTATGCTAGTTCTTGATTTGTTATTCTCAATTTATGTGTTTCTTGAATCCTAATTGTTAATTCTTGATGAATATTTTCATTAACTTGTATGATCCAAGTTTTAATATTTTATTGCTTTGGTAGTCTCTTTCAAATTTATTTTTCAGAGGCTATCGAAAAATAGTGAGATTGGCCTCCATTCTCACCACTTTAGTTTGCTCGGTTGTCAAAAATTTTACTTTGTGATTTCATTTTCTTTTGTTTTGCTTGGTATTCTGTTTCTTATGTTTTGTTGTCTTCAAATTAATTTCTTTTACTTCAAAATAAAATAATTTTCTCAAAAGATCCCTCTGAAGATCTATTTTAAAAAATAAAATTCATTTAGAGTCCTTAGAATCAAAATCTCATTTTGTTAAATAATATGCAACCATGTCTTGATTGGTCTGCATCTTTCTTAGTTTTCAATAAAAAATCTGGTTTTGAGTGGAATACAAATCTAAACTTGTGGTCCCAAATAAATGGGATAATTTTGAATTAGATTCATGTATATCAATTGGGGAATTGGTGAAACCCCTACATAAAAATCATTTTTTCAAAACTCATCTTTGTTGCCACTTTTGCTACTTGTTGAAATCATATCTATCTATTTTTTTTTAGGAATTATATACAAGATGTATGTGATAATTGATTACTTTGTATATATACCTTAATCATTTTTTCTATGCTAATTAGATAACAAGTATTCTAGGATTTCTTTATTTTATTATTTATTATCTAACCTTTTATGTCTTGTGGAAGCGCATGATAAGCTATCTATGCTATCCAAGTATGCCCCATATCACCTACCTTCTAAATTTTGTGAATATGATTGTCACTATGAACCACGCCTATGTTTGTTGGGTATCTTGATATATTGTTTCATTGTTCAATTATTTTTTATAAAGTGCATGCTGGATGATATACTATTTGAACTAACTTTGATATCTTGTGATAGCGCTTAAGAAGCAATCCAAGTACGCACCCTAAATTTTCTTTATGATTTGTGATTGGTTCACTTGTTTAGCATGTTATTTTTTTTTAAATCACCTTGCCTACCTAGGTATCCATAATCAACCAATTAATTGTCACATTTTTCTCAACTTAGTCAGTAGAGACCTTTATCGGGCTTAGAAGGGTGCTACCTTTTAGAGGTACCTTCCCAATAGGTAACCTGATCCCTGGACCTAACTCAGGTTTTTCAAAGACACGTTTTTCCAAAAACTATGAAGTCATTTTTTTAGGGTTTTCTTTCTTATTTTACTTTTCCTTTTAAAATAAAAATAAAATAAGTGACGACTCCAACTTTTCCAAAGTAATTTTTTCACCGATAAAAGCGAGTCTTGTCATTGAGTGGGGATGCACGTGAAAAATGCGAGTCCACATTTGGAGTGCCAAACTACATTATAATAGGGTATGAATATATCTTCTCAGTAACAACTAGATCATATGGTTTGGTTAGACAATTGGTGTATGATAGGAACTTGACTTCCAATGACCATTATATTGCTAGTTGTGCCTCCATTTTGGTTTGAATATGCTTTTCGGAAAGTGGTTTGACAAGAGAAAAAGCACGAGAATGTTAGAGGAACCTCACGAATGGATTAGAATAAATAATGAAAACTTTTTAACGATCTAATATATGCCCTTACCATTAGAGGTTGACACAATTTTTAATTAATCTTTTCAGTCAATTTTTTGCTAAGCCTAGTTCATTATTTCTTGTAAAAGATTACGATGTCCATTAATCATCTTTGTTTCCCATTTAAGCAGCTTCCTCATCAATCCGTCATGATAGAATTTACAGAAAAGTTAGAGCCTCTTAGGTGGCTTTTCATGCAACACGTTGTAAGCTTTTGAAATTGGGTACCGACCTACTTTCTCTAGCTGGTCAATCAACGCCTCCAACTTTGAGAATATTCATACTTGGCCACCCATCCAATGACTTACTGTTGGCTTGACCATAAGCTTTTATGTAGAATTCATTATACAATTATTTTAATTGATTTTTTTTATATATTATTTTGCATTTTTAATGCATATAAAATATATTTTTTTTTCACAAAAATAAAATTTAAGAATGTATAATATTAATTTATTAATAAATTAATTTAATTTAAAATATTTTTAAATTAAAAGAAAAATTATGGTGGAGTGAGGTATCTATGGGATTTCCTAAATATGTCTACCCGCCTGACTTAATCTGGTTTAAATTTGTTTTTGGGTAATAGAAATAGATATAAATAAACAAAATGGGTGGAGATGGATGATGTGTGTCGAAACTGCTTCTTGTCTTCCTTAGCATTTTCAAGTAACACTTTATATGCTTTGGAGAGTAGACCATGACCTCGCAATTTTATTTTTACTATCGGGTATGTTTGGTTTCCAAAATGTTTGAAGGAAAATATGTGAAAGAAAATAAAGAGAAAAAGTAGAGAAGAAGAAAAAATAAAGAAAAACAAAAAATGGTTTTAAAGTCAATAAATTATTTTTATATATTACTTTAAATTCATTTTATTTATTTAACTTTTAGATATAAAAATTAAATAATTTAAAAATATATATTAATATTCTTATTAATTTTAATTATATTTTACTTTCTTTCCTATTTTTCATTATATAATCAAATAAAAAAATTATTTTTTTAATGTTTTCTTTTTCTTTCCTTAATACTTATACTTTATGGGACCAAACATAACCATGATATTTCATGCCGGGGCACAAAATTTCGGCAAAATGGAAATGTTGAATAATTTAAAGTAACTTGTAACTTTCCGTTTTATGGCCAACACCATCACCCAAAGGCCAAAGTTATTCTAATTCAAAAGCATCTTTAGATATTGCATGTCCCTAATCCAACCAAGTTCACTTTTGACTCATGACTTATGGTCAAATGCGGAGAGTGCGTCCGTCCACATGGCAATTTCCAAAGTCACTTTTGATTCATGGTTTAAAAGACGAATTTGGAAGCCTCGTGCAACTCACAGCTATTTATCCATTTACAGCTTCCAAACTCGGTAACCCTTCCAACCATGGCTGCCTGCAACGCTGGTATTGCCCAACTCCATTCGTATACACTTCCTTTCCCCCATATCTTCATGATCTCCTTTTTCTCGTCTCTAATGATCCATTCTGGGAATTCATTATCCTTCAATTTGGGCAATTTTGATCCGAATGATCATGAAATTGTTTTTGAGGGGCATGCTTCTTATTCTGCCGATAAAGTCATCCAACTGACCAGAAACCAGCAGGACAAAAAGATGAATGATAGTTGGGGTCGAGCTAGATACTGTAAGCCGTTTCAACTCTGGGATAAGGCCTCCGGAAGAATGGCTGATTTCACTACCAATTTCTCCTTTGAAATTGATTCTCAAAGAAACTCTTCTTATGGTGATGGACTCGCATTCTTTCTTGCTCCAAACAGTACCCGACTGCCTTCAGATGTGACAGGAGGCAGCCTGGGTCTTGTGTCTAGGAACCAGACGCTGAACTCAACAGCAAATCACTTTTTTGCAGTGGAGTTTGATACTTTTCCAAATGCTTGGGATCCAAAACATGATCATGTTGGTATCGATATTAACTCCATGAAATCTGCGAAAAGCGTGACATGGTTGAATAATATTCCGGAAGGAAAAATAAATCATGTTTCCATCAGTTACGCTTCTAGTTCCGAAAATCTGAGTGTTATCTTTGGCACTGATGATTTGTATAATAACACCACTTTACAAAGCCTCTATTACAAAGTTGATCTGAGGAATTACTTGACTCCATTCGTTACTATTGGCTTCTCAAGTGCAACAGGAGATAGGTCCGAGATAAACATCATTCACTCATGGAATTTCAGTTCAGCTTTACATATCTCTGATAGTGCAGAGGAAAACGAAGAAAAGAAGACAGGACTAGTGGTGGGATTGGGTGTTGGCGCTTTTGCCCTGGTGGCTGGGTTGGGATTGGTCTGCTTTTGCTTGTGGAAGAAAAAGATAAGTGAGAAAGGAGAAGCCGATCCTGATTTTGAGCTGTCCATGGATGACGATTTTGAAAAGGGTACTGGGCCTCGGAAGTTTATGTATCATGAGTTGGTTCTGGCCACAAATAACTTTGCAGAGGGAGAGAAGGTTGGAGAGGGAGGGTTTGGTGGGGTCTACAAAGGTTTCTCGAGTAATCTAAGCTCCTACGTTGCTGTTAAAAGGGTATCAAAAGGGTCCAACCAAGGGATAAAGGAGTATGCATCTGAAGTAAAGATCATCAGTAGGTTGAGACATCGGAATCTGCTTCAGCTGTTGGGCTGGTGCCATAAGAAAAGAGAGCTTCTATTGGTTTACGAGTTCATGCCCAATGGTAGTTTGGCTTCTTGTTTGTTTCAAGGGAAAACCTTGTTGACATGGGCAACGAGGTACAAAATTGCTACTGGATTGGCCTCGGCGTTGCTCTACCTGCATGAAGAATGGGAACAATGTGTTGTGCATAGAGATATAAAATCCAGTAATGTTATGCTGGATGCGGAATTCAATGCTAAGCTTGGTGATTTCGGGCTAGCCAGGCTTGTTGATCATGGGAAAGAGTCACAAACCACAGTTTTGGCAGGGACAATGGGGTACATGGCTCCTGAATGTATCATGACGGGCAAGGCTAGCAAGGAATTGGATGTCTACAGTTTTGGAGTTGTTGTGTTAGAAATTTGCAGTGGAAGAAGATGTGTAGAACCGAAAGCACAAGAAGATCAGATCAGATTGGTGGAGTGGGTTTGGAACCTTTATGGAGTAGGAAAGCTTCTTGAAGCAGCTGACTCAAGACTATCTGCAGATTTTGATGAGGAACAAATGGTACGCCTGATGGTTGTTGGGCTTTGGTGTGCTTACCCAGACTGCAGTCTTCGTCCCTCGATAAGGCAAGCAATTAATGTCCTTGATTCTGAAGCTTCGTTGCCTGCTCTCCCTTCAAAGATGCCCGTGCCAATGTATTATGCTTCTCCAGCAAATACGTCTGCCATTTCGCTTCAAACATCCTATACTGCTACCACTTCTGAGAGAGGCCAATCCCAGCCTTCAGGATTTTCTATCGGAACAAACTCAGGACTGTTTGGTATTTGGGAATAGGAATGGAAATAGAATGGGAATGTGGGTGAATCACAATCCCATGTAGAAAAGAGAAATCAAAATCCCAGTGAGAAGGAGATTTGATTTCCATAACAATCAATTTTTGATTCTCGTTCTACAAAAAACACTCCAAACACGCATAAATGAGTATGAACAGTATTTATTTATGATTCTCGTTCTCTGTTTCAGCTAGCGTTCCAAACTTGCTTAAGTTCGCATTTTCTTCTTCTACTTCCCGCATCCCTGCTGTACCCAGACTAAGTTCATAAGTTTGTCTGGTGTCAATTTGTTATGTATTTGGTAGTTAATTTTCTGGATTCAGTTTGTTATGTAATTTCTGTAATTTACTTTTGAAAGCATATCCATGCATGATGAGCTCCAACTGTTTTGATATTCTCCATTTTTAAGTTCAAACAATTGAAGAGACTGCACGTGTCATGGCACCATCTAGCTGCAAATCGCCTGAGTCCAAGAATGAATGCTTGTGCAAGCCTCAGGATCATTTCAGATGATCTGACAATCTTTGTTAATTAAAAGTTCAAATAAAAAATTTAAATACAAAGCTTAGAAAATCGATCAATTATCACTTATTCATTAATTAAAAATAATATTTATTTTTAGCAAAATTTAAATTTTATGAAGAAATTCAATTATTTTATTAATATTTTTCAATATATATATATGTACAAATGCTGAGGGGTTGGCGGCCGGCACATGCCTCCCTATCCTTTCTGGGTCCAAGTGCATAGGAAAGAAACAGAGCAGAGAACTTACATGAGTGTGTTGGTCCACCTCTTTGCTGCCCAAACTCTTCGCTTTAACCCTAGACACATGAAGCTATGGACCCTGGCCATGGGCAAATTGACTACAACCATTTACTACCCTTTTACAATCAAGAATTAAAATGTGACATCTTATCTTGGTTCTTTTTTCTTACGTCACTACAAGAAAAAAGGGAATTAATGATGTTTTTTAAGCGTCAAGAAAAGCATAAGATGACGCTTCTCTAAATCGTCCTTTTCTCCCCTATCATTATATGTTTTAGTCAATAATGACGCTTTTAGGAAGTGTCATCTTTGAATTATACTTTCAATAACACTTTAAAAAGTGTCATCTTTGAATATTTTTTTACTAAAATAATTTTTATAGAATTGTCATTGTCGACGCTTATACAAAGCGTCATCTTTGGATTATTTTTTAATGACAATTTTAAAAGCGTCATCTTTGGTTTATGTTAATAATGACACTTAATAGAAGCGTCATCTTTAAGCATTTTATTTTAATAATAATATTGGTATTATGTTTTTAAAATAATGAATTTCCTATATAATTAAATAAAAGCAAAAGCATTATAAATCATAAAACAAACATGCTAATATTCTTCTTATTGGGTCAAAGGTAAAAGTTTTACTAGAGTAAATAAATTATTAGTGTTAAAAAATACTGCCACTAAGTAAGATAATTATCTCAATCATTAAGTATACAACCACATGAATATGTCTTAGTTCCCTTAATTATTGAAAAGATCCATTTTAAAATGATTTATACTATGTTGATAGTGAAGAAAAATAAATCTTCATTTACCTTATCATTGGCATCATCCCTGTGAAAGTCTTCTTCATTAGGGTTTTGCTTCAGAGAGGTTATCAATAACATTAGAGTAATATAAATCAAAAGAGGTTAATTAAAAAAAAATAAAAATAAACATTGATAGATTTAATTTTTCACAAAATAGTCACTACAAGAAAATGAGAAAATTATAAGAAAAGGAATTCAAAATAATTTACAAGAAAAACTAATGTATATTATGAAGAGTTTTAACCAAATCTAACCGGATGATGAAATTTAAAATTCAACAAAATTTACATAATCATATACTAGCTGATGAATGTTCAAACAATCATACATGAGATTTGAAAATTGATTCATTATCGAGTTCAAACTTATTAATAAAAATAAAAATAGCAGTCAATCAAAAATTGAAGCAAATGAAAGATGAATGAATTAAGTTATATATTTGAAAAGCAATGCAATGAACTTGAACTCTCGTTTATTCCGATGTTGATTTATTGACATAAAGTTCATGAAAGAAAAATAATAGAAGAAAAAAATGCACTCAAATATGCTCTTAGTGGATCAACATGAATATCATTCAACTAGCAGACTTACTTGCATGTTCCCAACAAGTAACGTGAAAAGCATCAATTTTAAGAATTACAATGATAATAGTTGCCTACTTCATAAGAAAGAAACACATAGTTTCTTTCAACATTAACAAATGCAAATCTCAAAAGCTAATTAATGAAGCATAGGAGTTGGGGTAGCTCCTTATGGACTTTTAATAAAGAACTCTTAAAACATTATCAAATAAAAGAATAACATAAGACCTACTATGCACAGTTAAAAATAATACCAAGGTCCAAATAAGATGAAAACCATCTTACTACACTATGTTAATATTAATTTCTTTTTTAATTTCTTATATTTTTATTTTTTATTTACTTGATTAGTTTTTACTTTTATTTTAGTTCCTTTGACTTTTAATTTTATTGAGTTGATAAGAGGTGCTTGTTCAAAGTTTTTGAAAATATAAATCATTAGGTAAGTGTATGGTAAGAATCCAAGGATAGGAAAATAAACTTCTTTATATATTTTATTTCAATAAAACCATGAAATGTATCATTGTCTTGTTTAGGATAACATATAACTCCTATGCAATTATAAAAGTAAATAATTAATTTGTAAAGTAATAGAAATAAAATTTTATCTTCTATTTAGTCATCCTTTGAAGCTATTCTATCTTTAAGAGAGAAGTTTCTAGTGTAGTGGTGGATTACCTTTATAAATAGAGGAGATACTTGCCTTTAAAAACAATGTCTTATGTGCATCTAGCCCTCTACTCCTAGTTGTCACAATCATTACCTTCTACTCCTAATTGTCATATAAAATGATAACTTGTTTTCCTGTATCAACAATAGAAGACCACTTTGTCTAATCACTACATCTCATTCCATTCAATAATAATGAAGATATATTATTAAAAAACATTGAAAGTTGGATCTCTTGTTTTTTTATAAAAGAAAAAAGAAAAAAGAAATAGAAACGTAATAAGGGGGGAATGAGAACACATTTATGAACCCACATAAAGAATACTCAAAACTTTTATATTTTTAAATTAGGATTAGTTGTGTAGTCACTCAACCATCTAGAGCAACTTTTAGTAATAAAATAATATATATATTTAATATTTAAAGAGGCCTCAAATACTTTAAATGAAGGTCCACTTAAAAAACAAAAATTAAAAATGACCTTTCCTCCTTCTATTCTTTGTATAAGGTGGAGTGCGCAAGGTTGAAGAAGGCATTGAAAAGACAATAAAGTTTCTTTTAACTTATTGGAAATCTACAACAAACTCCACATAAATATGGTATGCTTACGAATTTGGATAGCTTTTATTAAGTGATGTACTCTAAACCTACATTGGTAGCCTAACTTGAGAAATAAATAATAAAATTGGTATAATTGGTTTCTTGTTCTTAACACATAATCTAGACTATATTTTACAAACTCACAAACCTTGTCAACATATGACAAAACCTTGCAATCCTAATAACGAAAAATAAATAAAGTTAATTATATTTATTAAAAAATAAATGATAATGTATACATGCATCAACACCTAGTTTTGAGGCAAATAGGTGGAATTACACATTTTATCTAAATTATTTCATTGAAAAAAAAGATATAAAACGAATAAAAAAATATATGCCAAACTTATGGTATATATCTTAATCCAATATGCCAAATTTAAGAAATTAAACTAATCTAAGATCTACAAGAGCACAAATAAAAACCACCAAGTCAGGATTAGTATCAAAATTTGGTTTGATTTTCATATGCCTGTTAGTGTATTAGACAAGTTTTAATTTACTATATTGTAGTTAATATAATTCCTAAAGGGGCAACTTCTTTAAAAAATAAAGTATAAAGACTTATATGACCTTTTACTTAGAAGCTATTAAAATTTTATATTAAATGGAAAGTTTAAAATTAATGTCAAATCAAATTAATTAATCTCCATAAATAGAAAAATATTATCTAACTTTCTAACCAATCTCCAAATTACCTTTTCAGGTTGATAAGGTAGTCATGAATGACTTTTAAATTTAAAATTAAATCACTAAAAGTTTCAAACAATAAAATTAAATTTTATAATTTTGATTTATTTAATATAAAATCAAAGAAATCTCCATAAATAAAAAAATATTGTCTTACTTTTTAAACACTTTCCAAATTACCTTTTCGGATAAAATTATATTTTTAAAATTTTATTTTAAAATTTTAAATATCAAATCAAATTAATCTTCATAAATGGAAAAATATTATCTTAGTTTTCAAACGCTCTCCAAATTACATTTCCAAGTTTGATAAGATAGTCATAAATGACCTTTAAATATTAAAATCAATAATTGCTAAAATTACAAATTGAAAATTTGATCGTTTTATAATTAAATCAATTAATCTCCATAATAGAAAAATATTGTCTTAATTTTCAAACAGTTTACAAATTACCTTTTCAAGTTGATAAGATATTCATAAATAACTTTTAAATATTAAAATCACTAATTTTTTTAAACAATATTTTTTTTTAAAATTTGATTTTTTTAATATTAAAATCATCTAATTCTTTAAAATAAAATAAAAAAATTCAATTAATATTTTTTTAACTATCATTATGCAAAAAAAAACTCCCAAAGATTTATATCAAGAATTCAAGTGGCCGAAGACAAGAAGGAAAAATTAGAGGATGACAAAGGGAAAGAAACTAAAAGGATAAACATGAGCTGAATTATCAAATAAAAGATACTGCAAAATATGGAAAATATTCTAAGTTGTTGTATAGAGGCTTAGAAGACAATCAGAATACAGAATCACACTAGAAAGAGTAAAAGAATATATTTAAGCTAAGTTGGAAGAAATAGGTATAATGAGGAACTTATCACCGTCATCTTTCCAACTGATCACTCTAAGAGTACAATCAGTTTACTCATAGATATGGAATTCCATAGTTTGCAAAACAATTATTTTAACAGAAGAGAAAACTTTGTTATGCAATTCTTATCTAATACCAAGTTTGGTAAATGCAAATTCAATAATTTTTAATTTGATATTTTTGAAAACCACTTTTATTTAATTTAGTATTTTTGAAAAAAAATTATTGAAAAAAAATTATTTAACTTAATTTTATAAAATATTTTATATGTGTTCTTAAAGGGTATATTTGTCTGTTACTATTTCATATCCTTCAACTCAATTTGAAGAGTTACACGGACCTTTTGTTAATTTAGGGGCCCATCTACCCCTAAAACATAATTCTCCCATAATCATCATAATCTTAAAGGGAAAAAAAATTACAAGTCTTTTTCACTATAAAAAAAGCAATCAAAGCTAGCGCAAATTCCAATTCATACCCATTCCATTGATCAAAATCCTTTACACCTCTTATCCCAATCAAAGCTAGCGCAAATTCAAATTCACACCCATTCTATTGCTCTTTTGCTTATAAAAAATTAATAATAATAATAACTAGCAATCTAGATATGCATTTTGTAGTTTTAAGGAATCATGTGCCCCTTGCACTGATCTCTTTTCTTTTGTATTTTGGGGGGCTTTTATGTGAGATAGTGAGATGTCCCATAAAGTGAGTTCAATTAACAACATAATTATGCCAATAGAAAAACTAAATTATGTTTGAACTCAGTTGATGAAGTCATTAAGAGATAAATTTCTTCTACTCAGATATCTCTTCACACAAGGCAATGACCAATGGATATAACCCATTACTTTGGACCTGGTGTACCTGGTCATTATTTAGCATCCCTCTCATCATACAAACAAAACCATCAACACGATCGAAACACAACAACATGAAACCCAAAAATCCCTAAAACCCAACACAAAACATAATATTCTTTCTTATTATTAGGTCTCCAACCCTGAATAGCAATGAAAATTAATAATAATTATTGAGGTGAAGAGGAAGACAAACTTGTCCAGAAATTAGAGAAAGGAGATGAAATGGTTGTTGGCATGGGGTTCAAGCATAGAGATAATTCAAGAACAATGAACACCATTACAAGAAAATCTTTAAAACATACGGTCATCAAAGTCGATAAAAGCATAGCCTGGTGGTCTGCGTACAACCTCGACACTACACATAAAACATTTCAGAAAATTAAGAAATTCTGAAATAAAAATTGTCTGCATAATGGACTCAATTGTGTTACTTCAAACCTTAAAAAAAAAATTCAACCATTTATTGGACAGGTGAAACATATTTAAACAACTGGCATCATTCTATACATTGATTGCCCCTTCCAGGAGCAGCACCAAAGGTGTTAAGTAAAGTGGATCGAGAAACCAAGAAAAAATGCAGTCAATTCTAGAAGCTGGTTATGGATAAAACAAGTGCACCCCGAGGTTCCTTACAATGGAGAGAGCCTTAATAATGGATTGTTTAAAGAGTTAAGGTTTAGGAAAATAGGGCCTCTGCATTTTTCAAATCCCTCTCACGCTTTTCTCAATCAAACATAAAAATAAAAAAGTTATATATAACTGAAACAATCCAATCAACCAATTCAAGATTTTGGATCCAAAAAATTTAAACCTAATTTATGGTTTTTTCTCTCATTTTCTAGGTAAGCAAACAAACCTAAAAGAAATGGAATGAGAGTACCTTCAACATGTTCGTAACATTTTCTCATCGATTAGTGCTGGTGGTGGTTGAAGATGTGGGTGATTTTCCTGGCTTAGGGCTCCAAGGGTTGGGATGAGAGTGTAATGTGTTAGGATGAGGAAAAAGAAAGAAATATATACTAATACATTCAATGACGCTTAATATAAGTGCCAATGTCTGAACTCCATTTCAATGACACTTATAAAAGTGCCAATGTTACCTTCCATTTCCAACCATGACACTTCCAAAAGCATCAACTTAAAAAGCGTCATTGAATCAAATATATATGGTTTAGAAGCGCCTAGGTTTATAAATATTCTACAAGCGCCAAGGTTGACCCAATTCCTTGACACTTTTTAGAGGCGCCAAGGAATCAAGCGCCATAAATTGCATTTTTTCTACTATACTCATGCCTTTCTTGAGGAATTTTTCTACTTGGTCCCGCAATAGTGAGGTAGGTGATGTCAGACTTCTCATCTTTAACCCTCTTGTATGATCACATATAGCAATTAATTCATAATTCATCTTATTTATCTTGCCATGCAATATAATCAGATGCATATCATAAAAATGTCAAAGGCCACACCCTAAATTAGAAAAACTTAAAGTGATTGTAATCCTTCTATTGGGTTGAAGTACAACCACATAATATGAACTTTGTAACATATGAGCGTTGAGTATTGCATATTGGAGTAGCATGTTGATTTCACCTTTTTAGTTCTGTTTGGATTAACAAAAGTGCATCCTTTTATCCAATTTGAATCTATGTCCTCCATTTTGTGCTATTTTAAAGAACTCCACCAAGTGTTTAAGCATAAGAAAAAAAAGGCAGGTCATGCATAGAATGATGTAAAGCAAGAAGGCCACCTCATCAAACATCGATTCCAAATCAATACACTTTGCAAGGAGCAACACTACAAAGTAAGATGTTCGTCATTCCATGCATGCTTAATCTAAAAAGATAATCTCTGTACCTAAGAGTTTCTATTCATCTCCCATCATTTGTCTCATGTGTTTGTCTCTTATGCAAGAAGTTGTCCTTAATACTCTATAAATGGAGAAGAAAAGGAATAATAAAAGGATATCAGTGTTTGCAGGGAATATTAAAAGTAGTTTAGTGCTTCCCTTGTCATCCTCCTTGAGGGTATGGCTGATAAATGTAGTGAATCTTATTTATAAAAGATTCAATTATTATATTCCATTTCGACCAGGAGCTGACAAATTAGCAAAGTCAAGGTGATGGAAAGTTGAGGTAACTCCATTTTTGCCATTTTCAGCATTTACTTGCTTCACATGATTCTAAGTCCAAGATCACAAGAAAACGTACCCCTCTCACTACTTTCATGAGCCTCTAGCTAGCTACTTCGAATGCCTTGAGTTGAGTTGATTATGGAGTGATTGAATGGTTAATTTTTCAGTTTGTTTTATGTTGTTGCTTGTGCCACTAAAATGTTTCAATCAAAATTTTCTAAAAAGTTAGTATAGCAGTTAGGTCGTCTCCTTAGGGAATGTGAAGAAGCTCAATGTAATTCACTTGATTGTTTGCTCCAAGAGAAATAGTACTCTATCATGATATATAACAAAATATGAATTGAAATTGATGAGGTTTTATGTAGTAACTAAATGAATGTTTGATTGTAAATGTCACAAAACAGAATATCAAGCAATTCAACAGTTTATAAATGGAGTGAAAACAGTTGTATAGATCTGAACAAAAGGGAATGGGATTGCCTATTGGAGTAAATTCAACTGCATGCACCTTGCATATCCTGATTTACATGCAATCTTAGCTTAAATTCATCCTTAGGTTTCCCATGAATATGGACATACACGATCTAACAAATCACAATGAATCAATCATGAAAAAGAAGCATCATGTATGTAAAATCCAAGGAAAATTTTAGAAAGATTCAATCATTAAACTGTAAAAATCGAGAATTTAGAGATAGGAATTAGAATTCACTGCAAAGTAATGCATTCTTTTCTTATTCTGCACTACAACAATGTAATTTTTCGGATATAAGAAAGTTTTAGCCTTTCATCATGAATAATTTAGCAGAAAAATTCATGTTTGGATACTAAGAAAATGATATAGAAAATCATAAATAAAATTTCTATGATCTGAAAAAGCTCTCTAAATCTAATTAGCTAACTCTCTATTAACAAACTATTTATAGGTGGATACAACATAATTTCACCTCTAACTAACTCTCTATTAACAATCTATGTATAGGTGGATGCAACATAATTTCACCTACAAATTGCCAAGTTAGATAAAAGAAACTTAAAACTAACAAGATCAAATTGTAGTAGAATAGATCCTTCATTTTGGCCATTGACCGATATAGTTTAGCATCTCAGTGACTGTAATTCATTGACTCATAATATATGATTTTCCTTTGGAGGCTTCTTGGAGGACAATTACGCAACCTTAGTGTGGTCACATGAACTTTTGAATTTTAGTTTTTTTTTTTTTTTGAGCTTATTATTCCTTTTAGATTTGTTTAGAACTGTAAAAAAAAAAAAAAAAATTATTTTCGTAAGATAAATTCATAATTTAAATTAATTGATAATTGGTTCTATTCTCTTCAA
Organism: Vitis cinerea var. helleri x Vitis riparia; assembly: GCA_946000715.1. Lineage (NCBI taxonomy): Eukaryota > Viridiplantae > Streptophyta > Magnoliopsida > Vitales > Vitaceae > Vitis > Vitis cinerea var. helleri x Vitis riparia. Next base: position 11,107,450 of record OX253994.1, read on the forward strand.
GAATATAAAGTACAATAAGGGTTTGATAATGAATTAAGACAAGATTTTTTATAAGTATACTTTAATATGATTCAATTACTTTGTTAACATCATCTTACAAGTTATAAAAAGTGATATACTAATTATGTTTATTAAATAGGTAAATTGAAAATCAATATATTATGACACTATAAGAAAAAAGGTTAACCATGACGCTTTTTAAGTGTCAAGAAATACATTCAATGGCATTTCCCCAAAGCATCATCTACTAGTCTATCATAATAAGTATTTGCCTACAATGAAGCTTCTAGAAAGCGCCATTGAAAAGAACCTTGATGCTTAAAAAAAGTGTCATTATTAGTTATATCAGATTACATTGACACTTTTATAAGCGTCATTGTTAAGTAGAAGAAACCTTGACACTTTCTATAAGTGCCATTGTTTAGCGGTTTCAAATATCGAATTATAATGACACTTCTAGAAAACGCCATTGAAGAGAATTGCTCTCATCCCTTGACACTTAGTAAAAGCATCAAGGAAGATAATTGTTTAATTTTAGTTTTAATTTAATAGTTTTTTCACTTGTTATTGAAATAATACATACACAGAAAAAAAAAAAAAAAAAATTATGTACCAATGAAATTAGTTGTTGCACCTAATTTTTCACTTGGTAATACATTTCCAAATTGCAATATTTAATCACAGATAGAGAACTTGTATAAGAAACACAAAAAAACTAAAAGATATTAAAATAACAAAAAAAAAGTCACAAATTTAATGTTTAGTCCCTTAACATAGTCCATTTTTTCTTTACATGCAACCCAATTATGCCTTGGTCTTCAACATAGTGCTTTATGCTAGCTTATCCAACTATAAGGTTAATTTCCCAAAAAGATGACCTGCATGCACAAAAAACTAAAATCAATTACAATTTTAGAAAAAGATATATAAGCAAAGGACAAATTAAAAAAAAAAAAAAAAAAACCTTTAATTTATACATGCAACAACTAATAAGCATAATTGAAATTATAATCTTTAATTTGTCTAATTACTATATGTCAATGCACTAGAACAATCATAAATTATATTATTAAAAAACATTAAAACTTGGATCCCTTGTTTTTTTTATTAGAAATAAATATTTTTATAAAGATGGAATGTTTTTTAGTATCATAATGTTGAAGTTATTATTGCTAAGAACATATTATTGATCTAATAGTCCCAAATGCAACAAACATGCACTATACACACATTCAGCCCCTACATTACGTCTTGTATTAGGGATTCAAAAATTAAAAGATTGCAAATTTTCATCAAAACTATCCAACTTTTTAAAAAACTTTTAAAACAACACTACAAAGTAAGATGTTCGTCATTCCATGCATGCTTAATCTAAAAATATAGTCTCTGTACCTAAGAGTTGCTACCTTGTATGAAGTTGTCTCATGTGTTTGTCTATTATGCAAGAAGTTGTCCTTAATACTCTATAAATGGAGAAGAAAAGGAATAATAAAGGATATAAGTGTTTTCAGGGAATATTAAAAGTAGTTTAGTGCTTCCCTTGTCATCCTCCTTGAGGGTATGGCTGATAAATGTAGTGAATCTCATTTATAAAAGATTTAATTATTATATTCCATTTCGACCAGGAGGTGACAAATTAGCAAAGTCAAGGTGATGGAAAGTTGAGGTAACTCCACTTTTGCCATTTTCAGTATTTACTTACTTCACATGATTCTAAGTCCAAGATCACAAGAAAACGTACCCCTCTCACTACTTTTATGAGCCTCTAGCTAGCTACTTTGAATGCCTTGAGTTGAGTTGATTATGGAGTGATTGAATGGTCAATTTGTCAGTTTGTTTTATGTTGTTGATTTGATTATGGAGTGATTCAATAAAAATTTTCTAAAAAGTTGGACTATATTTGTTATTAATTCATTTTCTTCCCAAACCAAAAATAATTTTTGATAAAATAGGAAAAAAAAATGCAAAAACTTAGTATAGCAGTTAGGTCGTCTCCTTAGGGAATGTGAAGAAGCTCAATGTAATTCACTTGATTGTTTGCTCCAAGAGAAATAATACTCTATCATGATATATAACAAAATATGAATTGAAATTGATGAGGTTTAATGTAGTAACTGAATGAATGTTTGATTGTAAATGTCATAAAACAAAATATCAAGCAATTCAATAGTTTATATATGGAGTGAAAACAATTGTATAGATCTGAACAAGAGGGAATGGGATTGCCTATTGGAGTAAATTCAATTGCATGCACCTTGCATATCTTGATTTACATGCAATCTTAGCTTAGATTCATCCTTAGGTTTCCCATGAATATGGACATACACGATCTAACAAATCACAATGAATCAATCACGAAAAAGAAGCATCATCATGTATGTAAAATCCAAGGAAAATTTTAGAAGGATTCAATCATTAAACTGTGAAAATCAAGAATTTAGAGATAGGAATTAGAATTCACTGCAAAGTAATGCATTCTTTTCTTATTCTTCACTACAACAATGTAATCTTCTGGATATAAGAAAGGTTTAGCCTTTCATCATGAATAATTTAGCAGAAAAATTCATGTTTGGATGCTAAGAAAATGATATAGAAAATCATAGATAAAATTTCTATGATCTGAAAAAACTCTCTAAATCTAATTAGCTAACTAACTCTCTATTCACAAACTATTTATCGGTGGATACAACATAATTTCACCTACAAATTGCCAAGTTAGATAAAAGAAACTTAAAACCAATAAAATCAAATTGTAGTAGAGTAAACCCTTCATTTTGGCCCTTGACCCATGTAGTTTAGCATCTCAGTGATTTATTGGAATTCATTGACTCATAATTTATGATTTTCCTTTGGAGGCTTCTTGGAGGATAATTACGCAACTTTAGTGTGGTCACATGAACCTCTGAATTTTAGTTTAAGATTTTTAATTTTTAAAATTTTTTTGAGCTTATTATTCCTTTTAGATTTGTTTAGAATTGTAAAAAAAAAAAAAAAAAAAAAAAAAAAAAAAAAAATCATTTTCATAAGATAAATTCATAATTTAAAATAATTGATAATTGGTTCTATTCTCTTCAAGAATATAAAGTACAATAAGGGTTTGATAATGAATTAAGACAAGATTTTTTATAAGTATACTTTAATATGATTCAATTACTTTGTTAACATCATCTTACAAGTTATAAAAATTGATATACTAATTATGTATATTAAATAGGTAAATTGAAAATTAATATATTATGACTATTGAATATATGTTTTAATCATGCTAGAATGATATTCTTTTTAATATTTTATGAACTATAAATTAAAATAAGGATTTGAATTTGTTACAATTATTAAATCCATGCTTTAAAACATAAAATAAGTTTTTTTTTTTTTAATCCAATAACAAACATACTACTTATCTATTTTCATAACATATTCAATTTTTAATATTTACATAATTTAAAATACACCTAAGGTACTCCCTAAACAGTCTCATAGCTACAACACTTAAGCATCAACCGTCCATTCTCAAGTTTAGCTTCCAACACCAGTTGTATGTAACTTAAAAAAATATATAATACACCAAACACTCCATAACCAATCACAAGTTGCTGAACTTAGATCCTCTCCAGTTGTACACCTAATCTGATCACCCATCATAGCCCGATGTGTTGGAAACCTTGGATCACTTTGTTCCCATGCCTTGGATCTCATAGGGTACACAAAAATCTATTCTAGGCTCTCTAAATCTATCGCAACAGAAAACCAAATATTCGGAAACCAATATTGATACCATAAAAAATTATGGATCTAAATAATAAAGCCACATATGTTTGATCCGAATGTTCTCGACCGGATTAATTCCAATCAATGTAGATAACTCCAAAGTTGTAATGAATCTCGTAAACACCATGATCTTTCACCCGATAACTCTTCCATGTGTCTATGCACTAAGACAGTGGATGTTAGGGTTCTCTCTTTGGACTGTAGGGATAAAATGGCAAGACATAAAATCCCTAACCCTTAAAGGGGTATTTATAGGCTTCTTACTAGGCTTAAGTGAATTAAGCCCACCATGGGTATAGGTCACTTAATCTATTCCAAAAAGGTTGTTAATTGATTAATTAACCATACATGGCCTTAATTAATCAATTAACCCAGTCCAAAGATACCACTCACTTATCCCTATGCAACCTTGCGTAGTTATTAAAACACCCTTATGCACAAAAGTGAACTAAAAACTCATTCAAGGAATATGAGCTCAGAGCTTGGACCATTAGGACCTTAGGAGTATTGGTTTCCTTAGAATCAAATTCTGAAATTGACTTAACATCCTACTATAGAGAGTCAATTGCACTCCAATACCCTACGTAGATTACAACGACACACCAAGTGCTCAAGTCCACGACCTACTATCCACTACATGTAAGCTCTTCATGAATTGGTATTCGTAATATAACAAGGTAGTGTTATCAGCTATCAAGATTACTTCACAAATCCTTGAGTTACAAATCTCACTTATTATGTGATCAACTAACATACTCTACCTCCAAAGAGCATATGTTAAATTCCACTAAAGGAATTACTATGGCCACAAATTTCATGATCACATGTCCTTTGGATCACCCATGGGGACACATTATCTCAATCCCATCAAATGCCATGGTGCATCTATTAAGAATACTTGTTGCCACCAACCTCCATCAATAGTGACCCAATCCATAGGAGTATATGACCACTTTAGAGTCTCACCCATAGATTAAAGTCTCCTGTTGATTTTAGCATAGGCTTAATGTCCTTTCAAGGTTGAGAGTTCATCTAGTATAGTAGCTTGGTGAATCATGACAATTGATAGTCTTACGTCATGATTCACTGTTGGTCCTATTAAGTGTGCCTCATATACACTAGTGCACTCATCATGGGAAACTCATCTAAAAATAGCCAAGAGAAGTTATCACTCCAATTAGGAGGTAGTGCAATATAGTCTATACTGGATTGCTTAAATCCATGAATTGACCATAGACAACTTTTCTACTTACAAAGAACCTATGACTTGTATCTTTTGTACAACTTTTGATGCACTCAAGTAATGTACAACGTAAGAGACATGGGTTGAATGCTCAAATCAATGTCAATACTTTGAAAGGATAGCAAAAGAATAATTAAGTCTAACGTTGTTTCATCATGTCTTGCTTTTAGGGGTTCAATCTCAATAAACTCCCACCAAACCCATAAGTAGAGTACTAGGCACTACAAAAAGATTTTGTTCCTTAGTCATATCATTTCCCTTTGCTATCTTACAATAAGATAACACTTCCTCTTTATGTATTTCCTCTTCTAGTGGTACTTTTGTTCTTTAAACCATACCACCATCCCACTTTTATCACATAATAAGATCTTAGACGATATAGTCAAGAGAACTACCCATAAGCCAAAAGGCTTCCTTTGTTGCTATAGAAATAATAGAAACCACTTAGAGTGTACACATACCTAGAGGTAGACTTACAAGAGTCCTTATCAGACTAAAAGTCTAATTTCTTAGTACAAAAGGAATATGGCAAAGTGATAGTGAAATGCATATAAAAGAAGAAGATATTACCTCCCATTAACCTTGCATTGGGAGTTAAGGTAAATATAATCCCATTATTAAACCTTTTCACTTGTTGAATATCCTATAAGTATTAATAGACAATGGACCTGGAATCTATCTACCATAAATGGTGAAATCCACTACTAAATACTCAACAATTAGAAAATAATGTATACTTCCCTTTTTTACTTTAGGTAAATTGGGAATTCATTTTCTAGTGTCCTAAAAGGTCACAAAGGAATTTTTTGCCTCTGAGCTTGCTCTCTTATTCCTTCTCTTGAACTTTCCTTATTTGGTGTTCTTCTTCTTCTAGGTTGAAGAACCTAAAGAATATTTAACTTCCATATGAACACTCTATAATCTTTGAGAATCCCCTTAACCATCCTAAAGGAAAATGACAAGGTGTCTAAGATCATATGAATACTGGTGTTCATAACAATCCTAAGAATAGCTTGTCAAAGATGACCTACCCTTATCACCAAATAACCATTGCAAACTAGAAAGAGAATATCAAAATCTCTAGTAATAGATATGTGTTGCTATTGCAACATATTATCCAAATATCCGAGTATTAGACATTTAGCCTTCTGAACCATCTAATACCACCTAGATATACCACTTTTTCATTTTGTTAGGTTAGCTCATAAGGAATAGTTAGCTCTACCTAAATTAGCTTCTATGCAATCAGTTATTATACCAGAATAAAATTAGTCCAATTGATTAGTTAGGCTTGGTCTATTATGAGAAAAAGAATGAAGCTAAAACCAACATGATGTTTGTAACAAAATATATAACCAAGCATATCACATAATTGAGCATTCAAGGCATTTAGTAATCAATTTAGCAAAAATGTAGTGCTTTCAAACTACATATCTTTTCGTAAGGTATTCTAGTATCGTAAGAATCAAGCCTACGGTGGGCAGGTCATGACCTTATTACTAGTTAGAGACATTCTTAAATTGATTTTCATGCCTTAATCATGAAAGGTATCTAAAGGAAAAATCAACATACCTTTTATTTGGCCCATGAACTATGCAAGTAGGACCATGATGGATGATTCAACCACTTCATATCCAATGATAAGTGTATAACCATTATTCTTAAACTATCAATGCCACCATGTAAGGAACCCCATTAGTGGGGTGGTTGCTCCCACTACAAACATGTCTAGTCTCGTCCTACTAGAGATTCCATGCATATCCCTTGATTCCTAGACCCAAACCTATTGATGGGGTGGTGATGAACCCAAATTAAGATGAGCTTGACAATGGAGGCCGTGGGCTTACCTAAGGCCCTCTCCTACTTAATCTTTTGAGATAATTAAGAGCATTTTAAAACGATTAGTAATTTTCCTAATAAATAAATTATCTACTTTGAAAATTTCCAAAAATATTTATTTCCTAATTGGATACCTAGTGCAATAGGAGAATATGAACATGAAAAATTTAAAATTTCCATGAGAGTAATTTTCAAAAAGAATTTTGATAAAAATATCCACTCTCAAAATTTTAAAATCTATTTTCATAAAATTCTTCTTTTATAAACAATTCCAATTAATAAATATTTTTTAAGGAAATGTTTCAAAGAAATTTATTTCTATCAAATTACTAAGCCTTTTAGTAAATTTCCAAAATATTTATTTCACAAATTGGAAACTCTAGTGTAATAGGAAAATAACCAATTTATGAGATTTTGAATCATCTTGAGAGCACCTTATCCAAGAAATGAACTTTTGCTTCTCATTTTCCAACTTAATATTAAGATTTACCAATTTATTAAGATTTAATTTCCTTATTCCTTACACTTTTCCAACTTAATAAATATTTTCATGGAAATTTCATAACAATTTGTTCCATTAAATACTACAAAAAATAGAATATTTTAGTAATTCCTTAATGGATAAAATATTCTCTATGAAAAACTCCCAAAAATGTTTATTTCCAAAAAAGAATTAAACAAACCATTTTGGAAAGTATTTTTAAAATATTTTATATCTCCATTAAATTATTAAAAGTTTCCAAAAATATTTTGGCAACTCTTCTTATCATCTGGGTAAGAGCAAGAAAATCCAAGAAATAGGCACAGATGAAAGCAACAAAGGTTGCATACAATGCTTTTAAGGATTGTAAGTCATTGTCTCTTTGCCTAATGGCATCCATGACATTTGTTTCAAAAAACTAGTTCTTGTTTTCTATAAATTATTATAAAACTACTCAAACTAGGACTAATCTTCTCTCAAAATTTAAGCACTTGTTTTTATATCTTTTAGTTCACCAAAATCTTATTCCAAGTTTTTTTTTTCTATATTTATATGTCTGACTTAATGATCTCTATGTTTGCTAAACTATTATTTGAAATTGTCAAACCATGATGATATTTGAAACACTTGAATTTAGAAATATATATCTTATTGGACTAGATTATTAAAATAAACAAAGAGGGTGATATGTTAAATGTAGTTGTTATTTTGCTTAATAAGATTCTTATTTATCATTACATCCATCTGCATATTATACTAATAATATTCTCATCTACTTGCTATCAAATCTTTTGCTTGCTTACTTAAAATGTATAGTAGACATGGAAGAAACTAAGAATAAAAATGGCTATTGTTCCTATTAAGGTGCATTAAGAGATAGACCTGAGTTTACTTCCCCTGATTCCTAGAAAATGAGGCTCTGAAATCCTTTGCTACCTTAATACAAGTCATCATCGTTGACTCAGTAGAACCTTGTCCCAACATCCATTGCTTTCATCTCCAACCATTAACTATGAGGAATATGCTAAAGAAAGTAAAGGTATCATCCTTTGTTTATTTCATATGGATAGTTGTTAAAACCTTCTCTTTTTGTATTTTTTTTTTTCTTTTTCTTTGTCTTTTTTCCATGAGTCCACATTTAGAAACTACCATCACCAAATATGTTAAGGAAATGGTCCACTAGAATATTAGAATCCTCCAATATCTTCTTAACAAGAGTTCTTTTTATTTTGTCTTATACAAACATGTCGTAGTAGATGAATGGTTTGGTGGGAGATACAAAATTGATTTCAACAAAGAATAGTAACTAAGACCATGTGAGTAAGACCATGTGAGATAGTCTTTCTTTCTTAAATTTAAGTTTGATTTTGATATTTAACCCACTTGCCATAGCAGTATCTTTTGGTTATATGAATATATATGTACTTGTGTGTATGTCTTTTTATATATCATTTACATGGTTCTTGGTAGAAAATTTCCCACATAGTATGTTTTACTTTCATGTTCTGCTAGTCTCTTTCTATTCTTTTTTCTTTTAAAGATGGGTATGACCATTTCAATTTATTTACCTAGCCAACTTATTTAGCTAATTCTCTTTCTTAACTCCCCTATCTTAAGGGAGAGCTACACGACTGTAGAAGATTGATTACACAAGGAAATTAAAGGAGTAAAAGTCTTCTAGCTTCAAACATTTAACATAGTTCTTGATAGCAAGGCTGAGTTAGCAAGGGTTTTGAAAGCTAGATTTTATTGTCCATAAAGCATTATATAACCTTCTTAAACCAAGACTTGTCTTTTATCGTATTCAAGCACTTCTTAAAAATCTTTCAATTCACTACAAATAAATAAACAAATATTATCCAAAATACTTTTTATATATTCACATTTCTTTAAAAAAATAAAATGATATTTAGACATAAAATATCTAAAACATCCTCGCCTTTAACCTCTCCACACCCACCCATCTATAACCTTTTTTTTTTTCTTTTTTTCATTTGTTTCTTTTTTTTCATTATCTTTCTCCTTAATCCTTTTTAATACTTGAATGACAAATATATATATATATATATATATATATATATATAGGATTGTAATGCTAGGTTGTTGATTGTGACTGGTGGAAGCACCTAGACATGTGTAGTTATAACTACCAATAGCTTGACTTGCACTCAACAAGTTTTTTTCTTTTTATTTTATTTTATTTTTCAATGTTAATAAATGTAAACAAATTTGAGAACGAGAAAGAAAGAAAAGAAAAATAAAATAAAATAAAATGAGGAGAATTTAGTACTCAACATGAGTTCTGAAGAAAATGCTTGATAAGATTACTTTTTTAATATTATGCCATTTTTTCTTTCAAAACGAACAAACATATAAACTGAATAATATGTAAGAGAGAAGCTAACAGGTATTGTATTATTATTGATTTCACTTTTAAAATATAGAAACAAGGTTATCTTCCATGTTGCAAACTCTAAAATTTATTTTTTTAGTACCTTTAAAGGGATAAGTCAAGGGAAAAATCAATCTAATATTTTGACATAATGTAAGTGCATGGTGTATTTGGACTTCGTTTCCTTTTTCAAATTCTTTTTCTTGAAAAATTCTTATTGCAAATTTGGCCTCAGTTTTGGTTTTGAAGCAGTTTTTATTCAATAGAAAAGATAAATAAAAATAACTATTTTTTACTTGTTAATCTTCTGGTCTGATGTTGAAGACACACTACTATTATGAAAAAAGGTCAAAGAATCAAAATTCATCATATTACTACCAATAAATGATATACAAAAGCAAAAACTTGTAGATTAATATCGGTTAATTGATCATATTACCACCAATAAAAGTATACAAAAGTATAAACTTGTAGATTTTAAGTCCTTGCTAGCAACTATTCCAAAGAGATGATTTTTGTTAGAATTATGAGGTAGTCTTTCATTCTTATGCCTCATGCTTGGTATTTTGTGCTAGCTAATACACCATGTATGGTTGAATGGATGATTTAGAATAGGATACCCTAAATATTATTTTCAATAGGATATGCTTTGTTATTCTCATACTATATATTAATAGATTTACCCTTATGGAAAATTTATTAATTAATTGATAAATTAATAAATTATTAATTTATCAAGGTATTTCTTATTTTTTTCAAAATATTATATTTCCTTATAAGGACAATTATATCATGAAGGTTGAGAGCCAATATGGGAGTTATAATTATTTTTTAATTGGGTGTTTGAGTGCCCATGACAAATGGAAAAACTAGCAAGGTGATGTACATTTCAAGGTTATCATGGTTAATCGAATTTTGTGGCTCACTATTTGATTAAAAAAAATACTTCAGTTGTACTTTTGACTGGAACGTGATTAATCATATCTAATTTTTAAACTTTTATGAATCTACATATTTTGTTTTTAAAGAAGTGTTTATTTTTCTAAACACTACATTACATTGTTTAATATATTAATTTATTTTATGAACAATTAACCAAACAAATAGATCATATGGATTTAACCACAACTTTGGAGACATGAGACACATATTATGGATTTAGTTACATATTAAATAATTCTTTAATTAAGGTTTAGTTCACATTTGCCTATACAAAAAATATTAAATCAAAATTTGTAAGGCATGTACTGTGGTTTCAAGGAGTAAAATTCCTAACTCTCATGCTTTTGCAAAATGCCTAAGTCTCATGGTTTTGTCTTAATTTATTTGCTTGGGATTGGTCCAAGAGTGACACTTGTGTTAACAATTATTTGTTTCTAGTTCTTGTCTATCAAGAAATAAAAAATAAGAAAGCTTTAGTTTTGATTAGACATGAGATTTTATTTTAAGTTCATAAATTATTTAGCCTTATCTTAACATTTTTATATTATAGAATTTATAGTTCATCTATTTGAAAAATGTTATTATCTACATAACTTTTTTTTTTTTTGCATGGGGTGAGAAGATATCAAGGTATTTTCTTTTTTAGTATTTGCATATTACCATCTTGTGGTCTGCTGTGTAACAACAAAAATGACTCATTGATAAATATGGTACTTAATATATCAAACTAACATGCATCAATTAATAATATGGTACTAAATAAATATGATACTAAATGACCCATATGACTCATAAGACTAATTCAATAATATATCACTCATATGGCCCATTGATAAATGTGGTAGTGAATAAATAATTAAATAATATACATGTGGAAACCAAACCTCTATTAGATTAAAAATATTCATTTAAGAATGACCCATAAGACTAGGTCAATGTTTAAATATGATTATTGATAATACTAGTAAGTAAACAATTAATTAATAATTTCAATTCATACATTATACATTTATATATGACCACCTAATAATTAATGCTATTAAGTAAATAATTAATTATTTCAATTCACAGCAGAACCCTCTAGATTACACTCATAAATGAAAACAAAAATTACAATGTAATAATCAATATTAATATCAAAGTGAGTAGATTTTTTTTGTTCTATTTCATAATTTTTATTTTCCAGTTTTTGTTAGATTCTTATCCTATCTTATTGTTGATTTGTTTGGATAAAAAATATTTTAAATCCTTTCATTATGTTTCAAGTTCTCTCTTATTTATTTATTAGTGAACTTTGAGTATTTCTTTTAACTACTTGCTTAAAAAGCATGATGTGTGCATGATATAATATTGTTGATCATAACGACTACATCCACTTCTTAAAATATTTGAATAAAATAAAAATATCCAAATTGTGTTGGGATTATATAGATGGCAATTGAGATAACAGATGTTGATAATGCATAAACATGGAAAGGTAATATAGCGAAGATATTTATTGACATAATGGTAAATGAGGTTAATAGAGGTAACTTGGATAGTGGTACATTTAGTACTACCACATAGAGGAGGATGTCACTTAAGGTTAATAGTCAAGGGAAAAAAAATTTCAATTTGAAATAGCTTAAGCAAAAGTTTAATAGGCTACGTGCAACGCACCATGAGTTCTTTGATTTATTAAAGCATACTGGATTTGGTTGGGATGCTGAAACTAATATGTTGCATGCTTTAAAGGAAACATGGCAAAATTACATTCAAGTAAAAACTACTTCTAAAGTAATCTTTTTTTATTTTCAAATATTTGGTATACACTAAAGGTGAGGCTATTTTTCTCTATTAGACACACCAAATGCAAAGAAATTTCACTCAAAGGGATCTCCATACTACAAGTTGATAGGATTGATATTTAATCCTTCAACAACAACTGGTGTCCTCCACTATTTTTCCACCCAAAATCCCCCAAACACTGATGATGAGGATGAGATGGATGATAATCTTGAACATGGTGGAGTGCATGTGGATATAGATTGTGAAATTCTTGATGATCCTCTAGGACTAGAGCTTGTGGGAAGAGTAACCACCTGTTTTGAAAAGTGTACAATTGATTCTCAATTAGATTGTAGAGACAAGAAAGAGCCGAGATTAAGTCAAATGGGTGATGCTTTGAAAGCTTGGGTTGAGGCATCTAAGGCTAGAACTGAGACATCTAGAGTTAGAACTAAAGCATTGTTGACTACAGTAGAGAGATATAAGAGTAGAACTAGTAGTGAAGCTACTAGTGCATGTACTAATATTTTAGCATAACAAAGTGCATGGTAGCCTTACAAACCATTGACTTATTGGATAATGACAAATATTCAAAGGCAATTGAGAAGTTCACATCTCTAGACTGGAGAAAGATTTTTATGAATATGCTTGATGAGAGGAAAAGGACATGGCTTGATTGGCTTTCAATATAACTACATCTGGATGAATTAGTATTATGATGACATTGTAATATGTTCCATTTATTTTTTGTTTAGATTTTTTTACTATATCATTCACCTTGTAGTTTGTGTCAATGTTAATTATGGTTGTGAAACTTATATTATATGTATTTGAATGTTCATTTGATGTTATTTTATATTATGATTTAATTTATTTTTTTGTAGTAACTAATGGATAGTAATAGCACAAACAGTGATTCACTATATGATTCAACTTCATCTTCTGAAAGGGATGATGATGTCGATGATTTTTTTTATTGCTCACATAATAAATGAGTATAAGGAAATATTTTTATACAAGACACCTTAAAGGATATCAATGTTAAGTGGTGCACAATTTGTATGAGATATAATAAATGGTCACCCTCAAGCATGTTATGAACTATTTCAAATGGATAAACAAACATTTCTAAACCTTTGTGATCATCTTAAGAGACATGAAAACTTTCCATATACATTAGTGATAATTGAAGAGACAGTTGTTATGTTCTTACTAATAATAAATGAGTATGAGGGAAATATTTCTATACAAGACACCTCAAAGGACATCAATATTTAGTAGTGCACAATTTGTAAGAGATATGATAGATGGTCACCCTCAGACATGTTATGAACTATTTCAAAAGGATAAACAACATTTCTAAACCTTTGTGATCATCTTAAGAGAATGAAAACTTGCAAAATACACGATTAGTGATAGTTGAAGAGGCAGTTGCTATGTTGTTACTAATAGTAGGACATAATGTGAGAATGAGGGTTGTAGCTAACCATTTTCAACACTCAACAAAGCCTATCGCTTGACACTTTAAAGAAGTTAGATGAGCATTTTGTCCTTTGGACAAAATTCTCATATGTCCTAGCAATATGGCTAATAAGGTGCATTCATATGTTGCTAGTAATCCTAAATATTTTTCATGGTCGAAGGTAAGAATTTATAAAAAAATATTTATAAATATGAATCTCATCTAAATAAGAAGTTTTCATAACCATTGTTTTATTTCCTTAATAACAATAAATAAATAAATAAATTGTTGTAAGACTACATCAGTGCAATTGATGGCACCCATATTAGCACATGGGTCCTAGTTGATAGACAAACTAGTTTTAGGAGTAGAAAAATAGTTATAACACAAAATGTTATGTGTTCATGTGATTTTGACATCATGTTCACATTTGTTTATGCTGGTTGGGAAGGAACAACGAATGATGTATGTTTTTTTTTTGGATGCACTAACTAAACTACAAGTCCAATTTCCTTGGCCAAGTGAAGGAAAATATTATTTAGTTGATTCTAATTATCCTTGTATGTCTAGATTTCTACCATCATATTGAGGTGAGTGATATCATTTACAAAAGAATATCAGGGTAGACGTAATCAATCTGTCATGTATAAAGAACTTTTTAATTATAGACATTCATTCCTTTGTAATATTATTGAAAGATGCCTTGGTGTTTTGAAGACATGATTTTCAATATTCAGGATGATGCCTTGTTATAAGCCAAGTAGACAATTATCAATTGTTGTTGCATATTGTACCCTTCATAATTAGATTTGTCTATTGACTTGGAATGATCAATTATTTAGAGAATATGAGGTAAAAGACCTTTCAATCGAAGGTGAAGAAGAAAACATAGGTAGCACAAGCCACTCAATTTAAGAGTGCAACAACTATGGAAGCTTGTAGAGATCAAATTGCTTAAGTAATGTGGGAAAATCATATCAATATCAATCCATGAGTTGTATTGTTTTTAAATCTAAAATATTTGTTGATAGTTCAATCACATGTTAGAATTTATTATTAGTTGTTAACTAGTTGTTATTAGTATTATGTGATGTATGTTGTAATTTCCAATGGTTAAATGTTGCTTATAAATTTGACTTGTAATTGTAAAAGTGGGATGAACAAAAGATTCATGTGTTATTGTGGGTGTGGATGCATGCACATTTTCATGTCAAAAACACAGAAGAATAATGGTTGTTGGTTTTATCGTTGTCCATTATATCATGTAAGTATATTTAAGTATCACATGAAAATATATTGATATTAATGAAATATGCACATCATGTTTTATTCTTATTAACAATTTATGTATTGTAGGAACATTCCCACTACTTTATATGGGTTGATGAGTATGATCCACAACAACTTCAACAACTAGTTGTTAACTTACAATGCCCAATGCCTATAACAAATCTTCAAACTTGTCTTCTACTTATTGGTTGTTGTGGGTGTAGCATTGTTGTGTGTGTGTGTGTGTTTTTTTTTTATTATTTATCATCTTTCTCCTTATTTTAATTATTGTTAAGTGAATGTATATATTATCTAAAAAATTATCACCTATAAACATTAGAACTTTAATATATTGTATTAAAATATGATGTTAGAGTCATAAGTACTCATAGTATTTATTTATGTTAGTATTGATTGTGTTACTACACATTGTGTAATTTAGATGATTTTTTTTTAATGAAAACATGTATTACTATGATGCATTTATTATTAAAACAAATGTTTTCAAAATTAGAAAGGAGTTAACCATATGTACAAATAAAAATATTATAGAAATTAAATATAGTTACACAGGTTCACAAAGTAATCATTTATTTAAAAAAATTATAATAAGTGCAAATAAATTTAAAAATGGATTTTTTTTTAATTTAAATGAAGTGTAATTTAAAAATTATTTATATATTTACAATATCAAGTTAATTGAATTAAACACTATTTATTTATTTATAAAAACAACAACAACAACAGTAACTTCCAAACATGATTTTTTGTTTTACTTGTTCTAAAAAACTATTTTTATTAACTCAATCAAACATGTGTTTTTTTTATTTTATATGTTTTTAAGAACAAAAACAGTTTTTCGGAATTTTATTCTCAAACACAATTTTTGTTTCTAAAAACACAAGAAATTGTTCTTAAAAATTTTTTTCTACAACAATTTTCAAAAATAACAACCAAACAGACCCTAAAATATTTTTAAAAATAATTTTTATATCTAGTGTTTTATTTTTAATAATTCTACAAACATGTATAATTATTTTTTTAAAAAGCCATAAAAACTATTGAAAACAACAAAAAACAACTAAAAAAATATTCTTTAAAAACACCCTATATTATGTTCTTAAGAACAAAAAACATAAAATAATTTTTAGTTGTCAAATGTGTTTTTTTTTTTTTTTTTGTTTGGAAGAACATAAAACCATTTTCAAAAATAGTTCCCAAACAGGACCATACTCTCAATCCCCTAGAAGGGTGTTGAAATTTCAATTTGATGTCTTCTTTATAATGTCCTACCATTGATTTATTATTATTTTAATTTCAATTTTGTTTTTTTTTTATTTGTGTTCAAATTCTGAAAACCCACTTTCAGAAATTATAGTCTCTCCAAAAATTTTATGGAAGCACATTTTTTTATATTTTTTTAATATAATTGTGAATGTGATGGCAACACCTATTATTTGGAATGTCATGGTCCATATTTGTTAGTTCAATTGATTCTCAGCATTCCTACATGTTTTTTGTCTTAAATTTATTTAAGAAACATACTCCCAATCCGCTAGAAGGGTGCTAAAATTTCAATTTAATGTCTTCTTTAGTCTTGCCATTGATTTATTAGTTTTGATTTCAAGTTTGTTTTTTTTATTATTATTATTTGTATTCAAATTCTAAAAACCTATTTTCAAAAATTATTAAGGAGTCTCTCAAAAAATTTTATGGATTTCCCCTCATAAGAAATACTTGTGCAAGGCAATGTCATGCTTCCTATAAAAAACCAAAGTTTGGTAATTTTATTTGAAGTTTGGGTTTGCCTTCCATTTTTATAACCACAATTTTATTTATTTATATGCATATATATGCATGGTTGTCATTTTGAATTGCATGGTGAAGATAACTATATGTTGGAGGTGGATAATTAATGTAATAAATCATCCTTCCTTTATTATAATAAACCTTATTGATAAGCAATTCAAAAAAGCCTAATAGAAATAAATCACTAGTCTCATAGGAAATAAATTACCAAGCATAGTTAAAACAACAAACCAAAGTGCTAAGAATTAAAACTAATTAGTAGAAATCTAATATTAATAAGAATAGAAATCCCAATTTGAATGAAAGTGTGAATCATTGTTGTAGGCTTAAATAAATTGTGTATTGGTCATTATAATCATGTTGTCAATTATAATTAGTTTTATCTGTTTGTAGGCATGAATAAATTGCATATTGGTTATTATAATATATCATCATGATGGCTTTTCAACATCCATATTTTTATGGGAGATGATTTGCATGAAAATAAATTCTCAAATTCAAATTCTTAAACCAAATAGGAGAATTAGTGGGATGAAAATATAACACAACATTCTTAAGATCCTATTAGGTGGGCTGGAACATGATGAAAAAGATAAAATATGAAAATCATTTAAAGATGAGGGGACCTAGTGTATTCACGTTAAGATTGTTAAGACAATCTTAAAAGTCTTGCTTTTCAATGGCATATTATAGAATATGCATATGTATATTAAAAAAAATGTAATAATTTTCATTTTTGTTTCTTTTTTTTTAGAAATAAGAAATATTATTAATATTAATAATTAATTGGCCTCTTTACATTGAAATGATCTTCTTTTAAATATATATATATATGTCTCTTTTTCCATTTTTCTATTTAATCAATAAAAAATATGAGCATGGATGAAAATATCGATAAACATGGATATATCGATACTTGAATTTTACAGATATATTGGAAATATTGGTAAACTATCGGTGGTACGTGAATTATTAAAAATTCATAAAAATGTTTAGAAAAATATAAACAAAAATGATAAAATAAGCAAGAATACACATATTAAAATTATTTTGTAAATTTAATTGACATAAGTATGATAAAAGATAATGTTCATCAAATATTTTAAGAAAAAATTAACTTAAATTCCTTTAATAAGTTTATATTTATTTATTTTAAAAATTAAAAACTACTTTTATTAAAACATGTTTTATTACATTTTCAATAAAAAAAATTAAATCGATTTACATAAAATATTTTATTTGAGATTTAATTTCTAAAATTTTAATACAAATTTGTGGTGGCAATTTTTTGCTATTAACATTAATTATTTAAATAATTAAAATTATTAAAAATTATATTAATAATTTATCTTATCAAATTAATTTAAATTTATAAAATATTATAACTTCATTAATTTTTTATATTTTAGCATTTTTTGAATAAATTTATATTTATAATATTTTTAAATAAAAATTTAAATTAAATAAATTTAGAAGGATAAATATATATAAAAAATTAAGTTGAAGTGATAATAATTTTTTGAAATTGGATTAATGACATAAATATGAAAAATAAAAGGATAATATAAAATAAAAAAGATGATATAAATTTAAAATAAAAGATTAATTGGAAATAAATAATTAAAAAGACAGATAATTTTTTAAAAAAATGGGCATCGCAAAAAATTTGCGAAAAAATCAGTTATTTTCTTACGTTATCCCTCTTCCACACAAGTGTCTTCACATGTGATCTTTTCGTTGAAATATCATCGATTTCTCTAAAGATTAGCGATTTTTTTTTTATGCTATCCCTCTTCCACACGAGCGTGTCTTCACATGCGATATTTTTGCCGAAAGATCACTGATTTTACAAAATATCGGCATTTTTTTTGTCAATTTCACTAATTTCTGGGCGATTTTTCATCCCATTGATAATCGGTGGCCAATTTCGTTTTGACCACTACCAATAAGTGATATTTTGCCAAAATTTCAATGATATTTCCCGATTTTTCAAACCATGAATACGAGTGATGATTGAATGGGAAATTTTACTTCTATAAGAAAGCAACCTATAAAAAAGTTAATGAAAGAAATATCTTGTCTAAAATCTAACCTATCATGATTTCCAGATTTGAAAATTTCAAAGAAAACATAACATGAATTAATGGTAAGGAAAACTTCTGATTACATTTTTATTTTATTTTTTACTTTCCCCCTTATTTATAACTATTAAATTTCTAGAGAAGTCACTACCTAGTCTTGTATTCCTTTGGAGTTTTCTTTGTGTATTTAAATTTTTTTTGTTCATTGTTTTCCTTGCAAAACATTTATGTTGGGTTAGTTGTTTATACCATGTTTCAATTATTGTCTTATTTTTCATTATTTTAACTTTTTGTTGGTATATCATATTTGGAAATATATTACTCTTGAAGATTTTTTTTTATTCTTTTATTTTCACTAATGAAGCACTATTTTATTACAAAATTTCTATGTTCAATCAATGAAAGGCATTTTATCCTCAAGTGATAAGATCTAACTATTTTTTTATGACTCATGTTTATTTTTCTCAATTTTTCTATATTTCATTTTATATTGATTCTAGTATTTTTTTTCCTTCAAATTTTTGTGAAAGTTATATATAGCTTCAATTGTACTGATTGGTTATTATATGTATAAATTAGAGGTTTCATATTCTTTCTATATATATTTTTTTTTACAAGTCGCAAAGAAAACTAGTTTGCCAAAAGAAAGAGAAATCATTGTGTTAAAGAAGGTAATGTTAAAAACCATAAAGATTACATTAATAAACTCATTTGGAGGTTGAACTGTATTTTTTGTAGAATATAGATGTTAATAGTTGCACTAATACTTGTTCTTTTGTTGAAAGAATAAGAAATTGTTATTGAAATATTTAGATATGATTAACAAATATGTATGCAATTATTGTATATAAGTAGTTACATTGATGGTTTGAACTAGGTTATTGTAAATTAATATTTGAAGATATTTTTGTTAGTAAAATTCAATTTAATTTTGGGCCTTGTTTTTTCCTTTTATTTAATTATATAGGAAATCATTATTTTAATAACAAGCTATAAATATTATTTTTAACAAGAAATGTTCAAAGATGACACTTCTGAAAGTGTCATTGATAAAATATTGAAAGATGACGCTCCTATAAGGGTCAAGATTGTCAAATTTATAAAAATTATTTCACTAGGAAATATTCAAAGATTCTTTTTACAAGTTCCGTTGTTAACGTTATTCAAAGATGATACTTTTTAAAGCATCATTGAAAGTATTTATCAAAGATGACATTCCTTAAAAGCATCATTGTTGGTTAAAAAGTGTCATTGTTTTTTTTTTTTGTTTTTTTTTTTTTTTTTGTTTTTTTTTATAGTATATTGGTGTATGATAGAAAGATAGCTTTGTGTTGCGACGGCGGAAGTTTTGATACAATCATCAATAATTAAGAACACAAAAATAAAATAATCAACACAAATGGTACACAAGGTTTTAATGTGGTTTGGCCAACCATACTTACGTCCACGAATGAGAGAAAATTATTTCACTACACAATAGAGAACATTACAAAGGACATAACCGGATACAATTATTGGATTCTCGAAACATCCCATGTTTCCCCACTCTTCATATCCTTACCCTACCATGAGCCATCTCACTCCACCAAGTACCTTCTGTTCTTTCTCACATCTCTATTCCCCTCATTTAGTCTTTACAAACCCATCTCCATCTCATAACTTTTTCCCTCATGACCTAAAATATATATAGAGATATTTCCAACAACATTCCTTATTCTATAAGGAAGTCTAATATTACAATAATATATTGACCTAAAAATATTCTATATAATATTCTTCACAAAAGATGAATCTATACTAATTAGGAATTTAGGACACTTCTTAACAATCTCCATATTTGACCAAATTACATGAAGTCAATCTTCAAACTCTGCATGACACAAACATTTTTTGTTTTTGTTTTTTTTGTTTCATGTCACCATGAGAGAGCAATCAACTCCACCTTCACTGAAAATTCCTTTTGTTTTCATTTTGTGTGCTCTGTGATCTTTTACTCTTCCAAAAATCTTCAACCCAAGCTCTAATAGCTATTTGTTGTGACGGTGGAAGCTTTGATGCAATTATTGTTAATCAATAATACAAAGATAAAATAATCAACACAATTGGTACACGAGGTTTTAACGTGGTTCGGCCAACCATACCTACATCCACAGATGAGAGAGAATTATTTCACTATACAATAGAGAACATTTCAGAGGACAGAACAAGAACATTATAGAGGACATAACCAAATACAATTATTAATCCTGAAAAATCCTAAGTTTCCCAATTCTTCGAATCCTTACCCTACAATGAGTCATCTCACTCCACCGGGTACCTCTCGTTTTTCCTCATATCTCTATTCACCTTGTATAGTCTTTACGAGTCCATCTCCATCTCATAACTTTTTCCCCTCATGACCTAAAATATTTATAGAGATATTTCCAACAACATTCCTTATTCTATAAGGAAGTCTAATATTACAATAATATATCAACCTAAAACTATTCTATATAACATTCTTTACAAAAAATGAATCTATACTAATTAGGAATTTGGGACACTTCTTAATAATCTCCACATTGGACCAAATTCCATGAAGTCAATCTTTAGACTCTGCATGACATAAACTTTTTTTTTTTTTTTTTCACATCACCATGAGAGAACAATCACTCTACCTTCACTAAAAATTCCTTTTGATTTCATCTTGTGTGCTCTATGATCTTTTACTCTTCCAAAAATCTTCAACCCAAGCTCTGATACAATTTTGTTGCAACGATGGAAGCTTTGATGCAATCATCCTTAATCAAGAACACAAAGATAAAATAATCAACACAAATGGTACTTGAGGTTTTAACGTGGTTCGGCCAACCATGTCTTTGTCCATAAATGAAAGAGAATTATTTCACTATACAATAGAGAACATTAGAGAGGACAGAACCAGAACATTGTAGAGGACATAACCAGATACAATTATTGAGTTGCCGAAACATCCCATGTTTTCACACTCTTTGTATCCCTACCCTACAATGAGCCATTTCGCTCCATCGGGTACCTCCCATTCTTCCTCACATCTCTATTCACCTCGTATAGTCTTTACAAACCCATCTCCATCTCATAACTATTTCCCCTCATGGCCTAAAATATTTATAGAGATATTTCCAACAACATTCCTTAGTCTATAAGGAAGTATAATATTACAATAATATATCGACCTAAAAATATTCTATATAATATTCTTTACAAAAGATGAATCTATACTAATGAGGAATTCAGGACACTTCTTAACAATCTCCACATTGGACCAAATTCCATGAAGTCAATCTTCAAACTCTGCATGACACAAACTTTTTTTTTTTTTTTTTTGTTTCATGTCACCATGAGAGAGCAATCAACTCCACCTTCACTGAAAATTCCTTTTGTTTTCATTTTTGTGTACTCTGTAATCTTTTACTCTTCCGAAAATCTTCAACCCAAGCTTTAATAGTTGTTTGTTGCAATGGTGGAATCTTTGATGCAATCATTGTTAATCAAGAATACAAAGATAAAATAATCAACACAATTGGTACATGAGGTTTTAACGTGGTTCAGCCAACCATGCCTACATCCACGGATGAGAGAGAATTATTTCACTATACAATAGAGAACATTTCAGAGGACAGAACAAGAACATTATAGAGGGCATAACCAGATACAATTATTGGGTTCTCAAAACATCTCATGTTTCCCCAATCTTCATATCCCTACCTTACAATGAGCCATTACGCTCCACCAGGTACCTCCCATTCTTCTTCACATCTTTGTTAACCTTGTATAGTCTTTACAAACCTATCTCCATCTCATAACTTTTTCTCCTCATGACCTAGAATATTTATAAAGATATTTCCAACAACATTCCTTATTCTATAAGGAAGTCTAATATTACAATAATATATCAACCTAAAAATATTCTATATAATATTCTTTACAAAAGTTGAATCTATACTAATGAGGAGTTCAGGACACTTCTTAACAATCTCCACATCAGACCACATTCCATGAAGTTAATATTCAAACTCTGCATGACACAAACATTTTTTTTTTTTTTTTTTTTTTGTTTCATGTCACCATGAGAGAGCAATCAACTCCACTTTCACTGAAAATTCCTTTTGGTTTCATTTTGTGTGCTCTGTGATCTTTTACTCTTCCAAAAATCTTCAACCCAAGCTCTAATAGTTATTTGTTGCAATGGTGGAATCTTTGATGCAATCATTGTTAATCAAGAATACAAAGATAAAACAATCAACACAATTGGTACATGAGGTTTTAACGTGGTTCGGCCAACCATGCCTACATCCACGGATGAGAGAGAATTATTTCACTATACAATAAAGAACATTTCAGAGGACAGAACAAGAACATTATGAAGGACATAACCAAATACAATTATTGGTCCTAAAACATCCTATGTTTCCCCATTCTTCGTATCCTTACCTTACCATGAGCCATCTCACTCCACCGGGTACCTCCCGTTTTTCCTCATATCTCTATTCACCTTGTATAGTCTTTACGAGCCCATCTCCATCTCATAACTTTTTCCCCTTATGACCTAAAATATTTATAGAGATATTTCCAACAACATTCCTTATTCTATAAGGAAGTCTAATATTACAATAATATATCGACCTAAAAATATTCTATATAATATTCTTTACAAAAGATGAATCTATACTAATTAGGAATTTAGGACACTTCTTAACAATCTCCACTTTGGATCAAATTCCAGGAAGTCAATCTTCAAACTCTGCATGACAAAAACATTTTATTTTTTTTGTTTCATGTCACCATGATAGAGCAATCAACTCCACTTTCACTGAAAATTCCTTTTGGTTTCATTTTGTGTGCTCTGTGATCTTTTACTCTTCCAAAAATCTTCAACCCAAGCTCTAATAACTATTTGTTGCAATGGTGGAAGCTTTGATGCAATCATTGTTTCTCAAGAATACAAAGAAAAAATAATCAACACAATTGGTACACGAGGTTTTAACGTGGTTCGGCCAACCATGCCTACATCCACGGGTGAGAAAGAATTATTTCACTATACAATAGAGAACATTTCAGAGGACAAAAAAAGAACATTATAGAGGACATAACCGAATACAAATATTGGTCCTAAAACATCCTATGTTTGCCATTCTTCGTATCCTTTCCCTACCATGATCCATCTCACTCCACCGGGTACCTCCCATTTTTCCTCACATCTCTCTTCACCTTGTATAGTCTTTACGAGCTCATCTCCATCTCATAACTTTTTCCCCTCATGACCTAAAATATTTATAGAGATATTTCCAACAACATTCCTTATTTTATAAGGAAGTCTAATATTACAATAATTTATCGACCTAAAAATATTCTATATAATATTCTTTACAAAAGATGAATCTATACGAATTAGGAATTTAGTACACTTCTTGACAATCTCCACATTGGACCAAATTCCATGAAGTCAATCTTCAAACTCTGCATGACATAAACATTTTTTTTTTTTTTTTTGTTTCATGTCACCATGAGAGAGCAATCAACTCCACATTCACTGAAAAGTCCTTTTGTTTTCATTTTGTGTGCTCTGTGATCTTTTACTCTTCCAAAAATCTTCAACCTAAGCTCTAATAGCTATTTGTTGCGACGGTGGAATCTTTGATGCAATCATTATTAATCAAGAATACAAAGATAAAATACTTAACACAATTGGTACACGAGGTTTTAATGTGGTTCGGCCAACCATGCCTACATCCACAAATAAGAGAGAATTATTTCACTATACAATAGAGAACATTTCAGAGGATAGAACAAGAACATTATAGAGGACATAACCAAATACAATTATTAGTCCTAAAACATCCTATGTTTCCCCATTCTTCGTATCCTTACCCTACCATGAGCCATCTCACTCCACCGAGTACCTCCCGTTTTTCCTCACATCTCTCTTCACCTTGTATAGTATTTACGAGCCCATCTCCTTCTCATAACTTTTTCCCCTCATGACCTAAAATATTTATAGAGATATTTCCAACAACATTGCTCATTCTATAAGGAAGTCTAATATTACAATAACATATCAACCTAAAAATATTCTATATAATATTCTTTACAAAAAATGAATCTATTCTAATTAGGAATTTGGGACACTTCTTAATAATCTCAACATTGGACTAAATTCCATGAAGTCAATCTTCAAACTCTGCATGACATAAACTTTTTTTTTTCATATCACCACAGGAGAGCAATCGACTCCACCTTCACTAAAAATTCCTTTTGTTTCATTTTGTGTGCTCTGTGATCTTTTACTCTTCCAAAAATCTTCAACCCAAGCTCTGATACCATTTTTTTGCGACGATGGAAGCTTTGATGCAATCATTATTAATCAAGAATACGAAGATAAAATAATCAACACAATTGGTATAGGAGGTTTTAATGTGGTTCAGCCAGCCATGCCTACATCCACGGATAAGAGAGAATTATTTCACTATACAATAGAGAACATTTCAGAGGACAGAACAAGAACATTATAGAAGACATAACCAGATACAATTATTGAGTTGTCGAAACATTCCATGTTTTCACACTCTTTCTATCCCTACCCTACAATGAGCCATTTCGCTCCATCGGGTACCTCCTATCCTTCCTCACATCTCTCTTCACCTCATATAGTCTTTACAAACCCATCTCCATCTCATAACTTGTTCCCCTCATGACCTAAAATATTTATAGAGATATTTCCAACGACATTCCTTATTCTATAAGGAAGTCTAATATTATAATAATATATCGACCTAAAAATATTCTATATAATATTCTTTACAAAAGATGAATCTATACTAATTAGGAATTTAGGACACTTCTTAACAATCTCCACATTGAACCAAATTCCATGAAGTCAATCTTCAAACTCTGCATGAGACAAACATTTTTTTTTTCTTTTTTTGTTTCATGTCACCATGAGAAAGCAATCAACTCCACCTTCACTAAAAATACCTTTTGTTTTCATATTGTGTGCTCTGTGATCTTTTACTCTTCCAGAAATCTTCAACCCAAGCTCTAATTGCTATTTGTTGCGATGGTGGAAGCTTTGATGCAATCATTGTTAATCAAGAATACAAAGATAAATTGATCAACACAATTGGTACACGAGGTTTTAACGTGGTTCGGCCAACCATACCTACATCCACGGATGAGAGAGAATTATTTCACTATACAATAGAGAACATTTCAGAGGACGAAACAAGAACATTATAGAGGGCATAACCAGATACAATTATTGGGTTCTCGAAACATCTCATGTTTCCCCAATCTTCATATCTCTACCTTACAATGAGCCATTTCGCTCCACTAGGTACCTCCCATTTTTCTTCACATCTTTATTAACCTTGTATAGTCTTTACAAACCTATCTCCATCTCATAACTTTTTCTCCTCATGACCTAGAATATTTATAAAAATATTTCCAACAACATTCCTTATTCTATAAGGAAGTCTAATATTACAATAATATATCAACCTACAAATATTCTATATAATATTCTTTACAAAAAAATGAATCTATACTAATTAGGAATTTGGGACACTTCATAACACTTTCAATGGCCATTACATTGCTAGTTGTCCCTCCATTTTTGTTTGAATATACTTTATAATGGTTTTTGAAAGTGCTTTGATAAGAGAAAAAACATGAGAATGTTAGAGGAACCTCACAAATGGATTAGAATAAAATAATGAAAATTTTTTAACATGCATGTAAAATATGCCCTTACTATTGTTGCACGACCAACAAAGAAGAGTTCGACTAGCCTCCGAAGCTTAGATGACGATTCGACCTGCACGAAGGAATGTCCAGATAGGTTTTTTGGACATGCCTCTTCAAAGCTTAAGTCGAAAGTGGAAGACTTGAGCAAGAAAAGTTGTTTTTTTGGAAGAGTGACAACATACCTTTCTTGTAGTTAAGAATGGCTATTTATCTTTGGACAAATGTAACGTTTTTTTAGGTGCCTCAATGGTGCCTTTGATTATATGTTACCATCTTTAATGTCAATGATTGTCAGCCCATAACAATTGCCATGCCTTGATGAGCCTAAAAGACTAGCATTTAAGCCTCATAATGGTTGCACCAATCATGGCATTTTAATGCCTACTGTTGTTAATGCTTGGCAGGTGAGAAGGCATAATGCCTGGTTGGTTTACGTCCATCTGGTACCATTTTGGTACCATGGGGTGGACAGATGAGGCTACATGGCTTCTCATGTTAGCATGCCCTACATGGCTCTTGTGTTGGCATGCCTTGCACCAAACGGTGCTTAGGGATTGCTCTAGATAGGGGTGAGCCTCCCACACTTACTATCAGGGGTTGACACAATTTTTAGTTAATCTTTTCAATTAAATTTTTTTTATCAAGCCTAGTTTATTATTTCTTATCAAAGATTATGATCTCCATTTAATCGTCTTTACTTCCCATTTAGGTAGCTTCATCATCGATTCATCATGATAAAATTTATAGAAAAGTTGGAGCCTCCTAAGTGGCTTACTTTTAAGGTTTGGCATGAGCTTCATGCAGCATGTTGTAAGCTTTAGAAATTGAGTATCAAATTACTTTCTCTAACTTGTCAATAAGTGCCTCCAATATTGCGAATATTCACACTTGGCCCACTCTTCCAATGACTTACCCAGTTGGGCTGATCATAAGCTTTTAAGTAAGGGATAATGATGAGGCAATTATTTCAATTGATTTTTTTTTTTTTTTACATTTTTAATATATATATATATATATATATATATATATATATATATATATATATATATATATATATATATATATATATAATCTTTTTCTTTTTCTTTTTCATAAAATAGATTTTAAAATTTTATAATATTAATTTATCAATCAATTAAATAATTTTAAATTTAAAAATAAAACACAATTTAAATAGTAGGGTGAGGCACCAATGGGATTTCCTATACCTACCTTGTCTCACACTATACTCTCCTTTTTTTTTCTTTTTTTTTATAATAAAAATAGATATTAATAAATATGATGGGTGGATATATGGAGTAAAGTGTCCCCAGGGCTCATTTGTCATCCTTATCTTTAAGTAACACTTCCTATGCTTTGGAGACTAGACCAAGACGCTGCAATTTTCTTTTTACTATAATATTTCATAAAAAAAAAAAAATGAAGTGGAGCACAAAAGTTCTGCAACGATCTTGCAAAATGGAAATGTAGAATTCATAGTGTTTGTGAAATAGAAGACAATCCCGAACTGGATCTGTCCATAGACATTGATTTTGAAAAGAATGCTAGACCTAGGAAGTTTTCATATGATTAGTCGGCTCTTGTGATTAGTAACTTCTTAGAGGAGAGAAAATCACAGAAGGATATGAGCTCGTACATTGTTGTTAAAAGGGTATCAAGGTGCTTCAAACAAGGAATAAAGGATTATGCATCTGAAGTGAAGATCATCAGTCGGTTTAAGCATAAACTTGGTGCAACTAGTCAGATGGTGCCATAAGAAAACAGAATTGTCATATTTTTATGAGTTCATGCCCAACCACAGTTTGGATTATTGTCCGTTTGCAGAAAAAGTCTTTTAACATAGGCTAGGAGCTACTAAATTACACTTGGATTAGCTTCAAGGTTGCTTTACTTGCATGAAGTCGGAACAATGTGTACTAGAAAGGGATATCAAATCCAGCAATGTGATGTTGGACTCTTGTTTTAATGCTAAATTTGGTGACTTCTGGCAAGGCTTATTGATAACACATGGGAAAGGATCACAACCACTATTCTCGGTGTGATCATGGACTAAGCTCCTGAATGTTTAATTATGGGAAAAATCAAATGTTTATAGTTTTTATTGGGTTTTTCCTCATGTGGAACGCCTAAATTAAGGGCCCAAAATTTAAGGCCTCTTAGGCCTTTATATAAAAGGGTTAGAAGAAGAATCCATCTTCTTCTTCTTTTTCCAATTTTTTGCAGCCACCAAAGGTAGAAAAAAAAATAGAAGGAGAAAAGAGAGAGAAAATGAGAAAAGATAGAGAAGTGGAGAACCACCATTTTTGAAGTTAGAGAGAAACTTAGTTTTTCTTCATTGCCCAGATTTCATCAAAGGTCCGATCCAACTTTGTCTGTGGGCCGATTGACCTGAAATTTGGAAGAGAGGTTCATGACTCATTTATCTTCAATCTAAATGGTGGAGATCGGATTTGGAGATCCAGACGGTCGTCTTTCAGTCCGAGAATAGACCCTCTATTTTGATGCATTTTCTATCCGGACAGTTTTGATCATGAACTCCGATCAAGGTTAATCCGTGGTTCGATTGAGCTGATTTTTGGAGAGCATGTTCAGAACTCATTGATCTTCATTCTGATGGTGGAGGTTGGATTTGGAGTTCAGAACAGTTATATTTTAGTCCAAGAACAGTGGTGTGTTTGGTGAGATCTCTCGATTGTTTTTGTGCAAAGTTATTGAAATTACCAAGATTAATTTGTCTTGAGATATGGTTGATGTATGCCTCTAGTTTTATCTAGAGAGAATTATGTAACCTATTGATTATATTAGTGGAGTTTTTAAGTGGCCTAAGGGTCTCGTGGTTTTTACTTCTCATATTGGAGAAAGTTTTCCGCGCCAAAAATTATTGGTGTTCATATACTTGTTGATTGGGTGAATTCTTATTGCTTTATTTGATTTATTCCTATTAGGTTCTCACAAGAGGGGATAAAACCTGGTTGTGCATTGTTTGTATTTATCCTATCACAGTGGTATTAGATCATTGGTTCAAGATAATTTGTGCCTTGTGTAGAATAATGGAAAGCAATACAAGTAGAATGATTACTCTGAATGGCCCCAATTATCATGTTTGGAAAGGAAAGATGGAAGACTTATTGTATGTGAAGGATTATTATTTGCCTGTGTTTGCTTCTGAAAAGCCAGAAAATAAAACTGATGTAGAAT
Organism: Vitis cinerea var. helleri x Vitis riparia; assembly: GCA_946000715.1. Classification (NCBI taxonomy): domain Eukaryota; kingdom Viridiplantae; phylum Streptophyta; class Magnoliopsida; order Vitales; family Vitaceae; genus Vitis; species Vitis cinerea var. helleri x Vitis riparia. Next base: position 11,137,465 of record OX253994.1, read on the forward strand.
GGAATTTACTTCATCGGTAAGTTTGTGGTTATATCAGACAATGGATAGATGATAATGTTCTCAATCATGTTAGTGAAGAGAAACATGCATGGAGTCTATGGAACAAGCTCGAACAGTTATATGCTCGAAAGACTGGTAACAATAAATTGTTTCTGATCAAGAAGATGATTAGCTTGAAGTACCAAGATGGAACTCCTATAACAGATCACTTGAATACATTCCAATATATTATTAATCAGTTGGCTGGAATGAATATCAAGTTTGAGGAAGAAGTGCAAGGGTTGTGGCTTCTTGGTATATTGTCGGACTCATGGGAAACGTTTAGAACTTCTTTGTCTAACTCAACCCTAGATGGTACTATGAATATGGATTTGGTTAAGAGTTGTGTTTTGAATGAAGAGATGAGAAGAAAGTCACAGGGTTCTTCTTCACAGTCAAATGTCCTAGTTACTGAAAAGATGGGGAGAAGTCAGAGTAGAGGTCTGAAGAACAGAGACAGAAGCAAAAGCAAAACTAACAAGTTTGCCAATGTTGAGTGTCATTATTGCCATTTGAAAGGGCATATAAGAAAGTATTGTCGCCAATTGAAGAGAGATATGAAACAAGGGAAAGTGAAAGATAAGAAAAATGATAATGGTGGTGAAGATGATCGAGTTGCCACTACCACTTTAGATTTCCTTATTGTTCATGATAGTGATGTTGTTAATTTTGCTTGCCAGGAGACCAGTTAGGTGATTGATAGCGGTGCCTCAATCCATGCTATATCTCGGAAAGATTTCTTTACATCATACACATCCGGTGATTTTGGAAGTGTTAGGATGGGTAATGATGGCTCAGCTAAAGCCATTGGTATGGGAGATGTGCGTTTGGAGACTAGTAATGGTACTATGTTGATTTTGAAAAATGTCAAACACATTCCGAATATCCGCATGAATTTAATCTCCACAGGTAAGCTTGATGATGAAGGGTTCTACAACACCTTTCGTGATAGTCAATGGAAGCTCACTAGAGGTTTTATGGTGGTAGCAAAAGGAAAGAAGTGTTCCTCATTGTATTTAATGCAGGCAAGAGTAATTGATTTCAGTATCAATGCAGTGGATGATGATAGCACAGTTGAGCTTTGGCACAACAAACTCGGTCACATGAGTGAGAAAGGCTTGATGATTTTGGCTATGAAGAATCTTCTTTCTGGTATGAAGAAGGGATCTTTGAAAAGGTGTGCTCATTGTTAGCAGGAAAGCAGACCAGAGTTACATTCAAAACACACTGCCATACAAGGAAGCTAGGTATGCTTGATTTAGTGTATTATGATGTGTGTGGTCCTATGACAACAAAAACACTTAGTGGATCTCTATATTTTGTGACTTTTATAGATGATCATTCAAGAAATATTTGGGTGTATACATTAAAAACAAAAGACCAAGTGTTAAAAGTGTTTAAGCAGTTTCATGCTCATGTTGAGAGACAATCTGGTGAAAAATTGAAATGCATCTGGACTAATAATGGGGGTGAGTATTCTAGTGCTTTTGATGAGTATTGTAGACAACATGGTATTCGACATCAAAAGACACCTCTTAAGACTCCTCAATTGAATGGGTTGGATGAGATAAGGAATAGGACACTGGTTGAAAGGGTGAGATGTTTACTTTCATAGTCACAGTTGCCAAGATCCTTTTGGGGTGAGGCTTTGAATACTGTTGTACATGTTCTCAATCTTACACCATATGTTCCTTTAGAATTTGATGTTTCGGATAGAATTTGGTCAGATAATGAAATCTCTTATGATCACTTGCGTGTCTTTGGATGCAAGGCTTTTGTGCACATTCTGAAAAATGAGAGGTCTAAGCTTGATGCTAAGACAAGACCTTGTGTATTCATTGGCTATGGTCAGGACGAGCTTGGTTACAGGTTTTATGATCCGGTGTAGAAAAAGCTTGTAAGAAGCCAAGATGCTATGTTTATGGAAGATCATACCATACAGGACATTGAGAAGACTGATGCAACAGAGTTTCAGTATAGTGATAATCTGATTGACTTAGATCCAATTCCTTTGACACATCTTCCTACACAGGTTGAAGATGAAGCACATGATGACCAACCTGACATTGGTGATATTGAAACTCTCACACAGGTTGAGATGGATGATGATGTTCATGAGCAGTCACCAATAGCAGAGGCTTCACCAGATATTCCACTCAGAAGGTCTACTAGAGACCGACATCCTTCCACACGGTATTCTGTTGATGATTATGTATTACTAACTGGTGGGCCAGAACCTAAAAGTTATGAGGAAGCCATGGGATGTGAAAATAAGATGAAGTGGGTTGATGCTATGCAAGATGAGATGAAGTCATTGCATGAGAATCATTCTTTTGAGCTTGTCAAGTTACCAAAGAGAAAAAGAGCTTTGAAGAACAGGTGGGTTTACAGAGTGAAGCAAGAAGAACACACTTCATAGCCACGTTACAAAGCTAGATTGGTTGTCAAAGGGTTTAGTCAAAAGAAAGGTATTGATTTTGATGAGATTTTTTCTCCTGTTGTTAAGATGTCGTCTATTTGTGTAGTTTTGGGCTTGGCAGCTAGTCTTGATTTGGAGATTGAGTAGACGGATGTTAAAACTGCATTTCTCCATGGTGATTTAGGCAAAGAAAATTATATGGAACAACTAGAGGGTTTCACAATAAAAGGAAAAGAGGATTATATGTGTAAGTTGAAGAAAAGTCTTTATGGCTTAAAGCAGGCACCAAGGCAGTGGTATAAGAAGTTTGAATCAGTTATGGGGGAGCAAGGCTACCGAAAAAGTACTTCTGACTATTGTGTATTTGTGCAGAAATTCTTTGATGATGATTTTTTTATATTGTTGCTCTATGTTGATGATATTTTGATTGTTGGCAGAAATGTTTCAAGAATAGATAAGTTGAAGAAACAGTTAAGCAAATCTTTTTCCATGAAGGATTTGGGGCCAGCAAAGAAAATTCTTGGTATTAGAATTGAGCGAGATAGAGCATCCAAGAAGTTGTATATGTCATAGGAGCAATATATTGAAAAAGTGCTTGAAAGATTTAACATGAGCAAAGCTAAAGTGGTTAGTTCTCCTCTAGCTAGTCACTTTAAGCTAAGCAGCAGACATGGCCTTTCTATAGATAAGGAAAAGGAAGACATGAGAAGAGTTCCTTATGCCTCAACAGTAGGAAGTTTGATGTATGTCATGGTATGTACTAGACCAGACATAGCTTATGCAGTTGGTGTTGTTAGTTGCTTTCTATCTAATCCAGGAAGACTACATTGGGAGGCATTCAAGTGGATTATAAGATATTTGTGAAGCACTTCCAAGTTGAAACTCACTTTTGGAAGTGGGAAACCAGTACTTGTTGGCTACACTGATTCAGATATGGCAGGGAATGTAGATAATAGAAGGTCTACTTCAGGCTATTTGATGACATTCTCAAGAGGTGCTCCGTGTCTTGGCAATCAAAACTACAAAAATGTGTTGCACTTTCTACAACAGAGGCAAAGTACATTGCAGCAGTAGAAGCATGTAAAGAGTTATTGTGGATGAAGCGTTTCATACATGAGCTAAGGTTTAAGCAGCAACGCTATGTGGTATACTGTGATAACCAGAGCGCCATTCACCTTAGTAAGAATTATACCCTTCATGCAAGATCGAAACACATTTATGTGAGGTATCATTGGATGAGAGATGTTCTCAATGACAACTTGTTTGAACTTTAGAAAATACATATTGATCACAATGGCTCAGATATGTTAACGAAGTCCTTACCAAGGGAGAAGCTTGAAGTTTGTTGCTCAATCGCCGGGATGGCAAGTCCCTCCACATAATTGGAAAGAGGGGGATTTGTTGGGTTTTTCCTCATGTGGAAGGCCTAAATTAAGAGCCCAAAATTTAAAGCCTCTTAGGCCTTTATATAAAAGGGTTAGAAGAAGAATCCCTCTTCTTCTTTTTCCAATTTTTTGCAGCCACCGAAGGTAGAAAAAAAAAAGAGTAGAAGGAGAAAAGAGAGAGAATGGGAGAACCGCCATTTTTGAAGTTAGAGAGAAAAACTAAGTTTTTCTTCATTGCCCAAATTTCATCAAAGGTACGATCCAACTTCGTCTGTGGGCTGATCGACCTAAAATTTGGAAGAAAGGTTCATGACTCATTGATCTTCAATCTGAACGGTGGAGATCGGATTTGGAGATCCGAATGGTCATCTTTCAGTCTGAGAATAGAGCCTCTGCTTTGATGCGTTTTCTATTCGGACAATTTTGATCATGACCTCCGATGAAGGTTAATCCGTGGTTTGATTGAGCCGATTTTTAGAGAGCACATTCAAAACTCATTGATCTTCATTCTGAATGGTGAAGATTGGATTTGGAGTTTGGAACAGTTATATTTCAGTCTAAGAACAGTGGTGTATTTAGTGAGATCTCTCCATTGTTTTTATGCAAAGTTGTTGAAATTGCCAAGATTAATTTGTCTTGAGATATGGTTGACGTATGCCTCTAGTTTTATCTAGAGAGAATTGTGTAACCCATTGATTATATTAGTGGAGTTTTTAAGTGACCTAAGGGTCCCGTGGTTTTTACTTCTTATATTGGAGAAGGTTTTCCACGCTACAAATTATTGGTGTTCATATACTTGTTGATTGGGTTAATTCTTGTTGCCCTATTTGATTGATTCCTATTAGGTTCTCACAAGAGGGGATAAAACCAGGTTGTGCATTGTTTGTATTTATCCCATCAGTTTTGGCATTGTAGTTTTGGAAATTTGTTGGGGAAGAAGACATACAAGCAACGAAAGGCCACAGAAAATCAGATCAAGTTAGTGGAATGGGTTTGGGATTGAGGACTTTGGTGTTCTTATCTAGATTGCAACCTTCTCCGCTTCAAGAAAGCAAAAACAAGCAAGTAATATCCTTAGCTCTGAAGTTTCATTGCACGTTCTCTCTTTATCAACTATGCATGTGCCAATGTGTTTTAGTCAAGCAAATACAACTGCATTATTATTGCAAAAATCTTTTATCATGACCTCTCCTAGGAGATGACAACCCTAGTTTTCAAGTTCAACTAATACCACAAACTCATCAAAGTTCACAAACTCTTCTTCAAAGTCTTCCCCTTTTGCATCTCTATTGTAACCAGGCTATGCTCATGTTAGTTTAGTATGTATATATATGTTTTATTGAAGTTTCATTTGTCAATTATTTATTTGAAAGTATTGTTATTCATTTTATTTTGAGAATGATAATTCACTTCACCAAATTGTACTTTCTTACCAATTCCAAGTGTTGTCATGGTTGTTGCACTATTGGGTTCAAAGAATATAGGAAAATCCTTTACTAGAACAACCATAGAAGGTAAGAGTCAAATGGGAACTTCTATACTATATATGCCCTATGATCTGTGTTCAACTATAACCAATCACTATCAACTTTAGTAGTTGTAATATTATTTAAGTTTGTTTACGAATTTTTGCTTAATTACATGGGAAAGAATCAGCCTACAACTTCTCATATACTTATGTATACTACTTGAAAATATAAAATACTCCATATATATAGAGAATAATAGATCCACAAATATGTCATAGATTAGGCTCTTCTACAATTAGATGTTGTTGAAATATGTTATAATAAATTTTAAATATAAAAGGTGGAGAAGACCTTAGTTGCCATGGTAAATGACTAACAGAGTTCATGAGTACTTGCACCAGCTTAAAAGGTTAAAAATATGGTCACATCATATAAATGTTGTTCATATCATGCATCATTGTGTTTGTATATAATAATGACTTTGGAAATGCTGATCATCTTTCATTCAAAAGAAAGATCCCAGCTACACTAGAAGAAGAAAAAACGCTTTAATAATTAAGGGTATGGTTTACAACCGTTTTTTAAAATAGTTTTTTATTTTTCAGAACAAAAAACCAAAAAAACATTGTTCAACAACTAAAAATTAATTTCTATTTAAATTGGGTGTTTTTAGAGAACATTTTTTTAATTATTTTTTACTATTTTCATTTGTTTAAAGGATTATTTAAAAAATAATTATATAATTAAATATGTAAAATAATTTAAAATAAAATACTAAACATAAAAATTATTTTTAAAACATACTTTAAAATATTAAAAATAGATTAAAAATATTTTAGGTTTCCAAATAGACTTTAGTTTTTATAGAACATCAGAAAACAGTTTTTAATCAAAAACTATTTTTCAGAGTTTTTTTTTTTAATATGATTACCAAATAGGCCCTAAATCTTCCATTAATTCTTTTGATAAGATATAACTCTGTATCAAATTATCGTGAATATGTTCCATGCCACACCACAGATGGTGAACTTGTAATGCAAAAGTTGGTACAACATATCGTCTAGGGTTAAGTTTATAGTTTCCTCTTCGACATATTGCTTAAGGTTTAATACATCTACTAGAAAGGTAAAAGAAAAAAATAATATATTTACTTCTAAAGAAGAAAACTAAACTAATGTGATAAAAAAAAAAAAGTCCAGAAGTTATTATTGTGAATCTTGTGTGTAATCTTTATGCATTTTATACGTAGCTCACACTCCTATAAGCTCATACCATCAAGAAAGGGTTTCCTTAACCTTTTGTGAATCTTGTGTGTAATTTATAGTTCATTCATCTTATTTGTTTTATATTTGTTTTGTTTTGGCAGGGAAGGACTTTGTAGTTTCAATTCTGATGTTTTACTGAGATAGACAGTCCTTTTAGTTCCAAGAAAAGTAATTTGATCATTTCACCATGTGATCATCAGATGAGAGCCATATCATACTCCAAGAAGAGAATAGAATGGTTGATCAAGATAGGCATTCCTTTCCAATCCTTAATTGACCATTATCATCAGGGAGTGTTCTTATGGATTTTTTTGCAGTAGCCTAGGTTAGCTTAATACTCCTCAATCAGTAACAACTAGATCATATGGTTTGGTTAGACAACTGACTTTGAGTGAGCATTACTAGTAGGGGTTGACCACAATTTTCAATTAATCTTTTCGACCAAAATTTTTTCTGAAGCCTAGTTTATTATTTCCTGTAGAAGATTACGTTGTCCATTAATCATCTTTATTTCCCATTTAGGCAGCTTCCTTATCAATCCGTCATGATAGAATTTACAGAAAAGTCAGTTTGGGATAAGCTTTTCATGCAACACGTTGTAAGCTTTTGAAATTGAGTATAACTTGTCAATCAACGCCTCCAACTTTGAATATTCCCAGTTCGCCCACTCATCCAATGTGTAAGAGATACGAGGGCTTGAAAGACTCACTTTTATTTTCATTGCTTATAGGTTTCCTTTCACAATGACGGTTGGGTTGACCATAAGCTTTTATGTAGAATTCATTATACAATTATTTTAAATGATTTTTTTTATATATAAAATAATTTTATTCATAAAAATAAATTATAAGAATGTACAATATTAATTTATTAATAAATTAAATTAATTTAAAATAATTATAAATTAAAAAAATTTAAAAAAAATTATGTGGTGGAGTGAGGTACTTGAGGGACCTGTTTGACTCAATCTGATTTAAATTTGTTTTTGGATAATAGAAAATGGGTGGAGATGGGTCACGTGTGCCGAAGTTGCCTCTTGTCTTCCCTAGCAATTTCAAGTAACACTTCCTATGCTTTGGAGGGTAGGCCATGACGCCGCAATTTTCATTTTACTATAATGTTTCATGTGAATAGACAAGGGGTTGGGAGCACAAAATTTCGGCAAAATGGACAGGTTGAATTCATATACTATTTAAAGTAATTTGTAACTTTCCGTTTTATGGCCAACAGAATCTCCCAAAGGCAAAAGATCTGTCAATATTGCATATCCCTAATCCAGACTCATTTTGGTCCAAGCGGAGAGTGTGTCCACATGGCAATTTCTAAAGTCACTTTTGATTCATGCTTTAAAAGGCGACTTTGCAAGCCTCTTATTTATCCATTTACAGCTTCCAAACTCGGTAACCCTTCCAACCATGGCTGCCTGCAACGCTGGTATTGCCCAAAGCCATTCGTATACACTTCCTTTCTTCCATATCTTCATGATCTCCTTGTCTCTAGTGATCCATTCTGGGAACTCATTATCCTTCAATTTGGGCAATTTTGATCCGAATGATCATGAAATTATTTTTGAGGGGCATGCTTCTTATTCTGCTGATAAAGTCATCCAACTCACCAGCAACCAGGAGGACAAAAAGATGAATGATAGTTGGGGTCGAGCTACATACTATAAGCCGTTTCAACTCTGGGATAAGGCCTCCGGAAGAATGGCTGATTTCACTACCAATTTCTCCTTTGAAATTGATTCTCAAAGAAACTCTTCTTATGGTGATGGACTCGCATTCTTTCTTGCTCCAAACAGTACCCAACTGCCTTCAGATGTGACAGGAGCCAGCGGCCTGGGTCTTGTGTCTAACAACCAGACGTTGAACTCAACAGCAAAACACTTTTTTGCAGTGGCGTTTGATACTTTTCCAAATGCTTGGGATCCAAAACCCGATCATGTTCGTATCGATATTAACTCCATGAAATCTGTGAAAAACGTGACATGGTTGAGTAATATTAAGGATGGAAAAATAAAATATGTTTCCATCAGCTATACTGCTAGTTCTCAAAATATGAGTGTTATATTTGGCTCTGATTATTTGTATAATAAAACCACTCTACAAAGCCTCTATTACAAAGTTGATCTGAGCGATTACTTGCCTGAATTCGTTACTATTGGCTTCTCAAGTGCAACAGGAGATTTTTCCGAGATAAACATCGTTCACTCATGGAATTTCAGTTCAGCTTTACAAATCTCTGATAGTGCAGAGGAAAACGAAGAAAAGAAGACAGGACTAGTGGTGGGATTGAGTGTTGGCGCTTTTGCCCTGGTGGCTGGGTTGGGATTGGTCTGCTTTTGCTTGTGGAAGAAAAAGGTAAGTGAGAAAGGAGAAGATAATCCTGATTTTGACCTGTCCATGGATGACGACCTTGAAAAGGGTACTGGGCCTCGGAAGTTTATGTACCATGAGTTGGTTCTTGCCACAAATAACTTTGCAGAGGGAGCGAAGGTTGGAGAGGGTGGGTTTGGTGGGGTCTATAAAGGTTTCTCGAGGAATCTAAGCTCCTACATTGCCGTTAAAAGGGTATCAAAAGGGTCCGACCAAGGGATAAAGGAGTATGAATCTGAAGTAAAGATCATCAGTAGGTTGAGACATTGTAATCTTCTGCAGCTGTTGGGCTGCTGCCATAAGAAAAGAGAGCTTCTATTGGTTTACGAGTTCATGCCTAATGGTAGTTTGGCTACTTGTTTGTTTCAAGGTAAAACCTTGTTGACATGGGCAATGAGATACAAAATTGCTACTGGATTGGCGTCGGCGTTGCTCTACCTGCACGAAGAATGGGAACAATGTGTTGTGCATAGAGATGTAAAATCCAGTAATGTTATGCTGGATACGGAATTCAATGCAAAGCTTGGTGATTTCGGGCTAGCCAGGCTTGTTGATCATGTGAAAGGGTCAAAAACCACAGTTTTGGCAGGGACGGTGGGGTATATGGCTCCTGAATATATCTTGACGGGCAAGGCTAGCAAGGAATTGGATGTCTACAGTTTCGGAGTTGTTGCTTTGGAAATTTGCAGTGGAAGAAGATGTGTAGAACCAAATGCCCAAGAAGATCAGATCAGATTGGTGGAGTGGGTTTGGGACCTTTATGGAGTAGGAAAGCTTCCTGAAGCAGCTGACCCAAGACTATCTGCAGATTTTGACGAGGAACAAATGGCACGCCTGATGGTTGTTGGGCTTTGGTGTGCTCACCCAGACTGCAGTCTTCGTCCCTCAATAAGGCAAGCAATTAATGTCCTTAATTCTGAAGCCTCATTGCCTGCTCTCCCTTCAAAGATGCCTGTGCCAATGTATTATGCTCCTCCAGAAAATAATTCTGCCATTTCATCACTTCAAACATCCTATACTGCTACCACTTCTGAGAGAAGCCAATCCTAGCTTTCAGGATTTTCTATGGGAACAAACTCAGGACTGTTTGGTTTTTAGGAATAGGAATGGAAATACAACGGGATTGTGGGTGAATCACAATCCCATCCCAGTGAGAATAAGATTTGATTTCCATAACAATCAATTTTCGATTCCTATTCTCCTACAAAAAACACTCCATACACACATGAATGAGTATCAACAGTATTTATTTCTGATTCTCATTCTCTATTTCAGCTAGCGTTCCCAACTTGGCCTAAGTTCGCATTTTCTTCTTCTACTTCCCCATCCGTGCTGTACGCAAACTATGTTCTTCATAAGTTTGTCTAGTTTCAATTTGTTAAGTATTTGGTGCTTAATTACTTTACTGGATTCAGTTTGTTATGTATTTGCTGTTTAATTTACTTTTGAAAGTATTTCCATGCAAGATGAGTTCCAACTTTTTTGGCATTCTCCTTTTTTAAGTCAAAACCAATTGAAGAGACCGCACGTGTCATGGCACCATCTAGCTGCAAATCCCCTGAGTCCAAGACTTAATGCTTGTGGAGGCCTCAGGATCATTCAGATGATCAGACAATCTTTGTTAATTAAAAGTTAAAATAATAATAAAAAAAAATTAAACACAGTTTAGAAAATTGACCAATTATGTTTATTATAAAATCTTAATTATCACATATTCATTAATTAAATATATAGTTTATTTTTAGCAAAATTTAAATTTTACTGAGAAATTCCATTATTTTATTAAGATTTTTTCAATAAAATCTTAGTTTTTTCCTGAAAGCATTACTTTTAGAATTTAGGTTATCTATTTTTTTTTTTTAACTTATATAATTTTGTTCAATAGAAAAAATAAATATTTTGATCTTATATAAATAGAAAAAATAATATATTGGTTTTTCTTTACTTTTTTAATGTTTAATAGAAATAAAATATAATTAAAATATATAATTTAATATTTAACTCTATTAACATTATTAAATACTATTTAGTTTTAAGTTCTATTTAGAATTAAAGAAAAAAACAATGAATTTGTTATATGAAAATTTGCATTAGTACAACCAGCTATGAGTTTAGTGGATTATCATTTAAATTGAGTTCTTAAGATATTGAGCACCAGGTTTTACTATTTTTTTACAATCAAGAATTAAAATGTGAATAGAAATTTCTTTTATGACTTTCATATGATGTAAGTGACATCTTATCTTGGTATCTTTTCTTACTCGTGCCTTTCTTGTGGAATTTTTCTACTTGGACCCCGCAATAGTGAGGTAGGCGACGTCAAACTTCTCATCTTTAACCCATCACATATAGCAATCACTTCATAATTCGTCTTATTAATCAACTATGCAATATAATTAATTTAAAAAGGACTAAATCAAGGAGAATTTTTTTTTTTCTTTTATAAAAAAGCAACTATGAAGTGAACCAGAACACCTCCATAAATTGCCACATCCCATTCCTTCAATTGATGGGCCAAATCATTTGAAGCAACAAAGAAAGACATTGAGCTTAAGATGTTCCTTAATGGAACTGTTGTTCCCTTGTTGTATAGTCCATGATCCTATTTTGTGATAATAGTGGGATAGTGGCACAATCTAAAGAACTAAGTTGCTATTAGAAGAGAAAATACATAGAGAGGAAGTACTACCTCGTTTATGAGATAGCTAAAAGAGGTGATGTGATTTTGGAGTAAATTCTTTTTGTAATATCCAGTCTACTTTTACGGTTAGTAGAAGTTTGTTAGGATAAAGCCCTTAAATGTATGACATAATGTAACAAAGTTATATTTGACTTTCTACTTTTTATCTGCTTTTTGTTTTGATATTGATTTAAGCATTCAAGCATGTATTACTTCCATTATACATGACTTGATGAGTGTGCATAGAAGATATAAGTCATAGGTTCCTTAGAAAATGATAAGTAGTTTATCGTTGATTAATAGATTTAGTTCTCAAAAGAGGCATCTTGATTTCTCATGGAATTGAGACAACATGTCCCTTTAGGTGATCCCAAGGACATGTAATCATGAAATCTATGGTCACGGTAATTCTTTAAGTGAAATTTGGCATATGCTCTTTATAAACTAGAGTATGTCAATTAAACGCATGATAGGAGGATTTGTAACTCAGGGATTGGAGAAGTGATTTTCAAATAATAATAGAACTTACCTCATCAAATCATAAACACCAATTTTGAGGAGTTTGTACGTAATGGATAGTAGGTCACAAGATATTGGAGCATAGTTACCTCTCTTTAGTGTTGTGTTGAGTTAACTTCATAATTGAATTATGAGAAAACCAGTATTTTCCTTTGGGTCCTAATGGACCCCGTTCAATCTCCTAGTTCATGGTATCACATTTAGTTGAAGGATTTGGTTGTAGTTTATAAGTGTACATAATGGTGTTTTGGTAAAAACGTAAGGTTGCACTAAATTGTATGAATGGCCTCTTTAGATTTGACAAATTAATTAATTGGAACGTAATAGGACTAATTAATTAATTAGGACCTAAGTGGGTTAGATTAGGTGGACCAAGCCTACTTTTGCCTCAAGTCACTTAAACCCATAGGGAACCTTATAGTTTAAGGTTCAATCTTTTGGCATTTTGACATTCATCTTCTAAAGAGTGAGAGAAACCCTAGTAACTTTCTCTCTCTCTCTCTCTCTCTCTCTCTCAAGAGAGAGAGAGATAGAGAGAGAAACTCACCCTTCTCTTGTGCCAAGTTCCACGAAAGGAGAGATTAGGTGAAAGATCATTGAGTAGGAGAGATTTATGACTACTACTACATATTCAACATCTTCTTTGGATTAGATTTGATCTAGGAACATCCAAATCATAGGTATGAGTTTCTATCTCTAGATTTGTGTTCTATATAGTTTTGAAATGTCATGCCTTCTATTGTGGTTAAGATCTAGAGAGCATAGGAATAGCATGCATGCACTACATATGATCTAAGGTTATGGAATAGAGTAATTTGAGTTTTCTAACAACAACAAATATTCTCAAGATAAGCACCATGATACCTCATGGCTTTGAAACATTGTACCCCTTGGGTGATTCTAAAGACCTGTGATTGTGAAATCTTTGGCATAGTAATTCCTTCAATAGAATTTGACACATGCTCCTAGTAAGCTAAAGTTTGTCAATTAATCAAATAATAGGAGGATTTAAAACTCAAGGATGGTAGAAGTAATTTAAAGAGGTTGATAACATTCACTTCATTATATTATCGACACTAGTTCATAGAGAGTTTGCATATAGTTGTTAGTTGGTCACAAGCCCGAATATTCTATCTCGAACTAATATCATAAGATACTAGAATGTGGCTAACTCTTTCTAGTGAGATATTAGGTTTAGGGTTTTAGTTTTGACAATCTTGCTATTCAATTTTCATAAAGAAAACCTTAGCCTCCATCCTTATAGAGAGGATTCTACCATCCTCATGTGTCAAGGTCAAAGAGAGAGTCACCAGGTGCTTCGCCTCAAAGACTAGAAAAAGAAAAGAAGTTAACTATCCTAAAGAGGCAAACAATATCCTAAAGAAGTTAACATCTAGCTAACAGGTTGTTGCTTTGACAGGGTTATCTAAACAATATCCATTGCCTTCCTCCCCAAACTCAAACAAAAAGGCAGTTAGTTCACTAAGGGCAAGCAATTCGTCATAGCCTTTTCCTATTCTTTCTAAGAGGGCATTCCTCGATGCATCCTCGCTTGTTTGCAAATCGTAAGGTTTTCGAGATCTACACCACCCTCTTCATCGACTAAAATCTATCTAGGAACATTTAGATCTCAGTTATGTTGTTATAAGCACTTAGATCTAAGATTATTCTTTTTTTTTAATGCTTTCATTATATAGATTTGGTATCCCTAGTTAGGATAGTTTTGTATGTACCCCAACAATCCAAGGCTTAAGAATAGATTAATCTAGAGATTCCAACAACTACCACCATCAAGACCCACACTTCCGTCACCATCATTTCCACACTACTCCATAGTCACCCATTTGCAAGGCTACCATTGTCGTACACATTGCCGCTGCACTACTCCACCACCACTAGTAACTCCCATATTCAAATGATGACTCCAAAAATATGAAAATGATTTTCAGAGTATAATCTATCTTCCATTAAGTTCAAAGTATCATTGTGGACCCACGTTTTTCACGTGCGTCCCCACTTGATGGTGAGACTTGTTTTTTATTTATTGAAAATTTGATTTTTTTTAAAAAAAAAAAAGACTTGGAGTCGCCACTTACTCTTTTTTTTTAAAGGGGAAAAAATAAGAAAAAAAAAACCCTATGTGACTCTTTATTTGGAAAAGACATGTCTGCAAAACAAAATCTGGATCCGGGGGTCATTACCTATTGGGAAGGTACGATGGTGAGCCTTAACACCCCTCTAAGCCCGTATATATATAGCCTCTACTAAACGAATTAAGGGAATTGTGACAATTAATTAATTAATCATGGACACCAAGATTTAAGGAATGAAACAATATACACAAAGATGATGACAAAATAAAATTACAAGAATGTACAAAACAAATGACAATAGAATTATACAAATTGATTTATTGAACTAATTAGAAAAAAAAAAAGATATTTGAAAGAATTGGTTTTCAAGAAATTTCAAATGATTTTATCAAAAACAATTTTGAATTAGTGATTTCAATTTATTTATTTACAAAAAAAAAAAAAAAAAAAAAGTTTGAATTTATTTTCAATTAATGATTTAATTCAATTTCATTTGTATTTAATTTTCAAAAAAAAAAGTTATTTACAAATATTGTATCAAAAGAATTTATTACAAAATTTCAATTTGGCAACAAAAATAATTTTTACTTGCTTTTACCATAAAGTAATGAATTTTTACAATTTTATTTTAAAAAGTATTTCGATTTATTTTCATTTAAGAAAAGTGACTTATACAAATTATTAAAAAAATATATAATTTTATTTGCAAAAGAATTTTTAATTAAAAATTAATTTTTTGGAAAATTTTATTTAAAAAGCAATTTTTGGGCAATTTTTATTAAACAAATAATTTTTTGGACAATTATTATTAAAAACAATTTTTCAAATTCTATTAAAAAAATTTTATTTTTATAAAAGTATTTTTCTGAATTATTATTTAAAAAAAAAACTTTCTTTTATTAAGAAGAATATTTTAAAATTATTATTTTGTTAAAACATATTTACTGAATTATTCCTTTTACTTAAACAAAACTTCTAGTTTGTTCGATATCTGATTTTGCACACACTCAATAAATATATACAAACAAATAATTATATAAACCAATAAAAATAAAATCAAATAGTAGTGGAAAATAAAACGTGTACCCAAATAAGCTTACCGCAAGCTCAATGTCTTCCTACAGTTTTTTTATTCTCACTTTCTTCCATGAAATTTCGTGTTCCACATGTCATAAATTTGTACTCAACCAACAAAATGGCAGAATGGGTCCATGCAAAAACAAAAATAACCCAAAGTGTAAACATAAAAAAATATGTAGAGTCCAAAATAATTATTCAAGCCCAAATTCAAACTTCAAATTAGTCCAATAAATTTCACTAATTAAAAATAGGCCCAAATTAACAAATATAACCCAACAAAAATATTTCACATATCATAGACCCTAATCTAAAATTTTCAAATTAATAATCAAAATATAAGTTCAATTAATCAAACCCAAAACATGAAAAATTAAAATAAATCCACGGTTTTAAAAACCAGATTGGACCATCCGGACCGTCAGCAGGTCATGGTTCCGATCCAGTCCGGTCCAGTCAATTGGCCCGAAAAGTGATTCAACCTAAAATTGATTGGTCAAACCGGTGGTCCAACCGACAAACCTAACAAACTGGCCAGTTTCCTTTGAATCAAATGGTACAATTTTTTATTTTTATTTTTTTTCAGTTTCAAAACAATGTCGTTTTGATTCTTCTCCGAGCTTGCTTCCGTTACCGTCTTTTTCGAAGAAGAAGCAGGTGTTGCCCATTGTCGACGACTGGGCAACAAAATATCTTTGGCGACTGCTCCGGCGAGATTGACAAATGAAATTGTCAAACTATTACAGATCCAAATCTCTATGCCCGGATTTAGACCTGGAACTATTGGGATATGAATTAACCTTGTTCTGTCTCACCATTGCGTCTTTCATGAATCAAATATCTATTTTTCCATGATTTTTTTTTAATGGAAAAAATATCTAAAAAATCAAGAAGATAAAAAGGATTGAGACGAATTAGAAGGATAATTACTAGTATGTATCTCTGTGTTTGTATGATCTGAGTAATTTTGGGGTTAATTATGGGCAAGGGTTGCAATATGATGGGAAATGTAATGTTAATGGTTTCTACTCTATTGTTTTAAAAAATAATAATTAGGAAAAATTGTGCACATCTCCTTTGTATCATCTTATTCTTTCAGTTTTTTTTTTCTTTTTCGTTTTCTTTTTCCCTTCTATGTAAAAAAGTAGAGGAAGATCCTGTTCATGTAATATCTTTGCTAAAAATTTAGCTTGAAATGAGGGATTTCGTTCTTTCTCTTTCGAATTTTGAATATTCTCTGATGAATCTTGGCTGGTTACCTCTTGGAATGGATTTGTGGGGAAGAATATAGGTTTCGTGTCAAATTAGGACTGGTTATTTAATTGATTTTGGGAGTGTTTGATTGGTGTTTGTTTGAAACTAATATAGGAGATACGACTCTTCTAGAGTAAAAACAATGCATTTAATTAAATTTAAGAGGATTATATGAAGGATGTATTATATATATATATATATATATATATATATATATATATATGTTTTGTATTTAATGTGTTATTTTTTTATTATAATTTTGATTTATTTATAATTTGAAACTAATTTTTTATTTTCAAATAAAATTTTAATTTTTAAATAATATTTAATTTTTATTTTTATTTTTATAATTATTTAAAATTTTAATAATTTATAAATTATATATTTAATTATTTATGACGTCACCGGTTCGACCGTCGGTCCGACCAGTGAACCGTGAACCGGTAACTTTTTCAATTCAATGATCGATCCGGTTATAAAAACATTGAATAAATCTCATTAGGTCTAAATTTAATATCTCATAATCCAAGCCCAATTTAATATGCAAACCTAAATCCACAACCAAAATCAACCCAATTTAATATGCAAACCCACATCCAAAATATACCACAATATTATATCATATCCAAATTAAATAATTCAAATGAGCACAACCATATAAATTATCAACTAATTTAGCCCAAATTAACAAATTCCAAATTAATTCACCAACAATAAATTAGCCCAAATTTCATATTAATTCTCCAATAACAAATTAACTCAAATTTCATATTAATTTAATAATTTCAAATCTCACAAACAACAATTACTATTAAAATCAAATCAAGAAAAATGAATAATAATAATAATAAAAGAAAATAAAGTGGAAAAAATGGAGAATGAGAGGAAGAAGATGAGATAAAAGGAGAGAAAGAAAGGAAGTAGGGTTCGGATCTTTATAGAAGTCGGGTATGATGGAGAAAGAGAAATGAGAAAAATGGAAGGAAAAAAATTGGAAGAAAAATGAGTGGGAGAAGAATAAAAAAAAAAAAAAATTGGGGGAAGAAGTGAGAAAGTGAGGGGGCGTGTGGTCGTGTGGAGGGGAGGAAAAAAATGGAAGAAAAATGGAGCTGCCTGTAAGGTGATGCAGCTGCCAGTGTAGGAGTCTTGTGGCCATGGGGAGTGGTGGTTGTGTTTGAAGGGAAGAAGAAAATTTAAAAAAAAAAAAAATGGGGCTATGAGAGTGGTAGTCGGGAGTGGCAATGTGTGGGTAGGAAGAAGAGAGAAGAAAAAAAAAATGGAAGAGAAAATGGAGACCGACCGTGTATGGGTGTTGAGAGTGGAGTGTATGGGAATGGGTAGCAAGCAAAGAAAAAGCAAAAAAGAAAAAGAAAAAAAAGGGAAAAGAAATGGGTTGGTGGTTTGGTGTGCGGGTCGTGTAGTGTGTCTCCTATGAATTAGGGAGCCAAGAGGAAGAAGTGTATAGGGAGTAGAGAAAAATAATGAAAAAAAAATAAAAAAAAAGAGAAGTTGGAGGAGGGTATGGGGAGTGGCTTAAACGTGTAAGAGAAGAGAATGGGTAAGGAGAGTAGGTGGAGTGGGTAGAATGAGGAGAAAGAGGAAGAGAGAAGAGAGAGAAAAGAAAGAAAAAATATAAATAAATAAATAAATAAAAATATAATAATAATAATAATAATAATAATAATAATAATAATGATAACAAATAAAAATAAAAATAAAACAATTTACAAAATAATAAAAATTAAGAATTAAAGGGTGTAAGTGGGCCAAACAATTCAGATGTAATCGGGATTTAAATCTAAGGATAAAATTGAGCTCAATATTAATGTGAAAATAAAATTGGGACAAATTTTGGAATCTACAAATATGACCCTCTTCGGTAGAGTTCACGAATAAAGTGAGTGTATACACAAATGAAACGAAGTGGGCTCTATCGAAGAAAAAGAAAGACCACTAAATTCGTCACAGTATGACATGAGCTCTCTTAGATCAAAACAAGAACAAAGAGACTCTAAAACCCTACAGAAAAGGCAAAAAACGGAAAATCCTAAGGTGCCTCTAAAGTTACACTATGGATCCAGACTACCCCTAAAAAGTCTCCAAAAGTGACTTGAAAATCGATATCGAAGTCGAGTAGCAGTCAAACCACCAAAGAGCACAAGAATAAGTACAAAGGGAAAAACCATACATGTACCATACGAGGACACAAGGTGTAGAGTATCTAACAATACAATCAAGACACATGTTATGAGCTCATAAAGTTATATCCTGCACAAAAGATGAGAAGAAACTCTAAAATATCATAATGAAGTGAAAAACACATATGCAACGAAGAGAGAAGTAAGATGGAATGCGAAACTGTGAGAACAAAGCATGTAATGCTAGTAATCATGAATATTAGGAGTTGTGGCTCTAAATGACAAGATTAACTCTAAACGCTAAACTGAGAAAAGAATGGCTCTGGAAGCCAAACCAAAAAGCTAACTCTAAACGCTAAATCAAAAAGCCCACATGTGAAGTCCTATGGTGGTGATACAACTAAAATGCCCATAGATGTCAACCTATGGTGGTGAAACTCTCAAAGGCCCACATATAAAAATCTATGGTGGTGATAATCTCAAAGACCTAAGAATGAAAATTCTTGATGGTGAATCAACTGAAATGCCCATAGATGTCCAATTATAGTGGTGAGATAACTGAAACAAATGCTCATAGATGAAAATCTATGATGGTAAGATAACTGTACCAAATGCCCACAAATACACAATCTATGGTGGTGAATCTGAAATGCACATAAATGTTCGATCCATGGTGGTGATAAACTGATCAAGGCCCATAGATGAAAATCTATGGTGGTGAATCTGAAATGCACATAGATGTTCGATCCATGGTGGTGATAAACTGATCAAGGCCCATAGATGAAAATCTATGGTGGTGAATCTAAAATTCCCTTAGATGTTTGATCTATGGTAGTGAAAACTGATCAAGACCCATAAATGAAAATCTATGGTGGTGAATCTAAAATATCCATGGATGTATGATCTATAGTGGTGAATCTGAAATACCCATAGATGTTTGATCTATGGTGGTGAACCTAAAATGCTCATAGATGTATGATTTATGGTGGTGAATCTGAAATGCCCATAGATGTCTAAAATATGGTAGTGAAAACTAATTAAAGCCCATAGATGAAAATCTATGGTGGTGAAAACTAATCGAGGCCTATAAATGATAATCTATGGTGGTGAATCTGAAATGCCCATAGATGTATGATCTATGGTGGTGAGAATCATTGAAATGCCCATGGATGTCCAATCCATAGTCTTAAGATAATTAAAATAAATGTTCATAGATAAAAATCTATGATGGTGAGATAACTTTAACAAATGCCCATATATACACAATCTATGGTGGTGAATCTGAAATGTCCATAGATGTTTGATCTATGGTGGTGGAAACTGATCAAGGTCCATAGATGATAATCTATGGTAGTGAATCTGAAATGCCCATATATGTCTAATCTATGGTGGTGAAAATCACTGAAATGCCCATGGATGTCCAATCCATGGTGGTAAGATAACTAAAATGCCTATGAATATCTAATCCATGGTAGTAAAACTCTTAAAGACCCATGAATAAAAATCTATGGTGGTGAATATGAAATGCCCAAAGATGTCTGATATATGGTGGTGAATCTTAAATGCCCATAGATGTTTGATCTATGGTGGTGAAAATCACTGAAACAAATGCTCATAGATAAAAATCTATGATGGTGAGATAATTATAAAAAATGATCATAGATATACAGTCTATGGTGGTGAATCTAAAATGCCCATAGATGTCTGATCCATAGTGGTGATAAACTGATCAAGGCCCATAGATGAAAATCTATGGTGGTGTATCTGAAATGCCCGTAGATGTCTTATTTATGGTGGTGAAAACTAATCAAAGCCCATAGATGAAAATCTATGGTGGTGAAAGCTAATCGAGGCCCATAGATGATATAATCTATGGTGGCGAATCTGAAATGCCCATAGATGTTTGATCTATGGTGGTGAAAATTGATCAAGGCCTATAGATGAAGATCTATGGTGGTGAATCTGAAATGCCCATAGATGTCTGATCTATAGTGGTAAAAATCTTATCAAGGCTCAAAGGTGAAAATCTATGATGGTGAAAACTGATCGAGGCCCATAGATGAAAATCTATGGTGGTGAATCTAAAATGCCCATAGAAGTCTGATCTATGATGGTGAAAACTGATCAAGGCCCATAGATGAAAATCTATGGTGGTGAATCTAAAATTCCTATAGATGTTTGATCTATGGTAGTGAATCTAAAATGCCCATAGGTGTCTAATCTATGGAGGTGAAAACTGATCGAGGCTCATAGATGATAATCTATTATGGTGAATCTAAAATGCCCATAGATGTCTGGTCTATGGTGGTACGAATCACTGAAAAAAATGCCCTAAACAAATTGATGGTAGGGGATACCCTAAAAGAGGGATACCCCAAACAAACTGACAATAAGGGGATGCCTTGAACAAACTAACGGTAAGGGGATGCCCTAAACAAACTGAAGAAAATAGGGGGGTGCCCTAAACAAACTAACAGTAGGGGGATGCCCTAAATAAACTGACGGTAGAGGGACACCCTAAATAAGCTGAAGGAAATGGGATGTTCTAAACAAACTGAAGATAGGGGGGTGCCCTAGATAATAACTCATAAAGATCAACAAATGGGTCTAACAACCATGAAATCAACATGAGATGTGATAAACCCAAAAAGGGGGTATGCCCCAGCAAAAGAACGCTAAAAGGGGTATGCCCCAGTATGACGACTCGCAAAGATTAAGAAATAGATCGAATAGTGAGAAAATTTGCAAAAGATTTGATGAACTCAAGGATGGGGATATGCCCCAGTGTAAGATAGTAACCAACATAAGATATAAAATGTCACCATACAAGACACTCTAGGATATGCTCAATGATGATGCAATGAAAAAGTCTAACATCAATAAATAAATGCTTAAACAAGACCATACATCATAAAAAGTATGTTGACAAAGCAAAACTAAAATAACGGACCAGAAAAATGTTGACCAAGACTCTAAGTCTGAAATGTAAGCAAAGCAAGACACAACATATTAGCTGTCAATATGAAAACATCATCACAAATACATCAACAATCTAATAGGCCATTCTATCATGGAAAATGTTGAACCTAATGCCCAAAGGCATGTGAAAACTTGACCATCAAACTCAAGACTGGTTTGCATCCTCCCCTAATCAAGAGAATGGGATAAAGTCATGCTCGATAGTGAGATAAGTAGGCTCAATATCTGTTAAGCTCTAAACTTATGGATGTAGGTGTAACAATGTCAAAGGTGTAATGTCAAGCCTGTAATAAAGGTAAGTGGATATCTGAATCAAACTAGGTATGCTAAGAAGACTGAACCTAGGGTGTCAATAACTCTATGATCCATCGAAAATAACAATCATAAACAGAAGGTCAAGTCTTAATGTCAAAAATCAACAAGGTGGCTATGCCCCAATATGAATACATCCTCTCAAAATGGGTAAGCCTTTAATATAAGATAATCTCTAGAAAGTATGTGTCAGGTATAAACTGTCATCTCAAAGAATCTATCATCGATGAGTAAGATATGCCCTAGTATAAGCATTTCCAAATCAAGCATCTAGGAGAAGTATAATCCATGATACATCATCGAGTCAAAGTAAATATCTACTCTCTGAAGTCCTCTCATACTGTAACACGATGGGAGTATCTAATTTCCTCTAAGGAATAAGCAAATCCCAATATGGAAAGTCAAGCAAAATAGTATGTCTAAACAAAAAAAATGCTCTCTGATTTGATCATGTAAGCTGGTGCCTTTGAGATCAATCGTTAATAAAAGGGTTATGCTCCAATGTACGACGATCTCTAAAATGCTCAGGAACCAATATAGCTCTCACAAGTGTGCACCATGATCCAATCACTAAAAAATCCATCAATACCAATGAGAGGGTTATGCTCCTATATAAACACGTCCAATCAAATCACCCAGTCATATCTCACACTCCAATGTAAAAAAGAAACTGATCACCTCCTAGGAACATCTATGTTGTAAAAACCATCATCAACTGAGAGGGGTATGCCCCTATGTAATAGTCATCTAAAAAATCAACCCTCAACTAAGAAAGGTGTGCGCCCTAATGCAATGTATCAAGCAGAATGATTGCATACCCGATAAAAACTCTTTGAGGTGACTATGCCCCAAGTATAGGGTCATACCATAACTCTTGGTCTATCACAATTAGAATGCTCTTCGACTAATCTCAAATATCGCCCATGTGAGAGCTATCAAACACAATGCACGATATCATAGTCTCAAGGTGGTCTTAAGAATCGAGACGTAATGTAAGCTAGGGTAATAAGGTGAAGAAATGAAGGGAAAACTAGGCTTAATAATCCCAATGATAAAACCTCATACGCTCATGTATAAAATGCAATATGTGCAGAGAGTTTCATAAATCATGGATCTGAGGACACCGAATATGAATATATCGGTGAGGAAGAAAGAATCCAAGATTAATATATCAATAATGAAATAGAAGAAATGAAGAATATTGAACTATTGATGGGATGTATAAGAATGATGTGTGGAAAATATCGAACAGGGAATGTAAATCGATATGAACAAAAAACAATGTAGGCAAGGTGAATGAAATACCATGAGATGAACAAATAGATCAAAGGAAAATGAATGAGCATTAATCCACTCAAATCAAGTCATGGAGAATAGTCAAATCACCAATGTATGTAATGATGGAGAGGACAATGATCTAGAGTCCCTAGGAAAAGGTCACTTGTCTCTCGCACGTAAAATACATAAGATGGACACAAGAAGATGAGAGTCTCTTGAAAGTTCACATATGAGAAGCAACTAACTAAAAAAAAAGGGAACTTTCAATGGCCAATATACATACTCAATGGAGAAAGACATTGTATACATGCGCTTATTTTCTTCTTTTTTCTTTTTTTTTTTTCTTTTTTTTTCTTTTTTTTCTTTTACCTGTGCATACTCTGAATATCAATAAATGAGTTCCTTTGAGAATACATAATAAAATGGATATACCCTCAAACAATGATGTACATGAACTCTCTTTGACAAGATAACCTTCTCAACTAAGGATCTCTGAACCAATGTCCATGAGATAGAAGTGGAAAGGGACATGACCGTCCTCCATGCACTAAAATGTGGAAAATCATCACTCATGGCATAGAAAGAAACGTGATGACAAAGACAAAGGATAGAACAAAGGATATAAACAAAGAGGTATGATGAAAAATGATGGTAGGGCAATAAAAAAATAATGAAGAAGATGAGTCAATAAGTCCATAGCGCATAAGACTCCCAAATAAAGCATATATATACCTAAGGGCCCCTATCCCGGTGTAAAAGGTGAGCAAGGCTATAAGAAAGAAAAGGCTATGATGCTTATGCAAGGCTCAAAGGGCTAGCAATAGTCTAGACATCAATGAAGGTAATAGGGTGTGAGCTAACCAAAATGAAGGTCACCCGTCCTGCAACCATGGTCTCAAACATCATGCTCTCAAACCCTCAAATGATCGATACTAAAGATCAATGTCTATTTGATATAACCACGTTAACCCTCTGGAATTGTGCGTCAAACCATACTCCAAATGCTCCATAATAATTTCAAAGATAATCCTCTCAAAGTAAAGTAAACGACTGTCTCATCAAGCACAACTGCTCATCACAAGCCAACTCTCATCATACAAGATCAATCTTTATACTCATGATAGAATAAGCGATAATCCCATCAAGCAATCGACCAATCCTCACATCATAAGCCATCCCTCGCCATGCAAGATCAAACCTAGGCTCAAACTCCTCACACTCTACCTGGTTGGATCAAAGAAAGGATATGCAAAGCTAGAACAACTGGTGATGGAAAGGTCATGTAATGGTGTCAAGGGTGATGTTGTACAAAGCTCACAATGGATGGGTGTAGGTTAAAACAAGGTTAAGGTGTGGGAGTAAGGCACTACTCTGATCATAAGAAGATGGGTCATAGCCTCGAACTCCCTAATTAAAATCACTAGTCCTAGGCTAATAGGCTCAATATCCTTCATGATAGGTCAGGCCTCAAGACCACAATGTGCAAGTGAAGAGATGCCTTAAGTTAAAAGTACAACACATCATATGATATATGGTCCTGTGATGGCAATCTAAAACTGGATAAATGACAGAAACTCTAAGGTCGTAAAGGTATCCACTATGAGATGACTACAAATGTGACTAAGAATTTTTATCAATAATTTAAAAAAATGAATGAGGTGTGAAAAACAACACTGTCATGAGATCGATATTCCATCTATAACAAAAATATCTTTGATTCACTTTCAACCCAAGTTCCATAAAGAAAAATGATAAGGTGATAAAGGCAAACCTCTCAAAAATGGTGTGAATGTGAAAACATGCCTTTCACCTTTCTGTAATGAAAATATCGGGTTGAAAATAGAATCAGGCAAATCGACCAAAGAATGAAGTACCAAGCCCATGACAGGTGAAGAATGTAAAAAGGTGTGAGTGTGATCAATGAAAATATCCCAAAATGTCAAGTAGAAAGTGACAATAAATCGAAATAATGTGTCAACTCAAGAAAAGAAGACTAGCTGAAGCCCTAGGGAGAAAGTGTGCTAGACTCAATGAGCGGCAAGAAGAAACTAAAACCATACAATAAGGGGTGGTCCAACTGATACCCAAACTTGCACTAATATCCAACCAATCTTGACTAGAGACCAAAAGTGAGAGTATTGGATCTAAACTATGACTAAAGCAACTCCAAAGGCTCTCAGATGCACCCACATGGAGGAAAGGAATCCTGATCAAAAGATCTAAGGCTCAACCTATAAGGTCAAGGCGACTCTAAAGAGAAAAAAAGAGTGGACTTTAAAGGATCTCTAGGAGAAGCGATCGTACCCTTTGGCGGTACACAACCTCTTACACGCCTCTGAAGATATGGGAGTCTTTCCATGCAAGGTGGTTATCACCTCCACACATGTATTACCTCGACATCTCAAGGGGTTTCCTATGGTGAAAGCTCTCATAACTCTCAACAGTCAGTAGTTAACTAAAGTGCACAGTGAGTGGTGTGGCTGCATCCGAAAATCCTATCAAACTAAGTGGAAAGAAAACACATTAGCCACACAAATATTTTGAAATCTAGCTATGGGCTATATAGGTCTTCAAAGATCAAACTCCAATCAACATCAATGTGTTGGCCTCCTCCAGAATGATCCCAAATATAGATATAACCCATCACTAAACCTTACTTTAAATCACTAGCTCAATCAAAGTATCTCTTAGAATTTCCATTCCAAGTATTTTCTTTGTCATTCCTAAGTCTTTCATCCCAAACTCCTTATTGAGTTGGACTTTTACCTTTCTTATCTCTTCCTTATCATTGGATGTTATTAACATATCATCAACGTATAAGAGTAGATGTACAAATGACCCATCATCACTCTTCTTAAAGTAGACACAATTGTTATAACTGCTTCTTTTAAAATCATGAGTGGTCATAAATGGGTCAACATGTTATACCACTATCTAGATGACTGTTTTAGGCCATAGAGAGATTTTTTTCAACAAACACACATGGTCTTCCTTTCCTGAAACTATAAAACCCTTAGGTTGTTGCATGTAGATGTCCTCCTCAAGTTCTCCATGTAAGAATGTTGTCTTTACATCCAACTGGTCAAGCTCAAAATCATGTATGGTCATAATACCAAGCAAAGCTCAAATTGAACTATGCTTTACAAATGGAGAAAACACATCAGTGAAGTCTATGCCTGGAATCTGACTATAGCCCTTTGCAACTAATCTTGCCTTATACCTGGCTTATTCAACTCTTGGCATTCCTTTTTTCCTTTTGAACACCCATTTACAGCGAATAGTCTTTTTACATTTAGGTAGTCGCACGAAGTCTCATATGTCATTCTTATGAAGTGACTCCATCTCCTTCTACATGACAATCATCCATCTACCAGAATCATCACAATTCACTGTCTCTAAGTAGGTGGAAGGTTCTGCATTGGAATCAATATCTTCAACCACATTTAAGGCATAAGCAACCAAATCAGCCTTAGCATACCTCTGTGAAGGTTTAATATCTTTTCTAGGTCTGTCTTTAGCAATAGAATACTGTGGTGGTGGTGGTGGTGGTAAGGGAGTAGCATCACGACCGTTAAACTAGACTAAGATGTATACTCTAATATGGATCCTAACCCAATCTCAAACTCCACCTGTGTGCTTGATTTATGTTGCTTTTTATCACAAGAATTTCTAGAAGATGAGTCACGAAGCATAGCAGTTTCATTAAAAATAACATCTCTATTGATTATGAATTTTTTAGTTTCTAGACACCATAGCTTATATCCTTCAACACCAGACTTATAGCCAAGGAAGACACACTTTATAGATCTAGGTTCCAATTTTCCATTATGAACATGAGCATAGGCAGGACATCCAAATATCTTCAAATTAAAGTAACTACAAGGAGTACCAGGCCATAACTCTTGTGGAGTCCTTTTGTAAATAGCAGTTGAAGGAGAATGATTAATGAGAAAACAAGTTGTAGAGGCAGCTTCAGCCCAAAAAGACTTAAGTAAACCAACATTGGAGAGCATACAACGTACTTTCTCCATCAAAGTCCTATTCATTCACTCCGCCACACCGTTTTGTTGTGAAGTATGACGAATTGTATGATGTCTCACAATTCCTTCTGACTTGCATAGAGCATTAAACTTATCAAAACAAAACTCCAAGCCATTATCAGTGCGAAGACATTTTACCTGCTTCCTTGTTTGCTTTTCAATCATAATATTCCACTCCTTGAATATAGCTAGCACATCACTTTTTTGCTTCAAGAAGAACACCCAAACTTTTCTGTAAAAATCATCAATGATAGTCAACATATAACTAGCACCTCCCTTAGAAGACACCCTCAATGGTCCCTAGAGGTCAGAATGTATATAATCGAGTGTCCCTTTTGTGCTGTGAATGCCTTTTGTGAATTTGAGTCTCTTTTGTTTCCCAAAAACGCAGTGCTCATAGAACTTCAGTTTACTAATACTCTAACAATTAAGAAGTCCTCTTTTGCTCAATTCAACCATCCCATTCTCACTCATATGTCCAAAACGCATATGTCAAAGTCTAGTAACATCACCATCTGATAAGGAATGACCAACAACAACTGCATCACCTGTAATTGTGGATCCCTGCAAGACTTATAATTTGGCAGACCATTTCTACCCTTTCATCACAACAAGAACACTTTTGCTAACCTTTAGGACTCCACCTTCACCAATGTACTTGTACTTTTTTTAATCAAGAGTACTCAACGAGATAAGGTTCCTCTTTACATCTGAAACATGTTTTACATCACCAAGTGTCCTGACAACCCCATCAAACATTTTGATTCTAACCGTTCCAATATCAACTATCTTACAAGATGCATTATTTCCCATCAACACAACACCTTTGGACATGTTTCCTATGTTGAAAACCAGTCCTGATTAAGATACATATGAAATGTGCAACCTGAATCAAGAATCTAATCCTCGCAAGGTTTGGAGTCACCATAAAAAAACAACTAGGAATTTTCCATCAATGTACTCATCTTTTGCAACACTAGCTTCATTGGATTTTTTTTTGTTGTTTTCCCTTCTGATTTGCAATTGCTTTCTTATTCTTATTCTGCAACTTATAACATTCAGATTTGATATGCCCCTTTTTCTTACAGTACCTGCTGGTTTTTTCTTTATTATTAGATTTTGAACTACCCTCACATCACCACTAGAATTCCTTTCCCGTGTCCTCCCTCGAAAAACATGGCCCTCTACTTGAGCCATAGATCCAACCACAAGCTGCTTCATCTTCTCCTTACAAAATAAAGCATCAAAAACTTCCTCTAAGGTAAGAATGTCACGACTATACAAAATAGTACTTCTGAAAGTCGCATATGAAGAAGGCAACAAATACAATAAAATCAACCCTAAATCTTCTTCATCATACTTAACCTCCATGGTCTTTAGATTAGAAACAATTTCCTTAAAGGCAATTAAGTGATCTTCTAAAGACATACCTTCTGTCATACGATGAGAATATAGTCACTGCTTCAAATGCAACTTGTTGGTTAGAATTTTCGTCATGCACAATTGCTCCAACTTTAACCATAAAGTAGCGGTGGTTTTTTTTCTTTAGAACGTGATTCGTTCCCAATTGGTGTCTCAACTGATTCATGTCCGGCTGGTGCTCTTCGATTGAGAAAGTAATCAACAAAATTTATAACCTATATCACCATGCATTAGGATAGCTTTAGCTAATATAGCATAGTGGCTCTAGGGTCGTTCATTGGGAAGGGTTTTCAACTCACAACTGATACCAATTCAGAGTTAAATTGGTGTTCTTTCATGTCAAGGTTAGCTTTAAAAGAAAACATAAAGATGTTTCAAAAAGGATTGGTTTTAAGCTAACCAAAAAGAAAGTAATGGAAATTACTTATGAAGAAAAACATTCCTTGGAGGTTTGGGTTCACAGGGGAGGTTCCTTATGCAAAAACAGAGCTCCGGTCATTTGGTTCATTTCCTCACATTAGAGAATTAACATATAGTCAATTTTCTAACCGGTGTTGCACAGATGGATCCCTTAAATGGATTTCAGCTCTAATTCCCTCTCACTAATGCAACTTGCAATGGCTCGTGCCTCTCACCTAGTATTTGCCATTCAAGATGATCTTTAACTTTGGACTTCCCTTCTCAAGCTCGCAAAAGATAACTAATGGATGTCTCCTTGGAGTCCAAAAGCTTACCAAGTGTTGGCAATTCTAGAAAATCCTACCTTCAAGTCACTTCCCAAAAGCTCGCAAGAGGTAAACTAGTGCATCTCTATGGACGAAGATCACTTGCCTTACCAAGTGTTGGCTCAAGTGAATTGAAGGTGTTTTAAGTTAACTAAAAACATAGAAATCATTAAAGGATCACACTTTCTCTTCATTAATGGCTGAAACCACAAAGCTATAAATTCTTGCACTTGGAACCTTTCCCGGCAACCTTAGCTCCAAGGAACTAAAAGTCTAGCCACTCATTCTCTGAGGAAATGTCCTCAGAGCTTGTTTGGCTAGTAAGAAAAAGAATGAGAAAACAAAAATATATATGAAAAGCAGAGCAAGTGCTCTGTATTTTACTTCTTTGCAAAACTGTACAAAGAATTTGTCTCTCAGAACAGGCTCCCGAGATATATCCTTTTAAAGAAAATTACAGCTATATATAAGAGGTTATTCACCCCTTTGTTCTTGCTTAAGGACTAAGGAATCCTGTGATAGGTGGATTACAAGGAGAGTTTGGGGATTTAGACATCAAATATCTAAAGCAAAATATCTCCAAAATATCTCAAAATGTCGGTCGGGAATATCGGGAAGCTTCAGGAGAACACTACAGCTGTGCATGATGGCTGCGAAATGGATCCGGCAGATCGCAAGTGTATGACGAGCCAAACTGTCCGAGGAATCTGAAGTGGCGGCCGCGGATGCTCTCCGGGTGAGCACTATCAGAGGATCCGGACATGCCCAACCGAGGAAGTTGAAACGTCCCTCTCCCATTCGGCGTCAGGTGCCGGATGTGAAATATCCGGATAAGGGTGGAATGTCGACGGATAGAATTCCGGATGTGAGACATCCGAAAAAGGTGAAACTTCGGCCGGACATAATGGCAGCTGTGAAACATCCGGAGTAGGTGAGTGCGCATCGCTATCCGGAGCAACTCCATTCGGATTCCTCAAGAGGACATATGGCGGCGCTCCCCTATCCAGACTCCCTCAGGAGAAAATATGGCAGCGCTTGTGAACATCACACCCCGGATGATAGCATATCCTATCCGGATATGTTGTCCGGATCATTAACTAAAGTGGGCAAACCTTGCTACAGCCCACATTCCGCCGCCCTTCGATGGTGTGTCCGGACGCCCTGTCTGGACATCTTTTTCCATGGATTCCAAAGAACTCTCCTCAATCTTGGATTGCTTTGGTGATAAAAAAGCTATCAAAACACCAAAACTTAACACAATTTTGATTAGAATTGATTGCAAGGGTCCTTAACATGCCAATTGAGTTAAAAGGTAATAACTACTACTCAAAAGTGTTTAAAAAAGTTAATTACAAGCTATCAAATAGCACTTTTTGAGTAGTAATCAGAACGTCTTGTAAAATTTCATTTGATAGATGAAGATGAATTTGAGATAAGGTATTTCGATCCTTGTGTTGGTTTTTCACCGGTGTCCATGACGAGGGCATCTTATCAAGCCTTAACAATTCATCATCCAAATCCATCTGCACGAGCACAACCCACATAGTAACCTACGATAGCAAAAATCTGGTGTTGCGATCCAAAAGTGGAATATCTTATTTCATCGTTGTCATTGTTGAGAAGATCAAACCTCTCTCTAATCAAACCTCGCTCTGATACCAGTTTGTTATGGAAAAACAAGAAGACAACAAGAGAAATAAGAACACACACATATTTACTAGAGAACCCTAAATGGGAAAAACCACGGGCAGAGGAGAAGAATAATCCACTTTGTTAAAATTTGGTATAAAAGAAGAGAGTATCAAGCTGCTACTATATAAATCCTTGAAAATATATACACCATCCGATATATATATATATATATATGAGAGAGAATAAATAAATAAAACAGGAAAATCCATAAGTTTTTCTTCACCATATATATTCAATCGTGAACTTTTCGAGTTGGACCAAAAAGGAAATTAGGTCACCAAGCTCTAACAGTGAGGAATTCCTAAAAAAAATGAAAAAAAAAACCTTCAAATAGGTTTCTTGTTATTATTATTTTCATGTATTGGCATTGCAAGTGGAGGGATTTTTTTATTGTTTTTGGGTCATATAGTGAGCAATTTCTTCAAATGTTGGGGTCAAAGAATGGAAGAAACATATATATATATATATATGTATGTATGTATGTATGTATTGATGCTTAGTTCCTACCTATTTCCTATTAAACCCCTTTAACGTCTTTGGGAAAGTCTATTATGTAAACAGGTTGAAGTCTTAAACTCAATTTCACTAAATTTGGATCTGGTAACCATCCATGCATTGGCATCCATGCTCAACACTGATATAGGCTTTCATATCCCCAGAAGAGTCCAAATAGAAGTTTTTCTTTTTTTCTTTTTCTTTTTTTAGTTTTTATTTTTATTTTTTCTTTACATAAAAAGGATTAGTGTAATTTCTTGTATAATAATATAGCTTTAGATTATGATTTAGTCTAAATTTACTGAATGATTGTCATTGATTGCTATATATTGACTATTATTAATATTAACTGAAAAAAGAATTGATATATATATATTTTTCCTTTGTTGTTGAATTTATAAGGAAAGAATGTTGTTTCTTTCAAGCAAAGATTTATGTTCATTTTCTAGAAATTGAATTTTTCTCAAGATAGTTTTCTTCTTCATTCTTTAAGATTAATTTCTCATCTTTGAATGATTTGAGCAGTACAAATATTTCAACATATTTATCATTTACATTTGAATTTTCTAAAGATACTTTTCTTCTTCATTCTTTAAGGTAGATATCTTATCTTCAAATGATTCAAACGACACAAATACTTCAACATATTATAAATATATGCATGCTTTCTGTTTTCAATTTCTGCATTCATTCAAGAGTTTTTGATATTTTAGAATAATATTATCAAATGCACAAACATCCTTATCAAAATCACTATAAGAAGAAGATTCAATATGAGACTTATAACAGATACAACAAAAGCTAGATAGTTGTTTTGCTCATACTTGATATTCCAGGATTTGAGATCTCATTGTCACTTGATTTTGTAAAACTTCATGCAACTTGCATAGCCTTTTTCACATCTCTAGGACTAGGATATTCAAAAGCCATATTTTCTAGTCCATCATAGTCAAAACATCTATTTTTAATTTAGATAAGATATTTTTCTTTTTTCATTAGGGAAACTGCCAATTCTTTTTTCCTTTCTTTGAGTGAATCAGGAAGAGACATCTCATATATCTAACAAGAGCAAATGAGTTCATCAACTCTTAATGAATCAATGTCCATAGTAGTAACCTTGGGTTTAAACCTCTTAGGGAGAGAGCTTAAAATTTTTCTTACTATATTATAATCAAGGAGTTTCTCCCCAAGGTTAAAACTTTGACAATGTTACTTCATTTTGAGTAAAAAATAGTAAAGGTCTTATCTTCTTTCATTTTTACGCTTTCAAATTTAACAGTGAGCATTTGTAATTTGAACAACTTCATAGCCAAAGTGCCCTCATGTGTGATTGAGAGACTGTCTTAGTCTTCTCTAACACGTTTACATGTGACTATCTTGCGAAGATTCATAAGAATTATAGAGTGCTCAGACATTCACTTCACTATCCTCATTATCTATTTTTTGTCATTCTTGCTTAGACTTAAGTTCACCATTGAATCTTCCAACACCATCCAATTTTAATGGCAGCCCCCATCAAAACTCCACTACATTCCAAACCCATTCTCCTTGCATTTTCAAGAAAAACTCCATACGGGTCTTCTAATGTGGATTGTTGTTGCCATCAAAATATGGCATATTATATATGGAAGATCCAACCCTCTGCGGTTCAATAACTTAGATATAACAAGATTGAAAAAAATTTATTTTTAAAATTTTTCCTAGTTTGGATCTTGTTTATGGTATACTTGAGACATGGGAGAGGAATAGACATTGAATAGGTAGTTCTTTCTTTTTAGCCCTATTTTTTTTTTAAAAATTCTCTTTAAGAATTAGAGATGATATAAAGGAAATCAGTCGCATAAGAAGACAAGGATTTACATGGAAAACCACCCACAAAGTCTTCCAAAGACTATATGAATGTAAAACCATGACGTCAGAGATCATAGAGCATAAATCCACTATTGAAAGATAAGTACACAGATTTACTTGACGAATGTTATCCTTAAGACTTACTCTCAAGTGCCTACACTAGTCTTCACATCTGCAATGTAGTGCCACATGCACTCAATGGACTACTTCAACTCCTAAGGGGATGCAAATATCTCTCACAAACTCAAGGAATGAAAATCACCAAGAATTAAGTGTTGGGACACAAGAAAGGCCAATAATTTTCTTTCATAAAAATTTGTATCACAGAAAAACCTTTATGGTATGATATTTATACATAAGGAGAAAACCCTAGTGAACATAATATTAAATTTTCTAAAAAATAATTTTTAAAATATGAAAGTAATTAAAATATATTAGTAATGGGAATTTGGAGAAAACTACTTCGAGAGTGCTTGAGCACTCCAAGAAGCACTTGAGCACTCATGCGGAGTTTTATAACCAATTTTAACTCAATTCAAAATCTACAATTGATTTCATGTCATAATTTATCCTAATTAGTCTTTCTCGAACCTCTTTATGCTCACTCCTGTCATCCTAGTTGATCACACAACAACCTTGAATCTTTGATGAAGAGTAAGACACAATAATATAAAAACTCCTAAATCAAGATGAATGGAACAAAATTGTCAACTTAAACTAAGTAGCTTGATGCACTAACAATAAATACAAATAAAAACATTAAACTCAAAATAATGTTAATTTAAGAAGAAGATGCATAGAAATCAAACATATTTTTCTTCAAAAGGATACTTTAAAAAAAAAAAAAACTAAAAAATTATATCAAAATAAACATTTTAAAATTTTCTAAGCAAGAAAAAGTAATAAAGTATGAAGACCTTTTAAAAAAAGTAAAGAAAAATGAAAGGAAAAAAAAATAAAAGAAAACAAAATTAGGCAAGAATTCTTTTTATCTTCCTTTGAATATGATTGTACATGAAAAGATCCCGGGAAAAAAAAAACTACAAAAGTATAAATATGATAAGGATATTTTTTAGAATTTTTTTAAAGAAATACTATGATAAGTATGATTCTACCGAATTCGTTCGATATTTTTTTTTTAATCCAAGGCAACCTGTGCCATCATTTCTTTTGGGTTTAAAACTCCCACTTTCCAAGAAAATAACTTTAATATATATATTTTTACTTATTTTATTATTTTTTGAAAATTTTTCAAATATTTCCATGAATTTTGAATAATTTTTCGTCTTATTGATATTTCTTTAATATTTTCAACATATCCATAAAATTTAAATACCGATATATTCATACTTACCACTATTTTCAATTTTGGTTATATGGTGAGCAATTCCTTAAAACGCTGGGGTAAAAAAATATAAGATATTTATATATATGCATTAATGATGCTTTGCTCCTACACATATTTCCTATTAAACCCATTCAGCTGTCTTTCAAAGAGTCAAATGCATTGTCCCTACCTATTTCCTATCATTGATGCTTTGTTGCTACCTATATTTCCTATTAGACCCTTTCAACGTCTTTGAAAAAGTCTAATGCATTGTTCCTACCTATTTCCTATTAAACCCATTCAATGTCTTTGAAAAAGTCTAATGCATTGATGCTTTGTTCCACCTATTTCCTATTAAACCCACTCAACGTCTTTGGAAAAGTCTATTATGTAATCAGGCCGCTCAATTTCATTAAACTCAGATCAGGTAAGCATCCATCCATTGGCAAGCATGCTCAACACTGATACAGGCTTTCATATCCCCAAAAGAGTCCAAACAGGCGTTTTTCTTTTCTTTTCTTTTGTTTTTTTCTTTACATAGAAGGGATTAGTAAACTTCTATTATACTAATATAGCTTTAGACTATGATTTAGTCTAAATTTACTAAGGTTATGTTTGGTTCCAAAAAGTACCAAAGAAAGAAAAAAATGCAAAGGAAAATGGTTTTTTCATATTTGATTTCATTATAAAATTTTTTAAAGAAAATTAAATATAATTAAAATTAATTAGAAATTTATATATTTTAAAATTATTTAATCTTTATATCATAAAGGAAATTGAGTGAAATGAGTTTGAAGAAACATATAAAAATAATTTATTAATTTTAAATTTATTTTTTTATTTTCCGTCATTTTTTTCTTTTATTCCACTTTTTCTCTCTATTTTCTTTCCCTCGTATTTTCCTTCAAATTTTTCGAAACCAAACATAACCAAATAATTGTCTTTGATTACTATATAATGACTACTATTAATATTAATCGAAGAACGAATTGATCGACCAGAACACCATATATATGAAATCGGAGTTTACTATGATTCAAGGACAAATAGCATGAATCTGATGAAGAACAATGAAATTAAACAAATTCAAAATAAAGAACCAACCCTGAATCATAGGGCTATTTCCGACCGGATTAGCGTGTGTGCAATACGGATGCGGATTGAGACAAGATTGGAGAAGATTCCGGGAACTTCGATGAGTCCGTGGTGCCATTAGAGGAGTTGGAAAACTGAGTGTGGTTTCTCTCAGAAACGCTAGTGCTATAGGATGTTTGCAGCGCTGGAGGAGCATAATACATGGGCACGGGCATTTTTATAGGAAGAAGAGGCAATAAAGCTTCAGAATTAAGGACACTAATTGCTTGCCTCATTGAAGGACGAGCATTGCAATCCGGGTGAGCACACCAAAGACCAACAATCATCAATCGTTCCATTTGTTGCTCATCATAATCTCCAGACAGTCTTGGATCAGCAGCTTCAAGAAGTTTTCCTACGCCATAGAGGTCCCAAACCCACTCCACCAATCTGATCTGATTTTCTTCGACCTTTGCTTCCACGGCTCTTCTTCCGCAGCAAATTTCCAATGCAACAATTCCAAAACTGTAGACGTCAGATTCCTTACTAGCCTTGCCTGTCACGAAACATTCAGGAGCCATGTAGCCCATGGTCCCTGCTAAAACAGTAGTTTGTGACCCTTTACCATGATCAACAAGCCTGGCTAACCCAAAATCTCCAAGCTTAGCATTAAAATCTGAGTCCAACATCACATTACTGGACTTGATATCCCTATGTACCACACACTGCTCCCATTCTTCATGTAGGTACAGAAGCGAAGAGGCCAAGCCTAGAGCAATTCTATACCTCATAGACCATGTTAACAAGGTTTTTTCTTCAAAAAGACAGGTGCTCAAGCTTCCATTTGGCAAGAACTCGTAAACCAATAGGAGCTCTTCTTTCTTATGGCACCAGCCCATGAGCTGCACCAAGTTCCGGTGCCTCAATCGACAGAAGATCTTCACTTCAGATGCATACTCCTTCATCCCCTGCTGGGAGTTCCTTGATACTCTCTTAACTGCAACATAAGAGTTCAGTTCCCTCAGGAAACCTCTGTAGACCCCACCAAACCCTCCCTCTCCAAGCTTCTGCTCCTCTGCAAAGTTACTTGTCGCAAGAGCCAATTCATAAAACGAAAACTTCCTCGGTCCAGTACCCTTCTCAAAATCTTCATCCATGGGTAGGTCAGAGTCAGAACCATCTTCTTGATCTCCCCCAGTATTCCTCTTCTTCCACATGTAATACCAAACCAATCCCAACCCACCCACCACAACAAATGCACCAACACTCAATCCCACCATAAGTCCGGTCTTCTTTCCCTCTCCTGGTTCTACAGAACTGGGAAATTCCAAAGTTGAACTAAATTTCCATGAACAAATTTTGTTCATCTGGAATAAATCCCCTGTTGCGGCTGAGAAGCCAATACTAACGTTTTCCGGCAAGTATTCCCTCAGATCAACTTTGTAAGAGAGGCTCTGCGTAGTATTGGTACTGTTCGTAACCTCAGTAATTAGGACAACACTGAGATTATGTGAACTAGAAGTATAACTGATGGAAACATGATTTTTCTTTCCTCCCGTGATATTGCTGGACCATTTCACAGTTTTGACAGATATCATGGAGTTAATATCAATACCAACATGATCACCTGCCGGATCTGCTCTTCTTGGGTTTCTAAATGTATCAAACTCCACTGCAATAAATTTAACTGGAGCTAATTTTGTCTCGTTGTTTTCTTTGGCGAGACCAAGAGTTCCTCCCCACGTATCATTATGCAATTCGGTACCATTAAGGAAGAACGCAAGCCCATCGCCATAAGACCTGCTGTTTCGTGAATCGATGACAAAGGAGAAATTGGTAGTGAAATCAGTTAGATTTCTGGAGGTCGGATCCCAGAGATACAACCGCTCGCTATACAAGGCTCGACCCCTGCTCTGAGTCGGGGCGCTGCCATACGAGTCTTTGGTCAATGTGATGCATCCTTCCGTTAAATCTCCAGCGTCTCCTTCAATTGAAATGTTATCGTTTCTTCGATCAAAGGTGGTGAAGTTGAAGGACAACGAAGTCGCAGAAGGGAATATTAGGAAGAAGAAAATGGAAATCATGAACAGATGAGAGGAGAGAAGTTTGTGAGATTCCATATGAGTAATCCCAGTGTTGCAGGTATCCATGGTTAACTATAGACTCCATCCCATCGTCTTCTAATTAAATATATGCTTGTAGTTGCAATGGTTTTCCAAATCCTTAGCCTCGATTGCCAAAGGATTTTCAAATCGTTCGGCAAAGGCCACAAAGTCATATTTTAATCAAGTCGTGTTGAAATTTAATTTGATCCCGACAATCCTTGATTTGACTGGGGCCCATTTCATTTAGATTAATCATTTGCCTTATAATAATATGTGAAGTGGTGAGGTGTTTGGACAAAAAAAGAAAAAAAAAGAAAAAGAGTTTTATAAGAACTGGTGGGGAAAACTGGGGGGAAAATCACATAGAGAAAAAATATATATATACAAGATAAATTTGAAGAACAATAAAATAAAATAAAATAAAACAAAAAACAAAAAAAAAATGAAAAGAGAGATTTTTTTGTATATCAATGTTTTAAGTTTTTTCACTCATTTTCATTTAATGATTAAATAATTAAAAATATATAAATTTTTAATTAATTTAAATAATATTTGATTTTCCATTTTTATATGTTTGTTAAAATATTTTCTTTTATTATATAAAGATTAATTAATTTAAAAATATATAAGTTTTAAATTATATTTGATTTTTCTTTTTTATTTCCTTAAAATAAATAAAATATAAAAAAATAAATTTTCTTAATATTTTTCTTTGTCATTTTTAGCATTTTCTATGAATCAAACTATAGAAAATCATTTTGTATTAACCAATTAAGTATCATTTTCCCCGTAAATGTCAACCAATGTGTTCCTACTAGATGATGATTATAGATCCTAAAATTTGTCCCAATTTTATTTTTACATTGATATTGAGCTCAATTTTATCTTTAGATTTAAATCCCGATTACATCTTAATTACTTGGTCCACTTACACTCTTTAATTCTCAGTTTTTATTATTTTGTAAATTATTTTAGTTTTATTATTATTATATTATTATATTTTTATTTTTATTTATTTATTCTTATTTTTATTTTTTTTATTTTTTCTTTCTTTTCTCTCTCCTCTCTCTTCCTTTTTCTCCTCCTTCTTCCCACTCCACCTACTCCCTTTACCCATTCGCTTCTACACATCTAAGCCACTCCCCATACACCCCTCCAACTTCTCTCTTTTGATTTTTTTCATTATTTTTCTCCACTCCTCGTACACTTATTCCTCTTGGCTTCCTAGCTTACAAGAGACACACTACATGACCCATACACCAGATGGCCAACCCATTTTTTTTTTTTTTTTTTGGCTTCTTCTCTCCTTGCTATCCCTTCCCACAAACTCCACTCCCAACACCTACGCACGGCCGGCCCCCATTTTCTCTTCCATTTTTTTTTTCTCTCTTCTTCCTACCCACACACTGCCACTCCCGACTACCACCCTCACAACCCCGTTTATTATTATTATTATTATTATTATTATTATTATTATTATTATTAGGTCGGCCCCCATTTATTATTATTATTGTTATTATTATTATTATTATTATTATTATTATTATCAACCCTCACTACCATAGATAGAATCAGCGACAAGTTGCTGTCGACGAGCCACTATCGGCCAGTGATGCCCTCCTCTTTTCTCTCATTCCCTCACTTTCCCATCACACCCATTTTCTGTTATTATTATTATTATTATTATTCATTTTTCTTGATTTGATTTTAATAGCAATTGTTGTTTGTGATATTTGAATTATTGAATTAATATTAAATTTGAGTTTTGTTAATTAATATGAAATTTGGGTTAATTTATTATTGGATAATTAATATGAAATTTGAGCTAATTTATTGTTGGTGAATTAATTTGGAATTTGTTAATCTGGGCTAAA
Source organism: Vitis cinerea var. helleri x Vitis riparia (assembly GCA_946000715.1). Classification (NCBI taxonomy): domain Eukaryota; kingdom Viridiplantae; phylum Streptophyta; class Magnoliopsida; order Vitales; family Vitaceae; genus Vitis; species Vitis cinerea var. helleri x Vitis riparia. The sequence continues at coordinate 11,177,352 of OX253994.1, forward strand.
TTAGTTGATAATTTATATGGTTGTGCTCATTTGAATTATTTAATTTGGATGTGGGTTTGCATATTAAATTGAGTTGATTTTGATTGTGGATTTAGGTTTGCATATTAAATTGGGTTTGGATTATGAGATATTAAATTTAGGCCTAATGAGATTTATTTTAATTTGTCATGTTTTGGGTTTGATTAATTGAACTTATATTTTGGCTATTAATTTGGAAATTATAGATTAGGGTCTATGACATGTGAGATATTTGTCTTGGATTATATTTGTTAATTTGGGTCCATTTTTAATCGGTGAAATTTATTGAACTAATTTGAAGTATGAATTTGGGCTTGAATAATTATTTTGGATTCTACATATTTTTGGATATTTACACTTTGGGTTATTTTTGTTTTTGCATGGGCCAATTCTGCAATTCTGTTGGCTGAGTACGGATTTATGACATGTGGAACATCGAATTTCATGGAAGAAAATGAGAATTAAAAAACTATAGGAAGACATTGAGCTTGTTGTAAGCTTATTTGGGTATATGTTTTATTTCCCACTACTATTTGATTTTATTTTTATTGGTTTATGTAAATATTTGTTTATATATATTTATTGAGTGCGTACAGAATTAGATATCAAACAAACCAGAAATTTTGTTTAAGTAAGAAGAATAATTCAGTAAATATTTTTAATAAAATAATAATTTTAAAATATTCTTCTTAATAAAATAATTTTTTTAATAAAAATTCAGAAAAATGCTTTTATAAAAATCCAAAAAGAAAATTATTTTTAATAGAATTTGAAAAATTGTTTTTAATAATAATTGTCCAAAAATTTCTTTATTTAATAAAAATTGTCCAAATTTTTTTTTTTGTAAATAAAGTTGTCCCAAAAATTAATTTTTAATTAAAAATTCTTTTACAAATAAAGTTATATATATAATTTTTTTCTTAAATGAAAAAAATCGAAATACCTTTTTTTAAATAAAATTATAAAAATTCATTCATTTATGGTAAAAGCAAGTAAAAATAATTTTTGTTATCAAATTGAAATTTTGTAATAAATTCTTTTGATACGATAATTGTAAATAACTTTTTTTTGTGAAAATTAAATACAAATGAAATTGAATCAAATAATTAATTGAAAATAAATTGAAACTTCTTTTTTGTAAATAAATAAATTGAAATCACTAATTCAAAATTGTTTTTAATAAAATCATTTGAAATTTCTTGAAAACTAATTCTTTCAAATATATTTTTTTTCTAATTAGTTCAATAAATCAATTTGCATAATTATATTGTCATTTGTTTTGTACATTCTTGTAATTTTATTTTGTCATCATCTTTATGTATATTGTTTCATTCCTTAAATCATGGTGTCCATGATTAATTAATTAATTGTCATAATTCTTTTAATTTGTTTAGTAGAAGCCGTATGTACACGAGCTTAGAGGGGTGCTATGGCTCACCACCGTACCTTCTCAATAGGTAACCTGATCCCCGGATCCAGATTATGTTTTGCACACATGTCTTTTCCAGATAAGGAGTCACACAAGGTTTTCTTTTTTATTTTGTTTTCCCTTTAAAAAAAATTAAAATAAGTGGCGACTCCAATTCTTTTTCAAAAAAAATCAAATTTTCAATAAATAAAAAAGCGAGTCTCACCGTCAAGTGGGGATGCAAGTGAAAAACACGGGTCCACAAAATGGCGACACCACTGGGGATGTTTATAGTGTCAAACTTGAACTCGAGTTGAGGGGAATGTAGCGTTTGATTGGTCGATCAATGGATAGCCCTCTCTATGTGTCTTGGTATGACTGGTTGTTGATTACACGTTGAGAGCTTTGATATGTTTATCCGTGATGCATGTTTGGCTGTTATGTTCATTTGTGATATTGACATGTTGACTACATCGATTGATTCTCTTGCTTGCTTTAGCATATGACTCTTCTTATTGTATGATTATCTTGCTCTCCTTGATATGTACATACTCCTTTTTGTATATCTTATTCATATTGGCGTGATTGATTCTCTTTATTGTATATTATCTTATTTATCTCAACATATTGTTTATTCTTGTTATATACCTATCTTGTTTATCCTATTTCTTGCTTAGCTTGTGTGTAGATATGGATGATATACCTGTTCTTTGCTTAGCTGCCTGTTGCATGACTACTCTTTTTCTACGTGATACATGTGTTGCTTGTTTATGCGAGACACACATCTATCCTCTTACCTCCAATTCCCTAGTCTCGATCAACCTTGTTTTCCTTGATCTCATATTTGATATGAGACTCGTTACTTTGTTTGCTAGAAAGGCAGGTAAATTATACCTAATTCAGAAAGGGTACATTTAGAAAGTTCTCCATAGGTTCAATATGCAGAATGCCAAAACTGTTAATACTCCATTAACAACTCATTTCAGACCTTCATCTACTTTATCTCCACAATCTGATGATGATGTTGCTTATATGTCACAAGTTCCATATTCTAGTGTAGTGGGGTCTCTCATGTATGCTATGGTTTGTTCATGTCCAGATTTATCATATGCAATTAGTAGATACATGGCAAATCCTGGTAAATAACATCGAAAAATAGTTCAGTGGATTTTCAAATACTTATGTGGCACTACTAATGTTTGTTTGCATTTTAGGAGAATTAGAGATGCAGTCGTTAGGTATGTTGATTCTAATTTTGCTAGTGATCTTGATAAAAAAAAAAAAAAAAAAAAAAAATCTCTTACAAGGTATGTTTTTACTATTGGTGGTTGTGCTATTAGTTGGAAAGCTACTTTACATACTACAGTTGTTTTGTCTACTACTGAGACTGAGTACATGACTATTATATAGACTTGTAAGAAAGCTATTTGGTTAAAAGGACTATTTGGTGAACTTAGTGACAACTTCCAAATTACCACAATTTTTTATGATCGTCAGAGTGCTATTTTCCCCACAAAAGGCCAAATGTTTCATCAAAGGACAAAACACATTGATGTGCGGTATCATTTTGTGTGTGATATCATTGCTCGTGGTGATATTGTTGTGGCCAAAGTTAGCATTCATGATAATCCTGCTGATATGATGACAAAGATACTCTTTGTAGCCAAGTTTGAGCATTGCTTGGATTTGGTTAGTATTCATTGTTAAGTTGTCCTTTAGGGTTTATGGAAATGGTGAAGAGTTTTTGTTGAAGATTGGAGTTTGTTTTTGCATTCCTTACATTGGAATTTGTGCCAAGGTGGAGATTGTTAGAGCTTGATGACCCGATTTCCTTTTTGGTTCAACTCGAAAAGTTTGCAATGCGATATATATGGTGAAGAAAAAATGATGGATTTTCGTGCTTTGTTTATTTTTTCTCTCCCATATATATATATATATATATGGGATGGTGTATAGGTTTTCAGGGATTTATATAGTAGTTGCTTGATACTCTCTTCTTTTGTATCAATTTTTGACATAGTGGATTATTCTTCTCCTCTACTCGTGATTTTTCCCATTTAGGGTTTTCCACATAAATCTGTGTGTGTTCTTATTTTTCTTGTTACCTATTCTCATTTGTCCATAACACTCACCGTGGCAAAAAAATAAATAAATAAGCTATCCCCATCATTTTGCAATGTTAAAATATCACAACGACTAATAAAAAGTTATACTGTTGATTATGGCACTTAAAGATCCATTTCCCATGCGTGTTTTTCAATTAAAATACTTAACTAGTCTTATGATCCATTACAAAGGTCAATTTCATCCATTAAATAATATTACATCAATCTTTTCTATTATTCATGTCATAATATTTTATTTACTATTTTGATTAAAAAAATTTAATTATTTTAACCTTTTTTTTTTTTTTTTTTTACAATTTGTCATTCCAAGTTTAATATTTAAATCAAAGGAAGTCTCGGAGAAGTTATGCTTGACTAACCAACCCACCATTTGTAATGTATTTTTTCTTTTGTTATTTATTTTGTCTTACCAATATACTTATGATATTTCTTTAAGTTATAGAGTGGAAGAATTAGAAAGGTTATTTACCACCATCAAAGCCATTCAAGTAGGCTATTTTTTGTATTACACTTTTAATTTCAAATTTTCTCTTTCTTTCTAGTTTTCCATTTTACGATTTTCTTTGATGAAAATTTTGTTTAATTTTTGTACCTTTTTTGTCTTATTGTAATTTTTTAGAGTCTTAAATTATTTTAATTCACATACTTATCATAGTATTTCTTTAAAAATTTTAAAATAATATCCTTATTATATATATATATATATATATATATATGTTTTTAATTTTTTTTCGAGAGTCTTTTCATGCAAAATCATATTCAAAGAAAGATAAAAAAAATTCTTGTCTAATTTTGTTTTCTTTTTCTTTCTTTTTTCCTTTCAATTTTCTTTAATTTTTTAAAAACTTTTTTATACTTTTATTACTTTTTCAAATGTTTGTTTTGATATAATTTTTTAGTTTCTATATTTTATATTTTAAGTATGCTTTTGAAAAAAAAAATATGTTTGATTTCTATGTATCTTCTTCTTAAATTAACATTATTTTGAGTTTTATGTTTTTATTCGTATTTATTATTAGTGTATTAAGCTACTTAGTTTAAGTAGACAATTTTGTTTCATTGATCTTGATTTAGGAGTTTTTATATTATGGTGTCTTACTCTCCATCAAAGATTCAAGGTTTGGTTCTGAAAAATGAGAAAAAATTCATCATTAGTTGGGTAGTTGATCGAATGATCATATACGAGGTCAATAAAATGCATAGGATGAGTGTGTCATCAAGCAATGTGTGTGAGGAATGCCCCTCATCCTTGGTAAAGGGAAATGGTTGAGCAAGTTTTTGAAAATCAGTTGAATTCCTTCATTCAAGAAAGGTAGTTAATGGAATGATCATATACGAGGTCAATAAAATGCATAGGATGAGTGTCATCAAGCAATGTATGTGAGGAATGTTCCTCATCCTTGGTAAAGGGAAATGGTCGAGCGAGTTTTTGAAAATCAGTTGAATTCCTTCATTCAAGGAAGGTAGTTGATCGAATGAACATACACGAGGTCAATAAAATGCATAGGATGAGTGTTATCAAGCAATGTGTATGAAGAATGTCTCCCATCCTTGGCAAAGGGAAATAGTCGAGCAAGTTTTTGAAAATCAGTTGAATTCCTTCATTCAAGAAAGGTAGCCTTATACACCATTGTACAATTAGTACATTTACATTATACGCTAAGTGTAAATACCTTGCACATTTACACAAATTCCATAGACCTAAAATGCGATGTGTGCATATGGGTGGGTTAACCATATTTCCATTGTCATGTCTTAAGGAAAAAGGGAAAAATTGAACCTAATCCATGTTCCTATTCATCATTAGTGGGGTAGGTAATTGAATGAACATGTATGAGGTTAAAAAAATGCATGGGATGAGTGTGTCATCAAACAATGTCTGTGAGGAATGTTCCTTATCCTTGGTAAAGGGAAATGGTCGGCAAGTTTTTGAAAATAAGTTGAATTCCTTCAAAGAAGGCGGTCTTGTACACCCTTGCACAATTAGTACATTTACCTTGTACACTTAGTGTAAATACCTTGTAGACTTGCACAAATTCCATATACCTAGTGGTGAATGTGTACATATGGGTGGGTTAATCATATTTCCATTTAGTTGGTTCAGAAAAAATGGGATAAATTGATAATGCATAGATAATGTGTTCACATAGATGTGTGAATCATGTTTCCAATGGTTTAGCTTAGAAGAAAGTGGAAGACTTAAAAACATTTTTTTTCCCCAAACATCATTAATAGGATAAGTATTCGAATTTTCATGTGTAAGTTAAATAAAGTGCATAAGATGGGTGTGTAATAAAGGAATGTGGCATGAGAATGTGCAATCCTTTGATGACAAGAAAAAAAAGTGGTTTAGAATTGATTGAAATTTTGTATAAAGGACAATCTTGTACGCCCTTTGTACAATTAGTACATTTACCTTGTATAATTAGTGTAACATTCTTGTACAGTGGTGCAAATTTCATACACACACCCTTGGCAAAATCTTGTACAACTCTTATATAATTAGTTCAAATGTCTTGTATAGTTAGTACAACTATTTTGTACATTGATGAAAATATATGAAATGTTTGTTAATATGTGTAAATAATATTTCATGTGGTTTGGTGTGAGAAAAAAAGATAAGGAAAATGAAAACAACCACGAAAACCATTAAAAATATTTTGTGACTTATGTGCACACATGTTAATTTCATTTCTTTTACATTTGCTCATAATGTACAAGGAATTTGAACCAAGTGCACAAGATATGTATAAGGCACCATATATTGAACTATTTTATTTTTTCTTCATTTATATCGTTTGTATTTCATCGAAACCCACTTCAAGTAAATATGATGAAAATTAATTTGATATGTGTGCAAGTGTGTAAACAATATTACAACTAGTTTGATATAAAAGAAAAAAATAAATAACTAAATAAACAAGAGAAATGAAGATAAAGTAAGATAACACATTATTTATAATTTTTTTTATTCAATTTTAAACTTCTTTTATAAAACAAATATTTTTATTATTGAATGAATTTTGTAATAAAATTTAATTTAAAAAAAATCAAAACACTTCTTTTGAATTAAATCCTTTTATTGTTAAATCCTTGATACAATAAAATCAAAATTATAAAATATCTATTTTAATTGATTTATAAAATTCACATTTAATAAATTTACATTAATAATTTTATAACTTTTTTATTTCATATTTACCCATTTTATAAAAAAAAGATTTTTTATTAAATAAATTTATTGTGAAATTATGGACCCCATATTTCGGCTTGATGCGCTCCCACTCAATAGCAAAACTTTTTTTTTTTCATTTATTTGGTGAAAATTTGATTTTTTTTTTTTTTAGAAAAATACTTGGAGTCGCCACTTATTTTTGTTTTATTTTTTTAAAGGGAAAACAAAATAAGAAAAAAAAAAACCCTAAGTGTGACTCCTTCTTTGGAAAGACAGGTCTGTGAAAAACCGAATCGAACTTGGGGGTCAGGTTACTTATCAGGAAGGTATGGTAAAGACCGCAGCACTCCTCTAAATCCCTAAAGTTGGGTCACTACTAATAAAATAAAGCAAACATGACAATTGGTAAGGAAATCAATGGATACCAAAGTGATCATAAATCAAAAGCAAATCATGATAATGAATAAATGAACAAAGTGAGAGAGATAATGTACCTTGACAACAGGTAATAAAGCGCTATCATGAAACAGAATTAATGCGCAATAACAAATACAAAATATATCGCATGCATGTCAAAGATAAAAATAAAAAATAAAAAAAAATCAAACAATATTCATTAGGCATAGCAATTAACAATCAAAAGAGAGATCTCATATGTAGGGCCCCCACCTAAGCCCAATTTATCTTGCACAAATTGGTTTCACAAATTGCATTATTTTGGAATTATGAAGATTGGCTCCGTGCTTATTAAAGTAGTGAAAAACGAGGAAATAATTAAGAACCAAATAAAATCACAAGATGCGTACCTGAATGAAAAATGGTAGCATGTTTATTAAAAATTAAATTTTGGTGAGTGAGGATTTTAATGAAGAAAAGAAAAATAAAGAAAGAAGAAAATAATAATAATAATAATAATAATAATAATAATAATAATGGAAAATAAATAAATAAACGAATAACATAAAATAAAACAATAAAATAAATAAATAAATGATTATATGAAAGATGAACGAATAAAAATAATTAAGTTTGACGAATAAACAAATCAAATAAATGAATTTAAAAGATTTAAAACCATCTGAGAGACAAATTTTTTGAAAATCAAGTTTTGAAACTAAATTGAAAATTGAAGTTTTAAGAACTAAATTGAAAAATTGGAATTTTAGAAAAATAATTTGAAATTGGGAGTCATGAAAATTAGAACTTGGAAAATTACTCGAGGTTTAAAGTCTGGAAAATTAAATTTGAAAATTTGAAGTTTTAAAAATTAAATTTAAGAATCGGAAATTAGGAAGTTAAATTTGAAAATGGAAATTTTAAAATAAATAAAATAACAATAATAATAATAATAATAATAATAATAATAATAATAATAATAATAAACAAATATGAGAATTTGAACTTTGGAAAATTGGGAATTAAATTTGGAAATTGGAATTTTGGAGGACTATTTAGAGATGAAATTTTAAATAAATGAATTAATGAATAAATAAATAAATGGAATAATAATAACAACGAAATAATAATGATTGGACAAATAAGTGCGAAAGTTAGAATTTTGGAAATTGGAAATTAAACTTAGAGATTGTAAATTTGAAGGATTATTTAGATATGGAATTTTAAATAAACGAACAAGTGAATAAATAAAAGGAGAATCATGTTTTGATGGGCCAATTTGGGAATAATAACATTTTCGGAACCCAACTTTCCATAATCCAAGATATGCCCACTGTTTGGAAAAATATTAAAGGAAACATGTACTATCTACTGTTTTAAAATGCTATTCCAAAATTGCCCTTTAGTTGTCCCTGTCAGCAGCCACCGTCTCTCTCACTCGAGCATCAAGGAGCCCTTTTTTGAAGTTGGCCTCCAGACGAGAGAATCCCTAAAAAGGCCCTATTTTTTCCTCTGCCATTCTCAATCCTCGCAGATACTAATCTAATCAAGTTATTATTATTTTTTTTGCAACCCCCGTTTGATTCCCAAGAAAATCCACTCCCATTCGATTTCCGGGAAAATCGATCCTCGTTTGATTTCCGAGGCCATTTTCTGAAGTTGGCCTCCAGACGAGAGAATCCCTAAAAAAGCCCTATTTTTTCCTCTGCCATTCTCAATCCTCGCAGGTATTAATCTAATAAGTTATTATTATTTTTTTTGCAACCCCCGTTTGATTCCCAAGAAAATCCACCCCCATTCGATTTTCGAGAAAATTCATCCTCGTTTGATTTCCGAGAAAATCCATCCTCGTTTGATTTCCGAGGCCCTTTTCTGAAGTTGGGCTCCAAACGAGAGAATCCCTAAAAAAAGCCCTATTTTTTCCTCTGCCATTCTCAATCCTCGCAGGTACTAATCTAATCAAGTTATTATTATTATTTTTTTGCAACCCCCGTTTGATTCCCACGAAAATCCATCCCCCATTCGATTTCCGGGAAAATTCATCCTCGTTTGATTTCCGAGAAAATCCATCCTCGTTTGATTTCCGACAAAATCCATGCAAAACCCCCAAGAAAAACAAAAAAAAAAAGTGCTTTTTTTTTTTTCTCCATGTGTTTTCTTGATCTGATCTAGGGGTCTCTTTGATTTTGGGCCATTGGATTTAAATTTCACAAACCCTAAATCCACGATTTTTGAGCCATGCTGAAAAATCCAACCTTTGCCTGCAAATCATGATCAGATTACCAAATAGCATCTTATGTCTTTTTTTCAAAAAAAAAAAAAAATTGGACAGATTTTGCATCCTGCGTGGGCTGGTAGGAAATATCGGGACCTTTCAGGGACGATGAACAATGGAGGGGTATTTTCGGTATGAAATAACACCTCAGACCAGAATACATGTTTCCTTTAATATTTTTCCAAACAGTGGACATATCTTGCATTATGGAAAGTTGGGTTCCGAAAATGTTATTATTCCCAAATTGGCCCATCAAAACATAATTCTCCCGATTAATAATAACGGTCGGGAAAACTTGAGGAAAAATTACATATTGAAAAAACCTAGAAGAAAAGAGAAGTGAAGAATATATATATATATATATATATATATATAAAGATTTTCACTTATTTTCTTTTTTTATATAAAAATTAAATAATTTAAATATATATATACATATTTAATTAATTTTAATTAAATTTGATTTTATTTTTTTATTTTTTATATCCTCCTTTAAAGTTCCACTCATTTTCTTTTTTTTATTTAAAAATTAAATAATTTAAATATATATGAAAATTTAATTAAGTTTAATTAAATTTGATTTTATTTTTTTATTTTTTATATCCACCTTTAAAGTTTCTCGCATTTTATTTTTTATATAAAAATTAAATAATTTGAAAATATATAAGTTTTTAATTAATTTTAATAATATATAGTTTTTCTTTTTATTTTTTTATAATAGATTAAATATGAGAAAATTATATTTACAAAAGTATTCTAAATTGCTATTTATTTATAAGAAAATGTCTTTTACAATTTTTATTTAGAAAAAATGATTTTTAATATTTGTAAAAAAATGTTTACAAATTCAATTTTATTAAGAAAAGTTTCAATTAAATATGATTTTAATATTTTTATTAAGAAATGAAATCAATTTTTATTAAAAGCAATGGTTCCAGTTTACTTAGAAAAAAGTTAATTTTAATTTATATTTACAAAGGAATTATTATATAATGACTATTATTAATATTAACTGAAGAAAGAATTGATCGACCAGAACACCATATATATGAAATCGGAGTTTACTATGATCCAAGGACAAATAATATGAATCTCATGAACAACAATGAAATGAAACAAATTCAAATGAAATAACAAACCCTGAATCATAGGGCTATTTCCGACCGAATTAGCGTGTGTGCAATAGGGATGCGGATTGAGACAAGGTTGAAGAAGATTCTGAGACCTTTGATGAGTCCGCGGTGCCATTAGAGGAGTTGGAAAACTGGGTGTGGTTTCTCTCAGAAAGGCTAGTGCTATAGGATGTCTGCAGCGCTGGGGGAGCGTAATACATTGGCACAGGCATTTTTATAGGAAGAAGAGGCAATAAAGCTTCAGAATTAAGGACACTCATTGCTTGCCTCATTGAAGGACGAGCATTGCAATCCGGGTGAGCACACCAAAGACCAACAATCATCGATCGTTCCATTTGTTGATCATCATAATCTGCAGACGGTCTTGGATCAGCTGCTTCAAGAAGTTTTCCTACGCCATAGAGGTCCCAAACCCACTCCACCAATCTGATCTGATTTTCTTCGGCCTTTGTTTCCACGGCTCTTCTTCCACAGCAAATTTCCAATGCAACAATTCCAAAACTGTACACGTCAGATTCCTTACTAGCCTTGCCTGCCATGAAACATTCAGGAGCCATGTAGCCCATGGTCCCTGCTAAAACAGTGGTTTGTGACCCTTTACCATGATCAACAAGCCTGGCTAGCCCAAAATCTCCAAGCTTAGCATTAAAATCTGAGTCCAGCATCACATTACTGGACTTGATGTCCCTGTGCACCACACACTGCTCCCATTCTTCATGTAGGTACAGAAGCGAAAAGGCCAAGCCTAGAGCAATTCTATACCTCATAGCCCATGTTAACAAGGTTTTTTCTTCAAAAAGACAGGTGCTCAAGCTTCCATTTGGCAACAACTCGTAAACCAATAGGAGATCTCCTTTTTTATGGCACCAGCCCACGAGCTGCACCAAGTTCCGGTGCCGCAATCGACAGAAGATCTTCACTTCAGATGCGTACTCCTTCATCCCCTGTTGGGAGTTCCTTGTTACTCTCTTAACTGCAACATAAGAGTTCAGTTCTCGCAAGAAACCTCTATAGACCCCACCAAACCCTCCCTCTCCAAGCTTCTCTCCCTCTGAAAAGTTAGTGGTCGCAAGAGCCAATTCATTAAAGGAAAACTTCCTCGGTCCAGTACCCTTCTCAAAATCTTCGTCCATGGCCAGGTCACTGTCACCACCGTCTTCTTGATCTCCCCCAGTATGTCTCTTCTTCCACATGTAAAACCAAATTGCAGTTGAGTTTGTTACGATATCCTTCGCGAGACCAAGGCCTTCTCCCGACCCATCTGAAGGCAATTGGGTACCATTAAGGAAGAACGTAAGTCCATCGGCATAAGTATAGTTGTTTTGTGAGTTAATGACAAAGGAGAAATTGGTAGTGAAATCAGTTAGATTTCTGGAGGTCGGATCCCAGAGATACAACTGCTCGATATACATGGCTCGACCCCAACTACCATCCATTGCTTGGTCCTTCTCGCTTCTGGTGAGTTGGATGCGTCCGTCCGAAGAACATCAAGCATGTCGTGTAAAGAATATTTCATGACTATTTACATCAAAGGTGGTGAAGTTGAAGGACAATGAAGTCGCAGAAGGGAATATTAGGAAGAAGGAAATGGAAATCATGAAGAGATGAAAGGAGAGAAGTTTGTGAGATCCGCAATCCCCGTGTTCCAGGTAATGTTTTCAGAATCGGACCAGTCATTGAATCGAAAGAATTACCGATTCACGGCTGATCGGATCGACAGTTGAAGCGCGGTCAAACCGATGACGTCATAAATATAAAATTTATAAATTATTAAAATTTAAAATAATTATAAAAATAAAAATAATAATTTATATATTATTTAAAAATTAAAATTTTATTTAAAAATTAGAAAATTAGTTTTAAATTAAAATCATAATTTTAATTTAAAATTTTAATATTTATTTTACCATTAAATCATATTTATTTTTTTGTCTTCCTTTAAATGATTATTTGAAGAAGCTTGGAACAAGTCCAAAAAAAAAAAAAAAAAACTTGAATCAAGAAGTGGTGCAATAAGAAATCTGAATTTGGGCGTTGGTTCATTATTAATAATTTATTATACAAAGTTCACAGAGATGGTACTCTGTGTCTGTTATTTTATCTTTCTTTTTGGGCACAACGAACAAACACAAGGATTATTATTATTATAAACCACCCACCTCCCCAACCCCACCCACCCCCCCCTCTCTCTATCTCTCTCTCTCTCTCTCTCTCTCATGAACATTACTAGCAAATAACGCAAATCTTAGAGGCATCTGCCAAAAACAAGCAGAAAAATTCTTGCTTTTCTTTTACTTGTGTTTAGGTCGCTCTAAACTAGGCTTACATTCATTGAGGGTTTGCAGTGCCGGGAGGGGGTTTTGTAGGGCGGGGGGCGATGGTTGCAGCGATGGGGAAGAAGAGGGGGATGGTTGCAGCGGTGTAACGGCCGAGGGGGAAACTGCCAGTGGGAGCTAGCATCGGTGTCGTGGTGCGTTGGGGGCGGTTGCTTCTTCACCTTCGGTGTAGATCACTGTAAAAATTTTTAAAATAATAATAATAATTGAACCGTCCGGTTTGCCGATCGGACCGCCGGTTCCACAGATCTGATTCCGATTTAACATATTTCCAGTCCAATTGACCAGACTGGACTAGAACCATGATCGGCCGGCGGTCGAACCGGTCAGATCGGCTGGTCCAGTCTGATTTTTAAAACCATGGTTGCAGGAATCCATGGTTGAGTATGGAGTCCTACCCATTGTCTTCTAATTAAATATACGCTTGCAGTTGCTGTAGTTTTCCAAATCCTTACTCAGTCCTCGTTTGCCAAATGGTTGTCAAATCGTCGGCAAAGATGGCAAAGTCATATTTTAAAATGTCGCGTTGAAAATTAGTTTGATCCCGTCAGTTCACTAGTTAGACTACGGCTCATTTCATTCATAATAATCAGTAATATTTTACATAGTGATAGATGCTTTAAAAATAAAAAGTTTTATGAGAACTGGCCAGGAAAACTTGAGGAAAAATTAGATAGAAGAAAAAATGTGAATAACAATAAAAATAAAGATTTAAAATTAATGAAATAATCTTTTGATATCCACGTTTAAAGTTTTTTCACTCATTTTCTTTTTCTATATATAGATTAAATAATTTAAAATTATGTAAGTTTTTAATTAATTTTAATTAAATATAATTTTTTTATATCCTCATTTTAAGTTTTTAATTTAATCATTTTCTTTTTGATATAAAATATTAAATAATTTTAAAAATAAGACCAATATGTGGACCTACATTTTCTTCACAATGTGAATTGATATATCGCCGCTCAAAGACAACACTTTGAACTCTACGGAAAAAAAAAATTATTTTATTTTAAAAACTAGTCGAGTTTTTGCATTTGCCACTTATTTTATTTATTCTTGAATGGGAAAATAAATTAATAAGAAAGAATTAGTGTAACTCCTCATTCGAGAAAACATGTTTTATGAAATAAAAACGGATTCAAAGTTAGATTAACTATTGAGAAGGAACGAGAATAATAGCTATAACATTCCCTTAACCTTGTAACCTATAATCTCTAATATACAAGTAGAGTGAACTTGGATATTCAATTAATTAATTAATGAATACGGAAGAAATAACCAAACGAAAAGAAAAATATATGCAATGATATAATAACAACATATTACAAAATATATAAAATAATGAACAAAAGAAATGTACAAATTAGTTTATTAAAATGATTAAAAATTTGATTTTTATAATTTTATTTAAGAAAAAGTATTCCAAATCGATTTTATTTACAAGAAAATATCTTTTACAATTTTTATTTAGAAAAATAATTTTTACAATTTTATTTTAAAAGTTTGATTTGGTTTGTAAAAAAAGTTTCAAATTTTAGTTTTATTAAGAAAATTTTCAGTTAAAAATGATTTTTATATTTTTTTTATTAAGTAATGAAATCGATATTTTATTGAAAGCAACGGTTCCAATTTACTTAAAACAAAAAGGTTTAATTTATATTTACAAAAAAATGATTCCAATTTATTATTATTAGAAAAAAGTTCTTAGATTTATTATTAAGGAAAATGAATTTAGTTTTATTATTAAGAATAGCGGTTTTAGTTTTCTTATTTTTCTTAAGAAATATGATTTCATTTTTATTTTTTTAGAAAAATGATTTAGGTTTTATTTTTAAGAAAAAATGGTTTCAATTTTAGGAAAAAAAAATGATTTTGTAAAAAATGGTTTAAGTTTATATAACATTTATACCATTATAAAAAGCCCAAATAATAATGGAAATCAAGCACAAAGCCTATGTAGAGTTGAACTATTGAAGGCCACAAAGTCAAATAGCCCATAAACAAACTCCAATATTAAGCCCAACTCAAAAAACAATAATTCAAAACCCAATTAAAATGAAGTCATGCCCCTAAGCCGAATGAAAAGCGCAAAACAAATCAAGCTCAAAGCCCAACTCTAAGTCCAAGCCCAAAATAATGCAATTTTTGAGCAAACCCAAATCAATAAATCAATTGAATAATTGAAATCCAATTCTAATGAAGCCTAGAATCCGCATCAATGGTAAAAACCAGGCCACAATATGCAAATCTTAAGGCCATATAAGAAAACATGCACTGTAAGGAAACTTACCTACGTCTCTTGAAAATGTCATGGAGAGGGAACCATGGATGGAGAGGAAAGGCAGGTGCCAACGAGAGTGGTGATGGCAATGTTGTGGATGTCAGTGGTGACTGATGGTGGTAATGGAGTGGTGCAACAGTGTGTGGACGACGACGAATCCGGACAGTAGTAGCCCGACGAATGGGTGATTGTGGAGTTGTGTGGAAGTAGCGGTAATGGAAGTGTGGGTCTTAGTAATAGTAGTCACATGGAGGAGGGTACAGTGGCGACAATAATAGTGATAAAGGTTGTCCTGAATGCTGTTGGAGACGGAGGAAGAAGAAAGAAAAGGAAAAGGAAAAGAGAAAAAGAGTGTGATTATGAGAGGGCTGTCGAGGAGATGAGGAAGAGGAGGAGAGAATAAAAAAGAACAAAGAAAAAGAAGAAGGAAGAAGAAGAGAAGAGAGAGGGGAGGTGGGTGGTAGCTATATGTGGAGTCCCTCTTGATAGTGGCTACTAAAGAGAAAGAAGTAGATGATGAGAGTTGTGGAAGCTAATATGGAGGCTTGTCACGGGATAGTGTGGTGATTGGCTGCAATGGAGTTAAAGGTTGCATTGGCATCTCTAAAAGCGAGTGTCTGTCGCTGCATCCTGGTGGGAGTAGGTGTGGCGTCAGCCATTTGGGCCTTACCAAACTCAAAAGAGAGACGGGCAGAAAAAAGGGAGAATTGTGCTGAAGAGAATCCACTTGTTGATAATGGGCCCAACGTCCATTTCATGATCCCATGTGGTGTATTTGAACCTTGGATTTATATATTTAATTGTGATATTTGATTTAGGGTGTACAAAGAGGATAAAAACTTGCTGTAAGTTTCTTGTTGGAGGCTTTTTTTTTTTTTTTTTTCATCAACAGCTAAATAAAATTGTATTTATATTAAATTTTGGAGGATAACAATTTAGTAATGGGAGATTAAGTAATGATATTTTATATTATTAAAATATATAATTTACAATAAATAAAAATAATTTATTATTTAATTTCATCTTCTCTTTTATTTTATATCAATATTATTAAAAAATATGGAATAATAATTTTTAGTTTTTTTATCAATCATTTAATAAAAAATTAATTCTTATGAGCTAAGAAAGTTAAGTTTATTTTGAATTCTAATTTTATTATATTAGATAACTAAAAATAAAAAATAAATAATTTCAATGTAACTCAATTAAAAAATTATTTTGATTTAGTGTAATTCTCATACATAAATTAAAATAATTTTTTTATTTAAAATATTTATTTATTGCATGAAAGAACTAAGGATAAAAAATTTAATTTTAAAAAGATAAATTTCTATAGACCCCCTTAATGTGAGAAGGCTTTTTTTTTTTTTCTTTTTTACTTTTTCTGACCGCCTGGAAGAGGGCTGCATTGGGCGGCCATGGGACAGGATGGAATGGGCAGGTTTTTGCGGTCAGATGGGATAGAAAGACAGACAGGTGAGCAGCCTAGGGGTGAGGGGGGATGCAGATTTTAAAAGATATCTAGAAAAAAAAGAAAGTTGGCTGGAGAAAGGGGGAACCAGGGGGAAGTCGAGGAGGAGGGGAGTATCTCTGCGTTTAGACGAGTGCTGAAAGGCGAGCACGTCTGGCACGGAGGAGAAGAGACTTCCAGGTACGAGTACTGTAGATTTCCTATCCATTTTCCCTATTATATCGCTCTTCATGCATTTATCTGGTCGTTTTCTGGCTTGCATTTGTTACTTGGGTATATTATTGCTTTGATTTCCTTGTCATCTTCTCCTGGCATGCACTTCAAAGATAAATCTGGAAGCTCAGCGAGTGAGCCACCGAGTCCCTGGTAAACGATCCATCTTGATCATTTCTGGGTGTTAAATACTCCATCTTCTTCTCTTATAAAAAGCTAGCGTTCCAGCCTTGGTCTGCTAGGAAAGTTAAAAGAATTAGAGGTCTTGCCAAATGAAGAGCTTACACCACGGAGCTCCACCCGGATTGACTCAAGAAGTCACCGTTCGAATTGGGTCTTGAGTTTCCGAGAAGGCAAGGAATTTGCGATTTAGGTTGGCACTTTACATCCAGAGATGGCTGCACGTTTTGCTTCCAGATTGTATCATGGCATGTGACTTCATGGTTTTTAAGTGGTGATTGGTTCTCTCTCCGGTTAGTTCGCGTGTTAAAACATTATAGAAGCTTTTTGGTCTATCTCACTCTTAATGAGTTTATAGTAATTAATATGTATTCTCTTGCTCTATTAAAAACTTGCCTGAAGTTGCATAACATAATTAGTTTTGGATTCTTAAATTGGTATCTGCATATGTTATTCAGTTTTTCATTTTGCATGGTTTCTGCTCTTATCATAGAAACTTTAAACTTTATGAATGGTTAAACGTGCTGAGCTCTACCTCTCGTTCTTGGAATAACTAGAATTGTTTGCTTTGTAATGAAATTGGAGTACGGGTGAGCTTAACGAAAGAGATGAAAGGTGCCACATTTGAGGGTAGCCTTGGAATTTTTTTTAATACGAATAGTGTCGGGTCAATTTAGTTTACCAAACTTTAAGTCTTGAAATTCAATTTTCCGAAACTCTAATTTTTATTCATTTATTTATTTATTGTTATTGTTATTGTTATTATTATTCTTTATTTTATTTTTCTTTCAACTTAACTCTCGAAATAATTTTCTAAGATCCCATTTTTTAAATTTAATTCTCTAGGATTCCATTTTTTTTTTAATTTTCTAAAATTCCATTCTCGAAATATTTTTTAAGATCCTAGTTTTTAAATTTAATTTTTCAAAAATTCCAAAATTCCAAATTCAATTTTTAAAATGTCATCTTCAAATAAATTTTTGAAACTCTTATTTCTTTTAAATCTAATTTTCAAAATTTCCAATTTCAAAAATTCTAATTTCCAAAATTCCAATTTTCACATTTATTTATTTAATCAACATTATTTTCATTATTATTATTTTATTTATTTATTTATTTATTTAATTCCATCTTTAAATAATTTTTTAAAATTCCGATTTCCAAATTTAATTCTCGATTTCCAAAATTTCAATTTTCCAATTTCCAAATTTAATTCCCAATTTCCAAAATTCCGATTTCTAAATTTAATTTCCAATTCCAAAATTCCAATTTTTGCAATTATTTATCCAATTATTATTATTTTCGTTATTATTATTATTCCATTAATTTATTTATTCACTTATTCATTTATTTAAAATTTTATCTCTAAATAATTCTTCAAATTTCCAATTTCTAAATTTAATTTCCAAATTCCAAAATTCCAATTTTCGCAAGTATTTATCCAATCATTATTATTTTCGTTATTATTATTGTTTCATTCATTTATTTATGGGAAAGTTAGGTTTTGGGCTATTGATGTGGAAATTATATGATTTTGATAATCCAAATATACAAAATATGAGATCCAACTATTAATATGTAAAGTAATATCCAAAACGTGCACTATCTAATGTTTATTTTTCCTCTTCCTAGATTGCCCCTAAATCTCTCCATGTCATCAGCAAATCCTCCCCATGTCAGCAGAACAATTTTCAACTTGAACTAATTCTCAAAGCTGAAACAATAAGAAACCCGACCCGAGAACTAAAAGTAGAGAATCTCTCTCACTTCTGATCATTTTGCCTTAACCCCATCTCAGGAAATTCCCAATTTCGAACCTAGTTTCAAAAAACACAACTTTCCCTAATAATAATCTCCTCCCTCCTCCATCATCGCCTATCAGTCTCTTTCCCCGCGTTTGGTTCCCAAGAAAGCCCAGGAAAATAAATCCAAATGAGCTCCCATTTCCTTCCCTCCACTTTCCCACGGTTTCTTCCCAACCAAACACACTATTTCTGAGCTTCAACACTTCTTTTTTGTCGACGCTTCAATCGGTTTCGATATGAGAAGAGCGAAAATTGGCACTTATTGCCCTTCCCCTGCTCCCATATTGGTGGTTCTCGTTGTACAATTGGTGGGTTGGGTGCAATTTGTATAGTGCCATAACGTGGATGACTACAATGAGTTTGATAATCCCAAGCTTCTTTCGTTGTTCACACAGCTTGGTTATGGTCCGATTTCCAATATGACTACAATGCTGAGTGCGGAGTTTCAAAAGCGCTCCAATTTCTGCGTTAAGGATCCGTGAGTTCACTGTTTAGTTTCTGAAAAAGAGAAAAAAATTGTTGATTTTGGGTTTTGAATAGTTGAAGAGTGAATTGAGCTGGGGCAATTGGTTTAGTTAAACTCATTTTAAGTGTTTGATTCTTGTCAAATTTGGTTTGACTTTGAACTTGTATTTCCCATCAGGGACGCTGGTTGGAACCAAGCTTTTAATCTTTCATTTAATTTGGACTTCTTTGCTTCTTGCATCCATAAAACTAAAGGTATGAGTAGTTTGTACAAGTTACATTTGAGCTTGTTTGGATACCTAGAAAATCGAGTAAAATAGGAAAAAATGGCTTTCATGGGGGAAAAAAAACATATGGAATCAATCAATTCTAATTAAACTAGTTGGTTACCTGAGTTGAGTTTCTCATTCTTTTTTAATTCTTTGGAAGGAAGACAAAATGGAATTTGAAACTCAAATCTTAATGGCTTTTCTTCACCAACTAAAATGGAGGGTCACTAGAAATACCTGTTGTGTTTCTTGGTCAGAAACTTCATATTTGAGTGCACTGTTATAATATTGGGAAGAATTATAGGAGCATTATTAATGTGATTCGGCTACTGAGACTTCATAGGAAGGTGGTTTGGGCCGGGTAGGTGTGTATTTCAGTTTTTTTTTCTCACTTGTCCTAGTGAATTCTTAGCAATGAGACTAGGATTTAAGCTCAAAAGGTTATACTTATCCATTGTTTCTAACTCTTTTTGTTATCAACTACACCACGTTCACCACCCACGTTTCGCTGCCCTGAAGTGGTCCAACACTTATCCACGTCCTTCATCATGTAGCTGCTATTAAGGAGCACGTTTCTATCAACTGCTCATCGTGTGGCAAATCAGAGAAACGTGGCTTTGATGGGAAGCCACGTTTTCTTTGTATTTTAAATATCGGTCTTGGTCCCGAGCTCCTCTCTCATGCTGCTGAAAATTTTCAGAAACTACACCATCCATAAGGAGAAATAGAGCTTTGGAAACCAAAGACTTGCAACCCAACAATGGCTGGAGGTAAGTATGGCATAAGTTACATTCTATATGCATTATGAATTGCTTACATTTGGTATCAGAGCACTGAAAATCTTATCTCTGCCTTGATATCTATTTTGCTGGAGACTTGCTTAGTTTATGGTTTCTCTTTTGGTTGTAAGATACAATTATACAGAAACATCCATAAGTT
Organism: Vitis cinerea var. helleri x Vitis riparia; assembly: GCA_946000715.1. Taxonomy (NCBI): domain Eukaryota; kingdom Viridiplantae; phylum Streptophyta; class Magnoliopsida; order Vitales; family Vitaceae; genus Vitis; species Vitis cinerea var. helleri x Vitis riparia. Next base: position 11,197,848 of record OX253994.1, read on the forward strand.
GATAATGCTTTAAAAATGAAATACCCATAAATCTATGAATTGATCATGCTATTAAAAAGACAAATAGCTTCAGCCTTGCCACTACAGATCATAGGCCTTCATGGCACTGATCATTGCCGCCATTTAGGCGTCATTTTAAGGCATTCCAAAAGCGCATTTCCGGTGCTATTGGGGCTACAGTTTCAGCCACTACAGGCCCCACATTCAAGCGACATTAAAGCGCCGCTGCTGGTGCTGGTCAAAGGGGCTGCAAGCGCCATTTCCGAACGCCATTCAGGCGCCCATTCTGAGCATCATTCAGCCCCATTCTAAGCGCCATTCAGGCACTCATTCCAGCATCATTCAGGCACTCATTTCAGCGCCATTCAAGCGCTGATCTTTGCCGCTGCAAGCCCCCGTTACGAGCGCCATTCAGGCGCTATCCAAGCGCCACTGCAGGTGTAGTATCTATACGCTGATGATGTGTTTTTCACCAGCGAGAGAGGGAATCGGGCTGCACTCCGGTGGATGCAGCCCGTCCCGTTGGCCGCGGCATGCATGGCGCTGTTGGGGATGAAGTAGTCCACGACTGAAAATTAGGAAGATGGGTTTGTGATATTAAGTTGATGGAGAACCTAGAGAGAGATTGGGTTTCCAATGAAGCCCACTAAAGAAATTGGGCCATGGGAATTAAAATGTAATTGGGCCCATTAGGCTTATTACATGTGCAGTGACCCAATAAAATTATTAAAGGTCTTTGTGTATTGGGCCATGGGTTAAATATGATATTTGGGTCGGTTTAGGTTCTAATGGCCCGGTTTGAATTATTTTATTGGATTTGAATTAATTGTTTTTTATATGGATTTAGGCACCCTTTCATAATATGAATTCCTTTTAAATTATTCTAAATTATGTGTGATTTTTATACATGCAAATTAAATTATTTATTTTAATTTATATGCTTGTATGTGTAAAAATGTAGCCTAAATTTGAGTTAGATAAATTAAAAGTTGTAGTTTTTAATGCATGCAATTGTTGCCTAAAATTTAGTTAGATATATTAAAGTATATATATCATATAATCTTAATGTCTAGTGAACCATATAATTTTTTAATAATTAAGGAATAGCCACAGCGACCTTAATTATATAAAAATTATATATTAAGTAAATCTGGATCACATTATGGACATTAATTGTAATTAACTGTATAAATATGATGATTTTACCCCACAGGGTTTTCATTATGTTTATATAATTAATTAGGATAAAATATTAAAATTAATTTTTCCTAATTTACCCACAGGAGTTAGGAATAATTAATTTAATAGGTTTATCATAAAGATTATAGACAGAAAATATCAAACTATATTCATAATAAATTTCATAATTCAATAAAATAGTTTGATAAAGTCTATTATAAAGATAATTAATCTGATTGAATTAAAGATTTAGCCCATAGGCAATTTTTAATAAAATTAGATTCAATTTTAAGCATGTTCTACATTGGTAAAGCATGAATTTATATTAAAGCCTCAAATTTTTAATAAGCTTGTAATCCTTTTGTGCAGTTTTACCTAGCATATCTGATATTCGTTGTGAGGTTCCCGAACTTAGAGGAGATAACTTTAAGATATGGAAGGAGAGAATTCTTCTTCAATTAGGGTGCATGGACATAGATTATGCTATAAGGAAAGATGAACCGCATAAGATCACTGATACTAGCACACATGAACAAATTTTATTGTACGAACGCTGGGAGAAATCTAATCGCCTTAGCGTGATGTACATTAAGACAAAAATCAGTGCTGGTATACGTGGTTCAATCGAGCAACATGAAAATGTTCGTGAATTGCTAAAGGCTATTGACGAGCAATTCGTCACTTCAGATAAAGCCTTGGCAAGCACCCTAATTATGAAGTTCACATCCTTGAAGCTCACCGCTATAAGAGGTGTGCGTGAACATATAATGGAGATGAGGGACATTGTGGCTCAATTGAAGAAACTTGAGGTAGAAATGTCTGAATCTTTCTTGGTGCACTTATCCTTAACACTCTTCTACCTCAGTATGGACCTTTCAAAATCTCTTACAACACACATAAGGATAAGTGGTCTATCAATGAATTAATGACCATGTGTGTTCAAGAGGAAGAAAGGTTAATGATGGAACAAGGAGAAAGTGCCATGCTAGTGACGCAAAGGAAAGGAAAGAAAGGAAAATCTCAAGCTAGTCAGAAAGGGAAGCAACAAATTCCTCCTAAATCTGACATTAAGAAAGACGAAAAGTGTTTTTTCTGTAAAAAGAAAGGACACGTGAAGAAGAAATGTCTGAAATTTCAGAATTGGCTTGAGAAGAAAGGTAACCCTACCTCATTTGTTTGTTATGAATCTAATATGGTTAATGTAAACACCAACACATGGTGGATTGATTCTGGATCTACAATCCACATTTCAAATTCCTTGCAGGGTATGCAAAACCTAAGAGAGCCAGTGACAAGTGAGCAATTCATCTTATCCGGAAACAAGATGGGCTCGCATGTGGAAGCAATAGGGACATGTTATTTAACTTTATATGGTGGTTTTATTTTGGAATTGCAAAGGACCTTTTATGTACCAAGTTTCTCACGAAACTTGATTTCAGTTTCTAGACTTGTACCGTTTGGATATTCCTTTCATTTTTCAGAAACATCTTTCAGTTTGATTTATAAATCTGAATGTGTTGGGAATGGTATCTTGTCTGATGGTCTTTATTGTATATTCTTACAAAATGATACCACTCATAATTCATTACATGTCCAAACTGGCATTAAGAGATGTGTTGTAAAAGAGGATTCCTCTACATTATGGCACCGGAGATTAGGTCATATCTCCATAGATAGAATCAAAAGATTGGTGAATGATGGGGTACTTAGTACTCTAGATTTTACTGACTTTGAGACTTGTGTGGACTGCATTAAGGGTAACCAGACCAATAAGTCAAAGAGAGGTGCTACTAGGAGTTCCACCATACTAGAGATCATACATACTGATATATGTAGTCTTGACATGGACTCTCATGGTCAGAAATACTTCATCTCTTTCATAGATGATTTCTCACGATACATGTATCTCTACATACTTCATAATAAAAATGAAGCTTTAGATGCCTTTAAAGTCTTCAAGGCAGAAGTAGAGAAACAATATGGTAAACAAATTAAGATCGTGAGATCAGATAGAGGTGGAGAATATTATGGTAGATACTTGGAAGATGGACAATCACCTGGGCCATTTGCGAAGTTTCTTCAAGAGCATGGGATTGTTGCCCAATACACCATGCCTGGTTCTCCAAACCAAAATGGTGTAGCAGAAAGAAGAAACCGAACTTTATTGGACATGGTGAGGAGTATGCTTAGCAGCTCAAAACTTCCTAAATTCTTGTGGACTGAAGCACTTAAGACAGTTGTGTATATATTAAACCGAGTTCCAACCAAGGTTGTCCCAAAGACGCCATTTGAGTTATTGAAAGGTTGGAAACCAAGTTTGCGACATATGCGCGTTTGGGGATGCTCGTCTGAAGTGAGAATTTATAATCCACAAGAAAAGAAACTGGACCCAAGGACTATTAGTGGGTATTTCATTGGATATGCTGAAAAGTTCAACGGGTATAGGTTTTACTGTCCATCTCACAGCACTAGGATTGTGGAATCAAGAAATGCTAAATTTCTTGAATATGACTTGGTCAGTGGGAGCGATCAATTTAGAAACATAGTTTCTGATATTGATCATACAAAGTCTCAACCTTCCACTTCAAGCGATAGATTGTTTATTGTTCATAACACCCCTCAAGTACAAACGGGTGTTGAACGAACAATCAATGAAGTTCAACCAGTCATTGAAGTTCCACAAGTTGTTGACAATATTCCAGTAGACCAAGTTGATCAGGAGTTGCCTAACACTTCTGAACAACAAGTTGAACCTTATACTTCCTCGGAAGATATTGGTGCAACCTTAAGAAGGTCTACTCGAACTAAGAGGTCAGCAATTCCTAGTGATTATGTAGTGTATCTACAAGAATCTGACTATAATATAGGAGCCGAAAATGATCCCAAATCATTTTCACAAGCCATGAGTTGTAAAGAATCAGAATTGTGGTACAATGCCATGAAGGATGAGATGAGTTCCATGAAGTGCAATGATGTTTGGGACCTTGTTGAGTTGCCTAATGGTGTAAAAACCATTGGTTGTAAATGGGTTTTTAAGACAAAGAAAGACTCATTAGGCAACATTGAGAGATACAAGGTCAGACTTGTTGAAAAAGGGGTTCACTCAGAAAGAAGGAATCGATTACACGGAAACCTTTTCTCCTGTATCTAAGAAAGATTCCTTGCGCATTATATTGGCATTAGTAGCCCACTTTGATTTAGAATTGCAACAAATGGATGTGAAAACAACAGTTCTTAATGGAGAGCTATAGGAGGAGGTTTACATGAAACAACCTGAAGGATTCCCCTCTAGTGATGGTGAGCAATTGGTTTGTAAGCTTAAGAAATCCATATACGGTTTGAAACAAGCATCCCGTCAATGGTATTTAAAATTCCATAACATAATTTCTTCATTTGGTTTTGTTGAAAATGTTATGGATCAATGCATATACCTTAAGGTCAGTGAGAGTAAAGTTTGTTTTCTTGTTTTATACGTGGATGACATCTTACTTGCAACCAATGATAAGGGTTTACTTCATGAGGTGAAACAATTCCTCTCTAAAAATTTCGACATGAAGGATATGGGTGAGGCATCTTATGTCATTGGCATTAAGATCCATAGAGACAGATTTAAAGGTATCTTAGGTTTGTCTCAAGAAACCTATATCAATAAAGTTTTAGAGAGATTTCGGATGAAGAATTGTTCACCTAGTGTTTCTCCTATAGTGAAGGGTGATAGGTTCAATCTAGACCAATGCCCGAAAAACGATCTTGAGAGGGAACAAATGAAGAACATTCCATATGCTTCTGCAGTTGGAAGTCTAATGTATGCTCAGGTCTGCACAAGGCCTGACATTGCATTTGTTGTTGGAATGTTAGGACGATATCAGAGTAACCCAGGTATAGACCATTGGAAAGCTGCAAAGAAAGTGATGAGATATCTTCAAGGAAGCAAAGATTACAAGCTTATGTACAGACGAACAAGCAATTTAGAGGTAGTTGGCTCCTCAGATTCAGACTTCGCTGGTTGTGTTGATTCACGTAAATCAACATCTGGATACATTTTTATATTGGCCGGTGGAGCTATATCTTGGAAGAGCGTTAAGCAGACCATGACTGCTACTTCTACTATGGAAGCTGAGTTCATATCTTGTTTTGAGGCTACTTCACATGGTGTATGGCTTAAGAGTTTCATTTCCGGGCTTAGAGTTATGGATTCAATATCTAAGCCATTGAGTATATATTGCGACAATTCAACTGCAGTCTTTATGGCAACGAACAATAAAAGTGGAAGTCGAAGCAAGCACATCGACATTAAGTATCTAGCCATAAAAGAACGTGTTAAAGAAAAGAAAGTGGTTATTGAGCACATTAGCACTGAATTGATGATCGCTGATCCTTTGACTAAGGGCATGCCACCGTTGAAATTCAAGGATCATGTAATGAACATGGGACTTAGTTCCCTTATGTAGTTTTTATTGTACAAACTCTTATTATGATGTTTTCTCATATTGATGTGCACCTTTATTTAATTTTGAGAAAATTCAACTTCATTGGACCAAGAATGAACATAAGGTTTATTCATTAAGTAATATTGCCACATAAAGTAAAATGTTAAGAAATGAATACATTGTAATACATGGAAGATAACACTCGTTATATAGAGGACTTATCGCCATGATTCATATATTTGTTACTTAATGCGGAAAAATGATGATCTAAGATAGGACATGAGGTTAAAAGTGTAGACCAAGTGGGAGAATGTTATCAACTACACCACGTTCACCACCCACGTTCCGCTGCCCTAAAGTGGTCCAACACTTATCCACGTCCTTCATCATGTAGCTGCTATTAAGGAGCACGTTTCTATCAACTGCTCATCGTGTGGCAAATCAGAGAAACGTGGCTTTGATGGGAAGCCACGTTTTCTTTGTATTTTAAATATCGGTCTTGGTCCCGAGCTCCTCTCTCATGCTGCTGAAAATTTTCAGAAACTACACCATCCATAAGGAGAGATAGAGCTTTGGAAACCAAAGACTTGCAACCCAACAATGGCTGGAGGTAAGTATGGCATAAGTTACATTTTATATGCATTATGAATTGCTTACACTTTTAACTTGTTATGATTGATGAGGAAGATGATAGTTTCTTTCCAACCCATTATTGGAAAGTTTCTCTTTGAGGCACCATCTTAAGAAAATTAAATATAATAATAATTCTTAAGAAATTTGTATATTTTAAAATGCCAATTATGTTGCTTCTGAATATGCTTGGGAGTTTGCAACTCCTCCTGGTACTGCATTGATGATGTTAGACGCAAATAAAATGGTTGCTACAGCAAGTTCTCGTAATCCTACTCTGGCTAGTGCAATGACTCGACTCCAAAGGTGTGCTTTCAGTGGCAGCTGGGAGGTATAAGTTTCCATTTGGTTGCTCACCTGAGAGGTTACATGTCTATTGCTTGTATTAGAGAGTAAGGGGTAGGTTAAGCATGACATTTATCCTGCCTGGCCCTACTGGCATTGGACTGGCTCAATATCACAATTGGGGCAGAGACAGTTTTTATACTGCCAGTCCATCACCAGTCATGATTGCTAATAGTCTTCAAAATAGTAAGTGTCATGTGCCAGTTAGTTGATTAGTATAGTGCCCACGTACAATGACTGGGGTTCATCATTAGCTGAACATGAATGGAGTGTGCTTCACTTATTTGCTCTTTGGTTTTCTTTCTTAATTTTTACATATGTTTTTTTCATAAACATTTTAGACTTTTTGTTTAATAGGTATATTGTACCAAAATGATTTAATATAGGGGAAGTTGTATTTTAGGAGGCCCATTTGAAGGTTATATGGGAATGAAACCCATAGAAACTGGAATATGGGCTTTGTCCATTAATGATCAAAATATTATTTTTTGTGCACTAATTACTGTTTGGATAAGTTATTCCAAAATTGCCTTTTTGTTTTCCTTGTCAACAGCCACCACGGTCTCCATGTAAGCAGCCACGGGTCTCCAAAATTGCCCATGTAATCAACACTCAAATCTGAACCGAAAAGAACCCGATAAGAGGAAACACGGCATGAGGTATGTGGTTCTCCGTTCAGTGGGTTTTACCTTAGGTGTTTGACTGATTTTTGGGCAAAGGGCTGTCATTTTACATATGGATTTGGATCTGATCGATGATTTTGCTGACCATTCATATCCAAATGACCCAGTTTCGATTTTAGTTGGCACTACAAGTACATTTTCTGATTTGTTTTTGTAAAATATCTCATTTTTACACATGGGTATGAATTCAGTTGATAATTTTGGGCGTGGGTTTGAGGATTTTGATGAACATTTATGCATTTTTAGCCCATTCTTCCTATGACCTAGGTGAAGTTTTGGCATAACAAGTAAATTGGAGAAAGTGTTTTTGGGAGACAGCCTTACTTTTACACATGGGTTTGAATCTGATTGATGATTTGGTGAGCATTTCTTAAATATATGGCTACTAATGAAATGACCCATGTAAACTTCTAACTATATTTTTGGGAAAAAAAGGTCTTAGATTAGATCATTTTGCTTACCATTTCTCTAATACATGGCCATCCATCCAAAGGCTCACTTCCAAGTTTTGGCACAACATGAACATTTCAGTGTATTTTTGGGAAAGTAGATAAATAAAGCCTCTCTTTTACATATGGGGTTGAAATTGATTTGATGATTTTGGTGAGCACTTCTCAATTATAGAACCATTCATTCAATGACCCACTTCAAGTTTCGGCACAATAATAATATTTCAAAAGCTAATTTTTGGAAGTAGTCTCGCTTTTTAGGGACTGTACCTTATGTGCTACCTTAAGAGCCCTTAGGTACTACCTTAATGGCCTTGAGGTACTACCTTAAGGGACCCTAGGTACTACTTTAGCTAAACCTCAACACAACCTTTCCCAAGCTTCGGGCCTTCCTTTCTAACCCTTAGACCATGCCATTGTGTAGTTCTCTCGAGTGCTCAAGTGGTCCACCAATGCTTTTTAGGGACTGTACCTTAGGTACTACCTTAGTGGCCTTCAGGTACTACCTCAAGGGACCTTAAGTGCTGTCTTAGCTAAACCTCAACTCAACCTCTCCCAAGCCTCGGGCCTTCCTTTCTGACCCTTAGACCATGCCATTATGTGCTTCTCTTGAGTACTCAAGTGGTCCACCAATGGTTTTTTGGGACTGTACCTTAGGTATTACCTTAATGGCCTTTAGGTACTACCTTAATTGCCTTTAGGTACTACCTTAAGGGATCCTAGGTACTACCTTAGCTAAACTTGAACTCAACCTCTCCCAAGCCTCAGGTCTTCCTTTCTAACCCTTAGACCATGCCATTATGTGGTTCTCTTGAGTGCTCAAGTGGCCCACCAATGGTTTTTTGGTATTGTACCTTAGGTACTACCTTAATGGCCTTTAGGTACTACCTTAATGGCCTTTAGTTACTACCTTAGTGGCCTTCAAGTACTACCTTAAGGGACCCTAGGTACTACCTTAGCTAAACCTCAACTCAACCTTTCCCAAGCCTCGGACCTTCCTTTGTGACCCTTACACCATGCCATTATGTGGTTCTCTTGAGTGCTCAAGTGGTCCACCAATGGTTTTTTGGTATTGTACCTTAGTTACTACCTTAATGACCTTTAGGTACTACCTCAGTGGCCTTCAGGTACTACCTTAAGCGACCCTAGGTACTACTATAACTAAACTTGAACTCAACCTCTCCCAAGCCTGAGGTCTTCCTTTGTGACCCTTATACCATGCCATTATGTGGTTCTCTTGAGTGCTCAAATGGTCCACTAATGGTTTTTTGGTACTGTACCTTAGGTACTACCTTAATGGCCTTTAGGTACTACCATAGTGGCCTTTAGGTACTACCTTAAGGGACCCTAGGTACTACCATAGCTAAACTTGAACTCAACCTCTCCCAAGCCTTGGGTCTTCCTTTGTGATCGTTAGACCATGCCATTGTGTAGTTCTCTTGAGTGCTCAAGTCGTCCACCAATGCTTTTTAGGGACTATACCTTAGATACTACCTTAAGAGCCCTTAGGTACTCCCTTAGTGGCCTTTAGGTACTACCTTAAGGGCCCTAGGTACTACCTTAGCTAAACCTCAACTCAACCTCTCCCAAGCTTCGGGCCATCCTTTCTGACCCTTAGACCATGCCATTGTGTAGTTCTCTTGAGTGCTCAAGTGGTCCACCAATGCTTTTTAGGGACTGTACCTTAGGTACTACCTTAGTGGCCTTCAGGTACTACCTTAAGGGACCCTAGGTACTACCTTAGCTAAACCTCAACTCAACCTCTCCCAAGCCTTGGACCTTCCTTTTTGACCCTTAGACCATGCCATTATATGCTTCTCTTGAGTACTCAAGTGGTCCACCAATGGTTTTTTGGGACTGTACCTTAGGTACTACCTTAATGGCCTTTAGGTACTACCTTAAGGGACCCTAGGTACTACCTTAGCTAAACTTGAACTCAACCTTTCCCAAGCCTCGGGTCTTCCTTTGTGACCCTTAGACCATGCCATTATGTGGTTCTCTTGAGTGCTCAAGTGGCCCACCAATGGTTTTTTGGTATTGTACCTTAGGTACTACCCTAATGGCTTTTAGGTACTACCTTAGTGGCCTTCAGGTACTACCTTAAGGGACCCTAGATGCTACCTTAGCTAAACCTCAACTCAACCTTTCCCAAGCCTCAGACCTTCCTTTCTGACCTTTAGACCATGCCATTATGTGGTTCTCTTGAGTGCTCAAGTGGTCCACCAATGGTTTTTTGGTACTGTACCTTATGTACTACCTTAATGGCCTTTAGGTACTATCTCAGTGACCTTCAGGTACTACCTTAGCTAAACTTGAACTCAATCTCTCCCAAGCCTTGGGTCTTCCTTTGTGACCCTTAGACCAAGCCATTATGTGATTCTCTTGAGTGCTCAAGTGGTCCACCAATGGTTTTTTGCTACTGTACCTTAGGTACTACCTTAATGGCCTTTAGGTACTACCTTAGTGGCCTTTAGGTACTACCTTAAGGGACCCTAGGTACTACCATAGCTAAACTTGAACTCAACCTCTCCCAATCCTCGGGTCTTCCTTTGTGACCCTTATACCATGCCATTATGTGGTTCTTTTGAGTGCTCAAGTGGTCCACAAATGGTTTTTTGGTATTGTACCTTAGGTACTACCTTAATGGCCTTTAGGTACTACCTTAGTGGCCTTTAGGTACTACCTTAAGGGACCCTAGGTACTACCATAGCTAAACTTGAACTCAACCTCTCCTAAGCCTCGGGTCTTCCTTTGTGACCCTTAGACCTTACCATTATGTAGTTCTCTTGAGTGCTCAAGGGGTCCACCAATGATTTTTTGGTACTGTACCTTAGGTACCTTAATAGCCTTTAGGTACTACCTTAGTGGCCTTTAGGTACTACCTTAGTGGCCTTTAGGTACTACCTTAGTGGCCTTTAGGTACTACCTTAGTGGCCTTTAAGTACTACCTTAAGGGACCCTACGTACTACCATAGCTAAACTTGAACTCAACCTCTTCCAAGCCTTGGGTCTTCCTTTGTGACCCTTAGACTGTGCCATTATGTGGTTCTCTTGAGTGCTCAAGTGGTCCACCAATGGTTTTTTGGTACTGTACCTTAGGTACTACCTTAATGGCCTTTAGGTACTATCTTAGTGGCCTTTTGGTACTACCTTAAGGGACCCTAGGTACTACCATAGCTAAACTTGAAATCAACCTTTCCCGAGACTCAGGTCTTCCTTTGTGACCCTTAAACCATGCCATTATGTGGTTCCTTTGAGTGCTCAAGTGGTCCACCAATGGTTTTTTGGTACTGTAACTTAGGTACTACCTTAATGGCCTTTAGGTACTACCTTAAGGGACCTTAGGTACTACCATAGCTAAACTTGAACTCAACCTCTCCCAAGCCTCGGATCTTCCTTTGTGACCCTTAGACCATGCCATTATGTGGTTTTTGTGAGTGCTCAAGTGGTTCACCAATGGTTTTTTGGTACTGTACCTTAGGTACTGCCTTAATATCCTTTAGGTACTAACTTAGTGGCCTTTAGGTACTACCTTAAGGGACCCTAGGTACTACCATAGCTAAACTTGAACTCAACCTCTCCTAAGCCTCGGGTCTTCCTTTATGACCCTTAGACCATGCCATTATGTGGTTCTCTTGAGTGCTCAAGTGGTCCACCAATGGTTTTTTGGTACTATACCTTAGGTACTACCTTAATAGCCCTTAGGTGCTAAAATTTTTAAAATTTTTTTTCCTATTATGACTGTTATTATCCTCGAATGTTGTAGACATATGTGGAGTACATACGTTCATTATAAATTGCATTATAAATTTCTTGTTTCATTATCAAATATTAACCAACAACATTTATGTCATCAGATGACGAACAATCAAACATACTATGTAGTGTTTGTCGGTCGTAGGCATGGAGTGTACGATTCATGGGCTGAATGTCAAAAAAATGTCCTACTTTATAAGGGGAGTGTTTACAAATCATATACTTCTAGAGAGGAAGTTGTCTGAGCTTGGGTGTTTTATGTACCAAGATGGAAGAGAAGTGATGAAAGTTCAGCAACTGGCAAACCAAAGTTTGAACTTCCAGTTGATGATCAACATTCTTTCCAAATTATTTCATATCCATATGTAATCACTTTCTTTGTTGGCTTCTTTGTAGCATGTGTTTTGCATATTGTAATATCTAGCTTAACATAGGTGCCAGAAAAGTGTTATGAATATCAATGTGTAGTACTATATTTATTAGAACTCCCAAACAATGACCTTTGTGATTATTATTATCAGCTTTGGTAAAGAGAAAATGCTCACTCAACGGTTGGTATGCCATGGGTGCCACAACCCAAATATATAGGAAGTATGGCATGGGTGCCCAAAGGTTGAGAGGGGCCTTTATATGGAACTTATACCTTATCCCATGTTTGATCAACAATGAGATACAATATAATATTGTACCTCCCATCATTTCTCATCTTCGTTTGAGAATAAAATAAAATAATAACTGAAATAACATATCCATCTCATTCGTTATCCTTTATAAAAAAGATTTAATGATATTGTTGAAAGCAATGAGATATGCATATCTCATGGATTATAAATTATTTTCTCTAAAATTTTCTCTTTTATTTATTTATTTTTCACGTTGCCCCGCTTAACAAAACAAAAAAAAAAAAACTTGTAAATGTAATTTTGTTTATTTATATTAATGAAGAAACAAAAATTACCTATTATATTTTTTCTAAATCCAAAAACTAAATCCCAAGATGAAGTATGTTTTATCACATCTATTTTTATTTCTTTGGTCATTCAAACACTAGCACAATAACAAACATGATATCTTCGATATTAGTATGTATTAAAAATGATATTCATAGATATCACCGACAAAAATAGTAGCAGATCAAAGCATATATTTTCTTTTTGATCTATGGACCCCTTTTTCCCCACAATTCTGAATGAGTCAATTCTATTAGTCAGATTGGACATCTCCATGAAAATGAATCCCCCAGATAGAATCATTTCCTTTCTCTCTTACATTTCTGGTATCCATATTCAAGCAACCTACAATATTGCTTGGACTAGGAGTCACTGAATGAGACAATGCATTCCCATCCAACCCCATAAAATCATTCAGCCAGTTTGGAAGAAGAAACCATGGCTGCCACGAAAATATAAACTACACACATAGGACGAAGAAGAAGAAGAATAGACAAAGACAATTTCTTGAATAACAACTTCCTAGAACCAATTTTTAGGCTTTGGTCTTTACAAACAATGGAATCACAGAATGGCCGGCCATATGAGGTTTCTAGGCTTAATCGTCACAAGCTGTAACTTGGCTATTAACTATGAAATATGGATCATATGATTTTACAAATAATTTTATCAACAAATAATATTACTTTCAACGCGACCTCTTCAAATATTACTTTGCCGTCTTTGATGGCGATTTGAAAATTCTTTGGCAAAGGAGTACGCAACTGCAAGGATATGTTTAATTAGAAGAGAATGGGCAGGACTCTGTACTCAACCATGGGTGCTTGCAACACTCGTATAGAATCTCACAAACTTCTCTCCTTTCATCTCTTCATGATTTCCATTTTCTTCTTCCTAATATTCTTCCCTTCCGCAACTTCGTTGTCCTTCAACTTCTCCAGCTTTGGTTCAAATAACCATAATATATCCTTCGACGAAGCAGGAGACGCTGTATATTCTTCGGACGGATGCATCCAACTGACCAGAAACGAGAAGGACATGCAAGCGAATAATAGTTGGGGTCGAGCCATGTATAGCGAGCGATTGTATCTCTGGGATCAGACCTCCAGAAATCTAACTGATTTCACTAGCAATTTCTCCTTTGTTATCAATTCACAAGGCGACAGTCTGCATGCCGATGGACTTACGTTCTTCCTTAATGGTACCCAATTGCATACAGATACGTTGGGAGAAACTCTTGGTCTCGCCAACGAAAAGAATGAGACAAACAAAAGTGCAGTTACTTTTATTGCAGTGGAGTTTGATACATATACAAACGCAGCAAAGAGGGATCCAGAAGGTGAGCATATTGGTATTGATATTAACTCCATGATATCTGTTAAAACTGTGAACTGGTCCAGCAATATCGAGAAAGGAAAGCTAAATCATGTTTCCATCAATTATACTTCTAGTTCACATAATCTGAGTGTTGTCCTAATTACTGAGGTTACGGACAGTACCAGTACTACGCAAAGCCTCTCTTACAAAGTTGATCTGAGGGAATACTTGCCGGAATACGTTACTATGGGCTTCTCAGGCTCAACAGGAACCTATTTCCAGATAAACAAAATTTGCTCATGGAATTTTAGTTCAACTTTGGAACTTCCCAGTTCTGTAGAACCCGGAAAGGGAAAGAAGACAGGACTTGTGGTGGGATTGAGTGTTTGTGCATTTGTTGTGGTGGGTGGGTTTGGATTGGCTTGGTTTTACCTGTGGAGGAAGAGGAATACTGGGAGAGATCAAGAAGACGGTGGTGACAGTGACCTGGCCATGGACGAAGATTTTGAGAAGGGTGCTGGACCGAGGAAGTTTTCCTTTAATGAATTGGCTCTTGCGACCACTAACTTTTCAGAGGGAGAGAAGCTTGGAGAGGGAGGGTTTGGTGGGGTCTATAGAGGTTTCTTGCGAGAACTGAACTCTTATGTTGCAGTTAAGAGGGTAACAAGGAACTCCCAACAGGGGATGAAGGAGTACGCATCTGAAGTGAAGATCTTCTGTCGATTGAGGCACCGGAACTTGGTGCGGCTCATGGGCTGGTGCCATAAAAAAGAAGAGCTCCTATTGGTTTACGAGTTGTTGCCTAATGGAAGCTTGAGCACCTGTCTTTTTGAAGAAAAAACCTTGTTAACATGGGCTATGAGGTATAGAATTGCTCTAGGCTTGGCCTCTTCGCTTCTGTACCTACATGAAGAATGGGAGCAGTGTGTGGTACACAGGGACATCAAGTCCAGTAATGTGATGCTGGACTCAGATTTTAATGCTAAGCTTGGAGATTTTGGGCTAGCCAGGCTTGTTGATCATGGTAAAGGGTCACAAACCACTGTTTTAGCGGGGACCATGGGCTACATGGCTCCTGAATGTTTCATGACAGGCAAGGCTAGTAAGGAATCTGACGTGTACAGTTTTGGAATTGTTGCTTTGGAAATTTGCTGTGGAAGAAGAGCCGTGGAAACAAAGGCCGAAGAAAATCAGATCAGATTGGTGGAGTGGGTTTGGGACCTCTATGGCGTAGGAAAACTTCTTGAAGCAGCTGATCCAAGACTGTCTGCAGATTATGATGATCAACAAATGGAACGATTGCTGATTGTTGGTCTTTGGTGTGCTCACCCGGATTGCAATGCTCGTCCTTCGGTGAGGGAAGCAATTAGTGTCCTTAATTCTGAAGCTTTATTGCCTCTTCTTCCTATAAAAATGCCTGTGCCAATGTATTACGCTCCTCCAGCGCTGCAGACATCCTATAGCACTAGCCTTTCTGAGAGAAACCACACCCAGTTTTCCAACTCCTCTAATGGCACCACGGACTCATCAAAGGTCTCAGAATCTTCTTCAACCTTGTCTCAATCCGCATCCCTATTCCACACACGCTAATTCGGTCGGAAATAGCCCTATGATTCAGGGTTTGTTATTTCATTTGAATTTGTTTCATTTCATTGTTCATGAGATTCATATTATTTGTCCTTGGATCATAGTAAACTCCGATTTCATATATATGGTGTTCTGGTCGATCAATTCTTTCTTCAGTTAATATTAATAATAGTCATTATATAGTAATCAAAGAAAATCATTTAGTAAATTTAGACTAAATCATAATCTAAAGCTATATTAGTATACAAGAAGTTACACTAATCCCTTTTATGCAAAGAAAAAATAAGAAGTTGAATAGGTTTAATAGGAAATAGGTAGGAACAAAGCATTAGACTTTTTGATAGAAGTTGAATAGGTTTAGTAGGAAATATGGTCAGGAACAAGGCATCATCAATGCTTACATATCGTTCGAGGCCAGCGTTTGAAGGAATTGCTCACCATATGACCGAAAAACAATAAACAAAAACCCCCGCCACTTGCAATACCCATCATTTGCAATGTCAAAATATCACAACGACTAATACAAATTTATAGTACCGTTGATAAAGGCACTTAAAGATCCATTTCCCATGCGTGTTTTTCAATTAAGATTCTTAATTAATCTTATGATCCATTACAAAGATCAATTTCAAGTTTAATATTTAAATCAAAGGAAATCTCGAAGAAGTGATCCTTAACTAAGCAACCCACCTGTAGACCCTCAAGTTTGTCCCTTTAGCACATGTCTTTAAATTCACTTCCAGTACTCCACGGTAATTCCTTGGTGGCCCATTACTACTCGTACGACTTACCCTTTTCTGAGTCACCTTGGAGACTTTGGTTAAGGGATTATCTGACCATTTATTGTGATCCTCGGTAGTCTTGATTTAGACTAGACTTCACTTAGGCACCCTTGACCCATTTAGGCACCCTAAGCCTATTTAGATACACTTGGCCCACTTAGGCTCACTTAGGCCCACTTAGATCACCTTTTAAGTATTTTTTTTGCATGTTTGCATGATTGCATTTTTTTTTTGTATGGCTTGCATGACTTGCATGGCTCGTTTATTTTAAAGTTGCATGACTTGACTTTTTATTATTTTATTTTTATTTATTATATTTATTATCTTGTCTATTTCTTCACCTATTTTATTTCCTTATTATTTTGTCACTTTTTCCATAATAATTGCCCTTACTTATCTATTTCAATTTAGGAATTTTATTTAAATGTTTTATTTTTATTTTACAACTATTATTATTATTATTACTTTTACTCATTTTTTATCATCATTATTATTATTATTTTATTTAATCTATTAACTTTGAAATTTTGTAGGAAAAGTATGGAAGGTGTGCACAATCACATTGAGATTGAATATTTGGAGGATTTCCTTGGATGCATGGTGGGATGGATACATTGAAAGGTAGGCGTGAACGTTTTGGGAAGAGTCCTCATCAAGGGAAGTGAGATCATGGCTTCAAATAGGAATCCGGACCGCATATAGAAGGAGGAGATCACGGCTGAATGGAGGGTGGGAAAAAGAGATTTATATTGTTGAAAATAAAAAGGAAGGAAGGGCCACTTTGTAGACAGCTGTAAGAGAGATTTCTTTATTATTTTTAAGAAAGAAAAGTCAACATGCTTGATCACTTACCAAATAGGACACGGCTGCATCTTAGGGAAGTCTCCAATGTGAGCCACATGCATGCACTTTCTATATCCATGTGCATTAAAAAAAGAAGAGAGAGGATATTCCAGAAAGAAAAAAAGTGGGTTGTCATATAAAATAGGAGAACAGAGGAACGAGCGAAGGGGATTTTTTTTTTTTGAGAGAACACGCAAGAGAGAATTTTTGGAGCAAAGGGTCGTGATATTCTTTTTGAAATAGAGAGGAACAGAGGATTTTCGAGGAGGGGCTACTTTAACGCATCAAAGACGGATTTTTTCCATAACACAGGTTAGTTTTTGAAAGAGTTTTTCATTTTTTTTATTAGATATCTTTTTTTCCTTTTTTTTTAATTCCAATTTAATTTAGTATTAATTTATTTGTTAGTTTGGCTTGAATGAGTTTGTGTGTTTTAATTTTGATTCATTATATTAAAAAAAAAAAGAATGATTTGATCCCTATTTAATTTTGATTGATTGCATCAGATTGAAAACATTTGAGTTTTATTTATTCATTTATTCATGTATTTGCTACTCTTTTAATTACTTGTATTTCATTTATTTATTTATTGATAAAGTTGATCCCATATTTGAAAGTTCATATTTTTAGTATTCTTTGATTTAATGTGATTCATTTTAATTAGTTTAGATACTTTTATAATTTTAATTCGTTAATCAAATTGATTCTATATTAAAAGTTCATGTCTTTAGTTTACTTTTGATTTAGTTTAATTCATCTATTTAGTTCAAATACATTTATAGTTTTAGTTCATTGATAAAATTGATTCCATGTTTGAAAGTTTGCGTTTTTAGGTTACTTTAATTTAATTTGATTCATTATAGTTAGTTTAGATATTTTTTATAGTTTAGTTCATTAATAAAATTGATCTCATGTTTGAAAGTTTCAGTTTTTTTTAGTTTGCTTTGATTTAATAATTTATATTCATTATTTTAGGTGTTTTTATAGTTTTAGTTTATTAATAAAATTGATTTCATGTTTGGAAGTTCATATTTTTAGTATCCCATGTTTGGAAGTTCATATTTTTAGTATTCTTTGATTTAATGTGATTCATTTTAATTAGTTTAGATACTTTTATAATTTTAGTTCGTTAATAAAATTGATTCTATATTAAAAGTTCATGTCTTTAGTTTACTTTTGATTTAGTTTAATTCATCTATTTAATTCAAATACATTTATAGTTTTAGTTCATTGATAAAATTGATTTTATGTTTGAAAGTTTGCGTTTTTAGGTTACTTTAATTTAATTTGATTCATTATAGTTAGTTTAGATATTTTTTATAGTTTATTTCATTAATAAAATTGATCCCATGTTTGAAAGTTTCAGTTTTTTTTTTTTAGTTTGCTTTGATTTAATAATTTATATTCATTATTTTAGGTGTTTTTATAGTTTTAGTTTATTAATAAAATTGATTTCATGTTTGGAAGTTCATATTTTTAGTATCCCATGTTTGGAAGTTCATATTTTTAGTATTCTTTGATTTAGTGTGATTCATTTTAATTAGTTTAGATACTTTTATAATTTTAGTTCGTTAATAAAATTGATTCTATATTAAAAGTTCATGTTTTTAGTTTACTTTTGATTTAGTTTAATTCATCTATTTAGTTCAAATACATTTATAGTTTTAGTTCATTGATAAAATTGATTCCATGTTTGAAAGTTTGCGTTTTTAGGTTACTTTAATTTAATTTGATTCATTATAGTTAGTTTAGATATTTTTTATAGTTTAGTTCATTAATAAAATTGATCCCATGTTTGAAAGTTTCAGTTTTTTTTAGTTTGCTTTGATTTAATAATTTATATTCATTATTTTAGGTGTTTTTATAGTTTTAGTTTATTAATAAAATTGATTTCATGTTTGGAACTCCTTATTTTTAGTATCCCATGTTTGGAAGTTCATATTTTTAGTATTCTTTGATTTAATGTGATTCATTTTAATTAGTTTAGATACTTTTATAATTTTAGTTCGTTAATAAAATTGATTCTATATTAAAAGTTCATGTCTTTAGTTTACTTTTGATTTAGTTTAATTCATCTATTTAATTCAAATACATTTATAGTTTTAGTTCATTGATAAAATTGATTTTATGTTTGAAAGTTTGCGTTTTTAGGTTACTTTAATTTAATTTGATTCATTATAGTTAGTTTAGATATTTTTTATAGTTTATTTCATTAATAAAATTGATCCCATGTTTGAAAGTTTCAGTTTTTTTTTTTTAGTTTGCTTTGATGTAATAATTTATATTCATTATTTTAGGTGTTTTTATAGTTTTAGTTTATTAATAAAATTGATTTCATGTTTGGAAGTTCATATTTTTAGTATCCCATGTTTGGAAGTTCATATTTTTAGTATTCTTTGATTTAGTGTGATTCATTTTAATTAGTTTAGATACTTTTATAATTTTAGTTCGTTAATAAAATTGATTCTATATTAAAAGTTCATGTCTTTAGTTTACTTTTGATTTAGTTTAATTCATCTATTTAGTTCAAATACATTTATAGTTTTAGTTCATTGATAAAATTGATTCCATGTTTGAAAGTTTGCGTTTTTAGGTTACTTTAATTTAATTTGATTCATTATAGTTAGTTTAGATATTTTTTATAGTTTAGTTCATTAATAAAATTGATCCCATGTTTGAAAGTTTCAGTTTTTTTTTAGTTTGCTTTGATTTAATAATTTATATTCATTATTTTAGGTGTTTTTATAGTTTTAGTTTATTAATAAAATTGATTTCATGTTTGGAACTCCTTATTTTTAGTATCCCATGTTTGGAAGTTCATATTTTTAGTATTCTTTGATTTAATGTGATTCATTTTAATTAGTTTAGATACTTTTATAATTTTAGTTCGTTAATAAAATTGATTCTATATTAAAAGTTCATGTCTTTAGTTTACTTTTGATTTAGTTTAATTCATCTATTTAATTCAAATACATTTATAGTTTTAGTTCATTGATAAAATTGATTTTATGTTTGAAAGTTTGCGTTTTTAGGTTACTTTAATTTAATTTGATTCATTATAGTTAGTTTAGATATTTTTTATAGTTTATTTCATTAATAAAATTGATCCCATGTTTGAAAGTTTCAGTTTTTTTTTTTTTAGTTTGCTTTGATTTAATAATTTATATTCATTATTTTAGGTGTTTTTATAGTTTTAGTTTATTAATAAAATTGATTTCATGTTTGGAAGTTCATATTTTTAGTATCCCATGTTTGGAAGTTCATATTTTTAGTATTCTTTGATTTAGTGTGATTCATTTTAATTAGTTTAGATACTTTTATAATTTTAGTTCGTTAATAAAATTGATTCTATATTGAAAGTTCATGTCTTTAGTTTACTTTTGATTTAGTTTAATTCATCTATTTAGTTCAAATACATTTATAGTTTTAGTTCATTGATAAAATTGATTCCATGTTTGAAAGTTTGCGTTTTTAGGTTACTTTAATTTAATTTGATTCATTATAGTTAGTTTAGATATTTTTTATAGTTTAGTTCATTAATAAAATTGATCCCATGTTTGAAAGTTTCAGTTTTTTTTAGTTTGCTTTGATTTAATAATTTATATTCATTATTTTAGGTGTTTTTATAGTTTTAGTTTATTAATAAAATTGATTTCATGTTTGGAAGTTCATATTTTTAATATCCCATGTTTGGAAGTTCATATTTTTAGTATTCTTTGATTTAATGTGATTCATTTTAATTAGTTTAGATACTTTTATAATTTTAGTTCGTTAATAAAATTGATTCTATATTAAAAGTTCATGTCTTTAGTTTACTTTTGATTTAGTTTAATTCATCTATTTAGTTCAAATACATTTATAGTTTTAGTTCATTGATAAAATTGATTCCATGTTTGAAAGTTTACGTTTTTAGGTTACTTTAATTTAATTTGATTCATTATAGTTAGTTTAGATATTTTTTTTAGTTTAGTTCATTAATAAAATTGATCCCATGTTTGAAAGTTTCAGTTTTTTTTTTTAGTTTGCTTTGATTTAATAATTTATATTCATTATTTTAGGTGTTTTTATAGTTTTAGTTTATTAATAAAATTGATTTCATGTTTGGAAGTTCATATTTTTAGTATTCTTTGATTTAATTTGGTTCCTTTTAATTAGTTTATGTGTTTTTATAGTTTTATTTATTTATTGATAAAATTGATTCTTTATTTAAAAGTTCATGTTTTTAGTGTACTTTGATTTAATTTAATTCATCTATTTAGTTTAGACACTTTTATAATTTTTGGTTCATCAATAAAATTAATTCTATGCTTGAAAGTACATATCTTTAGT
Source organism: Vitis cinerea var. helleri x Vitis riparia (assembly GCA_946000715.1). Lineage (NCBI taxonomy): Eukaryota > Viridiplantae > Streptophyta > Magnoliopsida > Vitales > Vitaceae > Vitis > Vitis cinerea var. helleri x Vitis riparia. The sequence continues at coordinate 11,219,128 of OX253994.1, forward strand.
TTGCTTTGATTTAGTTTGGCTCATTTTAATTAGCTTAAGCACTTTTATAATTGTAGTTCATTAGTAAAATTAATTCTATGTTTGAAAGTTCACGTTTTTAGTTTAATTTAGTCAAACTCGTTTTAATTAGTTTAGGTACTTCTATAATTTTAGTTCCTTACCTGAATTGATCCATTTTTAGTTTTTTGTTTCAAAATCATTAATGTTAGATCCTGATCACCCTCATCTTAACTTATATGTTTTTAAAATCCTAGCCGTTAGTTCATGAATTGATACTCCATTAGTTTGTTTAATTTAGAACGCCTTGCCCGTTGCTTTAGTGATCCTTCATTTAATTTGATTTTCTTTCTGAGACTTTTGGAAACTCATGAAGATTAGCCTCTATTCTCACCTTCAATTTTCTTGGTTGTCAAAAATTCTACTTTGTGATTTTGTTCTCTTTTGTTTTGCTTGGTATTTTGATTCATACACTTTATTACTTTCAAATTAATTTCTTTTATTTTTAAAATATAACACTATTCTCAAAATCTCATTTTCCTTAAAAATCCATCTCAAAAATTCATTTAGAGTTTCTTAGAGTCAAAAGATCCCCTTAACAATCCATTTCAAAAATTCATTTAGAGTTCTTAGAATCAAAATCTCATTTTTTAAAATAATGTGCAACCATGTTTTGATCGGTTCACATCTTTCAAATAAAATTACAGTTTTGAATAAAACACGAATCAAAGCTTGTGATCCCAAATAAATGGGATAATTCTAAGCTAAATTCGTGTATATCGATTGGGGAATTGGTGAAACCCCTACATAAGAAAATATTTTCAAAATTTATTTTTGTTGCCACATTTGACACTTGTTGAAATCACGTCTATCTATTTTTTAGGAATTATATACAAGATGTATGTGATAATTGATGATTCTGTATACTTTGATCACTTTTGCTATGCTAATTAGATAACGAGCATGCTAGGATTTCTATATTTTATTATTTGTTATCTAACCCCTTACAACTTGAGGAAGCACGTTACAAATTATCTATGCTATCCAGGTATGTCCTCTATCACCTACTTTCTGAATTATGCGAATATGCTTGTCATTGTGAAATAATGCTTATGTCTAATAATGCTTGAGTGTTCTGCTATATATGTTTCATTGTTGGATTATTTCTAATAAAATACATGTTGGATGATATATTGTTTAAATTAACCATCGATGTTTTATGATAGCGCTTGAGAAGCGGTCCGGGTACGCATCCTAACCTTCCTTTATTATGATTTGATCTTGTTTGGCATGCTTTTTTTTTTAACCACCTAGCCTACTTAGGTATCCATAATTAAACCGATTAATTGCCACGTTTCCCTCAACTTAGTCAGTAGAGACCTTTTTAGGGCTTAGAGGGGTGCTACCTCCTAGAGGTACCTTCCCAATAAGTAACCTGATCCCCGGACCAAGACTCGGGTTTTTCAAAGACATGCCTTTTTTCCAAAAATTATGGAGTCACATTTTAGGGTTTTTCTTTCTTGTTTTATTTTCCCTTTAAAATAAAAATAAAATAAGTGGCGACTCTAACTTTTCCAAAAATTATTTTTCACAAATAAAAAAAGCGAGTCTCGCCGATCGAGTGGGGACGCACGTGAAAAATGTGGGTCCACACCACCATCAGTAACATGTTTTTTCTTTTGTTATTTCTTTTTGTCTTACCAATATGTTTACAATATTTTTTTCAAGTCAGAGAGTGGGAGAATTAGAAAGTTTTTTTACCATCATCAAAGCCATTCAAGTAGGCTATTTTTTTTATTACACTTTTAATTTCAAATTTTCTCTCTTTCTATTTTTCGTTTTTAAGATTTGCTTTGATGAAAATTTTGTTTAATTTTTGTAGCACCTTTGTCTTGTAGTAATTATTTTTGAGTCTTAAGTTATTTTAATTCACATACTTATCACGTTATTTCTTTAATTTTTTTTTTAAAATATCCTTATCTTATTTATACTTTTGTAGTTTTTTTTTTTAGGTTCTTTTCATGTAGAATCACATTCAAAGAAATATATCAAGAATTCTTGCCAAATTTTGTTTTTTTTTTTTTTACTTTTTTTCTTTACTTTTTTTAAAATGTCTTTATTTTTTATTACTTTTTTTTTCCTTAGAAAATTTTAGAATGTTTATTTTTATATAATTTTTGAGTTTCTATTTTTTATTTTTAAAGTAAGCGTTTGAAGAAAAATACGTTTGATTTCTGTGTATTTTATTCTTAAATTAATGTTATTTTGAGTTTAATAGTTTTATTCATATTTGTTGTTAGTGCATTAAGTTAGCTTAAGTTGATAATTTTGTTCAATTGGTCTTGATTTAGGAGTTTTTATATTATTATGTCTTACTCTATCAAAGATTCAAAGTTCTTGGGTCATCAATTAGGATGACACAAGTAAGTACGTACAAAGAGGTCCGAGAAAGGCTAACGGGGGTAAATTATGACATGAAGTTGATGTTAGATTTTGAATCCAGTTAAAAGTGTTTTAAAATTGGTTTTTAAACTCTACATGAGCGCTTAAGCACTTCTCAGTACTCTCGAAGTAGTTTTCTCCAAATTCCCATTCATAATTTATTTTTAGTATTTCCATATTTTAAAAACTATTTTTTAGAAAATTTAGTATTATATTTACTAGGGTTTTCCTTCTTATGTATAAATATCATGCCATAAAGGTTTTTTTGTGATGCAAATTTTGGTGAAAGAAGATCATTAGCCTTTGTTGTGTACCAAGACTCTCAATTCTTGGTGATTCTCATTCCTTGAGTTCATGAGACATTCATATCCCATTAGGTGTTGAGGTAGTCCACCAGGTGCATGTGGGGTGCTACATCATAGATGTAAAGACTAGTATAGGTACTTGGGAGTAAGTCATAGGGATAACTTTTGTCAAGTAAATCTATGTATTGATCTTTTGATAGTGGATTTATACTCTAGGATCTCTAATCCATTGTTATTATACTCATATAGAGACTTTGTTGGTAGTTTTCCATATAAATCCTTGTCTTCTTCTACACTCATCTTTAATTCTTAAAGGGAATTTTATTTTTTTTTGTTTTGTTTTATTTTATTTTAAAAAAAAGGGCTAAAAGGAAAGAACTATCTATTCAATGCCCACCCCTTTCCCCTCATCCTAGGTTAAACCATAAACAAGATCCAAACTAGGACAAATTTTAAAAATCAAAATTTTTCAATCCTATTATGTCTAAGTTATGGAACCATAGAGGGTTGGGTCTTCCATAAACAACTCACCATATTTATTTTATTGTGACCATGCATGATTTTGATCTTGAGTAGTTGGATGTGAAGACAACATTCTTACATGGAGAACTTGAGGAGGACATCTACATGCAACAACCTGAGGGTTTTATAGTTTCAGGAAAGGAAGACAATGTGTTTGTTGAAAAAATCTCTCTATGGCCTAAAATAATCACCTAGACAATGGTACAACATGTTTGACTCATTTATGACCACTCATGATTTTAAAAGAAGCAATTATAACAGTTGTGTCTACTTTAAGAAGAGTGATGATGGGTCATTTGTATATCTACTCTTATATGTTGATGATATGTTAATAGCAGCCGAGGATAAGGAAGAGATAAGAAAGGTAAAAGTCTAACTCAATAAGGAGTTTGAGATGAAAAACTTAGGAATGACAAAAAATATACTTGGAATGGAGATTCTAAGAGATAGAAAGGCAAGTAAATTATACCTAAGCCAGAAAGGGTACATTAAGAAAGTTATTCACAAGTTCAATATGCAGAATGACAAAACTGTTAGTAGTCCTTTAGCAACTCATTTCAAACTTTCATCTACTTTATCTCCACAATTTGATGATGATGTTGATTATATGTCACGAGTTCCATATTCTAGTGCAATGGGGTCTCTCATGTATGCTATGGTTTGTTTATGTCTAGATTTATCATATGCAGCCAGTGCAGTCAATAGATACATGGCAAATCCTGGTAAAGAACATCGAAAAACAGTTTAGTGGGTTTTCAGATACTTACGTGGCACTACTAATGATTGTTTGCATTTTGGGAGAACTAGAGATGGAGTTGTTGGGTATTTCGATTCTGATTTTGTTAGTGATCTTGATAAAAGAATATCTCTTACAAGGTCTATTTTTATTGTTGGTGGTTGTGCTATTAATTGGAAAACAGCTTTGCAGACCACAGTTGCTTTGTCTACTACTGAGATTGAGTACATGACTATTATATAGGCTTGTAAGGAAGCTATTTGGTTAAAATGACTATTTGGTGAACTTAGTGACAACTTCTAGATTACCACAACTTTTTATGATAGTCAGAGTGATATTTTCCTCACAAAAAACCAAATGTTTCATCAGATGACAAAGCACATTGATGTGTGGTATCATTTTGTGCATGATATCATTGCTCGTGGTGATATTGTTGTGGTTAAAGTTATCACCTATGATAATCCTACTGATATGATGACAAAGATACTCCTTGTAGCCAAGTTTGAGCATTGCTTGGATTTGGCTAGTATTTGTTGTTAAATTGTCCTTTAAGGTTTATGGAAGAGGTGAAGAATTTTTGTTGAAGATTGAAGTTTTTTTTTTTTTTTTCATTCCTTACATTGGAATTTTTGTCAAGGCGGAGATTGTTAGAGCTTGGTGACTCGATTTCCTTTTTGGTCCAACTTGAAAAGTTCACGATGCGATATATATGGTGAAGAAAAAATGATGTATTTTCGTGCTTTATTTATTTTTTCTCTCCCATATATATATGGAATGGTGTATAGGTTTTCAGGTATTTATATAGTAGCCGCTTGATACTCTCTTCTTTTGTATCAATTTTTGACATATTGGATTATTCTTCTCCTTTACTCGTGATTTTTCCCATCTAAGGTTTTCCACGTAAATTTGTGTGTTATTATTTTTCTTGTTACTTATTGTTGTTTTTCCATAACACTTACCATGGAAAATAAATAAATAAATAAGCTATCCCCATCATTTGCAACGTTAAAATATCACAACGACTAATAAAAAGTTATACTGTTGATTATGGCACTTAAAGATCCATTTCCCATGCATGTTTTTCAATTAAAATACATAACTAGTCTTATGATCCATTACAAAGGTTAATTTCATCCATATAATAATATTACATCAATCTTTTCTATTGTTCATGTCATAATATTTTATTTACTATTTTGATAAAAAAAAATTAATTATTTTAACTTTTTTTCTTTTTTTTTTTCTTTTTTACAATTTGTCATTTCAAATCAAAGAAAGTCTTGGTGAAATTATGCTTGACTAACCAACCCACCATTTGTAATATATTTTTTCTTTTGTTATTTATTTTATCTTACCAATGTACTTATGATATTTCTTTAAGTCATAGAGTGGGAGAATTAGAAAGGTTATTTACCACCATCAAAGCCATTCAAGTAGGCTATTTTTTGTATTACACTTTTAATTTCAAATTTTCTCTTTCTTTCTGGTTTTCCATTTTACGATTTGCTTTGATGAAAATTTTGTTTAATTTTTGTACCTTTTTTATTCTTATGGTAATTTTTGGAGTCTTAAATTATTTTAATTCACATACTTATCATAGTATTTCTTTAAAAATTTTAAAATAATATCCTTATCATATATATATATATATATATATATATATATATATATATATATATATATATATATGTTTTAAATTTTTTTCGAGAGTTTTTTCATGCAAAATCATATTCAAAGAAAGATAAAAAAAATTCTTGCCTAATTTTATTTTCTTTTTATTTTTTTCCTTTCAATTAATATTTCTTTACTTCTTTGAAAACGTCTTTATACTTTTATTACTTTTTCAAATGTTTATTTTGATATAATTTTTGAGTTTCTATTTTTTATTTTTAAGTATGCTTTTGAAAAGAAAAAAAAAGTGTTTGATTTCTATGTATCTTCTTCTTAAATTAACATTATTTTGAGTTTAATGTTTTTCTTCGTATTTATTATTAGTGTATTAAGCTACTTAGTTTAAGTTGACAATTTTGTTTCATTGATCTTGATTTAGGAGTTTTTATATTATTGTGTCTTACTCTCCATCAAAGATTCAAGGTTTGGTTAAAAAATGTGAGGAAAAAATTGAATCCAAATTTTTTGCTCCTATTCATCATTAGTTGGGTAGTTGAATATTGAATGATCATATACAAGGTCAATAAAATGCATAGGATGAGTGTGTCATCAAGTAATATTTGTAAGGAATGTCCCTCATCCTTGGCAAAGGGAAATGGTCGAGCGAGTTTTTGAAAATCGGTTGAATTCCTTCATTCAAGGAAGGTAGTTGATCGAATGATCATATACGAGGTCAATAAAATGCATAAGATGAGTGTGTCATCAAACAATGTGTGTGAGGAATGTCCCCCATCCTTGGCAAAGGGAAATGGTCGAGTGAGTTTTTGAAAATCAGTTGAATTCCTTCATTCAATGAAGGTAGCTTTATACACCATTGTACAGTTAATACATTTACATTGTATATTGTGTAAATACCTTGCACGTTTACACAAATTCCATAGACATAAAATGCAAAGTGTGCATATGGGTGGGTTAACCATGTTTCCATTGTCATAGCTCAGGGAAAAAAGAAAAAATTGAACCCAATCTATGTTCCTATTCATCATTGGTGGGGTGGGAAATTGAATGAACATGTATAAGGTAAAAAAAAAAAAAATGCATGGGATGAGTGTGTCATCAAACAATGTGTGTGAGGAATGTCCTCTATCCTTGACAAAGGGAAATGGTTAGCGAGTTTTTGAAAATAAGTTGAATTCCTTCATGGAAGGTGGCCTTGTACACCCTTGTACAATTAATACATATACCTTATACACTTAATGTAAATACCTTGTACACTTGCATAAATTCCATATACCTAGTAGTGAATGTGTACATATGGGTGGGTTAATCATATTTCCATTTAGTTGGTTTAGAAAGGAGATAAATTGATAATGCATAGATAATGTGTCCACATAGATGTGTGAACTATGTTTTCCATGGTTTAGCTTAGAAGAAAGTGGAAGACTTAAAAACAAATTTTTTTCTCTCAAACATCATTAGTAGGGTAAGTATTCGAATTTTCATGTGTAAGTTAAATAAAATGCATAAGATGGGTGTGTAATAAGGGAATGTGTAGCATGAGAGTGTGCAATTCTTTGATGATAAAAAAAAAAATGGTATAGAATCGATTGAAATTATGCATAAAGTACAATCTTGTACGCCTTTTGTACAGTTAGTACATTTACCTTGTATAATTAGTGTAACACTTTTGTATAGTGGTGCAAATTCCATTCACACACCCTTGGTAACCTTGTACAACCCTTATACAATTAGTTCAAATGTCTTGTATAGTTAATACAAATGTCTTGTACATTGATGAAAATATAAATAAGTACTATATGAAATGTTTGTTAATATATGTGTAAACAAGTGGTTTGGTATGAGAGAAAAAGATAAGGAAAATGAAAACAACCACGAAAACCATTAAAAATACTATGTGACTTATGTGCACACATGTTAATTTCATTTTTTTTTTTTTACATTTGCTCATAATGTACAAGGAATTTGAACTAAGTGCACAAGATATGTATAAGGCACCATATATTGAACTATTTTATTTTTTTTCCTCATTTATATTGTTTGTATTTCATCCAAACCCACTTCAAGTAAATATGATGAAAATTAATTTGATATGTGTGCAAGTGTGTAAACAATGATACAACTAGTTTGATATATAAATAAATAAATAAACAAGAAAAATGAAGATAAAGTAAGATAATACATTATTTATAATTTTTTTTATTCAATTTTAAACTTCTTTTATAAAACAAATATTTTTATTATCGAATGAATTTTGTAATAAAATTTAATTTAAAAAAAAAAATCAAAAGACTTCTTTTGAATTAAATCCCTTTATTGTTAAATCCTTGATACAATAAAATCAAAATTATAAAATTCACATTTAATAAATTTATTTTAATAATTTATAACTTTTATTTCATATTTATCCATTTTATAAAATAAAGATTTTTGTTATTAAATAATTTTATTGTGAAATTTATCTTTTTAACATTAAATTTTTTTATCCTTAGTTATTTCATGTAATAAATAAATATTTTAAATAAAAAAATTTATTTTAATTTATGTATGAGAATTACACTAAATCAAAATAATTTTTTAATTGAGTTATATTGAAATTATTTTTTTTTATTTTTAGTTATCTAATATAATAAAATTAGAATTCAAAATAAACTCAACTTTCTTAGCTGATAAGAATTAATTTTTTATTAAATGATTGATAAAAAAACAAAAAATTATTATTCTATATTTTTAATAATATTGATATAAAATAAAAGAGAAGATGAAATTAAATAATACATTATTTTTATTTATTGTAAATTATATATTTTAATAATATAAAATATCATTACTTAATCTCCCATTACTAAATTGCTATCCTCCAAAATTTAATATAAATACAATTTTATTTAGTTGTTGATGGAAAAAAAAGCCTCCAACAAGTCTTTGTACACCCTAAATCAAATATCATAATTAGATATATAAATCCAAGGGTAAAAAATTTGTACACCACAGGGATCATAAAATTCTCCCAGCAACCACTCTCTATTTTATGTATCAAGTGACATGACAAGCCTGGAAGGTTATTTAATTTGTTCTCTTTATAGTTTATACCCTTTCTATTGATTATAGAACTTAAAATGGACATTGGGCCAATTATCGACAAGTGGATTCTCTTCAGCACAATTCTCCCTTTTTTCTGCTCATCTCTCTTTTGAGTTTGGTAAGGCCCAAATGGCTGACACCATACCTACTCCCACCATGATGCCAGCGACAAACACTCGCTTTTAGAGATGCCAATGCAACCTTTAACTCCATTGCAGCCATTAATCAGCACACTATCCTGTGGCAAGCTTCCATATTAGCTTCCATAACTCTCATCATCTAACTTCTTTCTCTTTAGTACCTACTATCAAGCATGGTTCAAAATCGCGGTATCGGTCATTGACTCGAAGGGCCATGAGACATATCGGTATCGGTGTCTCGGTTCGGTATCGAGTGATATAAATAAAATAATTAAAATTTTTAAAAAATTATAAAAATATTATATAAATTAAAAAATAAAATAGATATAATTAACTAAGTTGAAAATTTTAATAAAACAATTTTTTTTTCACATTTAGCTCAAAGTTATTTATGATAATATTAAAAATTGAGGATTTAATTCTCACTCTGCCATATAAACACTTTAATTTATCATTAAACCTCATATATACCTTCCATATCATTTTTTAGTAAATCGGGTACTCAATTCTCCTAATATGTTATTATTAAATCATATTAAAGTGTTTATATAAAAGATATTTTCCATGTAAATTGAGACTCAATTCTCCATGTAAATCCATATAAAAGGCAGTTTTTTACTTTACTAATTTGAGCTCCCAATCTCTCATCCTCGCCACCATTGCTATCAAGACCCACAACAGAGCTCCCAATCTCCCACCCTCGCACGCCACCATGCTGTCAAGATCCACAACAGACGACACCATTTGCAATAGCAAATTTGCAACCGTGCAATACCTAACATGGGAGGGGAAGCAATCTGACTGTGAGGGGATTGTCTTGTCAACGTTGCCAGTGAAAGATTCAGTCCACTTGACGAGTCACCATTGCCGACACCAAAGCTCCACCCTCCCGTAATGCTCGATTTTGAGGAAAATCAGGTAAGTAAATCCTAAATCATGCCCTCATCCTTTGGTAGTTTCTCCGCTTATTTCCAAATGAGTCACGGTTTGGATTTTTTCTTCTTTGTCTACTTTGATCTTCTCATTGATGGTTTAAAATTTTAGAATAGGTGTACCCTTTTGAAAGGGCAATTTTTGGTTTATTTTTTTTATTTTTTTTTAATCTTATGAAAATTTTGAAAATTCTTTGTAACCTAATGAGTCAACCAAGTTAACTCGAAAACTCAAACGAGTCAGTCGAGTCTAACCGATTTCCAACCGAGTTCATGCATTATATTGTATTTGGTATCGGTCTTGTCGCGATAGGTGTTGAGGTTGATACGACTCGGCTGAGTCGTACCGGACTCGGCCGATACTTTGAACCCTGCTATCAAGAGGGACTCCACATATAGCTACCACCCACCTCCCCTCTCTCTTCTCTTCTTCTTCCTTCTTTTTCTTTTTTCTTTTTTATTCTCTCCTCCTCTTCCTCATCTCCTCGACAGCCCTCTCATAATCACACTCTTTTTCTCTTTTCCTTTTCCTTTTCTTTTTCTTTCTTCTTCCTCCTTCTCCAACAGCATTCACGACCACCTTTATCACTATTATTGTCGCCACTGTCCCCTCCTCCATGTGACTACCATCACAAAGACCCACACTTCCATTACCGCTACTTCCACACAACTCCACAATCACCCATTCGTCGGGCTACTATTGTCTGGATTCGTCGTCGTCCACACACTGTTGCACCACTCCATTACCACCGTCAGTCACCACTGACATCCACAACATTGCCATCACCACTCTCGTTGGCACCTGCCTTTCCTCTCCATCCATGGTTTCCTCTCCATGACATTGTCCAGAGACATAGGTAAGTTTCCTTACATTGCATGTTTCTTATATGGCCTTAAGACTTATTTGCATATTGTGGCCTGGTTTTTATCATTGATGCGGATTCTAGGCTTCATTAGAATTGGATTTCAATTATTCATTTGGCTTAGGGGCATGACTTCATTTTAATTGGGTTTTGAATTATTGTTTTTTGAGTTGGGCTTAATATTGGAGTTTGTTTATGGGCTATTTGACTTTGTGGCCTTCAATAGTTCAACTCTACATAGGCTTTGGGCTTGATTTCCATTATTATTTGGGCTTTTCATAATGATATAAATGTATATATAAACTTAAACCATTTTTTACAAAATCGATTTTTTTCCCTAAAATTGAAACCATTTTTTCTTAAAAATAAAACCTAAATCATTTTTCTAAAAGAATAAAATTGAAATCATGTTTCTTAATAAAAATAATAAAACTAAAACCGCTATTCTTAGTAGTAAAACTGAATTCATTTTCCTTAATAATAAATCTAAGAACTTTTTTCTAACAATAATAAATTGGAATCATTATTTTGTAAATATAAATTAAACCTTTTTGTTTTAAGTAAATTGGAACCGTTGCTTTCAATAAAAAATCGATTTCATTACTTAATAAAAAAATATATAAATCATTTTTAATTGAAAAGTTTCTTAATAAAACTGAATTTTGAAACTTTTTTTACAAACCAAATCAAACTTTTATAATAAAATTGTAAAAATTATTTTTCTAAATAAAAATTGTAAAAGATATTTTCTTGTAAATAAAATCGATTTGGAATACTTTTTCTTAAATAAAATTATAAAAATCAAATTTTTAATTAGTTTAATAAACTAATTTGTACATTTCTCTTGTTCATTATTTTATATATTTTGTAATATGTTGTTATTATATCATTGCATATATTTTTCTTTTCGTTTGGTCATTTCTTCGGTATTCATTAATTAATTAATTGAATATCCAAGTTCACTCTACTTGTATATTAGAGATTATAGGTTTACAAGGTTAAGGGAATGCTATAGCTATTATTCTCATTCCTTCTCAATAGTTAATCTAACTTTGAATCCGTTTTTATCTCATAAAACATGTTTTCTCAAATGAGGAGTCACACTAATTCTTTCTTATTAATTTATTTTCCCATTCAAGAATAAATAAAATAAATGGCAAATGCAAAAGCTCGACCAGTTTTTAAAATAAAATAATTTTTTTTTCCATAGAGTTCAAAGTGTTGTCTTTGAGCGGCAATGTATCAATTCCATTGTGAAGAAAATGTAGGTCCACATATTGGTCTTATTTTTAAAATTATTTAATATTTTATATAAAAAAGAAAATGATTAAATTAAAAACTTAAAATGAGGATATAAAAAAATTAAATTTAACTAAAATTAATTAAAAGCTTACAAAATTTTAAATTATTTAATCTATATATAGAAAAAGAAAATGAGTGAAAAAACTTTAAACGTGGATATCAAAAGATTTCATTAATTTTAAATCTTTATTTTTATTGTTATTCACATTTTTTCTTCTATCTAAATTTTCCTCAAGTTTTCTTGGCCAGTTCTCATAAGCCTTTTTATTTTTAAAGCATCTATCACTATGTAAAATATTACTGATTATTCTGAATGAAATGAGCCGCAGTCTAACCAGTGAACTGACGGGATCAAACTAATTTTCGACGCGACATTTTAAAATATGACTTTGTCGTCTTTGCCGACGATTTGACAATCATTTGGCAAATGAGGACTGAGTAAGGATTTGGAAAACTACAGCAACTGCAAGCGTATATTTAATTAGAAGACAATGGGCATGACTCCGTACTCAACCATGGATGCCTGCAACCATGGTTTTAAAAACCGGACCGACCGGTTCAACCGCTAGCCGATCACGGTTCCAGTTCGGTCTGGTAAATTGAATCGGAAATATGTTAAATCGGAATCAGATCGGTGGAATTGGTGGTCCGACCGGCGAATCGGACGGTTCAATTATTATTATTATTTTTTAAATTTTTACAGTGATCTACACCGAAGGTGAAGAAGCTACCGCCCCCAACGCGCCACAACACAAACACTAGCTCCCACTGGCAGTCCCCCCCGGGGCGTTACACCGCTACAACCATCCCCCCTCTTCTTCCCCATCGCTGCAACCATCGCCCCCTCGCCCTACAAAACCCCCTCCCGGCGCCGCAAACCCTCAATGAATGAGAGCCCAGTTCAGAGCGACCTAAACACAAGTAAAAGAAAAGCAAGATTTTTTCTGCTTGTTTTTGGCAAATGCCTCTATGATTTGCGTTATTTGCCAATAATATTCATGAGAGAGAGAGAGAGAGAGAGAGAGAGAGGGAGAAGGGGGGGCGTTGGGGAGGTGGGTGGTTTATAATAATATTGTGTTTGTTCGTTGTGCCCAAAAAGAAAGATAAAAAAACAGACACAGAGTACCATCTCTGTGAACTTTGTATAATAAATTATTAATAATGAACCAACGCCCAAATTCAGATTTCTTATTGCACCCCTTCTCGATTAAGTATTTTTTTTTGGACTTGTTCCTAGATTCTTCAAATAGTCATTCAAACGAAGACCAAGAAATAAATATGATTTAATGGTAAAATAAATATTAAAATTTTAAATTTTAAATTAAAATTTTAAATTTTAAATTAAAATTATGATTTTAATTTAAATTTCTAATTTAAAATTAATTTTTTAATTTTTAAATAAAATTTTAATTTTTAAATAATATATAAATTATTATTTTTATTTTTGTAATTATTTTAAATTTTAATAATTTATAAATTATATATTTATGACGTAATCGGTTAGACCGTGATTTAACTGTTTGTCCTATGGTGAATCGGTAATTTTTTTTGTTTAATGACCGGTCAAACATTACCTGCAACATTGGGATTGCCCGGTCAAACAACATTGGGATTGCTCATACGGGATCTCACAAACTTCTCTCCTTTCAACTCTTCATGATTTCCATTTCCTTCTTCCTAATATTCCCTTCTGCGACTTCATTGTCCTTCAACTTCACCACCTTTGATGTAAATAGTCTTGAAATATTCTTTACACGACACGCTCGATGTTCTTCGGACGGACGCATCCAACTCACCAGAAGCGAGAAGGACCAAGCAATGGATGGTAGTTGGGGTCGAGCCATGTATATCGAGCAGTTGTATCTCTGGGATCCGACCTCCAGAAATCTAACTGATTTCATTACCAATTTCTCCTTTGTCATTAACTCACAAAACAACTATACTTATGCCGATGGACTTACGTTCTTCCTTAATGGTACCCAATTGCCTTCAGATGGGTCGGGTGAAGGCCGTGGTCTCGCGAAGGATAACGTGACAAACTCAACTGCAATTAGTTTTATTGCAGTGGAGTTTGATACACATAATAACCCAGAAAAAGGGGATCCGGCAGGTAATCATGTTGGTATTGATATTAACTCCATGACATCTGTTAAAACTGTGAACTGGTCCAGCAATATCAAGGAAGGAAAGCTAAATCATGTTGGTTTGGTTTTACATGTGGAAGAAGAGACATACTGGGAGAGATCAAGAAGACGGTGGTGACAGTGACCTGGCCATGGACGAAGATTTTGAGAAGGTCACTGGACCGAGGAAGTTTTCCTTTAATGAATTGGCTCTTGCGACCACTAACTTTTCAGAGGGAGAGAAGCTTGGAGAGGGAGGGTTTGGTGGGGTCTATAGAGGTTTCTTGCGAGAACTGAACTCTTATGTTGCAGTTAAGAGAGTAACAAGGAACTCCCAACAGGGGATGAAGGAGTACGCATCTGAAGTGACGATCTTCTGTCGATTGAGGCACCGGAACTTGGTGCAGCTCGTGGGCTGGTGCCATAAAAAAGGAGAGCTCCAATTGGTTTACGAGTTGTTGCCAAATGGAAGCTTGAGCACCTGTCTTTTTGAAGAAAAAACCTTGTTAACATGGGCTATGAGGTATAGAATTGCTCTAGGCTTGGCCTCTTCGCTTCTGTACCTACATGAAGAATGGGAGCAGTGTGTGGTACACAGGGACATCAAGTCCAGTAATGTGATGCTGGACTCAGATTTTAATGCTAAGCTTGGAGATTTTGGGCTAGCCAGGCTTGTTGATCATGGTAAAGGGTCACAAACCACTGTTTTAGCAGGGACCATGGGCTACATGGCTCCTGAATGTTTCATGACAGGCAAGGCTAGTAAGGAATCTGACGTGTACAGTTTTGGAATTGTTGCATTGGAAATTTGCTGTGGAAGAAGAGCCGTGGGAACAAAGGCCGAAGAAAATCAGATCAGATTGGTGGAGTGGGTTTGGGACCTCTATGGCGTAGGAAAACTTCTTGAAGCAGCTGATCCAAGACTGTCTGCAGATTATGATGATCAACAAATGGAACGATTGCTGATTGTTGGTCTTTGGTGTGCTCACCCGGATTGCAATTCTCGTCCTTCAATGAGGGAAGCAATTAGTGTCCTTAATTCTGAAGCTTTATTGCCTCTTCTTCCTATAAAAATGCCTGTGCCAATGTATTACGCTCCTCCGGCGGTGCAGACATCCTATAGCACTAGCCTTTCTGAGAGAAACCACACCCAGTTTTCCAACTCCTCTAATGGCACCACGGACTCATCAAAGGTCTCAGAATATTCTTCAACCTTGTCTCAATCCGCATCCCTATTGCACACACGCTAATTCGGTCGGAAATAGCAATATGTTTCAGGGTTTGTTATTTCATTTGAATTTGTCTAATTTCATTGCTGTTCATGAGATTCATATTATTTGTCCTTGGATCATAGGAAACTCCGATTTCATATATATGGTGTTCTGGTCAATCAATTCTTTTTTCAGTTAATATTAATAGTAGTCATTATCAATGTTTTAAAAACCGGACCGGACCGGCCGGTCCGACTATCGACCGGTCACCATTCCGGTCCGATCCGGTCATTTGGACCGGATGGGGATCTAACCGGGGTTAAACCGCTCAAACTGGCGGTTCAACCGGTGAACCGGACAAACCGGCCGGTTCCAAGGGAACCGGTAGATTCAAATAATTTTAATTTTTTAAAAAAAATTTACAAAATAAAAACATTAACCCCTCTCATTGTAAGCATGAAAGGAAGAATTCCATGTTGGGCCTGCCTTTGACATAGCCCACATGCCCAATCCCATTACTGTGGGCTTTTTTTTGAGCCCATAAGACCATGCCAAGCCAATGCTGAGGATGGCTTTTATAGGAGTCATTTGACTCCTTGTTCTTCTCATCTTCCGATGTGGGATTGCTAAATACCAATGAAAAAAAACATAACAAAACTCCACCAAGAGGATTTGAACCTTGGACCAATCTTTAACTATAGTACACTTAAGGCACCACTCGGCTACATGTGTTTTATTAAATAATATGGCAAACAAAACAATATATATTAAATTTTAAATTTTTTTATAATATTAAATAAAAATAATATAATATTTTTAAAAATTATGAAATTAGTTTAAATTTTCATTTTTTTATATATTCACTTTTAAATATTATACATATTTCATTTAATAAAATTTAAAATATTAATATGATTTAATTTGATAATATCAAAGATATAAAATAATATTATTGATGTTTAATTTATTCATATATATTTTAAAATTTTTATAATTATTTTTAATTTTAATAATATATAAATTATATATTTATGACGTCACCGGTTCGATAGCGGTTTGATAGCGGTTCGACCGCCGGTCCGACCAGTGAACCGTGAACCGGTAACTTTTCCGGTTTGATCACCGGTCCGGTTCTGAAAACATTGGTCATTATATAGTAATCGGAAATAATTCCTTTGTAAATATAAATTAAAACTTTTTTCTAAGTAAACTGGAACCATTGCTTTTAATAAAAATTGGTTTCATTTCTTAATAAAAATATTAAAATTATATTTAATTGAAACTTTTCTTAATAAAATTGAATTTGTAAACATTTTTTTACAAATATTAAAAATCATTTTTTCTAAATAAAAATTGTAAAAGATATTTTCTTATAAATAAATAGCAATTTAGAATACTTTTTATAAATATAATTTTCTCATATTTAATCTATTATAAAAAAAATAAAAAGAAAAACTATATATTATTAAAATTAATTAAAAACTTATATATTTTCAAATTATTTAATTTTTATATAAAAAATAAAATGCGAGAAACTTTAAAGGTGGATATAAAAAATAAAAAAAGAAAGTCAAATTTAATTAAACTTAATTAAATTTGTATATATATTTAAATTATTTAATCTTTATATAAAAAAAAGGAAAATGAGTGAAACTTTAAAGGAGGATATAAAAAATAAAAAAAGAAAATCAAATTTAATTAAAATTAATTAAATTTGTATATATATTTAAATTATTTAATTTTTATATAAAAAAAAAATGAGTGAAAATCTTTAAATATGATTATATATCAAAAGAATTTATTAATTATATATATATATTCTTCACTTCTCTTTTCTTCTAGTTTTTTTCAATATGTAATTTTTCCTCAAGTTTTCCCGACCAGTTATTATTAATCTGTCTTTTCCTTCCCCCTTTTGTCAAACATTCATCATTATGAAGCATATTATTATGGGAAAGTTAGGTTTTGGGCTATTGATGTGGAAATTATATGATTTTGATGATCCAAATATACAAAATATGAGATCCAACTATTAATATGTAAAGTAATATCCAAAACGTGCACTATCTACTATTTATTTTTCCTCTTCCCAGATTGCCCCTAAATCTCTCCATGTCATCAGCAAATTCTCCCCATGTCAGCAGAAGAATTTTCAACTTGAACTAATTCTCAAAGCTGAAACAATAAGAAACCCGACCCGAGAACCAAAAGTAGAGAATCTCTCTCACTTCTGATCATTTTGCCTTAACCCCATCTTAGGAAATTCCCAATTTCGAACCTAGTTTCAAAAAACACAACTTTCCCTTATAATAATCTCCTCCCTCCTCCATCATCGCCTATTAGTCTCTTTCCCCACGTTTGGTTCCCAAGAAAGCCCAGGAAAATAAATCCAAATGAGCTCTCATTTCCTCTCCTCCACTTTCCCACGGTTTCTTCCCAACCAAACACACTATTTCTGAACTTCAACACTTCTTTTTTGTCAATGCTTCAATCGGGTTTCGATATGAGAAGAGTGAAAGTTGGCGCTTATTGCCCTTCCCCTGCTCCCACATTGGTGGTTCTCGTTGTACTATTGGTGGGTTCGGTGCAGTTGTGCCATAACATGGATGACTACAGCGAGTTTGATAATCTCGAGCTTCTTCCGTTGTTCACACAGCTTGGTTATGGTCAGATTTCCAATATGACTACAATGATAAGTGTGGAGTTTTTAGAAGCGCTCTAATTTATGCGTTAAGGATCCTGAGTTCTTTGTTTGGTTTCTGAAAAAGAGAAAAAAAAATTGTTGATTCTGGGTTTTGAATAATTGAAGAGTGAACTGAGCTGGGGCAATTGGTTTAATTAAACTCATTTTAAGTGTTTGATTCTTGTCAAATTTGGTTTGACTTTGAACTTGTATTGCCCATTAGGGACGCTGATTGGAACCAAGCTTTTAATCTTTCATTTAATTTGGAGTTCTTTGCTTCTTGCATCCAGAAAACTAAAGGTATGAGTAGTTTTTACAAGTTACATTTGAGCTTGTTTGGATACCTAGAAAATCCAAGTAAAATAGGAAAAAATGGCTTTCATGGGTGTTAGAGTAGTACATCTCATATTGAAAGCATGGAATTAAAAAAGAAAGAAGAAAGACTTAAAATAGAAAGCAAGTTAGATTAGAAGAGTTAGTTAGAAGAGTTGTTATTTCAGTTTATTCTTTACTCTGTTATTGTGTCATTGATGTATTATAAATAGGACTCAAGTCTGATGTAGTTTTTCAATTTTTCAGTTTCTGCAATTCATTTTCCTTTGCGTCCTCTATTTCTTGGTATTTTCCATCAGTTTCAGATTCTTCTAATTCTCAACATGGTATCAGAGCCAAACCCTAAAGCTTCCGCAACCTAAATCGATCAATTTCTTCTCAACTTCTGTCTTGCGAAATTCTGCTCTGGAATTCTCACATTGATTGTCTTCCAGCTTCATGCATTTTCTTGAATAAATTCTTGAAAATGAGTTTTGGTAATTCTCCTCTTGTCAATCCCTCTCCTATGCATCCTTCTTCATCTAATTCTTTTAATCAGCTTCCTATCAATCCTTCAGATGACTTATCGAGTCCGTATTACCTACATCCAAGCGACAATCCTGGTGCTTTGTTAGTATCATAAATCTTCAATGGAGAAAACTATGTTGCATGGAGTCGTTCAATAGTCATTGCATTGACAGTAAAAAACAAGGTACAATTTATAGATGGTTCAATTGTTTCTCCCTCTACTGATCAACTTGTTAAACACACAGCATGGTTAAGGGCAAATAATCTGGTTCTTTCTTGGTTGATGAATTCCATTTCAAAAGAAATACAAAATAGCTTACTATTTGTGGTATCTGTTGTTGATCTTTGGAATGAGCTTAAAGTCAGATATATCAGGAGTGATGGACCAAGGGTTTTCCAACTTGAGAAACCTTTGAGTTGCATCAGTCAAGGTGCTTTGTCTGTTACTAAATATTTCAGTACCTTTAAGACCCTTTGGGACAAGTACATTAGCTATAGGCTATTTCCAACATGCACTTGTGGCAAGATGGCAACATGCACTTGTGAACTTTTCAACTTTCTACAAATCAGACAACAATCTAATTATGTACTCAAATTCTTGGTGGGGCTAAATGATTCTTATGCCTCTATCAGAAGCCAATTGCTGCTAATGGTTCCATTACCAAACATGTCCAAGGTTTTCTCTCTACTGCTTCAAGAAGAAAGTCGGAGACAACTCACAAATTTTGCTACATATAATGAGACTCATGCTTTGATGGCAAAGCAATCCAATCAGCAGAATTACCATCCACAATCTTTCAAGGGCAAACCAAAGAAATTTGTCCTACACTGTACTCATTGTGGCTATAATGGTCACATAGTGGACAAATGTTTTCAACTTCATGGTTATTCCCCTGGCTGGAATGGACGAAAGGGAAAAAGAAATATGGCTTCTGCTCATGCTGCCATTACTACTATAGAGGTCCCCAATCAAAATAACAATGAGCAACAAAAGTTTTGTTTCACTTCAAAGGAATTTCATAAACTAATGGCGCTTGCAAATTCAGTTCAACCCAATTCTTCCAACCAGAATGATGTCCAACCAGTTGTTAACCTTGTCACCACCTCTAACTTTTCTAGTAAAGTTCAACCTACACTTAAACTATTTTTTTTTTTTCTTGTAATGCTGTTACTTCTAAGACAAATTCCACTTCATATTGGCTTCTTGATACGGGTGCAACAGACCATATGATTTGTTCACCACTTTTATACCATTCTACACCTAAACCAATTAAGGCATCCATCAATCTTCCTAATGGTACTATAGTTCCAGCCACACACATTGGTACTGTATGTCTCTTAGATTCCTTATTTTTACATAATGTCTTGTGTGTTCCTCATTTTTCATTCAATCTATTATCCGTTTCCAAACTCACTAAACAAACTAATCTTTCTCTTACCTTTATTGCTTCTCATTGCCTTTTACAGGACCAGTCAATGGAGAAGATGATTGGGATTGCTCTTGAAAAAGAAGGACTTTACCATCTGATTCCAACTTCATCACAAGCTAAAACCTACAATTCATTTCAGTTTAATTCTACTTCTCTTACTTTGTTTTCTATTCACAAACACTTAGATATATGGCATTGTAGATTAAGACATGTATCTAGTTCAAGATTCCATTCCCTCAAACAGATTGACTCTGCTATCACTCTTGATCATACAAATGTTTGTGACATATTTCCTTTAGTAAAGCAAACAAGGCTTCTTTTTTCTGTATCACAGAGTAATTCTAATAAAGTTTTGATTTGATCCATTGTGATATATGGGGTCCTTTTGGCACTACTTCTTATTCTGGCTTTCGATATTTTTTAACTATAGTCAATGACTTCACAAAGTGTACTTGGGTATACATGATTAAAGTTAAATCAGAAGTGCCATCTTTAATCAAAACTTTCTGCAAAATGGTAGCAAACCAATTTTCTTCTTCTATTAAAGTTATAAGGTCTGATAATGGACCAGAATTCTTACTCACAAAATTCTATCATAAATATGGTATTTTGCATCAGAGAAGTTGTGTCGAAACTCCTCAACAAAATGGTGTTGTGGAGAGAAAACATCAACATCTACTAAGCACTGCTAGAGCCTTAATGTTTCAATCAAATCTACCATTAATTTTTTGGAGTGACTGTGTGCTTAATGCTGCCCACATAATCAATAGAATTCCCAATCCTCTACTACAAAATAAAACCCCTTTTTAAATGCTTTTTAACAAAACACCTAACCTTTCTCATTTAAGAGTTTTTGGCTGCCTTTGTTTTGCATCCAGTTTAACTAGTCACAGACAAAAATTTGATTCACGAGCCACAAAGTGCATCTTCCTAGGATATCCTTATGATATTAAGGGTTATAAACTTATGGATCTAAACACCAATAAGATCCTTGTTTCTCGGAATGTCATATTCCATGAAACAATTTTTCCTTTCCAAGTGTTGCCCCAACATCCTGAAACTCATTCCTTTATGTTTCCTTTTTTACAATCCTTTTCAGATTCACCTTCTACCACATCCTTCTTCAATTCCTATCACAATGTGGGATCTGCATTACCACCTAATAATTCTCTTTCTCTCTCTGAACCTACTACCCTTCTTGAATTTGACTCACCTACATTTCCCTCTCCATCCCATCTGGATTCAACTTCTGATTCAACTGACCCTGAAGTCCTACAGCTCATAAAATCAACCAGAATTAAACAAAAACCTTCATATCTGCAGGACTATTATTGTGGTAATGTCTCTTTTTCTCAAAATGCAACTCATGCATCTACTTCAACTGACTGTTCTCCTACTAAAGGTAATTTCTATTCTCTTCACCCTTTTCTTTCTACTAGTAGACTGTCTACATCCCATAAAGTTTTTCTCACCTCTATCACAAACTCTCCAGAACCCAAATCATACACCCAAGCTTCTCGCCTCCTTGAATGGCAAGCTGCCATGCATCATGAACTTACTGCTTTGGAGTTAAATAAAACTTGGGAGCTTGTTACTCTTCCTAAAAATAAAAGGACTATTGGTTGTAACTGGGTATTCAAAGTGAAATATAAAGCTGATGGAACTATAGAAAGACATAAAGCTAGATTGGTGGCAAAAGGGTATACTTAGCAAGAAGGCCTCGATTTCTTTGATACTTTCTCTCCTGTGACCAAGATTACATCCATTCGCTTACTACTTGCTGTGGCTGCCGTCAAACAGTGGCATCTTTATCAACTAGATGTCAATAATGCATTTTTGCATGGTGATTTACATGAAAAAGTATACATGGAATTGCCTCATGGGTTGGTTGTCCAAGGTGAACAGAAAGTTTTTCGTCTTTTAAAGAGCCTCTATGGCTTGAAGCAAGCTTCCAAGCAATGGTATGCCAAGCTATCCCAAGCCCTTCTTTCCTATGGATTTGTTCAAGGTAATTCTAATTGTTCTCTGTTCATTAAGAAATCTGAAAGTTCTTTTATGGCCTTATTAGTCTATGTGGATGATGTGCTATTGGCAAGTGATAGCATTCTAGAAATTGAAAGGTTGAAGACCTTTTTAGATGCCAAGTTCACTATTAAAGACTTAAGCCCACTGAAATACTTTCTTGGCTTGGAAGTTGCAAGGTCCAAGACTGGTATCTCCTTATGCCAACGAAAGTATATACTTGACATACTTAAAGACATTGGTTTAACTGGATCCAAACCTACTGCCTTCCATATGGAATCTACCCTTAAGTTATCAGCAAATAATACCAATTTCTATGAAGATCCATCAGGTTACCGAAGACTCATTGGTAGATTACTTTACTTAACTCTCACTAGGCTTGACTTAACCTATTCTGTACAAGTACTCAACCAATTTTTAGCAAAACCTGCTATCAGTCACCATCAAGTAGCCATTCGAGTACTGAGGTATCTAAAGGCCACACCAGGGCAAGGTCTTTTTTTTCCTTCTTCCTCAAATTTTCAATTAAAGGGTTTTTCCGATAGTGATTGGGCAAGCTGTGTCGATACTAAAAGGAGTGTCATTGGTTTTGCAATTTTTCTTGGCAACTCATTGATTTCATGGAAATCAAAGAAACAAGTTACAGTTAGTTGATCCTCTGTAGAGGTAGAGTACCGAGCCCTTGCAACTACCACCTATGAAATTCAATGGCTTTTGTATGCCTTACAAGACTTGGATATCAAACATTCACAGTCAGCTTTGCTATATACTGATAGTAAATCAACAATGTCCATCGCCACAAATCTAGTTCAGCATGAGAGAACAAAGCATATCCAAATTGGTTGCCATCTTATTCACGAAAAATTGCAGCAACATGTTATTAAGCTCTTCCATATTCGATCTCGATTACAGCTCACAAATATCTTTACAAAGCCTCTCATTTCTCTACCTTTTCATCATACTCTTCGCAAGATGAACATCATTAACATCCATGTTCATCTTGAGGAGGGGTGTTGGAGTGTTACATCTCATATTGAAAGCATGGAATTAAAAAGGAAAGAAGAAAGACTTAAAATAGAAAGCAAGTTAGATGAGAAGAGTTAGTTAGAAGAGTTGTTATTTCAGTTTATTCTTTACTCTGTTATTGTGTCATTGATGTATTATAAATAGGACTCAAGTCTGATGTAGTTTTTCAATTTTTCAGTTTCTGCAATTCATTTTCCTTTGCATCCTCTATTTCTTGGTGTTTTTCATTAGTTTCATATTCTTCTGATTCTCAACAATAGGGGAAAAAAAACATCTGGAATCAATCAATTCTAATTAAACTAGTTGGTTACCTGAGTTGAGTTTCTCATTCTTTTTTAATTCTTTGGAAGGAAGACAAAATGGAATTTGAAACTCAAATCTTAATGGCTTTTCTTCACCAACTAAAATGCAAGGTCACTCGAAATACTTGTTCTGTTTCTTGGTCAGAAATTTCATATTTGAGTGCACTGTTATAATATTGGGAAGAATTATAGGAGCATTATTAATGTGATTCGGCTACTGAGACTTCATAGGAAGGTGGTTTGGGTCGGGTAGTTGTGTATTCCAGTTTTTTTTTTTCTCACTTGTCATGGTGAATTATTAGCAATGAGACTAGGATTTAAGCTCAAAAGGTTATACTTATCCATTGTTTCTAACTCTTTTAACTTGTTATGATTGATGAGGAAGATGATAGTTTCTTTCTGACCCATTATTGGAAAGTTTCTCTTTGAGGCACCATCTTAAGAAAATTAAATATAATAATAATTCTTAAGAAATTTGTATATTTTAAAATGCCAATTATGCTGCTTCTGAATATGCTTGGGAGTTTGCAATTCCTCTTGGTACTGCATTGATGATGTTAGATGCAAATAAAATGGTTGCTGCAGCAAGTTCTCGTAACCCTACTCTGGCTAGTGCAGTGACTCGACTCCAAAGATGTGCTTTCAGTGGCAGTTGGGAGGTATAAGTTTCCATTTGGTTGCTCACCTGAGAGGTAACATGTCTATTGCTTGTATTAGAGAGTAAGGGGTAGGTTTAGCATGACATTTATATTGTTTGGCCTTACTGGCATTGGATTGGCTCAATATCACAATTGGGGCAGAAACAGTTTTTATACTATCAGTCCATCACCAGTCATGATTGCTAATAGTCTTCAAAATAGTAAGTGTCATGTGCCAGTTAGCTGATTAGTATAGTGCCCACGTACAATGACTGGGGTTCATCATTAGCTGAACATGAATGGAGTGTGCTTCACTTATTTGCTCTTTGGGTTTTCTTTCTTAATTTTTACATATGTTTTTTTCATAAACATTTTGGACTTTTTGTTTAATAGGTATATGGTACCAAAAATGATTTAATATAGGGGAAGTTGTGTTTTAGGAGGCCCATTTGAAGGTTATATGGGAATGAAACCCATAGAAACTGGAATATGGGCTTTGTCCATTAATGATCAGAATATTATTTTTTTTGTTCACTAATTACTGTTTGGATAAGTTATTCCAAAATTGTCCTTTTTTTTTCCTTGTCAGCAGCCACCACGGTCTCCATGTAAGCAGCCACGGGTCTCCAAAATTGCCCATGTAATCATCACTCAAATCTGAACCGAAAAGAACTCGATCAGAGGAAACACGGCATAAGGTATGTGGTTCTCTGTTCAGTGGGTTTTACCTTAGGTGTTTGATTGATTTTTGGGCAAAGGGCTCTCATTTTACATATGGATTTGGATCTGATAGATGATTTTGCTGACCATTCATATCCAAATGACCCAGTTTCGATTTTTGTTGGCACTACAAGTACATTTTCTGATCTGTTTTGGTAAAATATCTCATTTTTACACATGGGTACGAATTCGGTTGATAATTTTGGTAACCATTCATCTAATATCCCAGTTCAATTTTTGAGGGAAAATTCTCTCTTTTGGGTGTGGGTTTGAGGATTTTGATGAACATTTCTACATTTTTAGCCCATTCTTCCTATGACCTAGGTGAAGTTTTGGCATAACAAATAAATTTGAGAATGTGTTTTTGGGAGACAATCTCATTTGTACACATGGGTTTGAATCTGATTGATGATTTGATGAGCATTTCTTAACTATATGGCTACTCATGAAATGACCCATGTAAACTTTTGACTGTATTTTTGGGAAAAAAAGGTTTTAGATTAGATCATTTTGCTGACCATTTCTCTAATACATGGCCATCCATCCAAAGGCCCATTTCCAAGTTTTGGCATAACATGAACATTTCAGTGTATTTTTGGGAAAGTAGATAAATAAAGCATCTCTTTTACATATGGGGTTGAAATTGATTTGATGATTTTGGTGAGCACTTCTCAATTATAGAACCATTCATCCAATGACCCACCTCAAGTTTTGGCACAATAATAATATTTCAAAAGCTAATTTTGGGAAGTAGTGTCGCTTTTTAGGGACTATACCTTAGGTACTACCTTAGCTAAACCTCAACTCAACCTCTCCCAAGCTTCGGGCCTTCCTTTCTGACCCTTAGACCATGCCATTGTGTAGTTCTCTTGAGTGCTCAAGTGGTCCACCAATGCTTTTTAGGGACTGTACCTTAGGTACTACCTTAAGAGCCCTTAGGTACTACCTTAGTGGCCTTCAGGTACTACCTTAAGGGACCCTAGGTACTACCTTAGCTAAACCTCAACTCAACTTCTCCCAAGCTTCGGGCCTTCCTTTTTTACCCTTAGACCATGCCATTGTGTAGTTCTCTTGAGTGCTCAAGTGGTCCACCAATGGTGTTTTGGTACTGTACCTTAGGTACTACCTTAGCTAAACCTCAACTCAACCTCTCCCAAGCCTTGGGCTTTCCTTTCTGACCCTTAGACCATGCCATTATGTGCTTCTCTTGAGTACTTAAGTGGTCCACCAATGGTTTTTTGGGACAGTACCTTAGGTACTACCTTAATGACCTTTAGGTACTACCTTAAGGGACCCTAGGTACTACCTTAGCTAAACTTAAACTCAACCTCTCCCAAGCCTCGGGTCTTCCTTTGTGATCCTTAGACCATGCCATTATGTGGTTCTCTTGAGTGCTCAAGTGGTCCACCAATGGTTTTTTGGTATTGTACCTTAGATACTACCTTAATGGCCTTTAGGTAGTACCTTAGTGGCCTTTAGGTACTACCTTAAGGGACCCTAGGTACTACCATAGCTAAACTTGAACTCAACTTCTCCCAAGCCTCGGGTCTTCCTTTGGGACCCTTAGACCATGCCATTATATGGTTCTCTTGAGTGCTTAAGGGGTCCACCAATGGTTTTTTGGTACTGTACTTTAGGTACTACCTTAATGGCCTTTAGGTACTACCTTAGTGGCCTTTAGGTACTACCTTAAGGGACCCTAGATACTACCTTAGCTAAACTTGAACTCAACCTCTCCCAAGCCTCAGATCTTCCTTTGTGACCCTTAGACCATGCCAATATGTGCTTCTCTTGAGTGCTCAAGTGGTCCACCAATGGTTTTTTGGTACTGTACCTTAGGTACTACCTTAATGGCCTTTAGGTAGTACCTTAGTGGCCTTTAGGTGCTACCTTAAGGGACCCTAGGTACTACCATAGCTAAACTTGAACTCAACCTCTCCCAAGCCTCGAGTCTTCCTTTGTGACCCTTAGACCATGCCTTTATGTGGTTCTCTTGAGTGCTCAAGTGGTCCACCAATGGTTTTTTGGTACTGTACCTTAGGTACTACCTTAATGACCCTTAGGTGCTAAAATTTAAAATTTTTTTTTTCCTATTATGACTGTTATTATCCTCAAATGTTGTACACATATGAAGTACATACGTTCATTATAAATTGCATTATAAATTTCTTGTTTCATTATCAAATATTAACAAATAACATTTATGTTATCAGATAATGAACAATCAAACATACTATGTAGTGTTTGTCGGTCGTAGACATGGAGTGTACGATTTGTGGGCTGAATGTCAAAAGAATGTCCTACTTTATAAGGGGAGTGTTTACAAATCATATACTTCTAGAGAGGAAGTTGTCCGAGCTTGGGTGTTCTATGCACCAAGATGGAAGAGAAGTGATGAAAGTTCAGCAACTGGCAAACCAAAGTTTGAACTTCCAGTTGATGATCAACATTCTTTCCAAATTATTTCATATCCATATGTAATCACTTTCTTTGTTGGCTTCTTTGTAGCATGTGTTTTGCATATTGTAATATCTAGCTTAACATAGGTGCTAAAAATGTGTTATGAATATCAATGTGTAATACTGTATTTATTAGAACTCCCAAACAATGACCTTTGTGATTATTATTATCAGCTTTGGTAAACAGAAAATGCTCACTCAACGGTTGCTATGCCATGGGTGCCACAACCCAAATATATAGGAAGTATGGCATGGGTGCCCAAAGGTTGAGAGGGGCCTTTATATGGAACTTATACCTTATCCCATGTTTGATTAACAATGAGATACGATATAATATTGTACCTCCCATCATTTCTCATCTTCGTTTGAGAATAAAATAAAATAATAACTGAAATAACATATCCACCTCATTCGTTATCCTTTATAAAAACGTTTTAATGATATTGTTGAGAGCAATGAGATATACATATCTCATGGATTATAAATTATTTTCTCTAAAATTTTCTCTTTTATTTATTTATTTTTCACGTTGCCCCACTTAACAAAACAAAAAAAAAACTTGTAAATGTAATTTTGTTTATTTATATTAATGAAGAAACAAAAATTACCTATTATATTTTTTCTAAATCCAAAAACTAAATCCCAAGATGAAGTATGTTTTATCACATCTATTTTTATTTCTTTGGTCATTCAAACACTAGCACAATAACAAACATGATATCTTCGATATTAGTATGTATTAAAAATAATATTCATAGATATCACCGACAAAAATAGTAGCAGATCAAAGCAAATATTTTCTTTTTGATCTATGGACCCCTTTTTCCCCACAATTCTGAATGAGTCAATTCTATTAGTCAAATTGGACATCTCCATGAAAATGAATCCCCCATATAGAATCATTTCCTTTCTCTCTTACATTTCTGGTATCCATATTCAATATTGCTGGGACTAGGAGTCACTGAATGAGACAATGCATTCCCATCCAACCCCATAAAATCATTCAGCCAGTTTGGAAGAAGAAACCGTGGCTGCCACGAAAATATAAACTACACACATAGGACGAAGAAGAAGAAGAATAGACAAAGACAATTTCTTGAATAACAACTTCCTAGAACCAATTTTTAGGCTTTGGTCTTTACAAACAATGGAATCACAGAATGGCCGGCCATATGAGGTTTCTAGGCTTAATTGTCACAAACTGTAACTTGGCTATTAACTATGAAATATGGATCATATGAGAATTTTATCAACAAATAATATTACTTTCAACGCGACCTCTTCAAATATCACTTTGCCGTCTTTGGCGGCGATTTGAAAATTCTTTGGCAAAGGAGTACGCAACTGCAAGGATATGTTTAATTAGAAGAGAATGGGCAGGACTCTGTACTCAACCATGAGTGCTTGCAACACTCGTATGGAATCTCACAAACTTCTCTCCTTTCATCTCTTCATGATTTCCATTTTCTTCGTCCTAATATTCTTCCCTTCTGCAACTTCGTTGTCCTTCAACTTCTCCAGCTTTGGTTCAAATAACTATAATATATCCTCCGAAGGAGACGCTGAATATTCTTCGGGATGCATCCAACTGACCATAAACCAGAACGACAAGCAATCGAATGATAGTTGGGGTCGAGCCATGTATAGCGAGCGATTGTATCTCTGGGATCAGACCTCCAGAAATCTAACTGATTTCACTAGCAATTTCTCCTTTGTCATCAATTCACAACACAAACGTGAGCATGCCGATGGACTTACGTTCTTCCTTAATGGTACCCAATTGCATACAGATGCGTTGGGAGAAAATCTTGGTCTCGCCAACGAAAAGAATGAGACAAACAAAAGTGCAGTTACTTTTATTGCAGTGGAGTTTGATACATTTACAAACGCAGCAAAGAAGGATCCGGAAGGTGAGCACATTGGTATTGATATTAACTCCATGATATCTGTTAAAACTGTGAACTGGTCCAGCAATATCAAGGAAGGAAAGCTAAATCATGTTTCCATCAGTTATACTTCTAGTTCACATAATCTGAGTGTTGTCCTAATTACTGAGGTTACGGACAGTACCAATACTACGCAAAGCCTCTCTTACGAAGTTGATCTGAGGGAATACTTGCCGGAATACGTTACTATGGGCTTCTCAGGCGCAACAGGAACCTATTTCCAGATAAACAAAATTTGCTCATGGAATTTTAGTTCAACTTTGGAACCTCCCAGTTCTGTAGAGCCCGGAGAGGGAAAGAAGACAGAACTTGTGGTGGGATTGAGTGTTTCTGCATTTGTTGTGGTGGGTGGGTTTGGATTGGCTTGGTTTTACTTGTGGAGGAAGAGGAATACTGGGGGAGATCAAGAAGACGGTGGTGACAGTGACCTGGCCATGGACGAAGATTTTGAGAAGGGTACTGGACCGAGGAAGTTTTCCTTTAATGAATTGGCTCTTGCGACCACTAACTTTTCAGAGGGAGAGAAGCTTGGAGAGGGAGGGTTTGGTGGGGTCTATAGAGGTTTCTTGCGAGAACTGAACTCTTATGTTGCAGTTAAGAGGGTAACAAGGAACTCCCAACAGGGGATGAAGGAGTACGCATCTGAAGTGAAGATCTTTTGTCGATTGAGGC
The DNA here is from genome assembly GCA_946000715.1 of Vitis cinerea var. helleri x Vitis riparia. NCBI lineage: Eukaryota > Viridiplantae > Streptophyta > Magnoliopsida > Vitales > Vitaceae > Vitis > Vitis cinerea var. helleri x Vitis riparia. The sequence goes on from OX253994.1 coordinate 11,249,152, forward strand.
ACCGGAACTTGGTGCAGCTCATGGGCTGGTGCCATCAAAAAGGAGAGCTCCTATTGGTTTACGAGTTGTTGCCAAATGGAAGCTTGAGCACCTGTCTTTTTGAAGAAAAAACCTTGTTAACATGGGCTATGAGGTATAGAATTGCGCTAGGCTTGGCCTCTTCGCTTCTGTACCTACATGAAGAATGGGAGCAGTGTGTGGTACACAGGGACATCAAGTCCAGTAATGTGATGCTGGACTCAGATTTTAATGCTAAGCTTGGAGATTTTGGGCTAGCCAGGCTTGTTGATCATGGTAAAGGGTCACAAACCACTGTTTTAGCAGGGACCATGGGCTACATGGCTCCTGAATGTTTCATGACAGGCAAGGCTAGTAAGGAATCTGACGTGTACAGTTTTGGAATTGTTGCATTGGAAATTTGCTGTGGAAGAAGAGCCGTGGAAACAAAGGCCGAAGAAAATCAGATCAGATTGGTGGAGTGGGTTTGGGACCTCTATGGCGTAGGAAAACTTCTTGAAGCTGCTGATCCAAGACTGTCTGCAGATTATGATGATCAACAAATGGAACGATTGATGATTGTTGGTCTTTGGTGTGCTCACCCGGATTGCAATGCTCGTCCTTCAATGAGGGAAGCAATGAGTGTCCTTAATTCTGAAGCTTTATTGCCTCTTCTTCCTATAAAAATGCCTGTGCCAATGTATTACGCTCCTCCGGCGGTGCAGACATCCTATAGCACTAGCCTTTCTGAGAGAAACCACACCCAGTTTTCCAACTCCTCTAATGGCACCACGGACTCATCAAAGGTCTCAGAATCTTCTTCAACCTTGTCTCAATCCGCATCCCTATTGCACACACGCTAATTCGGTCGGAAATAGCCCTATGATTCAGGGTTTGTTATTTCATTTGAATTTGTTTCATTTCATTGTTGTTCATGAGATTCATATTATTTGTCCTTGGATCATAGTAAACTCCGATTTCATATATATGGTGTTCTGGTCAATCAATTCTTTCTTCAGTTAATATTAATAATAGTCATTATATAGTAATCGGAAATAATTCCTTTGTAAATATAAATTAAAACTTTTTTCTAAGTGTGGACTTCGCATTTCGGCTCATGTGTTTTCCACTCGATAGCGAACTCGATTTTATTTATTAAAAAATGATTTGGAGACGCCACTTATTTTTGTTTTATTTTAAAAGGGTAAACAAAATAAGAAAGAAAACCCTAAGTGTGACTCTTTATTTGGAAAAGGTAGTCTTTGAAAACAAAAAATGGGCTTAGGGGTCAAGTTATTTATCGGAAAGATATGGTAAAGACCATAGCACCCCTCTAAGTCCCTAAAAAATGGGTCTCTACTAATAAAATGAAGTTGAATGTGACAATGGTGAGGAAATCAATGAATACTCAGAGCGATCATACACATGGGAGTCAGAACATGCATATAAAATAACCAGAGTGAGAATGAGTGCGTATCTGAGCAACGAACCATCATGCGCTATCAAGTGAGGGGGTTAGTACACAATAACAATCATAAGAAATGTCACACATACCACTAAAAATAGTAAGAAATCATCAAATATCACATTCCATTCAGATTCATTTTTTAAATAAAGTTTCTTAGATGTAGAGCCCCCACCAAAGCCCATTTATTTTTGTATGAATTAATTACATAAATTCTATCACTCGGAATTACATAATTTAATTCATGCTTATTTAAAATCATTTTAAAAATAGAGGAGATGTGAGTATTACCCGCCAAAAAAGAAAATGGCGGCAAACTTTTATTGAAAATGAGATTTTTGGTACCCAAAAACTCTAAGGATGAAAAATTTGGAGTTGAGATTATTTTAAAAAAAAGTTAGAATCTGGAAAATTATTTAAAGAAAGGGATTTAGAAAGTTATTTTCAAAACCAAAAGGAAGAAATAGAAGATGGCACGTGGCCAAGGGTGGCCATGCATAGGTTCCCCTCCACATACCATGCATCACCAGTATATCCTTTTGATGGTTCAAACTCTACCGCCATGCAGTGTTTCCTTTCAGCTCCAATTTGATCACCCGATGATTTGGACAGCAATTTAAATCTCTCTGGAATATTCATCTGACTTCTGAGAAACAGAATCAGTCACCCCAGGGAATAAACCATTCGACCAGCGACCTCAGCACCCACAGCCCTCATGTATCTGCGCAACTGTGTTTCCAACCAAACACGTTCCCTGAGACCAAAAGCATGTTGCATATCTTGGAACCTCACACAGGATCGTTTCAATCCGATCAGAACATTACTAACATCATCATCTTCTATTTCAACTGATGTTGGACCATTGACTTCTGAATCTGATTCATCATCAGAATTTACAAAATCAGCATCGTCCATTTCTTCATCATCAATGTCATTTGCGTCTTCTTCATTAAGGCCATCATGTTGCGTTTCCATGATATTTTCAGGAACATGTGATGTGGACTCTCCATTTTGTAAGACAGCAAAAGCTGACAAGACAACGTATGGCTGCCTATCAAGTAAAGGCCTGGCAATATTCAAATGGAACCCATTGGTAACGAAGAGGACAGAGAAGCTCAGATGGGCGATATGCTGCTTTATATCTCATCTTACTGCAAGAGTGAATGTAATAGCCAAGATAATAGTATTGAAGGCTTGGACAATGAGCTTGATTCTCTTTTATCCAACCTATTTCTTGCAGGGCTGAGTACTTTCCTAGTGATAGAAGAGCAAGGTCTGGGTCCCGGAATAAATATTTACTTGACAAACATCTAGGGAGGATGTCTATGACATCAACAGCAACTGGCCGGCCATCAATATCCATGATAGGCTCCCTATCTATGTCTGAATTTCTTTCCACAAGTTCCGCTACAAGACCTGCACTGACCAGGGAAAGATTTCTAGTTTGTTGGGTAAGCAGCGACTTCATGCTCAACCCATCTATATTTGCCAACATAACACAATTCGATGCTCCTACTAGTATATCTGCATTTTCGAGCTCTGAAATATGACCAAATGAATCTTTGCGTGTAGAAGAATCATCCATATCTCCATGAAATCCATCTAAAGAAAATCCATCACGGAACTTCGGGAAATTAAAATCCTCAATGCTGGTTTTCTGGATGTTTGCAGGTCTTTAACATTCTGAAGATTCTGATGGAGTGCACAAGTAGGTAAAGCCATGGCTATGTGTAGCATGTCCCCAGCTTCAGAAGCTCCAACAGGAGCAAGGACAACCTGCTCATTGTGAACATCTCCATTGACCACAAACATAAACGTACCCATGAAGACGTTTGAAGCATAAAATACTTCCAATGGGAGAAGCAGCAGCAAAGCCTTGCCAACTTTACGTATGACGCGAAGAGTCAAATGGCCGTCTAACTGGATTGCTTCAACCTCTTCTTGAATACATGATATCATACCTATGCAAAGCTAGCTCACTCTCAGTGGAGTTACACTATTGCTTGTAGCAGGTTCAAGCAAACTGACCCAGGGTATCCTCAGTCACATCGGCTAAGAACACAATGCCAATCATCAGAGATTTGCATTGGTTCAAAAGCCACTCACGTAAGTCTTCCATATTCATCATTACCGCTTCCAGAAAATCCGAACAACCCACAGCACAACCAACTCCGAAACTACGACGTTGGGTATGGAAAACGAGGAAGAGAATGGATCAGTTTGAGTGAGATGAGGGGTTAATAAACATGTAAAGGTGGCCACGGGTATATTAATGTCAATGGAGCCTCAACCATTGAGCTGTTTGGGATATGGGAATCACTTGGTAAACTGGAAGCGATCAGTACCTTCACACATGCAGTAGATTAGAATCCACTGAACTTGGATCATCAGATTGGTGAAAAACTACAAGCAACAGAAGAGGAGTTGCCAGAGATACACAATCTGAGAAACCCATAACTCTTGGGCTCTTGTTAACCAAGTTTGAGTTGAGAGAACGTGCAGACTCCCAATTACTGCTGCAGAAAACAATGCCATTTTTGCTCACACTTTCATCCAGACCTTCAACTTTCTTCATCTCGTACTTTGCCAGTCCCTTCCTCTATCCAAGACGTGGCTTCTTCCTAGAAGAAGTCTCTCCTGATGGTGAAGTAGATACCACACAGGCAACAGCATCCCCTGAAGGAGACTGGACGGGAGTCACCTTCATGAGTTGCAAGTCTCCTCCGGCTTCATTAGAATCTAACTCCATGCTCTTCGAGCTACTTGAACGGCAGAAACTAGAACCCCGTGAAGGCAAGCTTATAGACCGAGTCCATTTTAGAGGCTTCCAATCAATAGAGCTCAACGAGTTCTCTCTCTTAGCTCTCTGTCTTGTGCCTAACCCATTGACATTACCTATCTTATCATGTCGGTCTTTCAACTGAAGTGGATCCCATCCGTTTACAAAGTCTGAATGAATTAGCATGTCATAGACTGAGTTCTGATCATTTACAGCAAGAGACATTCCCAACACGTTTGGAGATGCATTGCCTGTTTTTGAACAATGACCTTTCCAATCTTTCTGGATAAAAGATCGTTTAATTTCCCCACTGTTCCTGCTGCATTTTCCATTTCTATCTCCACGAGATGAGAATGGCTAAGAATTCTCATATTCCACCGTCTTATCACTAGACCGGGAAGGCACAAATCCATGGCTTGATGAATGGGGTAGGATAGCAGACAAAAATATGCACAAGCATCTTGACCAGGAACTTCTGTCGGGAATTTAACTAACTCTGACAAGCTGAAATGCGTCTCGCACTCCCAAACTTGCTCTCTTGTTGCTGCACGAGGTATGATAAATGGTGCATAGCGGTGGATATGTTGGGGTTGTGAGTGTGGGTATTATTGATAGCATAAAGTGAGCTTGGTGACCAGTGGATCTCAAGGGAAGGTGTTGGAAAAAGGTTAGGGAGTCATGCACGTAAAATCCATGCAGATGGGATGACAGAAGAGAAATGAATAGAGAATGAGTGAAGGAGGTATGGGCAACTGGCAGTGAGTATGAATATTGGAAAGAATGGGTATGGGTTGCTGACAAATGTATACGAAGGATGGTAAGAGAGAAAGGTGGAGTGTGAGGTGATGGGTATGAGGATATAGATGGAATGTAGTATTGGGGTATGAGCACATGCATGAGACTTCATGCACGTTGGAAAATGGGCAACAAAGGGGTAGTGAAAGAAATGGATGGGGGATATTGGGCATGAAAGCGTAGGAACTATTTCAACTGCTGACTTTTGTTTTAACTGTGGATGGACCATTGCACTCGAGAGTGTGAATCAGATTCAAAATGTCATTTCCTAGCATTCCCTAGCATTCCGCCAAACAAATCTACAGTCAAATCACTATTCCATATCTTGCATGCATGCACCAAGTCCCGTTCCTTGAATTTTCATCCATGTCAAACCCATTATTACTGATATAGTCATCACCTTCTTACGACACGGAAGCAAGGAGACGTACGTGCTGGTATATGTGAGTGTCTCTCCTCATATCCTCCATGTAAATATACCCACAACTTTCTAACTCTATCAAACTGTACCCAAGAATCATCTTCATAGTGCAAACGGCTCAAACCTCCTTGAACGACTGGGTTAACTTATCTGTTGAAGATGCCTTCTGCAATATATTGTGAATTTCTCAACAGAGTACCAATGTCTTCTCTGGTACCAATATTTCCAGGCAATTTAGCAACAGCATCTCTCACAAGGCATAACAACATCTTAGAGGAGTAACCATGGATCAGCTGCTGTAATCAGTGATATATATTCATCTTTCCCAAACGTATATTCCACTCGTTTCTGCACTACTAACTCTTCTTCCAGTGCAGTTCATACTTGGCTTCACTTCCCGTATTCAAAACAAATTTCATGCGCATTCATCATAACTTCCAGCTTATGATCAAACCAGTGTTGTAACGCTTCCTCATTGCCCTGCCCATTTTAAAAGTCCCATGTTGATCTAATCCAAGAAGCTTCTCTCAACAGTGAACGCTGGTCTTGAGCTCGAGGGAACAGGGCGTTCTATTTCTGATGGGTGTCTCTTACACAGGATGATGGCTATGGAGCTTCACTGTCTAGATGACCTTCAACTCACTGAATGGGTGATAAGACACATGAATCCCAGAGGCTTTGCTACTGAGCTCTTCCAAAGACATCCCAATGCAGGCAACCAACCCCAAACATGATACTCACGCTAACCATATCAGAGACAGAAGGCACAGTGAAGGAAAACAGAGCATATGAAAGAAGTAATAGATTAAATCTGTCTTTCTCCCATGAAAATCGGTGAGAGTTAAGAACTGGTGGGAAGTTTTCGGGTCACTTTAACACAAACAGATGGTATGATCATAATGCAACTCATACGGAGAGAGAAAAGAAAAAAAGAAAAGAAAACAGAGACTAAGCAAATGGAAGCTGAGAAGCAGGTTTAACATATTAGACAGCTAAAATAAGCATCCGAATATTAGGGAGAAACATGGAACGACTGAAATAACGGAGAACTTAAGGTGTAAAAATAGCTAAACCTGAGCAATCCTTTCGATAAAAAATCGATTGGTTTTCAGTAAGCCGCAACCTCTCTCCTCTGTTCCTTGCTTCTTCTATGAGAGCTCTCTCTTCTCTCAGGTTTACAGCCTACCCTCTCCTCTGTCAAAACTAGCTTAACCCAGCCAAAAACGATCTCTCTCCCCTTTCAGCTTGCTTCTTAGCTCCGCGAATAACCTCTGAAAACTCCCAGAAAACCCCCTTCCCTCTCTCTACCAGACTTGCTCTCTCTCACTCAGAGAACCTCTCTGGAATCCCTCACCTCCCTAAAAACTGAATACCCTCTTGTAGCAGCTTCCTCCTCAAGCTAGAAGGAAAATCCTCTGTTTCTCCTCCCTACCCTGCTGCCAGACTTCCCCTCAAGAAAGAATCCTCCCCCTCAAAATATCTCACAACCCAGCATCCCAAAAGCACCTGCTCTCTGCCAACCTCCTTTTTCCCCTCTCTACCAGATTTGCCCCTCCAAAAGTATCTCCAGCCCGTAGGAAAATCACCCTCCACCTCTGCCAGAATCCTCTCTCTCCTACTCTCCTCCTAACGGCCTCAACTTTTTCAGGAATCTTCTTGACACGTGTCAACCTCTTGTTTGCTCTTTGATTCCACTACATGATGCCATAGCACCCAAACGGGAATCAACACGTGGCTACTCAGCTGCGACACCTGACAAAAAAATGTAACCTGCAGAAACAACAAAGAAAAAATGAACCATACGGGTCTACACTAAGTAAACTAGAACCATTGCTTTAAATAAAAATTGATTTGACTTCTTAATAAAAATATAAAAAATCATATTTAATTGAAACTTTTCTTAATAAAATTAAATTTGTAAACATTTTTTTTACAAATATTAAAAATCATTTTTTCTAAATAAAAATTGTAAAAGACATTCTCTTATAAATAAATAGCAATTTAGAATACTTTTTATAAATATAATTTTATCATATTTAATCTATTATAAAAAAAAATAAAAAGAAAAACTACATATTATTAAAATTAATTAAAAAATTATATATTTTCAAATTATTTAATTTTTATATAAAAAAAGAAAATGCGAGAAACTTTAAAGGTGGATATAAAAAATAAAAAAAGAAAATCAAATTTAATTAAACTTAATAAATTTGAATATATATTTAAATTATTTAATCTTTGTATAAAAAAAGAAAATGAGTGAAACTTTAAAGGAGGATATAAAAAAGAAAAAAAAGAAAATTAAATTTATTTAAAATTAATTAAATTTGTATATATATTTAAATTATTTAATTTTTATATAAAAAAAGAAAATGAGTGAAAATCTTTAAATATGATTATATATCAAAAGAATTTATTAATTATATATAGTGAGATTCCATACGAGTGTTGCAAGCACCCATGGTTGAGTACAGAGTCCTGCCCATTCTCTCCTAATTAAACATATCCTTGCAGGTGCGTCCTCCTTTGCCAAAGAATTTTCAAATCGTCGCCAAAGACGGCAAAGTAATATTTTAAGAGGTCGCCTTGATCCCGTCTGTTCTTGCTTTGACCGCGTCTATAATAATATGCTTCATAATGATGAATGCAAAAAGAAGGGGGGGTGGGGATTACATATAGAAAAAAAACTAGAAGAAAAAAGAAGAGAAGAAAAAAGTTCTAGTCTTTTTCTATACGTAATCCCCACCCCCCTTCTTTTTGCATTCATCATTATGAAGCATATTATTATAGACGCGGTCAAAGCAAGAACAGACGGGATCAAGGCGACCTCTTAAAATATTACTTTGCCGTCTTTGGCGACGATTTGAAAATTCTTTGGCAAAGGAGGACTTAACTGCAAGGATATGTTTAATTAGGAGAGAATGGGCAGGACTCTGTACTCAACCATGGGTGCTTGCAACACTCGTATAGAATCTCACAAACTTCTCTCCTTTCATCTCTTCATGATTTCCATTTTCTTCTTCCTAATATTCTTCCCTTCCGCAACTTCGTTGTCCTTCAACTTCTCCAGCTTTGGTTCAAATAACCATAATATATCCTTCGACGAAGCAGGAGACGCTGTATATTCTTCGGACGGATGCATCCAACTGACCAGAAACGAGAACGACAAGCAATCGAATGATAGTTGGGGTCGAGCCATGTATAGCGAGCGATTGTATCTCTGGGATCAGACCTCCAGAAATCTAACTGATTTCACTAGCAATTTCTCCTTTGTCATCAATTCACAAGGCTCCAGTCAGCATGCCGATGGACTTACGTTCTTCCTTAATGGTACCCAATTGCATACAGATACGTTGGGAGGAACTCTTGGTCTCGCCAACGAAAAGAATGAGACAAACAAAAGTGCAGTTACTTTTATTGCAGTGGAGTTTGATACATTTACAAACGCAGCAAAGAAGGATCCGGAAGGTGAGCACATTGGTATTGATATTAACTCCATGATATCTGTTAAAACGGTGAACTGGTCCAGCAATATCAAGGAAGGAAAGCTAAATCATGTTTCCATCAGTTATACTTCTAGTTCACATAATCTGAGTGTTGTCCTAATTACTGAGGTTACGGACAGTACCAATACTACGCAAAGCCTCTCTTACGAAGTTGATCTGAGGGAATACTTGCCGGAATACGTTACTATGGGCTTCTCAGGCGCAACAGGAACCTATTTCCAGATAAACAAAATTTGCTCATGGAATTTTAGTTCAACTTTGGAACCTCCCAGTTCTGTAGAACCTGGAGAGGGAAAGAAAACAGAACTTGCGGTGGGATTGAGTGTTTCTGCATTTGTTGTGGTGGGTGGGTTTGGATTGGCTTGGTTTTACTTCTGGAGGAAGAGGAATACTGGGGGAGATCAAGAAGACGGTGGTGACAGTGACCTGGCCATGGACGAAGATTTTGAGAAGGGTACTGGACCGAGGAAGTTTTCCTTTAATGAATTGGCTCTTGCGACCACTAACTTTTCAGAGGGAGAGAAGCTTGGAGAGGGAGGGTTTGGTGGGGTCTATAGAGGTTTCTTGCGAGAACTGAACTCTTATGTTGCAGTTAAGAGGGTAACAAGGAACTCCCAACAGGGGATGAAGGAGTACGCATCTGAAGTGAAGATCTTCTGTCGATTGAGGCACCGGAACTTGGTGCGGCTCATGGGCTGGTGCCATCAAAAAGGAGAGCTCCTATTGGTTTACGAGTTGTTGCCAAATGGAAGCTTGAGCACCTGTCTTTTTGAAGAAAAAACCTTGTTAACATGGGCTATGAGGTATAGAATTGCTCTAGGCTTGGCCTCTTCGCTTCTGTACCTACATGAAGAATGGGAGCAGTGTGTGGTACACAGGGACATCAAGTCCAGTAATGTGATGCTGGACTCAGATTTTAATGCTAAGCTTGGAGATTTTGGGCTAGCCAGGCTTGTTGATCATGGTAAAGGGTCACAAACCACTGTTTTAGCGGGGACCATGGGCTACATGGCTCCTGAATGTTTCATGACAGGCAAGGCTAGTAAGGAATCTGACGTGTACAGTTTTGGAATTGTTGCATTGGAAATTTGCTGTGGAAGAAGAGCCGTGGAAACAAAGGCCGAAGAAAATCAGATCAGATTGGTGGAGTGGGTTTGGGACCTCTATGGCGTAGGAAAACTTCTTGAAGCTGCTGATCCAAGACTGTCTGCAGATTATGATGATCAACAAATGGAACGATTGATGATTGTCGGTCTTTGGTGTGCTCACCCGGATTGCAATGCTCGTCCTTCAATGAGGGAAGCAATTAGTGTCCTTAATTCTGAAGCTTTATTGCCTCTTCTTCCTATAAAAATGCCTGTGCCAATGTATTACGCTCCTCCGGCGGTGCAGACATCCTATAGCACTAGCCTTTCTGAGAGAAACCACACCCAGTTTTCCAACTCCTCTAATGGCACCGCGGACTCATCAAAGGTCTCAGAATCTTCTTCAACCTTGTCTCAATCCGCATCCCTATTGCACACACGCTAATTCGGTCGGAAATAGCCCTATGATTCAGGGTTTGTTATTTCATTTGAATTTGTTTCATTTCATTGTTGTTCATGAGATTCATATTATTTGTCCTTGGATCATAGTAAACTCCGATTTCATATATATGGTGTTCTGGTCGATCAATTCTTTCTTCAGTTAATAGTAATAATAGTCATTATATAGTAATCAAAGAAAATCATTTAGTAAATTTAGACTAAATCATAATCTAAAGCTATATTAGTATACAAGAAGTTACACTAATCCCTTTTATGCAAAGAAAAAATAAGAAGGAAAAGAAAAGAAAAACGCCTGTTTCGACTCTATTGGGGATATGAAAGCCTATATCAGTGTTGAGCATGCTTGCCAATGCATGGATGTTTACCTGATCTGAGTTTAAGGAAATTGAGCAGCCTGATTACATAATAGACTTTTCCAAAGACGTTGAGTGGGTGAGTGGGTTTAATAGGAAATAGGTGGGAACAAAGCATCAATGCATTAGACTTTTTCAAAGACGTTGAATGGGTTTAATAGGAAATAGGTAGGAACAAAGCATTAGACTTTTTGATAGAAGTTGAATAGGTTTAGTAGGAAATATGGTCAGGAACAAAGCATCATCACTGCTTACATATCGTTTGAGGCCAGCGTTTGAAGGAATTGCTCACCATATGACCACAAAACAATAAACAAAAATCCCCGCCACTTGCAATACCCATCATTTCCAATGTCAAAATATCACAACGACTAATACAAATTTATAGTACCGTTGATTAAGGCACTTAAAGATCCATTTCCCATGCGTGTTTTTCAATTAAGATTCTTAATTAATCTTATGATCCATTACAAAGATCAATTTCATCCATCAAATATTATTACATCAATCTTTTCTATTATTCATGCCATAAATTTTTTTTACTATTTTGATATAAAATTTAATTATTTTAACATTTTCTTTTTCTTTTTACAATTTGTCATTTCAAGTTTAATATTTAAATCAAAGGAAATCTGGAAGAAGTGATCCTTAACTAAGCAACCCACCATCAGTAATATGTTTTTTCTTTTGTTATTTCTTTTTGTCTTACCAATATGTTTACAATATTTTTTTCAAGTCAGAGAGTGGGAGAATTAGAAAGTTTTTTTACCATCATCAAAGCCATTCAAGTAGGCTATTTTTTGTATTACACTTTTAATTTCAAATTTTCTCTTTCTTTCTATTTTTTCGTATTTAAGATTTGCTTTGATGAAAATTTTCTTTAATTTTTGTAGCACCTTTGTCTTATAGAAATTTTTTTGAGTCTTAAGTTATTTTAATTCACATAATTATCACATTATTTCTTTAATTTTTTTTTAAGTATCCTTATCTTATTTATATTTTTGTAGTTTTTTTTTTTTTTTTTTCAGGTTCTTTTCATGTAGAATCACATTCAAAGAAATATATCAAGAATTCTTGCCTAATTTTGTTTTCTTTTTACTTTTTTTCTTTACTTTTTTGAAAATGTCTTTATATTTATATTACTTTTTTTTCCTTAGAAAATTTTAGGCTGTTTATTTTGATATAATTTTTGAGTTTCTATTTTTTATTTTTAAAGTATGCGTTTGAAGAAAAATATGTTTGATTTCTATGTATTTTATTTTTAAATTAATATTATTTTGAGTTTAATGGTTTTATTCATATTCGTTGTTAGTGCATTAAGTTAGTTTAAGTTGATAATTTTGTTCGATTCATCTTGATTTAGGAGTTTTTATATTATTATGTCTTACTCTCTATCAAAGATTCAAAGTTCTTGGGTCATCAATTAGGATGACACAAGTAAGTATAAAGAGGTCCGAGAAAGGCTAATGGGGGTAAATTAATTATGACATGAAGTTGATGTTAGATTTTGAATTTAGCTAAAAGTGTTTTAAAATTGGTTTTTAAACTCTACATGAGCGCTTAAGCACTTCTCAGTGCTCTCGAGGTAGTTTTCTCCAAATTCCCATTCATAATTTATTTTTATTATTTCCATATTTTAAAAATTATTTTTTTAGATTTAAGTGACCGTGAGACCCCAAATCATGGAGATATCAAGTATGAGCAAAATAAGTATATAGCTTTTGTTGCATCAATTAAGTCTCATATTGAATTTTCTTTTGATAGTGATTTTGATAAGGACGGTTGTGTATTTGATAATATTACTCTAGAATGTTAAAAGCTCTTGTATGAATGCATAAAATTGAAAATGGAAAGCATGCGTGTAAATGACAAATATGTTGAAATATTTGTATTGCTTGAATCATTCAAAGATGAGAAATCTACCTTAAAGAAAGAAAAAGAAAACTATCTTGAGAAAAGTCGAATGTAAATTATAAATATGTTGAAATATTTGTGTTGCTTGAATCATTCAAAGATGAGAAATCTACCATGAAAAATGAAGAAGAAAACTATCTTATGAAAATTCAATTTCTAGAAAATGAACATTAATCTTTGCTTGAAAGAAACAACTTTCTTTTCCTATAAATTGAACAACAAAAGAAAAATATGTATATAAATTCTTTTTTCAATTAATATTAATAATAGTCGATATATAGTAATCAATGACAATCATTCAGTAAATTTAGATCAAATCATATTCTAAAGCAATATCAGTACACAAGAAACTATACTAATCCTTTTTATGTAAAGGAAAAAAGAAAGAAAAAAAGAAAAAAAAAAGAGAGAAAAAAAAAAGAAAGAAAAGAAAAGAAAAAAGGAAAACACCTATTTGGACTCTTTTGAGGATATGAAAGCCTATGTCAATGTTGAGCATGGCTGTCAATGCATGGATGTTTACCAGATCTGAATTTAATGAAATTGAGTTGATGACATCAGCCTGGTTACATAATAAGACTTTTCCAAAGACCTTGAATGGGTTTAATAGGAAATAGGCTCCTCTAAGCATCAACGCATATATACGTATCTTCTATTATTTGACACCAGCGTTTGAAGGAATTGCTCACCATATGACCAAAGAAACAATAAACAATCCCACCACTTGCAATACCAATACAAGAAAATAATAATAACAAAAAGCCTGTTTGAAGGTTGTTGTTGTTTTTTTTTTTTGTTTTACTTTTTTTTTTTTCCAAGAATTGCTCTCCATGTGTCAAAAATAAATAAATAAGGGAAAAGTAGATTTTAATTCACTAATTAAAAAAAATTATATGTAAAAAAGTATTCTCAATTTTTATAAATCAGTTTTATTTTTATCTATTTAAAAATATTTTAAAATACATATACTATTTCATAAATCACATATTTATTTCCTGAAAGGATCCTTTACTTGTAGGATAATAACATCAATTGACAAATTTTTTAAAATGATTAAAATAAGAAATTAAAAAATACAACTAAATTTTAAAAACTTTAAAGCTAAAAATATAAAAATAAAATATTAATTTTCACTTTGTTAAATTATACTAATAGAAAATATAGATATCAAGAAAGAATTGGAAATACAATTAAAGTCAATTTTTTATTTTAATTTTTTTTTGTTTTAATTGTATTTAATTTCTAATTTTTTTTCTTTTAATTGTATTTAATTTTTAAATATTTTAATTTTAATTTTAAAATTTCTTATTTTATTGTTAATGGCACTAATAAATTTTTCATTAAATTTTATTTTAGAAAATGAGAAGATGAATATATTTATATATTACAGTATTTAAAATCATTATTAATTAGAGAATTAGAAAAATTTTATTTATCATTTGAGGATCTTGGAGAATTTTTCCAAAATGATTTGTATATAATATTATATAATAAAAAAATTATAATATTTTAGACCCTAAAATTTGTTATAATTTTATTTTTATATTAATTTTTAGCTAAATTTTACTTTTTAAAATTAAATTCTGATTACATATGATATTTTTGGTCCACTCATTATTTAATTATTAGTTTTTATTATTTTATATATTTTATTATTATTATTATTATTATTATTATTATTATTATTATTATTATTATTATATTTTTTATTTTCTTTATTTTCTCTCCTCTCTCTCTCCCATACCTTCCTCGACAACCCCACCCATTCTCCGTCTCAATTTGGGCCCATTTTGATTGATGAAATTTATCGGTCTAATTTGAAGTTTAGATTTGGCTCGAATATTTGTTTTGGACTTTGTACATTTCTGGATATTTACATTTGGACTATTTTTGTTTTTGCCATAAACCCATTTTGCAATTTCGTTGGCTAAGTACGAATTTATGACAAGTGAAATATGAAATTTCATGGAAAAAAGTGAGAATGAAGAAACTTGTTAAAATCCATGCAACAATTTATGGCGAAAAGTAATAGAAAAACAAGAAAGAAGAACACGCAGATTTAACATGGTTCGGTTAATTGCCTATGTCCACGGGAATAGGGAAACATGATTTTCACTATGTTAAAATTAGGGTTACATAAAAGGGTATTTATACTAATCATTAGGAATGAAATTTCAAAAATACCCATGACCGTACCATGGGGGGTGTTGCCCCCTGCATCCTCCCAACCTATCATTCACCTCACAACAAAAGAAGTACAAGTCTAAATGGCAAATGGCAAATGGCAAATGCCAACGCGAAGCGACGGTATTTGCCCCATTTTTCATTTTCTCCATATGTCTTTTCACTCAAATATGATTTACATACTACAACAAAATTGTAGGAAGACATTGAGCTTGTTGTAAGCTTATTTAGGAACACGTTTTATTTCCCACTACCATTTGATTTTATTTTTATTGATTTCTATAAATATTTGTTTATATATATTTATTGAGTGTGCATAGAATTGGATATCAAATAAACTTGAAAATTTGTTTAAATAAGATGAGTAATTCAATAAATATGTTTTAATAAAACAATAATTTTAAAATATTCTTCTCAATAAAAGAAAGTTTTTTTATTAATAAAAATTCAAAAAAAATGCTTTTAGAAAAAAAAATGTTTTTAATAGAATTTAAAAAAAAATGTTTTTAATAAAATTGTCCAAAATTTTCTTTGTTTAATAAAAATTGTTTTGAAAATAAAGTTGTCCCAAAAATTAATTTTTAATAAAATTTTCCAAAGATGTTTTTTAAAATAAAATTCTTTTTCCTTAATGAAAATGGGATGAAAAGTAATTTTTAGAAATAGAGGATTTAATTTTTTTTAATTAAAAATTATTTTGCAAATAATTTTTTTTAATAATTTGTATAAGTCACTTGACTTAAATGAAAATAAATTGATATACTTTTTTTTAAATAAAATCGTAAAATTCATTCATTTTTAGTAAAAGTGAGTAAAAATAATTTTTGTGATAAAATTGAAATTTTGTAATAAATTCTTTTGATACAATAAGTGTAAATAGCTTTTTTGAAAATTGAATACAAATGAAATTGAGAAAATAAATTAACTCTTTTTTATAAATAAATAAATTGAAATCACTAATTCAAAATTGTTTTTAATAAAATCCTTTGAAATTTTCGAAAAACTAATTTTTTCAAATTTATATTTTTTAATTAGTTCAATAAATCAATTTGCATAATTCTATTATCATTTATTTTGTACATTCATGTAATTTTATTTTGTCATTATCTTTGTGTACATTGTTTTATTCCTTTAATTTTGGTATCTATGATTAATTAATTAATTGTCACAGTTTTCTTAATTCGTTTAGTAGAGACTGTATGTATACGGGCTTAGAGGGGTGCTATGGCTCACCACCATACCTTTCCAATAGATAACTTGATCCCTAAACCCAAACTCGATTTTTCACGTACCTATTTTTTCCTTTAGAGTCACACTTAGGGTTTTTATTTTTTATTTTGTTTTTCCTTTAAAAAATAAAACAAAAAATAAGTGGTGACTCTAAGTTTTTTTCTAAAAATCATTTTTTCATCAATAAATAAAAAGCGAATCTAGTCATCGAGTGGGGACACACGTGAAAGATGTTTTTATCAAATTAAAATGATAAATTAATTTTTTGATAATTTTATTTAATATTATTAAGTAAAAGGGTATTTCAAAAAATAAATATATTACTTATGAAAAAGTGTATGTATTTTAAAATATTTTTAAATAAACAAGTATAAAATTGATTCATAAAGGTTGAGGTACTTTTTCTTAGATTTTATAAAATTAGTTAGTGAAAACCCACTTTTGCCAATAAATAATATCCTCATCATTTCCAATGTTTAAATGTCACAACAACTGCTACAAATTTGTACTTTTCATTAAGGCACTTAAAGATCCATTTCTCATGCATGTTTTTCAATCAAAATCCTTAATTAGTCTTATGATTCATTATAAAGATCAATTTCATCCATAAAATAATATTACATCAATCTTTTCTATTGTTCATATCATAATATTTTTTTTACTATTTTGACATAAAATTTAATAGTTTTAAATTTTTTCTATAATTTCTCATTTGATGTTTTAAAATTTAAATGCGTAACTAACCAACCCACTATCTCTAATATGTTTTTTTCTTTTTTTTCTCTTTTCATCTTTTTTATATTGGCAATATATTTACAATATTATTTTAAGGGAGAAAGTGGGAGAATTAGAAAGGTTATTTACCACCATCAAAGTCATTCAAGTAGATTATTTTTTGTACTACACTTTTAATTTCAAAATTTCACTTTCTTTCTTCATTTTTTTTTTCATTTTAAGATTTTCTTTGATGAAAATTCTATTTAATTTTTGTATCATTTGTTTTTGTGAGTCTTAAATGATTTTAATTCATGAACTTATCATAGTTTTCTTTAAATTTTTTTTTTTCAAATATCCTTATCATATTTATACTTTTGTATTTTTTTTAAGTATTTTCATCCAGAATCATACTCAAAGAATGATAAAAACAATCTTTGCCTAATTTTGTTTTCTTTTTATTTTTTTTCTTGCCATTTTTCTTTACTTTTTTTAAAAGGTTTTTATATTTTAACTTATTACTTTTTTTTTTCCCTAGAAATTATAGAATGTTTATTTTGATATCATTTTTGAATTCCTATTTTTATTTTTAAATTATGATTTTAATGAAAAATATGTTTAATTTCTATGTATTTTCTTCTTATATTAATATTATTTTGAGTTTAATGTTTTTATTCATATATTCATAAACAAGATTGAAATATTTTAAAAGCAAATATTTAAAAGTATGACATGATGTAATAATAAATGAATTATTCTAATACTCTTTTCACTATCCCATTTATGCATTCTTGCATTTCTTGCATTGTACATGACTTGAGTGATTAAGAGTTGCATTGAAGAACCAAGTCATGGGTTCCTTATATTACAAGTAGATTTTTTTTTTTCAAAATTGTTTCATAAACTTAGATAATCTATTTGAGACTATAGTGTAGTACCTCCTAATTAGAGGGATGACTAGTCTTAGTTATTAAGATGGGTTCTCATAATGAGTGCACTAGTGTGTATGGTTAGACATTGAACAACATCTACGATGAATTAAGACATTAACTATCAGGTAGTCATGATTTACTAAGCTACTAAACTACATGGACTCTCAACCTTGAGAGGATATTGAGTCTATGTTAAAATTATCATGAGACTTTGACTTATGTGTGAGACTCTAAATTGGTCATATATTCCCTATAAATTATGTTACTATTCATGGAAGTTGGTGGCAACATGTATTTTTAATAAAGACATCATGATATCTCATGAGATTAAGATAGTGTGTCCCTGTGGGTGATTCTAAGGACATGTGATCATGAAATCTATGGTTGTAATAATTCATTGAGTAGAATTTGACATATGCTCTTGTGAGTTAGAGTATATCAGTTGATCACATAATAAAAGGATTTATAACTTAAGGATTAAAAAGGTAAACTTGAGAGGTTGATATTATATACTTTATTATATTATATACACTAGTTCCTTGAGAGTCTTGATGTAATGGATAATGATTACTATTCAAAAAGTACATAATTTGGATGTTAAATATGATATATGTTACATCTTTTGGATAGTAATCATGTCATTTTTATTCAATTAACATGTTACCACTTTTTCAATTTTACTAATAAATCTTTTGAGTTGTGAAGCAATTTTTAAGGATAAATTGAAGTGAAATTGAGAAGAAGATATGTAGTAGCATTTGTGTGGAAAGAGAGAAATGATGATGTTTGAAAAGGGAGTTATTCAAAGGAAGATGAATTATTGAAGTGAAAATTGTCTTGATGAGAATGCACATGTTTAAGTGATTTTGGCATGCAATTCTTGCATGAAGGAAGCTAAGTTCGCATACCCATGCAAACTGGACCAACAAGGGTGCATTTATAAAGAGCTTTATGGTGAATTTGGCATGTTATATGAAGTTGGCATAGCCATGCCAAACATAGAATCAAGGATGAGTTCAACAAGGGCATTTTTGCATAGGAAAACATATGATCTTGCATGGCTTATATTTTTAATGAAATTTTCACATGAAGGAGGTAAGTTTGCATGCCTATGATAGCATGACCAAAAAGGTGCATTTTGTAGACTTTTGGAAGCTATTTCACATAGTTCTTATCCAATTTGCATCCCCATGAGAAATAAGTTCTTATGTGAAATTTGATTGTAACTCAAATTGTAGCCTTTGATTTTAAAGGATGGTTCTAGATTATCTTTAGGATATTGCCATGTGTCCATTTAACCATGAAAGCATAAATAAGAGTTGGAGATTTTCTTTGAGAATTTTTGGATCTTGAAATCAACTCTAGTTGTTTTGTATTGAAGATTTTCTTATCAAATACAACTTTATTTTATTCTCTTATTTTGTCACTAGTCAAATATGTATTGGGAGGTCAAATCTCCAAACACGAGTGGCTAAATATCATCTAGAAGCAAGATCTATGGTAATGTAGGGAATTGAAGCTTGAATTGCCAATGTATTTTGATTCAATTGATTGATTAATTGAATTTTGAGGATTTTTCTCTTGAAATTATCTTGAATCACTATTGCAATGCAAACTAAGTTAATTCATTAAATTCTTAAATCTAATTTTAATGAGATTGAATAGTTACATTGTATGAATCATTGGAAAATGATTTTAGATGATTTGAATATGTTAATTGAATTAATCTTTTGGATTAAATTACCTAATTAGAAGATAAATTAGATCTAGACTATAATATCATGACTTGCTCAAATGACCCTCCCTTAGGCTTATATAGGTGAACGAGAAGCTTCTAGAACCTTGGAGTCATCTACACTAATGGAGGAGTGTGGAAGGCTCTAAAGAGAGCTAAAGAAGTCCACACATCTCTACACCAAGGGTGGAAGGCAAGGGAAGCCTATAGAATATTCTAGAGACTTCCAAACATGTCTTGTAAAAGTGCACATAGCTTTTGTATAAAGTCTTCTAGATAATTCTAGGATAGTAGGGAACCTTTGTGGGTTCTAGAAACTTTCTAAGGTGCCTATAAATAGGTGAGGCCCTCATTTTTCCAAGACACCAAGTAAGTGAGCTTCCAAAGCATTGTAAGCATCCTTTGACAGCAATAAACTTCCATTTTTTAAGTATTGCCTGCGTGTGCCTACTAGCTTCCAAGTCATGTGCATCTTAGTCTAGCGAGCTAAGTATTGCGGGTAAGGTTGACTTAGCAAGATCAAGTGTCTTGACTTGTCTAAGTGGCACACATGAACTTAGGACGATATTAGCCCGGTTATGGTCATGGAGATTCATCTATTCCAGGAAACCCTAGGGACTTACTTGGAGTACACCACTTGTCATTAGAGAGTTGACTCTAGAGAGGAAATATGATTGACATATTTGGATAGAGACCAGTTCTCAAACCCCACCAATGTGGATTAGTTGAAGAAGTATTACATTTGAGACCATGGTCGCAGGATGGGTGGCCATCATTTTGGTTAGCCTTACACCTTATCACCTTTATTGATATATTAAACCATTGCTAGCCCATCGAGCCTCACGTGGTATGTTATAGCCTTATTTCTTTCTTATAGCCTTGATTACCATTTCTATACCCGGGTTGGGACCCTTTGGTGTATATGCATGCTTTGGTAGGAAAGTCTCATGAACTTTAGACTTATAGGCCTATCTTCTCATTCTTGTTACCATCTCCTTATCACCCATTTGTTCTATTTTACTATCATCACATTTCCATTCTCTTTCTTGCTTTTATCATTATTTGCTTCATTTTATCTCTTCTCTTCCTTGGGTTGATGATTCTTCACATCTTAGTGCAAAAAGGACAGTCATATCACTTCATTCATCCCATCATTTGGCATTGATTAAGAGATTTTAGTTTGAGAGGTTGTCTCATGGGTTGGGGTTCATGTATTCATTAGTGATTTGAGAGAGTTCATACATTCCTTATTTCTTTCCCATTGGAGTTCGATTTATTGATGATCAGAGCATGTGCACAAAAAAGAAAAGAAAAAGAAAGAGAAGCGCAATGACATGTTTGTGTATGGTATCTTGCTCCATTGGGCACTTATATCACCTTTTGATGTCTGTTTACTGGGTATATTTGTCATTGTGGGTTCCTGTGAGATTTTCATGAGTTTTCACTCCTTGAGCCACTCTTGTTATGCATTTGGAGTGTTGGGGGTTCATGTGAGAGTTCTATGGTATCCTATGCTTATTGGATCATGGTTCACATGTATTAGGTATGAGAGATGAGTGACCTTTTACTAGGGTCTCTAAATCATTGTCTTACCCACCGTTCCATCATTGGTGATATGACTTTCCTTTATTGTACTAACATGGATTGATCATCATCCATTCTACTTTCTCATTGCCTTCTTTTGTATCTTATCACCTCTTTCCAGATCATTGTTCCACATTTTATCTATTCCCTACATATTGATACACATTTCTGATTCGATACCTTCTTCACATCATTCACATGTTTCATTGATGGTTTGACCACTTATCCTTTCTCTTGTTTCGCCATCAACATTTCCTTTGGTTACCTTTAGGTTCATGGCTCATGAGATTTTTTCTATGCATTAAATTTTGTACATGAGGGTATGGGTTTGATCATTGGGTATTTGAGCCTAGTTTCCCTTCATTGCTTTCACTCTATCACCCTAGCCTACATTACGTCTCGTGTCTTAAGACCACCCTGAGGCCATGAGATCAGATGCTATCTTTGACAACCTCTACTTAGGTTGGTGTTTGGGATTTGGTTGATATATAGACATCGTTCTGTTTCTTCTTCTAGGAGATGCTTCTTTGATGCTTAGAGGTGATCTAGTGTTGGATGTAGACGATTGCTTTATTTTTATGGATGATATTTGACGTTGTTTGGCTTCCCATTCTACTGCACATCAGATATCCATACTGGGGCATATTCCCCTTTCATTTGGTTGAGATGAGCCCCTAGTGGAGCAATTTCTTTAAGCTTGGGCATTTTCATCGATTAGAGATCCCTAGTGGAGCATGTTGAGATGATATCAGTTCTAGTGGAGCATTGTTGAGCTTATTGACAGTTTTTATGATTCTAGGTTCCATTTGCGGAGTATTTTTGAGATAGACTAGTTGATCATTATTGAGTTGCAGGCAATTTTCAGTGCAGTGTATAGATCTTATATATTGGGGTATATTTCCTCATTTTGAGGTCACCAAATTCCCATCAGATTTAGTTAGAGATTCATCAGAGACATGCTTCTACTCTCGAGATTATCATATTCCTCATCATTTTGGTTATTCATTTGAGATTAGATTTAGAGTATCTTCCTTGAGACATCGGTTGATACTTCATTTTGATTTCTTAGCAGATTATTGTTGAGTTAGAGACAGTTGATTGATGATGTTGGATTCATCCTTTTGATTGTGCATTAAACATCCACACTGGGGCATATTCCCCATTTTCTCCGAGATTCCTAGTCGTTTTGGATCATGTGGCCATCTTATTCATGGTTATAGAGATGCTTGATGGATTTTGACGGATTCTTTATTGTACATCAGATATCCATACTGGGGCATATCCCCCTCTCCATGATGAGATTATGTTCGGGCAACGGTGTATAGATGGATGATCATTGTTGGTTGTTTATCTCATGACTTTGACATCAGATATCCATATTGGGGCATATTCTCTTCTCCTTTACGAGATTTGTTTGGGCAGTGGTATGAGGATGGATGATTAGTGTCGGTTGTTTACCTCATGACTTTGATATCAGATCTTATACTGGCGCATACTGCCCCATTTTCTTTGAGTATCCTTGAGATTGAGACAGTGACCAGCTTGGTTTTAGATTGTGCACTAGTTTAAAGCTTCTGATGATTAACTGTATCAGGACTTCCCTACATGGATTTGTTGAGATAGAGATGGATCACATCAGGTTTCACCCGAGGAGCATAGGTGGATCCTTTAGACAGATGTTCATGAGATAGATTGCTTTCACCATTGTTACCTTGCAGATTGGGTTATCCAGATGAGCAGTATTTTGTGCACTTTGAGATTTGTTTTTAAATGAGCCACGATATCCACACTTTGAGATTTACCTTTTGAGATTCGTCGGCAGAGCAACTTTTTAGACACAGAGAGTTCTTCCAGTTTGACTTTTCAGAGGTTTGTCATGGTGTATTGGTCCCTGACCCATTGATTTCAGCGGATGATTGATTTACTGGTTGTTTTAGCAAGTGAGCACCCTGGATACTGGGGCATATTTCCCTTCTTGAGCTCAGTAGTCCGACTTTTGTCACTTTGAGTATACGACTTTGAGCCCATTTACTTCCTATCCACTTTCAAGTTGGTCTTCTTTATCTGTTCCTTCTAGGCCTTGAGCCTCATAGCCTTGAGTTATCCATTCCTTCTAGACCCTGAGTCTTATAGCCCTGAGCTCTCTTTCTTCCCTTAGGTCCTGAGCCTGGTTGCCCTGAGCTATCGTTTCCTATAGACCTGGAGTCTTTCCAACCCTGAGTTGAGCCTTCATCATTTGGTCGCCCATGAGTGGTTTGACTGGGAGTTTGCGTATTGCATTCTCCTTCTAGCTGATTAGTCATAGAGCCCGGAGCTCATAGCCCTGAGCTATTCATTGTAACCCTAAGTTACTCATTGTATCATAACCTAGAGTCATTTACGTCATCCATAGCCCTGAGCTATTCATCGTAACTCTGAGTTGCTTATTGCATCATGACCCAGAGTCATTCATTCCACCCATAGCCTTGAGCTATTCATCATAACCTTGAGTTACTCATCGCATCATGACCCGAAGTCATTCATAGCATCCCGAGCCCTGAGCTTATGACCCAGAGTTGTTTGCATCCTTCACATCCTTAAGATGTTTCGTTTTCATCATTCTAGCCACTTATGAGTGGCCTCTACCCGGCACCATGAGCCGAAAAACATCATGATCAACTATTCAGTTAGAGCCCTGAGTTCTCGACCCAGAGTTGTTTCTTTTCCATTTAAGGCCTAGAGCTCACGACCTAGAGTCATTCACTCCATCTTGACCCAGAGTCATTCTTAGCATTTATAACCTTGAGCTCATGACCCAGAGTTGTTCATCCTATTTCCGACCCAGAGTCGTTCATCCTATTTCCAACCCAAAGTCGTTTGTCCTATTTTTGACCCAGAGTCGTTCATCTTGTCCATGACCAAGAGTTATTCATCTCATCCATGACTTTGAGTCATCATTTTCATCTTTTTCCATCTTTGTGTTACTCATCACATACCTTTCTCTCTTTACTGCCATCCCCCCACATAGAGTTGTTCCATCCTTGTTGTTGCAACCCCATGTTCTGACTCTACTATCGCCATGTGCTAAGACAAAATCTCTGGTCCTTCTTTAGTTCTTCGGTATAGTTCACTTCGTTCCACTCATTATTCATTTTTTCTACTCACATTCTCTACACTCATGATCTATACCGAAGAGGAGCATATTTGTAGACCCTCAATTTTGTCCTCCTACCACATGTCCTATTAGATACTTATTTGATACGTTACAGTAGTTCCTTGGTGGCCCATAGCTCCTTATACTACTTAACTTTTTTGAGCCACCTCGGAGACTTTGGCTGAGGGATTATCTGACCCCTTATTGTGACCTTTGGCAGCCCTAATTTAGAATTAGGCTTTTCATTCATTTTTAGGATAGTTTTTTAGATACATTTGGCCCATTAAGCACCACCATAAGCCTACTTAGATTCACCTTGACCCGTTTAGACCCACCTAGGCACCTTCTAGCCTACACACACTCACTTTGGATCCACTTAGGCATCCTGACCCACATATGTTACCTTTTAGGTAATTCCCACATGACTTACATAATTTGCATGATTTGCACTTTTAATGCTTGCATGTACTCGATTTCTTATTTATTTATTTATCTATTTATTTTATTTTATTTATTATTATTTGGTTAGTTATTTGTTTTTATTTATTTGTTTATTTGATAGAATATTGCATGAGATTGATGATTAATTGTGTAAACTGATGTCTTAATTATTTTTATGTACCTGTGATAGACATAATGTTTTTAATTGCATAATTTTAAATTAGTTTTAATTTTCAATTTCATGACCTTTACTAATTTTAATTCCTATTTTATTTTGGCATGAGATTCGAATGCACACATTGGAGAAGATTCTTGATGTAACGCACACGGCTGCATATATGTGGGGATATTTTATGCAACATGGAAAGGAGATTTATATTGTTAAAGAAAGGAAAGTGACAACTGCATTATTTTATAAAGTTACCTCTACCATGCATATAAGGGACACGGCTACAAGGAAGAGGAAGGAGTTGCTAGCCATAGAAGAATATATGGAAACTTCCATACAAAAAGGAATTTTTGGAGAGACAATCTCCATGGACGGGCAGATACATGGGAAGAAAGAGGATTTTATTATTTTCTAATTAGAGGCACAAATAGCAAGGAGATTCGATACTGAGATCAGGCACTATAAGGAAGGCATGCATTGCATCCTTTAAAAGCATCTCCATCTCTATAGAGGGGAGGACTCTCTTGGTCGTTTTTTGGGGTTTTTCAAGAGAGAGACTGGCAGCATCCATGGGGAAAAAGGGAGATACGTGACTATTTGTTGATTCACCGGAAATTCACCCGCGTTCGGGAAGGCGCGTAGAGACTGACCTTGCTGAATCTTGAAGGAGCAGTAGTCGCAACATTCTGAAGATGAAGGGCCGCATCATCCTTAGCGTGAAAAAGGCTGTTTGAAGGGATAAAAAAAAAAAATAGAGAGTTTTGAGAGTGTAAGAGAGATGCAAGGTGCAGCCGCACCCTTTAGGAATTCTTCTGGAACAACCACATCTTTGAGGAACTTTCAGCATCACCCACACCTTTGAGAGAACTTTTGGAACAGCCACATCTTTGAGGAACGACCAGCCGCACCAGACTTGGGACGATTTCAGCAAGCATAAGAGAGGGTGATGCCTTTGGGGAAGGAAGAACGACCAGCCGCATCATACTTGGGACGCTTTCAGCACGCATAAGAGAGTCTGACGCCTTTGAAGAAGCAAGAACAACCAGCTGCACCATTCTTGGGACGCTTTCAGCATACATCAGAAGAGAGGGTGACACCAAACGGGAAGGAGATCAGCAGCCGCACTAAGGGGAATCCGGGTGAGAGGAGCAAGATTATTTTATGGAATGTGAGAGGGTGCAGCCGCACCATTGAGAGGAGGATTTCCGGAATAGCCACACCATTGAGAGGACGATTTCTGAATCAGCCGCACCGTTGAGAGGACTTTCGGAGCAGCTGCACTATTGGAAGAAAGGAAACATTCAACCGTGCTCCTAGGTTTCAAAGACCACCAAGAAGAAGTCTTCAGCTACAGTGCATGGGCAGCCACCACACCATGCATCCTTGGCAATGATTCTTTTAAAATAAAAAAAATAGAAATCCTACTAGTGGAAAGTGACCTACACATTTCGGAAAAGGTGAATTTATTCTTCCTATTTCAATTTTGATTCATGAAATATTCAGTTCAATGCATAATTGTTTTAGAGTTTTATCTATTTAGTTTAATTATTTCTAATATCAATATATTTCCTGATGACAATTTATTAGTTTTAAAATTATTCCCATTCAATCTTTGTATTTTAAATTTTTATTGTAAATTCATGTTTAGCTTAGATGTTAATCTTTAATTTTTTAAAAAAATTTTCTTATCTAAATAAATTAATTATTATTGATTCATTATTCTAGCTTGAAGATTATGATTTTTGTTTAATGTAGTTACAATTTATTATTCTTAGTTTGACAAATTAGATTTTTTAAATATTGGTTTAGCCAATTTTTGTTGATAATGGAAAGGTTAGGATTTTTTAAGAGTTTGGGCAATTCATGACGATGGTTTAAAATTTAGAATTTTGATTAGCATTATTACTATTTTTTTTTTCTCAATTAGGAAGTTCATAATTTCATTTAATTTAGTTTTAATTTATCTTTTAGTTTAGATGTTATTAAATTTTAGTTTATTATTTCAATTGATTCCATGCCACTCTTTTTATATCCAAAGGTTGTTAATTTTAATTCATGATTTATCTTTTTAGTTTTAGAATTTAAGTTGGTTCGTTTATTTCGTTTCGTGTTGATGTATTCGTGTTTTAATAAATAAATAACTAAAAATAAAGAAATACATATATATATATATATATATATATATATATATATATATATATATATATATATATATATATATATATATATATATACACTCTAATTTTGATTGATCTTGTTTTAGTTGATATTTTTTAGAATTTTAATTAGTTTGATTGATTTTTTAGTGGAATTATTATTATATTGTGTCATTTGACTTTATTTACTAACTCCATGCATTTTTTGTTTTAATATGGCAGAATGAGAATTGTGTTTAAGTTTAGTTTGGTATATTATATTAAATTCATAAAATACAAATTCATGTAATTCTACTTTTGAAAAATAAAAAAAATAATATAGTTTGATCTTTATTTAGTTTAGTTGTGATTGATTTAATTATTAGCTGTTTATTTATTTATTTGCTACTAATCTAATGCTTTGTAACTTATTTATTTATTTATTTATCAATGAGATTGAATCTATGGGTTAAAAATTCAGTTTAAAATAAAAATAAAAAAAATCTATTGAAGGTGGTTTGAATTGACTTTAGGTTTAGTTAAAATTATAGTTTGTTGAAATGATTGATTTTTATGTGTTAAGTATTATATTTTAAACTTGCCTTAATTAGTGATAAAAATGTTTGTTAAGCTCAAATTTATTTTATTAACGTAAGCTTATTAAAAAAAAAGAAAAAATTATTTAATTCCTTGTGTTCGTATTTCATTCCATTCATATTTTATTTTATTCATATTTATTTGTCTGTGTCATCAACTTATCCATTTGATTATGAGTTTAATTTTATAGGTTAGAAATTTAGTCTCAGGTAGTTTTTTAATTTAATTTGTGGTTAAGGTAAAATGTTAGTTTGTTAAAATAATTGATCATGTGTGTTAAGAATTTAAGTTTAGATTGGCTTTAATTAGTGTTTAATTGTTTTTAAGCCTAGATTTCATTTTAATAATGTAAGTTTATTTCGAAATTAGATTCCCTGAATTCATATTTTGTTTTAGTTTCCTTTCGTTTAAATTGATTCATTTTAATTATTTTAGGAGTTTGTATAATTTTAGGTCATTAATAAAATCAATTCTATTTTTGAAAATTCATGCCTTTAGTTTACTTTGATTTAGTTTCGCACATCTATTCGATTTAGGTATTTTATATAATATTAGTTCATTAATAAAGTTAATTCTATGTTTGAAAATTATTGCTTGCTCTGATTTAATTTGGCTCATTTTAGTTAATCTAGATGCGTTTGTCTGTTTAATTGATCTCATGCTAATTCTTGATTGTTATTCTTAATAGATGTGTTTCTTGAGTATTTGTCATTAATTCTTGGTGGGTATCTCGTTAGCTTATTTGATCTAAGTTTGAATAGTTTATTGCTTTGGTAGTCTCTAGTAAAATTTATTTTTCGGAGGCCATCGAAAAATAGTGAAGATTAGCCTCCATTCTCACCACTTCAATTTTCTCGGTTGTCAAAAATTCTACTTTGTGATTTTGTTCTCTTTTGTTTTGCTTGGTATTTGATTCATACATTTTATTGTTTTCAAATTAATTTCTTTTATTTTTAAAACATAACACTATTCTCAAAAAATCCCTTTAAAAATCCATTTCAAAAATTTATTTAGAGTTCTTAGAATCAAAATTTCATTCCCTTTAGGAATCCATTTCAAAAATTCATTTACAGTTCTTAGAATCGAAATCTCATTTTCTCAAATAATGTGCAACCATGTTTTGATCGGTTTGCATCTTTCTTAAATTTCAAATAAAATTACAGTTTTGAGTAAGACATGAATCCAAGCTTGTGGTCCCAAACAAATGGGATAATTCCAGGCTAGATTTGTGTATATCAATTGGGGAATTGGTGAAACCCCTACATAAGAAAATCTTTTCAAATTTTTTTTTTTGCTACCACCCTGCTATTTATTGTAATCATATTTACATTTTTCTTTTTAGGAATTGTATACTAGATATATATGATAATTAATTATTCCGAATTCTGATAATTTTTGCTAATTAATTAGATAAGCATGCTAGGATTTATTATTTATTATTTATTATCTAACCCCCATGTCCCGAGGAAACGCATTAGGAGTTATATATATGTTATCTAGGTACGTTCCCAAAATTTCATGAATATGCATATCATTGCCCTTGTTTGATGTCATACTTGATTGTCTCGATGCTTGTTTGATCGTCCTTGATAAAATGCATGTCGTGTGTCATATTTTTGAATTAACCATTGATGTTTTGTGATAGCGCTTAAGAAGTGGTTCAGGTATGCACCCTAACTCTCCTTTATTGTGATTGATCTCCTTATTTAACATGCTACTTTCTGAAATCACCTAGCTTACTTAGGTATCTACAATTAGTCAATTAATTACCACATTACCCCCAATTTAGTTAGTAGAGACCTCTTTAGGGCTTAGAGGGGTGCTACCTCCTGGAGGTACCTTCCCAATAAGTAACCTGATCCCCGGACTTAGACTCGGGTTTTTTCAAAGACAAGTTTTTCCAAAAATTATGGAGTCATTTTTTTTAAGGTTTTATTTCTTGTTTTATTTTCCCTTTAAAATAAAAATAAAATAAGTGGCGACTTCGACTTTTCCAAAAATTATTTTTCACAAATAAAAAGCGAGTCTTGTCGATTGAGTGGGGACGCACGTGAAAATGCGGGTCCACAAACTCATAGTCATTTTCATCTTTTATTGTAATTTGTCACATTTTTTCACTTGGTCATGCTCATTTCTTTACTTCCCATTCAAGCCTTAATTACTGGGATTAATCCATCTTAGTGGACGGTGCCTAAAACCGCTATACTATAATAACTTGTACTAAAACCATTTTTTATTAGGTATAAGTTACTCAAGAATAGTGAATTAGGTTATAAATTATGTTTTGATGACAAAAAAATTTTATTGATTAGATAGTAGGTCATGGACTTGAGTTTTATCTCATTATAATATAAATAAAATATTGGAGTGTAGTTGACTCTTTATAGTGGGATGTTGAGTCAACTTCAAAATTAGATTCTAAGGGAGTTAGTATTTTTCTATGGGTCTTAGTGGTCCCTACTTAAACTATAGATTCGTGGTGGCACAATTTTGAGGCTATTTTTTTTTGGTTTCTAATTTATATGTGTGCATAAGGGAGTTTTGGTAAAAACATAAGGTTACATTGGATCATATAAATTGTCCTTTTAGACTAGGTTAATTA
This sequence comes from Vitis cinerea var. helleri x Vitis riparia, assembly GCA_946000715.1. NCBI lineage: Eukaryota > Viridiplantae > Streptophyta > Magnoliopsida > Vitales > Vitaceae > Vitis > Vitis cinerea var. helleri x Vitis riparia. Next base: position 11,279,385 of record OX253994.1, read on the forward strand.
ATTAATTGGAGCTTAATAGGATAACTTAATTAATTAGGACCTAAATAGGCTATATTAATCGACTCAAGCCTAAGTTGGGATCAAGTCACTTAAGCCAATAGGGAAGCCTGATTTGCACCTTATTCGAGAGTGAAGTCATTGCCAATTGGAATCAAAGGTGTAGAAAGATGGAGAAGATTCCTTAGTAACAACACCAATTCTTGGCTTAGGTTGGTTCCTGATTCAAAAAAAATTTGGAACTAATTTTCAATGAGATTATACTAGCTCAAAACTTTAAACCAGAGTGGTTGTTGTTGAACCAAAACTTAAAAAATAATAATAAATAAATAAATAATAGTTGTATAATGATTGGTTTTCTCCATGGGGAAAACTTAGTATCAACTTTGCTAGTGGTAAATACTTTGGGGATATGATTGAAGTGAGGAAAGAAAGAGATAGAAAAAGCAAGAAAAGAAAAGAAAAGCAAAACATATTTTTTTAATTTTAGGAGGGGAAGGAAACCTAAAGAAAAAGAAACTAAAAAGTAAAACAGGTTTCCAAGAAGGAAGGTGATTGAAATTCCCACCCTCAAACTCATATTCCAAACATGGTCTTGAACTAGTGCTTATGGCTTTTGGAACAGACTTAGCATTTACACCCAAGTGGGTGGGTTCTAGTCAACAAAAGCATCAACCACTTCAATAAAGGATTAACTCAGTCTATTTACAACTTTTTAGGTTTTTGCAATCAGATGATTTGGATGGGTTTATCCTTGTATCAAAAGGCTTGCCTATGGTTTATTAAGCTAGCAAAGGACATGCAATCTTGGTTGCATACCTTGAAATCTTCACAACCAAAAGGTATGTCCCTGGGAGTACTACTTTTGGTCCTCATAGCCTTAGCTTGGCTTAGTGGAAACTTTTTTCAATCCTCGTGAGTACTCATCCAAGAGAAGCCCTTTTCAACCTTAGATAACTAAACTAAAGGTGAGGTGACTTAGGAGTTGAAGCTTTCAACCCCTATCAATGAAGCAACAACACACAAACAAAAAACAAAACATAAAAACATAAAAACTAAAAAATAAAACTTTAAATAAATAAAAATAACATTACAAAAAGAAAAACAAACTACTCTTAAACATCCTAAACATCTTAACTGTTGGCATCTTAGATATAAGCAATGGAAGCAATACCGATTTTTATAAGGTTGATCTTTTAGGGTTAAAGTACTAACCTTTAGGTTTGGATGTTCCCAAACCTTAAATTCTAAGTATTGAAGACGATCTTAAAGTTGTTGAAAGTCTTGTAAACCCACGATCTTTCGCCTAATGACTCAACCTTGTTCTTGGCACGCTTCAATGGGGATGAAAAGAGGGTGGAGGTTATGGTTTTCTTTTTCTCTGGATGTTGGAAGACAAAGAATTATGAAAACCCCAACCCCTAGAGGGTATTTATAGGTTTCCTAAGAGAACTTAAGTGACTTGAGCCTACATGGAATTAGGTCACTTAATCTAGCCCAAAATGGGTCCTAATTGATTAATTAACCCAATAGGGCCTACTAATTAACCAATTAGCCTAATCTAAAGACCTTGTTCACTTACCCCTTTGTAACCTTGCATAATTACCAAAATGCCATTATGCACCAAAGTGAACCTAGAGCCAATTCGACCCTTATATATCCGTGCCAACAAAGTATGTGAGCTCAGAACGGGGACCACTAGAACCCATAGGAGTACTGACTTCCTCATAATCCAATTCTAAATTTGATTCAACATTCCACTATAGAGAATCAATTGAACTCCAGTATCTTACGTAAATAACAACAAGACATTACGTGATCGGGTTTGTGACTTGCTATCCATTATATTCAGTCTACTCATGAACTGATGTCTGTAATCTAACAAGGTGAAAGCTATCAGCCTTTCAAGACAACCTCTACTATCTTTGAGTTACAGATCTTCCCACTATGTATTCAACTGACATGTCTTAGCTTTCAAAGAGCCTATGTCAAGTTCTACTTAAGGAACTACTATGACCATAGTTTCTACGAACACACCTTCTTAGGATCATCTAAGGGGACACTCTATCTTAATCCCATGAGATATCATGGTGCCTATATTGAAAATACCTATTGCCACCGACTTCCATCAATAGTGACCCAATCCATAAGGAATATAGGATCAACTTACGATCTTACTCGTAGGTCAAAGCCATTGCTAACTTTAGCACAAGCTCAACACAATGAAGTAGCTTAGTGAGGTCATGACTACTTAATAACCTTAAGTCATGACTCCCTGTAGGTCGTGTCTAATGTGTAACCATACACACTAGTGCATGCCCATCGATGATTCATGAAATGAGGCTTTACTAGATTTTGAATTTTGGTTTTTCCTTTGGTTTTCTTTTTGAAAATACCTTTGTTTCTTCTTTCAAATTTGATTGTAAAATGTTTTTTTTTAAACCTATTTTGGCTAAGATTTCAAGTATCTTTAATGGTTTTCTTTGTGTCCAAGGATCAAGTCTCTCTCACTAGGCTTTGATCCTTTTTTAATTTTTATTTTTATTTTTTTTATGTTTGATAAAATCAATAATTACCCTCATGTTTAATGTGATTTCAAAAGGCTTTTCTAAAAGGATTTTATATTAGCCATTTTCATTCTTTTAATCTTTTTCCATGGCCATTTGGGACCTGAAATAGTAGTTGTTTTTGTAGGCATTGATGGCCACCATGATTATTGGTACGTAATGCAGGATTTCATATGAGAATATCCTCATTTATAGGTACTTCTTTGTGATTTCAATATTATTTTCCATATGTCAATGCTAATTTAGCTCTACATGCCTCTTATGAGCTCAATTTCATATACTCGTTTGAGGGTTGATGAGGATTGAATGTCATATGGATTAATCCATGACTCTTTCTTTTGGCCTAAATCACTCATTTTTCACATTAATGGTTTTTCAGATTTTCTTGATTTTGCAAATATAGATAAATCTCACAAGTCTTAAATAAATGGGGTAATATTCAATCCTCCTAATCATTAGAGGGTTGGGGATATGGATTAATCCATGGAAATTAATTTAGGCATTGGTAAGGCCCAAATACTTTGATTTTCAAAAATCAAAGCATTTCTTATGCCCAATTTTTTTTTTAAGGATGCTTGAAGCACTTCTGTTGCATTGGATATGACATCATCACTAGATGTAGCTTACCATTATTGGATGCACCGCTCGAGCACCTAAGGTGCTTAAGCGCTATTATAGAAAGTCTAGAACTTGAGAGCTAGTTCTTGAGTTTTCGATGATCGTATTCTATAAAAATCTCATTTTTTTGGATAAAGTAATGTGCATGATGACTTTGTCATGCTTCAAATTGCTTCCATACTCTCTAAGAGTTACAAATAATGATAAAAACTATTTTTTACAACAAAATCCTATACTCCAAAGAATTGGAGTTTACAAATCATTCTAAGATAAAAACGAGATTTTTATATCAACAAAAATCTTGTACGTACCTCTTATGAGGCTTACAACCCATCTAGGAAAAGAAATTAATAATCCAAATAATTATTACATCCCCAACAAAAAGCAATCACAATTATAATCATCATATTATAACAAAATCATAATATAAAATGCACATTCATTATCCCTAGGGTCATGGGACAAACAAAATACCCTACAAAACCCCTTAGAATAGTTCTAACAAGCTTACTAACATATGGCTCTTATACTAGTTCAAGAGAAAAACTTGGATCTCTCCATTTACCAAGCCTATATTAGGTTAGGAACATGCTTGACTACCCTAGGCTTCTCTAAATCCTATGCACAATGAAAAAAAGAATGGAATTTTAAAACTTTATATGGATTTAGAATATGCAAACAAAAGCCATACTTGAGATTTGATTGTTCTCAAATCTATTCTACTCGATAAAGATATGGAATGAAGTTGTAAGAAGTCCCATAAACTCAAAGTCTTCCACCTAATGACTCAAACCTTGATCTTGACATACTTTCAATAAGGATGGAAGGAATGGCAAAAACTGTGACTCTCTCTCTCTCTCTCTCTCTCTCTCTCTCTCTCTTTTTAGAGGTGGAAGACGACTCTCTAGAAAAATATATGGGAACCTTAACCTTAAGAGGGTATTTATAGGGTTTCCTATTCGGCTTAAGTGACTTGAGCCTACTAAGGGCTTAGGTCACTTAATCTAACACAAAATGGGTCTGAATTGATTAATTAACTCAATAGGACTTATTAATTAATAAATTAGCCAAATCCAAAAACCTTGTTCACTTACCCATATTCAACCTTGAGTAATTACCAAAACACCTTTATGCACAAAAGTGAACTTAGAGTTAATCCAACCTTCATAACTTGTGCTAACAAGGTATACGAACCTAGCGTAGGGACCATTACAACCCATAGGAGTACTGGCTCCCTTAGAATTCAATTGTAAAGTTGATTTAACATCCCATTATAGAGAATCAACTGAACTCCACTATCCTATGTAAATAGCAATGAGACAACATGTGCTTAGGTCTATGACCTACTATCCATTGTGTTTAGTCTCCCCATGAACTGGTGTCCATACTATAATAAGATGAAAGCTATTAGCCTTTTAAGACTACCTTTACTATCCTTAAGTTATAGATCCTCCTATTGTGTATTCAACTAACATATTTTAGTTCTCTAAGAACGTAATATCAAGTTTCACTTAAGGAACTACTATGACCATAGTTCCATGAACATACCTTCTTAGGATCACCCAATGGGATATATTATCTTAATCATATGAGATATCATGATGCCTCTATTAAGAATACCTGTTGCTACTGACTTCCATCAATAGTGATACAATCCATAAGGAATATATGATTAGCTTACAATCTCACTCTTAGGTCAAAGCCACTGCTAACTTCATCATAAGCTCAATATTTTCTCAAGGTTGAAATAATAAAATAAAACAACTTGGTAAGGTTATAACTACTTGATAACCTTAAGTCATGACTCACTGAAGGTCTTATCCAATGTGTAACCATACATACTAATGCATTCTCTATGAGAAACGTATCTTGATAGCTAAGACCAACCATCCTTCTAATTAGGAGGTAGTGTACTATAACCTCTAATAGGTTGCCTAGACCCATGAACCAGTTGTGAACTAATCACCTATTTGTAAGGAACTTATGATTTGGATCTTCTGTGCAACTCTTGATGCTCCCAAGTCACATACAATGGAAAAGATGAAAGTCAAAGTGTTTACAAGATATAAAGCATGGAAATAGGCTAAATAAAAGTGAACGAGAACTTTATTAAATAAATAATAAAATCTAAGAGTTTATTATATCACGTCATACTTTTAAGGGCTTTATCCTAACACATACTTGTTGGCCTATTATGATCCTTATGCATGTTTAGTGTATTTTAATTCACCTTGATTCATGTTTAGCCATCGTTGATTCTTGGTTATGATTATATATATCTTGTATAAGTTTGGTGGCCCTTGTTATGATTTTGTGTATCTTATCTTACTTTTGAACTAACCTTCTTTTTTTGTGTAAGTGCACTACCCAAATTTGGGCATTATTAAGGTATAATACCTTTCTTGATTTATTTGTTTGATATGCATGCCTTGCTTTGAGTGTTTTCCTATTATGCTCTCATTTGTTATCACCATTACCTTGTTATATCTTGTTGTTGTCCCTTGATAGTCATTAGTTTATTAGTCAATTGTCTTAGTTTCCTTTACTTGTTTAGTAAAGACTTCTTTTGGGCTTAGAGTGATATTACCCTATGATACCTTCCCAATAAGTAACTTGATCCTTGGACTTGGACTTGATTTTTTGTAAACATGCTTTTCTTTTAAAAAGGAGTCACTCTTAAGTTTTTGTTTCTTATATTATTTTAGTTTTTAAAAATAAACAAAAATAATTAACAATTCTAACTTTTTTAAAAAATTAATTTTTTATATTAAAAAGCGAGCTCGTTGTTGAATAGGAATGCACGGTTCCATAGAAAGAAGTATTTCTATGTTTCTTAGTAGGGTGTTTTGCACCCAAAAGGTTAATGAATCCATATGAATACAATGCCCTAGTATATCAAAATATAATAATATTTTATTTACACTATATACATTAAATGAAACCTCAATCATACAAAATTAAATAAATCTAGATTATAACACACATACACATACATATATATTTGTGTGTGTCTATATATTTATAATTTTCTTATATAAAATAAATAAATAATTTTTTTCTAATAAAATATTCGGACATAAGTTGACGTCATTCAATTAGTTTATGTAAATCCTTCATCTAGATGTAAACATGATGCAAATGCTTACACACAATCAAGCAATACACCATCATTCTCGAACTTTTATCAAATGATACATGCCTGTACCCAAATACATTCCTCATTTAAAGTCTTTTCAAGGGTAAACTTTTGTTTTTTTGGCACCAAAGATCTCACTCTCATCTTAATTTGCCCTCTTTATGGTAATTTCATTTCTCATTTTTCTTTTCTTTCCATTTTGTTTTCTTTGGGGTCCTTTCATTCTTGTTTTCATTTCACATAACCATTTCTTTATTTTTCCATACACACAACCATGGATGCAAATGAATGTAATAATGAAATATGCAACCATTGTCCAATCCCAACTCAACTAATAATACCCAAGCATATAAAATAAGTGGTTTAAATATAAAACAACACTCAAATTTTTTTTACAAATAATCTCTATTGTTTTCAATACTAACATATCATTAATGAATTTCAATTTCGTCTTTTAAACGCACTCCAAATAATTATAATGCTTCACATAAATATTTCACTTTAATTTACATTAGTTGTGTCATTATTAGATTTAAATTTTTCTCCAACATGATTTTCATTAAATATCAATTAAAAATTCATATAAATGTAAAAAAATTAAAACAATAATCATATATATGGAATCACTTGCAACATGTCACCACAAAAAAATATAACTTTCGATAATAATATCCACAAAATTTTCTACTAAAACATATTAAATGAAAATTTTGGGAACAAACCACCCTACCAAAATCTGAAAATTTAATTGTTGAATTGGAAATTTAATTGTTGAATTGGAAATTCAACTCTATGACGATGTTCCTCATGTAAAATAGAACATTCTTTTAGAATTTCACTCAAAATGGAAGATGTTTATTATGTCATTATTGATTTTCATTAAAAATCAATTAAGACTTCATATAAGTGCCAAAAAATAAATAAATAAAACAATAATCATATAATCAACTGCAAAATATCACCATAATAAATAGATCTAACTTTGGATGATAATATCCACAAATTTTTTATTAAAATATATTAAACGAAAATCTTGGTAATAAACCATCCTACCAAAATCCGAAAATCTAATAATTAGATTAGAAATCCGAGTGTACATTTCCTATGTGAAATAGAATATTACTAATGCTTAATAGTATTTGTTTTTTTACTTAACTCTAAATAATACTTAAATACTTGATAGTATTAAGTATTAGGTTGTTTGTTTTTGTAATATTTTATTTCTATTAAGTGTTAAAAAGTAAAGAAAAATCAACATGTTACTTTTTTCATTTAGAAAAAGCTAAATGTTTTTGGTTTTTTCTAATCATGAAAAAGTTCATATTAAGTCATGAAAAAGTAGAAAAACAAAACAATTTAAAGTCTAAAAACAAATTATTTTAAGCAAAAAGCTAAAATAACAAGCACCCTCTAAGACATTCTGGAACTAACCCCTTTTTCTTTTCCGTTATTTTTCTTTTCTTTTCTCCCCCTCCTCTCTCTCTCTCATCTCGTGCAACTCTTTTTCTCTCTTATTGATTCTTTCATTTCCCCTTTTAGTTCTTCACCTTTTCAATATATTTTTCTTTCTATAACTCTTACTCGCTTCACTGTTTCACGTCATCCTCTTCCATTATTTATTTATTTATTTATTTGTTTTTTTTTTCTCAGCGGCTTTGAGCTTCCTCTTCTCTTCCCATTTTTTTTTCTTTTACGCGCCAGTCATTACTATTATTATTATTATTTCACAACTTCCTTATATTATTACTTTTTTTTATGCATATTCCCCAAACATATTTTAATTTCTCGAAAATTAAATGTTTATTATATATATATATATATATATATGTGTGTGTGTGTGTTTTTAAGACTATTGCTTTTTTAAAAAAAAATTCAATTTCCTATTTTTCAATAAAATTTAACTTCAAATAATACCAAGTAATATACCTACATTTTTACAAACTTAATTAAATCTCAAAAAATCAAAATGATTACCAATTATAAAAATTAAATTCATTCGTTATAATATGATATTCTACTTTTTTTTAATAACCTCTTATAACAATTCTACACAATAGAAAATTCAACATGTTTTTCTCATTAAATTTCTCTAATAATTACCCAATAAATTAAATTAATTCTTACCATATACTTAATATCTTAACATTCAATTTTGTAAAATCTAATATCTCAATCGTTCAATACTTAAATTTTTCTTTAAATTTAAATTTAATTTATGAAATTGTCACTCTTTAAATTTTACCTAACTAAAATATCAAACTATTGACTTTGGGATAACTATTAAAAAGTTTTGTCCAATTAAATATTGACACGAAAATCTTTACCATTCTTTCTTACCATTTAACTGAAAATTTTATGAAAAATTTTCTAAGCAACCTGGGTATTACTGGCAGATTTGAAACAAAGACTGTAAACCTTGTTACGGGGCATTAAGAGAGAAAATCATTATTCTTTGGTCCTTATAGCTAGCTTGTTTTCTTTTATCATCCGAGGATTATTTGGGGGATTATCGGAGTTTTTTCTGAGGAAATGAACTGCAGCAGAACTTGGCAAATTTTCTTGTTAGGCTCTCATATTGCAGTTTTGAAAAGATTTACAGGTATATCCAATTTGGCCTCAACTACCCTGTTCATCTTTGAGTATTTGGCTAGGAAAGCTCATTGTTTTGGATTAGTCATTTCTTCACTGTTTCTTCTGTAGAGGGTTTCACAAGTATAGGAAAGCAGAAAGATATCTAATATCCATAAAGCTAATATCATGACTACCAATCAAACATAATAATAATAAAATAAATCTAATATTATGATTAAATTGTTAGGTTAGCAATCTCAATTCCAGAATAAATTGTTAGCTTGACCTTTGAACAAAAATTAGTTGTTCCGTCACATATTTCTAGATCATAGATTATCCAAACTATGGAGGCTTAAGTTATGTCATTGAAAACTTGAGCATCGTTAGGTTGCCATTGCTAGAAGGTCAAAGCAATCAAATCCAGCTTTCAGAAATATGTAACGTGAGCTACAATTGATTTAGGCCACAGGTAAGTTATACAAAGAAAGCATACGCTACAGATGAAAAAACACCTAAACAGTTTACTATTTAATATTTAATAGTTTTTGGTGAGGATTCTACTTCTAAACATGAGCAAGAGAAAGCTTCTTACTTTAGGAACTATTTTAGGCTACCAAATCCCTTTGAAAGTTCCTACCTCATAATGTTGCCAATTTTATTGGAATTTATTTAAGAGTTGGTTGGATAGTGATTTTAGGAAGTGTTTTTAGTTCAAAAAATATTTTTGAAAAAAAAAAATGTGTTCGGTAAAATTTAGGAAACACCTTTAAAAATCTAAAAACTTAGTTGTAGTATTTTTTGGAGAAACACTTGATAGATGATTCTCCTCAAAACACTTCCAGAAAAAAACGCTTCTAGTAGAAACACTGTCAAATGCATTCGAAGGCAAGGATTTAGTTGGCTGAGGGCCTAAACACGGTATATCAAGGAAGTTACTTTTAGGAGTATAAATATATTTAAGAGTGTGTTTGATAGTGTTACTATTTAAAGTATTTTTAATGAAAGTGTTTTTCTCCAAAAGCGTTTTTAGGAGAATCACCTATAACATTTTTCTTCATAAAACAATACAAGTGGTTTTTCAATACTACAAGTAATTGTTCATATTTTTAAAAGTGTTTCCTAAATTTTGCCAAAACAGTTAATTATTATTATTATTATTTTAAAAAAAACATCTTTTAAGCCAAAAACACTTTGTAGAATAAGAGTGCGTTTGGTAGTGATTTTATGAATTGTTTTTAGACTTTTTAATATTTAAAAATTGTTATCTTGCAAGTATTAAAAAAAGTTAAAAACACTTCTGAGGATCATTAGCAAATGCACACTAAGTGTCAAATAGACTCTAAATATATTCATCATTCCAACATTAGGGAAAGGTCTTTTTTTTTTTTAAAAAAAAAAGAAAACTAATTAGCTAACAAAGTTTTCCCCTAAGGTTCTAATCGACCCTCATTGTTTCCTCAAAAGTAATGGGTTGAAAATGAGGTTGTCAACAATCCATCTAAGCCTTTCCTTGCCCATGATACATTAGACTAAATTTTCGCAATTGTATTTTTCAAATAGCTTATGCTTTTGATCCAAACCTTATCACAACCATGAGTATTTCCTGGCAATTGATGCTAACTACCTGCCTTAAGTTTCATAATTCTTACATCCCTTCAGTTTTTGCTTACAAACAAAGAGGAAAATGTCGAGATATATCGATGATATATCGCCGATATATCATGTATCGGAAGGGGTCAACACGATATTTCGTGGGAAAAAATCAGAGGGGAGATATTTTCGTAAATATCGCCAAAATATCGGTGATATATCGGTTCGGGGAGATATATCGGAGATTTTTTGAAAAAATTGCCTCTGGTGGCAAAATATCGGCGATATATCGGGGATAAATCGTCAATCTTTTGGTAATATTTCCCCTCCTTCATGCAATGTGATCTGACGGCCCAGATCACGCCCGTGTTGATTCGACGGCCTAGATGTGATTCCAATGGTAATATGGCGATCCAACGGCCAGATTGCTCCCAATTTTTTATCCAATGGCCAAAATTAATTTTCAATGGTAAATTAATGTTCCAACGACTATTTTGGCCCAAATTTATTCTATAAATAGCCCAAATTTCATCTATTTCATCTATTTTTGCTTTCATTCTTCATTTGCTCTCTCATTACTCCAATTTTTATTAAGGTTGCTCAATTATTTAATTATTTTAAGGTATATTTGTTTTAAATTGTAATTAATTTTGTTTGCAATTGTAATTAATTCATGTATTTTCAATTAATTAGTATGTTTGCAATATGGATGATTTAAAGTTATTTTTACATTCAATTATAATTAATTTTTATATTTTTATTGAATTAACTTAGGTCAATTTGATTATTTAATTATAAATTGATATGTTTATTTTATATGATTATTTGTGATTTAAACTAGTTAACTTAGCTAAATTATTTAATTAATTTAATTAACATGCTAAATTATTTAATTAATTTAATTAACATGAACTAATATATTTTGAATATGAAATATGTTTATTTAATGAATTAATATGTAAAAATTATTGATATATAATTAAATGAAGTATTTTATGTGACTTTATAATGAGAACAATTACAAAATTAACATTTCTTATAGATCGACATGATATAATTATATCTAATATCACAAATTATATCATATGTATATCAAATTTTTCAATAAAACAACTTTAAAATGTCCATTATACTTCTAATTATATTATTATGAGGTTTTCCTTACATTTCCATGAGTTTTTAACAATTTTAAGCCTACTGATATTTTTTTCCAGAATATCCGCCGATATATCTCCGATATATCCGATATATCTATAAAATTGAAGTACCGATATATCCGTGATTACCGATATTTTTATCCTTGGTTACAAATGCTATATACCCCACTGATAAAGTTTGTTCTGATTAGGTAATAGAAAATTTGAGTGCTTCAGCTATACATGAAACAAGATAAGCTGGAGAAACTTATATTTATGATTCAGAATCCTATTTAAATGAAACTTTTTGGTTCATGATTGATGTTTATTAGTCTTTTCTCTTGAATGAATTTCAAAAACCATTAATGCAGGTTGCTTGTTTTTTTTTTTTTTCCTTAATAATTTCTCTTTGAAATACAGTATAAATTCAGATTCAGGTCATGTTTCCATGCTGAAACTGCCTCTATATGCTCTGGCCACGCAGGTATGTCATGGGTGTGATTCATTATTATTTTTCTAACTCCTTGTTTATCAATTTTTCGCCCACCAACTTACGTTTTTAAGCCCCTAATGCATTGCCCTCTTTGTGTACTGGTGAAAAATTGCTTGTCTTACTGTTTCCACTTTATTATTCTTCACACTTGTGGTTTAAAATGATGTGATGAGGAGTTGCTGCCAACTGTGATCACTACTTAGGAATTATTAGCAAGCTCAGGACCATTTGTTGAAATGGCTGTAGACAATGTTCTGAGTTTCTTTGTGAGTTCTCCAAATACCTCACCTTCTCTGGTAAGACTTCCTGGATTCAACTAGAACTGAATGTTCATTTTTCTTTTCCATTTCCTTAACAGAAAATGTCAAGGGAACTCTTTTAATCCATACTCAATCACATTCTACACTTCGACTAAGTGGCATGGGGAAATTGTATATTAGTGGATGAGGCAATGGATGTGGAAAACCAAGAAAAATTAAGTAGAGGGCCACTCGCCCCTTCATATATATACATATATATATATATATATATGATCAGATTCATATGATATAAATTCACCTAAAAAAAATCTATTTATTAAATAAGGTTATCGAAGTTGATAAATTTGATTTAAATATAATTATGCTTAACCCAAACCGATTACCCTCAATCCTACTACTTCTAACTCTCAATTGCTTCAAATATTTTGAAACAAAACCTCCTTTTAAATGCTATTTTGATTTTATACTCCTGTGTTAACATTTTTTTTTTTTTAATGGGTAATCACTTTGAGAAAGTACGGAAGATTGTTGACATTATAGTGGAAATGACACCCCATAAAAAGGATGAAACTTGACATAATTATCATCTGGTTCCCCTAGATTCCACACATAAACTTGCATCCAAATCTGCTGCTTATCAAATTTGATTAAGTGGCATGGGGAAATTGTATATTACTGGATGAGGCAATGGATGTGGAAAACCAAGAGAAATTAAGTAGAGGGCCACTCGCCCCTTCATATATATATATATATAGAATTTTAGATGAGTGATTTGACTTATGTCAGTAATGTAGAAAAGTTTAGTAGGTAAGATAGATAAATGGTCTTGAATTTAATAAGAGAGATGACTCTCGATAGAAGTGAATGGTGAAGAAACTCTTTGAACTTTTATGAGCATGGGCGCCATGCATCTTCAACAATTAGTTAGCTATATATGGCCGACATTGATTTTTGAATTTTGTTCATTTCATTTCATATGAGTTTGAGAAAATAGAGTCAGTATATGAAATCCGGAAGGATGGGATTTGAATATCAACCCTTTTAGAAGTGATATGACTTGTGGCAGTAGCACCCAAAAAAAAGGATTTCAATGAAGCGAATTTAAGATGAGTCACTTTCATCTTCATCATATCCCATTTATTTATATATTTTTTTATTAAAAATAAAATAAAATAAGTGAAAATTTAAGATGAGTCACTTTCATCTTCATCATATCCCATTTATTTATATATTTTTTTATTAAAAATAAAATAAAATAAGTGAAAATTTAAGATGAGTCACTTTCATCTTCATCATATCCCCATTTATTTATTTATTTTTTATTAAAAAATAAAATAAAATAAGTGGGTATGAAATTTTTTTGTATTTGTCCCTTTCAATTTTTTTTTTCCTTCTTCAAAATTTTAATTTTTTAAAAATTAAATAATATTTAAAATAAATATAATTATAAATAAATATATATTATAAAATTTTATAATTTATTTTTGTAAAAGGAGAAAACTCTTATTTTGTATAATTTGAAAGGCCAAAATAAAAAAATCAATTAAAATATTTTTTATGTGATATTATATATAACTGGCGAGGGGTGCATGATATTGGTTTTAAAAATATTTCTCAAACTCAATTCAAACTCATTTATCTGTACTCTAAACTAACGAGCAAGGTGTGATAAATATAAAAAAAATATCTATTCGGGATAAGGAATAAGAGGATTTAGAATCAACTTTATGATTGATAAATTATGTTTTTATTGAATAATACAAGTTTAATGGTGGAATCTGTGGCATGTGTTGTACAAAAGTTTTGAATATCAAATATTTATCACGGGACAACGACTAAAAGAAAAAGGAAACTGCATATGTAGATAGTACAAGGAAATTGTGTTCCCAAAAAAACAAGCTATATGAATGTGGCTACTTTAATTAGTTTAGTTAGGATTTTGAGCATCCTTCTTTTATGGATAATCACCTTTTGACTTTGTGAAATTTATTGTACCTTGAGAAAGAAATTAAAGACCCACAAGAAATTGCAAACACCAAGACATATAGAGATATGGCCCAATCAAAGCATGGGTGCACCAAGACTTCTTGTATAAATGCATGGTCACAAATTCAGCTAGTTAGGTAGCCTAGTTTGACTAAGGTGGCATGGCCAAATTATACATGAGAACAAATGAGGCATAAAATGAGCGCCAACCATAAGAAAGTGTTAGGAATTTGAGGCTAATCTAACTTATGGTAATCACCCTAAAGGGGGGGTGAATAGGGGTGATGGTCTCTTTTTCACAAATTTAAACTATGCAAAAATAAGAGACAATTATATGCAAGTATATAATAAACAAAATAAAGGCAATTGCATATAATTTAAAAGAGTTAAGGAAGAGAGAGTGCAAACACGAGAGTTTATAGTGGTTCGGCACTTCCTTACCTACGTCCACTCTCCTCAACCTCCTAACCGAGTGAGGGTTCCACTATCTTGAAGCTTCAACCAAGTTTCCAATCTCTTTACAATTGGATTATGGTTCCAATTCACCCTCTTGGACTTTTGGCTCTAAGCACCCTTTACACTTCTTAAGAGTTATCCCACTCTTGAACAACCTCTCAAGTGATACCCCTCACTTGAGAAAATTCCTCTCAAAGATTTACAAATAAAATGATCTCTCAAAAATCCTAGTACAAGAACTTTAAACTCAAATGATACAAGAGAAACTAGGATTGAATGGTGCACTAAAGATATGCAAGTTTTGGAATAATGGTGCACTCAAAAATACTCTTCCAAGGCTCAAATATAATCCAGAAAGATTTGGGAAGGTTTTGCACATGAAACAATGAAGTTTGGAGCCTTTTTATAGAAGAAAAAAGTCATACTAGCTGTTGGGGGTTCGACCGGTCGAGGTAGGGGTCGACCGGTTGACTAGCTGTTAGGAAAAGTGACCGTTGGGCCTCAACGAACCTCAACCGGTCCTCGACCGGATCTCAACCGGTTGAGGTTCAACCTTGACCGGGAAGAGAAGGCCACTGGGAGATAGAGAAACTTTTTGGCCTCCCTCAACCGGTCCTCAACCGGATGAGCACAATCAGTCGACCGGTTGAACCGGTTGAGCCATTTTTTTGGCTCAACACTCAACCTTTTTCAACTTAAAACCTTTTAACATAAGTTTGAAAATCATTTAACACAAGGTTTTAGTTGAAAACATGAAATCATCCAATTCTTAAGATATTTAAAACAATATTACTCTTAGATGACTTTGGTGCATAAATAAAGAATGAAATGCATGAAAGTCCTAGTGCACCAACAACCTTACAAAGAGATCTTAAGAAGCTTTGGTCTTGAAAAACTCTTCTCTTTGAGGTGGTCTTCTTCTTCATGATTTCTCCTTGGCTTGATTTGTCTTTGGATTGCCACTTTGGAAGTCATCTTGCCTAATCACACTTAAAATATGATCATTAGTTCTAAAACTTATTTTGTTATCATCAAAATCAAGATTAACCAAACCTTGGTTTCACAGAAAGTTTTAAGGTTAATTTCCTAGTCAAGAGGTAGTGTGCATATGGAGACAAGAACAAATAGACATGTGTTGGTTGTAGAAAAGAGTCACTAAAAATTAATACTCCTAAACTATATGAATTAAGGATTTGAAAAATGTTTTTAAAAATTATTGTATAATATTAAATTAAGTGATCGAATTTTAAAAATCTAATGACATGCTATATCCTTAACAATTGTTTCTTAAATGGTTTTCTATTCTGTGAAATGAAAAATAGTGAAACACATTTGATATAAAAAATCATAAAAAAAAAATCATAAAACAATTTTTTTCTTAAAATAAAAAATAGGATGCTTTTAAGAAATATTTTTAATTAATAGTTTCTATTTATTTTCTAAAAATTATTTTTAAAAATAATTATATAGATATAGAGAATGATTAAAAAATAAAACATTATGTATGAAGTTATTTTAAAACATATTTAAAAATATAAAAAATGGGTTAATAACATTTTAAATTTTCAAACAAACTTTTGTTTTACAAAATACCGAAAATTGTTTTTAAAAAATATTTTTCAAAATTGTTTGGAAATACTCTAAAAATAGAGTTTTATTTTATTTTATTTTCAATTTTTTTAATGTTATTTGATTTTATTTTATATTAGAGGTATAAAATAGTTGAGAATTCAAAAGAAAACACTAACCCTTGATCAAGTTGAACAATAATGAAGGGCATTATATGAAGAAACCAAAACTCTAGGTAGTCCTAATCTTTGACTGCCATAGTCTTTGTTTGAAGCTCTCAACTCCCATCCAAAGTAAAATGTTTGTTCTAGACAAAATTAGGTGACAACAAAAACCCATTAAGAAAAAAAAAAAGTGGGAAAAAGAAAAAGATTATTATATCTACACCATTATTTCTATTTTGCACCAAAACTTAAATCAAAAGCTACTTCTATTAAAGTTAAATGTGAAAGCTACTTCTATTAAAGTAAAATGTGAATGGCTTTTGTAGAAAGAATCTTTAAAAAGAGATTTTAGAAATGAAAATTACTTTACATAGAATTTTCAATCATTTTATAAAAAGTTATAGGTTATGTTTCGTCTAAAAGTAACAAGGAAGACAAAAAAAATGTTAAAAAAATAATTTTTTCATATTTGATTGTAATATTAAAAATGATAAAGAAAATCAAATATAATTAAAATTGATTAGAAATTTATACATTTAAAATTATTTAATCTTTATATCGATGATTTTAAGATAAATGAAATGAGTTAGAAATAATAAATAAAAATAATTTGTTGACTTTAAATTTATTTTTTATTTTCTTCTACTTTTTTTATTATTTAATTATTTATATTTTCTCTTAAATTTTTTGATAACCAAACATAACCATAATGTCCAATTTTAATTACCAAATAGTTTTAAAGTTTTAGTGTTAATAAAGCATCACTATAATTAATTATAGGCCAGTGATAATCACATGAGCATGTTTTTTATTAAAAAAATGTATAAATGTTAAATTTATAATATATTAACCTCTAATCCATTACATAATTATTTTATTAAAAATTATAATTAATACAGCAAAAAGACATTGCATGCCTATATTTTAACAAATATTTTCTAAGTTTTAGTATTAGTAAAATATCATCATAATTAATTATAGGTAAGTGATAATCACATCACTTGGTTACATCATCCATCTTCCAATATTCATAGTTAGATTAATCTAACTCAATTAATTATTGTGATAAGAAAATTAATCCACCTTTAATTTTATTCAGTCACATGATAAATCACCTGGTTCTTTTCAAAGTCAAAGTTTCTCACACGGTATTAATCTTCAATTGGTTAATCCTAGTATTTTATTTTATTTTTATCATTTTATGATCTCATCAATGTACAAATTAAATTGAGATTACTTAATTGGGAAAGCAAATATTAATTTATTTGGAATATGATCAAGCTCTTGTAATTATGAGATTATAATTGGAATAATATATATATATATATGTTCTATTTCTTTTTTTTTTAAATAATTTTTAAATGACAAAAATCTAATGTCTTTGTTGATAATTATTTTTAATTTAAAAAAAAAAAAAAAAAAATATAGTGTTTTCAGATAATATCTTTTAATTATTTTTATTTATTTTTAAAAAATAATTATATAAAAATAAAGAATAATTAAAAATAAAGTACTAAAAAGAAGGGTTAACAACATTTTAGGTTCAAATAGATTTTTCTATCATTTTCAAAAGCAGTTAGGAAGTAGATTCCAACTCCAGTATCTCATTCATGTCATCATTTTGGAAGAAAAGTTTAAAAAAAAAATAAAATGAAAAAATTAAAACAACAAAACTTAAAAGAAGTAGCTTAAAAGAATGGGTTAAAAAAAGAAATTAAAAGATAGACAATAAAGTTGACCCATTCACATGAAATTAAAGTATGAACTAGAATACAATTACAAGCTAAAAAGTATGAAAAAAGCAGCTTCTCTTCTAGGTTGACACGCAAGGAAGCCAGCCAAATAAACATTAAACTGCATTATAATGATAGTAAGTGCCAATATCTCCTCCCATATTTTCACGTCTCAACCCCATCTACTTCCTTCACAACTTCTTTACCAAGAGATTGACTCCATTCTCAGGCTCTATCAACAGCCTGAGTGCAGCTGAGTGTTTATAATTAGGAGAAAGGGAGAATGAAAAATTGGACAGTATCAGACTTATCAGTATCTTGAGCTCAACCATGGCCAAATTCTGGCCAAGGCACACCCTTGGACCGACCCCGAACGGCATGTACAAGTGTGGGAGCTTGCAGGCACCTGTGATCCCATTTTTGAACCTCTCAGGGTTGAACTTAAGCGCGTCAGGTCCCCAATTTTCCGGGTCTGTGTGCAGTGTCACCACCAGGTTCCATACATTCACCCCCTTTGGCACATGGATGCCTCCGAATTTCATGTCCGCTAAGGCCTCCCTCGACATCACCGGTACTGGCGGGTAGAGTCGCAGTGATTCGTAGATCACCATCGTCATCTGCCAATCCAAATTAAAATATATTGTTGACTCATCAACCTAACACTTCAACATATAAACTAATGAGTTTAGGTTGGTGACCTAACGGTGTATACTTAATTACAGTACCTGTTTCATTTTGCGGATCATATCCGCATCTGGTGTTCTGCCCTTACAGATTTCGATTACTTCTTCCCGAACCCGAGCCTGCCAATCAGGATTTGCAGCCAGGAGCATGAGGCACCATACAGCGGACACCGCAGTGGTCTCATAGCCAGCCAAGTAGATGTTCTTGCAGTTATCGACAATGAAGTTGTCTGTTGCTTCTTGGCTTAGGTCGCTTTTCTTAGCTCCCTCAAGGACCATCTGCAGCAGGTCTTTTTCATGGGCAGCTAATTCCTTTCTCTCACTCACTACCTTTAGAATCAAATTCCGGACATCCTTTTGTAGTGCCCAAGCATCTCTGTTGCGCTTGATAGGAATATATCTGTTATCATATAGTAAAATCGATCATTTATATATATATTTTAATTTTGGTATGATTTTAGCCATGAAGTTATATAGGAGAAAGCTTGGTACCTCATTCCGGGAATAAACGAAAAAGCTTTCTTGGACATGGCCTCTTGGAGAGCTTTAAGCTTCAAGAAAATCTCTTCCCCTTTTGTGTAACTGCCACCAAAACAAGCCCTTGAGATCACATCTCCTGAGAAGCTTCTCATGTGCTCGTCGATTCTTATGTCTGCAATTCCACCCTCTGCCTCGATCTTACTCCTCCATGAGTTCAACAGTGTGTCTACGGACTCAGTAATTAGGCCTATCATTCCCTGCAAGTGATCCGCATATTAGGCTTCCAACAAGCAACAACACAATTATAGAATCAAAGTAGAAGTTATCACATGGTAAATCATACCTTGACCTTCTCCATGTACAATTCAGGAGCAAGGATTTTTCTATTATGAGCCCAGACAGCTCCATTCGAGGTTAGAATGCCCTGGCCGAGCAAAGGACCGAACTCTCTCTGTTGGTATGAGGGCTTCCCAAAGTCCAAGGATGAGCATGTAGTAATTTCTCTAACAATATCAGGTTGATTCGCATGTAATATTTGTGTGTTACCAAGTGAAAACATGAACACTTGACCTGTAAAAAACCACATTCGGTAAAATTTTAGCTGTTGGCCAATTAAATTCCATGGAGAACGACTTCATACAATTATTTGACCAACAAAGTTCAAAGTTGGCGATCATAGTTATCAATTTGCTATCGATAATTAACTTTGTGCGAGAATGGAGATGATGGATGGATGATGAAGAAAGATGAAATTTGAATCCTACCATATTTGTTTCGCCACTGCTCGAAAAAAGGGAATAGAGCAGCAGCACAGTTGTGGGTGTCGGTGGAGGAGTCCTTCACTGCCGTGGACCGTGACTTCTTGATCTCCCTTATGTTGCCGAGCAGAAAAGACGGTGGCGGGCCACTGATCCCTTGGCTCCTCAGAATAGATCTCAGCTTCTCCGGCTTAACCACCAGGGCATTATACAGGCGAAAGAACAGTCCAAGAACACCCGCCAAAGCTAGAGATATGAACACCTTAACTGTAAAAGCCTCCATTTCCGAAACCCTAACTCTCCTTCGCTCTACTGCTTCCTTGGGGGTCTTGGGTTGTCTTCTTCATTCAGTATGAGGCCATTTATATAGGGATACTGCGAGATTTTTTGTGTCACGCCCCCAAACCGAATTTAGGGGCTAAAATTGTAATTTAAAAAAATAATTAATTTAATTTAATAAGGATAATAAGATTTTTTTCGTGTTTAAAATCCTTAGTTATAAAACTATAAATTAGATATTTCTTGTCTAGAAAGGAAGATTTGGAAGTTTGGGTTGAAGATCGATTTTCTAACTTAGATTCTAACTCCTAGATTAATATTTTAGATTTATTAATTAGTTTTGAACATATTAAATATTCTTTGAAAAATCCCAATTTAAATTAAGGTTTGTTTATTTAACTTTTAGATAAAAAAGTTTGAAAATTTGTGAATATAGATTGATTCATTACCGAAGATAGGAAATTTTCAAAGAAAATTTTGAGATTGTTGATTGAATTGATTGAAAAAAAAAAAAAGGAAATCAATTGGAGGGAAAAAAGAAAAAGAAAAAGAAAAACGAAGACATTGTGAGATTGTTGACTTAAAAAAAATGGGGGATATCAATTGTGTGGCTGTGAGAGGGAGGAGGGAGATAGTTTGTATAAGGTAGAGAGTGGAATAAATTAAATAATGATAATGAATTTAGTTGGTGGAATTGGTGGAGTTATTAAAAGTAGTAAGTATTTTGTTATGTAAGGGGATATTGGGTAATAATAATAATAATAATAATAATAATAATAATATTGTGTAATAATAATAATAATAATAATAATAATATAATTTAAGTATATAAAACAAATAGATTATTATAATAAGATTTGGAACGGATATGAGTTTATGAAAATTTGGATATTGTTTAGGAAGTTGAAAATAATATTATGTGGTAATAATATTAATATGAGAAATTAATTAGGATCCCTAATACTAAATAAAATATTTTTAGAATTGTCAAATTTATACATTTAGATAAATAATCAATAATAATAATTGTATATGATATTATGTTAGGTGAGAAGCAAAATTTTCAAGTAAAATTCTTCAAGAGTGCTTTTTCAAGGTAAGAGAAATTAATACAGATTTTGTAAAAGGAAATAATTTTCCATTTATATTGTATTTTGAAACGTGTGAAAATATTATTTTATTTCTATGCATGGATTAAGATATGTTTTATATGAAAAATATGTTTAAGCATTTTCTTTGATTATGAAAAAAAAATGAAAATTTGTGGAGATATGATGTTTTGTTTTGTAAGTTCGAATTAATGAAATAAAGTATTTGACTTTGATTTATATAACCTTAATTAGCAGATTATAATTGTTGACATATTTTGTCATAGTCAATGGGTTATAATTGTTGACATTTTCGGCCTTAACCAATGGGTTATAATAGTTGATGTTATATGACTCAAGTCAACGCGTTCTAATAATTAACCTTATGACTCTAGTCAATTGATTATAATTGTTGACCTTTTATTTGTCCATCTTAAAAGGAACAAATTTAAGGTTAGTCACTTATTTGTGAAGTCCTACCTAATTGGGCACCATTTGTTATTCGATAACTAGAATAAAGATATTTTGAATGTATTTGATTTGGTTTTAATATGAAATTGTTTTGACATAAATATGAAAATGTTTTGGTTGAACAGTTTTGAATGCGTTAGCATATTGAATTCAAAAGTTTTTATGAAAATGCTAATATGTTATATCTCTTGTTTTCCAATTATAATTGAAAATGTTTGATCCATGAAACTGTATTGATATTCCTTGTTGGGCTTTAAGTGCATTCCTCTTCGTTGATAATTTTTTAGGCACTCTCAGATCGGGTGAAGAGTGATAGCTAGGCTAGAGAATTTTTCTTTGTTAGAATTTTGATTCAAACTTTATTTTGGACATTATTTAGATATTAAAATTTAATTCTTGTTTGAATTATTTAAGTTTGAAGTTATTTGAACAATAACACTTTAATTGATGTGTTAGTTTTAAAGTTGAGAATTGAACATTATAGAATTTATTTATCTTACTAATTTGATTGAAAATCATCTAACTGTAAGATTAATGTTTGTGTTGTTTCCACTTTGAGTTTTAGGACTTTAGGTGGCCCTTGGAGTGGGTTTTGGGTCGTGACATTTTGGGCATAAGAATAACAAGACTTGAAGATTAGAAGATTAGGGCAACTCCATGTGCAAGCCTGCTAGCCCAGTCTAGATAGAAAAGTCGTCATTTGCTTGCCTCAACAAACTGTTTGAGATTGACCAGGTCGAAAGGAATCATGGTGTGCTACTTATAGAAAAGAATATGTTGGGTCATTCTTACTCAAGTTAAGCCATTTGTAATCCTTCTTATTCCATGGCTAGCACCATTGACTCTTATGTCGGGCAAGCACTTTGTGCTGAAGGACTTTTCTTTCTACGAGGCAACTTGTCTTGCTAATGCTGAGAGAAGATAGGCTCGTCTAGATGCTTGGGAGAAAAAGTGCCAAGAGGGGACTTTGCACCAAGCCCTTCGTTCAACTTCTCAGGTAACTTCAAGCCCATCCCCCGACTAGCACAAAAGAAGACTATTGTTTGGCCTCAGGCTTAGGCGACTATGACCAAGCCGGATGAGATGTTCGGAGTAGAGCGGATTGAGTGGTGTGACACCATTGAGCCAATCGTGCCATCTATAATTAAAGAATTGGAAGAAGAAGAAGAAGAAATGGTTTCCAATCCATGAGCCGACTTCTGCAAGCGACAATAGAAAAGGCTAAATGAGATCATTGAACTCGAGCCCTCATAAAAAAAACAAAAGATGGGCGGCAAAAAGGGCTCATCCATTAAGCTTGTTGTCACTCCTCTTTCGGTGCCAATTCCCTCGTCTTCGTCCATTTCTAAGGCACAGGACATGGAAAACATTCCTTTTCATGGGCTAAGGGAGATGGTCACCATATCAAGTGATGACTCCATGCCTAGTACACAAACTTCGTCTACTGCTCCCATCGATGTGCCCAACCGAGAAGAGTCAAACGTTCTTTTGGAGTGCTTTCCCACATTCACCAATATGGAGCCTACAACATTTCATATGAATAAGCTCTTCCCAATGTTGGAGAGGATTCCAGTGGATGTGACTGTTGACCCCCAGTAAAATTTCATAGCTTGTGTCTCACATGGGATCATAGATGACACCATTGAAGCGATCATGCACTTGAACGATTACACATCCATGCAAAAAAACGGAAGTGGTATGATTCCTTTTATACATAATGTATGTGCTTTACATATCATTTTCTTTTTTTACTAATTCTCTTTAGTTCTTTGCGATAGATTGTAGTCGAGGTCTGAAATCTGATGAGACAACGTTCTCAACTAATTGAATGGTTGAAAGTAGCCAAAAAAATTAGGACGTACATGGCCTATGGAGCGGACTACTAGAAGGAATTGTTGGCAAAACTGGAGACAACTAAGGCAACCAAAGTCGTGGCATGAAAGGTGTTAGTTGAAAGTGCAGGCCTACTGAGGAAGGTGGAATTGAAGAATGATATGTTTCAAGCCAAGATCCATCAGTTAAAATTGGATATGGTAGTCTTAGAATCATCCAAGGCCAGAACTAAAGAAGAAAGTGCTCGGCTGAAATTGAAGCTCAAGTAGACCATGTCCAACTTTGCCAAGGAAAAGAAGGAGTTGGAGGTGGCCTATCAACAATAAGTAGATGACATATTCTTCTACGGCTACTACTGTTGTATGAAAAAACATGTCATCACCGATGACATCCCTGATGACATCCCTAGCATTCCATCAAACAAGGAAGATGAAGCCGACCTAGATGAGGGTGTCGGGCAAGGGGATGACTCGAGAGTGGAAAACAAATCTACAGCAATCGGTCTTGAAGATTAGGACACATACATGAGGTTGCTGCTTTCGTTGTTTTTTCTCTTGGTCATTTAGGCCTTTTTATTGTATAGACATTGGCCTTTTAACCCTTTTTGGATGTTAGAAATGAACACAACTTTTTGTTTATGGAATTTGCCTGTGTATTTGGTTTGCATCATCATATTCACTACTTGGCATAAGTTATTCTCTTGGCCTTGAGTGACATTAACTATTTCAGGCTTTTTGGTCTTTCTTCCATGAGAGCTTATTACTTGTTTTAAGGCTTATGCTGCTTAGAATATGCCTTTAACTTATGGCTTGTGCCATATTGGCCATGCCATTTATAGTCCGACTTATTATCCACTCAAAAATGAAATGCAATACGACTTATGCACAACTTGTTTATTGATAATATTTCTTCAAGTTTGCTGCATTCCAAGGATGGAGCAGTAACTTTTTGACAATCTTATAATGTTTTAAAAAAATTCCAAAAATTTTAAACGATGTTCCTTACCTCTTGAAGTTGATCATGAAATGTTATTTGAGTCAAAAAGCTTTTCTCAAAGTCAAGTTATGATAATCTCTTTTAGCATGTTCTGTTTAGGACGACTTCTATATACTTGAGAGAACTTTGAAAAATTAAATTACCTTTTGATCTTTTCAATTTAAACGAATATTTTCCTAGATTATTGAATTCTTAAAATTGAATTTTGACACATATAATATTAAAAAATATGTTTTCTTGAGGGAGATATGATTTTTCAAGATCACATTTACTACATATGATTGAATTTGGACAATTGATCAATTATAGTGTTCTAAAACTTCTTGTGAATACCTTATGCCCTTGGATTAATTTTTTGTACAATATAGACATCTTAAATGACCTAGTTCTAGACCTTTTAGAACTTTTGGATGTTTTTGCTTAAATTTGTTATTTGAATGAGTGCTTGGGTTTTTGTATGTTGTTCTAGATGTGTAGGATATTTTTCTTGAAAATATTTGTAATTAAATTCCACTTCAAGATATTTTTTAGGATTTGTTTCATGATGCTCTCTATTATGACTACGTGTCGATAATCTTGTACCTTGCTTGACTTTGTTATTTATTTTAGAGTTATTTAACCTATCTAGTATCATATATTAGATATAATGAGGATGTATAATTCATTCCATGGTCAAATAATGCTTCTAGGCATTTAATTAGGATTTTTATTATAAATGCTATTATTCTACCCCTTTGTCCTATGTCTTGTCTTGGTCACTAATTTTGATATCTTTAACTCCCTTGTACATTAGCTTAGCTTTAACATTGAGCTTCATGTATGTCATTTACGATAGTTAATGTTATTTAGGGTCTCAAACCTATTTTTTGGCAATGTATGAAGGCTTGTTTTGTTGATTGCATGAGATGTATGTCTTTGAGTTTATTTTTCCTTGTCCTTCGATCTTGCTAAGTTCTTGCTTATTTGTTTGAATTATGCATGTACAATGGGTATTAAGATTCACTATCATTATTATTTGTCATTATACTTGTTCTAACCCACTCTAGCATTTTTGAAAGCACCTTACACATTATGCATGCTATCCAGGTACGTCTCTCCCCCTTTTTATCCATTTAGTTTTGTAAATAAATATGCTTTGTGTGTAAAATACCCTCATGCTTGATTGTGTTTTGAATTGCGTTGACTAGTGTTTGGTCTCTTGAATAGAATTGAATGCATGTTGTAAGATATATATCTTAATGTTTGAACTAATTTTGATGTCTTATGATAGTGCTGGAGTTGCAGTTTATGTAAGCATACTATCATTTCCTTATGATTGTATTTTGACTTCTTGTTTGGCATGATAGTGATAATGGAGTTTTGAAATCACCACAGCCCATCTAAGTATCCTTAATAAACTGCCTAATTGCTATATTTCCCTCAACTTAGCTAGTAGAGACCTTATTAGGGCTTGGAGGGGTGCTACCTTTTTGGAGGTACCTTCTTGATAGGTAACCTGATCCCCAAACTCGAACTCGAGTTTTTTGAAGACAACTTTTCCAAAAGTTAGGAGTCATTTCAGGGGTTACTTGATTTTTCCTTTAAAAATAAATAAAAGTAAGTGGCGACTCCAATTTTTTATAAAATACTTTTTTTCACCTTAATCAAAAGTGAGTGTTGCCATCAAGTGGTAACACATGTGAAAAATGTGGGTCGGTACCTAGGTTAAATAGAGCATTGGGGATTCCACCTATTAAGCTGTTGAAACTCAAATCCCCACAAAAGTAAATAAAGAAAGGAAAATGAAAAACAAATGAAATGAAAGAAAAATTGGTAAATATGTAGGCATTTTTAGGTTTAATGTGCATTAGAATTTACTGTATTTGGAAACTTTAAATTTCTCCTATGTAAGATGAAATACTTCAAGTGATGAATGCATTCCTCAGAACTCCATGAAAAAAGTGGATTAGTTGAAGTCAATTAACGGATATAAGAGATTTAAAAAACAAAAAGAGGTAGAAAAGTATATAAAGAAATGGAGGATTTCGATTAAGTTCTTCAAATCCTTTATGAAATCAAGACATGAGCACACAATGAATAAATCACTTATTCGCATACATACTTATTCATGAACATCATTGGAATATCTATACATATAGCTAGATAGATAGAAACAAATAAATTTTTTTGAAATGATGATATAAGAAAAACTTGCAAAGAGCTTAATGAGGTTAATTTATAAAAAATGGAAGGTATTAGACCTTCAAAAGAGTTATCTCTAAATGTAGGGCTTATCCACTCAATTAAGAAAAAACCATATAACATTAGGCCTTTCATTGTATTTCTTTTTTTGTTTCCATGTAGACTATGTACTAGTTGAAAATTCTAAATTACAATATAGGAGAGAAAAAAAAAACACATGGTTGATGGGATTAGAATATAGATTTCAGTTCAACAAGACCATCTCATTGCTCAATTCATGTAAACAGGATAATGAAAAATTACTAATCAATAATGCATTGCCCTATCTTCAAATTTATAATTGAAATGAAATTAGCTTTGGTTGAGGTCAGAGGAAACTAGTTAGTGTGTAGGGACTTCTATTTCCATTTTATTAAAGGATCAATTTTTGCAGAAGAAGTTAGGAAAAGAAGATTAATTTAATCATCAAAAACATTTCTAGGATGAAGATGACTTTTTTTTTTTAGTTCTAACCATTCAAGAGAAATAGAAAAAAAAAAATTCTAAATGGGGTTTTGAGTTATTTACCAAGAAAAAAAAATTGTTTTTTATTTTATTTTATGAATCTTCTCTCATATATTTTCCAATTGACTTTAGTTCCAAAATTTTTCTCTATTATTTTTCCAAGTAGTCAAACAAAGAAAAATTCAATGAAAATTCATGAAACCCAAACACCTATTTCACATAAAAGAAACCTAAAAAAGAAAAAGCAATAAGAAAACACATATTGGCTAAATTCTTACCTTGTGAAAGTTGAATCTTTGAATTGCAGACAAAACCCAAACAAAATGTTGTAGAGATTATCGTAGCAGAGACTAGGGCAACACAAGCGACAAAGAATCCTAAATTTTCATTAAGAATAAAAATAAAGAGAAAGAAAATGGAACTTTAAAAATCAAAGCAACCTTTCGCCAAAATAAAATCCTTAGGAGGAGAAAGCTTCATGCAAGAGCTCGAACAACATAGAAGGGCAATCCCTTACTCTATTCCCTTCTCCTTAAGTTGCTATGTGAATCACCTTAGCAACAGTTAAGAAAATTCATAGAGAAAAATTGACATTGAATTGAAAATCATGAAGTTGAACATAATGAATATAAAAATAATAATTTCAATAACAACAAATTAATTTTATTTTTTTTAGGAAAAAATTTAGTTAACAATGCTAAACCCTAAATAAAACATGAGACAACAAATTAATTTCTTTTTTTTTTCGAGAAAAAAATTAAGGTAACAATGCTAAACCCTAAATAAAACATGAAACAAAAGATTAATTTCTTTTATGGGGGAAAAATTAAGCTAACAATGTTAAACCCTAAATAAAAGATGAGATCAATAGAGATATTTACCAGTTAAGAGGGGTTGTTATGGATTTTTCCGAAGGTCATCACCTTATCCGTCGGTATCCCTCTAAAAAAACTCTACTATTTCTTATACCTGATAATGATTTTATGGGTTATAGGGAGGTTAAGGCTCATTGAGGGTGGTCACCAATACTAATATGCTAGGGTCTTCAATTTTATGCTCACTCACCAAGAGATCGTTGGTAGCTTCTTAGAGTGAGAGAGTGAAGTGGTGTTTCCATAGGTATGAGATTACTAGTAGCTTCTTGGAGTGACCGAGTAGAGACATGTGTCTACACAGGTATGAAAGAGAGAAAATCATCAATAGATCACTTTTAGCATAGATGTTGACAACTAGTCAAGGTGTGAAGAGTGGAGAGAAATCTATTTGGTGGGTGTGCAACAGTGTGAGGTTGAAATTTTAACAGGGGAGTTTATAAAGCTAGTAAGAAGATGCTTTACAAAAGTGCCAAGGAAAGCAAAAGTAAATTATTCAAGGATGCTTATATAAAAGTGCCAATGATTCAATCTATAAAACGCCATTGTTAGCCTCTTCTCAACCAAGCATCAACTTATGCTAAAAATTCTACTAAATGTTGACGTATTTTTTTACATAGTGGGATTGTGGATAGGTTTCTCATATTTGTCCTAGATTCTTTTGGGAATATGTCTTATAGACTATGTAATACCTCTTCATCTTAAGAGGTATATAGTTTATAGGATATCTAAGAGTATTTTTGGGTTATCATCTTTATAGTCAGGATCATCAGAAGATATTTGTTGACACAAATGTTAGATTTTTTTTTTTATGAAGACTATATGATAAGGAATAAGGCAAAGAGTGATACAAATTGGAGGATATATTAAAAGATAGTCTCACATTGCATAGGATACTATGGATTAAGAGGGTTAAAGACATACCATTCTTATGATTTCTAGTACACCAATGCCTCATCATAATAGGAGGTTTATATCCCACAAATTATGATGAAGCAATGAGCAGTGTTTGTATTCACTTAAGGCAAGGAGTTATGAAGAAGTAATTAGAGTCTTTGTATTCTAACATAGTTTGAGTTCCTATAGAAACACCTGAAGGGATAAAACTAATAGGTGTAAGTTGGTCTACAAGAGGAACACGTGAGTAGATGGAAAGCTTGAATTTTATGTAGCTAAGACTATAGCTAAAGGTTATAGTTTGAAACTTTTTTTCAACTATGAAAACCTTTTCAAGAGTAGTCATGCACAAATCCATCAAATTACTCCTATTTATTGCAATGTATATTATTTATGAGATATAGCAACCAAACATTTTTATAGCAAAAGGGTCTTATGCGTACAGGAAGGCATAGAGAGGCATGGTGATGCTCTAAGATCTTATAGGTAGATGGCAATCTACTAATTGGATATGATGTAGGGATATTGTCATCCGTCAAGATCTAGTTGTTTACTTAGTTCTAGATAGAAATCTAGAGGAAGATGTAATATATTCTTAGGGTTAAGGTTCTTTATGACTACAAGAAGAGGAAAATTGTGTCATGTCACCTACATTGTATAGACCCTTCATTTTGTCCCATTAGCACATGCTCTACTAAGTGTTATTTCAATACTCCACAGTAGTTCCCTAGTGATCCATTGCTACTCATGCAACCTGCCTTTTTTGAGCCACCTTGGAGACTTTAGTTAAGGGATTTATCTGGTCCCTCATTATGACCTTGGTCGCCCTTCAAGTTTAGGTTAAACTTTACTTAGGTGCACTTTAGGTTAAATTCTACTTAATTCGCCCTAGGTCATGTAGGCATTACACTGAGTCGCACCATAAGACACCTAGGCATTTTTTTCTTTCACCCTAGGTCACTTAGCCTATTTAGGCATACCTGACCTATTTAGACATATCTTGGCCCACTTAGGTCACCTATTAACTCACCTTTTTGCATGACTTGCATGACTTGCATGTGCCTGATTTATTTATTTATTCATTTACTTATTCACTATCAAAAAATTACATGGGATTGATGATTTTATTTCTTTGGTTTGCATGAACTAACATTTTAGGTTTTTTCTTATACATGCATGTATGGATCTTTTATATTTTCCCTCTATAAAATCTGCATGATTTCTGATTTTATTTATTTTATTTTTATTACATTTTTTATTTTTTATTATTTTACAAGGGAATCAGGCTGCCTATTGACTTTCTCTAAGCCACATGCATCTAAAGAAGGCAAGTGGATATTTTCAAAAGATTCCAGACCATCTTTGACTCCCATTCACATTTTTAAAGAAAGGCGTCAAGTTGCCATTAGCATGCTGAGGTGAATAAGGAATGAAGACGGAAAGAGAGGTTCTGGTAGGAAAAACAGAGAGGGTGTTTTGGTAAGTGTGGATTTTGGAAGCTAGGGATTCAATCCACGTTTCGAGATAGAGGATCTGGACAAAGGCAGCGGAAAAAAAGGAGGGAGTGAGGATTCTGGTTTTTTTTCTTCATGAGGGGATTTTTTTTTTTTTTTTTTTTTTTGGAACATTTTTGGTTTTGGGGAGGTGGGGGCAGGCGGGGGCGGTGACACAGAGAGAAGAAAAGCTTGAGAGGAAGGAGAGCAGAGAGGGAGGGGAGAAACTTGGTGGTTTTCGGTTGGTTTGGTTAGAGAAGGGATAGCTAGAAGCCAAGCCATACGGCATGAGAGTAGTGTTCCAGGTATGGGTATTACGGGTCTCTTCTTCAGTTTGTTTATGATACTGCTCTTCTTCCTTTCCTATTGATTCTGGGTATTATTAACTTGCTTGGGAATGGATGGTGAACACCACTTGTTTTAGAATCTCATTTTGATATTCTATTGCCATTGTTATGACCGTCTTTGTTTTTCTGCAACTTTGCCCAGAAAATGATTTGAACGAGGTTTTATCCTGGTTGCTTGATATTTGGAATTTATGCCCTTCCTTGGCTTTGAACTCCATTTTGGTTCTCTCTTTCGTTCATTGAGCCCGTTGATAACTCATGAAACAAGGCTTCGCACAATAAACTTTGGATTCACTTATTCTTGTTCTGTTTTTGTTAATGTTCTGTTTTTTTATATTTCTCCGCTCTTGGTGTCTGTCTGTGATATGATTTGGTTGGTGCATTTTTGTTTGAGAATGCAAACCCAGGGATAGAAAGCCGTGATTACAGAGGCTTAGCCTTTAACAAGTCCCCGAGGAGATTTTGCAACTTCAGCCTGGATTAGTATCTCATGTCAGGGTTGGATACAATAACTAGGTAACTATGCTTCAGAATATCACAGAACCCTTAAGGTGTGGTCCAGAGAGTATTTCGAAAGATATATCATGTCAGCTTCATCCGTTTTTTGTGTCACTCATTCACCATCTACTGTACCATTACTCCCCTCTGCTGGCCATTCCTCGACACAATGATGAAGTAGAAAATGGTGCTGAAATCTACCATAAGGGACATCCAGTTGGCCTCTTGGACAGAGAATGTTATGTTCTCTCGCTACGCTCAGAATGGAGATTATTATGAAGGGTTGAGAAATTTCCAAAGAATGCAGGATGAAATGTGTGAGCCTAATGAAATTGCTTTGGCCACTGTACTCTCTATTTGTGCTACTTAGACAGAGAAGCACAATATCGATCTGCCAGTGTTTATTTGTTGCAGCATAAATAGCCAGTGCAGCCCTAACCAAAGAGGCAGAAGCTTGATGATTCACTGTTTACTTTTGAAGGCCGCCAGTTTTTTGGCCCAACATCCAGGATCAGTTCGGAGCACTGTATTTGTTCCTAATGTTGATAAAGGGAACTTTGAAGGGTAACTTTACAGTCGTTATCTGAAAATTGTTGGTAGCTTAAAGGAGAAAATTGCAGGAGAAGTTAGTGGACAGTTTGAGCGGGAAAGAGAGTATGCACGTGGAACATAGATGCATCGACTGAATTCACCAAATACTAGTGTACACAGTCTGAGCGGTGCTTACGTGAATGGAAGTTTGCAGACCATTTTGTTGCCAGCTAGCAGTAGCAATGGTCTGGCCCGTGTACCACTTGCCTCCCACTTTTGCTCAAGCTCCTGCTGAGAAATATGCAACCAGTTTTATGATTGATTTCTTCATAAGAGAAGTTTCTGCCACGGTCCCCAAGATAGTTGCCGCACCAATTGAGTGAGTTAAGCTCCTGTTTTAGAATCAGGAAGAGAAGATTGAGACTGGCAGGTTGACTGAACCATATAAGGGAGCCAGTGGAATCTTCAAGATCTGCTCAAGGGTCCTTTCTTTCTTGAGCCAGTATCCTAAAAGCATTTGAGCTGGATTTAGGCGGAAAGATGCTACAGTGAATTATAACAAGAAAAAAAAAGATGTGTTGGAAGACCCACCTTCAGCTTGTAGATCCTCTCAGAAGCAAGAGAATGGTCCCTGTTTCTATTAACTCCCAGAAAATGGATCATGCTATCACTAGCACTGTTTATGAAAATGTTCCTGTTAGTAAGGACATATTTTTTAGAGAAAATACTGAGAAATGAGAGGATATGGCAAAGAACTGTTAAAGAAATATGCTCATTAATATGAACGATGGGCGATTATAGTATCTCCTCTACCATCTTCCCTTCTGGCGAACAGTCTGGTAGATTCCTGAACTTTATGGCCAGTTCGATCAAGTTTCAGAGAGTGATGGCACTCACCTTTCTGGATTATTTCTAGCATGCATCGAGGTCTTCAGGGTTCTTGAACTGTCTGCATAAATCTCAGAAACACTCTGACAATGCAGTGGCCTCGTCAAGGTTTGTGGTTTCCAGGTTACCAAATATTTGCTTTGGGGATGCATCAGCCTATTGATATTCTTACAGAAAATCCGGGACATTGTCACAAATATGAATGAGAAGGGTGGGATTCTTGTAAGTTTAAAGGAGTATGGTACTGTTGATTTGGACTCTAAACTACGTGCTATCATAGAATGGTTGTCCACGAAGATGATGATCCATACCTGGCTGGGAGAGGCTATCGTGTATGAACTCTAGGTATGCTCTGATGGAAGTTCTGCTTAGAAGATCTATTGTTCTGATCTCCTATGGCCAATAGGAATAATTTTACACTTCAAACAAACTGATGCTGTGCAACAGCTACTTAAGATAACAAAAGACAATGCAGAATGGGGGTAGGATGAATACATGTATTCTGTGTCATCTTTGACAGTGAACAAGGAAAGATTGTATAAGGGCATTCTCTGAACTGGTGGCAGCATTCCAATGGTATCCAGGTTAGGCTCTCCAAGTTCTATGGAATAATTGGAAGGTGGGAAGGTCATTCTTCTGGACAAAGTGAGAAAGATAGTGATCCTCAGCCTGATAGGGGACTCAGATTCTGGAAGGAGTTTTTTGAAAGCCAAGCATACCACTTCTCAACAGAAGTTCCTCTCGGTTCTGCAAGCGATGCTCCAGGATCTGCCCATCCTCCCCTCTCATGCTTCTCATTTTCATAATAACTGGAATGTTGGCAATAGAGAATTCTTTTGATCTGGTTAAAATTAATTGTTTTTTCATTCCAGCTGTTAATAGAGCACAAAATTGACAATACTTGCTAGCACGATCACAACTCAGCAGCCCTAACGCAAAACCCGAAGACTCTTGATTCATCACGTGAGGAGCTTGGTCTGAATTTCAAGCACGAAATCACTGAGATTCATTATTCTATGGACGATTCCATAGGGTTGAAAAACATAAGCAGTGACACAATTGCCCAGCAGGCTGCCATCCGATAGAGTTCACTAACACTTCACCTGTCATCGATCCTATTTCAGATCCCATTTTGGAGCCAAAAGTGCAGTTCGGTAATTCTAAAGGTATGATTTCAACTCCAATACTGCCTAAAGACATTAGCAAAAGTGGGTGATGGCACATTGTAGACCCACTATTTTGTCCTTACCACACATATTTTTATTATTATTTTTTACTCACCCCGCTCTTTTTCAGCATGTGTTTAGGATCCATTTTTGCTCAGTTTTTCACTATCCCTTAGTGGTCCATGTCTACTCGGCTCATTATTGATTTTTGAGCTACATTTTAAAGACCATTAGGGGATTATTTTTGGTCGGAGCATCGTTATTGGAGGCCTCAGGATTGTTTATTTAGAGTGTATTTTTAGAGCTTTAGAGCTCTTTTGGGCAGCCTGGTTGTGATGAGGACACGTGTCCTCATCTTAGCCGTCCTTTTCTCTTCTAAATGGTTGTTTTGGCCTTTTACAAGGGCTTTTTCCCCATCTTTTTGGGATCACCTTTTTTATGTTGTGGGAAGAGCGAGGAGAGTGGGGAGACAATTTCTGCAGGGAGTAAGAGGTTGGTTAGGACAGAGGAGGGATATCCTCTACAGTGGTGACACGTAGCACAAAGGCAGGAGGCTACTTTTTGGTTGGTTTTAGAGAGAGATTGTTGGCAACAGGCGGGGAGAAACCTGCAGAGGGTGGTCTATGGTGAGCTGAATAAGATACGTTTGTGGGGAGGAATACTTAGTGAAAGGGAGTTGGAGCGGATTCAGAGAAGAAACTGGGGGAAGATCTTGCTGATTTGTGGGAAGGAAGGTAGAGCTTGAAGCCAAGCAACTCTTTGCTTGAGGGGAGCTTTCCAGGTATGACTACTGTGAGCTTCTGGTCTCTTATGTTCACACTATTTTATTCTCGTTTTCTGCTGATTTTCTGGGCATTAACATGTTGATTGGTGTGGATATGAAGAGTTATTTGATTGTTTTGGCTGAATCTGATCCTTTGTATACATGCTCTGTTTTGGGTTTTCTTTGGTTTCCCTTGTACAAGACTAATGCAGGGATTTATTTCTAAACTTGATATCTGAGAATCATGGCTCTTGTTCTCCAATAATTCCACCTACTCCTAGCTCTTTGTCAATTCATGAAATATAGCTAAGTTCATACTCTGTTTTTATGTTTTTGTTCTTCTCTATTTATTGCTCTGTTTCTTGTTGATGGTGGGATGATATCATTAATGACCAAGTTGTTGGGACTGGAGGAGTGAGGTTGTGGAGGGAAATGAACTCAATGGAAAATTTCTGTGATTGTATCTGTGCTCCAATCCATTGGTTCAAAATGTTGGCCACAGGACTGCATTGGAGACTTGGTATATGGGATCACTTTGCCGTCTGAGTTGAATAAGCTATACAGTGACAATAAAGATGCATTGGTGTTATTAATTTTTTGTGGAGAAATTGGTTGAATGATCAGTGAAGGCTCGGGTTGTGTTTTGAGGGAAGTAGATCCTGCATTCCATTAAGAACCGCATGTGCAACGAGAGTTCTAGATGGGTAAAGGGATTTGAGCCGGATTGCGCAACTGAGGTTTCAATGTTACCAGTTTACAGTTTCTCGAAGGAGTTGGAGGTAGGAAGAAGAGTTCATGCATTACTGGAAATGGTGAATATTCTGCTATGGAAAGTTGTGTTACACAGCCACAAGAAAATGGTGCTTGCTGTGAGAGTCAAGGTGGGACCCTAACACTACCAATTTTCCCCACCCGCTTCCCAGTTGCTCTATCTCTCATCTCCCCATCCTTCATACCCACTGAACTCATCACCATGCTTACTTCCATCAGTTTGTCCCCCATTACCATGCCCACCAATCACCCATCATGCCTACCCAACCTAGCTCCAACCAATCTAGACATTTTCTACAACCAACTCCTTGTCATTCACCTAACGTGTATGAATTCCTATGTGCATGGCCACCCTCTTCTCCACCCAGTTCACCCAATGGAAACCCAAATAGCAATTTTGGTCTAAGCCCCCTCCTCCACCACTCATGTCCCACGAGCTTCCATTCTACCCACTCCCTACGTGCATGCAGCTTTTGCACTGCATGGCCATCTTCGATGAACTCCATGCAGCCATCCACCTGCACCCAAACCTCTACCAGATTACCTTTGTTGGCCCCATGTGCAAACTGAGCAAGTCCATGGTCTGAGTTTCAAGGAGAGTTTTTCTGAATTTGATGATTCCCATTCAGAGGAAGGTCTCCCAACTAATACTTTAGAAAATGGAAAACCTGAGCCAAAGGTTGAGCAAGCAAAGGTTGTGTCAACCAATGCAAATGTTGCCAAAGCAAAGGTGAAAGATGAAGAAGTGGCAAAGATACAACTTTGTGGAATTGAAATTGGGTTTCCTGCCTTGTACAGTACACCACCCATGTAATGCCCCAAACCTAATTTAGGGGTAAAATCATAATTTATAGGATTGAATTTTTTTAATAAAATTTTTGAAATTATTTTTTCTTAATAAAAATTGTAAAAGACATTTTCTTATAAATAAAAAGCGATTCAAAATACTTCTTTTTTCCGGTTAGTTTAATAAATCAATTTGTACAATTCTTTTGTCCATTATTTTTGTATATTTTTGTAATATGTTGTTATCATACCATTGCATATATTTTTCTTTGTGCTTTGCTCATTTCTTTTGTATCCATTGATTAATTAATTGAGTGTTCAAATTATTTCCACTTATATATTAAAATCGTAGATTTACAAGTTTAAAGGGGTGCTATAACTATTATTATCATACCTTTTCAATAGTTAACTTGGCTTTCAAATCAATTTTTATTTGATAAACTTATTATTTACCAAATGAAAACACTAAGTTTTCTTTCTTTTTTTTTTTCATCTAAAAATAAATAAAATAAGTAATGACTCAAAATACCTCAAAGCAAATTTCAAAATATCTTTTTTCATATAGTTCAAAGTGTTATCATTGAGTGGGGACATATCAATTCACATGTGTGGATAAAATGTGGGTCCATAATTTGGTTTATAGAAAATACTAAAAAATTGCAAAAAAGATAACTGTCTCTTGATCTACTATAATTTTTTTATATATATAATTAAATTTAATTAAAATTTTATATATTTTTTAAATCTTTATATACAAAAATAAAAGAGAAAAGTGGGTTTTAAATCACTAATATAAAAATATATGGAAAAAAGAACTCTAAAATTTTAAAATCAATATTAACTTCATTTATATAAAAATAATTTGAAATATATACACTTTTTAAATTATTCTCTAAAATGTCCATTTTACTCCCTATCATCAAGAATAATTGACAACTAGACTTCTCTATGTAAAAGTTTTTTGTCATTTTAGATATGTTTATTATTATTTTTATTATTATTATTAGATAATTTATTATTATTATTATTATTATTTGAGACTTTTTTTCTCCAAGAACAAACACCCAGTAAGGACTTTTTTTTTCCTTCTCTCCATCAACAAACATTCTATAGGTAACTTCAACACATCTACCTTTTAGAAACAACAATATATCACTTCAAGGTGAAAAAAAAAAAAAAAAAACTCTAAACAACTAGAGTACTTGAAATTAACCTCAATTTGCCCTAATAAAAAAAAAATCCAAAAGAGAAAATTGTAAAAACCACAAATCTTATTATTAGCAAAAGTCAAACTCATCTACAATCCACCGGTGTTTTCACTACTTCTAATGTCAACACTTTTCAAACTACCTCACATTTACTATAAGATGTCTGTTTATAGAGAAAAAAAAATCTAAAATAATAATAATAATAATAATAATAATAATAATTGTTAATTGTTGTTAATGATAAGACAAGTAAAATTGACATTTTTGGAAATAATTATATAACTCATTAAAAAGTACATATATTGTAAATTATTTTTAAAACAAAAAAAATAATACTAATTTAAAAAAATTGAGATTTGTTATTTCACATATTTTTATATCAGTGAGTACTCAAACCCCACTTTTCCCAAAATAAAATAAGTGAAAAACTTTAGAGGACAATATAAAAATAAAAAAGAAACTCAAATTTAATTAAAATTAATTAAATTTTCATATATTTTAAATTATTTAATCTTATAATAGACAAAGAAAATGAGTAAAAATCTTTAAATTATGGAAAAAATTTATTAATTTTAAATCTATTTTTTTTATTATTCCCCACTATTTTTTTCTTCTAGTTTTTTTCTCCGTGTAATTCTTCTTCAAGTTTTCCCGTCCAGTTATTATTAATCTGTTATTTTCTTTTTCTTTGTTTCAAACATTCATCACTATGAAACATATTATTATAGACGTAGTCAAAGAAAGAACTGACGGAATCAAAATAATTTTCAACGCACGCGACCTCTTAAAATTTGACTCTCTTCTTTGGCGACGATTTGAAAATTCTTTGGCAAAGGACCAAGTACGGGTTTGGAAGACTAGTGCAAAGGATATGTTTAAGTAGAAGGGAATGGGAAGGACTCTGTACTCAACCATGGGTGGTTGCAACACTCATATGGAATCTCACAAACTTCTCTCCTTTCATCTCTGCTTCTTGATTTCCATTTTCTTCTTGCCCTGTGCGACTTCAATTCCAATGTCCTTCAACATCACCCGTTTTCATCAAAACGCAGATCTGCTACGCTTAGAAGGAGACGCTCTGTGTTCTTCGGGTGCTATCGAACTGACTATCAACGCGCGGGACAAAACGTCTAACAGAAGTTGGGGTCGAGCCATATATAAGGAACAGTTGCATCTATGGGATAAGACCTCCGGAAATCTAACTGGTTTTTCTACCAATTTCTCCTTTGTAATTAATTCTCTTCTGGACAATAGTTATGGGGATGGGCTTACCTTCTTCCTTAGCGGTACCCAGCTGCCTTCAGATGTGTCCGGAAGTAGCCTTGGTCTGGTGAATTCAAGCGCAACTCCGGCGACAAACTCAACCACAATTCGTTTTGTTGCAGTGGAGTTTGATACATATCCAAACTCAGCCACATTAGGGGATCCGGGAAAAGATCATGTTGGTATCAATATTAATTCCATGATATCTGTTAAGACTATGAATTGGTCGAACAATATTATCAATGGAAAGGTAAATCATGTTTCCATCAGTTATGATTCTAATTCGCGAAATCTGAGTGTAGTGGTAATTACTGATTCCACGGCCAATACAAGTACCCTGCCGCAAAGCCTGTATTACGAAGTTGATCTGAGGATCCTACCAGAATTTGTTGATATTGGCTTCTCAGCCTCAACAGGAGATTCCATCCAGCTAAATAAAATCTCCTCATGGAATTTTAGTTCAACTTTGGAATTTCCCGGTTCTGTAGAACCAGGAGAGCGAAAGAAGACAGAACTTGTGGTGGGATTGAGTGTTTGTGCATTTGTTGTGGTGGGTGGGTTGGCATTGGTTTGGTTTTACTTGAGGAAGAAGAGGAATACTGGGGGATATCAAGAAGACAGTGGTGACAGTGATCAAGACATGGACGAAGATTTTGAGAAGGGTACTGGACCGAGGAAGTTTTCCTTTAATGAATTGGCTCTTGCGACCAGTAACTTTTCAGAGGGAGAGAAGCTTGGAGAGGGAGGGTTTGGTGGGGTCTATAGAGGTTTCTTGCGAGAACTGAACTCTTATGTTGCAGTTAAGAGGGTAACAAGGAACTCCCAACAGGGGATGAAGGAGTACGCATCTGAAGTGAAGATCTTCTGTCGATTGAGGCACCGGAACTTGGTGCAGCTCATGGGCTGGTGCCATAAAAAAGGAGAGCTCCTATTGGT
Organism: Vitis cinerea var. helleri x Vitis riparia; assembly: GCA_946000715.1. Lineage (NCBI taxonomy): Eukaryota > Viridiplantae > Streptophyta > Magnoliopsida > Vitales > Vitaceae > Vitis > Vitis cinerea var. helleri x Vitis riparia. The sequence goes on from OX253994.1 coordinate 11,319,353, forward strand.
TTACGAGTTGTTGCCAAATGGAAGCTTGAGCACCTGTCTTTTTGAAGAAAAAACCTTGTTAACATGGGCTATGAGGTATAGAATTGCTCTAGGCTTGGCCTCTTCGCTTCTGTACCTACATGAAGAATGGGAGCAGTGTGTGGTACACAGGGACATCAAGTCCAGTAATGTGATGCTGGACTCAGATTTTAATGCTAAGCTTGGAGATTTTGGGCTAGCCAGGCTTGTTGATCATGGTAAAGGGTCACAAACCACTGTTTTAGCAGGGACCATGGGCTACATGGCTCCTGAATGTTTCATGACAGGCAAGGCTAGTAAGGAATCTGACGTGTACAGTTTTGGAATTGTTGCATTGGAAATTTGCTGTGGAAGAAGAGCCGTGGAAACAAAGGCCGAAGAAATTCAGATCAGATTGGTGGAGTGGGTTTGGGACCTCTATGGAGTAGGAAAACTTCTTGAAGCTGCTGATCCAAGACTGTCTGCAGATTATGATGATCAACAAATGGAACGATTGATGATTGTTGGTCTTTGGTGTGCTCACCCGGATTGCAATGCTCGTCCTTCAATGAGGCAAGCAATGAGTGTCCTTAATTCTGAAGCTTTACTGCCTCTTCTTCCTATAAAAATGCCTGTGCCAATGTATTATGCTCCTCCAACGCTGCAAACATCCTATAGCACTAGCGTTTCTGAGAGAAACCACACCCAGTTTTCAAACTCCACGGACTCATCAAAGTTCTCGGAATCTTCTTCAATCTTGTCTCAATCCGCATCCCTATTGCACACACGCTAATTCGGTTGGAAATAGCCCTATGCTTCAGGGTTTGTTATCTATTTTGAATTTGTTTAATTCCATTGTTCTTCATGAGAATCAATATATATATATATTTGTTCTGGTCGATCACTCTTTTTTAGTTAATATATGATAATCAATGACAATCATTTAGTAAATTTGGACTTGATCATGATCTAAAGCTATATCAGTATACAAGTTATGCTAATCCCTTTTATGTAAAGGAAAAATAAAAAAGAAAAGAAGAGAAAAACACCTGTTTGGACTCTTTTGGGGATATGAAAGCTAGCCTATATCAGTGTTGAGCATGGTTGCCGATGCATGGATGTTTATCTCATCTGTATTTAATGAAATTGAGAAGACTTCAGCCTGATTACATAAGACTTTTCCAAAAACTTTAAATGGCTTTGGTAGGAGATAGGTAGGAACTAAGCATTAATGCATTATAGACTTTTCCAAAGACTTTAAAGCGTCGATTAAATAGGTTTGATAGGAAGTAGGTAGAAACTAAGCATCAATGCATTTATGGACTTTTCCAAAGACTTCAAATGGGTTTGATAAGAAATGGGTAGGAACTAAGCATCAATGCATATATACATAATGCATATACACAATATATAAAATTTAATTATATTAATTTTTTTTTTTTTTTTTTTTTTTTGACAATTTGTCATTTCAAGTTTAACATTTAAATCAAAGGAAATCTGAGACAAGTAATATGCTTAACTAAACAACCCACCATCTATATTATGTTTTTTCTTTTGTTATTTCTTTTTATCTTACCAATATACTTACAATATTTCTTTAAGCCAGAGAGTGGGAGAATTTGATAGTTTATTTACCATCATCAAAGTCATTCAAGTAAGCTACATATTTTTTGTATTACACTTTTAGTGTCAAAATTTCTCTTCTTTCTATTTTTCCATTTTAAGATTTGCTTTGATGAAAATTATTTTTAATTTTGTATCTTTTTTGTCTTATAGTAATTTTTTTACTCAAATTATTTTAATTCACTTATCATAGTTTATTTAAATTATAATTTTTTTTTAAAAAAATCTTCTCATATTTATACTTTTGTAATTTTTTTGGAGAGTCTTCTTATGCAGAATCATATTCAAAGAAAGTAAAAAAAAATTCTTGTCTAATTTTGTTTTTTTTTTTTCCTATCATTTTTCTTCACTTTTTTGAAAAGGTCTTATACTTTTATTACCTTTTTTTTCCTTAGACAATTTTAGAATGTTTATTTTGATATAATTTTTGAGTTTCTATCTCTTATTTTAAAGTATGCTTTTGAAGAAAAATATGTTTGATTTCTATGTATTTTCTTCTTAAATTAATATCATTTTGAGTTTCATCGACTAAAACATATGGATTTTGAATATCCTAGTATGAGAGATGTGAAAAAAGGCTATGCAAGTTATAAGGAGTGATACATCATACACATTCAAGTGATGGTGAGACCTCAAATCATGGAGATATATAGTATGTGCAAAAATTTTATTGCATTTGTTGAGTCTCATATTGAATCTTCTTTTTATAGTGATTTTGATAAGGATGTTTGTGTATTTGATAATATTACCCTAAAATATCAAAAGCTCTTGTATGAATGCAAAAAATTGAAAATGGAGCTATGCAAGTTACATGGAGTGATACACATGCAAGTGACAGTGAGACCTCAAATCATAGAGATATCAAGTGTGAACAAAACAACTATCTAGCTTTTGTTGTATATGTTAAGTCTCATATTGAATCTTTTTTTTATAGTGATTTTGATAAGGATGTTTGTGTATTTGATAATATTACCCTAAAATATCAAAAGCTCTTGTATGAATGCAAAAAATTGAAAATGGAGCTATGCAAGTTACATGGAGTGATACACATGCAAGTGACAGCGAGACCTCAAATCATAGGGATATCAAGTGTGAACAAAACAACTATCTAGCTTTTGTTGTATATGTTAAGTCTCATATTGAATCTTCTTTTGATAGTGATTTTGATAAGGATGTTTGTGTATTTGATAATATTACCCTAAAATATCAAAAGCTCTTGTATGAATGCATAAAACTGTAAATGATAAATATGTTGAATATTTGTGTTGCTTGAATCATTCAAAGATGAGAAATCTACCTTAATGAATGATAAAGAAAACTATCATAAGAAAATTCAATTTCTAGAAGACAAACATAAATCTTTACTTGAAAGAAACAACATTTTTTCCCTATAAATTGAGCAACAAAGGAAAAATATATAGATGAATTATTTTTTTAGTTAATATATAGTAATCAATGACAATCATTCAATAAATTCAAGAAGTTATACTAATCCATTTCATGTAAAGAAAAAATAAAAAGGAAAAGAAAAGAAAACACCTATTTGGACTCTTTTTGGATATGAAAGCCTTGATTACATAATAGACTTTTCCAAAGACGTTAAATGGGTTTAATAGGAAGTAGGTTGGAACCATTAATGCATATATAGACTTTTCCAAAGACATTGCGTAGGAAATAGGTAGGAATCATCAATGCATATATATATATATATGTGTGTGCATTGATGCTTAGCTCCTACCTATTTCCCATCAAGTCCATTTAAAGTTTTTAGAAAAGTCTATATATGCATTGATGCTTAGGAATATATATATATATACCCAATTCTTTGAAGGAATTGCTCACCATATGACCAAAAAACAATAAAAATTCCCATCACCTGCAATGCCAATACAAGAAAATAATAACAACAAGCTTGTTTGAAGGTTTTTTTTTTTGTTTTTTTTTCGAGGAGTTGCTCATCGTGTGCCAGAAATAAATAAACTACCCCCACCATTTGCAATTTCAAAATATCACAACGACTAATAAAATGTTATACCATTCATTAAGGCACTTAAAAGATCCATTTCTCATGCATGTTTTTCAACTAAAAAACTTACTTTGTCTTATGATCAATTATAAAGATTAATTTCATCCATGAAATAATATTACATCAATCTTTTCTATTATTCATATCATAACATTTTATGTACTATTTTGATATGAAATTTAATAATTTTAACTTCTTCTTTTTTTAGCAATTTGTCATTTCAAGTTTAGTATTTAAATCAAGGAAATCTCGGAGAAGTGATGCTTAACTAACCCACCATCTTTAATATGTTTTTTCTTTTGTTATTTCTTTTATGTTACCAATATGCTTACAATATTTTTTTTCAAGTCAGAGAGTGAGAGAATTAGAAAGTTTTTTTACCATCATCAAAACCGTTCAAGTAGGCTATTTTTTGTATTACACTTTTAATTTCAATTTTTCTCTTTCTTTCTATTTGTTCATTTTAAGATTTTCTTTGATGAAAATTCTGATTAATTTTTGTACTTTTTTTGTCTTATAGTACTTTTTTTTTGTGAGTCTTTGAATGATTTTAATCCACCAAATTATCATAGCTTTCTTTTAACATACTTAAAAAAAAAAATATCCTTATCATATTTATACTTTTGTAGGGTGTTTTTTTCAAAGTCTTTAGACCCTAAGTCTTATAGCCTTGAACTATCTGTTTCTTCTAGACCTAGAGCCTTGTAGCCCTGATCTATCTGTTCCTTCTAGGCCCTGAGCCTCGTAGCCCTAAGCTATCTATTCCTTCTAGACCCTGAGGCTTATAGCCTTGCGCTATCCATTCCTTCTCGACCTTAAGTCTTATAGCCTTGAGCTATCTGATCATTATAAACCCTGAGTCTTATAGCCTTGAGCTATCCGTTTCTTCTAGACTTTAAGTCTTATAGCCTTAAGCTATCCATTCCTTTTAGACCCTGAGTCTTGTAGCCTTGAGCTATCCGTTCCTTCTAGGCCCTGAGTTTGGTAGCCTTAAGCTATCATTTCCTAAAGTCTCTTAGCATTGAGCTATTCTTTTTCCCTTAGGCCTTGAGTCATATAGCCCTGAGCTATCCATTCCTTCTAGGCCCCTGAGTCTTGTAGCCTTGAGCTATCATTTCCTTAAAGACCCGGAGCCTTTCCAACCTTGAGCCGAGCCTTCATCATTTGGTAACCCTTAAGTGGTTTGACCTAGAGTTTACGTATCGCACTTTCTTTCTAACCGATCAATCATAGAGTCTGGAGCTCATAGCTCTAAGTTGTTCTCATAACCCTGAGCTATTCATCGTAACCTTGAGTTACTCATTGCATCATGACCTAGAGTCATTCATGGCATCCTAAGCCCTGAGCTCATGAGTCAGAGTCGTTCATATTTTCACATCCCTAAGATGTTTCGTTTTCATCATTCTGGCTACCTGTGAGTGGCCTTGACTCGGCATCATGAGCCAGAAAGCATCCTGATTGACTATCCATTTAGAGCCCTGAGCTCACGACCTTGAGTCGTTATTCTTATTTATGACCTAGAGTCATCCATAGCATTTAGAGACCTGAGCTCATGACCTTGAGTCGTTCTTCTTATTTATGACCCATAGTCATCCATAACATTTAGAGCCCTGAGCTCATGACCCAAAGTTGTTCATTCTCATCCATGACCTAAAGTCATTCTTAGCATTTAGAGCCCTGAGTTCACATCCCTGAGTCATCCATATCATCTATAGCCCTAAGCTTCCGACCCAGAGTCATCTATAGCATTTAAATCCCTGAGCTTCTAACCTAGAGTCATCCATATCATTTAAAGCCCTTAGTTTTCGACATAGAGTCATTCATAGCATATAAAGCTCAGAGTTCCATAACCCAAATTCATTTATTCCATCCATGACCTTGAGTCATTCTTTTCATCCTTTTCCATCTTTGTGCTACTTATCATACGCTTTTCTCCCTTTGTTGTCATCCCTCCACATAGAGTCATCCCATCCATGTCATTGTGACCCTATATTTTGACCTTATCCCTTTCATGTGCTAGGACAAAATTTCTGGTCTTTTCCTTTTAGTTCTTTGGTACAGTTCATTTCGTTCTACTCATTATTCGTATTTCAACTCACATTCTCTACACTTGTGATCTCTGCCGAAGAAGGGCATATTTGTTGACCCTCAATTTTGTTCCTTTAGCACATGTCTTTAAGTTTACTTCTAGTGCTCCACAGTAGTTCCTTGGTAGTCCATTGCTACTCATACTACTTACCTTTTTTTAGCCACCTTGGAGACTTTGGTTGAGGGATTTATCTAACCCCATTGTGACTCTAAGTAGTCCTAATTTAGACTTCGGTTTTTCCTTCCTTTTTTATGATAGCTTTTAAGTGCACTTTTAGGATAGCACACTTAGGCATGTTTAGGTCGCTTAGACAATGTCCTGATCACTTTATGTCACTTAGACATTGTCCTAAACTACCTAGGCCCATTAAGACATATTAAGCCTACCTAGGTCACTTAGGCACACTTGCCCATTAGACATTTTTAGTGTGACTTGCATGGTTGCATGGCTTGTGTGGCTTAGTTTTTATTTATTTATTTATTTATATTTTTATTATTATCAATCACTTGTTTATTTTTATTTGTTATCTTCCTTTTATTTTATTTTTTTAATTAATGTATTTATTTATTATTGTTTTATCTTTTTCTAATTTATTTACTTATTTATTTATTCATTCAATTATTTAATTTAATAAATTTCATGCTTTTGTAAGGAAACTTACCATTGAAGTTTAAGGAATGTGGGACTCTCTTGGAAGACATTTTAGGGGAGTTTGAAATTTGGATGATTTGGTTTTGGTATGAAAGATATAGAGATGGCATAGGAGTTTAAGAAAAGTGAGACTATCCTTGGAAGGGTTTTTTTTCGGGGGGAGGGAGCTTGGAAAAAGAAATATGAAGATTGAGGGGATTCTAGGGAGATGAAGACACGGTTTGAGATGGATTTATGAAGACTCAAGACTTTGAGAGGGGTCTAGAGTAAAAATCCATGGCTGCATGCGCTTTTCTTTTTTTGATAGATAAGAGAATTTGGGGTGACATGTTGATAAGGATGGAGCACACACGCCGCCTTGAAAAGGGACAACCACAATTGGGAAAAGGCAGCAGGCTGCCAGTTTGGAGACAACCATAAAGCACATAAACCTATCTTAAGGAGGAACGGCTTGGAAAAACAAAAAAAGGCCGCCACTTTGAAGACTCCACAAGGCAACGTGCATAGCTGAAAAGGAGCACACCACAACCGCACCATGGGTTTTTTTCTCTCCATCATGCATGGGATTAGTGGCCACTTTGAGAACCCACCATCAGCATCCCGACTCCAAGAACACGCCATTATCTCCTCCACTCCATTAGCACATCGAAAATCTGCATCAACTCCTTTGACTCACCAACATGGGTGTCGTTCAGAGGGTTGCATCATCAACAGAGTCTAGATTGGTGCATGATCAACAACACCATGATTGGAGGGGCGAATCACCGCTTGCATCTCCAAGGGTACAAGTACGCATGCTGATTAGAAACTTCCCTTCCATTGATAGGGGATCAGTCATTAAAAACGTTTATTCAACTGGCATCATGGGAAATAAGAGAGTAGAAGTGCTAGAATTTATAAGGGGAACGTTTCGAAAAATCTCTAGAGAGACTGTGATTCAAATAAGATTAATGAGGATCTCCACAATCCACAATCCAGAATTTAATATTCAATTTTGTAGTTGATTATAATTTTAGTTAGTTAATTTAGTTAATCACAAGTTATTGTTTTCGTGTTTTGAGTTTAGTAATTTTAATTTTGATCTATTAATATTTAGTTTGAGCTTTCTAAAATTTTAGCTAATCAATCTAGTTAATTACATATTATTGTTTTCATATTTTCAAGTTTGTTAAACTTTGGTTTTTGATTCATCATATTTTGTTTGAGTGTTAATTTACTTTAATTGATCCCATGTTATTATCTCCATATGTTAAGTTTGTTGGTTTAATCCTTGATTGGTTTTTATCTTAGTTCATGCGCTTCTTGAATTCTAGATGTTAGTCTTGGTTAATATTTTTGTTAGTTTGTTTGATTTGAAAGCCATTAGTTTTTTGCCTTAGTGATAATTGGTCAAATCCCTCTTTTGAAGGCCATTGGAAACTCATGAAGGTTGACCCTACTCTTATCACTTTAGTCGGCTTGGTTGTCTAAAATTTTATTGTATGATTTTGTTTTCCTTTGGGTTGCCTATGTTTGATCCTTGAGTATTGTCATTTGTAAATGATTTCTTTCCTTTCAAGAAGAAACCTTTTCTCAAAATGTTCCTCATTAAAATGCATTTCAAAAGTTCATTTAGAGTCCTTAGAATCGAAATCTCATTTTTTTTTAAATAACATGCAATCATATTTTGATCGATTTGCATCTTTCTCAATTTTCAATAAAAACTATGGTTTTGATTAAGGCATGAATCCAAGCTTGTGGTCCCAAATAAATGGGATAATTCTAGGCTAGATTTGTGTATATGAATTGGGGAATTGGTGAAAACCTTACATAAAATCATTTTTTCAAAACTCATCTTTGTTGCCACCTTTGCTACTTGTAGTAATCATATCTATCTATTTTTTAGGAATTATATACAAGATGTATGTAATAATTGATGATTTTGTATACTTTAATCATTTTTGTTATGCTAATTAGATAACAAGCATGCTAGGATTTCTTTATTTTATTATTTATTATCTAACCCTTCATGTCTTGTGGAAGAACGTTACAAGTTACCTATGCTATTCAAGTATGTTTCGTGCCTTCGTATCTTAATTCCATAAATTATATATGATTGTTGTGTATTGCTTTGTATGCGATTGTCAACCTGTTCAACATATCTTTTTGATTGTTTGTTTAACTTGCCATGTTTGATTAGGAGACTATGGTAAAATACATGTTGTGCGTTTTATTTTCCAAACTAACCATTGATGTCTTGTGATAGCGTTTAAGAAGCAGTCCAAGTACACACCCTAAATCTTTTTTATGATTGTGATTGGTTTTCTTGTTAGACATGCTATTTTTGAAATCACTTAGTCTACCTAGGTATGTATAATCAACCAATTAACTGCCATATTTCCCTCAACTTGGTCAATAGGGACCTCTGTAGGGCTTAGAGGGGTGCTACCTTTTAGAGGTACCTTCCCAATAGGTAACCTAATCCCCGGACCTAAACTTAGGTTTTTCAAAGACATGCTTTTCCAAAAATTATGGATTCATTTCTTTAGGGTTTTCTTTCTTGTTTTATTTTCCTTTTAAAATAAAATAAAATAAATAGCGACTCCAACTTTTCCAAAACTAATTTTTCACCAATAACAGAGAGTTCTACCATTGAGTGGGGATGTACGTGAAAAATGTGGGTCCACAAGCTCCCAAATTGCAGGTGTGCTCGCATAGTAACATGACCCATTTGCCTATATGAATTACCTTCAAAAGTGGAATAGAATAGACTTGGATGAGTAGTCAGGCTTGTTCAACCCATCTTGTGGAAGTGGGAGATGTTGGAATTGGGTTTGGGTGCCCAAGTGGGCTGACCCAACCCGACCCAAATAAATGAGAAAATGGGGAAGTAGTTTTTAAGAGTTTTAAAACTATCCAAAAACCGTCACTATTAAAAATAAAATAAAATAATTTTTTTTAATTATCTCTCTCTCTCTCTCTCTCTTTCTCTCTCTCTTTCTCTGAGTGAAAACTCTTTTGGTGAAAATTCTCTCCTTGAAAAACCAGAAAGAGAGATATTTTGGCTCTTCTCTCCTTGAAAACCATATATATATATATGTTTTCTTTTCTCTCTGAGAAACAAAAGAGTAAGAATATAATTCTTCTAAAAAATAAAAAGGTCATCTCTTGAAGTTATTCCTAGTTTTCTCCATGAAATGAAGGTCAAGGCTCTTATGATGTGAGAAATGAATGGTTCTCGTATTTGTAGTTCCATTCATGACTTAAAGCTACAAATTTGGATAGTGAAACAACCAATCTGGATCTTGGGACATTTCAAAAGGTAACCATGAAGCCTTATTATTCATCAATACACACACACACACACACATATATATAGAGAGAGGGAGAAAAAGAAAGAGAGAAAGAAAGAGAGAGAGAGAGAGAGAGAGAGAGAGAGAAAGAGAGATTTTATTGTAGGGATAAAGAGGAATTAGGGTTTGGGAAGTGGAGGCTTTTATGGTTGTTAAGGTCATATCTCTATCTTTGGTGGGTATTCTTAGACTATTCTTTCGCCTATGTAATGCTTTGGTGGTGAAGCCGGAAAAGCTGAGATCTATTGTAAGGAAGTAAGAGATCAGTGGCTTGCCACCATCTTTTTTGCTGGGTAACATAAGGGAGATCAAGAAATCACTGTCCGCTGTAGTGAAGGAATCGTCCATTGACACCCACAATTATGCTGCTATTATATTCCCCTTTTTTCAAGCAGTGGAGAAAAAATATGGTACCATTCAAATTTCATCTTTCTTCATGATCATAGATAGTTAATTATAGATAGCAGATTTTAATTTTTGTTTTTCTGCAAATTGATCAAATCCCAAAAGGGTCCTTTACCATGGTCGCCCACTTTGAACTTTCTTGCTCAATTAAATAAATGTGTAGTAGTCATCCATGGAATTTAGTTGATCGAGATTTGATAGGCCAATAGTTTGGTTGGCTAGTGACATCTGATCTTGAATATACTACTATTTTTTTAATTTACAGGTGAAATGTTCATGTTTTCAGTTGGTAACAAACAAATATTACATGTGAATCAACCTGATATTATTAGATAAATTACCACATGCACATCCTTGGACTTGGGGAAACCCTCATACCAATAGAAAGAGCTTCATTCCTTGCTGGGCAAGGGCATTCTAACCTCGAATGGAGCTATCTGGGCTTATAATAGAAAAATCCTTGCTCCTCAACTGTACATGGAGAAGGTCAAGGTATGAATTACCATGTGATGATCTATATTTTTCTTCTAAACTAATCAAGTTTTCTTAATGTATTTATTGCTTGTTGGAAGCCTAATATGTCAATCCATTTCCAACGCTTGCAGGGAATGATAAGCCGAACTATGGAGTCAGTAGAGACAGTGTTGAACTCATGGAGGAGTAAGGTCAAGATAGAGGATGGAATTGTAGACATAAGAATCAACGATCACATGAGAAGATTCTCAGGAGATGTGATCTCTAGAGCTTGTTTTGAAAGCAATTACACAAAAAGGGGAATGGATTTTCTGGAGGCTTGGGGCTCTCCAAAAGGCCATGTCTAAGAAAAAAATATTCGATAATTCCTAGGTACCAAGCTTTCTCCCATATAACTTCAAGACCAAGATCATATCAATTATTTTCCAAAAAAGATCATATCGATTTTATGATACTTCACAAATATATCCCTACCAAGAACAACAAGGACGCATAGGCACTTAAAAGGGATGTCTGAAATTTGATTCTAAAGATGGTGAGAGAAAGGAGTTGGTTACCCATGAAAATGACCTACTACATATGGTTCTTGATGGAGCTAAGAACAATGATCTAAGCCAAGAAGAAACAAACAACTTCATAGTTAGAAAACTGCAAGAACATCTACTTAGCTGGCTATGAGACCACTATAGTGTCTTCTGGTGGTGCCTCATACTCCTGGGTGCAAATCCAGATTGGCAGTCTTAGGTTCATAATGAAGTAGTTGAGCTAAGGGTAGAACTCTAGATGTTGATATGATCCTCAAGATGAAACAGGTACTACTTACCTAAACTTATTAGTTTATATGTCAAAGTGTTAGGTTGATGAGTCAACAATATATATCAAATTATTGCGTGGTATCTGCAAAGTTTGATTCGGATTTGTAGCTGACGATGGTTATCCAGGAATCATTGTGGCTCTACCCACTAGTACCAATGGTGTCGAGGGAGGCCTTAGCAAACATGAAATTTGGAGGCATCCAAGTGCCAAAGGGGGTGAAGGTATGGAGCCTGGTGGTGACACTGCACATAGACCCTAAAACTTGGGGACCCGACATGCATAAGTTCAACCCTGACAGGTTCACAAATGGGATCACAGGTGCCTGCTAGCTTCCACCCGTACATGTCATTCAAGGTTGGTCCAAGGGTGTGCCTATTAGGGTGAATTCACAATATTCCAACAAACACCAAAATTTTTATAGCTTTTCTTTGTGCAAAACTAAATAAGCAATATCAACTAGCAGCAATAAATAAATAAACTCATGCAACATAAAAAATAAATCAGACACCAGAATTTTTACGGGAAAACCCTCCAATGCGAAGGTAAAAACCACGGGACTTAATCTACTTCAAACTTCTACTATCAACAATAATGGGTTACACCTGTCTTTTCTAGAATAATCTCTAAAGGCTGCCAAATACATCAAGAGCACATATAGCCTTGGATTATACAATCTCTCTTAGCAAAAACAAAGAAGATTAGAGAAAGTATACCAAAAACATTGTTACTATTCACGGGCAATAACATCAGTTCTTGAGCTCAAAATCTGATCTCCACCATTCAGATTGTAGGCACTTGAGTTTCAAACCTTTCCTCCAAATTTCAACTCGATCAAACCATAGATGAAGCGGGATTGACTTGTTGATGAAATATGGGCAGATGTGTTTTTCCTCCCTTTCTTCTCTTCTCTCTATTTTTTTTTTTCGATTTTTTTTAATGTAATTGACTTGGTCCCCAAGCATATGAGGCTCACTCCCTCACATATGAGGGAGCCCAACAAATTTCCCCCTCCCGTTTATGTGAGGGACTCTACCAAGCCTGCTTGCTTTCTATAGAATTGTAGATTCTCTGTAGGTATTGGTTTTGTCATCATATTTGATCCATTCTCATTAGTATGAATTTTATCAAGGCAAAACAATTTCATCTCTAGTGCATCATGAATCCAATGATATCTCACATTAATATGCTTGGATCTAAAGTGAAAAGTTGGATTCTTACTGAGATGAATAGCACTCTGACTATCATAGTAGAGTAGATGCCTTTCTTGCTATAGACCCAATTCTTGTAGGAACTTCTTCATCCACAATAACTCCTTGCTAGCTTCAGTGATTGCAATATACTAAACCTTTGTGGTCGACAAAGCAACACATTTCTGCAACCTTGATTGCCATGACACTACTTCCCCTAAAAAAGTGATCAAATAACCAAAAGTAGCCTTTCTAGAATCAACATCCCCAACCATATCTACATCTGTGCATCCTACAAGCATAGGTTTGTTAGTCTCAAAACATAAACATGTCTTAGAAGTACCCCTCAGATACCTGAGAATCCATTTCACTACAACCTAGTGTTTTTTTCCAAGATTAGAAAGAAACCTACTGACAACTCCAACAGCATGAGCAATATCAGGCCTCGTGCACACCATGGCATACATCAAGCTACCCACGACTGATGTATAGGGCACTTTTTGCATTTCTTTTTTTTTTCTTTCTTACTTGAAGGACTTTGTTTAGAACTTAGCTTTAGATGACTTCCAAGTGGAGAACTCACTGGTTTTGCTTTGCCCATGTTGAACTTGTCTAAAACCTTCTCAATATAGCTTTCTTGAGATAGCCACAATTTTTCATTCGTCTTATCTCGAGAAATTTTTATACCAACAATTTGACTTGCAAACCCCAAGTCCTTCATTTCAAAGGACTTGCTCAACTCCTTTTTCAGTTTATCAATTTTACCAGTAGTACGACCAACAATCAGCATGTCATCCACATATAGCAAGAGAATAATAAATTCTCCACCAGAGAATTTCTTCACAAACACACAATGGTCAGAAGCAGTTTTATCATACCCATGCTCAACTATGAAGGAATCAAACTTCTTGTACCACTGTCTCGGTGCCTGCTTGAGACCATACAACCTCTTCTTCAGTCGACACACTAAGTGTTCCTTGCCTTTGATTGTAAACCCTTTTGGTTGCTCATATATATTTCCTCCTCTAAGTCACCATGGAGGAAAGCAGCCTTCATATCAAGCTATTCAATCTATAGATTCATACTGGCAGCCAAGCCTTACACAACTAGGATCAAAGACATCTTAACCACCGGCAAGAAAATCTATTCAAAGTCAATACCTTTCTTCTGACTAAAACCCTTCACAACCAATCTTGCCTTGTACCTTGGTTATGATCTATTTAGGCTTCATTTTCCGTACCCATTTATTCTTTAATGCTCTCTTACCCTTAAGCAACTCCATCAATTCATAAGTGTTGTTTTATGCAAGGATTTCATCTTTTCATGCATAGCTCTCAACAACTTTTTTTTTTCTTGTCATACAGCAGAACCTCTTGATAATTTTCTGGTTCTCCCCCATCAGAAAGCAACAAAAACTCATCACTAGTATATTTTTTTTAACTGTGTTTCAGTAGGCAACTCTGAAGTAACTTGTTCTTGCTACTGTTCTAAGCCATCATTCTCAATTGTAGAATTTTCTTCTACATCATCTACTACAAACTCATCATTTATGTCAACTGTATTAACTTGTTCTTCTTGCACAACTTTCCTGTGTTCATTATGTCCCATAAAGTTAAGAGAGACTGGACCCAAATCAACCTATTCTTTATTGAAAGGCTTTGGCTTCTTAACCCAATCCAAGTCTTCAATGGTTTGATTTTCGAAGAAGACAACATCTCTGCTTCTTATAATTTTTTTAGTAGCTGAATCCCATAACTTGTACCCAAACTCTTCATTTGAATAACCCAGGAAGATACACTATTTAGTCTTGCTATCAAGCTTGGACCGCTTGTCTCTAAGAACATGAACAAATGTCCTACAGCCTAACACTCTTAAGTGCTCGAAGAAAACAAATTTTCCTATCCAAACCCTCTCTGGAATATTACCCTCTAAAAGATATAATGGAGGCAAATTAACCAAATCAACGGTTGTCCTCATAGCCTCACCCCAAAAAGACTTAGACAATTTTGCATGAGAGAACATACACCTGATTCTATCACAGATGGTTCTATTCATTCTCTCAGCTACAGTATTTTGTTATAGGGTCTTAGGAACCATCTTCTCAAGCCTGATGCCATGACTTCTGCAGTATTGCTCAAATAGCCTCCTATATTCATCACCATTCTTTGCTCTGACAGATTTTAACTGCTTGCTAGTTTGCCTCTCAACTTTCACATGAAAATCTTTGAATACATCAAGTACCTAGTCTTTGGATTTCAAAGCATATGCCCACACATGTCTTGAATGATCATCAATAAAAGTCACATCATAAAGTGCACCACCAAAGTATTACTTTGCATAGTACAAACATCAGTGTAAACTAAATCAAGAATATCTGGTTTTCTACGTGAAGGAAATCTACAAAATGCAACTCTAATTTGCTTTCTAGATAGGCAATGTGTAGAAGGTAATAATGATGTACCTTTAACTAGTAGAAGCTTCTTTCTGGCAAGAACCTGAAGTCCCATTTCACTTATGTGACTAAGCCACTTATGTCATAGCTTAGTAGAAGCTTCATTCTCAACAATGTTCACCTCTCCCTTGACTAGTCTCGCTTCTGTCTTGTAGAGAGTGTTTTTTTCTTCCCCCTAACTAAAACAAGAGAACCCTTAGTAAGCTTCCACTTACCCTCTCCAAGGTGACTATGGTAGCCCTCATCATCAAGCTTCCTAACAGAGATCAACTAAAGCGCATTTCAGGAACATGTGTAACATATTTCAGAACCAATTTGCACCTAATGGTAGTTTCTAGCTCTACATCTCCTATGCCAACAATTTCACATTTTGTTTCATTTCCCATCCTAATCTAACCAAAATTGCCACTAGTGTAGGAAGAGAAGAAATCTCTACATGCAGTGATATGAAAGGACGCTACTGTATTAACCACTCAAGTGGAATCCTGGCATGCAAGGTTTACACACGCATCATCGCAAACAATGATTGTATCACCATCAGATGCAACTACTGCAATGTCTTTGTCCTCTTTTTGTTCTTCACATTTTCCATTAAACTGTTCTCTTCTGAATTTTTTGCACTTTCTCTTAATGTGCCTTGGCTTGTTATAGTAAAAACACTTTATCTTTTTTTTGGACTTTGACTTTCCTTTTGACTTGTCACGGTTATAATCACTAGAAGGTTTTCAGCCTTTACTTCTCTCCCGCCTCTTTGTAACAAGTGCTTCTGTATTAGAGCAAATACCTAACTCTTTTCTTCTTGCCTTTTCATTAAACATGTTGTCTTTTACCATGTTGATAGTTATCACACCATTTGGGGTTGAATTACTCAAGGATACCACCAAAGTTTCCCAACTGTCTGGTAAGGAACTCAACAAAAGTAAAGCTTGTACCTCATCATCGAACTCAAGCTTCATGGTAGACAACTCATTCAATAGTCCCTGAAAATTACTGAGATGCTCTACAACACTATTACCATCCTTGTACTTTAAATTCACAAACCTTCTTATCATAAAGGCTTTGTTCTATGCAGTATTTCTTTAATAAAGACTCTCTAATTTCTGTCAAAGGCTATATGCAGCAACTTCCTTAGCTACATGATGAAAAACATTCTGATCAACCTACTACCTAATTTGTCCAATGGCTTTCCTATTTAATTTCTTCCACTCATCCTCAGTTGTAGTAACTGGCTTAAACAACTCTTTGCAATATAAAATATCCTCCATCCTAGTCTTCCAAATTGAATAATTGGAAGTTGTGAGTTTAATCATTCCACTGCCAGACTCCTCCATTTAATTCACATAAGAGATCCCACTGATAATCAACTTGGTTCTGATACAACTTGTTAAGGTGAATTCACAATATTCCAACAAACACCAGAATTTTTATACCATTTCTTTGTGCAAAACTAAATAGGCAATATCAACTAGCAGTAATAAATAAATAAACTCATGCAATTGAAAAAATAAATTAGACATTAGAATTTTTACATGGAAAACCCCTCAATGCGAATGGAAAAATCACGGGGCCTAATCCAATTCAAACTTCCACTATCAACAATAATGGGTTACACCTGTCTTTTCTAGAATAATCTCTAGAGGCTGCCAAATACATCAAGAGCACATATAGCCTTGGATTATACAATCTCTCTTGGAAAAAACAAAAATGATTGGAGAAAGTATACCAAAAACGTTGTTACTATTCACGGGTAGTAACATCAGTTCTTGAGCCCAAAAAATTAATTTTCACCGTTTAGATTGTAGCTACTTAAGTTTCAAACCTCTCCTCCAAATTTCAACTTGATCACACCATAGATGAAGCGGGATCAGCTTGTTAATGAAATTTGGGCAGATGTGTTTTTCCTCTCTCTCTTCTTTTCTCTTTGTTTTTTTTTTTTTTTTTTTTTTTGAATTTTTTTTTCTTTTAATGTAACTAACTTGGTCCCCAAGCATATGAGGCCAACTTCCTCACATACGAGGGAGCCCAACAATGCCTTGGCCAGAACTTGGCCATGGTTGAGCTTAAGATAGTGATAAGTTTGATACTGTCTAATTTCTCTTTCTCCTTCTCTCCCAATTATAAACACTCAACTGCATTCGGGCTGGTGATAGAGACCGAGAATGGAGTCAATCTCTTGGTAAAGAAGTTGTGATGGAACCACATGGGGTTGAGATTTGAAAATAAATTAAACAATGGAGGAGATGTTGACGCGTATCATGTGTAATGTAGTATCATATTTAGTTGTTGGCTTCCTTGGTAACACCTCAGAAGAGAAACTCTTTAATTTTTCCTTAAAAGTCCTATTATTTTACCTTAATTTTATTTGTTTGTATATTTATACTTTAATCTTATTTATTTATATTCTTTATTTATATCCATATTTAATAACATAAATCTTGTCATACATTTTCGTCGATTTAGTTTTGGACTTTGGTAAGTATCATTATGGTACCTTAACAATTTCCTTATCCAAGATAAATTTGTAATGACTCACATATGAGTTAAATAATAAAAAATTATAATTAGATTAATCAACACTATTGTTAAATAGATTAATTCTGATCAGATTCATATGATATAAATTCACCTAAAAAAAATCTATTTATTAAATAAGGTTATCCAAGTCGACAAATTTGATTTAAATATAATTATACTTAACCCAAACCGATTACCCTCAATCCTACTACTTCTAACTCTCAATTGCTTCAAATTTTTTGAAACAAAACCTCCTTTTAAATACTAGATTCCACACATAAACTTGCATCCAAATCTGCTGCTTATCAAATTTGACTAGGTGGCATGGGGAAATTGTATATTAGTGGATGAGGCAATGGATGTGGAAAACCAAGAAAAATTAAGTAGAGGGCCACTCGCCCCTTCATTTATATATATAGAATTTTAGATGAGTGATTTGACTTATGTCAGTAATGTAGAAAAGTTTAGTAGGTAAGATAGATAAATGGTCTTGAATTTAATAAGAGAGATGACTCTCGATAGAAGTGAATGGTGAAGAAACTCTTTGAACTTTTATGAGCATGGGCGCCATGCATCTTCAACAATTAGTTAGCTATATATGGCCAACATTGATTTTTGAATTTTGTTCATTTCATTTCATGAGTTTGAGAAAATAGAGTCAGTATATGAAATCCGGAAGGATGGGATTTGAATATCAACCCTTTTAGAAGTGATATGAATTGTGGCAGTAGCACCGAAAAAAAAGGATTTCAATGAAGCGAATTTAAGATGAGTCACTTTCATCTTCATCATATCCCATTTATTTATATTTTTTTTTATCAAAAATAAATAAAATAAGTGAAAATTTAAGATGAGTCACTTTCATCTTCATCATATCCCCATTTATTTATTTATTTTTTATTAAAAAATAAAATAAAATAAGTGGGTATGAAATTTTTTTGTATTTGTCCCTTTCAATTTTTTTTTTCTTTTTTCAAAATTTTAATTTTTAAAAAATTAAATAATATTTAAAATAAATATAATTATAAATAAATATATATTATAAAATTTTATAATTTATTTTTATAAAAGGAGAAAACTCTTATTTTGTATAATTTGAAAGGCCAAAATAAAAAAATCAATTAAAATATTTTTTATGTGATATTATATATACTGACGAGGGGTGCATGATATAGGTTTTAAAAATATTTCTCAAACTCAATTCAAACTCATTTATCTGTACTAACGAGCATGGCGTGATAAATATAAAAAAATATCTATTCGAGATAAAGAATAAGAGGATTTGGATTCAACTTTATGATTGATAAATTATGTTTTTATTGGATAATACAAGTTTAATGGTGGAATCTGTGGCATGTGTTGTACAAAAGTTTTGAATATCAAATATTTATCACGGGACAACGACTAAAAGAAAAAGGAAACTGCATATGTAGATAGTACAAGGAAATTGTGTTCCCAAAAAAACAAGCTATATGAATGTGGCTACTTTAATTAGTTTAGTTAGGATTTTGAGCATCCTTCTTTTATGGATAATCACCTTTTGACTTTGTGAAATTTATTGTACCTTGAGAAAGAAATTAAAGACCCACAAGAAATTGCAAACACCAAGACATATAGAGATATGGCCCAATCAAAGCATGGGTGCACCAAGACTTCTTGTATAAATGCATGGTCACAAATTCAGCTAGTTAGGTAGCCTAGTTTGACTAAGGTGGCATGGCCAAATTATACATGAGAACAAATGAGGCATAAAATGCGCGCCAACCATAAGAAAGTTCTAAGGTTAATTTCCTAGTCAAGAGGTAGTGGGCATATGGGACAACCATATGGAGACAAGAACAAATAGGCATGTGTTGGTTGTAGAAAAGAGTCACTAAAAATTAATATTCCTAAATTATATGAATTAAGGATTTGAAAAATGTTTTTAAAAATTATTGTATAATATTAAATTAAGTGATCGAATTTTAAAAATCTAATGACATGCTATATCCTTAACAATTGTTTCTTAAATGGTTTTCTATTCTGTGAAATAAAAAATAGTGAAACACATTTGATATAAAAAAATTATTAAAAAAAATTATAAAACAATTTTTTGCTTAAAATAAAAAATAAGATGTTTTTAAGAAATATTTTTAATTAATTGTTTCTACTTATTTTCTAAAAATTATTTTTAAAAATAATTATATAGATATAGAGAATGATTAAAAAATAAAACATCATGTATGAAGTTATTTTAAAACATATTTAAAAATATAAAAAATGGGTTAATAACATTTTAAATTTTCAAACAAACTTTTGTTTTACAAAATACCGAAAATTGTTTTTAAAAAATATTTTTCAAAATTGTTTGGAAATACTCTAAAAATAGAGTTTTATTTTATTTTATTTTCAATTTTTTAATTTTATTTAATTTTATTTTATATTAGAGGTATAAAATAGTTGAGAATTCAAAAGAAAACACTAACCCTTGATCAAGTTGAACAATAATGAAGGGCATTATATGAAGAAACCAAAACTCTAGGTAGCCCTAATCTTTGACTGCCATAGTCTTTGTTTGAAGCTCTCAACTCCCATCCAAAGTAAAATGTTTGTTCTAGACAAAATTAGGTGACAACAAAAACCCATTAAGAAAAAAAAAAGTGGGAAAAAGAAAAAGATTATTATATCTACACCATTATTTCTATTTTGCACCAAAACTTAAATCAAAAGCTACTTCTATTAAAGTTAAATGTGAAAGCTACTTCTATTAAAGTAAAATGTGAATGGCTTTTGTAGAAAGAATCTTTAAAAAGAGATTTTAGAAATGAAAATTACTTTACATAGAATTTTCAATCATTTTATAAAAAGTTATAGGTTATGTTTCATCTAAAAGTAACAAGGAAGAAAAAAAAATGTTAAAAAAATAATTTTTTCATATTTGATTATACTATTAAAAATGATAAAGAAAATCAAATATAATTAAAATTGATTAAAAATTTATACATTTAAAATTATTTAATCTTTATATCGATGATTTTAAGATAAATGAAATGAGTTAGAAATAATAAATAAAAATAATTTGTTGACTTTAAATTTATTTTTTATTTTCTTCTACTTTTTTTTATTATTTATTTATTTATATTTTCTCTTAAATTTTTTGATAACCAAACATAACCATAATGTCCAATTTTAATTACCAAATAGTTTTAAGGTTTTAGTGTTAATAAAGCATCACTATAATTAATTATAGGCCAGTGATAATCACATGAGCATGTATTTTTATTAAAAAAAATGTATAAATGTTAAATTTATAATATATTAACCTCTAATCCATTACATAATTATTTTATTAAAAATTATAATTAATACAGCAAAAAGACATTGCATGCCTATATTTTTACAAATATTTTCTAAGTTTTAGTATTAGTAAAATATCATCATAATTAATTATAGGTAAGTGATAATCACATCACTTGGTTACATCATCCATCTTCCAATATTCATAGTTAGGTTAATCTAACTCAATTAATTATTGTGATAAGAAAATTAATCCACCTTTAATTTTATTCAGTCACATGATAAATCACCTGGTTCTTTTCAAAGTCAAAGTTTCTTACACGGTATTAATCTTCAATTGGTTAATCCTAGTATTTTATTTTATTTTTTATTTTTTTTTTCATTTTATGATCTCATCAATGTACAAATTAAATTGAGATTACTTTAATTGGGAAAGCAAATATTAATTTATTTGGAATATGATCAAGCTCTTGTAATTATGAGATTATAATTGGAATAATATATATATATATTCTATTTCTTTTTTTTTTAAATAATTTTCAAATGACAAAAATCTAATGTCTTTGTTGATAATTATTTTTAATTTTTTAAAATAAAAATAAAAAATATAGTATTTTCAGATAATATCTTTTATCTGAAATAAAAAATATAGTACCTCATTCATGTCATCATTTTGGAAGAAAAGTTTAAAAAAATTAAAATAAAAAAATTAAAACAACAAAACTTAAAAGAAGTAGCTTAAAAGAATGGGTTAAAAAAAGAAATTAAAAGATAGACAATAAAGTTGACCCATTCACATGAAATTAAAGTATGAACTAGAATACAATTACAAGCTAAAAAGTATGAAAAAAGCAGCTTCTCTTCTAGGTTGACACGCAAGGAAGCCAGCCAAATAAACATTAAACTGCATTATAATGATAGTAAGTGTCAATATCTCCTCCCTTATTTTCACGTCTCAGCCCCATCTACTTCCTTCACAACTTCTTTACCAAGAGATTGACTCCATTCTCAGGCTCTATCAACAGCCTGAGTGCAGCTGAGTGTTTATAATTAGGAGAAAGGGAGAATGAAAAATTGGACAGTATCAGACTTATCAGTATCTTGAGCTCAACCATGGCCAAATTCTGGCCAAGGCACACCCTTGGACCGACCCCGAACGGCATGTACAAGTGTGGGAGCTTGCAGGCACCTGTGATCCCATTTTTGAACCTCTCAGGGTTGAATTTAAGCGCGTCAGGTCCCCAATTTTCCGGGTCTGTGTGCAGTGTCACCACCAGGTTCCATACATTCACCCCCTTTGGCACATGGATGCCTCCGAATTTCATGTCCGCTAAGGCCTCCCTCGACATCACCGGTACTGGCGGGTAGAGTCGCAGTGATTCGTAGATCACCATCGTCATCTGCCAATCCAAATTAAAATATATTGTTGACTCATCAACCTAACACTTCAACATATAAACTAATGAGTTTAGGTTGGTGACCTAACGGTGTATACTTAATTACAGTACCTGTTTCATTTTGAGGATCATATCCGCATCTGGTGTTCTGCCCTTACAGATTTCGACTACTTCTTCCCGAACCCGAGCCTGCCAATCAGGATTTGCAGCCAGGAGCATGAGGCACCATACAGCGGACACCGCAGTGGTCTCATAGCCAGCCAAGTAGATGTTCTTGCAGTTATCGACAATGAAGTTGTCTGTTGCTTCTTGGCTTAGGTCGCTTTTCTTAGCTCCCTCAAGGACCAGCTGCAGCAGGTCTTTTTCATGGGCAGCTAACTCCTTTCTCTCACTCACTACCTTTAGAATCAAATTCCGGACATCCTTTTGTAGTGCCCAAGCATCTCTGTTGCGCTTGATAGGAATATATCTGTTATCATATAGTAAAATCGATCATTTTATATATATATATATATTTTTAAATTTTGGTATGATTTTAGCCATGAAGTTATATAGGAGAAAGCTTGGTACCTCATTCCGGGAATAAACGAAAAAACATTCTTGGACATGGCCTCTTGGAGAGCTTTAAGCTTCAAGAAAATCTCTTCCCCTTTTGTGTAACTGCCACCAAAACAAGCCCTTGAGATCACATCTCCTGAGAAGCTTCTCATGTGCTCGTCGATTCTTATGTCTGCAATTCCACCCTCTGCCTCGATCTTACTCCTCCATGAGTTCAACAGTGTGTCTATGGACTCAGTAATTAGGCCTATCATTCCCTGCAAGTGATCCGCATATTAGGCTTCCAACAAGCAACAACACAATTATAGAATCAAAGTAGAAGTTATCACATGGTAAATCATACCTTGACCTTCTCCATGTACAATTCAGGAGCAAGGATTTTTCTATTATGTGCCCAGACAGCTCCATTCGAGGTTAGAATGCCCTGTCCGAGCAAAGGACCGAACTCTCTCTGTAGGTATGAGGGCTTCCCAAAGTCCAAGGATGAGCATGTAGTAATCTCTCTAACAATATCAGGTTGATTCGCATGTAATATTTGTGTGTTACCAAGTGAAAACATGAACACTTGACCTGTAAAAAACCACATTCGGTAAAATTTTAGCTGTTGGCCAATTAAATTCCATGGAGAATGACTTCATATAATTATTTGACCAACAAAGTTCAAAGTTGGCGATCATAGTTATCAATTTGCTATCGATAATTAACTCTGTGCGACAATGGAGATGATGGATGGATGATGAAGAAAGATGAAATTTGAATCCTACCATATTTGTTTCGCCACTGCTCGAAAAAGGGGAATAGAGCAGCAGCACAGTTGTGGGTGTCGGTGGAGGAGTCCTTCACTGCCGTGGACCGTGACTTCTTGATCTCCCTTATGTTGCCGAGCAGAAAAGACGGTGGCGGGCCACTGATCCCTTGGCTCCTCAGAATAGATCTCAGCTTCTCCGGCTTAACCACCAGGGCATTATACAGGCGAAAGAACAGTCCAAGAACACCCGCCAAAGCTAGAGATATGAACACCTTAACTGTAAAAGCCTCCATTTCCGAAACCCTAACTCTCCTTCTCTCTACTGCTTCGTTGGGGGTCTTGGGTTGTCTTCTTCGTTCAGTATGAGGCCATTTATATAGGGATACTGTGAGACTTTTTGTGTCACGCCCCCAAACCGAATTTAGGGGCTAAAATTGTAATTTTTAAAAATAATTAATTTAATTTAATAAGGATAATAAGATTTTTTTCGTGTTTAAAATCCTTAGTTATAAAACTATAAATTAGATATTTCTTGTCTAGAAAGGAAGATTTGAAAGTTTGAGTTGAAGATCGATTTTTTAATTAAGATTCTAACTCCTAGATTAATATTTTAGATTCATTAATTAGTTTTGAACATATTAAATATTCTTTGAAAAATCCCAAGGTTTGTTTATTTAACTTTTAGATAAAAAAGTTTGAAAATTTGTGAACATAGATTGATTCATTACCAAAGATAGGAAATTTTCAAAGAAAATTTTGAGATTGTTGATTGAATTGATTGAAAAAAAAAAAAAAAAGGAAATCAATTGGAGGGAAAAAAAAAAAGAAAAAGAAAAACGAAGACATTGTGAGATTGTTGACTTAAAAAAAAGGGGGATATCAATTGTGTGGCTTTGAGAGGGAGGAGGGAGATAGTTTGTATAAGGTAGAGAGTGGAATAAATTAAATAATGATAATGAATTTAGTTGGTGGAATTGGTGGAGTTATATTAAAAGTAGTAAGTATTTTGTTATATAAGGGGATATTGGGTAATAATAATTTCGAAGAAAATTTTGAGATTGTTGATTGAATTGATTGAAAAAGAAAAAAAAAAAGGAAATCAATTGGAGGGAAAAAAAAGAAAAAGAAAAACGAAGACATTGTGAGATTGTTGACTTAAAAAAAAAGGGGATATCAATTGTGTGGCTGTGAGAGGGAGGAGGGAGATAGTTTGTATAAGGTAGAGAGTGGAATAAATTAAATAATGATAATGAATTTAGTTGGTGGAATTGGTGGAGTTATATTAAAAGTAGTAAGTATTTTGTTATGTAAGGGGATATTGGGTAATAATAATAATAATAATAATAATAATAATATTGTGTAATAATAATAATAATAATAATATAATTTAAGTATATAAAACAAATAGATTATTATAATAAGATTTGGAACCGATATGAGTTTATGAAAATTTGGATATTGTTTAGGAAGTTGAAAACAATATTATGTGGTAATAATATTAATATAAGAAATTAATTAGGATCCCTAATACTAAATAAAATATTTTTAGGATTGTCAAATTTATACATTTAGATAAATAATCAATAATAATAATTGTATATGATATTATGTTGGGTGAGAAGCAAAATTTTCAAGTAAAATTCTTCAAGAGTGCTTTTTCAAGGTAAGAGAAATTAATACAGATTTTGCAAAAGGAAATAATTTTCCTTTTATATTGTATTTTGAAACGTGTGAAAATATTATTTTATTTCTATGTATGGATTAAGATATGTTTTATATGAAAAATATGTTTAAGCATTTTCTTTAATTATGAAAAAAAAATGAAAATTTGTGGAGATATGATGTTTTGTTTTGTAAGTTCGAATTAATGAAATAAAGTATTTGACTTTGGTTTATATAACCTTAATTAGCATATTATAATTGTTGACATGTTTTGTCATAGTCAATGGATTATAATTGTTGACATTTTCGGCCCTAGCCAATGGGTTATAATAGTTGATGTTATATGACTCAAGTCAACGCGTTCTAATAATTAACCGTATGACTCTAGTCAATTGATTATAATTGTTGACCTTTTATTTGTCCATCTTAAAAGGAACAAATTTAAGGTTAGTCACTTATTTGTGAAGTCCTACCTAATTAGGCACCATTTGTTATTCGACAACTAGAGTAAACATATTTTGAATGTATTTGATTTGGTTTTAATATGAAATTGTTTTGACATAAATATGAAAATGTTTTGGTTGAACAGTTTTGAATGCATTAGCATATTGAATTCAAAAGTTTTTATGAAAATGCTAATATGTTATATCTCTTGTTTTGCAATCATAATTGAAAATGTTTGATCCATGAAACTGTATTGATATTCCTTGTTGGGCTTTAAGTTTATTCTCATTCGTTGATAATTTTTTAGGCACTCTCAGATCGGGTGAAGAGTGATAGCTAGGCTAGAGAATTTTTCTTTGTTAGAATTTTGATTCAAACTTTATTTTGGACATTATTTAGATATTAAAATTTAATTCTTGTTTGAATTATTTAAGTTTGAAGTTATTTGAACAATAACACTTTAATTGATGTGTTAGTTTTAAAGTTGAGAATTAAGCATTATAAAATTTATTTATCTCACTACTTTGATTGAAAATCATCTAACTGTAAGATTAATGTTTGTGTTGTTTCCACTTTGAGTTTTAGGACTCTAGGTGGCCCTTGGAGTGGGTTTTAGGTCCTGACATTTTGGGCATAAGAATAACAAGACTTGAAGATTAGAAGATTAGGGCAACTCCATGTGCAAGCCTACTAGCCTAGTCTAGATAGAGAAGTCGTCATTTGCTCGCCTCAACAAATTGTTTGAGATTGACTAGGTCGAATGGAATCATGGTGTGCTACTTATAGCAAAGAATATGTTGGGTCGTTCTTACTCAAGCTAAGCCATTTGTAATCCTTCTTATTCCATGGCTAGCACCACTGACTCTTATGTCGGGCAAGCACTTTGTGCTGAAGGACTTTCCTTTCTATGAGGCAGCTCATCTTGCTAATGCTGAGAGAAGATAGGCTCGTCTAGATGCTTGGGAGAAAAAGTGCCAAGAGGGGACTTTGCACCAAGCCCTTGGTTCAACTTCTCGGGTAACTTCAAGCCCTATCCCCTGACTAGCAAAAAAGAAGACTATTGTTCGGCCTCAGGCTTAGGGGACTATGACCAAGCCGGATGAGATGTTCGGAGCAGAGCGGATTGAGTGGTGTGACACCATTGAGCCAATCGTGCCATCTATAATCAAAGAATTGGAAGAAAAAGAATAAGAAATGGTTTCCAATCCATGAGTCGACTTCTGCAAACGGCAATAGAAAATGCTAAATGAGATCATTGAACTCGAGCCCTCATAAAAAAAACAAAAGATGGGCAACAAAAAGGGCTCATCCATTAAGCTTACTGTCACTCCTCCATCGGTGCCAATTCCCTCGTCTTCGTCCATTTCTAAGGCATAAGACATGGAAAACATTCCTTTTCATGGGTTAAGGGAGACGGTCACCATATCAAGTAATGACTCCATGCCTAGTGCACAAACTTCGTCTACTGCTCCCATCGATGTGCCCAACCGAGAAGAGTCAAACGTTCTTTTGGAGTACTTTCCCACATTCACCAATATGGGGCCTGCAACATTTCATATGAATAAGCTCTTCCCAATGTTGGAGAGGATTCCAATGGATGTGACTGCTGACCCCCAGTAAAACTTCATAGCTCATGTCCCACATGGGACCATAGATGACACCATTGAAGCGATCATGCACTTGAACGATTACACGTCCATGCAAAAAACGGAAGTGGTATGATTCCTTTTATACATAATATATGTGCTTTACATATCATTTTCTTTTTTACTAATTCTCTTTAGCTCTTTGCGATAGATTGTAGTCGAGGTCTGAAATCTGATGAGATAGCGTTCTCAACTAATTGAATGGTTGAAAGTAGCTAAAAAATTAGGACGTACATGGCCTATGGAGCGGATTGCTAGAAGGAATTGTTGGCAAAACTGGAGACAACTAAGGCAACCAAAGTCGTGGCATGAAAGGTGTTAGTTGAAAGTGTAGGCCTATTGAGGAAGGTGGAATTGAAGAATGATATTTTCAAGCCAAGATCCATCAGTTAAAATTGGATATGGTAGTCTTAGAATCATCCAAAGCCAGAACTAAAGAAGAAAGTGCTCGGCTGAAATTGAAGCTCAAGCAGACCATGTCCAACTTTGCCAAGGAAAAGAAGGAGTTGAAGGTGGCCTATCAACAATAAGTAGATGACATATTCTTCTACGGCTACTGTTGTTGTATGAAAAAGCATGTCATCACCGATGACATCCCTAGCATTCCATCAGATAAGGAAGATGAAGCCGACCTAGATGAGGGTGTCGGGCAAGAGGACGACTCGGGAGTGGAAAACAGATCTACAGCAACCGGTCATGAAGATCGGGACACATACCTGAGGCTGCTGCTTTCGTTGTTTTTTCTTTTGGTCGTTTAGGCCTTTTTATTGTATAGACATTGGCCTTTTGACCCTTTTTGGATGTTAGAAATGAACACAACTTTTTGTTTATGGAATTTGCCTGTGTATTTGGTTTGCACCATCATATTCACTACTTGGCATAAGTTATTCTCTTGGCCTTGAGTGGCATTAACTATTTCAAGCTTTTTGGTCTTTCTTCCATAGGAGCTTATTACTTGTTTTAAGGCTTATGCCGCTTAGAATATGCCTTTAACTTATGGCTTGTGCCATATTGGCCATGCCATTTATAATCCGACTTATTATCCACTCAAAAATGAAATGCAATACGATTTATGCACAACTTGTTTATTGATAATATTTCTTCAAGTTTGCTGCATTCCAAGGATGGAGCAGTAACGTTTCGTCTAATGTCTGTAGGTGGAATGCCCTTACTCCTCCTATCTTGAGTACAAAATAAGGGCCTTCCCAATTGGGTTGGAGCTTGCTAGCTCCTATTTCTGCTATGTTCTTAAAGACTCGTCTCAAGACCAAGTTGTTTGGACGGAACAGTCACGAGGGAGCTCTCTTGTTGTACTAAGCCATTGTTCTTTCCTGGTAAGAGGCCAGTCGGATAGCTGCGGCCTCACATTCTTCATCTACCCAATCTAGATGTATTTCAAGATTTCCTTCATTTATTTCCAATTCTTGCACTATTATTCTAACCGTGGGTAGTCATATCTCAGTTGGAATTATAACTTCCATGCTATATGCTAAGGCAAACAGGGTGACCCTAGTAGGCCATCTGTTGGTGGTTCTATAAGCCCATAATACTCCAGGCAATTTATTTACCCATTTGTCTTTCACCCTTTCCAACCATTTCTTTAAATAATTTAACAATGTTTTATTCGTCACATCTATCTGCCCATTACTTTGGGGATATCGAGGCATAGAATAAATGTTTTTAATCTTCAGTTCAGAACAAAACTCTCGAAAGGTACTACTATCAAACTATAGCCCGTTGTCTGCGACAATGGCGCGAGGAATCCCAAATCGACAAATAATGTTTTTCTAAATGAACTTTGTTATACCTTTGTCTTTGATGTTAACATAGGCCTCAATTTCTTCCCACTTACCGAAATAGTCAATGGTTACGAGCAGGAGTTTTTTTGAGTTGTGTTGGTTGATAATGGGCCGAATATGTCTATTTCCCATTGAGAAAATGACCACGAACTGATTATTGGGTTAAGGCAATTAGCTAGGAATAGGTATATGCCTTTGACATTGATCACATTTACGGACATAATCCTTAGCATCTCGTTTCATTGTAGGCCAATAATAGCCTTGAGAATAAGCTCGATGCTTTAAAGTTTATCCTCCTGGGTTGTTGCCTCATACACCTTCATGTAATTCAACCAAAACATATTGAGCCTTTGAATTGGTTAAACATTTCAAATAAGCCCCCCCCCCCCCAAATGACTGTTTGTATAGTTGATCAAAGTAAATCGGGCAGCCTGAACATAAAGCTTATGTGCTTGTTTCCGTCCTCCGGGACTTCATCGGTGCGGAAGTAGTTGGAAATAGGCTACATTCACCATACATCTACATAGGCTACATTGTGGACCCATTCTGATGGAATAAAAGGCATGGGTTGGACGTAGACTGGCAACATGATAGATTCGGTGATTGGCAAGGAAACAGAAACTCTAACCAGTGCATCTACTTTTTCATTCTTTTCACATGGAATACACTTGATTCTCTAATAAACCAACTTGGCTTAATGGGTTTCCACACTATTGAGGTAGTGAGCCATACATTCATCTTTAGCCTCATATTCATGTAGGATTTACCCAACCACTAATTGGGAGTCACTTCGTATTTCCACTTTTGATGTTGCAAGTATTAAGGCGAGTTCAAGGCAACTATCATTGCCTTGTATTCAGCCTCATTGTTAGATGTAGGAAAATTAAGGCAGACGGACTACTCAATCTGCTCCATATTAGGGGAGAATATTAAGAGTCCTACCCAACCCCTAATGTTCTTGAGGCTCCGTCTACATGTAGGATCAGTGTACTCGTTTTTGGGGTAGCTCAACTATAAAATCTGCAAGAACCTGACCTTTTAGTGACAAACGAGGCTTTTATTTTATGCCATACTCATTAAACTCAATAGCCCACTTCATTATCCGTCTAAATAGATCCAGCTTATGCAAGGTGACCCTTAATGGTTGATTTGTCAAGATTATCACTTAATATGCCTGGAAGTATGGACAGAGTTTTTTAGTAGTAATGCGTAATGCTGGCGTTGCCTGCTCTACTTGAGAATAATGGGTCTTATCATCCAGTAGAGATTTACTCATGTAGTAGACGGGTTTTTGCTCACCTTCTAAGGCTTATTGGAATAGGATGATGTTGATTGCGTAGTCTGATACAACAAGATACATGAATAGTTCCTTCCTTACCTCTAGACTACTTAAGAAGGGAGGTTCTGTGAGGTATTTCTTAATAGCATCAAAGACACTTTTGCACTTCTCCGTCCAGCCAAACATTTGGGCTCCGTGCAGAGTAGTGAAGAAAGAATGGAGCTAATCAATGAATCGAGCTATAAATCAACCCAAGGCTGCGAGATGGCCCATGAGTCACTGCATTTCCTTCTTAGTGGATGAAATGGGTGTCTCAAGCACAACTTTCACTTGGTTCGATTTTATTTCGATTCCTTGTTGAGTCACTAAAAAGCCAAAAAAACTTACCTGCATTGACGCCAAACGCACATTTAAGTGAGTTAAGTTTCATATTATACTTCCACATTAGGTTGAACGCTTTTTCCAAGTGTTGAACGTGTTCTGCATGGGTTTCACTTTTGACGACTATGTCATCAATGTACATTTCCATTGTTCGTCTCTTCAACGGTTTGAATATTTTTGTCATTAACCTCTGATATGTTACACCCTCATTTTTTAGCCCAAAAGGCATGATGTTATAGCAGTATAATCCGTGAGGGGTGATGAAGGTCGTTTTTTCTTGATCATGATGGAACATGGGAATTTGGTGGTAACAAGAGAAAACATCTAGGAAAGAGAGCATTACATTCCCAGACATAGAGTCAACAATCTAATCAATTCGGGGCAAAGAGAAGCTATCATTTGGGCAAACATTGTTTAAGTTCGTATAGTCCATGCACACTCACCAGGTTCCTCATTTCTTTGGAACCATGACAACATTGGCCAACCAATCTAGATAGGTGACTTCCTAGATAAAACCAATAACCAATAACTTATCAATTTTCTTTTAGATTACCTTTTGGCGATCTAAGTGGAAGCTTCAGACTTTTTGTTTCACAAGACACATGTTCGGGAGAATATTCATTTTATGAGCAGTCATAGAAGGATCAATTCCTAGCATATCTGAATGGGTCCAGGCAAAGATATTTGCATTTTGGCAGAACAAGGCTTCTAGGTGGCTACGCTCCTTTATCGTTATTAAAGAGCTAGCACTTCTCATACGACTTTCTTCATCTGATAAGGTCAAGGGTAGCAGAGGATCAATAGTCGATGGATCTCTCTCTGCCTGTTGTTGTAATTGCTATTGGCTCTTTGCACTTGACGACTCAGGTTCATCTCCAATTGGGTTTGTTTGCCTGACTTCTATAGTCACCTAGTAGCATTGTTGGACAACCAATTGGCTGCTAAGTAAATCCACTTGCCTAGCTTCAGTAAAGTAATTCAACATTTAATGATATGTAGATGGGATGACTTTCATTTTGTGCAGCTATACCTATCTCATAATGGGGTTGTATGGTGATAAATCCTCTACTACTAAGAATTGGACATTTAAGGTGACCAAGTTGGCTTGGACAAGAAGAATGACATCACCTAAGGAGACTGTTGATGCTCCGTTAAAGCTAATCAAGATGTGGCCGAGATTTTCTAAAGCAGAAAGGGAGTACCCCATTTGCCTATAGTTTGATATTTACAGGAGGTTGGTAGAGTTTCCTAGATTGATTAGAATTATGTGTACATCAAAACCACCGACTCCAAGTGTTAAGACCAGGGTGTCCTCGTACTGCAAGATTACCCGATTTGAGTCAATGAGAGGGAAGGTAATGGCCCTGTCTATCGACCAGACACTTTCATCAGTGAATGTGCATTGAACGGTATGTACTCTCTCTCTTACAGAAGTTGTGTGAACTAGCCTTCGCCTCTACCTTTTGGAGTGGTATTTGTCATCTACTAGCCCTTCGTGTATATAGTTGATGACCGCTCTAGGTGCCATAGGAGACGGAGGGGCCCATTCAGTTACCTCTGCTTCCTCTCGTCCACCAAGGGCACAGACATATTGCTTTAGGTGTCTTGCCTTAACGAGTTCTTCTGCTAGGTAGTGTAGATTTTTGCACTACTCCGTGGTATGTCCATGCTCCTTATGGTAGAAGCATTGTCGCTTCCGGTCTCACTTGGTCAGATCAGTCTTGATCAACTCTAGTCATCTAAATTTAGGCAACTCTTGAAACAACAGAATGAGCTACTCATAAGAGATGGTCAACGGGATGAGTCTGAGGGGTTGCTATTCCTATTCGTCCTACTTTCATCCCTCTTGTCTGAACTGATTGTTCGAGGGCTTTGAGCTTCCAATCTTATATTTTTTGTTGGTCGGTTCGTAACCAAAACTTGCTAAAAAACTGCTAAAGCATCATCCTCGAGCATAGCATACTTATTCGCCCACCTGAACAAATTGTCCATTAAGGCGAGGGGTTTTTTGGTAAGGGATTCAAAGAACAGAGTGTCTGCGTATATGCTCCGTTTGAAGATCTGGAGGATGTCATCCATATTGTAGGACTTAACCTGAAGTATCGTTTGGTCGAACTGCTTCATGAAGTCCCTCAACGATTCGTTCTCTTACATCTTAATGTTATACAAGGTGTTTGTATTCTGCTTTTTGCAAACAGAACATAAGTAGTGGCAGACAAATGCCTCAAAAACATCATGAAACAAATTGATAGAGATTTAAGGGAGGTGGTGAAACCACGATAAGGTCCAACCATGGAGGTTAGTAGAAAAGACCTTGCAGAATAGTACACCATTCCCAATATCCAATGTCATTAATTGTCGATAGTGCAGCGGATGATCAAATAGGTCACTCGTACTATTGTACATAGTGAACTTGGGCACCATGAACCCTTTGGGAGGCTCGTCTTATGATATGGTGGTCGAACAGCTTGGAGAGCATATCATCCAACCGTTAGCTGATAAAGCCGAGGGGTGCCTTTCCTATGGGCTCAAACACTACTGGCAACTCCGCGTGTGGAGATTGGAAGATTGGTGATGTTTCCTATTTTGATTGGCTTGACCGGGCCTCCAAGGTATCAAATATGCGCAAGAGTGCCTGGGCTCGTTGGTTTTGGGGCCTTGAGTGGGCCCTAATGGCATCAGATAGGCGAAAACCCTATCGCTATCCCTTTTTCCACTTTCCTCTACTGGAACTAGTGGCCTTGTTGGGGTGAGACTGGTCAATTAAGGCATAAGCCTATTTTGGCCAGTTAGGAGAGTGATTAAAGGAAAAGTTTTTCTCATGCATATGGTGAGACTCCTCTATAGGCCGTTGGGATGAGCATGTTATCTGGCTATGACTCTGGTTAGGGTTGGTCTACTAAGGAGGGGTGTGATGGCTCTACGAGCGATGCCCCTCGACCATCTAAACTCATAACTCTTGATTTTTCTATCTCAACTACTTAGCTTGTTGGATCAGTGACTGCATACGATGCTCATTTTCTTCTTGCTTACTTTCCATTCTGGCTTGCCAAGCCTGGAATTGGTCGGCCATAGTGGCTGACTGGGATGCATTAGACATATTAGTCATCGTGCTAGTATGCTTTTTGCATTGTTCCCATAGACGGCACCAATGTTGTTACATGATCCGAGTGAGTGGTTTCATTTAGCTACTAAGAGTTGGATGAAAGAAATGACCAATAATTTCATTTAAGTCTCTCAAGATGTAGACGATTATAGTCCTTACACAAAATACTATTCGGATGGTTTGTTTAGGCACGCCCCTTCGAAGCTAAAGTCAATAAGTGGCTAAAGCAAGTAAAGGAATTTTGCAAAAAGAAAGTGCATACCATTTGTAAAGTCTGCATGGTTATTTATACCTATTATAGTGTAACACTTTTTCAAGTGTCTTAAGAGCACCTTAACTATGTTTGATTGCACGATTTTATGGCATTGACTATTGATATATAATGATTGTCTTACCATGATTAGCCACTGAGGATGGAATGTTTTCTAGTAACAACTGTATTTAATATAGAGTGTGTCTGGTGCGCAATCTGCACATTAATGGGTGAGTAAATGCGTGATAGTCAATCGAGCGTTAGTTTTGTTGTATCTATGTAGGATTAATCCGTCTGACCTATTTTGGGACAGATCAACCACTTTGGCCTTTGGGTCGTTGGGCCATACGACGAAATGTGGCCTCCCAAATAGGTTGCCCACCCAAATGGTCGTGAGAGAGTGGAGGATTATAGAACAGCCTTGCGAAGGGGGTCTCATAGGCATGGCATATTTTATTTTTGTTTGAATTTAAGTTAGTGGGTTGCCCAAGTCAAAGACTTACCAAATTGCCACTTGATTATGCAGAGGTTTCAGATGTTAATATTTAGGAATAATTTAGAATAACCTGGTCAACTCAATTGTTAAAATAAATGATTGAAAATAAACTTAAATATTTGGGGTGAATGATTGAAATAGGCTTGGACTCATAAAGTACTATATTTGTGAGTCTTTGTTGAAATAGTGTAACGCCATATAAAATGGGACACTTAGATATCATAGCAAAGAAAAATTTATCCAAATCCTAGGTACTTTGTATGCTCCACCGTAGCTATTTAATGAAAGAAGAAAAATAAACATTGAAAAAAAAATTTATAGAGAAAATGAGAATGAAAATATAAGGCGGGTTGAAAAAATTAATGAGATTATAAATGATAGGCTTTATAATTAATGAAAGAACAATTGATTTTACAAAATATTTGGATGGTTTTTAATTCTTTTTAATAATATTTATAAAAATTATATTAGATTTTAGTGATTTTGAAATAAAATAATACTTAAAAAAAATATTAGACATTATTGAATTTGAAATAAAATGGAAAAAGAATTTGATAGTAACTAAGTAATCGAAAGTGCGCTTGATAGGGTTTTTATTTGAAGTATTTTTAATAAAAATGTTTTCTCTTCAAGTATTTTTAAGAGAAATATTTCTCCAAAAAAAATAATAATAAAAATACTATAAGTAATTTTTTAGATTTTTAAAAGTGTTTCCTAAAATTTATTAAATATCTTTTTTTTTTTTTCAGAAACATTTTTTAGGTTAAAAGATATTCCAAGAATTACTATTTGTTAGCCCAAGGGTTCTCCTAATCAGGTTTTGATGATAACAAATCATGGTTAAGTTACTAATTGGTTTTAATTATAGAGAATTTCAGGTGTTAATTTGGAAATTCATCAAAGAACCAAATGGATGCAAAATCAAGACCTTTGGAAGATTTTTAATCATAGAAAACATATGTAAGATGAATGCATGAGTGCACTTAGGTTTTACATATCATTTCATGCATCTTTCAAAAAACTCAGTTTATTCTTTAAAGTTACAATTTCATCAAAACCCAAGTTTTATCAAATGAACGTTAGGCAAATTACTTCAAAATTGGAATATAACTTTACCTAAAGACCTTGCCTAAGTGTTAGAAGAGAAAAAAATAGAAAAAAATAGGTTTTCGGGCCAAAAATGGTGAATGGGTTGAGGCACTAGCCAATCGGCTCAACCGGCTAGGGGTACCGGTCGACCAGTTCCCTCTTCCTGGTTGGGGTCCTGTCAAGGAGTGCAAAAAGCACTCTCCCATTTTTCCAGTAGTCTTCCCTTCTTGGTCGAGGTGTTTGCCTTTCCGGTCGACCTCCGACCGAGTTTCGATTGAGGGCCAGTTGAAGGTAACGGTCACCTACCATGAATTAAATGCTCAAACGGCTAGTGAATCGGTTGACCCCAACTCAATTGATTGAGGCTGTTTTTTGGTTTTCTTGGCTCTCAAGGTTAGAAACCTATAAATAGAGAACTTCACTTCATTTATGAGGATCATAACACCTGCATTTATTTGTCTACCCACTTGTTTTTGCCTTAAAAGCTCTCATTTTTTTTAGTGCATTAAATCTCATTTGCATATCCTTTAGTGCACCTTTGTGATTCATCCTGGCCTTAAGTTGTATTTAAGCTATTGTTGAGCTAGGTTGAGAGATTTATTCTTGTTGATTGAGTGTTAAAGCCTTCAAGTGAGTTGAAACTTGAAGAGATTGTGTAAGAGCCCATTAGAGTCGGAATCCAAGCGTAAAGGTGATTAGAAGCTTGGTTGAAGCTTTAAGTTAGTGAAACCCTCACTCGGTTAGGAACTTGAGGAGAGTGGATGTAGGCAAGGAAGTGTCAAACCACTATAAAATCTGAGTTTGATTTCTATAACTCTATCTCTTTATATTTGCTTCTCTTATGCAATTTGTTGTGTTTAAAAAGAATTTTTTTAAAAACCAATTCATCCCTCTCTTGGGTGTTTTTCTCATTTAAGATTAGCCTTTATTTTCTCAATTGGTATCAAAGGTAGGCCTCTTGTTTAAGACTTAATTGTCTAAGAGGAAATGACAAATCCATCAAACTCATCTCACATTGAAAGTTTTGAAAAAAAATAGACCTCTATTTTTTACAAGAACCGATTATCCCTATTGAAAAACTAAAATGACTTGGTTTTTACAATCAATCGATTTATACATATGGAACGTTATTGAAAATGACCCAACTTTTCCTTCAAAACTAGTTGATGGAGTCATGGTTCCAAAACCCAAGCAAGAATGGGATGAGCATGATAGAAAAAAAATTCAATTAAATGCTAAGGCCATTTATACTTTGCAATGCTTTATGAATATAAATGAATATAATAGAATATGTCAATGCAAATCGAATAAAGAAATTTGGAGATTGCTTAAAATAACTCATGAAGGAACAAATCAAGTGAAAGAATCAAAAATCAATTTACTTGTTCATAGCTATGAATTGTTTTTTACGAAAGATAATGAGACTATTGTTGAGATGATCACTAGGTTCACCGACCTTGTCAATGGTCTTGAAGCCTTGGGAAAGGCCTACAAGGAATCCGAAAAAGGGATGAAGATCTTGAGTTCACTTCCATGAAAGTGGCATACAAAGGCCACCGCAATTCAAGAAGCCAAAGACTTGACCAAGCTACCTTTGGAGAAGCTCATAGGGTCATTGATGACATATGAGATCAATTTGGCAAAGAAGTGATTACTACTCAAAAAGTGCTATTTTGTAGCTTGTAATTAACTCTTTTAAACACTTTTGAGTAGTAGTTATTACCTTTTAACCCAATTAACATGTTAAGGACCCTTGCAATCAATTCTAATCAAATTGTGTTAAGTTTTGGTGTTTTGATAGCTTTTTGATCACCAAAGCAATTCGAGATTGAGGAGAGTTATTTGGAATCTATGGCAAAGCAATGAAGAGCTCAAAAACATGAAGAACCAAAGCTTTGAAGTCCTTTGCCATAAGCAAATCCGGAATGCAAGGAGAGAAGCAAAGAGGAGAAAAGCAAAGAAATTGAAAACAGAGGACAGCAGCTGCAGTCTTCTTTCGCACTTTTGGAGCACTTCCTGAAGTCCATTTTCTACATGCTATATACCATTTCAAAGCTCAGGAAGTCAAGAATCCAACGCTTCAAACCGTGACGATTTGGAGCTGAAATGAGGAAGTTACAGCCATTGGAAGCCGATCACTCCAAGCTGAAGGAAGGATTCAACAAAGTGTTGCGAAATCACCCTTTTGTTGCGGAATGATTTTGCAGCCTTTTTGCACAGTGCTGTGGATTCCCCTCTGAAATTTCACGACGCGATGGAAGCCAAACACCACAAGATGAAAGCCAATTTCGCAGCGGTGCGAAATCAACCGGTTGCTGCGAAGTAATTTCGCAGCCCTTTTTGTGCATCTGCGAAATTTCGCAGACCTCATTCAACGGTCCTGAAGCTTCCCGATAGTTGTGCACCGACTCTTTTAGATATTTTCTTCTTATATTTTTGTGTCTAAATTTCCATTTTCTCCTTGTATTCAGCCACTCATGTAATTCCTTAGCTAGGAAGTATCCAAGGAAGGGTAAATTACCTTCCTATATAAACTCCTTTGCATCCATTGTAAAATATATAATCCATCATATAATATATCATATATAGAATCAACGAACAGAGCACTTGCTCTATTTTTCCTATATATTCGTGTTTTCTCGTTAGTTTTCTTTCTAGCCAATCAAACTCTGAGGATTTTTCCTTAGAGGATGAGAGGCTAGGCTCTTTGTCTCTTGGAGTGAAGAAAGCCGGGTAAGTTTCCACATGCATAAATTGGAAGTTTTGTTGTTTTAGTTTTTAATGAAGAGAAAGTGTGACCCGTTAATGGTTTTTATCTTTTTAGTTAACTTAAAACGTCTTTAAATCACCTGGGCCAACACTTGGTAAGGCAAGTGATCTCCGTCCATGGAGATTCACTAGTTTACCCCTTTCGAGCCTCTGGGAGGTGACTTGAAGGTAGGATTTTCTAGAATAGCCAACACTTGGTAAGCTTTTGGACTCCAAGGAGACATCTATTAGTTATCTCTTGCGAGCTTTTGACGGGAAATCCAAGGTTAAAGATCACCTTGAATGGCAAGTGCTAGGTGAGAGGCACGAGCCATTGCAAGTTGCATCAGTGAGAGGGATTTAGTGTTTGAACCCATTAATGGGAAGCATCTGTACAACACCAGTTGGAGAAGGAACTATATGTTAATTCTCTAATGCGAGGAAAAGAAACAAGTGACCGGAACTCTCCTTTTTGTATGATGAACCCGAGCCTAGTGATCTAAACTCCAAGAAACACTTTTCTTTTCTAAGTAAAATCAGTTACTATTTTTGGTTAGCTTAAAACCAATCTTTGTTCAAACATCTTTATGTTTTCTTTTAAAGCTAACCTTGAAATGAAAAGGCACCAATTCAGCTTTGAATTAATATCATTTGTGAAATGAAAACCCATCCCAGTGAACGATCCTAGAGCCACTATGCTATAGTAGCTTTGTCTTTGCTACCCTAGTTTATGGTGTAATAGGTTATAAATTTTGTTGATTACTTCCTCAATCAAGGAGCACCAGCTGGACACGAATCAGCTGAGACACCAATTAGGCATGAATCAAGAAGCAACAAGAAAGTGAAGACAAAAAGAAGAAGAGCATAGCTCTCAAAGCTACAACTAAGGAAGAAGAAGAAATTGAAGAAGAAAAACAAAGTGAAGAAGATGAATATTTAGCCCTCATCACAAGAAAGTTCAACAAATTCATGAGGGGTGAAAAGTTTAGAGGAAGAAGGTTCATTTCTAGAAGAAGGTTCATTTCTAGAAGAGACCTTTCTAAAAAGGAATCTTCATTGCATGGTGACTAGGAGAGATGGGAAGAGAAAAGAGACTTGGTGTGTTTCAAGTGCAAGAAATTGGGACACATTAAATATGATCATCCTATCTATAAAAGTGAAGCCAAGAGGAGAAAGAAGAAGGCAATGATGGCCACTTGGAGTGAAAGTGAAGAATCCTCTGAAGAAAAAAAGGAGAAAGAAGTGGCAAACATGTGCTTCATGGCAATAGATGAACTTGATGAGGTAAACTCTAACCTTAGTGATGAAGACATACATGATGCTTTTGAAGAGTTGTATAATGATTTTGAAAAACTTAGTTTGAAAAATATTTCTCTTAAAAATAAAGTTCAACAACTTGAAAAAGAGCTTGGAGAAGTAAAAGAAAAATTTTCAAATGTTGAAATTTCTAAAACTCATATTGAAAAAGAAAATGAGATTTTAAGAAAGAAAAATGAATGGTTGATCTCCTCTCTTTCAATATTTTCTTGTGGACAAAAATTTTTCGAAATGATTCTAGCTAGCCAAAAAATGTGTTTTTGACAAACAAAGGCTTGGATTCAAATATTAAAAAATCAAAAGTATTTTAAAAACTATTTTATAAAGGAATCCACAAGTGCAAGTCCTTCCATTACTTGCAACTTTTGTGGAAGATGAGGGCACATTAGTAGTACATGTCCTTTAAGAAATGGCTCTCAAAAGAATTCAAATACAAAAACTAAAGATATTTGGATTGAAAAATCCAAGGTCACTAACCCTCGAGGACCCAAAAAGATATGGGTACCTAAATCAACTTGAGTTTTATGTTGTAGGATTCAAAGAAGGATAAGTGGTTCTTGGATAGTGGATGCTCAAGACACATGACCAGAGATGAATCCAAGTTTGCTTTCCTTACAAAGAAAAATGGAGGATATATTACCTTTAGAGACAATGCAAAAGGAAGGATCATTGGTCAAGGCAACATTGGTAATGGCACATCCTCTCTTATTGAAAGTGTTTTACTAGTAAATGGTTTAAAACATAATCTTTTAAGCACTAGTCAACTTTGTGACAAAGGTTTTAAAGTGATTTTTGAAGCATCTCATTGAATCATCAAGGATATTCAAAATGATAAAACCATCTTCATGGGCCATAGATGTGATAATGTTTACACTATAAATATTTCAAAATATGATGACCATGATAGATGTTTTTCAAGCATGATAGATGTTTTTCAAGCATGCATGATCAAAGTTGGTTGTGGCATAGGAGGTTGGGACATGCTAACATGGACCTCATTTCATAACTTAACAAAGATGAACTTGTTAGAGGCCTTCCTAAAATAAATTTTCAAAAAGATAAAGTTTGTGAAGCTTGTCAAGTGGAAAAGCAAATCAAAAACTCTTTCAAAAACAAAAACTCCATTTCCACATCTAGGCCACTTAAGTTGTTGCATATGGATTTATTTGGTCCCTCTAGGACACCAAGTCTTCGAGAAAAATCTTATGCATATGTTATTGTGGATGACTTCTCTAGATACACATGAGTCTTGTTTTTAAGTAAAAATAATGAAGCCTTTTATGAGTTTTCAAAGTTTTGCAATAAGGTTCAAAATGAAAAAAGTTTTATAATTACTTGTATAAGAAGTGATCAGGGGAGAGAATTTGAAAATATTGATTTTGAAGAATATTGCAATGAACATGGAATTGACCACAATTTTTCGGTTCCTAGAACTCCTTTACAAAATGGGGTAGTTGAAAGGAAAAATAGAACTCTTTAAGAGATGACAAGAACCATGTTAAATGAAAACAACTTACCAAAATATTTTTGGGCCAAAATGGTTAACACTTCTTGTTATGTTTTAAATAGAATATTATTGAGGGTCATTCTTAAGAAAACTCCCTATGAGCTTTGGAAAAACAAGAAACCTAACATTATCTATTTCAAAGTCTTTGGATGCAAATGTTTTATATTAAACACCAAAGACAATCTTGGAAAATTTTATGCAAAATCGGATATTGGAATTTTCCTTGGTTACTCAACTTCAAGTAAAGCTTTTAGAGTTTTTAACAAAAGAACCATGGTTGTAGAGGAGTCCATCCATGTTATTTTTATGAATCTAACAATTCTCTCCAAGAAAGAGAGTTTTGATGATGATTTAGGTTTAGAGACCTTCATAGGATGATTGCAAATTGAAGATAGAAGGCAACAAGAAGAAAATGGAGAGGATCCCAAGAAAGAAGAATCACCATTGGCACTACCCCCTCCTCAACAAGTGCAAGGTGAATCAAGCCAAGACCTTCCTAAATAATGGAAGTTTGTCATCAATCACGCACAAGATCAAATTATAGGTAGTCCATCTAGTGAGGTAAGAACTAGATCATCACTTAGAAAAATTTGCAATAATCTAGCTTTTATCTCTCAAATTGAGCTTAAAAATATAAATGATGCTTTAAATGATGAAAGTTGGATGATTGTTATGCAAGAAGAGTTAAATCAATTTGAAAAAAGTGAAGTATGGGAATTAGTACCAAGACCTTCAAATCAAAGTGTTTTTGGAACTAGATGGGTCTTTAGAAATAAAATGGATGAAAATAGAATAATTGTTAGAAATAAAGCAATATTGGTAGCCCAAGGTTTTAATCAAGAAGAAGGGATAAATTATGAAGAAACCTTTGCCCCCGTAGCTAGGTTGGAAGCCATTAGGATGCTACTTGCCTTTGCATGTTTTAAAGACTTTGTTTTATATCAAATGGATGTGAAAAGTTCTTTCTAAAATGGTTTTATAAATAAAGAAGTATATGTTGAACAATCTCTCGGCTGTCAAAGTTTCAATTTTCCTAACCATGTTTTTAAACTTAAAAAGACACTTTATGGTTTGAAACAAGCACCTAGAGAATGGTATGAAAGATTGAGTAGATTTCTTTTGAAAAAAGGTTTTAAAATGGGAAAAATTGATATAACTCTTTTCATAAAAACCAAAGAAAAGGATATGCTCTTAGTTCAAATATATGTTGATGATATCATTTTTGGTGCTACTAATGTCTCTCTTTGTGAAAAATTTTCTAAGTGCATGCATAGTAAGTTTGAAATGAGCATGATGGGAGAACTCAACTTCTTCCTTGGACTTCAAATCAAGCAACTAAAGGAAGGAACCTTCATCAATCAAGCAAAGTATATAAGAGATCTTCTCAAAATGTTCAACATGAAATAAGTCAAAACAATGAAGACTCTAATGAGCTCATCCATCAAGCTTGATAAGGATGAGAAAGGTAAATCCATTGACTCTACTATGTATAGAAGCATGATAGGTTCTTTGTTATATTTGACTACTAGTAGACCTGACATTATGTATAGTGTATGCTTGTGTGCTAGATTTCAATCTTGTCCTAAAGAATCTCA
Source organism: Vitis cinerea var. helleri x Vitis riparia (assembly GCA_946000715.1). Lineage (NCBI taxonomy): Eukaryota > Viridiplantae > Streptophyta > Magnoliopsida > Vitales > Vitaceae > Vitis > Vitis cinerea var. helleri x Vitis riparia. The sequence goes on from OX253994.1 coordinate 11,362,220, forward strand.
CTTAAGTGTCGTAAAAAGAATCCTCAAATACTTGAAAAGGACAATGGACATAGGCTTATGGTATCCTAAGAGTGATAAGTTTGAATTAATTGGTTTTTCGAATGTTGATTTTGTCAATTGTGGGTTGAAAGAAAAAACACTAGTGGCACTCGTCATTTCTTAGGACACTCACTTGTCAATTGTTAGTAAGAAGCAAAATTCGGTACTTTGTCAACGGTGGAAGCTGAATACATAGCAGTCGGTTTATGTTGTGCACAAATCCTTTGGATGAAATAAACACTTAGTGATTTTGATTTATCTTTTGAGCATGTTCTTATTAAATGTGATAATACTAGTGCCATAAGTATATCAAAAAAATCTCATGCAACACTCTAGGACTAAGCATATAGAGATTAAACATCATTTTCTTAGAGATTGATTACTACTCAAAAAGTGCTATTTGATAGCTTGTGATTAACTCTTTTAAACACTTTTGAGTAGTAATTATCACCTTTTAACCCAATTAACATATTAAGGACCCTTGCAATCAATTCTAATCAAATTGTGTTAAGTTTTGGTGTTTTGATAGCTTTTTGATCACCAAAGCAATTAAAGATTGAGGAGAGTTCTTTGGAATCCATGGCAAAGCAATGGAAAGTTCAGAAACATGAAGAACCGAAGCTTTGAAGTCCTTTGCCATAAGCAGATCCGGAACGCAAGGAGTAAAAGATGTCCGGACAGGGTTTCCGGACAGGATGGCGGCGGAAGTCAATGATCCGAACAAAATATCCGGATAGGATATGCTATCGTCCGGGTGTGATGTTCACAAGTGTCGTGTGCCTCTCCTTGAAGGAATCCGGATAGGGGAGCGCCGCTATGTATCCTCTTGGGGAATCCGGATGGAGTTGATCCGGATAGCCTTGCGCGCTCCATGTCATCCGGGAGAGGAGGACATTCCGCCCGCCGACATTTACATCCGAATGTGAGCCGTGCGCCGACATTTTACATCCGGATATCTCACATTCGGATGGGAGAGGAGGACGCTTCAACTTCTCCGGATAGACATATCTGGACCTTCTGATAACGCTTACCTGTAGAGTTTTTCTCTCAGTATACAATGCAGCGGTGTTCTCCTGAAGCTTCCTGATATTTCCGACCGACATGTTGAGATATTTTGGGATATTTTGCTTTAGATATTTGTTGTCTAAATCCCCAAAGTCTCCTTGTAATCCACCTATCATAGGATTCCTTAGTCTTTAAGCAAGGAAAAGGGTGAATAACCTCATATATATATAGTTTGTAATTTTCTTTAAAGGGAGAGGGATCATATCATCGATTATGTAATCGAGGAAAGGAAGAAATGTATTTCACAGAGCACTTGCTCTGATTTTCTTGCACATAATTGTTTTCTCGTTAGTTTTCTTACTAGCCAAACAAGCTCTGAGGAAGTCTCCTCAGAGAATGAGTGGCTAGACTTTTAGTTCCTTGGAGTTAAGGTTGCCGGGAAAGGTTCCAAGTGCAAGAATTAGTAGCTTTGTGGTTTCAGGCATTAATGAAGAGAAAGTGTGATCCTTTAATGATTTCTATGTTTTTAGTTAACTTAAAACACCTTCAAGTCACTTGAGCCAACACTTGGTAAGGCACGTGATCTCCGTCCATGGGGATGCACTTGTTTATCTCTTGCGAGCTTTTGGGAAGTGACTTGGAGGTAGGATTTTCTAGAATTGCCAACACTTGGTAAGCTTTTGGACTCCAAGGAGACATCCATTAGTTATCTCTTGCGAGCTTGAGAAGGAAAATCCAAGGTTAAAGATCACCTTGAATGGCAAATGCTAGGTGAGAGGCACGAGCCATTGCAAGTTGCATCAGTGAGAGGGAATTAGAGCTGAAATCCGTTTAAAGGTTACATCTGTACAACACCGGTTAGAGAATTGACTATATGTTAATTCTCTAATGCGAGGAAATGAACCAAATGACCAGAGCTCTGTTTTTGCATAAGGAACCTCCCCTGTGAACCTAAACCTCCAAGGAATGTTTTTCTTCATAAGTAATTTCTATTACTTTCTTTTTAATTAGCTTTAAACAAAACCTCATTTAAACAAAGTTTGTGTTTTATTTCTTAAGCTAACCTTGAAATGAAAAAGCACCAATTTACTTTGAATTGGTATTAGTTGAGAGTTGAAAACCCTTCCCAGTGAACGATCCTAGAGTCACTATGCTATAGTAGCTTTGTCTTTGCTATCCTAGTTCATGGTGTGATAGGTTATAAATTTTGTTGATTATTCTCTCAATCAAAGAGCACCAGTTGGACATGAATCAGCTGAGACACCAATTGGGAACGAATCAAATGGCGCCATTGCCGGGGAAGGTGCCAACTTCATAGTGATACTATTTCAGGGTACTTGTGGTTTTCATCACAAGTTTGGTAAGTTTTTTGTCAATATACTAACTCTTTTAGTTGTTTCTTTTACTTGTTCATATTCTAGCATAGGTTTTATTTTAGTTTTAGTTAAGTGAACTCTTTTTTGTAGTTTTGTTTTTGTTTTCCTCTATTTTTGTTTTTCTTTCTTTGTTACAGTAGATACTAGTTGTGTATGCCAAAGTGGATACGAGATTGTGGAGGAAGACTTGTTAAACTTGAAACACCTCATAACAAGGAGTTGGAAGTAATCTTGAACATCATGGAAACTACACCTGAGGATCAGCATAGTCACCATGATCATCAGGACAATCCCAATGAATTCAGATCAATGAGGGACCGTATGCATCCACCTCGTATGAGTGCACCATCATGTATAGTGCCCCCTAGAGAGCAGCTAGTGATCAGACCCCATATTGTGCCCCTTCTGCCAACTTTCCATGGAATGGAAAGTGAGACTCCCTATGCCCATATCAAGGAATTTGAAGATGTTTGTAATTCATTCCGAGAGGGAGGAGCTTCCATCAACCTGATGAGGCTTAAACTATTTCCTTTTACTTTAAAGGATAAGGCCAAGATTTGGCTTAATTCTTTAAGGCCAAGGAGTATCCGTTCTTGGACTGATTTACAAGCTGAATTCCTCAAGAAGTTTTTTCCTACTCACAGAACAAATAGCTTGAAAAGGCAAATTTCAAACTTCTCAACTAAAGAGAATGAGAAATTCTATGAGTGTTGGGAAAGATACATAGAAGCCATTAATGCATGTCCTCACCATGGCTTTGATACATGGCTATTGGTGAGTTATTTCTATGATGGGATGTCTTCCTCAATGAAGCAACTCCTCGAAACAATGTGTGGAGGGGATTTCATGAGTAAGAATCCTGAGGAAGCTATGGATTTCTTGAGTTATGTAGTTGAAGTCTCAAGGGGATGGGATGAACCGCACAGAGGAGAAGTAGGAAAGATGAAGTCTCAACCAAATGCTCTTCATGCTAAGGCTGGGATGTACACCTTGAATGAAGATGTTGATATGAAAGCAAAATTTGTAGCTATGACAAGAAGAGTGGAGGAGCTAGAACTGAAAAAGATTCATGAAGTGCAAGCTGTTGCTGAAACACCAGTGCAAGTAAAGCCATGTTCGATTTGTCAATCTTATGAACACTTGGTGGAGGATTGACCTACAATTCCAGTTGCTAGAGAATTGTTTGGAGAACAAGCAAATGTCATTGGACAATTCAAGCCCAATAGCAATGCTTCGTATGGAAATACTTACAACTCAAGTTGGAGGAATCATCCAAATTTTTCATGGAAGCCAAGAGCACCTCAGTACCAACAGTCGGCTCAACCATCTCAACCATCTCAACAAACTTCAAGTCTTGAACAAGCAATAGTGAATCTCAGCAAGGTTGTGGGAGATTTTGTTGGAGAGCAAAAATCCATCAACTCTCAACTCAATCAAAGAATTGACAGTGTAGAGAGTTCATTGAACAAAAAGATGGATGGAGTGCAAAATGACTTATCTCAGAAGATAGATAATCTCTAATACTCAATCTCAAGGCTCACTAATTTGAACACAGTGCAAGAGAATGGTAGATTTTCTTCTCAACCTCACCAAAACCCCAAGGGTATCCATGAAGTGGAAACTCATGAGGGAGAATCTTCACAGGTGAGAGATGTTAAAGCCTTGATCACTCTAAGGAGTGGTAAAAAGGTTGAGTCACCAACACCCAAGCTGTATGTTGAAGAGAAGGAAGAAGAAGAGACAAAGAAGAGGGAGAAAATGAAAGGAAAGAAGAAAAATATCAGTGAAGAGAAGGAGGACCGTGATTCAACAGTGAATGCAAATCCGGAGAAAGAGTTGATTAAGGAAGAACTGATAAAGAAATGCACATCTCCACCTTTTCCTCAAGCTTTGCATGGGAAAAAGGGGATAAAAAATGCATCAGAAATCCTTGAAGTATTGAGCTAAGTGAAGGTCAACATTCCATTGCTGGACATCATTAAGCAAGTTCCATCATATGCAAAGTTCCTAAAGGACCTATGTACTATCAAAAGAGGGTTGAATGTGAATAAGAAAGCCTTCTTGACTAAGCAAGTGAGTGCCATCATACAATGCAAATCTCATTTGAAGTACAAAGATCCGGGATGTCCTACCATTTCAGTTATGATTGGAGGAAAGGTAGTGGAAAAAGCTTTGTTAGATTTGGGAGCAAGTGTGAATTTGCTGCCATACTCTGTTTATAAGCAATTAGGACTTGGTGAATTAAAGCCAACATCAATCACCCTATCTTTAGCTGATAGGTCAGTGAAAATTCCAAGGGGGATAATTGAGGATGTTTTAGTTCAAGTTGATAATTTCTACTATCCGGTAGATTTTGTTGTTCTTGATACGGATCCTACTGTAAAGGAAGCTAATTAAGTTCCTATCATCCTTGGAAGGCCATTCCTTGCTACCTCAAATGCAATCATCAATTGTAGGAATGGACTCATGCAACTCACTTTTGGCAACATGACACTTGAGCTCAACATTTTTTATATGTCTAAAAAGCAAATCACTCCGGAAGAAGAAGAAGGTCCAGAAGAGGTATGCATTATCGACACTCTAGTGGAGGAGCATTGTGATCAGAATATGCAAGACGAGTTGAATGAAAGTCTTGAGGATCTTGAAGAAGGGTTGTCTGAACCCACTGATGTGCTTGCTACTTTACAAGGTTGGAGGAGGAAAGAAGAGATCCTACCTTTATTCAATAAAGAGGAGGGACAAGCTAATGTAACAGAAGAATACCAGAAGCTCAATCTGAAACCTCTGCCCATGGAGTTAAAATATACATACCTAGAAGAAAATAACCAATGTCCTGTTGTTATATCTTCATCTCTTACTAGTCATCAGGAGATTTCTCTACTTGAAGTTCTTAAGAGGTGCAAGAAAGCAATAGGATGGCAAATATCTGACTTGAAAGGAATCAGTCCTTTGGTTTGTACACATCACATATATATGGAGGAAGAAGCTAAACCAATTCGTCAACCTCAAAGAAGATTGAATCCTCATTTACAAGAAGTGGTGCGAACTGAGGTACTGAAGCTACTCCAAGCAGGTATAATTTATCCCATATCTGACAGCCCTTGGGTGAGTCCTACTCAAGTGGTACCAAAGAAGTCAGGGATTACCGTGGTTCAGCATGAAAAAGGAGAAGAAATTGCTACACGCCTCACTTCAGGCTGGAGGGTGTGTATTGACTACAGGAAATTGAATGCTGTGACAAGAAAAGATCATTTCCATTCCCATTTATTGATCAGGTGCTGGAGAGAGTCTCTGGCCATCCTTTCTATTGTTTCTTGGACGGGTACTCAGGGTATTTCCAAATTGAAATTGATGTTGAAGATTAGGAGAAGACCACTTTCACATGTCCGTTTGGAACATACGCCTACAGAAGAATGCCGTTTGGTTTATGCAATGCACCTGCAACATTCCAAAGATGTATGCTTAGTATCTTCAGTGATATGGTGGAGCGAATTATGGAGGTTTTCATGGATGACATCACCGTATATGGAGGTACATTTGAGGAATGCTTAGTCAATTTGGAAGCGGTTCTTAACAGATGCATTGAGAAGGATTTGGTGCTCAACTAGGAGAAATGTCATTTTATGGTACATCAAGGAATTGTCCTTGGCCATATCATCTCCGAGAAAGGCATTGAAGTTGATAAAGCAAAGGTGGAACTTATTGCCAAATTGCCATCCCCAACCACTGTCAAAGGAGTAAGTCAATTTCTTGGCCATGTAGGGTTCTACAGGAGGTTTATACAAGATTTTTCTAAGTTGTCAAGGCCTCTTTGTGAATTTTTGGCTAAGGATGCTAAGTTTGTCTAGGATGAAAGATGTCAAAAGAGTTTTGATCAGTTGAAGCAGTTTTTGACAACTGCTCTAATAGTAAGGGCTCCTAACTGGCAATTACCCTTTGAAGTAATGTGTGATGCCAGTGACTTTGCTATAGGAGCTGTACTTGGCCAAAGAGAAGATGGGAAACCCTATGTGATCTACTATGCAAGCAAAACATTAAACGAAGCTCAAAGAAACTACACAACTATAGAGAAAGAATTGTTAGTTGTGGTGTTTGCTTTAGACAAGTTTCGTGCTTATTTGGTAGGGTCTTTCATCATTGTTTTCACTGACCATTCAGCCTTGAAGTACTTATTGACAAAGCAAGATGCAAAATCAAGGTTGATCAGATGGATTCTTTTGTTGCAAAAGTTTGATCTCCAAATCAGAGACAAGAAAGGGGTGGAGAACGTGGTAGCTGACCACCTTTCAAGGTTGGCTGTAGCACATAATTCCTATGTATTACCTATTAATGATGACTTTCTCGAGGAATCACTTATGTTGCTAGAGAAAGCTCCTTAGTATGCTTATATTGCTAACTATTTGGTTACTGGTGAAGTTCCAAGTGAGTGGAAAGCGCAAGACAGGAAGCACTTCTTTGCAAAGATTCATGCTTATTATTGGGAAGAGCCCTTCCTTTTCAAGTATTATGCAGATTAGATCATAAGGAAGTGTGTCCCTGAAGAAGAGCAACAAGGGATCCTCAACCATTGCCATGAGAATGCCTGTGGAGGCCACTTTGCCTCTCAGAAAACAGCTATGAAGGTCTTGCAATCAGGGTTTACTTGGCCATCGCTTTTCAAAGATTCCCACATCATGTGTAGGAGTTGTGATAGATGCCAAAGACTCGGGAAGCTTACAAAAAGAAACCAAATTCCCATGAACCCCATCCTTATAGTCGATCTTTTTTATGTTTGGGGTATTGACTTCATGGGACCTTTCTCAATGTCTTTTGGTAACTCTTATATATTGGTAGGGGTGGACTATGTTTTGGAGGCAATCTCCTGTAAACATAATGATCACAGGGTGGTTCTCAAATTTCTTAAGGAGAACATCTTCTCAAGATTTGGGGTGCCCAAGGCCATAATCAGTGATGGAGGTACTCATTTTTGCAACAAACCTTTTGAAGCCTTATTAGCCAAGTATGGAGTGAAGCATAAGGTAGCTACACCTTATCATCCTCAAACTTCCGGGCAAGTAGAGCTAGCAAACAGGGAAATCAAGAACATACTGATGAAAGTGGTGAGTACAAGCAGAAAAGATTGGTCTATTAAGCTGCATGATTCAGTATGGGCATATAGAACAGCTTATAAAACTATTCTTGGCATGTCTCCCTATCGTCTCGTCTATGGTAAAGCGTGCCACCTCCTTGTGGAAGTTGAATATAAAGCTTGGTGGGTAATCAAGAGGTTGAACATGGACTTGATTAGAGTTGGGGAAAAGAGGTGACCTTAATGAGATGGAGGAATTAAGAAATGATGCTTACATCAATTCCAAAGTTGAAAAACAGAGGATGAAGAAGTGGCATGATCAACTAATCTCCAACAAAGAATTGCGGAGAGGACAGAGAGTCCTACTCTATGACTCACGGCTCCATATCTTTCTAGGGAAGCTCAAGTCAAGGTAGATAGGTCCTTTCATTATTCACCAAGTACATCTCAATGGAGTGGTGGAACTACTAAATTCCAATGGCATAGACACCTTCAGAGTCAATAGTCATCGCCTCAAGCCATTCATTGAGCCGTTTAAGCCAGAAAATGAGGAAATCAACCTCCTTGAGCCACAAAAATCCTAAATAGACAAGGGTTAGATGGACTTGGTTTCACCAAAGTCCATAATTTTGTTAAATATGTTAATTTTTAAGTTTTGTAAATTATTTGATTGTAATTTTAGTCTTGAAATTTTGTAAATTGTAACTAGCTTAATCTTTTTGAATGATTAAAATCAGTAGGAGCAGATTCTTGCCACTCAGGCCCAGCAAACTGCCATCCTGAGGTAGATTCAGTATCAATTGGCAGTACATCAGCTCCTAAGCATGCCATTCCCACCTCATCCGGAGCCTCCTACAGGAGAGATAGTTGAGCTATCATTTCCACAGCCTCACTCCATGTCACTTAGGAGGTACCACTTCCTCCCTATTTTTCAATCGCTTTTGTCACATTGAGGACAATGTTCAGCTTGGTTGGGGGGGAGTAGAGTTGAGGAATGAATTTTTTGTTGTAAATGCTAAGTTATTTTGGTAATTTAGTTGCTTTTTGCTTAATTTTTAAGTTTTTATTCTACTCTCCATGGTTATTAAGGAAAAATTTTCAAAATGAAATGGGAGAAATTGAATTTTTTGTTTTTTTTCACTTGACTTAGAGTTTGTATTATCCTTACTAAAGTTGATGAATTGTCAAAACTTCTATTGAATTCAACCTTAGTTTTTCCACTTTAAGCTATTCACACACTGTACACAATAGGTTCCGAGTATAAGATGAAAAACTATTTCCCTCTTGACTTAGGAAAATTTTAGACTTGGTACCTTTGACCTCATTTAATAGTGTTGGGACACCTTGTAAAAGGCCAATGAGCCTTTGAAAAAAGAATAAAGAAAGAAAGAAAAAATGTTTGCTTGCCTTGAAACCCGAGCAAGGTCCAAGGGGTATATGGTGAAAATCTTTAAAACCTGGTGCCCTAAGCCTTAAGTGGTTGGGAGTCACCGACCTCAATGCTCGTTACAAGGGTGGATAGGTGAAGTTTAACATACTGTAGGTGCTTGGGTATTAAAATTTATTCTCAAAAGTTCGAAGTAAAATCCGAGGAGTTAGTGGTTGAAAGATCCTTAAAGCTTGATGCCCTAAACCTTAATTGGTTGGGAGTCATCGATGGACCCCCGTTACATGGAAAATTTAGAAAAGAATACCTTTAAGCCTTGTACTCCTACAATGAAAAAAAAATTGTGAAAAAAGAGGTGCATTCGTAGCCTATTGGAGGTTGATCAGCTTGCTAAGCTTTGAAAAAGAACTAGGTTGGGGGAGAGATTAGTTCAACATACTATATTCGGAAGCTAATAAATAACACTTAGATTTTTGTGGAAGAGTAAGGTTTGACCCTTTGGGAGTGGAAACTCTTTTAAAAGCTTACATTTGCATAATGCCTTCTCTTTAAGAATTGTGATTAGACAAGTTATTTGATAACTCTTGTTGAAGTTTGAATTTTATTTCTTTAATGTTCCATGTGAGAGTTAGATCATCATGCCGCTTGAAAATTGTTTTTTTTTTATCAGCATGATGTTGTAAATTATAGTACTGTCTATTTTTATTTTTTTCCTCCTTTAATTGCTAAGGGACTAGCAATATGTCGGGTGGGGGGAGTGATTACTACTCAAAAAGTGCTATTTGATAGCTTGTGATTAACTCTTTTAAACACTTTTGAGTAGTAGTTATCACCTTTTAACCCAATTAACATATTAAGGACCCTTGCAATCAATTCTAATCAAATTGTGTTAAGTTTTGGTGTTTTGTTCGCTTTTTTATCACCAAAGCAATCAAAGATTGAGGAGAGTTCTTTGGAATCCATGGCAAAGCAATGGAAAGCTCAGAAACATGAAGAACCGAAGCTTTGAAGTCCTTTGCCATAAGCAGATTCAGAATGCAAGGAGTAAAAGATGTTCGGATAGGGTTTCCAGACAGGATGGCGGCGGAAGTCAATGATCTGGACAACATATCCGGATAGGATATGCTATCGTCCGGGTGTGATGTTCACAAGTGCCGTGTGCCTCTCCTTGAGGAAATCCGGATAGGGGAGCGCCGCCATGTATCCTCTTGGGGAATCCGGATGGAGTTGATCCGGATAGCCTTGCACGCTCCGTGTCATCCGGGAGAGGAGGACATTCCGCCCGCCGACATTTACATCCGGATGTGAGCCGTGCGCTGACATTTTACATCCGGATATCTCACATTCGGATGGGAGAAGAGGACGCTTCAACTTCTCCGGATAGACATATCTGGACCTTCTGATAACGCTTACCCGTAGAGTTTTTCTCTCAGTATACAATGCAGCGGTGTTCTCCTGAAGCTTCCTGATATTTCCGACTGACATGTTGAGATATTTTGGGATATTTTGCTTTAGATATTTGTTGTCTAAATCCCCAAAGTCTCCTTGTAATCCACCTATCATAGGATTCCTTAGTCTTTAAGCAAGGAAAAGGGTGAATAACCTCATATATATATATAGTTTGTAATTTTCTTTAAAGGGAGAGGGATCATATCATCGATTATGTAATCGAGGAAATGAAGAAATGTATTTCACAGAGCACTTGCTCTGATTTTCTTGCACATAATTGTTTTCTCGTTAGTTTTCTTACTAGCCAAACAAGCTCTGAGGAAGTCTCCTCAGAGAATGAGTGGCTAGACTTTTAGTTCCTTGGAGTTAAGGTTGTCGGGAAAGGTTCCAAGTGCAAGAATTAGTAGCTTTGTGGTTTCAGTCATTAATGAAGAGAAAGTGTGATCCTTTAATGATTTCTATGTTTTTAGTTAACTTAAAACACCTTCAAGTCACTTGAGCCAACACTTGGTAAGGCACGTGATCTCCGTCCATGGGGATGCACTTGTTTATCTCTTGCGAGATTTTGGGAAGTGACTTGGAGGTAGGATTTTCTAGAATTGCCAACACTTGGTAAGCTTTTGGACTCCAAGGAGACATCCATTAGTTATATCTTGCGAGCTTGAGAAGGAAAATCCAAGGTTAAAGATCACCTTGAATGGCAAATGCTAGGTGAGAGGCACGAGCCATTGCAAGTTGCATCAGTGAGAGGGAATTAGAGCTGAAATCCATTTAAAGGTTACATCTGTACAACACCGGTTAGAGAATTGACTATATGTTAATTCTCTAATGCGAGGAAATGAACCAAATGACCAGAGCTCTGTTTTTGCATAAGGAACCTCCCCTGTGAACCTAAACCTCCAAGGAATGTTTTTCTTCATAAGTAATTTCTATTACTTTCTTTTTAGTTAGCTTTAAACAAAACCTCATTTAAACAAAGTTTGTGTTTTATTTCTTAAGCTAACCTTGAAATGAAAAAGCACCAATTTACTTTGAATTGGTATTAGTTGAGAGTTGAAAACCCTTCCCAGTGAACGATCCTAGAGTCACTATGCTATAGTAGCTTTGTCTTTGCTACCCTAGTTCATGGTGTGATAGGTTATAAATTTTGTTGATTACTCTCTCAATCAAAGAGCACCAGCTAGACATGAATCAGCTGAGACACCAATTGGGAATGAATCAGAGATCATGCATAAAAAGGTGACATAACACTTGAATTTGTAAGCACAAAAGATCAACTTGTTGATATCTTTACAAAACCTCTAAGTGAAGAACAATTTTTTGATATTAGAAGACAACTAGGGGTGATTTAATGATTGTTTAATGAATTCTTGATAAATATACCTTCTAATTGCATGAATTTCATGTCATATATACATCATATATACATATACTTAGATAATGGTCAAATTTCGACCAAAAATAAAAATTCCCTTGGCATTGGGCATAAAAAAAATTGGGGATTTCAATTAAAATGGCAAGTGGAGGATCACAAAACGAGAAAATGTGATAAAATTAAAAAGTCAAAACGTTGACCGAGTTGACTAGGCAGTTGACCGGTTCGTTGGGATTAGGATTTTAAAGGGACTCCTGCGCTTCATTTTCTTACATTTTCCTTTATTTCTTCAAGAGTTCTACTGTTTTAGCTATCAATGAGTGATTTTGAGGTCATTACAGCATATTGAAGGCTTTGGATTGGATTTTTAGGAGGTTTGGAAGTCAAGGTTTCAGATTTGGGCCGCCCTATCTTTTTCCCATGCGTCACGGTCAGCTTCCTTTCCATTTCGCATACCTAGGGTTTCAGTTGTGAGTGTTTCTCTTTCTATCAACGTCGTTTCCATTGTTTCACTCTTTTTCATGGTTCCTAGACAAGAGTTGGCTGCTTCTAAGGCATAGGGCAAGCACCCATCTGAGCCGTCTCAACCAAAGGCACACCGAAAGGCAAGGTTTGACACCTCCTTGTTCAGTTCCGTGGAGGACTACTAATGGTACAAGCAACACTTTACTTAGAGACAAGTAGTTCTAGGAAGAAATATTGATTTTCTCCAACTTCAGCATTTCGGATTCAAGGCCATTTTCACTAGGATGGGTTGACTACTCATGGTGACTATTTTGGAGCCGATTTTTCCTACTTTGGTGCAAGCATTTTATTCGAGGGTGACTTATGGTTTTGGTGACCCTATCATTTCTATTGTAAGAGGAGTCGATATCCATCTGGATCGGAGACCATTTACTGCATTTTCAATATTGCTTTAGTTGAACTCAGAGTATATGAGTCCAAGATTTGGCCCACTGTACTAGGATTTGAGCCTAAAGAGGCCATTAAGAGGATTTGTGGCATTCCAGACGCCCAGGGAATGGGCAAACCCTCGGCCCACAACTTGACTGTCATCAGCAGAGTGCTACACTATATGATATGTTCTATCCTTCTACCACGGGGTGGACATGAAGATGAGGTCTTTTATTATGAGGCATTCCTCATTGACTCTATTTTGACTGGGAGACGAATCTACTTAGGGTACTTGATGATGATGCACATGATCTCATGCTGCAAAAGCATGACCTATATACTCCCCTATGGCTGCTTCCTCACCAGAGTGTTCAAGGATGCCAGCATTGACTTGAGCAGAGAGACAGACTTTGAGGCCTCCAACACTTATGATGCTTATGATGATCAGTCCATGGGGCAGATAAAGTTTGAAAAGGCCCTCAATGGTTCTTGGGTTAGGAAAGTAGAGAGAGCACCTACACAGGCTCGAGGATAGGGACAGGCACATCCCGAAGTTGAGGAAGAGGCCAAGATACGAGAGATGGAGGGTGGAGTAAACCCTCAGAGTGGCTTTCAGTAGAGAGAGCCCGAGCTTGACATTCCTCCCCTTCAGTTAAAGGGTGTTCAGTTTGAGGCTACCTTTTCTGAGTAGATGATGTTTGAGTTGACTTATATAGCGGGACCATCTACTCATCTGTCATTTACTGAGCCTCCTCACACTAAGATACCACCTTCTCAGGCACCTCTCAGTCCTAAACATGCTCATTGAATGGATTTATCTGCTCAAATTAGCTCTTTAGGCATTCGCATGGAGGAGCTTACTGTAGTTAGTGATACTTGGTTCTACTCCATGGAGGATCGCATGGATCAATATTAGACTGGCTTCACTTCTTAGTTTGAGCATTTCTAGCAAAGGTTTGAGCATCTTGAGGATCGCATGGATTAGCATCAAGTTGGCTTCACCTTACAGTTTGAGCATCTCTAGTAAAGGATTGAGCGTATTGAGGATTGCCTAGAGAGTCAGCATGAGGAGATGATGGCTTAACTATGCTCTATGTTTCCATCTCCACCTCCTCAGCCTTGATTTCATAGAGACCCCCTTTGTTCCTTTTTTATGTTGCCAAAAGTGGGAGATATTTTAGGATCTAGGAGACTATACGAGACTTACATGCATATCATTGTACTTACATTGTCATATCATCACTTGGATCATACATATTGGATTGTGATACATTTGACTTATATATAATATGCCTATATGTTTCATGACTTACATTGTTTCTTATTGCAAATTCTCTCTAGCATGTTTTGATCATCTTGGTTTTTCACATTGTAAATTTTGATTGTTGACCTATGATTGGTTTGAGGGGGAGATCCTTCTTCTCCTAGATAACCAAGGTTTGTCATCATAAAAAAAGGAGAGATTGTTAGCCCAAGGGTTCTCCTAATCAGGTTTTGATGATAACAAATCATGGTTAAGTTACTAATTGATTTGAATTATAAAGAATTTCAAGTGTTAATTTGGAAATTCTTCAAAGAACCAAATGGATACAAGATCAAGACCTTTGGAAGATTTTTAATCATAGGAAACATATGTAAGATGAATGCATGGGTGCACTTAGGTTTTACATATCATTTCATGCATCTTTCAAAAAACTCGGTTTAGTCTTTAAAGTTACAATTTCATCAAATCCCAAGTTTTATCAAATGAACCTTAGGCAAATTACTACAAAATTGGCATATAACTTTACCTAAAGACCTTGCCTAAGTGTTAGAAGAGAAAAGAATAGAAAAAGATAGGTTTTCAAGCCAAAAATGGTGAACCGATCGAGGCATTGGCCAACCGGCTCAACTAGCTTAGGGTACCGGTCGACCGGTTCCCTCTTCTTGGTCGAGGTCCGATTGAGGAGTGCAAAAAGCACTCTCTCTCTCTTCTAGTAGCATTCTCTTATCAGTCGAGGTGATTACCTTCCCAGTCGACCTCCGGTTGAGGTCTGGTTGAGAGCCAGTCAAAGGTAACGGTCACCTGCCATGCATTAAATGCTCTAATGGCTAGTGAACCGGTCAACCCCCAACTCACCCTGTTGAGGCTACTTTTTGGTTTTCTTGGCTCCTAATATTAGAAACCTATAAATAGAGAGCTCTACTTCATTTATGAGCAAGAGAATACCTGCATCTATTTGTCTACCCACTTATTCTTACCTTAAAAGCTCTTATTTCTTTTCTTGGTGCATTAAATCCCATTTGCAAACCCTTTAGTGTATCTTTGTGATTCATCCTAGCCTTAAGTTGTATTTGAGCTATTGTTGAGCTAGGATGAGAGATTTATTCTCGTTGATCGAGTGTTAAAGCCTTCAAGTGAGTTGGAACTTGAAGATATTGTGTAAGAGCCCATTGGAGCCGAAATCCAAGTGTAAAGGTGATTAGAAGCTTGGTTGAAGCTTCAAGTTAGTGGAACCCTCACTCAGTTAGGAGATTGAGGAGAGTGGATGTAAGCAAGGAAGTGTCGAACCACCATAAAATATGAGTTTGATTTCTCTAACTCTATCTCTTTATATTTGCTTCTCTAGTGCTTAAATTTTTTTGTGTTTAAAAAGACTTTTTTTTAAAAAAAAAAAACCAATTTACCTCCTCTAGGGTGTTTTTCTCATTTAAGATTAACCTTTATTTTCTCACTATTAAATGGACTCTAAATAAATAAAAAAAGATTTGAGAATATGACTTAAAAGAAAAAAAGAGAAAAAATAAAATGACCCATCTACTACAATCTAGAAGGATATATCAAATTAACAAATATATGTTTTTTAATATCGAAGTTCCTACCGCATTCATGTTATACCACCCAAGAATGCTAGAATTTCTAACCTTAGTTTAAAATTTTAAAATTGAGAATATTATTATTTATTAATAATTTTTTTTAGAAAATATAGATGTCAATTAATATAGTTTATAGCATTTCCTCTACTATTGTAATATTGATTGTGATATCTTTGACTCACATAAAAATACATTAATTTTATTGATTTAACTAACTAATTGACTCAAAAAATAGTTTTTTTTTTTTTTTTTTGAAAAAGGATCAAACTTCATAATAGAAAAAAAAAATGTTAATATTATAATTATGAGTTTTGACTATTCAATTTCAAAATTTAAACTATTAACTTTGTTTTCTAAAGGCCATATAAATATTTCTATATAATGATATATAATTTTATTTTTATTTTTTTTGAAAATTTTTCTAGAATGTTGTTGATTAAAATGGCTATTCTATGTTATACCTCCTATTCTCATCCACTATATGAAGGATAATGAATATTTTAATATTTTTCATTCCACCTACACTATATAGGGAATAATTAATAGTATAATAATTTTCATTCCACTTACACTTACACCATATCATAGAATATTTTTGCTGACTTATAATGTGTTTAAGAGTGATTCTAAAAAGTGTTTATAGCATTTCTAACACTTAAATAATAAAATTTTTCAAGTGTTAAAAATATTAAAAGTACTTTCTAGAATAACTACCAAATGAGCTCTTAAAAAAATGGGCACATTTGCCAAAATTTTCCCTTCGCTCTAGATTGAGAATTTCAAACCATTCCATTTTCCATTTTCCATGTCATGCATGTGATGTCACATTAACCGGATTTTTATACGCCATTCAATTTTTATTTATTTATTTATTTAAAAATCTCACCCCTTTATATAGTAGCATTCATCATTTTCCTTCTTCAATCATTTATGAGTCCATTTTCCATGTCAGATATTTTTGACCGAGTCTTCAAATCCAAATCCACATTCCTAACTCCAACTACATACTTATACATATATATACTTGTATGTATACTAGGCAATGAGGGTTAACAATGCAACTTGTATTATATTAGAACATAACAAAAGTGATATTTTTCACAATATAAAAATTTCTTCATACGGTCAAACATTTACTTACCTTTACAAAAAAAATGACATTTTAGAAAATATTTAAGGGTCATAATTCTTTATCTACAAAAGTTGAACATAGCCAGGAAGTAGATTAAATTTAGGATTCACCTAAACAAATAAAATAAATCTTATTAATATAGAACCTATTTTAACCTAATGGAAATTTTATATCACATACTACTAATTTATTCTTATAATAATTAAATTTAAATTTAAGAAATTATATTTTTTTTTCTTTTTCTTACACTATTTTGAGTACTAAATCAATTTTTTTTTTCAATTATCCTAATTAATAATTTTTTTTTTCTATTGTACCCTTCATATATATATTTTTTCTTAATTTTTTTATTATTTATATTTTATTCACAATTAATATCCATTCTATCTTTTATTGAACAACTAAAATGTAATTTTTATTTATTTATCTTTGCATTTTTCCACAAAACCTCACTTCTTAATTCTGTAGAATTTTCCTTTAGACTAAATACTTATATTTATTTTAGAATTGTATTATATATAAATTTCTTCCAAATAATAATAAAAACTTTTACACTCATAAAGACTTTGTTTTTGTCTAGGGTTAAATTAGACCGCATACATCATACTACTATTAATTTATTTTTTCTTTTTTCTTTTTTGAATTCCTAACCCTTTATAATGACTAGTGGAGTAATGTTAATGTATATGCTTTAGGTCCAAGTATTTGATTATATGCTAAAAAAAGCTTGAAACTCCACGAGTGGAAAGATTAATTTTGTAAAATCTAGACGAAGTTACTTTTTTCGAGAATCATTCACAAAGTAAGTTCTTAAGTATACTACTTATAATAAATTCGGATGCAGTGCTAACAAATGGTATTAATTAAAATAATATATAAAATGACATAATATACCAATAATTCAATTTAAAATATGATATTAATCATAATATTTAGAATAGATATATAAAATATGTTATCCGATAATATTTCATTTGTTATAAAATATGAGAATTTATCGGATTATAGAAACTTGTGGATGATTATCCATATTGATGTATATATCTTTGTGACTCCCTATAAAAAGGTGAAAATTCATTATGTTTTATTCCTACATTATGATTTCTCTTTTTCATTTGTTTTCTCCTTCCACTTTATTATTTTACAACATGTTATCAACACAACGCTCTAAGTATGCAAAAAAAAAATAAAAAATAAAAAATAATGCTCGAGGTAAAAAAAGAGAAGAATGCTCAAGATAAAAAAAAGAAAAAAAATCATCTATAAGTTTCTTAAAAGTATGTAGTCTTATTTTCTTCAAACTAAATATAAAAAATAGTATGCATTATATTATATTATTATAATTTTTGTTTATTGTATCTCATAGTAGCCAGAAGTTATGTAAAAATCATATTTCATATAATCAAGGTAAAAACTTGTAATTGTAGATGTTTTAATTATTTAATAGCTAGAAGTTATATAGAAAATTTTTTATAACCAGAGTTATGAAAAATATGTATAATCCTTATAATCAGAAGTTATATAAAACAACATTATATGACCACAAGATATATAATGAATAATTCATAGTATGAAGTTATATAAAAATCTAAAACTACAAATATATAGCCAGAAGCTATGTATATAATTCCTAATTATTTTTTTTAATTATATGGTATAACTGGAAATTATAAAAAATAATATATATAGTCAGAAGCTATAAAATGAATAATTTATAGCCTAGAATTATGAATAAATCTATATAATGAATAGTTCATGGCCTGAAGCTATGCACAAATTTGCACAATGAATAATAGTATGAAGTTATGTACAAATTTACATAGTGAATAATAGTCGGAAGCTATGTACAAATTTGCATAATGAATAATAGCCTAAAGCTATGAAAAATATTGACTTTTAATTTCTATTTCATATTTACGAATTTTCATAACCAGGAATTATGGAATTTTTTTTTTTATTAATAATTGTTTCATAGCCATAAGCTATGCACATAGTTTCTAATTTTCTCGCACAACTAGAAGTTATACAAAAAAAAAAAAATGTTAATTAACAACTATGTGGCTAGAAGATACATGGACAATTTTTAATTTTGTCATATAACCAGAAGTTATATCATAACATAATTATCAATTGTTTAATGTTATTATAACATTACTCAAATTTTAATTATTCATAGCCTGAAGCTATGAAGAAAACGTTAGTAAATTAATAATTGTTAAAACTCGTATGGCCAAAAGCTAAATGAAAAAAATATTTTATTATAAACTTATATTATATAGCCAGAAGTTGTATAAATATTATTATTCATAACCCAAACTTTTATAAATGTTATTATTCATAACCCGAAGTTATGAAAATGAAAAATTAATATTCTCTTTACTAAGTAAAGGTTATGCCAAAGTTGTTAATATGTACTTTCTTATAGCTAGAAGTTATATAGAACAAAATTGTTAACTAACAATTTTGTACAACTTTATGAAATACATGTAACCAAAAGTTATAGTAAAATATATTATAACTTGAAGCTATGATAATAAGCATATAGATAATATTTATATATGTTATCAAAAGATTAATATTTTGTATATCAAGATATACAAATAGGTAAGTGTTTGATTGTTTTTATGAATTCTTATTATTAGAAGTTATACTGTCATTAGTAGAAAGATTTACATATAGATGTAGAATTTTGGATTGCATGAAAGTATGATATTTATACTTAATATTCTTGTATTAGAGGTGATATTTTGGATTTTATTTTAGTTTTTTATCCTCGTTGTTTAATACACAATAATCTTTTGATATAGAAAGTTGAGATTTTTGGATAACATATGTAGTTATATCTTGAAAATTCTAGATAGCATCTTTTATTTGAAAATTTTGATTATTTGTTTTGGATACATATGAAATATATGAGTAAACCCCCATTTTGGGGCTCATTTTTTTTCTTGCATGTTCTATAGCTCATTTTTGCCAGGTGTCACGATTTTGGGTGGCCATGTGCTGCCTTAAGAGGGGTTGTTGGAGAATCAGGTAGTGGTTTAGAGAGGCAATGGGAGGTTGACACATGTTAGGGAATATTTTGAGAAAAAACTACAAGTCGTTGGAAGAGTGGAGGAGCGTATTTTGTTGAGGAGGTTCTTTGGCTTGGGGGGCAAGACACCGAGAAGGGGAATTTTTTTTTTTTTTTTAGCTTGCTTAAAGGGCAAGACGGTGGTAAGAAGCTTGGGGAAACGAATATCCAGGTGAGTGCATTCAGTAGCTTGGGGGATAGGAAGATTTTTTTTTTTTTTTTTCTAGGCTGGTTATAGAGAGAGGGAAAAGAAAGTTTTGAGGAGGGGGGGGGGGGGGGGGGGCAGAGAAAAGAAGGAGCTGGGGGAGTTTTTGTTAGAGATATAGCGAGAGAGGTAGAGGTTGGAGGGAGAGGTTTTGCATAGGAAGAAAAGCTCACGGAGAGAGGATTTTTGGAGTGAGGCTTTGTTATAGGGAAGAGGGATTCTCTGGCTAGGCAAGAACTATGAAGGAGCTCTTAGGTAAGTTTACTGTGTATCTCTTGTTCATCTTCATTATCACTATTATTTCATTTTCTCCTCTTGTTGTTTGGGGTTTCGTTTGTTTGTTTGGTTATGGATAACAGGAGCTTTACATGAGTTTTGTCGATTTCTGGCTTGTTCATATGCTCATTGATTGTTTCATTCACTGTTCTTTTTAGTATTTGTTTGAACCCAGTGAAGCTCTGTTTCATTTTGTTTTATGTGAAGATATTGGTTGCCATTTTCTCATTTGAATTTGCTAGTAATCTTCTCACCAGTCTAAGCCCATTGAAAGAGCATTAGATGTGGCTTCTCTTGATTCATATATTCTTTGCTTGTTTTTCCTGGTTCTCCTCTATTCTAGTCTCTGTTCTTTCTCGTTTTTCTTTTTTTGATGCACTCGATCTAGGATGTGGATTGATTGATTATCGGTCAGAGGGATGGTCTTGGGCTTGTTCTTAGGGAATGCACTGGTAGATATGTATGCACAGTGTGGAAAATGTGAGGTTGTTAACACCTCATCCATTTGCTTTCTCGAGTACACAAATGTTGGTCAAGTAGTTGAAAGATTAGGATGAGTCCCTCTCCATGCCAACCACCACTAGAGTTGCTTTAGTTGTATCTTCTGGAACTGTGCCCTATGCTAAAGTCCTTTCAAAAGTGTCTTTAGCCAAGGCTGTGCAAGTTGGATCAGTGAACACTGTATGAACTACGTTACCAGTTGATTGCATTTGGAACGATTCTCAAGGATGACACAACATTGGATGCAGCTGACATTGATAATAGTGGAACAATAGAATATGGGGAATTCCTTGCTGCTATTGATCACTTGAATAAGCTAATGAAGGAGTTGATTCAGCGAGCTTGACTGTTGAGACTACTAATGGTGCTACCAAGGAGTTCTCTTGTGATGAAATTCTGACATAATACTCAATGGTTGTCTAGATGGTGGTTTTCGCCATGGTTCAAAGTCACAGTATCGGTCACTGACTCGAAGGGTCCCAAGGCGTATCGGTTTCGGTGTATCGGTCTCGTATCGGGCGATACATAAAATAAGCTAATTAGAAAATTCAAAAAAATATAAAAATATTATGTAAATCATCAGAAAAATATATACAATTAAATAAGCTCTAAAAATTAATAAAATAAAATTGTCTCACATTTAACATTATTTAAATAGTTATAAAAGTATCTGCTCAAAGTTATTTATGATAATGCTAATAAAAAGAAAGTTATTTTATTTCAAATATAATAACATTTTTACTAACAACACATACAATACAACAATCAATTCCATGTTGAATGACGAGGGGATTCAAAATCATCATCATCAGTCCTACGACGAGCATACAAATTGGGGTGGCAATTCCCGTAGTGAGGATATGATTGAAAGAGTTGTTCATAACTCAAATATGATGGGTGAGATGATTGGCTTGATGATCCATAATCAGGAAAATATGGTTTCGAAGGCTGTTTGGGATCAACACCAGCTTGATAGTATCCAAAACCTCGATAAGCAATGCTACTGCTACTAGAAGATTGATCATATCCATATGAGTCACTAGCTCGTGTTCTAGTATTTGAATATCCCTCTGGATGTATCATTGGAAACTGATTAAAATCATTTTTACTAAAAGTACTGGAAGAGCTATCACGGTCTCTAAAGTTGTGATATGATCTATCATCTACCCCTTTGAAATACAACCTTGATCCTATACCCAAATTTTGAAAGTGCTCATCAATACGGTGATGATTTGATCTATGATAATCATGCCCACTAGAATAATCATCATCACTGGGAAATGTAGTTAGTCTTTCCAAATGCTTTCGTTGTTCCCATATCCCTGGTCGATATCCATGATCTGTATCTTATGTGGCATAGTAATTTTCACCTCCTTGTGCCCATGACATGCTAGGATCTACTTGACTAACATAACCACCCCCGGTGCTACCATCTCTCCCAGTACCCTCACTAGTGCCACCAACTCCTCTATTGCCCCCACTGGTGCCACTACCCCGCCTACTGCCCCTATTGTCACCATCATCACTACTAGAACTTGAAGAAATTGTTCTAGAAGCCTTACCTTTACGACGGGAATCAACATCTCTTTCTCTACCTTCTTCATTAGTGGGAAGACTTTTATCCAACCAATCTAAATTATCAGATGATAAAATAGGCTCCTCTCCTTCTCGTATCCACTCATCTAATATATCATCATGATTAAAGATATGATTCAGATCAATTGGATTGTATAAATCTTCATTGCTTCGCTCTTGCATCAAATTCTTAACTCAAAGTCACATATTGTAATGCACATAAACTAATTTAAGCAACTTTTTCATTGGCAAACGGTTGCGCAACTTTGTGTAAATCAATGACTATGTGCTCCAATTTCTTTCACAACATGATGAAGAACAAGTTTGGCTTAAAATTTTAACATCAATCTTTTGTAGATGTGAACCTTCGTCGCCATAGTTGTTCCACCATTCAGCTATAATAAAGAAAATGCATACTTATTAATCACTATGATATATTTAACAAAAAATGATGATAATTTCTTATTTGTAATAGACATAAATGTATTGAGTACCTGGAAGAGATTGATTTATTGCTTTCTTTGTGAGTGCACTTCCAAATTCTCCTTGGCCGTCAACAAATAATTTTACCTACATCATTAACATTTTTTTTTGTTAATGCACATTACATATACAAAATGCATTATATAAAGGTCACAAACTATTATTATACCTCATTAATAGCTTTTGCTTGTTTATCCAAATCTGGCTCTAATCTCTTGATAACCTCCTTTAATCCAACTTTAATTTCCTGATGGTTGGAGAAATGCTTTGAATATTGGAACATTGGATTTAAAAAATATGCTGCCATAAGTTAAATAATGATTAGTTTATAATAATTTGTACTTGAAAAAAATAATAAAAAATATATAAAGAATTTTTTTATTACCTACAGCATGCAAATGTCTGTGCAATTGACCTTTCCACCTTCTATCAATGACTTCCCAATACTTTTCCCATTGCTTGATCGATGCCTTGATAGCCAATTTAGCTCTATCCATTGCTTCATAAATGATTGATAGTGTGGGCTTTTTATCTTGATAAACCAATTTCAATACTTTGACGAGAGGTTCCATGATGGTTTGAACTTCTCCTGCCTTCTTCCAAAATCGATCAGTTAAGATAAGGTTGGATACCTTATCTCTTACACTTTTTCTGCTCCTATCTTTATTGAATTCACATCACTCATTTGTTGTGCACATTCTCTTCAAATCAGCCTCATAGCGTATAAGACTCTCAAGTGAAATGAATTCAGTGGCAAAATGGGTTATTCCTAGACTTAATAGATCTCTATCCTTGGTGAACACTTTCATCAAATTCACTACTTTCAAGCTATTATAAATAAATCCTATGATCATCTTAGCTTGATCTAATGTCTCCTTAATCTGCTTCATGCTTCCAATATCTTCAAGCATTAAATCAATACAGTGGGCTGCACAAGGAGACCAAAACAAATGCTTCCGCTTCTCCATCAACAACATACCGGCTGCTTTAAAACTTTCCTCATTATCAGTGACTACTTGAACAACATTTTCCTCCCCAACCTCCTCTACAACTTTATCCATAAGGGAAAAGATGCAGTCTGCTATCTTAGGTATGTTGGTAGTGTCAACTGAAGAATGGTATATCATACTTCCATCACAATAAATCATGAAATTGATGATAGGCTTTCTAGTCCTAGAACTCCAACCATCACACATGATTGTGCACCCATATATAGGTCATTTAGGCTTCAATGTTGTTATGTATACCTCAAGTTCTTGCACCTCCTCTTCTAAATATGTATTTCCAATTTGGTATCCCGTGGGACCCTTGATGCCTGGACCTGCTTCTGCTATGGTATCAATCATTGATTGATAGTAAGGCCCACTGTCAGCTGCATTAAAGGGTATTGCATTAAAGAGAAAGAATTTAGAAATAGCTTTACCCACTTTCTTCATGTCTTCAGTAGAAAACAAGCTTTTTATTGATTTAGGCTTTGATGGGAATATGTAGGGATCAATTCCTTTTGGAGGTATGCTAGCTCCTTCTCTTACACTGAAGCTACGTGTCAGTCTGCGCTTAATCCTAGCATTAGAAGGTTGTGAGGAACTACCACCCTGCTGATGCTCTTGTCCACCTTCTTCAAAAATTCGACGACTTTCTTTCATTGCTTATTTCATTTGTCTTCTTTCAAAATCAGCCATAGCAACTTCCTCAATTTCATCATTAGAATCACCCTCATCAATTTCATAGAAATTATCTCTATTTAAGGAATTCAAAAGTCGTTCTTTTTTTTTTCTTTAACTGTGCTTTTTCTTTTGAAGTATTAGACATATGTTGTCTAACACTATGTGACACTTCTACCAGTACACGTGGACATCCTTCCACTTGTCCAGATATATGAATGATGTGTTGCTTTAATCTTGTTATACCGTCATGTATAACTTTCCCACAATATTTACACTTTGTGGTTCTTCTACTACCACCAACAGGTTCTGCATGCTCCCAACCAATATCATATTTTGAAGCAATTTTGAAATTTTAACCTAACCATGTATAAAAGGAAAACAATTTACTTTTCAAATTGAATATATATAAACACATTTATATAAGAATTATTATATTCAATTTCCCACTCACTTATATGTTTCATATTGTTACCATATAAAAATAAATTGTACTAAAAAAGCAATAAACACGATCTCACCTAAGTTCATCATCTTTTGTTTTCCACTTATTTATATGTTTTTTTTTAATTAAAATCAATGTAATTAACCATGTAAATGCATACACTTCATTCCGTATTATTAAATCATTTATGATTATTTGAAGAAAAAAAATTTCAATAATTATTAATTTTGTATAGTAATTTAATTTTGCAATATAGTATTAATGTAATTGAGTAATAGGGAAATTTTTTGTCACTAATATAATGTAAATTTATTTATACTAATAGAAAATTGAGTGATATTTTTAAAGTATTCAAAACAATTTCTTGTACATTATATTTTTAAAAACTAAAAAATTCATGAAATAATTTAAAATTATTAATTATGTCTTATTTAGTTTATAAGACATATAGCAACAATATTTGAAAAGAAATAATAGATTATATATAGCAACAATATTAAACCATATATAAAGAGTATATATATTAGTTTGAAAAGGAATAACATATTATATATAAGATATTATAATAAAATCATAGGTTAATTTTATTTTATTTTTATAAAAAAAAATACTATTTTAGCATATGTTAGAAACATAAAAATATTAACATCTTTATCATTTTTTGGATTAAAAATTAATAATAAATATTTAAAGTAATAATCTTTCATAATATTTTATTTAAATTGAATAATTAATAAAGTTTAACTTTTTAAAAATGAGTCAAAATTTTCATTCCATGTACTCATTCAGAATTGAATTATCAACATAATATTATAAAAAAATTTATTTTATATATAATTAATTAGATTGGTTTTTTAATTTCAAAATTATTTTTAAAAATTAAAAAATTCATGAAATAATTTAAAATTATTAATTATGTCTTATTTAGTTTATTAGACATATAGCAACAATATTAAACCATATATAGAGAATATATATTTATTAATTTGAAAAGGAATAACATATTATATATATGATATTACAATAAAATCATAGGTTTATTTTATTTTATTTTTATAAAAAAATACTATTTTAGCATATGTTAGAAACATAAAAATATTACCCTCTTTATCATTTTTTGGGTTAAAAATTAATAATAAATATTTCAAGTAATAATTTTTCATAATATTTTATTTAAATTAAATAATTAATAAAGTTTAACTTTTTAAAAATGAGTCAAAATTTTCATTCCAAGTACTCATTTAGAATTGAATTATCAACATAATATTATAAAAAAAATTTATTTTATATATAATTAATTAGATTGGTTTTTAAATTTCAAAATTATTTTTAAAAAATAAAAAAATCATGAAATAATTTAAAATTATTAATTATGTCTTATTTAGTTTATTAGACATATAGCAACAATATTAAACCATATATAGAGAATATATATTTATTAATTTGAAAAGGAATAACATATTATATATATGATATTACAATAAAATCATAGGTTTATTTTATTTTTATAAAAAAAAATACTATTTTAGCATATGTTAGAAACATAAAAATATTACCATCTTTATCATTTTTTGGGTTAAAAATTAATAATAAATATTTAAAGTAATAATTTTTCATAATATTTTATTTAAATTGAATAATTAATAAAGTTTAACTTTTTAAAAATAAGTCACAATTTTCATTCCATGTACTCATTTAGAATCGAATTATCAACATAATATTATAAAAAAAAATTATTTTATATGTAATTAATTAGATTGGTTTTTTAATTTCAAAATTATTTTTAAAAATTTAAAAATTCATGAAATAATTTAAAATTATTAATTATGTCTTATTTATTTTATAAGACATATAACAACAATATTTGACAAGAAATAATAGATTATATATAACAACAATATTAAACCATATATAGAGAGTATATATATTAATTTGAAAAGGAATAACATATTATATATATGATATCACAATAAAATCATAGGTTAATTTTATTTTATTTTTATAAAAAAAAAAACTATTTTAGCGTATGTTAGAAACATAAAAATATTAACATCTTTATCATTTGTTGGGTTAAAAATTAATACTAAATATTTAAAGTAATAATTTTTCATAATATTTTATTTAAATTGAATAATTAATAAAGTTTAACTTTTTAAAAATAAGTCAAAATTTTCATTCCATGTACTCATTTAGAATCGAATTATCAACATAATATTATAAAAAAAAATTATTTTATATGTAATTAATGAGATTGGTTTTTTAATTTCAAAATTATTTTTAAAAATTAAAAATTCTTGAAATAATTTAAAATTATTAATTATGTCTTATTTATTTTATAAGACATATAGCAACAATATTAAATCATATATAGAGAGTATATATATTAATTTGAAAAGGAATAACATATTATATATATGATATTACAATAAAATCATAGGTTAATTTTATTTTATTTTTATAAAAAAAAAACTATTTTAGCATATGTTAGAAACATAAAAATATTAACATCTTTATCATTTTTTGGGTTAAAAATTAATAATAAATATTTAAAGTAATAATTTTTCATTATATTTTATTTAAATTGAATAATTAATAAAGTTTAACTTTTTAAAAATAAGTCAAAATTTTCATTCCATGTACTCATTTAGAATCGAATTATCAACATAATATTATAAAAAAAAAAAATTATTTTATATGTAATTAATGAGATTGGTTTTTTAATTTCAAAATTATTTTTAAAAATTAAAAAATTCATGAAATAATTTAAAATTATTAATTATGTCTTATTTAGTTTATAAGACATATAGCAACAATATTGGAAAAGAAATAATAGATTATATATAGCAACAATATTAAACCATATATAGAGAGTATATACATTAATTTGAAAAGGAATAACAGATTATATATATGATATTACAAGAAAATCATATGTTAATTTAATTTTATTTTTATAAAAAAAAATACTATTTTAGCATATGTTAGAAACATAAAAATATTAACATCTTTATCATTTTTGGGTTAAAAATTAATAATAAATATTTAAAGTAATAATTTTTCATAATATTTTATTCAAATTGAATAATTAATAAAGTTTAACTTTTTAAAAATAAGTCAAAATTTTCATTCCATGTACTCATTTAGAATCGAATTATCAACATAATATTATAAAAAAATTTATTTTATATGTAATTAATTAGATTGGTTTTTTAATTTCAAAATTATTTTTAAAAATTTAAAAATTCATGAAATAATTTAAAATTATTAATTATGTCTTATTTATTTTATAAGACAAATAGCAACAAACTATTTTAAAAGAAATAATAGATTATATATAGCAACAATATTAAACCATATATAGAGAGTATATATATTAATTTGAAAAGGAATAACATATTATATATATGATATTACAATAAAATCATAGGTTTATTTTATTTTATTTTTATAAAAAAAAAAAATACTATTTTAGCATATGTTAGAAACATAAAAATATTAACATCTTTATCATTTTTGGGTTAAAAATTAATAATAAATATTTAAAGTAATAATTTTTCATAATATTTTATTTAAATTGAATAATTAATAAAGTTTAACTTTTTAAAAATAAGTCAAAATTTTCATTCCATGTACTAATTTAGAATCGAATTATCAACATAATATTATAAAAAAATTTATTTTATATGTAATTAATTAGATTGGTTTTTTAATTTCAAAATTATTTTTAAAAATTAAAAAATTCATGAAATAATTTAAAATTATTAATTATGTCTTATTTAGTTTATAAGACATATAGCAACAATATTTGAAAAGAAATAATAGATTATATATAGCAACAATATTAAACCATATATAGAGAGTATATACATTAATTTGAAAAGGAATAACAGATTATATATATGATATTACAAGAAAATCATAGTTTAATTTTATTTTATTTTTATAAAAAAAATACTATTTTAGCATATGTTAGAAACATAAAAATATTAACATCTTTATAATTTTTTGGGTTAAAAATTAATAATAAATACTTAAAAGTAATAATTTTTCATAATATTTTATTTAAATTGAATAATTAATAAAGTTTAACTTTTAAAAAATGAGTCAAAATTTTCATTCCATGTACTCATTTAGAATTGAATTATCAACATAATATTATAAAAAAATTTATTTTATATGTAATTAATTAGATTGGTTTTTTAATTTTAAAATTATTTTTAGAAATGAAAAAATTCTTGAAATAATTTAAAATTATTAATTATGTCTTATTTAGTTTATAAGACATATAGCAACAATATTTAAAAAGGAATAACAAATTATATATAGCAACAATATTCAATCATATACAGATATTACATATATTAAATTGAAAAGGAATAACACATTGTATATAGCAACAATATAGCAATATTAAACAATATTTGAAAAGGAATTTGTAAAGAATTAATTTATTACCTGCCGGTCAAACCGCCTGCCCTCTGTTTCTTCTTCTTCCCCAACACAGCAACACTAGGATTTGCCATCTGTCTTCTTCTTCTTCCCCAAAACAGCAACACCCCCTACACAGCATCACCATGAAGACGTTTTGCCCTCTTCTTCTTCTTCCCCAACACAACAACACCACAAAGACGTAGCCTCTCGCTCTCAGATTATTGGACCACGATCTGCTACCTTCCACCAGGTACCGCACCAAAGATGAAGATTCTAGACTCCGACAATGGTGGATTTCTTCAACTGAGCCTCTTTTTAAAGGTTTTTGAAAGGGTCACAGGTTTCAAATCTTCATGGGTTTGTTTAAAATTTTCATAGGTTTCATAGGTTTTCTTTTGCAGAGGAATCTCTGATTTCTCTGAAAAATCAAGATTTGTTGTGATGGGGCTTTTTGCAGAGAATCTTGAATTTTTTTCCCCGAGTTGATCGAGTTAACTCGGAATATCGATCGCCTCATCCGAGTCCAACCAATTCAGGCCGAGTCTAGGTATCTGGTATCGGACTCGTCGCGGTCCGCTTTGAGGCGGATACAACTCTGCCGAGTCGTACCAGACTCGGCCAATTTTTTGAACGCTGGTTTTCACATAAAATAATTCTGTTTCAAGAGAGGACTTGGAGACCAATTGGTTAGAGAGACCCCTTTGGACTTTTTCAATGGCAAGAAGACAACATCTCTGGATTTGAGAGCAAACACGCTTATGGTTTCAATTCCAAAATCTAAATCACATTTGAAATTAACTGATAACCTGGTGCTATCCTATAACTGTTTCCCCTGGTCTAATTCTTGAAGAGATCCGCTCTGGATTTCAAAAGGACAACAAGCTTGTTGGTGGCATCATAAGACTTCAGGTGCGGTAGTCTTGCTCTTAGCGATGGGGCCCTGCTTACTTTGATAGCACAGTTGAACTAGCTTGCAAGGTTGTATATGCTCAGGAATGCTACTTGTGCACTTTCAAATTATTTACAAAGGTAAGCTACAACTTCCTTTTGATAAGACAAAGCCTGCTTTTTCTGGAATGAATCAGTGAGCAATCATCATACATGGTTTTATCTAACCATTTTTGCTTAGATGACAAGTCAAATATCAGTGGAAGTGGTGCATGATCCCTCCAGCAGATCAGTTCATACAGTTTCAGGTGTGGGAATATTTGCTGGCAGTGTTCTTGAAGTCACTAATTGTTTCCCATTCCCGATCCGAGAAGAGGATGAGGAGATTGATGCATCATATGATCCTGTCATTTTATCATATAACTCTTCCATGCCCATCATCAATAATCCACTTCCACCTCCCACCCTCTCAAGAATCTATATACCCGTTACCACACCATTAAACCCATTCCTTTCACCATTTCCACCAAACATTTCTTTTCACCTCTTCTTTAATCCCAGAACCACTATTCAAAGCACTTCTAGAACCTCTAAAATTCAACTGTTCTTAGGTTTCCCTTGCACTTACCCTAAGATTGCTCCACCCCAATCACCCTTTGTGCTTGCTTAGCCTATCTCATCATGTCGTTCATCCTCCACCAGCTCATTTTCATTGTTTCCACACACATGGGACTTTATGTGCATGGCCACCTTCAATTCTTTGACCTTGCCTATCCATGAAACCCATCCATCAAGCCAACCCATCATACCCATTTCTTTCATTACTACTCATTTTTGGCACATTTCCTTTCATTTCCCATGTATGTGAAGTCTTACACATGGCCACTCTCATCTCATTATTTCTCCAACTTCATGTTTCACCATACACATGACCATACCCGTCCCTCCATTTATCACCCTCTGCCACCATACCCATATCACTGTGCTTTAGATGCCCACTCACCCATTTCTCTCACTAGATTCTCCACTGATCCCACCTGTTTATTTTTCATCTAATCTTGACACAAGTGACCCATGCATGCGTGGTCATTCAGAAGCCTTTCGCCAAAGCCTTTCCTCTGTTAAACCCATATCTCAAGCCAATCTTTTCCAGGTCCAACATCTCAAGGCAAACCTGCCACTCAATCATCCTTGATGTTCATCAACTCACCACCATTCTCCTCATTTGCATTCCACATTCTGGGTTGCCTTCAGGTAATGAGGTCCGTAATCATTTAGGTCAAGGTGATGATCCAAGGCACTTCACAGGCACCATAGTAACCAAATTTTAAATGGCATTCATTGAGGATTCGATGTGATGAACCTGTAGCAATTCAAACACCAGAGGGGACTTCTCCATGAGATATAGAGTTTTTTGTAGCTTCCGCTTCATCAAACCTTACTCAACCACCAGCAAAGATCAAGAGGCCTAGATTTTTTAATCGTCCAGTTGCTAAAAATACTTCCAGTTCAATTCCTTTCCTTTTTAGTATGCTGAATCATGCCCCTCTCATGAATTAATGCCATTAGTTGGTGTGATGGAAGTCCAAAGCAGTGAAAGCCAGGTATTCTGGCCTCCGCAGCCAAAAGAAATTAAGAGTAATGTCATCCATGATAACAACTGTAGCAGCTCCATCGGGTGGCCCGAAAGCATATGGTTTCTTCCTCCTTCACTGAACGCCTCTTCAAATCTGTTCCAGGACCTAACAGAAAACAACAAAACAGTGTGGACAAGAAATATTCTATCTGGCTACAACGCTTCTTTGTCATCAAGGTCTAACGTTTGATAAGGTTGAGGAATATTCATAGGCGCGAGCCAGTTCATAGCCATTCCATACAGAATCGACAGAAAGACAGGAAATGCATGCAGTCTAGGTGAAGACGAGAGCCAAAACTAATGAACAACTATCCAAGATTTCATCTAATGAGGAAATGAAGGAAGTGGGTTCTTTCTATGAAATCTGTCACTCAAAGCTGCCTTCCGATTCGCCATCTCAACTCCATTCTTGTCGCGTTGTCATGATGAGTAAGAAGACTGAACATGATGTGTTAGTGAGGTTCCCATACAGGATGTCGAGCTGTGAAAACTTCAGGGGTGAAGCCAGTGGGGGGTGAATGGAATAATGTATTCTGCACTGAAAAAGAAGTGGGAGATGGTGGGTCAACAGTCTCTGACCTATAGCTATGTGGTCCGTGGCACGGGGATCCTCGACGAGTATACCGAGTTCACCGTTGACCGAGTTGAAGATGACTTCAACAAGAGATGTGGTGGTGAGAAAGTTGCAGCTGCTGTTATTCTTGACCTGAATAAAGGGTCTGATCCCAAACTGAAGGAACATATGCAGTACTGTGTAGATCATCCTGAAGTACTGTGTAGGTCATCTTGAAGGGATCAACAAACTTGCCAAAAAGAAGGGCTTAGTTTTCTGAAGTCAATGGAGTAATGATGGAAAATATTGAGAAGGTTTTTGACCGCGGTGGAAGGATTAAGCATGCTGGAAATTCCTTGTTTCCTTCTGGCTAATCTCAGCAATACCTACAAGGCAATTCTCATTTGCATTCTGGGTCCACTTGCATAATTTTGGTTTGCATGACCACCTTCCCTAGGCCCATTTTCACAGCCCATACCTGCATGCATGCCTTAAAAAAAAACAAATTTCAAAAATTTGTTTTCAAATAAGTTAATTCACCATTTCCCATTCCTCTTTAGTGTTTAGGTTCTAAAAATTCCATTTTCAATAAAATTGGTTGCTATTTTCTCTTCAGCAAGCCTTTTTCACTCCTTCCATGATTTTTAAAATGTTTTAAAATAAGCATGAATTTAATCCCGTAATTCCGAATAATGGAAATTCATGGGATTAATTCATGCAAAAATAAATTAGGCTTTGGTGGGGCCTAACATATGTGATTTTATGATTGATTAATTGCTATACATGATTGGCTTATTCCACTCTATGGCCTGCATGCGATTATTTTGTCTTTGATTACTAACCTTTGTTGACACAAAGCAAATCAGCTCATCACTCAAGTACACTCTTTGCTTCACTTGTTCATTCGATTATTTTGTTTTGATTAATATCCATTCGGTATCTATATTTGATCAATCAATTGTCATACTTGCTTCATCTCATTAGTAGAGACCCCTTTTTTTTAGGGACTTAGAGGGGTGCTACGGTCTTTACTGTACCTTCCCAATAAGTAACCTAACCCCCGAATCCTGATTTAGTTTTTCACAGACCATCTTTTCCAAATAAGGAGTCACACTGTAGGTTTTCTTTCTTATTTTGTTTACCCTTTAAAAATAAAACAAAAATAAGTGGTGATTCCGAGTCATTTTCTAAAAGATAAATCATTTTTCAAATAAAAAGTGAATTCGCCATTGAGTGGAAGCGCATGAGCCAAAATGTGAGGTCCACAATATGACTTGGTCATATGATTAATAATTTGATTTTACATGTCAATTTTCTTTAAGACATGTTTTTATGATTGAAAAATTTTGAGTTATATAAAATAATATATATTATTGCATGTTGTCACATATGGTATTTTTATGAATGCAATAATTTCATTATCCAAGAATAATTTTGAAATTACAATAGGTTCAACTATTATTTTTAATATATTATATTATATCTTTATATATATATTTAGATGGATTTGTAATGTTTCAATTAAAGTTTTGAGACATGAAAAAATTGCAAGATGCTTTAAATCATGATATGTTCTCTTGAAAATTTGATCTATAAATTAATTTTTGCACATTGATTTAGATGATCATAATAATATTTGAATACAACTATTGATCTATCACTACAATTAGTTTGATTATTGAAATACTTCCTAGTTATTTCATGTATATATTGCTCCACACTTATAAAATCAAATGTGAGCGATATTTAAGAAATATATAACTTAAAATTATTTTTTCTATATTTCTTTTTGTGATATTATATATGTTTTTGTTGCTTTTACACAACTTATTAAGGTAAGTCATCATCGATTACTAGTATTTTTCTGTTGATTTTAACTCTTCTTCTATAATAATATTTCTTCAACTCCATAAGGGTGAAGTCTTTGTGACATGTTTTATGACTTGTTATGTTAATGAAACTCTTATCTCATTAATTGCACAACATTGATGACAAACAATGTTAATATTATATTAAGTGATAGAAACTTGATTAAAGGCTCCAAAAGAGCTTATATTATGGTACTAGTAATAGTATTTGATTTCGTGTGAATGACACTTTATACTATGATAATTTAGAAGAATCTTATAAGACCAACTTGGTCCCTCGAGGTAAAAGATAATGCATTAATTCTTTATAAAGTCATATGGATGTACATTATAAAATTAGAAGTTTTTATCTAGTGACTAGTCTACCTATATACTTGAAATGTATAATGACATGTTATGCAAATTATCCTTTTAATAAGACAATTTTCCCGCCGTTAGGGGGAGAAGGGTTAGTTCCAAAAGAACGACGTGAAATTATTTGGAATGTTTTGATTTTGACTCATCTTGATCCTCGTACTAATCAATGTGAATTAGAAGTTCAAAAGACTATTCATTTGCAAGGACTTGCAAATCAACTATCAAATGGTTTCATTGATGTAAGGAAAGTGACAAAATCATTTTCACTAACCGAGAATATTCCAATATGAATTGATGTCCCTGAAGGACAATTAAGTAATAAGTCTAAGGCACTCTTAAAGGATGATAGACCCTAAAAAGGCAAAGACATTCCCTAAAAGAGGAAAACACAAGAAAATATATACGTAAGATGACACTTTTGAAGAAGTTGCATATAAAATGGGTTATTAAAATGAATGATCAGTCTCAAGCATCCCTTGAAGAGGCATAGTTTAAACAAGTAGCCCTAAAAGAGGCATATATTTTATAATTAGCTCTTGAAAAGGTACAAGTTCTTGATAATAATGAGATATCAATTATCTACTTATATATGGAGAAAAATGAGATTGAAATACTCTTGTCATTGACAATATATTTTCTTTCCAAGTGGCTATTGACATCATAAGAAATGATGAGGATCCCAAACTAGAAACTATGGATGAATGTTGACATAGAAAGGATTGGCCAACATGGAAAGAATACATCCCTAAAAAATTAGACTCATTAGAAAATGAGAAGTATTTGGACCTCTAGTCCTGACACCTGAAATTGTCAAACTTGTTAGATATAAATGAGTATTTATAAGTAGGTGCAATGAAAAACATGAAATCACAAGATATAAAGTATAGCTCATAGCTCATGGTTTCTTGTAGAGACCTGATATTGACTACAAGGAAACATATTCTGCTATGATGGACACGATCATATTTAGATATGTAATTTTCTTAGCAATATCAGAAGGATTGGATTTGCATCTTGAGAAAATAAAGGCTAACTTAATAGGGAAAACACCTAAGAGGAGGAAGAGGAGGGGAGGGGAAAGGGTGGGGGGGGGGGGGGGGGGGGGTGAATTGGGTTTTTAAAATTCTTTTTGAAACACAATAAATTCAAGCAAAAGAAAGACAAATATAAAGAAATAAGGTTAGAGATAGCAAAATTAGATTTTGTAGTGGTTCGGTACCCCTTGGGTACATCCACTCTCCTCAAGCTCCTAATTGAGTGTGAGCTCCACTATACTTGAAGCTTCAACCAAGCTTCCAACACCTTTATACTTGGATTTTGGCTCCAATGGGCTCTTACACAATCCCTTCAAGTCTCTACTTACTTGAAACTTCTAACACTCAAATAACAAATTCAAATCTCTCAACCTAACTCAACAAGGGCTCAAATACAACTCAAATTATTGGAAGAATCACAAGGGTGCACTAAGGAATATGCAGGTGGTGATTTAATGCACCAAGGAAAGAATGTGAGCTTTTAAGTCAAGAACAAGTAGGTAAACAAATAAATGCAAGTGTTCTTATGCTCATAAATGAAGTGGAGCTTTTAATTTATAGATTTTTAGCCTTAGAGCCAAAATGCCAAAAAGAAGCCTCGACTGATCGAGCTGGGGGTTGACCGATTGAGTAGCCGTTGGGCAATAAATGCATAGCAAGTGATCGTTTGGCCTTGATCGGACCTTGGTTGAGAAAACATAGCTATCGACCAGGAATGCAAGGCTAAAGGAAGTGAGAGAAGATTTTTGCATCTCTCGACCAACTCTCGATCGAGAAGGTATAACTAGTTGATTAGTACCTTAACAAATTGAGCCAGTTGACCAATGTCTTGATCGGTTCACCATTTTTGGCTCGAAAACCTATCTTTTTCTATTATTTTCGCTTCTAACACTTAGGCAAGGTCTTTAGGTCAAGAGGAGTATGCTAATTTTGAAATGATTTGCCTAAGGTTCATTTGATAAAACTTAGGTTTTAATCGAAATTTAACTTTAATGCATAAACTGAGTTTTTAAATATGCTTGAAAAGATATAAAAATCCTAAGTGCACCCATGCATTCATCTTACATATATTTCCTATGATTAAAGGGTCTTCCATTTGTCTTGATCTTGCATCCATTAGGTTCTTTGATGAATTTCTCGGATATCCTTTTGAATTTCCAAACTAAAACTTGAAATTCTTTATAATTCAAACCAATTAGCAACTTAACCATGGTTTGTTATCATCAAAATGTGATTAGGAGAACCCTTGGGCTAACACGTCTCGTGGATGTCATTATTGCATATTTATATAGATCTTTAGATGATGACATATATATGAAAATCCCTGAAAGATTTCAAATGCCTAAAGTAACTAATTCAAAACATTGTAGCATATACTCAATTAAGATACAAAGATCCTTGTATCGATTAAGCACTCCAACGACAAGTGGTACAATCACTTCAATGAATATTTGAAATGGGAAGTATATGTGTATTACCTTATTTGTCTATGCATATTCATTATCATGAATATTTGCAATTATTATAGTATATGTGGAACATTTGAATTTTGTTGGAACTCCTGAAGTGCTTATAAGAATAGTTGACTATTTGAAAAGTAAATCTGAAATGAAAGATTTTGAAAAACAAAATTTTTGCCTCAACCTATAGATCGATTACTTTTTAAACAAATATTACTTTATTAGTCAACATATATAAAGAAAGTCTTGAAGCACTTTCATATAGGTAAATTACATTCATTAAGTTCTTTGATGATAGTTTGTTCACTTGAAGTGAAAAAAGATCCCTTTCGTCTAAAAGAAGATAATGAAAAATTACTTGGTCCATAAGTACCATATTACAGTATTATTAGTGCACTAATGTATCTTGCAAATTATATATGACTAGATATCGCATTCTTTTTTTACTTACTTGTGAGATATAATTCTGCATCAACTCAGAGACTTTGGAATAAAGTCAATCATATAGTATGATAACATGGGTCTATGTTATTCAGAAGGATCAAAATCTTAATTGTTTCAATATGTAGATGTGGACTATCTTTCAGACCCCCACAAAGCTTGATCTCAAATGTATTGTATTTACCTATGGTGGTACAACAATATCGTGGAAATCAATCAAGCAAATAATGGAAACATGTGAACTAGCCTTATTAAGAGGTAATGCTATCAAGTTATATGAAGATAATGTTGTATGCATTGCATAGATTAAAAGACGCGTTAAGGGTGATAAAATTAAGCATATATCACCCAAGTTCTTTTACATTCATCAACTCTAAAAGAGTGATCAAAATGCTATTCAACGAGTAAGATCAAGTGACAATTTAGCAAATCTAATTATTCACAAGGTCATTGTCAACTGCAATACTCAAGAAGCTCATTGGAATACGTCGACTCAAAGATCTTCATGTTGCACTGCTAGAGAAAATATAATCATGTCAACATGAGGGGGAGCTAACTAATAAGAATGTCACTGCGTTGTACTCTTTTTTCCTTCATCTAGGTTTTGTCCCATTTGGTTTTATTGGCAAGGTTTTTAACGAGGCAATTTGTAGTTGTCCAAAAGAATATTGTACTATTTTTCCTTCTCTAGGGTTTTTCCCATAGGATTTTTCCTAGTAAGGTTTTAATAAGGCATATTTTTGTGATCATCCAAGGGGGAGTGTTATAAAATATGAGAATTTATCGGATTATGAGAACTTGTGGATGATCATCCATATTAATGTATATCTCTTTCTGACTCCCTATAAAAGGGTGAGATCTTTAATGAAAATTCATTCCGTTTTCTTCCTATATTATAATTTCTCTTTTTTATTTTCTTCTCATTCTACTTTATTATTTTACAACATCATTGTATTAATAAATAAATTGAATTTTTTGTGGTAATTTTAAACATGTAAAATACTAATATTTTAATGTTTAAAAACTAATTTTAATTATTAGGCAGTGTTTAGCTTAAAAAACATTTTTTTTTTTTAGTTTTCAGTTTATATTATTTTTCTCTTTTTTGAAATTACATTTGATTAAGAAAAGTAAAAATTATTTTTTTAAAAAATAAAATTGTAAAATCTTGTTTGGCTTTTAAGCCTTCATTGATCTAAACGCTTATGAAAAAAATCTAAGCAAATTTTTTATATAATTTATATGTAATGTTAAAATATCTATCATTATAATGAATAATATTAATTATTTTATAATATAAATAATGTGATATTATATATTATTTCTAATTTTTATTTTAAAACATTTTAATAAAATATTTGTGATCCCACATTTTCACATGTGTTCTCACTCGATGGCGAGACTCGCTTTTTTGTTTGTGAAAAACCAATTTTATAAATAACGGAGTCGCCACTTATTTTCATTTTATTTTTTTTAAAGGGCAAATAAAGTAAGAAATAAAAACTTCAAAAAATGACTTTTTTTTTTTCTTTAGAAAGACCTATCTTTGAAAACTCAAGTCCAAGTCCGGGGATCAGGTTACTTATCGTAAATGTATAGTAAAGAACTGTAGCACCCCTAAAAACCCTAAAAATTAGGTCTCTACTAAGTAAGTTGAAATAATTGCGATGATTAATTGGTTAATTCATAGATACTATAAACTAAATAAGCACATCAATACAATTCATCAATTTAATAATGAAAGACATATCTAATTTGCATTCCGAGCGCTTCTAGAAAACACAAAAGTTAAGTAACAAGCAATAGCATCACGTTGTATTTTAAGCAATCACATATTCTATAACAAGTTGAATTTAAAGTCATATAATCTCAACACAACTTGCAAACACTAATAGTCAATTTCAATCACAAGCTTTAATTTAAATAAATGGTAAAGAAAAGATTTGCGTACTTGGTTCAACATTTTAAAGCGTTTTTATAGAAATGAGATCAATTCATAAATAATAGTAATGAATTTAAAAAGGAATTAGAAACCAAACTTATATATAATCAATGTCAAATTTATTTTCAAGAGGGTTTCTTTGCAAAATAAAAAATAAAAATCAGCAAATGGTTAAAACAGGGGATTTTACAAAATAAATCTAAACAAATATCTAGAAGTTAAGTTTAATCATGCAATTTTTTAGAGAATATATCCTATACGTCTAGTTTATAATCCAAGTGATCAAATTAATTAAATAGCTCTCATTTAGTACCAGATTTCATAATAATATCAGTAGGTTCAGAATAGGGCATTTTGCTAAAATATTCAACAATAGATTTTTTTAGTTAACTTGGAGACGTCCTAAAAGCATAAAAAAATTCTTAAAACTAGCATAACATGTTTTTTTTTTTAATTAAAAATAATCATAAGGAAATATTATATTCTTAACATATTTAAAAATAAGTAAAATGTTTTTAGCTCTAGAAAAGTATATGTGAAGTGGGTGCAAGAAGAAAAAATCATATCTCTCATTTTAGAATTATTTATTAATATTTTCTCCATCAAAAATTAAATTTGAGAAGTCTAAATTTAGGGAAAAATATTTAACAAAATTAAAGAGGTCTTTTATTAATTTAATTTTTCAAAACAAGACTGAGTGTCGAAAACAGAGTGAAAATTGAACCTTCTAAAAGATTGATTTATATCTTCTAATTGGAAAAAATATTTTTCACTTAAACAAAATTAAATAAGTTCACAACATCATGGAATAATTAGAAAAATTTTAAAGAGTTTCTAAATGGTCGGTTTCTAATTTACAAATTCAAATATAGTGAGCTATTAATAGCATAAACAGAAAACCTTGTTTTTGGAAAATTTTGTATGTAGGGATCTATTAAATCCCATTTTAATTTACATGAATTCACTTGTAAAGAATCCCTTGATTGGAGCTATGAATTTTAATTCATGTGTATTCAAAACCAAAATTCATTTTAAAACCTTTTCAAAAGTTGCATACCGAATATGATGGGCATAACTGTTATTTTCTTTGAAGAAATTGAAATTTCATACTTAAAAGAGACTAAGATAGGTTTTAAATACAATCCATTATAGAAGAGATTAAGATTGATTTTGTTATGAATGAGGTATAAAATAAATTTTCAAAAAAAAAAAAAATGAAAAAAAATGATTCATAGATATTTTTAAATTTGGATTACCAAAAAATTTGTGAGTGTACATGTGTGAATTATTTTAGAAGATTAAAATATAAAAAATTTCCATGAATCAAAATCAAGAGAGTTTATTCAAAGTCAATTGTCATGTGATTATCCAATGGCTTACTTAGATGAAAAGAAATTTTGGAGAAAAAATTAATTCAATCTCAATAATAATTCATCAAGCACTTCATATTTAATCACTCAATTTTCTAAATTTCAAATTCTAACAACACTCATGTGTGGCCCAATTTGTCCAACCCAACCTAAATTAACAAACATTCAAAAATTATAAAATAAGAAGAGATTTAAATAAAGAAGACAATGTAAAGTATAAGTTAATGATAAAAAAAATAATAATTTACTTACATCAAATTAAAGTACAGACCAAACATAGAATATCAATTTCACCGTTACATGAACAAAACACTAACTCTCTTAATAACCTTCATATCATCAACTCAAATTTCATGTGGGCACTAACAATAAGATTATTGAAAAAAATTTCTTTGTTTTATTTGATAAAAACATGTCCACTAACCTCATTAGCACATTTTTATGGCTAGTTTATACAATCCTCAAATCTACTAATCATTTTTCTATTTTTCTTTTATCTATTTAACACATGTATATCATTAAAATTTCATTTCCTTGTTTTTCTCTTTCATTCAACATATCACACTTCATTACTTTTAGCATGCATTTTTCATTAAAGAAATCCAATCTCTCTATTCTATTTTCTATTGAATTCCAATATTTATACATATAATAATAATAATAATAATAATAATAATAATAATAATAAAATCAATCTCTACATCTCATTTTTCACCTCATTCTAACATGCATCTTCAATATAAAAAAATAATAATTCAATCAATATATTCTATTTCTATTAAATTTCTAAATGCCTTTTCAGATTCAAACCTATATATAAATATAGAAATTTCCAGAAATAATAACTTATGATTTCTCATAAATGATCAGAGGTAGAAAAAAATGCAAAAATGATAAAAAAATTCATTCAAAAATTCTCAACACAACCAAAACCAATATAAATCTGCAACAGGTGAATGAAATACAATTATTTACTTTAGAATGATTTGATCAAAATAAATGAGGATGATAAAAATAGAGGATCATATGAGATTTCTAAGGTAACAGATCACAAATTAAACAAATAGAATATAATCAAAATTTCTCCAATGATCAGGTCCAAACCTATATATATATATATAGAAATATCCAGAAATGATAATTTTAAGATTTCTCAAAAACGAATAGAGGTAGAAAGTACAAAAATCATAAAGATTCATTCAAAAATTATTAACACAATCAAAACCAATACCAATCCACTACAGATGAATGAAATACCATATATGCTCTTAAGTGATCCGATCAAAATGAACAAGGACAATGAAAAACAAAGGGTCATATTAGAACCTGAGAAAAAAAAAAAGAGCAATTCGCGAAATCAGATGATCAAAAGTTCAATGGCAGTACTCTTTCACTAGAACTCTCGATCTTCACGTCTCCTCCTCAACTTTCTCTCAACCAAGATAAAAAAATAGAAAACTTGCAACCTTTGATTGCATCTCTCTCTCTCTCTTTTCTCTTTGTTTTCTCTTTCACTTTCTCTCAACTTCTTAGATATCTCAAAAATGGCTCTCCAAAAAATGCTAGCCCTTTCATAAAAGACGATTCCCTGATTATATATCTCCTCTTTCCCGCATTTGATTTGACCTCCTCAACTAAATGTGAATTTCCTTACTTCCAAAACCGTTTCCCCATTTTTCGCAGCCAAACATGACTTTAGTAAAAAACTAACTTTCGTGCCTCTTTTACGTCTAAAAATTTTAAAATACTAGCGAAAATATTAAGAGCATAAATGCCAAAGTCATGATCATAATAATCATACATTCAAAATCAATAAATTAATAAAATGAAAAAAATAAATACAATAAGTGTAGTGTGCATGGCCATGCATGGCTTTCATAAAGAGTACATGTCTCAGGTCCAAACATAACAAGGAAAAAAAATAATGATAAAATAAAATAGCAGCAAGTTATTGGGATTTCAAGCTTGATGAGGCATGTAGAGTAATCACTGGTGACATCATCTAAACATTTTCTTCTTCTTCTTCATGGAAACCATCTTCGGGTCATCTTGTTACACATTGAAATTGTTACGGTGTTCGACTTGAAAGAAAGAAGAAGATGAAGCCATAGTGGGGTTGTGTGGTACAGCGTGGTGTTTGGCTTAATAAAAGAAAGAAGATGAAGCTGTCATGGAGCCTATGGTAAGGTAGTGCAGCGGTTTGGTGGTAGGAAGAAGATGAAATTACCGTGGGGGTACCTAGTGTTGTATGGTGCTCAGTTTTGGGAAAGGAAAAATGGGTATTGGTAGTAGGAAAAATGAAATGATGGTTGTGTTTTGGTTGTTAACAGGTGAAGTGATCTTGTGATGGAGTTTTGGCAAGGAAAATGGCAGTGAAGGACGGTTGGTGGGTGGTTCTATGTAGTGTAGCTGGGATGTTAGAGCTTATGGGCCGTTCTGAAAATGAGTGACTATAGGTGATGGTGATAAAGTTGGGTTTTAGGTAGCTAAAAGAATGGGGAAACTTGTGTTTTAGGGCCCTTATTTATAAAACATATGATATTCAAACCCCAAGTTTATGAAATATGGAAAACAATCATTAATGGGCAAAATAATATGAGAATTGTGCACTTTGTGCTAAGTCAATTTTATCTACCCAAATTGCCCTTGATGTCTTTTGCATAGCAGCTAAATAGCCTCCACATCATACTTTTAAAAAAAACTGTGAAAATGAATAATTGCAAAAAAAACCACCCGACTCGACTTTGGTTGTCTTTTTTTTTTTTTTTTCTCTCTCTCTCTTTCTCATTTTAGCAAAAAAAAAATACCTTAAGTCAAGCGACATCTAACTTTGTTCTCAGAAACTTCCGTAGACCTAAATCTGCATTTTAGTTTGTCAGCAACCAAATATGAGATTTTTCCTAAGCCAGAATCTTACAAACTTACCATT
The DNA here is from genome assembly GCA_946000715.1 of Vitis cinerea var. helleri x Vitis riparia. NCBI lineage: Eukaryota > Viridiplantae > Streptophyta > Magnoliopsida > Vitales > Vitaceae > Vitis > Vitis cinerea var. helleri x Vitis riparia. The sequence continues at coordinate 11,405,932 of OX253994.1, forward strand.
TTAGAAGGTCATTTCAAATCTGAATCGGCCAAAACCTTCACGTCCAACAAACTGAACTGATACCCATCTTCCCGAATTCTCAGACTTCTCTGTTTTTCTCTTCACATCCCAATTAGTCGAACCTATCTGTCTCTTAATGTCCGGAGTAACCGAAGCTGATGCCCATCTTCCCAATACGTTGAAGTAAATCGAATGGGAGACATATCTTGTTTTTGCATCATCAAAGTTGGAATTCGTTAAGGTTTCTTGAAACGGAATTGAAGTTTTCCCTCTTGTGCGTGTTTTTCGATTAATCAGTCACATGTGAGTTTTTCTTTATGGGTTTGTTTGGATGGTGCGAACATCTTAGGGTTTGAAGTGTTTTATTTTGGGGTTTCTTGTATTTAGTTTCATTTTTGGTAGAATGAAATATAGGATAAATTATTTTTGGTTAAAGATATGTTCTTATTTAGAGAAAATAGATTATTATTATTATTATTATTATTATTTTATTATACTTTCCAGGAATTCTGTTGACATCAGATTTTTGGGGAAATTGGTTCATCTGCATTACTACTGGTTGATGAAAAATTTCTTTCAATTTTAATGGTATATATGAGAGTTACTACTAGCAACTAAACAGATTATTTGCTTGGTTGTTTGTCATTGTTATTACTTTACTAAATTTGAATACTGATTTCATTGTGTGTATGTTGTTATTGTTTTGTCCTTTGTTTTTGCATGATAGAATTGAATGTATGTTGTTGTTGTTATTGTTATTATTTTATGAATTTGATTTGAGACATGATAAAATGATAGTAGTAAGCATCTAAAAGATGAATGTTGACTACAAATTTGGGATGAAAAAGAAGTGACAGCTTTGTGAAATTTTGGTCATGCCTTAGTTTATTGGCAGATTTTATTTATTTTTGAATTGTTTAATGCGTTGTTGAGGTAAGAATTGGTACGCATTTTTTCTGAGTTATGTTTTCGGGACCATATTACATTCCTAAGTCTTTAAATTTGAGATGAGTATAGTTTTGTATTTGTCTTTTTATGAGTGGAAAACTATATTGTATCTATGGCTTAGAAGAAACTCCATTAGTCATGTATGTGAAGAATTGTGGTGATGGTGTTGTGATATTGCTGTGTAACAGAAAAATTATGTGTTGAAAAAATGAAGGAGAGAATGAATAAAGTAGACAACACCCCATATGGTAGAAGCTCATGAAGAACATGATACCCAGCTATAGTTAATGCATTAATGCTTTTTTGATAACAGTTTTGGAATTCGTGGTACTGCAGCATATATTTGAAGAAATGATAAATGAAATGGGTTGACTATTTTGTAGGCCATTTTTTTGTTTTTTTTTGGTGAGAAGAGAGAAGGAAAGAAAATAAACTCATAAGGGAAATTTTGTAGAAAATGAAAGGAATGTGTAGAATGAATCAATTGAGAGTGATAATTAGAGATGAAAATTAGGGTTTAGTTTTAATACATCATGCCATGGAGCTTAAGGCATCAATATTAGGATATCATTATCTAGATGGGGATTAGTTGTGAAATGAAAATCAAACTTGATGTTAAACATAGAGCATCTGTGTCACATCATAGCAAAGAAGTCAGTTTAGCCCACAAAAGCCAGAAAAATATTTTCGAAAACACTAACCAAACAGTATCTTTGCTTATGGGAAGTAAATGTTGATGCCATGAACAAACTGATGATGGTTTGTTGGGGGCAGTGATGATAATTATGGCCTTAATATATTCCACCTATGTTGCTATAATGTATAGTGAAATAAAAAAATGATGTTGGAGACTTGTTTTTGGGATAGGCACATCTTGCAAGATGTACAAGGCAAAAGGATTAAGACCACTAACTGAGACATCCTTCAAATGAGAGTCTATACACCAAAAAGGAGAGTTAAAACAAAATTTAGCCCTCAATTTTTCAGAAAATGAAATCAAACTAGACAAATGAATAACAACTCTAAAGCCATGTAATTTTATTAGGTAAATCACTAAGTTAAAGATACAGCGTAGTGGTATGATAGCCAGAGATACAAGGATCTTTCCACAAAGTGGCAAACAATTTTTATAATATCTGATACAAAATACATCTTTCTCCCTTGCTTTTTTGGGGGTAAATAGTGTTAGTAACATGCCAGGCATTGAAATTAATGCAGGTACAGATTTGAGTCATCAGTAAGAAACTAGGGAAATAACCAAGGAGACATCAGGAAATACCTGAAAATAAAGCTCTTGTCTGGGGAACAAACAACCTTGATCTACTGAACAAGTGGTAGAGAGCAAACAACCACATCAAATGAAAAAAATCCCAAAGTGCAGGTTAGAAGCTTAAGTGTTCCATTAGCTGTGAAACCTGACACTAAGTTAAGCATTTGAATCAGCATTCATTACCACAGGCCTCAACATCTGGTCCCTGGAACCTAGTGGTAAAAGGATCAAGTTGAAGCCACAATAGACAAAATAGGGTTGCTAAAATTAGAGATCATACACTACAAGAAAGAAGGTCTTCATTGACATTTTTTCATCATCAAGATAAGGTATATCTATTAAGGTAGATCAGTATTCACAATAAAATTTTTTATAAATATTTTAAATTTTAATAATATATAAATTATATATTTATAATTTCAGTGGTTCAATTTTAATTCAACTATCGATTTGACTAATGAACCCGATAATTTTTTTTATTGAGTGATAGGTCCTGTTATGAAAATATTGTAAAAAACCATATTTATTGTAATAAGAAAATTTTTTGGAAGTTAATAAAAAATTGATTTCTATTTATTTTATTTTTAACCTTATTTGAAATTAAAAATGATTAAAAAAAAAAAGGTAGACAACAACAACAACAAAGTGTACGTCATGAAGAGGAGGCATACAGTAGGCCATTTCGTTAGAAAATTATTTTGTTGAAAGCTAAGCAATGACAGAATAAGAACCTTGGAGGACTCCTTCACTACAAGCCATTTGGATTATATATATAGTCTGCAGCAAGCTCCCAAACTCAACCATCCTTCCGGCCATGGCTGTTTCCAACACAGGGATTACACAACTGCCAACACAAAAACTTCTTTTCTTTCATCTTTTCATGATTTCCGTTTCCTTCTTCCTAATATTCCCTTGTGCAACCTCGTTATCCTTCAACTTCACCGGCTTTGATCGGAACAAAGGTCAAATATACTTCGAGAAAGATGCTTTTGTTTCTCCGGATCAAGTCATCCAACTAACCAGAAACCTTCAGAATGCTGCAATGAATTATAGTTGGGGTCGGGCCACGTATATGAAGCAATTGCACCTCTGGGATAAGGTCTCCGGAAATCTCACTGATTTCACTACCAGTTTCACCTTTGTCATTGATTCGCAGAAGAACAATCGGTATGGTGATGGGCTCGCGTTCTTCCTTGCTCCCAATCGCTCACAGTTGCCTTCAAAAATGACAGGAGGTAGCGGCCTTGGTATTGTAAGTCCCAGCCAGGCGTTGAACACTAGAAAAGACCGTTTTGTTGCAGTGGAATTCGATACTTATCGAAACGATTGGGACCCAAGGTACCCAATAAAGGATCATGTTGGTATCAATATCAACTCCATGAAATCTGTCAAAAATGCCGCATGGTTGAGTAATATTCCGGAAGGTCAAACAAATCATGCTTCCATCAAGTATACCTCTGGTACCAAGAATCTGAGTGTTGTTTTAAGGACTGGTAGGGGTAATACAAGTTCCATACAAAGTCTTTATTACATAGTTGATTTACGGAAATACTTGCCAGAATTCGCAACTGTTGGCATCTCAGCTGCAACGGGAAGGTATTTTGAGATACACGGCATTCATTCGTGGAGTTTTAATTCAACTCTAGAAACTCTTCCGCATCCTCCAGAAACAGGAGCTGAAATTCCCAATCCCCCGGAAACAGGAGTTGAAATTCCCAATCCCCCGGAAACAGTAGCTGAACCCCCCAATCTTCCAAAAATTGGAGATGAAAATAATAAAGGACTAGTGGTGGGATTGGGTGTTTGTGCATTTGTTGTGGTGGTTGGGTTGGGTGGGACTGTGTTTTACTTGTGCAGGAAGAAGAACGAAGGGGGAATTGAAGATGATAATGATTTTGACCTGGCAATGGACCACGAATTTGAGAAGGGCACTGGACCTAGGAAGTTTTCATTTGATGAATTAGCTCTTGCCACTAGTAACTTTTCAGAGGGAGAGAAGCTTGGAGAGGGAGGGTTTGGTAGGGTTTATAGAGGTTTCTTAAGAGAACGGAGCTCCTATATTGCTGTTAAGAGGATATCAAGGAGGTCTAAACAAGGGATGAAGGAGTATGCATCTGAAGTAAAGATCATCAGTAGATTAAGGCATCGAAACTTGGTGCAGCTCATGGGCTGGTGCCATAAAAAGGGAGAGCTCCTAATGGTTTACGAATTCATGCCTAACAACAGTTTGGATTCTTGTTTGTTTGAAGCAAAAACCTTGTTGAGATGGGCCATGAGGTACAAAATTGCTTTTGGATTGGCTTTGGCAGTGCTCTACCTTCATGAAGAATGGGAACAATGTGTGGTACATAGGGATATCAAATCGAGTAATGTGATGTTGGATTCAGATTTCAATGCTAAGCTCGGAGATTTTGGACTGGCTAGGTTTGTTGATCATGGGAAAGGGTCACAAACCACAGTTTTAGCTGGGACCATGGGGTACATGGCTCCTGAATGTTTCATGACCAGCAAGGCTAGCAAGGAATCCGATGTCTACAGTTTTGGGGTTGTTGTGTTAGAAATTTGCTGTGGCAGAAGATCGGTGGAACCCAAGGCTAAAGAAAATCAGACCAGATTGGTGGAGTGGGTTTGGGACCTCTATGGAGTAGGAAAGCTTCTTGAAGGAGCTGATCCAAGACTATCTGCAGATTTTGATGAGCAACAAATGAAACGATTGATGACTGTAGGGCTTTGGTGTGCTCATCCAGATTGCAATCTTCGCCCTTCGATAAGGCAAGCGATTAATGTCCTTAACTTCGAAGCATCGCTGCCCGTTCTCCCTTCAAAGATGCCGGTACCAATGTATTTTTCTCCTCCAGTAAATACGTCTGCATTTTGGCCTGTAACTTCCTATAATGCTACTAGCACTTCTGGAATAGGCCAAACCAAGTTTTAGAGCCCTTGTCATGGAGCTGATTCATTCGGGCTCATCACTTTCTTCAACTTCTCTCTGCATCCCTAGTTTTCCCACTAAGTTCATGGAACTTTTGTAATTAATTGATGGCTTTTTTTCTTTTTTTTTTTGGTACTTCATAATTCATTTGATCAAGTCCCGGCCTTTTCCCGCAGTTTGTTATGTATTTGAAAGTGTCCAATTCCTTTCTTGGAAGATGATCATGTTCTTTAGAAATATACTTCGGAATGAGTTAATTTCAGGGTTTATAATTAATTCCATGATCAAAGAACTTAAAATGTAGAATGGTAGCATTATTGAAAGTGGTAATCAAAGAGCTTCTTAATTGCCATCTTCGTTTTTTTCCAACACCCCGGCCCTCCCTCGCCAAACAAAAAGTAAAACAAAGCAGAAATCATCTTGGGATACCAAATAACGATCAAATAGGTTAGGTCAAAAAAGAGATTAGACATTTTGGGCATATATTGCTGGGATAGAAAAGCGTATACAAGCTAGTTTTCAGGGCTGCCGGCTTCGGACGATTTCATGGTCTGGACGAGTTAAGCCTGGGATCATTCAATTATAATCAAATGGAACTTTTTGTAAAGTTGATCCTATTAAAAATGGTTAAATTTTTTTTTTCTCGAATAATTTCGGGTTAATGCACTCAAATGCAAAGTCCAGAATGTCAAGGACAAGAAGATGCTCCAATGGGACTGACTCTATGCATGTGGTCTTTATTAGAGGAGAAACCAACTCTTCGTCTGATGTGATTTATATAATGCCTTTATTTTCTTTCCTTTTTTCTATTGAATTTCCTTTTTCCGAAGGGTCGAAAAGACACCATGAAGGTTCGATGATGATTCGAAAGGCTGTCGTTTTGTTCCCAAGTTAAAGCGGAGGAGGATAAGATTCTTTTGGTCTATAGCTACCTGATCAATCATATTATATACAAATCCTATTTAAATTGAAAAGAAAATGTTAAAATGCACTCATTTTTTATGGGGATAATTAGGCTTAAGTTCCTTAAAAAAATAATTTAAGGACTATATTGAAACATAAATAAAAGTATAAGGGCAATTTTTTGCTTTTTTAAATTTATCCCAAAGGATACAACCACTATAACAAATATCAATTTTTGCCATGAACTGATTTATGCTTAATTAAAAGCATTCCATGGTAAAAAAAAGTGTTTTCCACAAAAAAATTATTAATTGTGGCGAGGTTTAGGCTATAAGTACATGAACATTTATTTTTAGCACCAGAAGATAAAATTTTGATAAAAAAAAATAAAAATAAAAATAAAATTGGCAATACATTATTTTTCATTATAAAATAAAATTTATGGTAACATATATATCACTTTTCATCGTACACAAAATAATTTCATAACAAAAGTTAAAATTTTCCATGAAAAAATCACAATAGAAAGAAACTTTTTTTTTTTTCTATGAAGTAAATATCTTCCTTAATTATAAAATAAAATGTATGGGGAAATGTGTTTTGCTATAAGAAATATTCCTACTTAATGATTACATTCCACCATAAAAAGGAAATTATGGCAAAAGTGTATTTTCAATTAAAAAGAAAAGTTTAATTTTATCTTTTTCTAATAGTACTAAGTTGCTAGCTAAAGAGCAGCAATAATCACTCTATCATTGTTGTGCCTCAATGCTTAAATCTATAGTTATAAAATTACATGAATCACCAACTTCCAATGAATTAGCATCAATATCAGAAAACAAAAGATGAACTTAGCTAAAAGCAATCAAAGCCTATGAATTGATCCTGCATAGAATATAAGTTATAGTAATTGAATATCAACATTACATAGTTTAACACACTACGCCTAGTACGAATAAGATGTCACACCACTTCTAAACATGAATATCCTTCTTATATTCGCAAAAGATGGGACAAGCCACACTTCTAAACATGAATATCCTTCTTATATTCACAAAAGATGGGACAAACCACACAAAAGATAAGGAGGGAGAAGTATAACTTATTTCTTTATTTTTGGAGACATAGAAACATTGAGGAGTAACATTTAAATAGTAGTCATAATCTTGGTGTTAGAGCATTCATCCACATCTTCTCCAATAGGCAAGAAGACCCTTTCTCCAATGTTGTCCACAAACTTCCTTGCTCTAACTTATGAATCACTTGCCACTTGAGGATGGATATGACTAGCTAGGAGAGATAGAGAGAGTGTAACAACTCGTACCTAACCATGTAGATATTATCCACTCTAGGCCCAAAGTGGGCCTAGAGCGGTCAATATCTATATGGTTAAGTGTGAGTCGACGTTACAAATGGTATCAGAGCCAATCCCCGACCTCGGTGTGGGGGATTTATTTGGCCTTGTAGGGGTGTTTATCTATTTGACCCTACAATCCCATGGGACACAACAAGGGCGTTGTGTCTACATGGAGGGATGTTTGTGACATCCCACATTGGATAAGGGAGAAAGTTCCTGACACTATATATGTATGGACTCCTCTGAACCCTACAGACACGTTTTAAAACTATGAAGGCCTCTTTGGGTCCAGAGCGGACAATATCTATATGGTTGGGTACGAGTCGTTATAGAGAGAGATGAGGATTAAAAACTTATTACCTTGCCAAGTTAAAAACTAATATGAGTTTAATATTTAATATCAATGTCATTGTTAATCGTTAAAAATTGAGGAAAAGGTTACCATAACCATTAGCCACATGTCAACACTTCAACAAAATGAACCAATTAACAAAACAAAATTTACAAAATGTCAATAATTAAAAAAAAAATCGAAAATCATTGAACAACTAAAGTATCTTGTTTTAACGGAAAAAAAATGCAACTTTAACATTCCAATATACTCTATATAAACATGTGCAAGTAAAAGTAAGCTCAAACCATGACAAGCATACTTTGAAATCATGAGAGAGAATAACATTAAATGTAAATATGAAAGTTACATCTGCTCAGCATTTGACCTATACTTAACAAATTGAACTATAATTTCTTGACCATATTAAAAAATCCTTCCTGTGAGAAATATTGTTAAAGAAACTCTTAATTGCTAAGACCAACTTTGTTGCGAAAGAAATAAGGTAAATATTTTCTTGATGCTCTACTTAATTCAAGAAAAATGATTTTTAGGGAACTAATTTTTATCCTTGGTAAGACTCTCAATATTCAACAAACCAAAAAAGATATGAGGGGATGGATACCATCTAGCCTATCCACTCTTTTGTGCGTCATATGCATACTTATAACGAACAAATGCAAAACCAAACCATTCACTAGTCTAAAATCAGGAAAACTAAGATGTAGTTACATAATTCTAGTATGTAGCTAATACCTCATTTGGTTGCTAAGAAAATCTTTGAAAATAGATAAAATCAATCTCTTACATAATACAACTAAGTTAGCAAGAACATAAAAAATCCTTTACTCAAGTGACATCAATCTAACTTGCTTAAGCAACTCAATAGTATTAACACTCTCTTTAGATGTAGTGTGATATGTTTATATAAAAGATCATAGTATTATTACAAAATTGTGTGAGAATATATAACATGAACATAATAAAACCAAATGGAACTAGTAGCAAGAAGAAGATAATTATATAATATTTTTTTAATTGTATGTCATAGGAAAACCAAAGCTATAAGGGAATAGACATAACATTAACTCAGTTTTAGAAATTAAGGCAATCATGTGTACATGGACATTGCCCCCCCACCCACCCCATTTTTTAAGGCACTTCTTAGTACATTTTGTTTTATTGCCTATCAAAATGAAAAGTTAAGGCAATTCAAAATGAAACGGCTCTAGGTCAAAGGGTTATGCATGTGGCAAGTAACTTTCCTTTATATTGTAATTTTATTCTTTTAATTATTTTATCCAAGTGAACCTAGAGATCACATACAAGAAAAAAAAAACATCCAATACCAACAAGTGCATATATAGACCAAGTATTTTATTCATTGGTGTAAAGCCACAAAAAGGACAAACACTCTACTTTAGCAATATATTGCCTCTCAATGTTATTTCCTAAGCATAACATGACTTAAAATGAAATGGGTTAAACAAAAAGTTTTCTTCCCTTAAGCCATTTTTATTTCTACTATTGATAATTGATAAAGCATATCTTTGATTGAACCCTGTATATGACACAAAATGCTATCTATCATAAAATGACATCAATATACAAAGATAGGTTTAATTGAAATTCTAAAAGACTAATCTTATATGAAGTAGGTTTTTTGTTGAAGCTAGACCTCCCTTTGTCCAAATGCATTTACCTAAACATAGTCAAGTATTAGCAAGAGATAGATTCAACTTAACCTGGAGCATGAATTAGTCTATTTCAAAACATAATTGATGCCCTTAACCTAAGTAATAACAAATTGAACTATTGGACTAACAATATATCATTACTTATAGCTTTAGAGAAAGATGATCTATGGACTAACAAATTTGAACATACAATTTATTTATTTTTCAATCTTGTATTCATGCCACTGTCAACAGTTACAAGTGCCAATAGAAATGGCCAGAGTACAAATCTATTCATAAGCTTGCTTAATTTTTTTAATCTACAGAAACACAACCAACCAATCCCTATTAAAGTTGTAATTCACATTCTACTCTTCCATTGACATCATGGGAATTCAAAATTAATCAATCACATAATTAAATTAGTTATACTTTTTAAAAAAATCATCGATTCACATCTATCAAATCCATAATTCACAACTCATGCAAAATTCATTAGAAAAGGTAACAATGATCAATGATTCAGGACAAATTAAATCGCATGATTTAGTAATCACAATAATCAATTTATTGAAAAAGGAAAACATAAATAGAAATGAATTTAAGTTGATTCAATCACCTAAATTCTTTACTCAATTCCTTGAAAAAGAAAAAGAAAAATTAATAAGTCTAGATTAATCAAATGATATAATTCACTAGTCGTACTTAATTCATCTAAAACTGAATACAAAAGAAACCATATAGCCTAACTTGTTCGAGAGCAAGCACCTTAACAATTCGCTTAGAGAAAGACTTTGAGCTTGGCCAGGCCATGAATGAGGGAGAACTTGCACTTGTACATTGGATATCAAGACTTGACTTTGGCCAATTCCATGATGCATATGAAGTAGAAGTAGTAGTCGCAACTATCAACCTACACTCTAATGGATGGCCTTATCTTATCGTCCTTTAATAAATGAATTCTATAACAGTTCAAATTGAAAGTCATAACATCTTTGCCTTTTAGTAATTCGTTAGGTGAAATATCGAAGCCTAGGGTTTTTTACTTGCTCAATTTTGTATTTGATACCCATTCACCAAATTGCTTTTCAATCTTGGGAGGATTCCATGCTTTTTCTCAAAAACAAAATTTTATTAAGTATTATTTTAAAATATTTTATTTAAATTGATTAGTTAATTTTAGTCTTCAAATTATTTGTTTTTTCAATAAATTGATAAATTTGATGATTGAAAATTAAAAATTACTTATAGAGGAATTTTATTAATAGAAAGTTTATAATATTATTTTGCTAATCGTTTTACTTATAATATTATTTGTATTAGAAATTTTAGTCAATTTTTTTAAATGTGTTATAAGTTTTCAAACATGGATGTTATATTTTATAGGCTAAACATAATTTTTCACCATAAAATATAAAACCTATTTCAAATATAATAAAAAAAATTATTCATTTTTCTCTAAATAAAAGCTAAATATAGTATTTGGCCATATGTAAAGAGAATTTTGTGGCAAAATATTATGAAAACCATTTATCATAAATAAATATTATGATTAAATATGACTTTTAACTATGAATATAGAATTCATACTCAAATCTTAAGAAAACCTCTTTGTCATGAATATATAATATGGTTAAATATGATTTTTTTAACATGAATATAAACTTTATTCCTAAAACATTTTTTTTTTCATGGAAAAAGGAATCATAACAAATGTCCTATTTTTACCATTAAATTATATTCATGCCTAAGATTATTGTAGCAAAATGTGAAATTAGTTGTTGTGAACCTAAGTAAATTTTGGTATAATTTGTTTAAACAATTCTTTAACATAAATATTTTTAATGCTATAAATGTATAAAATGGCATTGTAATCTTATTTCAAAGGATGTTTCTCTCTAAATATTCCATATAGGAGAGTTGCATTTGGAAGGCCTAAAATTTGTGAGATAGACCATTGTGACCAATCAAAATTTCACCTTGATCATTGAAGTTGAGTTTCAACTTCTTGCTTGGTGAATAAAACAATAATATATATATATATATATATATATATATATATATATATATATATATATATATATATATATATATATAGTAAACGTGGATGTCACCAAAATTTTCCATATGCTCATCTTAAAAAATGAATATAAATGAACACTTTCCTTTTGTAAACCTATAAAAGTTATTTTTTTTTTTTTCATATTCATACAATGAGACTATCAAGGAGAAAAAGTTATTTCCAATTATATGCAGTTGAAAAGACTCTTCCATAGGAATATTATGGATGTATTGATTTAGAGGTTGACCTTCCATACTTTTTTCTAGATCTGATTCAAAAATTCTTTCTAATCTTCGTCTCAAATTTGTCCTCCAACAAATTAATTTGTATGTTACAAGTCTACCTAACAAAACAAGACAAAAACAAGCACAAGCCTACCAAAAAACAAAACAATAACAAAAAATCTACATCTAAAGATTAGATTTGTTGGGATTGAGCCCTCGAAAGTATGACATGATGTAACAGATACCGATTCCTTTATAATTTATTTACTTATGTTTATTGGTTTTCCTTTATTATCCCATTTGCATTAATTGGTTATTTAAGTATACATGCCGCATATAACTTATTTTTTTACATTACTAAGGTGCATTAGGAGTTTTACAAAAGATCCTAGGGGGTTCTTGTAGAGTGATAAGTAATCTATAATCCGTTTATGGATTTGGGCATGCATCTAAAATTGTAGTGTACTAACTCGTAACTAGATGGATGACTTGTCTTGATTATAGGGATAGTTTTTCCATTGTGAGTGCACTAGTGTATGTGATGCACATTGGACTAGACCTACGATGAATTATGATGTAAGGCTATTAGTTGTCATGATTCACCAAACTATTATACTGCATGAACTCTCAACCTTAAGAGGATATTGAGTTTATGTCATGGTTAGAAAGAGGCTTTGACCTATGAGTGAGACCCTAATGTGGTCACATATCCTTATGGATTAAGTCACTTTTGAAGGAGGCCGATAGCAATAGGTATTCTCAATAGAAGCACCATGATATCTCATGAGATTGAGATAGTTTGTTTCCTTAGGTGATCCAAAGGACATGTGATCTAGAAGGCTATGGCTATAGTTGTAGACCATCCATTTTATCCTCTTGACACATACCTTGATTAAGTACTCTTTCAATACTTTATAGCAGTTCTTGGAAGCCTATTGTTACTCACATATCTTACCTCTTTGAGTCATTTTGGATACTAGATACACATTTATGACAATTTGTTTAGACTTATTTAGGCCCATTAGGCACACTTGGCCCATTTAGGTACGCCTAGTCCTTTAAGGCTTGCTCCAACACCCCTAAGTCATTTGTATGGCTTACATGGCTTGCATGGCTTGCATGGCATACATGGCCTACATGGCCTACGCAACTTGCATGTTTTCTTTATAAATGCGTGTTGCACACTTATATCTAGTTATTTATTTATTTATTTGTTCATTTTCATATCTACTTATATATATATAGATATAGTCATTGTATATTTTTATTATTATTATTGTCATTTTATTTTATTTTTTTAATTATCATCATTAGAATTGTTTTTGTTACCATTGTTTATATTATCATTATTATTATTAAGATTATTATTATTTTATTGATATTATTAATATTATTTTTACTATTATATTTTTATTTTTTTTCATTTACATTTCCAAAATACCGTTTTATTTATTTTTATTTTATTTACTCATTTATTTAGGTAAAAAAAAAATTAGTGGGGAAGTGGAAAATAGCCTCTGTTGGGAAGGGGAGGCTGGGGGATTACGAGACATGAGAATTGAGAATAAAAGGGAAGAAAAAAGTCAACACAGGTGGGGATTTTTTGAGGAGACGTTCTGGGAACTTTCAAGAAGATGAGCAAATTTTGTTGTGAGGATGAACACCATTAAAAACAGGGGTTGTTGCATAGGAGAGGGAGGATAAAGGATGAAGATGGCAACCATCTGAGGATTTTCGAAGCATCAACATGCACCATGGGAGGTGAGAGAATGCCATCAGATTTGTCCTTGAATAACATCACGCATCAGATTTGAGAACTAGATTTTCTTTTGAAGATTGAATACATGATTTTGGAATAGAAAGATCATTAGACTATATTTTTTGGGAGAGAACACAAGCACTAGAGTTTTCTGGGTGGAAAATAACACCAAAATTTTCTAAGGAGAGGCTGAAGAGATCATAGGGATTTGTGATAGAATTTTGGAGCAACATAAGGGGGGTCTGAAACGAAGGAAGGGATGAGCATCTTGGATAAGGAGAATCATGGACTGGTAAAAAAATAGAGAAGACTGCCACTCGGAGATGATAATAAAAAGAGAAGTCTTCAGAGATATGAAGATTTACACAATTTGTGAAGTGGGTCAACACCACAACCCTCGATCACCATCATCATATTCACCCTTGATTGCAATAATTAGCAAATGGGCTTTTGTGGGTTTGATTCAAATATTGATATGTAAATTCTGGAGGGTCCCACATGATTTATAACATCCACTTTGAGAAGACTAGGGACGGTTCTTGAGTTTTGGAAGATCAGTTCAAGCTGTATGGGGGATTCCACTATCACACAAAATTTGGAACTCCACTTTGGGGTGTGTGTAGGTCTTAGTTTTGAGAACATAAACTATACCTGTATCACATTATTAACAAGATCGTGAGTTCATGGGAAGGAAATCTGATCATCATCTTGCATGGTCTTTGGAGGATAGCGCCATTTTGCTCACAATCAGCTCCGTTGAGAGATCTCCATCAAGGTTGCATCCGTGGATTTTACACAATAGGCTGCCACTCAAAAAGCCCCTCCACGCACAAATTTTTGCACCACCAGATTTTGTGAAAGGTATCCACCATGCACTACTAAGATGAGAATAAGGCTTCCACTTTAAACCTCCACTACACATCAGTTTATTTTTTGTAAAAAAAGAAGGCTACCACTTTAAGAATATGGCACCACCAGATTTTGTGAAAGGCATCCACATGTTTTGAGGAATTTAAAGAGCAACCATACCATGCAAAGAAGATGACAACAAGCTGCCACTTTGAGGACGTCTCGGGATTTTCTTTTAGAACATGCAGCACATAAAGAATCAAATTGGAAGGATTAAGAGCGTTTTAACAGCAGCCCCTCTTACACGGTGGAAGGTAAGTTCTCTTTTTAAATTCTTGTTTTAGTTTAGTTTAATTTGTTCAATTAGTTTAGGTCCATTTATGATTTTTCATCATTAATTTAATCGATCCTTGGTGTTATAGTTCATGCTTTGATTTGGTTTGATCCCATTCTTTTAGTTTGAGTATTTCTTATTTTTTTGGTAAATTGGCTTCTAGGTGATGCAACTTTTATTTTGAAATTTGTCTTGATTATTTTAATTTGTTTTAGTTAGTTTAGAATTTTCATTATAGTGCATTGTGCTTCTGCAACTATAAATTGAAATCTGACAACTTAGAAACCCTTTTAAATTTTTATAACTATTCTATGACATTCTAGACTCCTTGAACTTGATTTTAGAATATTTCTTAGGTCAAATATGGCTTTCCAATTAGGAGATATAAATCAATTTTTCAGAAGGTTCAATTTTCACTCTGTTTTTGACACTTAGTCTTGTTTTAAAAATTAAATTACTAAAAGATCTCTTTAATTTCTTTGAACATTTTTATTTTAATGTAGACTTCTTAAATTTAATTTTTTATGTATAAAATATTTATAAATAATTTCTGAAATAAAAGATATAATTTTTTATTCTTGTACCCACTGCATGAGTGCTCTTCTAGAGCTGAGATATGTTTATTTATTTTTAAATAAGTTATGAATGTGTTATCTCCTAAGATTATTTCGAATATAAAATAAACACATTAAGATAAATGTGTGAATTTTCGTATGATTTTAGGACATTTATAAGTTAATTTTAAAAATCAATTGTTGAATACCTTTAAAAGATGATCTGTTCTAGACCTATTATCATCATCATGAAATCTGGTACTAAATGAGGGCTGGTTAATTAATTTGGTCACTTAGATGATAAAATAGACATATAGAAGATGTTCTCTAAAACTTTTCTTAATAAAACTTAACTTCTAGGTATTTGTTTTAGATTTATTTTTTACAGTCTTCTATTCTAATCGTTCGCTAACTTTTTTCATGTGAAGTAACCCTTTTGTGAATAAATTTGTTATTGATTGGAATATAATTGATTAATTTGGCCTATTGGATGTTTATCTAGACATGTTAAAGATGTTACCTAATTTTTATTTTGGTGAGATAACCTTTCTTGATTTTTATTTGGAGTTTGTTTTGTGAACCAACATTCTACCATTTTAAGGATATTTCCTTGGCTTTTGATAATTTAGTCACTTTTGATCATACTTGTGAACTTTCCTTGACTTGAGACATGCTAAGTGTATATATAGGTTTAGTTATTTTTGTTATTTATTATTCTTTAATCTTATCATTATTATTGGTGAATTAACCTCATTTGTATAGAATCACTGACGCTTGCTACACAAGTACACTCTCTATCTTCCCATTTTAAAGTTCCATGAATATGTATGTCATTAAGAACTATATCCTTGTTTGATATTGACTTTGGGTGCCTTCGTGTTCATTTGGTTTCCTTTGATAAAATGCATGTTGAGTAATATAATACTTGAAATAACTTCGGTGTTTTAAGATAGCATTTAAGTTATAGATCTAGGTATGCATATTATCCTTTCTTTATGATAGTGGTTTG
Source organism: Vitis cinerea var. helleri x Vitis riparia (assembly GCA_946000715.1). Lineage (NCBI taxonomy): Eukaryota > Viridiplantae > Streptophyta > Magnoliopsida > Vitales > Vitaceae > Vitis > Vitis cinerea var. helleri x Vitis riparia. The sequence goes on from OX253994.1 coordinate 11,422,140, forward strand.
AATCCTTGTTTGGCATGTTAGAATTAGTAGAGTTTTTGAAATCACCTTAACTTATCTAGGTATTCGTAATCAATTGATTAATTGTCATATTTCTCTCAACTAAGCTAGTAGAGACCTTGTTAGGGCTTAGAGGGGTGCTACCTCTTTGGATACCTTCTTGATAGGTAACCTAATCCCCGAACCCAAGCTCAGGTTTTTTACGGACAGTTTTTCCAAAAAAAATCAAGAATCCTTTTAGGGGTTTTGTTCTTACTTGTTTTCCTCTTTAAAAATAAATAGAAGTGGCGACTTCAACTTTTTATAAAAATTAGTTTTTCACTTTAATCAAAAGCGAGTCTAGCCAATCGAGTGGGAACGCATCATGAAAAATGTGGGTCTACAAAATGGCGATTCCGTTGGCGATCGAACCCAAAATCTCTGGTTTCATAGAAGATCAAGCTTGAACACTAGTTGAGGAAAATATGGTGTTTAATTGGTCGATTAGGGGTACCTTCCTTTTAAACATGGTGATTCAGTTTGCTTGTTTGCTTGATTAATTTGTTATATCAACAATTCTTTATACTTGCTTGTTTCACATGATTATCTGATTACTTTTTCAATTTAACATAATTCACAATCATTTTTGCTTAGTACACCATATTGATTATTTAGTTCGGGTACCTTTCTTCACATGACTGGTTGCCACATGACTCCCTTTTCTTTTACATGATTGCTTGTTGCTTATCTGTGTGGGACACACTAGTATCCCCTTATTTCCAAATCCTTAGTCTTGGTCGACCTTGTTTTCCTTGTTCTCATACTTCATATGAGACTTGTTACTTTATGATTGTCTTTCGACCAAGCTAGTGGTTAGGAATAGGGTCTAGCGATGGGTTATATCGATGTTTGGGAGCGCTATGGAGAAGGTCAACACATTAATGCTACTTGTAGTCCGATCTTTGAAGACTTGTATAGTGCGGAGCTAGATTTCATGGATACTTGTGTGTCCAGTGTGTTTCATTTGTTTCTTTTAGATCATAGGTTTTTGGATGCACCCACACACATCTTTGTGCATAGTAGATTACCCTTGAGTGCTAAGAGATGTGAGTGCCTTTTCTATTAGGAAACCCCCTAGGAAGCAAGGTAGTGCATGTGTGGAGGTAATGACCACCTTGCATGGAAGCACCTCATTTCTTCGGAGGCGTTCAAAGGGTTGCATACTGTCGGAGGATACAATCGCTTCTACTATGAATTCCTTTAACCCATCCTATTATTTTTAGAGCCACTTTATCCTTATAGGCTATGCTTAGGCCCCATTAGGATTCCCTTTCTACACGTGGGTGCATCTATGGGCCTTCAGAGCTGGGTTAGTAGTGATAGGTTTAGTTACCTTTGTAGTAGTCTCTTATATATTTGCTTAGAATTGGATATCAGTCTGAGTACTTCTAGGTTACCTTCCTGCATCGTTAACAGATGTTCCTTATAGAGTTTCCCTTACACTATATCTTATCTAGTGTTTCCACTGTTGTAAGAGTATTGGTATGTTTGATTTGGGTTCAACTTCTTCGATCAAAGTTAGAGGCAGATTGATTAGAGTGTCATACCAATTAGATTAGAAAGATATGGATTCGTAAGTTGTTACAGTTGATCAGTTCGTTGCTTTATAGAGTCAGACTGAGGTTGCCCCACTACCTGCCATGGTGGTTGTTCTGACCTCGGAGAATGCCCATGCACGCATGGATAGGCTTGATTAGAGGATGAGACAATTGAGAGTATCAGATGAAAAGATGGCATGGGATGATTTTGATGGACTAGTAGTGGCTAGTCTTCTGACCAAGTTCAGGATGCCAGAGTTCGAGCAATACACGGGGATTGGATGCCCCCACATTCATTTGAGACTATATAGTACTGTGATGAAGGCCCATGGTTTGGATGAGGCTCAAATGATTATGTTATTCCCCATGTCTTTGAGTGGGGCGACCCAGCGTTGGTTTGCTTCTTTGGATGTGTCACGTTGTCATACATAGAATGATTTAGCCCAAGAGTTTCTACGACAGTTTGCATTTAACACAGTCATAGATGTCTCATGGAGGGAGTTGAAGGCCTTGAGGTAGAGGCCCGAGGAGACAGTCACATCATTCGTTTCCCGTTTAAGGGAGAAGATTGCCCAGATCATTGACAAGCCATCTAAGAGGGATCAGATCATCATGATTATGAGGAGCTTGTAACCTCAATTTGCTAAGCATTTGATGGGATTCCCACACATGGACTTTGGATCTTTGATGCAGGCATTATATGGTATTGACGAGGGTATTGCTAGAGGATTGTGGCCTGATTCTTCCCCTTCAAACTTGAAGGGAAAGAAACCAGCTATTGGATAGAGATCAGTGGGCGTAAGTGCTATCAGTGCCACCAGACCAAGGCCCCCTAGATATTATCAAACAGTTGGACAGACTTCCGAAGTTTATTACCCGTCATCACCCCATGTGTAATATAGATCACCTATTCCATCTAGACCTGTGTCTCCCACATATCTACACCCAGCTCCATAGCCAGTTTATGCTACTCAGGCCACATAGAGGCCACCCACTCATTATCCCCAGCCTAGGGCTCCACCTGCACAGAGATAGATGCGACAATTTTCCCAGTTAGGAATGCCTTTGATTTAAGCTTTCCAGAAGCTCATAGAAAGAGGATTGTTGACTGCATTAGCACCGAGACCACCACCTCAACCTATGCCACCTCAGTTTAAGATGGACCTTCACTATGCTTACCATCAAGGTCTAGGACATGACACTGATCGCTGCTTTGCTTTGAGACATGCTATTCAGGACTTGATAGATCAGGGTTTGGTTAACTTAGTGCAACCAAGTGTGACCACGAACCCTTTACCTGCTCACACCACACATTCAATGTTTCTGCCTACTGGTGGTATTCATCACATGCATTTTGTTTAGGATGATGTCATACACATGCTAAGTTGGGATAATGGATTGCCTAAGATGATTGTTCCAGACGATGGCTATGAGATTGTAGGAGTTACATCAGATTTTTTTATCCTTGCGCCATTCAGTTTGATCCCGGATAGAGCACCATTACAGTTAATTTCTTCTATGCCATCAGATGATGGGCATGGAGACACATTTACTCCATTTATTCTATGGCCTGAAGATGTTCATGCGGATGTACAGGTTATAACTCATAGTGAAAGGATAGCTTAGGTTGCACCTCCAGTTACTAGACCATTTGGTGGTACAGACTCTCACAAGGAGGTCGGGAGGGAGAATGATGAGATATTGAGACAGCTGTAGAGCACCTAGGCTCGGATATCCATTTAGAGTTTGTTGGCCACTTCTAGTACCCATAGAGATGCACTTATTCGAGCCTTGAGTCAGATACGTGTTAAGACCACTACTACTCTAGAAGGATTGATTCAAATGATGACAGCTGATAGGGCCACCTGCATTGTGTTTTCTGTTGATGATTTACCACTAAAGGGTTTTGACCATACTCGCCCTCTTTATATTTCAGTTGTTTGTTCAGGCCACAAAGTCTTGTCCATCCTGTTGGACAATGGCTCTACCTTAAATGTTTGTCCATTAACCACTGTTGTAGCCCTTGACTTTGCACCCTCAGATTTTGGTCCCTCCACACAGATAGTGAGAGCTTATGACAACACTCAAAGAGAGGTCATGGGCACCTTGACTATAGATTTTCTGATCGGTCTGACCACATTCTCTATACTATTCCAAGTTTTGAGGATTCCTACATTCTTTAACCTGCTTTTGGGCAGACCTTGGATTCCATCTTTCCTTCATCAAAAGGTAAAGTTTATCCATGATGGGCAGGTTATTACAGTACAGTATACCAGATACATGATTTCATCCTCTGAGCCAGTATTGTAGATCAATCACAGTGATTATGATATTTTTCGGATGAGGTACAAATCCTTGAGATTCAGGATTTTTGTAAAGATTTCATGGCCATGTAATTTGACCAGCATAGTAGTACCCTTATTCTTGATATGATGATAGGCATGTCCTTTCTACCTGGTTTTGGGTTAGGACGATGCTAGCATGGATCTAGTGAATTTGTGACTACTATTGATCATGATACTCCTTTTGGGCTTGGATTCACCCCCTTTAGAGGATGATGTTTGTTATATGGCATGATTATGTAGGGATAGGGTGAGGGCTTGATTGTTTGGCATCCCATTTGATTATCCTATTCGCCCTTACACTTTCAGTTTGGCCAATTACTTTGTTAGGGGATCAGAGGTTCAACCTTGTGTTAATGAGATGGGTGTTAAGGATAGTATAGTGGATGAGCTTTAGCATATGCTTCATCAAATGCAGATGGGCGATGAGACCCCTGGCATGTCAGCTTCTATGACGATCGCTCCACCATCTCTAGATGAGCCAACTTATTCTTCTTGTGCTTCCCAGATGAGACTGTTGATTATGGGATAGTCATTGAGCTTGCAAATATGATTGAAGGATTAGTTCCTCATCATAAGTATTGTGATGAGATGGACATGTTGGGTATCAGTCAGTTCTTTGATATAGTTCAGCGTGAGCCTTTCTCACTATTAGAGCTTTTTGGAGTATTTTTCATCAAGATTGCTGAGGAGGATCAAATTGTTCCTGCTCTTGAGCTTCCTGCTTTTGTTGTTCCTACTATTGATATGTATGAGGGCACTGTTGGCCTAGTTGAGGGAATGCCTGAATTTGTGGACCCACCTCTTTCATTTGACATTCTATCGGGATTTGTCACCCTCTCTGACTATGTTTTTGATGATTCAGTTATGGATCTGAGCATTTACGAGTATTCATTTGTCTCTTGTGATGATGTTTCATTACTTACACCTTATGCACCCACTTCACATATACTTGATATAGATTATGAGATTGCATAACATGTTTAAGATGATAGGGCTACCCCTATAGTAGGGGATGTTGAGATTGTTGATTTCAGTACAGCTAGCCAACCTAGAGAGTTGAAAATTGGATCACCCTTATCCATTGATGAAAGGGACAGCCTCATCCATTTACTTAGATCATACTTGGATGTCTTTGCATGATTATATAAGGACATGTCAGGCCTTGATCCCTCTATAGTTCAGCATCATTTGCCCATTTTGCCACACGTTAGACCGGTTAAGCAGAAGTTAAGACGATTGCACCCACGATGGAGTTTACAGGTTAAAGAGGAGATTTTGAAACAACTCAGTGTAGGATTTCTATCAGTAGTTAAGTACCTTGAGTGGTTGGCTAATGTCATCCCTATACCCAAAAAGAACGATAAGGTTAGGGTTTGTGTTGATTTCAGAGACCTTAATAAGGCTAGTCCTAAGGATGATTTTCCTCTATCCCACATTGATTTATTAGTGGATAACATTGCAGGCCACTCGATGTTATCTTTTATGGATGGATTTTCTGGATATAGCATTTACCGCTTTCATCACCGAGTGAGGCACCTATTGTTACAAAGTCATGTCATTTGGATTGAAAAACGCAGGAGCCATTTATCAGCGAGTTGCCACTACTTTATTTCATGACATGATGCATAGGAATGTTGAGGTATATGTTGATGACATGATAGTAAAGTCTCGTCATAGGGTAGACCATTTGGCAGCTCTAGAGAGATTCTTTCAAATGATGAAGAAATTTAAGTTGAGACTGAATCCCAAAAAGTGCATATTCGATGTGTCTTCTGGGAAAGTACTAGGATATATGGTTAGTGAGTGAGGCATAGAGGTCGATCCTAATAAAATTAGAGCCATACTTGACATGCCTGCACCAAAGACTGAGAAAGAGGTTAGAGGTTTTCTAGGCAGAATGTAGTATATCAGTCACTTCATTGCCAGATTGACAGATGTATGTGATCTAATATTCCGTCTTTTAAGGAAGAATCAGCCTACAGTCTGGAATGGTGATTGTCAGCATGTTTTTGAAAGAATTAAGGTCCTCCCCCCCTCCCAGTTTTAGTGCCTCCTATATCGGGACGTCCACTGATCTTGTACTTGTCAGTTTCAGACATAGCTTTAAGATGCATGTTAGCTCAACTTGATGATTCAGGGAATGAGCAAGTTATCTACAATTTGAGTAAGAGGTTGTTGGAGTATGAGATGAGATATGTTGTGATTGAGCGCTTCTGTTTGGCATTGGTTTGGGCCACTAGGAGATTGAGGCATTACATGACAGAGTATTCAGTGCACTTGATTTCCCGCCTTGATCCATTAAAATACTTGTTTGATAGGCCTACTTTGGCTGGTAGACTAATGAAATGGCTAGTGCTTTTTACAGAATTTGATATTCAGTACGTATCTCAAAAATCCATTAAGGGAAGTGTTGTTGCAGATCATTTAGCATCCTTAGAAACAATCGAGAGTAGACCAGTTGATGATGATTTTCCAGATGAAGAGTTTGTCGTTATAACTAGGTTATCAGGTTGGAGCATGTACTTCGATTGAGCAGCTAATCATTCAGGGTATGAGATAGGTATTTTGGTTGTATCTCCCTAAGGTGATCACATTCCGAGATCTGTTCGTTTAACATTTTCTGATTACCATCCCACCACAAATAATATTATTGAGTATGAAGCATGTATCCTCGGTTTAAAGATAGCATTAGAGCTTGGCATCACACAAATGGATGCACTTGGTGATTCCAATCTAGTACTCAAACAAGTTCGGGGTGACTGGAAGACCAGAGATGCAAAGCTAAATCCATACACGCCTACCTAGAGTTATTGATCGAAAAATTTGGGGAGTTGAAATACATTCATCTCCCTAAAGCACAGAATCAGTTTGTTGATGCAGTTGACATTCCAACTAATGTGATAGTTCGTTCCTTGCTAATTGAGACTAGATATGTGCCCGCTTATTGTCACTTGATTGATGAGACATAGGTCCAGGATAACCTACCATGGTTTCATGACATTCATGAGTTTCTCAGATCTGGCACATACCCTGAGGCTGCAACAGCTAAGAATCGGAGAGCATTGAGGCAGTTGGCCACTAGATTTGTGATATGTGGAGAGACTTTATACATACGATCGACCGATGGTATGCTTCTCTTATGTTTGGATCGAGCCTCTGCAGATCGAGTGATGAGAGAGGTTCATGCATGAGTTTGTGGTTCACATATGGGTGGACACATGTTAACGTGTAAGATTATGAGATTGGGATACTTCTGGTTGACTATGGAGACTAATTGTTGTCATTTTGTTCAGAAATGTCCAGAGTGTCAGATGCATGGAGATCTTATTCATGCACCTCCCTTAGAGTTGCATGTTTTGACATCGCCATGGCCATTCTCAGTATGGGGTATTGATATCATTGGAAAGATCTCGCTGAAATCTTCCAATGGCCATGAGTTCATCTTAGTAGCCATAGATTATTTCACTAAGTGGGTAAAGGCTACATCATATGTAAAGTTGACATCTACTAGAGTTGCCAATTTCATTAGGTCACATGTTATTTGTTGTTATGGAGTTCTTCATGAGTTGATTTCAAATAAGGGAGCACACTTTAGAGCTGAAGTTGAAACTTTGTTGCAGAAATATGGCATTCAACATAATAAATCATCTGCATATAGGTTGCAGACTAATGGAGCGGTAGAGACTGCAAATAAGAATGTAAAAAGGATTCTAAGAAAGATGGTTAAGACTTCTTGAGATTGGTCAGAGAAGCTTCTTTTTGCTTTATGGGCATACCATACTTCTTTTCGCATTTCTACAGGACCTACACCTTACTCTCTGGTGTACGGTATGAAGGTTGTTTTTCCCATTGAGATAGAAATAGGTTCATTGAGAGTGGCCCTTAAGCAGCATGTTTATGAGGTAGAGTGGGCTCAGGCTTGATTTGATCAGCTTAACCTTTTGGATGAAAGAAGGTTGAAAATTGTAGACCATATTCAAGCTTATTAGAGGAAGATGGCTGGTACTTTCAAGAAACGGGTCAGACCTAGGCCATTACGGAAAGGAGATTTGGTTTTAGGATTCTTAGAGATCTGATTGGAGACCCTAGGGGGAAGTTTAGACCTAGTTGGAGTGGACCTTATGTTATTCGAGAGCTAACTCCAGAAGAAGCTGCATGGTTGACTGACCTAGATGGAAACCAATTTTTAAAGCCAACCAACGTGGATCAGTTGAAGAAGTATTACATTAAGATCATGATCGAATGATGGGTGGCCATCATTTCAGTTAGCCTTATATCTTATCGCGCCCATTTCACATACAACCCGTTGTTACCCCTTTGAGCCTTACTAGTACATTATAACATTTCTTTCTTATAGCTCTACTTACCTTTCTTCACCTGGGTATGGGCCCTTGGTTGTGTATGCATGTTTTACTTGGACAGTCTTGTGAGTTTCGAATTCTTTGATCTATTTTCTTTCTTCTTGTTACTATCCTATTACTATCCCACTTCGATTATGTTTTATTATCATTCACTTTCCGACTATTTCTGTGTTTTGTCTTTTCTTGCTCATCCCACTCTATTTATTTCCTCTAATTGATGATTTTTCACATTTTTGGTGTATCAAGGTAATCATATCACACCCTTCATTCCACTTGTTGACTTTGATTTGGATACCTTAGCTTGAGAGGCAACCTCAAGGTTGGGGCTTTATACATGTGTCAATGATTGGAGTCGGCATACTTCTAGGGTTTGTGTATGATTCATATTTTCATCGGTGATTGAGGAGAGTTTATTCATTTCTATTCTTTGCTTAGTGGAGTTTCGATTTGTTGATACTAGTGTTCTCAAAAAAAAAAAAAAAATGTGTGATGATAATTTTGTTTATAGTAGCGTGTTCCACTAAGCATTCATTGATATTTGAGGGTTGTTCATTGGGTTATCTGTCATTGAGCTCGTATGTGAGCCTTTTGAGAGCATCCCATTCCTTGCGATACTTATGTTTTTAGAGTGACAACAATTTGGTGAGAGTTTTATGAGATCATTCACTTCATGGATCAAGGTTGATATACATTGGGTGTGAGGATTGAGTAATCACTAGGGTCTCCAGATCACTGTCTTCCCTACCATTCCATCTTTGATGATATGATTTTCTTTGGTTGCACTAATATGAGTTGGTCATCATTCTTTGCACATTCTCCCTTCTCTCAATTGTTTCCCATAATCTCTTTTCATGCTGGTTATTCCATATTTATTTATTTCATTGATACACATATTTGATTTACTAGTCTCTCCATATCCATTACACACTACATTGACAACCTGACCATTTTTTTCTCTTATATTTCGTCATTGACACTTCCATTCTTTGCTATCGAGTTCGTTGGCTCACGAGATTATTCTACACATTACATCTTATACACGAGGGTATTGGGTTTGATCATTGGGTACTTGATCTTAGTTTTCCTTCATTTCTTTCACCCTATTACCCTAAGCCTACATTACGGTCCGTGTCGTGAGACCACCCTAAGGCCATGAGATTAGATGTAATCTTCGATAGTCTTCAGTTGGGCAGGTCTTAGAAATTGGTTGAAATATGGGTGTTGTTATGCTTTCTCTTGTGGAAGATGCTTCGAGTGACATTTGGTTCATTTTCTGCTTAGTTTGATGATGTTTGGCAAAACCTAAGTATGGAGATAGTATTTAGTCGGTGATATTAGTTTCGTCTCTTTGACACACCAGATGCCTATATTGGGGCATATTACCCTCATCATGGGATTTTCCTAGTTGTCACTAGTTCAAACGACTCCTACATCCATGATTTGTGGAGATGTTTGATTGGTAATGATAGACCTTTGTCATACGCTATGCATCTACTCTATTACACCTTGGCCGAGTACTTTGGGTCATCATTATATGGGCGTGTTATCTTTTCCTTGAGATGCTAAGATTTGTTTTGCTAAGATTTGTTTTACTATTGGATGCACAAATGGGTAATCGATGTTGTTCATTCCTCCTAAGATTTGCACATCAGGTGCCATACTAGGGCCTATCCCTTTCTCGTTGAGGAGATCTAATTGGGGCAGTAGTACATGGACGGATGGTCAATATTGATTACTTCATGTGAAAGTCATCTGTTATGCTAGGGCATACTCCTCACTTTGATGAGATAGATAGTTTTATGCCTTGTATTTATGATTCCCTGTTCTACATGGGAATTGATATCTCCATGATCAGTTATTGCTTTCGTAGCCAATTTACCTCCTGATTTGAGCACATTCTTTAGCTTTCTCATGATTTGTGATATTGTGGTTGGCTACATATGACTTTGCTTGAGACTGAGATGAATCACATTAGATTTCACCCAGAAAGCATCAATGGACTCCCTAGTAAAGAGTTTATGAGACGATTTTTTTTCGCTATAGTCGTTTTTCAGTTGAACTAAGATGTACGTCTATTGGGTTTTATGTTTAGGATCAATTAATAAAGAATTTTGTTTAAGATATAGAGAGATTTATGTTCACACCATTTTTAGGACTTTTATCATGATGTATTGTTTTCTTTCTCATTACAATATTTATAGCTGTTTATTTCATTTGACATTTTAGTAGCATGATGCACCTTTGATATTGGGGCATACCCCCTTCTTTGAGATTATCAAGCTTAGATTAGAATCTTTTATTACGTAGTTTAGGTTTTGATTTTTATAGGTCATTGCACTGGGGCATATCCCCAATGTAGAGATTATCAATTTTTTTTTTCTTCACCATTTTCATAGGAATTCAAAGCCATCATTTCCATAGGCATTTAAAGCCACCACCATTTTCATAGGTATTTAGAGCCACCACCCTTTTCATAGGCGTTCAGAGCCACCATTTCCATAGGCGTTCAAAGCCACCACCATTTCCATAGGCGTTCAGAGCCACCATTTCCATAGGCATTCAAAGCCACCATATTTTCATAAGCATTCAGAGCCACCACTCCCATAAGCATTCAGAGACACCATTTTCATAGGCGTTCAGAGCCATCACTATTTTTGTAGGTGTCCATAGCCACCATTTCCATAGGCGTTCAGAGCCACCATTTCCATAAGCGTTCAAAGCCACCATTTGAATAGGCGTTTAGAGCCACCACTTCCATAGGCATTCAGAGCCATCATTTCCATAGGTGTTCAGAGCCTCCACTTGCATAGGCGTTCAAAGCCACCATTTGCATAGGCGTTCAAAGCCACCATTTACGTAGGCATTCAGAGCCATCATTTTTTTAGGCATTCAGAGCCATCACCATTTTCATAAGCATTCAGAGCCACCATTTTCATAAGTGTTCAGAGCCACCATTTTCATAAGCATTTAGAGCCACTATTTTCATAGGCATTCAGAGCCATCATTTTCATAGGCGTTTAGAGCCATCACTATTTTCGTAGGCGTTCAGAGCCATCATTTTCATAGGCATTCAAAGCCACCATTTTCATAAGTGTTCAGAGCCACCATTTGCATAGGCATTTTAGAGCCACCATTTCATAAGCATTCAAAGCCACGATTTCCATAAGCGTTCAAAGCCACCATTTTCATAGGCGTTTAGAGCCACTATTTTCATAGGTGTTTAGAGCCACCATTTTTGTAGGGGTTTAGAGCCACATTTTCATAAACGTTTAGAGCCATCACTCTCATAGGCGCTCAGAGCCACTTTTTCTATTAGGCTTTCAAAACTGTTCCTGTCATCATTCTTAGCATTCAGAGTCATAGTTTCCTAATGTTTAGAGATGATAGTCTCCATTCTTTGTCCTCATCATTTCATCGCATTTGTCATGTTGGTCAACCCATTGCTTTGGTTTCCTATAACCTCTTATTTAGGGTATTTTTTCCATTGTGATTAGTCTATCTTGCGGCTTATCAGGTCATGTGCTAAGACATTTTCTGGTCTTTTCTTAGTTTTTCGGTATAGTTCACTTCGTTCGATTCATTACTCGTATTTCTACTCGCATTCCTTACACTCATGATCTCTATCGAAGAGGGGCATATTTGTAGACCTTTCATTTTGTCTCTTTGGCACATACTTTGATTAAGTACTCTTTCAATACTTTATAGCAATTCTTGGAAGCCTATTGTTACTCACATATCTTACCTCTTTGAGTCATTCTGGACACTAGATACACATTTATGACAATTTATTTACACTTATTTAGGCCCATTAGGCATATCTAGCTCATTTAGGTATGCTTAGTCCTTTAAGGCTTGCTCCAGCACCCCTAAGTCATTTGTATGGCTTACATGGCTTGCATGGCCTACATAGCCTACGCAACTTGCATGTTTTCTTTATAAATACATGTTGCGCATTTATATCTAGTTATTTATTTATTTATTTGTTCATTTTCATATCTACTTATATATATATAGTCATTGTATATTTTTATTATTATTATTGTCATTTTATTTCATTTTTTTAATTATCATCATTAGAAATGTTTTTATTATCATTATTAAGATTATTATTATTTTATTGATATTATTAATATTATTCTTACTATTATATTATATTATATTTTTTTTTTCATTTCTATTTCCAAAATACCTTTTTATTTATTTTTATTTTATTTACTCGTTTATTTAGGTAAAAAAAAAAATTAGTAGGCAAGTGGAAAGGAGCCTCTATTGGGAAGGGAAGGTTAGGGGATTACAAGACGTGAGAATTGAGAAGAAATGGGAGGAGGAAAGTCAACACAGGTGGGGATTTTTTGAAGAGACGTTCTGGGAACTTTCAAGAGGAAAAACAGATTTTGTTGTGGGAATGAACATCATTAAAAACAGGGATTGTTGCATGGGAGAGGGAGGATAGAGGATGAAGAGGGCAACCATCTAAGAATTTTCAAAGCATTAACATGCGCCATGGGAGGTGAGAGAATGCCATCAGATTTGTCTTTGAATAAGCGCACATCAGATTTGAGAACTAGATTTTCTCTTGAAGATTGAAGACATGATTTTGGAAAATAAAGATCATTAGATTACATTTTTTTTGGGAGAGAACACAAGCACCAGAATTTTCTGGGTGGAGATTAACACCAGAATTTTCTGGGCTGAAGAGAACACAAGGATTTGTGGCAGAATTTTGGAGCAGCATAAGGGGGTTCTGAAATGAAGGAAGGAATAAGCATCTTGGATGAGGGGAATCATGGACTGGTAAAAAAATGGAGGGGACTACCACTCGGAGATGATAATAAAAAAATTAGTTTTCAGAGATATTCACCCTCGATCACCATCATCATATTCACCCTTGATTGCAATAGTTGGTAAATGGGTTTTTATGGGTTTGATTCAAATGTTGATATGTAAATTCCGGAGGTGTCCCACATGATTTCTAACATCCACTTTGAGAATACTAGGGACGGTTCTTGAGTTTTAGAGGGAAGATCAATTCAAACTATAAGGGGGGATTCCACTATCACATAAAATTTGGAACTCCACTTTGGGATGTGTGAAGGTCTCAATTTTGAGAACATAAACTATACTTGGAGGAAATCTGATCATCATTTTGCATGGTCTTTGGAGGATGGCACCATTTTTCTCACAATCAGCTCTGTTGAGAGATCTGCATCAAGGCTGCATCCATGGATTTTACATAGTAGGCTACCACTCAAAAAGCCCCTCTATGCACAGATTTTTGCACCACCAGATTTTGTGAGAGGTAACCACCACGCACTACTAGGGTGAGAATAAGGCCACTTTGAACCTCCACTACACATTCGTTTTTTTTTTTAAAAAAAAAAAAGGCTGCCACTTTAAGAATATGGCACCACCAGATTTTGTGGAAGGCATCCACACGTTTTGATGAATTTGGAGAGCAACCATACCATGCAAAGAAGATGACAACAAGCAACCACTTTGAGGACATCTCGGGATTTTCTTTTAGAACATGCAGCATATAAAGCATCAAATTGGAAGGATTAAGAGCATTCTAACAGCAGCCCCTCTTACATGGTGGAAAGTAAGTTCTCTTTTTAAATTCTTGTTTTAGTTTAGTTTAATTTGTTCAATTAGTTTAGGTCCATTTATGATTTTTAATCATTAATTTAATCGATCCTTGGTGTTATAGTTCATGCTTTGATTTGGTTTGATCCCATTCTTTTAGTTTGAGTATTTCTTATATTTTGGTAAATTGGCTTCTAGGGGATTCAGCTTTTATTTTGAAATTTGTCTTGATTTATCTTAATTTGTTTTAGTTAGTTTTGAATTTTTCATTATAGTGCACTATACTTCTGCATCTATAAATTGGAATCTGACAACTTAGAAACCCTTTTCAATTTTTATAACTATTTTATGACATTCTAGACTCCTTGAACTTGATTTTAGAATCTTTCTTGGGTCAAATGTGGTTTTCCAATGAAGAGATATAAATCAGTTTTTTAGAAGGTTCAATTTTCACTCTGTTTTTTAAACTTTTTACAAAATTAAATTACTAAACGATCTCTTTAATTTCTTTGAACATTTTTATTTTAATGTATACTTCTTAAATTTAATTTTTGATTTATAAAATATTAATAAATAATTTCTAAAATAAAAGATATAATTTTTTATTCTTGTACCTACTACATGAGTGCTCTTCTAGAGCTGAGATATGTTTATTTATTTTTAAATAAGTTATGAATGTGTTATCTCTTAAGATTATTTTAAATATAATATAAACACATTAAGGTAGTTTTTTAAATTTTCGTATGATTTTAGGACATCTCTAAGTTAATTATAAAAATCAATTGTTGAATACCTTTAAAAGATGCTCTATTCTGGACCTATTATCATCATCATGAAATATGGTACTAAATGAGGGCTGGTTAATTAATTTGGTAACTTAGATGATAAACTAGACATATAGGAGATGTTCTCTAATAATTTTCTTGATAAAACTTAACTTCTAGGTATTTGTTTTCGATTTATTTTGTACAGTCTTCTATTCTAATCGTTTGCTAACTTTTTTTTCTGTGAAGTAACCCCTTTGTGAATAAATTTGTTATTGATTGGAATATAATAAATTAATTTAGCCTATTGGATATTTATCTAGACATGTTAAAGATGTTACCTAATTTTTATTTTGGTGAGATAACCTTTCTTGATTTTCATTTGGAGTTTATTTTGTGAAGTGATATTCTACCATTTTAATGATATTTCCTTGGCTTTTGATAATTTAGTCACTTTTGATCATACTTATGAACTTTCCTTGACTTAAGACATACTAAGTATATATATATATATATATATATATATAGGTTTAGTTATTTTTGTTATTTATTATTCTTTAATCTTATCATTATTATTGGTGAATTAACCTCATTTGTATAGAATCACTAACGCTTGCTACACAGGTACACTCTCTATCTTCCCATTTTAAAGTTCCATGAATATGTATGTCATTAAGAACCACATCCTTGTTTGATATTGACTTTGGGTGCCTTCGTGTTCATTTGGTTTTCTTTGATAAAATGCATGTTGAGTAATATAATACTTGAACTAACTTTGGTGTTTTATGATAGCATTGAAGTTATAGATCTAGGTATGCATATTATCCTTTCTTTATGATAGTGATTTGAATCCTTGTTTGCCATGTTAGAATTAGTAAAGTTTTTTAAATCACCTTAACTTATCTAGGTATTCATAATCAACTAATTAATTGTCATATTTCCCTCAACTAAGCTAGTAGAGACCTTGTTAGGGCTAAGAGGGGTGCTACCTCTTTGGAGGTACCTTCCTGATAGGTAACCTAATCCCTGGACCCAGACTCAGTTTTTTCGCAGACAGATTTTCCAAAAAAATCAGGAGCCCTTTTAGGGGTTTTGTTCTTACTTGTTTTCCACTTTAAAAATAAATAAAAGTAAGTGGCGACTCCAACTTTTTATAAAAATCAGTTTTTCACTTTAATCAATAATATTTCTTTTAATGAAAACTTTACACATGCTCCTTGGAGCTAGAGTATGTCAATTGATCACATAATAAGTGGAATCTGTAATTTAAGGATTGGAAAGGTAATCTTAATAAGTCATAACACTACATTGTTATATTACTGACACCAATTTATGAGAAGTTTGGATGCAGTGGATTACGTCATAGATCGAGCTTCATCTCAATGTTATTTAAATAGGGTACTGGAGTACAGTTGGTTCACTGTAGTGAGAAGTTGAATCGACTTCAAAATTGGATTTTAAGGAAGCCAGTGTTCCCATGGGTCCCAATGGTCCTTGCTCTAAGCTTATATACCATGATGACACAATTTATGAGGTTTGGATTGACTATAGGTTCACTATTGTACATAAAAGCATTTTGGTAACCACGCAATGTTGCATACAGGATAGTGAACAAGGTCTTTGGAATGTACTAATTAATTAATTAGATGGTCATGTGTGGTGAATTAATCTTAAGATCTAGTCAAAAGGTTACATATAAATGATCTAATTAAAAATTAATAAATCATATCTTAGGGGAAAACAATCATTGAATGAAAAAGACATCATCTATGCCTAGTTAAGAGGGACTTACAAAAGAATTCTAATTTATGAAGTTTAGATCCACAAACATAGGAATAGGAATTGAAATTTACTTTAGAGAAATGCACTCTTTGCTTTAGTCATCACCTTAGAACACTTCCTTCGATATAAGAGATTTTAGCTACTTATCATAGAGGATTTTGCCTCAATCCTCATGATTGGTAGCCAAGAAAGTGAAAGAAAATAATGGAGGGAAAAAATAAATAAATCTTTAACAACTATTCAAATTCAAAATATGTTAAAAACATTATCCAAAATCTTTTATAACTAACTCCTAAGACCTGTTGATACTAGAGAAATATCCATGTGGCACCATCACAACTATAACACATTACTAGCTCTTCTCTAAAACACTGGATGTAAAAATACACTTTAACCACAAGTAGTTTTAAAACTAGAAATAATAGTAAATTTTATGGTTTGATGTTGAATTTGAATTATTAACATGCTACACAAATTGGTACCAAATTGACATAGAGACACCAATGTAAAAAATGGTGTCGCATTCTATTGAAATGGCTTATTTATTTAGTTCAACAATGCATCTTCTCCTAAATTGATAACAACTATAAGCCTAGTCTCTATCTAGTTCAACATTGCATCCTTCCCTAAATTAATAACAACTATAAGCCAAATCTCCACTTAGTTAAATAATGCATTCTTTCCTAAATTGATAATAATTGCAAGCTTAGTCATCCTTGTCACTTATTATCACCTAATATTGAAATGACATATTTTAAAATTAATGTATAGTGGAACTAC
This sequence comes from Vitis cinerea var. helleri x Vitis riparia, assembly GCA_946000715.1. Classification (NCBI taxonomy): domain Eukaryota; kingdom Viridiplantae; phylum Streptophyta; class Magnoliopsida; order Vitales; family Vitaceae; genus Vitis; species Vitis cinerea var. helleri x Vitis riparia. The sequence goes on from OX253994.1 coordinate 11,439,329, forward strand.
TTTGACTTGCCCTATCATCCTCAAAAATGGTGTTGATTGCTGTCAAAATGCATTTTTCCATTTCCATAGTATTAGGATAGAGCCCTTAAAAGCATAATATGATGTAATAAATTTGGAATACATTATTCATTTAATGATATTATAGCTTCACTTTTATCTATCCTTGATCCATACATTATACTTTATGATCTTTCTAATCTAATATTTCTTGCATTGTACATGACTTAGGTGTATTAGGAGTTGCACAAAATATCCATATCATGGGTTCCTTGGAAGTAAATGATTTGTTCACAGTCAATTCATATAATTAAGCAATCCATTTGAAGTTTTAGTGTACAATCTCCTAATTGGAGGGATGATTGGTCTTGGTTGTCAAAATGGGTTTCCCATGGTGAGTGCACTAGTGTGCATCGTTACCCATTGAACAAGACCTATAGTGAGTCATGACATAAGGCTATTAGGTGGTCATGACTTTACCAAGTTGTTATATTGTATTGTCTCTTAACCTCGAAAGAATATTGTGCTTATGAAGAAGATAGCAGTAGGTTTAACGTATGGGTGAGATCGTAAGTTGATCATATTTTCTCTATGGATTGGGTCATTGTTAGAAATTGATAGCAATAGGTGTTCTCCATGGAGGCACCATAATTTTGACTTTGAGAAAGTATGTTCGCTTGGATGATCCTAAGGATATGTGATCATGAAATCTATGGACTCGTAGTAATCCCTTAGTGAAATTGGACATATGCTCTTAGTGAACTAAAGTATGTCATTTGATCATATAATAAGAGAATCTATAACTCAAGAATGGTAAAGGTAGTCTTGAAAGATTAATAACTTTTAACTTATTAGACTATGATTGACTAATTTATGGGAAGACTGTATACAATGGATAGTAGATCACGAACCCGAGCACTTGGTGTCTCATTCTAATATACATAGGTTACTATAAAGTTTACTTGACTTCCTTGATTACTACTCAAAAAGTGCTATTTTATAGCTTGTAATTAACTCTTTTAAACACTTTTGAGTAGTAGTTATTACCTTTTAACCCAATTAACATATTAAGGACCTTTGCAATCATTTCTAATCAAATTGTGTAAGTTTTGGTGTTTTTGTTAGTAATTTGATCACCAAAGCAATCCAAGATTGAGGAGAGTTCTTTGGAATCCATGGCAAAGCAATGGAAAGCTCAGAAACATGAAGAACCGAAGCTTTAAAGTCCTTTGCCATAAGCAAATCCGGAATGCAAGGAGGGGAAGCAAAGAGAAATCTGCCATGAAGCATTCTAGATGACAGTCGTGTCAGCCACTTTTGGAGCACTTCCTGGAGTTCAATTTATGCATGCTATATGTCGTTTTGAAGCTCAGGAAGTCAACAATCCAATGCTTCAAACGGTGTACAATTCGGAGTTGAAATGAAGGAGTTACAGCCATTGGAAGCCGATCACTCCAAGCTGAAGGCAAATTTCACACGGCTGCAAAATCAGCCTTGGGCTGCGAAATGTTGTCCTTTTTGCTGCGAAATTTCGCAGCCCTCTTGCACACACAGCTGCGGTGTTCTCCTGAGGCTTCCCGATATTTGCAACCGACATTTTGAGATATTTTTTATTCGTGCCCAGTCGGGTGTTTTAATAAAAAATATTTATAAATCCTATGACCTCATACTAGCGTAGCAAAGCTACTATAGTATAGCAGTTCTAGGGTCAAACTCTAGGATGGGTTTTCATTCTACCAGTGATAGACTCAAGATTAGAAATTGAATCTGATGATTTCCTTTGTCAAAAACTTAAAGTTTAAAAGAAAACAAAATTTGTTTTGAAAGTGGTGATTGAAACTAAACTAACATAGAACTAAGTAAAAATGGAAGAAAGAAGGTCTCCCGGAGCTAAGGGTTGCTAGGATCAAGTTCAGAATGCAAAGTGGAAATTTCGGATTTCTCATCTTGTATTGGGGACAACAACATAAAGGATGGTTGTTTCCCGAACCGGTATAGGTTTAACAATGAAGATTTAATCCATAAAAAGTCAATAGAGATGGTAGTCAAGTTCCATTAATGGCTTTAGACACTATGGGTCTTCACCTTGAGCCACTTTCCAATGGCTCGTACATGATAACTAATGGTTTAATGTGGATCTAGCAATAAGTATCCACAGAGACCTAAAGCTTACCATGTATTGGCCATTCAAAGTGATTCTAAGGGATTTAAAGCAAAACTTTAGATTTAAAAGCCATTTATGAACTCCAACTGCCTGTATTTAATGCACGAGAGTTTTCCACCTTTGCATCTGGACTTTTCACCTAGCTTCCTTCACTCCAAGAAACCAAAGGTTTAGCCTCTCATCCACTGGGAAAATATCCTCAGAGGTTGTTTGGCTTCCAAGAAAAAGAAAAATAAAAGAGAAGGAAAAAACAGAGCAAGGCTCTGTATATTCTCTATATTGATCGATTCTACATACTTATATATATATATATATATATATATATATATATTACAATGGATGCAAGGGAATATATATAGAGAAGGTTTTCCAACCTTCCTAGCTAAGAAATCTTATGGTTGGTGGATTACAAGGAGAATAATGGAAATTTATACAAAAATATTTGAAGAAAAGATCTCATGTGGAGTCGGCAGAACAGAGGAGATTTCGCACCAAAGTCGCATGGGCTGGTGTGAAATTCGCACATGCATGGGTGGTGGTGCGAAATTCGCACATGCTTGGGCTGCTGTGCGAAATTCGCACTTGCTTGATGCAGTTGTCTTCCGAAGGCCATATCTTCCTCATTTCAGCTCCAAATCGTACACGGTTTGAAGCGTTGGATTCTTGACTTCCTAAGATTTGAAATGGTATATAGAATGTAGAAAATGGACTTCAGGAAGTGCTCCAAAAGTGTGAAGGAATACTGCAGCTGCTGTCCTCCATTTTCTTTACTCTGTTTTCCTCTTTGCTTCTCTCCTTTACTTGGCTTGTCTTAATGATCCAAAAAGCTTTCAAAACACTAAAACTAGCCACCAATATGATTAGAATTCATTTTCTACGTCTTTAACATGCCAATTGGAATAAAAATGGAGAACTACTACACAAAAGTGCTTAAAACATAATGAATTAAAGGCGCAAAATAGCACTTTTTGGATAGTAATCAATTTTGCTTTAGATATTTGATGTCTAAATCCCCAAACTCTCCTTGTAACCCACCTATCATAGGATTCCTTAGTCTTTAAGTAAGAACAAAGGGTGAATAACCCCTTATATATAGTTTTGTAATTTTCTTTACATAGAATCATGTAATCTGACGAGAGGAAGAAATATATTTTTATAGAGCACTTGCTCTGTTTTTCCTTCATATTTTTGTTTTCTCGTTAGTTTTCTTTCTAGCCAATCAAACCCTGAGGCTTTTTCCTCAGAGTATGAGAGGTTAGGCTCTTCGTCTCTTGGAGTGAAGAAAGTTGGGTAAGTTTCCTCATGCATAAATTGGAAGTTTTGTTGTTTTAGTTTTTAATGAAGAGAAAGTGTGACCCACTAATGGTTTTTACCTTTTTAGTTAACTTAAAACGCCTTTAAATCACCTGGGCCAACACTTGGTAAGGCAAGTGATCTCCATCCATTGAGATGCATTAGTTTATCTCTTGCGAGCCTTTGGGAGGTGGTTTGAAGGTAGGATTTTCTAGAATAGCCAACACTTGGTAAGCTTTTGGACTCCACGGAGACATCTATTAGTTATCTCTTGCGAGCTTTTGATGGGTAATCCAAGGTTAAAGATCACCTTGAATGGCAAATGCTAGGTGAGAGGCACGAGCCATTGCAAGATGCATCAGTGAGAGGGATTTAGTGTTTGAACCCATTAAGGGGAAGCATCTGTACCACACCGGTTAGAGAATTAACTATATGTTAATTCTCTAATGCGAGGAAAAGAAACAAGTGATCGAAATTTCCTTTTTGTATGAGGAACCTGAGCCTAGTGATCTAAACTCCAAGAAACACTTTTCTTTGTAATTAAAATCAATTACTACTATTTTTGGTTAGCTTAAAACCAATCCTTTTTCAAACATCTTTATGTTTTATTTTAAAGCTAACCTTGAAATGAAAAGACACCAATTCAGCTTTGAATTGATATCAATTGTGAAGTGAAAACCCATCCCAGTGAACGACCCTAGAGCCACTATGCTATGCTAGCTAAGGCTATCCTAGTACATGGTGTAATAGGTTATAAATTTTGTTGATTACTCCCTTCTGAGGACCACAATCAAGGGACACCAGCTGGACACGTATCAAATGGCACCACTGTCAGGGACCATTGAGAGAACATGAATCAGCTGAGACACCAATTGGGAACGAATCATTCCTATAGTGGGATGTTGAGTCAACTTCAAAACTGGATTTTGAGGGAGCCAATACTCCTATGGGTCCTAGTGGTCTCTACTCTAAGTTCATATACCATGATGATGTAATTTATGAAGGTTGGATGAATATTTAGTTCACTTGTTTGCATATGGGCATTTTGGTAACTACACAAAGGTTGCACGAACTAAGTGAATGGTATATCTGGATTGAGCTAATTCATTAATTGAAGACCTGTTGGATTAACTAATCAATTAACAAACTTTTTTGAGCTAGATCAAGTGACTCAAACCTATAGGAGGCTCAAGTCACTTAAGCCTAGTAGGAAGCCTATAAATACCCCCTTAGAGGTTAGGGCTTTAGTCTTGTTGCCTCCCTCATCAATCCATAGAAAGAAAATCTTAGCCTCTAATCTTAAGACCTCTACCATAATGTCTAAACTCAAGGATGAGTCATCGAGTGGAAGGCTATTGTGTTTATGAGATCTATTGTGACTTTGAAGTATTCCACATTGATTAGAATCAATTCAAGAACACCTAGATCACAAGTATGTGACTTTTTTTCTATAGATCTATGTTTCCTATGGTATTTTAGTTATTTTTTAATACCAAGTTTTCTACTGCAATAAATTTAAAGAGCCTAAGATATCTTTTCTTACACCTTAATGATCTAAGGCATAGGAACAAAGCAACTGGGGTTTCCCAACAACTAGTATCAAAGCCCTATGTTAGGTTATTGCTTGTTAGATCCATTCTAGGGTGTACTAACTTGTTTTTGTAGGGCATCTTTATTCATCCCATGACCTAAGGGATGAATGAATTTGAATTTATTGTTATTTGTTCTTATTCTTATTCAATGTATATTAAAAATTGTGTCTTTGCATATATTGGGTTGTAAGCTTTGCATTTAAGAGCATAGGTTTTGGTGTTTCAATGTAAAAATCTAGTTTTGTTCTTAGGCAATTGTAAGCTTTATTTCAAAAGAGAATATGATTTTTCTCTTTGTAAAAATCGGATTTTATCTGTCTTTATTGACCCAAAAGCATAGTTCAAAGATTCAAAGCATTTAATGATATCCATGGTGCAAAGTTGTCCAACAAGGTGACTTTTTTAGTGGAACAACAACTAGAAAAGATGTAGAAACAAGTGTTAAGTGTATAGCTTAGGAATGCAGTGCTTGAGCGCTTAAATTAGTGTTTAAGTAACCTCAACACTTGAGTGGTGTGCTCAAATGGCAGAGCGATTGAGTGGTACTTCTAGCGACCAAAGTTGCTTCGAGTAGTCTCAACGCTAGATCGATCATAGCACTCAAGCGGTCTTTCTAATGGTCCAAGTTGTATCCAGCAGCCTTTTAGAAATTTTGGGTTTCGGCCGCTTCAGTGCAAATAATGGCTATTTAGGGTTGTTGGGGTTTTTTTAAGGTTGTTATTATTATTCTAATCTTATTTTGGGTTATAGGTATTTTTGGTAATGTTAGTTATTTGGATTTTATCCAAATTATTACCAATTATGCAACAAGATACCTAAAGGCCATGGGGAAATATGTATGTTATTATTAATTTCTTTATCTATTATTTTATGCATTGTTTGTTTATTGCATGTTTGACATGAAATAAAATATTTTGGATTTCTTATAGATAATAGATTTTCATGAGAAGATTTTTTCCGAAGTTATATATTGAAATTGGTTGTTGCTAAATAAATTGTTGTTCCTTATGGAGCTATCCTCTTCATTTTGGATAGATGGTTCTCTTGGGTCTTCCCCCCTGAGAAAAGAAGGAAATCACTTAGGTTGAATATGAATAGTTCAAGGATAAGGAATAAGAGAATAATTATTTTAGCATAGGAGTCCTAGTTTAAAAAAACAAATAACGAATTTGGAGATCTCATGATAGAGTTTATTTTAAGAATGGTTACCAAAATATTTTGGATGTTTTAGTAATTTAATGGAAATAAAATATATTGAAAAACACTTTCCAAAATGGATTATATAATTGCCCTGAGGAAACAAACATTTTTGGAAGTTTTTCATAGATAATACTTTTAGTCGTTAAGACATTACTAAAGGTTTGCTTTTGGTAACTTCAATGGAGGAAATTATTATGAAAATCCGTTTCCATGTTTAACAATATTTATTAAATTGGAAAAGTGTAGAAATAAGGAAAGAAAATTTATGAGGAATTTTGAATATGAGAACTAAAGTTCCTTTATTTCAATAAAGTGTTCTCAAAGTTTCAAAATTTCATAAATAGAAAGTTTTCTTATTACATTAGAGTTTCCAATTTGGAAAATGAATATCTTTTGAAAATTTTCATTAGACATAATTTATCATTAAAGTTTATTACCAAAGACGTTTTGTAATTTGATGGAAATAAATTTCTTTAAAAATGTTTTGTAGATAAAATATTTATTAATTAGAATTGTGTGAACAAGGAGAATTTTATGAAATTGAATTTTAAAATTTGAGAGTGGGCATTTTATCAACTTTTGTTTTGGATAAAATATTCATAAAAATTTTAAAATTTTCATATGGACATTCTCCTATAACACTAGCTTTCCATTTAAGAAATAAATATTTTTAGAAATTCTCAAAGACGATAATTTATTCATCAAGATAATTACTAAAGTTTTAAATTGCTCTTAATTAAATCAAAAGAGTTTGTGGGAGAGGGCCATAGGCAAGCCCATAGCCTCCAAGATTGAACCCATCTTAATTTTAGGTGTATAATCATCCTAAAGATGGGGTGGCCTAAGGAATCAAGGGATATGAACTATCCTTTATGAACAAGACTATATATGTTAGTAGTGAGAGTGGCCAATCTTGAAGATGGGAATATGTGCTTGTGTTCTAGAGTGTTGAGATAGTTCAAAGGGGAGATGTGATGGTTAGATAGACACTTTCTATGGAGAACATGGTAGATCCCTTCATTCGAACATTAACTGGGAGAGTCTTTGTTGGTCATGAGGATAACATAGGTTTTAGTTGAGCAACTAGTATGCTTTGATAGCATAATGCTTTAAGGTCTAGTGGGAGAATGTTAGGATAAATCCCTTAAAAGTATGACATGATGTAACAAACTTAGAATGCATTATTCATTTAATGATATTTCAATTTCACTTTTGTCTACCCTTAATTCATCCATTATATTTTATGAGCATTCTAGCCTAACATTTCTTGCATTATATATGACTTGGATGCATTAGAAGTTACACAAAAGATCCAAGTCATGGGTTCCTTGCAAGTAAATGATTTTTTCACAATCGGTTCGTGAATTAAGCAATTTGTTTATGGTTGTATTCCACCACCTCCTAATCGGAGGGATGGTTGGTCTTGGCCGTTAGGATGGGGTTCCCATGGTAAGTGCACTAGTGTGTATGATTACACATTGGACAGGACCTATGGTGAGTCATGATATAAGGCTATTAGGTGGTCATGACTTTATTAAGCTACTATACTATAAAGTCTCTCAACCTTAAGAAAATATTACACTTGTGCAAAAGTTAGCAATGGCTTTGACCTACAGGTGAGATCATAAGCTGATTATATATTCCCTATGGATTAGGTTATTATTAATGGAAGTCGATCGCAACAAGTATCTCAATAGAGCACCATGATATCTCATAGACTTTAAGACAATGTGCCATCTTGGGTAAAGTAAGGATGTGTGTTCGTGAAATCTGTGGCCTCATAGTAATTCTTTTAGTGAAATTTGACATATGTTCTTAGTGAGTTAGATTATGTTATGTGATCATATAATAAGAGGATTAGTAACTCAAGGATGGTAAAAATAGTCTTGAAAAGTTTATAGTGTTCCCCTTGTTAGACGATAGACGACTAGTTTATGAGGAGACTATATACAGTGGATAGTAGGTCATGAATCCAAGCACTTGGTGTCCCGTTGTAATATAGATAGGGTATTAGAGAGTCGTTGACTCTCTATAGTAGGATGTTGAGTCAAATTCACAATTGGATTATGAAGGAGTTATTACTATCCTATGGGCCTCAGTGGTCCTAGTTTTAACTCATATTCCTTGATTACACGGTTTATAAGGGTTGGATGGGTTTTCAATTTACTTATGTGCATAAGAGCATTTTGGTAATTACATAGGTTGGCACAGGGGTAAGTGAACGATACTTTGGATTAAGCTAATTAATGAATTGGAGCCTTATTAGGTTAATTAATCAATTAGTGGTCTGTTTGGGTTAGATTAAGTTATCTAAGCCTATAGTGGTCTAGAGCTACTTAAGCCTAATAGGAAGCCTATAAATATCTCCTTAGGAGTTAGGGCTTCAATCTTCCTACCTCTCCTTTTAGTCCCTAAAGAAGAAACCCTAGCCTCTAACCTTGAGATTTCCCCCATCTTAGTGCCTAGACTCAAGGAGGAGTCATCAGGTGAAAAACAACTATGTTTATGAGATCTACTATGACTTTGGAGTATTCTAAACCGATTGGAATTAATTCAAAAACATCCAAAATGCAAGTATATAACATTTTTCTCTAAATAAATGTTTTTGTGGTATTTTTATTGTTTTTAAATACCAAGTTTTCCATTGTAATAGATTGGAAGAGCATAAGATAGATTTTCTTACACCCTAATAATCCAAGGCATGAGAACGAAGCAATCTGGGGTTTCCCAACAACATCAACTTCCTTTTTTGCATACATCCTCAATTCATCCCATCGTAGTTCCTCTACTTTTGCACTGGTCCTTGTCCATTTTCTAGATCAACCTTTCCACCTCTTATTTTTAATAAAATACTTGAAAATTAACATTATACACCAACATAAGACTTGAACAAAAACTCAAGAGAAACATAGTGAGTTATGTTCTCCTTTCTATTAAAGTATAACAAATAATCATGGAAAATCATTCCCGTCAACTTGAGTGCAAATCAATGAGTGTTGCTCATGTTTATACTTTGTTAATGGCCTTATGATGTTTCGTGTTAGAGCATTATTGATTGGTGCATTCTTTTGAGTTTAGAAAATGAAAGCTAGATGTAGAAAATCCAAACTAGAATCACTTTAGGGTTTCCAACTATACCTTGCTCTTCAATCCTAATTCATTACTTCTACTATGAGTGATTCACATCATAATATCAATGTCTCAAAACTTTTGTTGAGTTTCAAACACTTGCAATAAAAGGTACCTTTATAACATTTTGAGATTTCTTTTTTTCTTGGATATTCCAACCAAAACATTTATTTTTTGGATATGTTGTCCTTTCTTTTGATTTATCAAGACAACTATCAAGGTAACAAAATCAAGTTCACATCTAGTGAAATCTAGCTTCTTCAACCTTGAAAATATAGGCTTGAATTTGCAAACAATAAAGGAAATATAAACAGGATAAGAACAAACAAACCTTCTTATCTATATGTTGCATCTTAACCAAGTTTCTAAATGTTTTAGGGTTGAGGAAAGGTCAAGGAAGCCACTATATCCATCAACATTAAAATAAAATCTCTAGTCGATGCATAGAAAATATGACATAATACCCTTTGCACTATGAATTGAAACAAAATAATCACAAACCCCTAAAACCAAAGAAACCATGGAACCAAAAAAAAAAAAAAAAAACCCTAGACACACACACCCACCCATAGATTTATCTTCATGGACTTGACTTCAAGGACTTGACATCTCTAATGGTAGCAAGTCAGTTAAGGCAAGTTGATAGTGGGATCCATTGATAAGTGATGGGTTATGGCTTTATCATGCTGGATTTTAGTGATGAGAAACGAAGATACATATTGTTGAGGGTAGTTACTCTCTAGTAGCTTGTCGAAGGATTTGACTTATCGATGGTTTTTGTTCAAGCATGCGGATGTCAATGTCAAGGTTATCAATATTTATCAACAATGTTTGCTTATCACAAATGGCAATTAAAATTGTTGGTGGTTGTTTGTGGGTTGCTAAGTCTTGGCTTCCAAGGATTGTGGGGTTTGTTTAGAGATGAGAGGTGTTTGTTAGGCTATGAGAATTTTTAAATAAGATCGAGAATGAAGGGGTGTTTATATGAGAGAAAAACTATGATATTTTTTTCTTATGCGTCGTTGTTTAAGTGTTAAGATGCCAAAAATAAACACTACAAGAGAATAAGTTTTATAGTCACGACCAAAAACCATGGCTAAAGGTTAAAGAACCATGACTATTAGATATGTGAGCTAATATAGATGACCATGATGAAGTATGACCATAGGTGGTGTAGATAAATCCTATAGTTACGACCATAAGGAATGTCATGATAAATCATAAATGTAATACTTGTAACCACATCTCTTCCATAACTAAAGGGGTTTAATAGATGAGGATGGGTTAGTGGCCATATCTAAAAAAAATGAAGATTGAAAGACTTTTAGCTAGAGCCATCTCTTGGATGCTACCAAAAATGGCGATATAGATGATACAGCAGGATCAGTACCAACCAGATGCTCCCTATAGGCCGGCAGGGTCTCCTTGTCTACATCCGGCACCACAGCCGGTATATGCTACACAGGATCCTCATAGGCCACCTGTACAGTTCCATCAACAGTAAAGAGCACCGCCTCCACCGAGGCCAGCTAGGCAGTTTACACAGCTAGGGATGCCTTTGAGCCGAGCATTTCAAAGATTGGTTAAGGGGGGTTTGATTGCTCCACTACCACCCAAACCACCACCACATCCTACCCCACCAGGATTCAGGACAAATCTTCACTATGCCTACCATCAAAGGGCTGGCCATGATACAGACAATTGTGCGATGCTAAGGCACGCCATTCAAGACTTGATTGATCAGGGTTTGGTTGATTTAGGATGCCCTGCAATGACTACAGACCCACTACCTACTCATGACACTAGAGTTGTACCTCCACCCTCGAGAGGCGTACATTTGATTGAGTTTTCGGGAGATGAGATATTCATGATGAGGTGGGATGGAGAGGCTCCTCAACCTATTCGTCTGTACGAGGACTCAGATTTTAGTGGATATATCCATGGACAGTAGGTTCCTAGGCCATTCAGATTGAATCCCAAGAAATGTACCTTTGGGGTGACTTCTGGGAAATTGCTAGGACACATCATCAGTGAGCGTGGTATAGAGGTTGATCCCAAAAAGATCAGAGTCATACTTGACATGCCTGCTCCAAGGACTGAGAGAGATATTAGAGGCTTTCTTGGCATACTACAGTATATCAGTCGTTTCATTGCTAGATTAACAGACATATGCGAGCCTATCTTCTATCTTCTGAGGAAGAACCAGCCTACAGTTTGGAGTGATGATTGCCAGTGCGCTTTCGAGAAGATTAAGGAGTGTCTCCTCTCTCCTCCAATTTTAGTGCCTCCCACACCGGGGCGGCCTCTACTTTTGTACTTGTCGGTTTCAGACATGGCTTTGGGATGCATGTTAGCTCAGCTCGATGATTCAGGGAAGGAGCGGTCCATTTATTATCTGAGTAAGAGGATGTTGGAGTATGAGTGCAGATACATTATGATTGAGCGCCTCTATTTAGCATTGGTTTGGACCACCAAGAGGCTGAAGCACTACGTGACAGAGTATTCCATATTATTGGTCTCGCGATTAGATCCATTAAGATATTTGTTTGACAGACCTGTCCTAACTGGTAGGCTCATGAGATGGTTAGTGCTGTTGAGAGAGTTTGATATTCAGTATGTTACACAGAAGTCAGTAAAAGGGAGCATTGTTGCAGATCATTTGGCTTATTTGCCCATATCTAACGACAGACCGATTGACGATGATTTCTCTTATGAGTAGTTTGTCTCAGTGACCAGTATTGCAGGATGGCGGTTGTACTTTGATGGTGTCGCCAATCAGTCAGGGTTTGGTATCGATATCCTATTGATATCACCTCAGGGTGATCATATTCCCAGATCAGTCCGGTTGGCATTCTCTGATCACCATCGACTAACGAATAATATTGTTAAGTATGAGGCGTGCATCACAGGTCTGGAGACTACGTTAGACCTTGGAGTCAGACAGTTGGAGATCCACGGGGATTCCAACTTGGTTATTCAATATACTCAGGGTATTTGGAGGACTCGGGATGAGGAGTTGAAGCCCTATCATGCTTATTTGGATTTGTTGGTTGATAGGTTTGAGGAGTTGAGATATATACATTTGCCTAGGGCAGAAAATCAGTTTGCTGATGCGTTAGCCACCTTGGCTTCTATGATTTAGATTCCTGCAGGAGTGACTTGATTCATGCCTAATTGGTGTCTCAGCTGATTCGTGTCCAGCTGGCGCTCCTTGATTGAGGGATTAATCAACAAAATTTATAACCTATTACACCATATACTAGGGTAGCAAAGACAAAGCTACTATAGCATAGTGGCTCTAGGATCGTTCACTGGGAAGGGTACTCAAACTGAAAATGATACCAATTCAAAGTGAATTGGTGTTGTTTCATTTCAAGATTAGCTTAAGAAATAAAACACGAACTTTGGTAGAAAAAAGTTTTGACTTAGATTAACAACACAGCAAGTGATGGAAATTACTTAAGAAGAAAAACATTCCTTGGAGATTCAGGTTTACAGGGGAGGTTCCTCATGCAATAGCATAGCTCCGGTCAGTTGGTTCAATTCCTCGCATTAGAGAATTAACATAAAGTCAATTTTTCTAACAGGTGCTGCTCAAATGCATCCCTTAATTGGATTTCAGCTTTAATTCTCTCACTGATGCAACTTGCAATGGTTCAAACCTCTCACTTAGCCTTTACCATTCAAGGTGATCTTTAACCTTGGATTACCCGTCAAAAGCTCGCAAGAGATAACTAATGGATGTCTCCTTGGAGTCCAAAAGCTTACCAAGTGTTGGCTATTCTAGAAAATCCTACCTTCAAGTCACCTACCAGAGGCTCGCAAGGGGTAAACTAGTGCATCTCCATGGATAGAGATCACTTGTCTTACCAAGTGTTGGCCTAGGTGACTCCAAGGCGTTTTAAGTTAACTAAAAACATAGAAACCATTCTCGGGACACACTTTCTTTTCATTCATAGCTGAAACCATAAAGCTTTTGATTCTTGCACTTGGAACCTTTCCCGGCAACCTTAACTCCAAGGAACTAAAAAGTTTAGTTACTCATTCTCTGGGGAAAATTCCTCAGAGAGTGCATAACTTAATAAATAAATAAAAACACAATCAAAGTGAGAAGGTAAAGCAGAGCTCAAGCTCTGTATTTTACTTCCTTTGAAACTTTTACAAAAGGTTCATCACCCTCAGAACAGGCTCCTCGGGCTCTATTTATAACAAAATTACATTCATAGCTATTACAAGGATATTTAGCCATTTTCCTAACTTAAAAGCTAAGGAATCCTATAATTGGTTGGATACAAGGAGAATTTGGGGATTTAGACAACAAAAATCTAATGAAAAATATCTCCAAGTGTCGGTTACAAATATCGGGAAGCACTAAGGACCATTTCGCAGGTGAAAAAGAGGTCTGCGAAATTTCGCAGACAAACACAAAGGGCTGCGAAATTACTTCGCAGCAAAAGGCTGGTTCCGCAGCGCTGCGAAGTTGGCTTTCCTCTTGTGGTGTTTGGCTTCCATCGCGGCATGAAACTTCAGGGGAAATCCATAGCACTGTGCAAAAAGGCTGCGAAATCATTCCGCAACAAAAGGGTGATTTCGCAGCACTTTGCTAAATCCTTCCTTCAGCTTGGAGTGATTAGCTTCCAACGGCTGTAACTCTTTTATTTCAACTCCGAATTGCACACCGTTTGAAGCATTGGATTTTTGACTTCCTAAGCTTTCAAATGAAATATAGCATGAATAATTTGGACTTCAGGAAGTGCTCCAAAAGTAGCTGACACGACTGTCATCAAGAATGCTTCATGGCTGGATTCTCTTTGCTTCCCCTCCTTGCAATCCGAATTTGTTTATGGCAAAAGTGCTTCAAAGCTTTGGTTCTTCATGCCTCTAAGCTTCCCATTGCTTTGCCAAGGATTCCAAATAACTCTCCTCAATCTCATATTGCTTTGGTGATCAAAAAGCTATCAAAACACCAAAACTTAAGGCAATTTGATTAGAATTGATTGCAAGAGGCCTTAACATGTTAATTGGGTTAAAAGGCAATAACTACTACTCAAAAGTGCTTAAAAGGATTAATTACAAGCTATCAAATAGTACTTTTTGAGTAGTAATCATGACTGTGTGACCATTGCTGATTGAGACTAGGTTCGCACCAACTTACTGTTGTTTGATTGGGGATATTGAGGACCAGGATGAGCTGCCCTGGTATCATGACATTTATCAGTTCCTGTTATATGGCGCTTACCCTAAGTCAGCCTCAACCAAGAATATGAGAGCTTTGAGGTAGCTAGTCACTAGATTCGTGATTTGTGGAGAGTCCTTGTATAGAAAATCACCCAAGGGCTTATTATTGTTATGTTTATACCGTGTCTCTGTAGATCAAGTGATGAGAGAGGTTCATGCAGGAGTTTGTGGCCCACACATGGGATGACATATGTTGGCCCGAAAGATTATGAGGACAGTGATTCGTGCCCAGTTGGGCATTTTAATCAAAATATTTATAAATCCTATGACCTTATACTGGCGTAGCAAAGCTACTATAGTATAGCAGTTCTAGGGTCGAACTCTGGGATGGGTTTTCACTCTACCAGTGATAGACTCAAGATTAGAAATTGAATCTGATGATTTCCTTTGTTAAAAATTTAAAGTTTAAAAGAAAATAAAATTTGTTTTGAAAGTGGTGATTGGAACTAAACTAACATAGAACTAGGTAAAAATGGAAGAAAGAAAGTCTCCCGGAGCTAAAGGTTTCTAGGATCAAGTTCAGAATGCAAAGTGGGAAATTCCGGATTTTTCTTCTCATATTGGGGACAACAACATAAAGGATGGTTGTTTCCTGAACCGGTATAGGTTTAACAATGAAGATTTAATCCATAAAAAGTCAATAGAAATGGTAGTCAAGTTCCATAAATGGCTTTATACACTAGGGGTCTTCACCTTGAGCCACTTTCCAATGGCTCGTACATGATAACTAATGGTCTGATGTGGATCTAGCAATAAGTATCCACAGAGACCTAAAAGCTTATCATGTATTGGCCATTCAAAGTGATTCTAAGGGATTTAAAGCAAAACTTTAGATTTAAAAGCCATTTATGAACTCCAACTACCTGTATTTAATGCATGAGAGTTTTCCACTTTTGCATCTGGACTTTTCACCTAGCTTCCTTCACTCCAAGAAACCAAAGGTTTAGCCTCTCATCCTCTGGGAAAACATCCTCAGAGGTTGTTTGGCTTCCAAGAAAAAGAAAATAGAAGAGAGAAAAGGAAAGCAAAGAGAACTCTGTATTTTTTTTTCGAGAGGAAAATTTCACTAAGTGTAAAATATACATTAGTTTTTTCGAGAGATGATTTCCATCCCTCTTATAGTCTTTACAAAGCAAAGCCTGTGATTGGCTAATTACAAGGATAAGAAAGGAATTTACATCAAAAAATACAAAAGAAAAGATCTCATGTGGAGTCCGCAGAACAGAGGAGATTTCGCACCAAAGTCGCATGAGCAATACAAGGTGCGAAATTCGCACTTGCATGGGCTGGTGCGAAATTCGCACTTTGAAGTTCCAATTTCGCAAGGTGCGAAATTGTCTCTCAGCTTGATGCAGTTGTCTTCGGACGGCCATATCTTCCTTATTTCAGCTCCAAATCATACACAGTTTAAAGCGTTGGATTTTTTACTTCCTGAGCTTTGAAATGGTATATAGCATGTAGAAAATGGACTTCAGGAAGTGCTCCAAAAGTGCGAAGGAAGACTACAGCTGCTGTCCTCTATTTTCTTCACTCTGTTTTCCTCTGTTTTTCCTCTTTGCTTCTCTCCATTACTTGGCTTGTCTTAATGATCCAAAAATCTGTCAAAACACTAAAACTAGCCACAAATATGATTAGAAGTCATTGCTAGGTCCTTAACATGCCAATTGGAATAAAAATGGAGAACTACTACACAAAAGTGCTTAAAACATAATAAATTAAAAGCGCAAAATAACACTTTTTGGGTAGTAATTAGACAGGTTATTTCTGGTTGACCATGGAGATAGATTGTTGCCAATTCGTTTAGAGGTGCCCAAAGTGCCAAATGCACAGTGATCTCATTCTTGTGCCACCTTCAGAGTTGCATGCACTCACATCCCCTTGGCCATTTTCAGTGTGGGGTATTGATGTTATTGGAAAGATCTCACCCAAGTCTTCCAGCAGGCATGAGTACATCTTAGTTGTCGTTGATTATTTCACCAAGTGGGTGGAAGCAACTTCTTATGCTAGATTGACAACAGCCAGGGTAGCCAAATTCATCAGGTCGCATATTATCCGTAGATATGGGGTTCCCTACGAGCTGATTTCCGACATAGGGGTTCATTTCAAGGGCGAAGTGGATACATTGATTTAGGAGTATGACATTCAATATCACAGATCGTCTGCGTACAGGCCACAAACTAATGGGGCAGTTGAGGCCGCAAATAAAAATATCAAGAGGATTTTGAGAAAGATGGTCAAGACTTCTCAGGATTGGTCAGATAAGCTCCCTTTTGCATTATGGGCTTACTGTACATCTTTTCGTTCTTTTACCGAGGCTATCCCGTATTCTTTGGTGTATGGTATGGAAGCGGTGCTGCCTGTTAAGATTGAGATGAGATCCTTGAGAGTAGCATTAGAGCAGCAGATATCTGAGACTGAGTGGGCTTAGTCCCGTTATGACTAGCTTAGCCTTCTAGATGAGAGGAGATTGAGGGCAGTAGATCATGTTCAGGCTTATCGGATGAAGATGACCTGTTCATTCAGAAAGAGGGTTAAGCCTAGGAAATTTCAGAAAGGTGACTTAGTCTTGAAAGTCCTCAAGGGATTGATCAGCGATCCTAGAGGTAAGTTCAGACTGAGCTGGAACGGGTCGTTTGTCATCCGAGATTTGACCCGAGAGTGAGCTGCCTGGTTGACAGACCTAGATGGAAATTAGTTTACGGAGCTAGTCAATGTGGATCAGTTGAAGAAGTTTTATGCATGAGATCATGGTCAGAGGATGGGTGGCCATCATTTTTTAGTAGCCATTTTCTTTGTTGCACACCCTCACATTGATATATCCTATTGCTAGCATGTTGAGCCTCATGCGGTTTGTTATGGCCTATTCATTCACTTAGCCTTGTATACCTTTTCTCACCTGGGTTGGGGGCCTACCCCTGTGCGTTTTGCATTTATTGATTGGATCTATGAGTATCGTAAGCTTTGTGTCATTGTTCATGTGTTCTTTCTTTGGTCATTCATGGTTTCTTTTTTCGTCCATTGTGCATTTTCATTTCATCTGCCTTTGAGTTCTACTTCTATCATCTCGACTCTATTCACTTCTGTTTTCTCTTATGTGATGATAACAAGCTCATGTCCTGGAGCTACAGGTCAAGCCTGTCACACCCTTCATTCCATTTGAAGGCTTTGATCTAACATTCTTAGGTTGAGAGGGGACCATTTAGGATGAGAGGTTTGAGGTTCTTTTGGTTGGACTATGCTAGTGTGGCATTCAGCTAGCTTTGGTTGCTCGGCACAAAAAAAAAAAAAAAAAAAATGCTTGTTTGGTATTTGTTGTTATACTTAGGATCATCAGAGGTCATTTGGGTTAGAGAGATTTATTATTCCTCTGAGAGTTGGGTGAGAGCATTGTACGATCCTTCTCCATGGATTTGGGTGACAGATTGGGAGTGAGGTTTGGGTTTCTTTGGCACTCGGTCCCCTGGATCATTGTTTACATCACCTTCCCCATCTTACAGTGACTTGCTTCGGTCTGGCGTTCTTGGGATGAGTTGTTCATCGTTGTCACACATTGCTATATTTCTATCCCAGCTTGTTCCTTCATTTTTTACTACATCCATTCATCATTTGTCCTATCCCTTTTTGTCTTCTTCAATCCTCATCGAACGTCGTCTCGCTTTATGAACGACGAGTTCTTTGGTGCACATCACCTATTATTTGACGTTATTCATTTGGATGTAAGTTGAGTCACCTTGCTCACATGATTCTGTGATATTTGGCATTGCGTATAGGGGTTTGGCATTTAGTTATTAGGTATTTGGGCCTTTGTTTCCCATCATTTCATTCACCTTTCACCCATAGCCTATATTACGGTCTAAGTCGTAAGACCAACCTAAGGTCATAAGATCTCGTGTCTACTTCGACGCGGTTCATTCGGATAGGCTCCATCTACTGATTGAGTATGGGATGTCGATAGGTCTCCATTGCTTCGGGAAATATCGAAGGTCACATATTGTCTTCCATTCAGTTTGCTTGCCTCAGGTCCATGATCAGAAGAAGATGATACAAAAAGTTGGGACCATTGAGGGTGCCTTTACTTGATGCTTTGACATGTACATACTGGGGCATACCCTCATCCTTGCATGCTGGCTTCGGCTCTTACACATGTATGCAGGCAATCTGTTTCGCCTAGAGATGTTTTAGATATTAGAGTTTGAGTAAGCCTTACATTCAGCTTGGTTTATTCATACAACAGAGTGCTTCTGTGAGCTAACCTGAGATCAAATTCATGGTATTCATTGACCCAGCAGGGGTGTGCACACCGGGGCATACCCCATTCATTGTCCTATTCGCTAGCTCAAATAATTGGGTCTTCAGTGATGTATTTCAGAGTTTTCATTAAGATATTTGAGTTTCATATGTATACACTAGGGCATACCCCCTATCAGTTTTTTTTGTGGATATTGGATGTTATGGATTAGAGTGGAGGGTTTTTCCTCAAGGATGGATGTTTGTGATATTTCTAGCTTTTTGACTTTGACTCTATGTGCAGTTGTGGGTTTCTAACATGGTTTTGATGCCTTAGACTAAGGCATGGCCCTTTCTTTGCGCCTTTGGTCACGTTTAAGAGTTTTCATACAGGGGCATACCCCCCATCTTTCTATCTTATTGGTGGGGTTATTCATTTTTTGTTTATCGGCGTTTTCTGATGTCATACTAGGGCATACCCCCTTTCTTTCGTCATGATTGACGGGTTTGACTTTTCGCTTATCTGAGTCATTTATTGACATTTTTTTAACACCACACTAGGGCATACCCCCCTCTTTCATGGTGCCATTACTTTTCGTTTCCTTTCATTTCGGCGGCTCTCCGACATCGTGTCCGGATCCCCTAGTCATTCAGCGGCTCTCCGGCAATGTACTCGGATCCCCTAGTCATTTCGATTGCTCTCCGACATCGTGCCCTAATTTCCTTTATTTTCCTTGGCATCGTGCCCAGATCCCCTAGTCATTTAGCGGCTCTCCTACATCGTGCCTGGATCCCCTGGTCATTCGGCGGCTCTTAGGCATTGTGCCCGGATCCCCTAGTCATTCAACGGCTCTCCGGCATCGTGCTCGAATTCCCTAGTCATTCGGCGGCTCTCCAGCATTGTGCCCGGATCCCCTAGTCATTTCGACCGCTCTCTAGCATCGTGCCTGGATCCCCTAGTCATTTCAATGGCTCTGTAGCACCGTACTCGGATCCCCTAGTCATTCGACGGCTCTCCGGCATCGTACCGAGATCCCCTAGTCATTTCGACGGCTCTTCGACATCTTACCCAGATCTCCTAGTCATTCGACAGCTCTCTAGCATCTTACCCGGATCCCTTAGTCATTCCGAAGGCTCTTTGGCATCGTGCCTGAATCCCCTATTTTCCGGCATCATGTCCGATTTCCTTTTATCTTTCCCAGCATCGCGCCCAGATGTCCTTTGTTTTCTCCAACATCGTGCTCGGATCCCCTAGTCATTCCGGCGGCTCTTCGGCATCGCGCCCGAATTTCCTTTGTTTTCTCCAACATCGCGCCTAGATCTTATATCTCTCCCAGAAACACATCTTATTTTCTCCTATCTTTTCTGGCACCGTGTCCAGATTCCTTTAGCTTTCTCCGGCAGTGTGCCTAGGTCCTTTAGTCCTTTGGTCATCATGGCTCATTCCCTTAGCCTTTTTTATTGTCGTGTGGACAAAATTGTTGGTCTTTTGAATTCTTCACTAGAGTTCATTTCACTCATTCATTGCTTGCACTTTGCACTCGCGTTTCACTCGTTCATTCACTCTACTAAAGAGGGGCATATTTGTAGACCCTCAATTTTGTCCTTCGACACTTATATTTATCTTAGGGGTGTCACGTGCACCCATTTTTTTTCCGTATGGCATCGTCATGACCCCCTTTTGGGTTTGATCGTTTTTTGAGCCTTGTGTAGGTTCATATGCGGTCCAATGTCGTGCAAGTGTGTAGTTCATTTTAGAGTGTCGTCATGGCCAACTCCTTAGTTGTTCACATCATGCCAAA
Source organism: Vitis cinerea var. helleri x Vitis riparia (assembly GCA_946000715.1). NCBI lineage: Eukaryota > Viridiplantae > Streptophyta > Magnoliopsida > Vitales > Vitaceae > Vitis > Vitis cinerea var. helleri x Vitis riparia. Next base: position 11,459,971 of record OX253994.1, read on the forward strand.
GGAAGGAAGTGAGGTCTCCCCTAAAACTTTAATTCAATTGGAGTTCGTAGGAGCAGGTTCGAATACGGAGCACCTAAGCTTGTTTTGATCTTATCTCCATCATCCAAACTTGGAATCGCGCGCCATTTTTTTGTTGGATTTCTTATTCTTCAAGGAACATTTTATAAAAATTTCAAAATTTTTCTCAACCGGTTCGACAAAACATTTTTGAGACGGTCAACTGGTTGGCAACCTGTCGACCGATTCGTCGGGGCTGCTGGTAAACGACACTATTTTTTGCTCTTTTGATGCCCTATTTCTGTCTGGTTCGAGCCCGGGTGCTCTAGATAGGTTTGGGAAATAGTTTTAGGTCCAATTTGGGCCATTTTGTGGAGAAATGGTAACCCATGTTGAACCCATGTGGATTCTTGGTGAGTAAGGCATGTTAAAGCTATAAGGGGCAACTGCCCACCTTGGAAAAAGAAAAACTAAATGTGTTGGGGGGTTCCAAAGCTGAAGATGTGGATTTCCAGAGCTGAAGGAGAAGGAAAACGTGGTAGTGTAGAGGCTGAGAAAGGAAATCTAAGAGGTTTTTGACCTGGAGAAAAAGGAAGAAGGGTGGGACAAAAAAAAAGAGGATCCTAAGAAGAGAGACTGCAGCAGGAAAACTAAGAAAAACGTGGGGGGGTGGGGATTCCTAAGAGTCTCTGAGGTTTTGGGTGACCGGAAGAAAAAGAGGAAGAAGGAAAAAAGAGATGTCTGAGAGAAAAATTAGGAAGGGTTTTTAAGGAAAAACAAAGATAATAAGAAAGGAAAGAAAGAAAGATCTTGAGAAAAAAAAAAAAAAAAGAATTTTTGTCTGCTTTAAAAAGGAGGAAAGGAAATCGTAATCACCGGTCTTGAGCGGATTAGGCAAAAGAAGAATTAATCTCACTTGAAGCTAAAGGAGCACCTCTCAAAGGCTAGTTCTTCAGGTACGTTTCTGGTTTCTCACAAAACTCTTGCTTGCATTCGATTCCTCTTTCTGATCGTTCCAGAATGCTTAATGTTTTATTGATTGGTGGGGATGAAAAGGGCCACAAATTGTTATGTTGAAATTGGTTTTTTGTGTGTTTTCCATGATCTTCATTCAATTGATGCCATTGGTCCCATTTGATTTTGTTCATGTTAAAAATCTATTTTGAATCATTCTCCCGTTTTATAAACTCGTTGCCTTGTTTTGGCCGGTTCTCCCTCATCTAGGCTCGGAATTGAGCGTCGTTGCTTTTGTTGGATTCTTTTTTCTTTGGGGAATCTACTATTAAAATTTCATAATTTTTCTCAACCGGTTCAATGGGTGGCTTGGTGGCAGCCCCGTTTTATAAACGTTTTGCATTGTTTTGGCCGGTTCTCCCTCATCCGGGCTAGGAATTGAGCGCCGTTTTTTAGTTAGATTCCTTATTCTTCAAGGAATCTTCTGGTAAAGTTTCAGATTTTTTATCAACCGGTTGAGCTAGTTGGGAACCGGTTCAACCGGTTCTGCTAGGTAGCTTCAGTTTCAGCGTGTTTTGACCCTCATTTTTGTTGTGGCTTGGGCTCTTAGGCTCCAAGGCACTTATAGGCCACCTTTAGGGTCTGAATCCAGATTTGGTTTGAATTAATGTGGGCCCACCTATGAGTTGAGGGTATTATTGGCCAGGAAAGTCGGGGGCTTATTGTGAATGGTTGGCTTAGGCACATTTTGATGTTTAATTAAAAATGCTTGTGTCTATTGATTTGCCCATGTTTGCAGCGCTTGGCTGGGGACCTGAGGTATGTACTTGACTTGTTGGGAATTGGATTCATTTGCATGCATAAGGCTTGGATATGTTTGCTCGTTGTGTGTTTATATTGCTTGACTAACCTCTTATGTAACGCTTGGCTAGGGACCTCAGGTACGCACCTTTTAGCTTTGATTTGTGGAGACTAAGTGCACGCTAGATACTGAGCAGGTTCATATGATCTATGTCATTTGTTTAGCCTGATTGATCGATTGATCATTGACCCATATGCTCCCATGTACCCAATTCATTAGTAGAGACCGAGTTTCGGGCCTAGAAGGGTGCTACCTCGCATAAGGTACTTTCCCAATAGGTAACATGATCCTCGAACCCAGAATCTAGTTTTTGTAGACTACTTTTTCCATACTGGAGTCATTAAGGGTTTTTGTTCTTACTTGATTTTCCCCTTTATAAAATAAAAATAAAAATTAAGTGGCAACTCTAAACAAAACCGTTCCTTACTGGGACGAATTTTCAAAACTAGAAAACTAGCATTCCTTTTTTACTTTAAAAAAAAAATAGCTAGTCGCGCCGGTTGGTGGATCAAGTGAGGGTCCACACCTGCAACTAGTGCCAAGCTCTGATACCAACTAATACAATCCACACCACGAAACTGAGAAACTTGTGGATCAAGAATGACTCCAAGATTGTTTAGAAATAGATTTCATTCATAATTTTGTGAGAGAAAATTCTCTTTGGTTCTTTTAAAACTCTTTGAATTATCAAAAAAATTTATGTGGAGTTCTTTTTCAACTTATCAATCAATCCTTCCATAATTGATTGTGGCGTCTTCATTATACCAAGGTTTTTGCTTCCATATAAGCAATGGGTTGTGGTTTCATACAAATCTATTTCTAGACAATCTTGGAGTCATTCTTGATCCACAAGTTTCTTAGTTTCGTGGTGTAGATCGTATCATATCCAGGTTATCCCTATAATGTCTTGGGATAAGCAAAGTGATTATAATTCACAAATATTTATTTAAAATTTTAAAATCACCATTCATCCCCCTTCTAGGTATTCCCTATTGGACTTTTGATTATTCCAATGGTATTCAAAGCAATAACCATTTGTTTTAGACGTGAATTTGAGCTACCATGTGATGATATTATCATATAAATAGGGGTGGAAATAAGTTGTATATAGGATGCCAATGTCGTTAATATGCCATGGTTATTTATCTATGAAGATCTTTATTTGGTTCTACATTTGATCAAGCTCTAGTAGTCTATTCCCCCATGAATTTCATCTTACCATACCTGGATAAATTCCCTTCAAGAAATATTGTTTGTCTCCAAGCAAAGTGTGTCATCTTCCAAATATCACCCAACAATCCCAACGAGTTCCCTCCTTTTCTTTAACCATACCTAATGACTTAGATGAACTTCCTCTCTCTTTCTACTACTTTTCTTTTCCTCTCTTTTTCTTTCTTCATTCTCTAACCTTTTTCTTTTCTTTTCTTCTTGTGTTGAAAGTCTCTTCTGAAAACCTCTCCCTGCCTCTTTCTAAAAATATAATAAATGATTAAATAAAAATGATTGATAATAATAATAATAATAAATAAATGAGTAAATGAGATAAATGAGCCATGCAACCATACAAGTCAGGCTAAGAATGTCTAATGGGCCAAGTGTGCCTAAGAGGGCATAAGTGAACCTAAATGGACCTAAGGTGTCTAAATGGACCTAAGGTGTCTAAATGGACCTAAGGTGTCTAAATGGGCCTAAGGTAGTGCCTAATGGGCCAGGTATACCTATACGGGCCTAGGGTGAGACTAGGTGGGCCTAGCTGAGTCTAACTGAGTCTAAGCATTTTGATCAAGCTATCAAGACTTTTGATTACAATCAAAATAAAGATAAGCCTTGTATGTATAAGAAGACACAGGGAAGCATGGTGGTGTTTTTGGTTTTATACGTTAATGACATTCTACTCATTGGAAATGATGTAGGTTTATTGTCATTAGTCCATATCTAGTTATCTACTCAATTCCAAATGAAAGATCTAGGTGAGATGCAATATATTCTTAGGATTAAGGTCTTTCAAGATTGCAAGAATAGGAAGATTACATTGTCTCAAGCCACCTATATTGACAAGCTTTTGGTCAAGTATCTGATGTAGGATTCCAAGAGGGGTCTGCTACCCTTAAGGCATGGAATGTCTCTTTTTTAGGATCAATGTCGTAAGACAAATGAGGAGAAAGATCACATGAAAAAAAATACCCTATGCTTTTGTAATAGGTAGCCTTATGTATACGATGCTATGTACTAGACCAGATAATGATTTTGTGTACACTCTAGGTGATGGGGTTGTTAGTTGAAGAATTGTGAAAAAATGTTATATTGTTGACTCCACTATGAAAGTCAAGTATATTACTACTTCTAAAGCAGTAAAGGAAGTTGTTTGGCTTTAGAAGTTCCTATTAGGACTTAGGGTAGTGCCCTTAGCTGTACCACCCCTGGTAATGTTTTGTGATAATAGTAAGGTGGTGGACATAGTGTAAAGAACCAAGAAACCACTGGAATGGTAAACACATTGTGAGAAAAAATCACTTGATACGTGAGATAGTAATGAGAGGAGATATGGTTGTGAAGAAGATCACTTCTGTAAAGAACCTAGTAGATCCCTTCACGAAGACTTTGTCTACTAGAGTCTTTGATGGTCATAGGATAGCTTAGGTGTGAGATGTGTTCCAAGCATGATTTAGGGCTAGTGCTAGTTTGTTGAGACTGAGCCTTAGAAACCATGACATGAAGTAACATATTAAAATTCATATATAAATTTATTTATTTTTGTTTCTTGATTTCCCATTATCTCTTTTGCATTAATTAGTTACTTAAGCATACATGCCCCATATCACTTGCATTATACATTACTTGGGTCTATTAGGAGTTACATAGAAGATCTAAGTCATGGGTTCCTTATAGAGTGAAGAGTTTTCCATAATCAATTCATGAATTTGGGCAATCCATCTGAGACTATAGTGTACTACCTCTTAATTAGATGGATGACTTGCCGTTGAGATGATTTTCTGATCGTGAGTGCACAAGTGCATGTGATACGAACTAAATAGGACCTATGAAGAATCATGACATAAGGTTATCCATTTTCATGATTCACCAAGCTACTATATTGCATGAAACCTCAACCTTGAGAGGACATTAAGCTTGTGCCAAAGTCAATAGGAGGCTTTGACCTATGGATAAGACCTTAAGATGGTCATATATCTCTATCGATTGGGTCACTATTGATAGAGGTTGGTGGCAACAAGTATTCTCAATAGAGGCACCATGATATCTCATGGGATTAAGACAGTGTATCTCTTTAGGTGATCCAAAATCCAAAGGATATTTCATCTAGAAGACTATGGTCATTACATTTCCTTTAGTAGAAATTTGATATATGCTCTTTGGAGCTAAGGTATGTCAATTGATCACATGATAAGTGGGATTTGTAACTTAAGGATCGAATAGGTAATCTTAATAGTTGATATCACTATCTTGTTACATTACGAACACCAGATCCATACCTATTGCAATAGATTTAGAGATGTGATCAATAGAAAAAATGACAATAAAACCATTATTAACTATTGATCTAGAGATATGAACCCTATACCTAGATTTGGATGTTCCTAGATCAATTTGTTACTATGAAAAACATGTCTAAATAGTCTAAAGGTCTCATATACCCAAGATCTTCCACCCAATGACTTGAACCACAATCATGGCACTCCAAAGTGTGGTCTTTGGAAGAATGGAAAACTTGACTCTCTTTCTCTCTCTTTCTCTCTCTCTCTCTCTCTCTCTCTCTCTTTCTCTATGGAGGTGGAAGATGTTAGGATAGAGCCCTTAAAAGCATGACTTGATGTAATAAACCCTTTAAATTTTATTATTTATTTAATAAGTTCCAATTCACTTTTATCTATCTTATTTTCATGCATTATACCTTGTAAGCACTCTGGCCTGCATCTTTTGCATTGTAAATGACTTGGGTGCATTAGGAGTTGCATGGAAGATCCTAGTCATAGGTGCCTTAAAAATAGATGACTTGTTCATAACCGGTTCATGGGTCTAGGCAACCTATTAAAGGTTGTAGTGCACCACCTCCTAATTGGAGGGATGGCTCATCTTGGCTATCGGGATGAGTTTCCTATGGTGAGTGCACTAGTGTGTATGATTACATATTGGATAGAATCTATGATGAGTCATGACTTAAGGCTATCAAGTTGTCATGACGTTACCAAGTTACTTCATTGTGTTGTCTCTTAACCTTGAGAGAATATTGAGTTTGTGTTGAAGTTAGTAGTGGCATTGACCTATGGGTGAAATCGTAAGCTGATCATATATTCCCTATGGATTGGGTCACTGTTGATAGAAACTAGTAGCAATAGGTATTCTCAATAGAGACACCATGATATCTCTTGGGATTGAGACAATATGTCCCCTTGGGTGATCTTAAGGAGCTCCATTCATGGAAACTATGACCATAGCAGTTCCTTAAGTGGAACTTGACATAAGCTCTTTGAGAGCTAAGACATGTCAGTTGAACACACAATTGGAGGATCTGTAATTCAAGGATAGTAAAGGTAGTCTTGAAAAGCTAATAGCTTTCACCTTGTTAAACTACGGACACTAGTTCATGGGGAGGCTAAACGCAATGGACAGTAAGTCATGAACCCAATCACTTGGTGTCTCATTGTTATTTACATGGGATATTGGAGTTCAGTTGATTTTCTATAATGGGATGTTGAATCAACTTCAAAATTGGATTCTAAGGGAACTAGTATACCTATGGGTCCAAATGATCCCTGCTCTAAGCTCATATACCTTATTGGCATGGGTTATAAGGATCATATTGGCTCTAAGTTCACTTTTATGCATAAGGGTTTTTTAATAATTACGTAAGGTTGCACAAGGGTAAGTGAACAAGGTCTCTGAATTGGGGTAATTGATTAATTAGCAGGCCTTGTTGGGTTAATTAATCAATTGGGACCCATTTTGGGCTAGATTAAGTGACTTGAGCCCTTAGTGGGCTTAAGTCACCTAATCCTAGTAGGGAACCCTATAAATACCTCATTAGGGATTAAGGTTTCTATAGTTTTTTTCTAAAGAGTTGTCTTCCACCTCTGAAGAGAGAGAGAGTCATAACTTCTATCCTCATTTCCATCCCTACTAGAAGTATGTTAAGATCAAGGTTCGAGTCATCAAGTGGAAGACTTCAGGTTTATCAAACTTCTATGATTTCGTTCTTCGTCTTCATCACATGGATTTGATTTGAGAACATTCAAATTTGAGTTATGGTTTTCATTAGCACTTTTTGATTCCCTTTAAAGTTTAAAAATTCTATTTTTCCATTGTGCATGTGATTTAGAAAAGCCTAAGATAGTTTTGCATGTTCCTAACCTAATTCGAGCTTTGGGAAACGGAGAAATCCATGTTTTTCCCATCGATTGGTATCAAATCCATAGGTTAGTAATCATGCTAGAACCATTCTAGGGTGTGCTAACTTGGTTTTGTAGGTATTTGTTTATCTCATTGCCCTAAGGACAATGAATGTGCACTCTTTATTATGATCTTGTTGTAATTTGATTATTATAATTGTGATTGCTTTTTATTAAGGTTGTAATAAATTACTTGGATTGTTGTTTAATTTTCTTAGGTAGGTTTTGAGCCTCATAAGAGGCATAGGATTTTTGTTCTTTTGTAAAAATCCCATTTTTATCTTAAAATGATTTGTAAACTCCATATCTTTGGTGTATAAGATTTTGTTGTAAAAATCTAGTTTTTATCCTTTTTTATAACCTATGGAGAGTATAGAAGTAACCCGAAGCATCACAAAGTCATCATGCAAAGTACCCTACTGGAAAAAGAAGCTTTTTACATAAAACAACCATAAGAAAACTCAAGACCTAGTTCTCAAGTTCTAGAATTTTGCAGTAGCACTCAAGCGATGAGATTATCACTTAAGTGTCTTGGGCGCTTGAGCGGTGCATTTAATGGTGGTAAGTTGCATCTAGCGGTGACATCATCCAGCATACTAAAAGTGCTTCATACATTCTTCAAAAAAAAAATTTGGCACTCGAGTGCTCATGACAGTTGTTTGGCGTTTAAGGAAATTTTTTGGGATCTTTTTCCAAAATACTAACCTTATTTTGTTACAGGAATAATTTAATATTTTTTTAATCTTTGAAATCCAAATTTTTGGGTTACCAAATAAGCAACAAGATTGCTAAGGATAACCACCACTAGATAACTAATTCAACAAACTCAATAACCAATTAACCAAGCAATCCAATATATTCAATATCTTCAACTAGAATATATGCAGCAATAAATATAAACCTTTTAGAATAGTCCTACAAGATATTAGGTTAAAACAAATTAACCTATTCCAGGCAATTCAAACATAATATCAAATGGATATTCAATGAGGCACATAATTTTTTACGTGGAAAACCCCACAACTTGTGGAGATAAAAAACCACAAGGTCTAAGACCTATCAATCGAAATCCACTATTTGAAATCAAGTTACATAGATTTACTTGGTCACTTTAACCTAAAGACTTACTCTTTAGTACCTACAACTTGATCCATGTCCGCGACGCAACAACTACATGTTGCTCCCTATTAGATCCTTTGGTCCCTATAAAGGGATTACGATCTTTAACTAACAGTTCAAATAATCAAATCCTTGAATGAGAGAAAAGAAATGGTGTATCAAATTAGGCTTTCTCCTCAAAGAGTACCTCTATAAGATAAGAAGTCCCCAATAAACTCTAAGATCTCTATGATATTTTAATTTCCGATCTTTAACCCTCAAAGGTTTAAAATGGAGGTATTTATGGGCAAAAGCCATAAAGATTTCATACCTCAAGTTTCCAAATTAAAGTTTGAATTAAATTCATTCAAAATACGTTTCTAAATTTGACAAGAATGTTATGACTGCTTAAGCAGACTTAAATCGCTTGAGCGCTCTAACCGCTTAAGCGATCATTGTTTTTTTTAAATAAAAAAAAATATTTTAAAAACATTTTAAGCTCGAAAATGATAATGAACCTTTTATACCTTAAATAAACCTTTTCAAACGTACTTGTAACTTCCCGATTGGACGAACAACAACCCTTGATCTTCAATGGAGAGCAAATCACTATCTAAAAAGACTTCTATGGCCAAACATAAATTAGAACAAAATTGTCAACATATAAACAAGACTCAATGTCCAAACACCTATGATAATGACTTTTCTTTTTTTATTGACTACCTCACATAAGTCTTGACAAAAATTTAACTTATAGTCTTAGTCTTTTTCTTTTACCAAATTCTTGTTTTTTGTAAAAAAAAAAAATTATTGAATTTCATGACCTTTTTAATTCTTTTAGCCATATAATACAATTCATCCCTAGTTATGTTATTTGGCATTTTAGTATCTTTTTCCTCATTCTAAGAAGCCTTAAAGGCAAAGTCTTTAGGCTTTTGAGAACTAGGTAGGGTCATCTCATATGTTTGTATAAAGCCAACAAGTTCATCAACTCTCATGGAATCAATGTCCTTACTCTCCTCTATGGTAGTAACTTTAGGTCTAAATCTCTTTGGGAGATATCTCAATATTTTTCTAACTACCTTTGAATCTAGAATAGGTTCTCCAAGGTTAAAAGAGAAATTAACTATATCACTTAGTTTAGAAGAAAAAAAAAACTTTGATTTCCATGCATCCAAATATTCTCAAACTTAGTAGTAAGAATTTGCAATTTAAAAACTTTAACTACAGATGTATCTTCATGAGTGACTTGAAGAATATCCTATGCTTCCTTAGCAGGAGTACACTTTGCAATTTTAGGAAACTAAACTGGATAAACTCTATTAAGGGTACTAAATAAAGCCCTAGCATTGGCTTCACTCCTTTCGTTATCAACTTTGTCCCAATCTTATTTAAGTTTTAGTTATCCAGTTGATCTTCCCTAAACATCAAGAATCAATGGGGATCCACATCCATATTCCATTGAATTCCATACCTATTCACCTTGCATTTCAAAAAAAAAACTTCATCTAAGCTTCTAATGGGGATAGTTACTCCCATCGAAGTAAGGTGGACTATTCAAATGTGCTCCTATTTTTTATTGTTCCATACTAGACTTATAAGATCAATAAAAATTTGATTTTTATCCCACATGATCAATAAAAATTTAATTTTTAACCAAAATTATCAATAAAAAAATTTATTTTTATTCAATAGAATAAGAAATAAATTTTTATCCCACTCTGATACTAATTGAAAAAGCCCCGAAGTCCAATAGGGTAACACCCAAATGGGGGGTGAATAGGTGTATTTAAAATTTTAAATAAAGGTTTATATGTTTTAACTAATTTTTTTTCCTACGAGTAGTCAAGCATTATCAATTCAATCAAATATAAGCAATGTAAATAAGATAATAAAAAATATAAGCAATGAGGTACAAGGATTTTTACGTGGAAAACCTTGACACTAACTGTGGAGATAAAAAAACCACAAGGTTTAAGATCACTAATCTAAATCCACTCTATGAGATCAAGTTATACAAATTTACCTAATCGTATTACCCTAAAGACTTACTCTTCAATACCTGTAACTTGATCCACGTCCAATATTGAGCAACCTTCAATTGTTCCAATGAATACATTTCAACCTCACTGAAAGAATGAAGGTCCTCAACCCAAGATTCAAAGCTTGAACCCTTGAATAAGAGATTAGGAATGGTGTGGCTCGTTAGGCTTTCTTTCCAAAGAAACCCTCTCTAAAGAAAATAAGATCTCTTACCCTTAAGGGTTTATAATTGTTGGGATTAAGCCCCTAAAAGCAAGACATGATATAACAAAGTTAAACTTAACTATCCCCTTATTATCCTTTTGGTGTATTAACATTGATTTAAACATTCAGCTCATGTCCTTACATTGTACATGACTTGTGTTCATTAGAAGTTGCATAGAAGATACAAGTCATAGGTTCCTTGTAAGTAGATAAGTTGTTAAAAAATGGTTCATAGATTTAGGCAGTCTAGTAGAGACTATAGTGCATTACCTCCTAATTGGAGGGATGGCTTCTCTTAGCCATTGGGATGGGTTTCCCAAGGTGATTACACTAGTGTATGTGATGCACACTAGACAGGACCTACAGTGAATCATGACATAAGGCTATCAATTATCATGATTCAACAAGCTACTATATTTCATGGACTCTCATCCTTGAGAGGATATTAAGTCTGCACCAAAATCGATTGGAGGCTTTAACTTATGAGTGAGACCCTAAAGTGGTCATATATCCCTATGGATTAGGTCATAGTTGATGGAGGTTGGTGGCAACACGTATTCTTAATAGAGGCACCATGATATCTCATGGGATTAAGGTAGCGTCTCCCATTGGGTGATCTAAAGGACATGTGATCATGAAATATGTGGTCACAATAATTCCTTTAGTAGAATTTGGCATATGCTTATTGGAGCTAGATTATGTCAGTTGATCGCATAATCAGTGAGATCTGTAATTTAAGGATTTGAGAGGTAATCTTGATAGGTGATAACACTACCTTGTTATATTACAAACACCAATTCATGAGAAATCTGCATGCAATAGATAGTAGGTCACGGACCTAAGCACTTCATGCTCGTTGTAATATACATAGAGTACTAGAGTGCAGTTGACTCTCTGTAATAAGATGTTGAGTTATTTTCATAATTTGATTCTAAGGGAGCCAGTACTCCTATGGGTCCCAATGGTCCCCACTCTAAGCTCATATTCCTTGATGACATAGTTTATGAAGGTTGGATGGGTATTTAGTTCACTTTTGTAAATAAAAGCGTTTTGGTAATTACACAAGGTTACACAAGGATAAATGAGTGGTATCTCTAGATTGAGTTAATTGATTAATTAGGGGCCCTGTATGGTTAATTGATCAATTAGCAACTGTTTTTGAGTAAGATTAAGTGACCAAAGCTCATGGTGGACTTAAGTCGCTTAAGCCTAGTAGGAAGCCTATAAATACCCTTTTAGGGGTTAGGGTTTCCATGTCTTGCCATTTTTTCCTTATAGTACAGAGAAAGAACTCTAGTCTCCACTCTTGAAATCTCCACCATCTCAATGCCTATACATAAGGAAGAGTCATCCGATGAAAGATTTGGGTGTTCGAGAAGCGTACTGGAATCACACAGGTCGCTTACACGAGAACCACACAGGATGCGTACAAGTCGCGTACATGGGAATCGCATGGGACAAGCACATGGGTAGCAGCATGAGGAGAGATTCTCCGATTTTTCTAGGCATGTTCTTCACTGCAGGGATTTTATTTGGGAACATTCAAATCCAGGTATGAGCACTTTTTCTCTAAATTATTATCCTAATATGATTTTTGAAGCCATTTTTTCTGTTACGTTAGATCTAGAGATCCCTAGGGATAGATGCATACACCCTACGAGATCCAAGGCATGGGAACGAAGTAATCCACGGGTCCCAACAATAATGAGGTATTTATAGTCAAACAACTTGAAGAGTTTCAATTTTGGAAAAGTTCTAAACTAAATTTGCATGAAAAATCTTAACATAATCAACATAACAACTCGAGCTCACTGAAGGACCGTTTGAGCACCTCAAGCGCTTAAGCGATTCGTGCCACTTAAGTGGTCCTACCCTTTTATAAAAAATTTAATCAAAGTTATTTTAAGTTCAAAATCAAATTGATTCTCTCTATATCTTATAAGAGTCTAACTTGCCACAAGCCAAACTTTTTTAGACGTACTTATGACTTCCCAATTGGACAAACAATAACATTTGATCTTTAATGGAAAGCAAATCACTATCTAAAAGGATTTTTATAGCCAAACATTAAAAGGAACAAATTTGCCAACATATAAACAAAACTCAATGTCCTAACATAAAGGTTTTAAGAATTTGCACATAAGTTGTAAGAAGTTCTAAACCTCAAGCCAGGTTTTTTAAGCACTTTACAATGTAATTGGTTAAGGTAGGAAAGAACTAGTTGAGTAGGCTGAGCTTGACTAATCAAGGTCCTTTTAGCATACACTCTCTTTTCTAAAGCCTTAATCAATTGAAGTAGAGCCTTAACTAGTTCATAAACCATCGAACTAATTGCTCGATGGACTAAGGGTCTAAGCCTTAACGATAACTTGTTAGTTTTTAAATGCATAACAACTAGTGAATCAATCAAAACGGTTGTTCTACTGGTCGAGCCTTTTTTAGGGTTTTAGGGTCTTTGAGTTGGAAAACTATAAATTAAAGTGTTTTAAAGCATTTATGTAATACCTAGTACAATTAAATAGGCAATAATGATTATCTTAGTACTTAACTTTAAACGTGCTTAATTAGATGTTAAAACTAGTTTAATGCTAATCGTGTTTAATTATGAATTAAACATTGATTAAGGTTAAGTGGGATTAGTTAATGACTTAAGCATGCTTACTAGGTTTTTAAGGGCTTATTAGAGTTATGAAAACCTAAAGGACTAATGGGCAGCTATAGGTTTAATATTGGATAACTTGAAGGACTAAATAGCAATTTTGGAAAGTTGAGATTGGTGGCAGCCTTATGGCCTGCCACCACTTGCTTGGTTGCTTGGAGACCCTTTATAAGGGCTTGCAGCCTCATTTTGGAGCCTTGTGTGTACAATAGCCTGGGTTAGAGAGAGAATCTAAAGACAAAAAGTGAAAATTTGAGGTAAGGAAGTTGATTTATTTAGTAATTTTGGTATATTTGGGTTCCTAATGATATTTTGGAACAAATTAATGGTAAAGTTTGTGTAAAAGTTGAGTGTAATTAGTTATAAACATGTTTTAATTAAAAATCAAAATTAATTAAGGACTACAATGTTTTAACTTAAGTATTTTATTAGTGGAAAGATCAACATACATCTTTATTTAGTTTGGTTTGATTGAAAAATAGATTAGTAAAACATGTGATTAATTAGGTTATTTGGACACTTGGGACTTGTTAATGGGTTAGGCTTTAAGAAAATCAAAACAATTAGTGTTTGGTAATTAATTGGGGAATATTAATATGCATTGTAAAGATTGTTTAATTCAATTCAAATTTGATTTGAAAACCTATGGACATGTAGATTAGAGAATATGAGAATAAAAAATTAACAATCACAAAAAGGAAGTCAATGTAAGGTAGGGAATTTTATGTCGTTCCATGGTGTATCTTGGTTTCTTTCCTTGAAACATTTATTGAAATTCCATATCAATTCTATGATTTCATGAAATGTTTTAATGTGTCATTGCATCTCGGTTTGTTGTATTGAAATATTACAACGACATTGGAACGTATATTGGTATGAAGATTCATGGTTCAGTGTTGTGGAAATGGTTCATGGTGTGGTTGTATTGCAAGAAGGATATGGAATAATGACATATGATATCCAAATAATTGATTGATATGTGGGAAGTATTTATGTGAAGCTACAAGCACTATCCTTTGATATATTATTTATGTGGGACCATGGGTTCTTAGGTGAAAGTCTCTAAAGCCCTCGAGGAAGACACTCCGATGTGGGTGTATGGGATTGGTCCTACCCCTGGGTTTTAGTCCCTAACAACACAGGGTTGGTCTTGCCCTTGGGTATGAGTCCCAGAAGACATAGGGTAACTTACCCTTGGGTGATAGTCCCAAAATAGTCATATTATTATATTAACCAAGTATCTTGTAGAGCATTGATATCTAATGTGTACGTTGTTGGGGGTTAGCAGTTTATTAGTTGTGAAATGATGGATGAGGAAAAGCAGAGATGAAACCAGCAAACACATGCATACATGTTTGACATTATTTCATATTTTTTAATGGTTATAAAATGTTTATCATGCATGCTATTATACGTTTAATTCAAGGTTTTTAAGGGTATGCCTAAGGTGGTTATAAACTTTCCTACTGAGTTTTGAACTCACCCTATCACTTCCACTTTTAGATGTAGGTTAGAAGACCTATGCTGGAAATAATGCTTGAGCATTGCTTTTCTGTTGATTGGATGTTGTTTGCTCTCATTGAAAGTGTTTTGAGGCTTTGCCTTTGTATCATACCTAGACTAAATTTTTTTTAAGGAATGATGTAATTGTCCTGTACACTTGTAGTATGGGCTACCCATAGTGAACCATAGGGTCTCAGTATATGTAAAGTAATGTAGTACAAGTTCTTTTTATGAAACAGATCATATTTTGTTAACTAATAGTTACAAAGTTTAATACAGGATGTAAACCTCTTTATAACAGGTTTTCATATTCTCTTTTTGCACAAAATCAAGTAGGAACTCAAAATTTAAATTTTTGTATCTCCAAATTTTTTAAAGCACTAATGTTGTACTTGAGTATTAATTGTTAAGTCTAAAACCCAGGGTGTGATAATTTATTAACATGATACATACTACATTGAATTGAAAAACCTTCTTTCTTTTCATTCAAAGCTTTTCCAAGTACATTCAATTCTAAATCTACAAATCTTTTTTATGTACATTCATGTCTTTCTCAATTTTTCTTATATTAAGAGCCTAACTTGTTACTAGAATTGGAGTTCATAAATTCACCCCCATTTACTCTTGTGAGAGAAGTTATTCAAGTAGGTAGATCACTTGAAGAGTTTGCGAAGGTTCATTAGAACCTTAAAATCCAAACATAGACATTGAAGGCTTATGGTTTACGTCTTGAAGATAGTGAACTCTTGACTTAGTTAGGAGTTTGAGGAAAGTGGACATAAGCGACTTGTTTAACCACTATAAAAGAGTTTGTAATCTTATTCTCTGAAATTTCTTGATATTGTTCTTTAGTTTTTCATTATCCTCTTCATGATTTGTTTGTAATTGACTATTTTTGAAAAAAAAAAAAAAAAAACTTAATACCCAAGTCACCTTCCTCTTCCTCATTAGGTGATTGTTTAAATTGAATCAGATTATTTTTACAACTAGATCGAGTTTTGAACATTTCATCTGAAAACAATTAGTGTCTAGTGAAAATAGGTCAAGTCTTTTATAACATTCAATCACCATCATTTAGCCAACCTATCTACCATTACTGGGTTAGGAGTTTGAGAAAAGTTGATATAGGTGGCTTGCTGAACTATTATAAAAGAGTTTGCAGTCTTCTTCTCTCAATTTCTTGATATTGCTCTTTATTTAATCATTATCCTCTTCATAACTTAAAAATCTTAACACCTAATTCAACCATCCCTCACAATCTATTTAATCATTGTAATTGATTATTTTTGAAAAAAATAATAATAATAATACCCAAGTCACCTTCCTTTTCCTCATTAGGCCATTGTTTAAATTGAATTAGCTTATTTTCACAACTAGATTGAGTTTTGAACATTTCATCTGAAAACAATTGGTGTCTAGTGAAAGTAGGTGAAGTCTTTTATAACATTCAATCACCATCATTTAGCTAACCTATCTACCATTACTCGATTAGGAGTTTGAGAAAAGTATATGTAGGTGGCTTGCTGAACTATTATAAAAGAGTTTGCAATCTTCTTCTCTCAATTTCTTGATATTGTTCTTTATTTAATCATTATCCTCTTCATAACTTAAAAATCTTAACACCTAATTCAACCCTCCCTCACACACACCCCTCCCCTTACCCCTCTCCTTTCCTCTTTCTTGGATGATTATTTAAATTAAATTATCTTGTTTCCATAATTAGATCAAACTTTGACCATCTCATCTCAAACTTAATTAGTGTCTAGTGAGAGTAGGTGAAGTCTTTTATAGCTTCAACCACCATCATTTTGGGTGCCCTTTCTAAATGGCTTAAGAGCGGCCAACAACCCCATCACCCCTAACATGAGCCTCCCATAACTTGAACCCATGACCTAATATCAATTCTTGGATCGAACTTTAACCATCTCATATGAAAATTAACTAGTCTAAGCAATGGAAGCAATACCAATTTTTTTAAAATTGATTTTTTAGGGTTAAAGTACTAACCTTTAGGCTTAGATGTTCCCAAACCTTAAATCCCAATTGTTAAAGACAACCTTGAAGTTGTTGGAAGTCTTGTAAACTCATGATCTTCCGCCCAATGACTCAACCTTGTGCTTGGCACCCGGTGGGAAGGAAAGGAGGGTGGAGCCTATGGCTCTCTTTCTCCCTCGATGGTGGAAAACAAAAAGTTATGGAAAAACCCTAACCCTTATGAGGTATTTATAGGATTCCTAATCGGCTTAAATGACTTGAGCCCACATAGGCTTGGGTCACTTAATCTAGCCCAAATTGGGTTCTAATTGATTAATTAACCCAATAAGACCTACTAATTGATTAATTAGTCTAATCCAGAGACCTTGTTCACTTACCCTTGTGCAATCTTGTATAATTACCAAAATGCCCTTATGCACAAAACTGAACTTAGAGTTAATCCAATCCTCATAATTCATGCCAACAAGGTATATGAGCTCAAAATAGGGACCACTGGGACCCACAGGAGTACTAGTCCCCTTAGAATCCAATTCTGAAGTTGATTCAACATCCCACTATAGATAATCAACTGAACTCTTATATCTTATGTAAATAACAACCAGACATTACGTGCTTGGGTCTGTGACCTGCTATCCATTGTGTTCAGTCTCCCCACGAACTGGTGTCCATATTGTAACAAGGTGAAAGCTATTAGCCTTTCAAGACCATCTCTACTATCCTTGTGTTACAGATCCTCATATTGTGTATTTAATTGATATGTCTTAGCTTTCAAAGAGTCTATGTCAAGTTCCACTTAAGGAACTACAATGGTTATAGTTTCCATGAACACAACTCCTTAGGATCACCCAAAATGACACATTGTCTCAGTCTCATGAGATACATGATACCTCTATTGAGAATACCTATTGTTACCGACCTCCATCAACAATGACCCAATCCATAGAGAATATATGATCAGCCTACAATCTCACCTGTAGGTCAGAGTCACCACTAACTTTAGCACAAGCTCAATATTCTCTTAAGGTTGAGAGACAACACAATGAAGCAGTTTGGTGATGTCATGACTACTTAGTAGCCTTAAGTCATGACTCACTATAGGTTATGTCCAATGTGTAATACACACTAGTGCACTCACCATGGGAAACCCATCCCAATAGCCAAGATCAGTCATCCCTCCAATTAGGAGGTGGTGCACTACAACCTCTAATAGGTTGTCGAGACCCAGGAACTGGTTGTGAACAAGTCATCTATTTGCAAGGAACCCATGACTTAGATCTTTTATGCAACTCTTAATGCACCTAAGTCACGTGCAATGCAAAAGATGCAGACAAGAATGCTCATAAAGTATAATACATGGAATAAGGATAAATAAAAGTGAAATTGGAACATCATTAAATAAATAATTAATTTCAAATTTATTACATTTTGTCATGCTTTAAAGGGCTCTATTCTAACAGTTGCACCCAAATAAGAATCAAAGTATAAATTAATAAGACCATGGTACAAAATAATGAGATTAAGGTACAAAGTCATGAGATTAATGATACAAAGCAATAGGACCGAAGATACAAAGGAATGAGATCAAAGTTAATAACAATGATATCAAAGGTGAAAAACCATCAAAAATCCAATGGGACACCCAAAAGGGGGTGAATGGGTGATTTGAAAAAAATTTTAAAATATTTAAAATATTATTCCTAATTCTTTTATCCCAATAGGTATCAGGGGTTTCCCAAATAACTAAATGGGTTATATTTAAAATCTTCAGATATATAAAAAAAAAACTTATTTTTACCTTTTAGAAATATCTTGTAATTAGTTAGAGATAAAATAATATAATTATTAATATCCAAAAGATATATTGAGAGAAGTTAGGGATAACAATAATTAGTTATAGGTATAACTACCATATCTCTCAATATAACTTACTCAACATCCTTAATAACGAATTAACCAATCAATCAAAAGGTTATCAATATCATCAAACATGATATAAATAGTAAAAAATATGCAATGAGACACAAGATTTTTACAAGGAAAACCCTCACAAACTATGGAGATAAAAATCCACGAGGTCTAAGACCTATTAATCTAAATCCACTATTCAAAATCAAGTTACACAGATTTACTTGGCCGCTTTACCCTAAAAACTTACTCTCCAGCACCCATAACTTGATTCACGTCCGCGATGCAACAACTCCTTGTTGCTCCCTAGTAGATCCTTCAACCACTCCGAAGGGATTAAGGTCTTCAACCTAAGATTCAAATATTGAATCCTTAAATGAGAAATCGTGAATAATGTGACAATTTAGGCTTTATCTCAAAGAGTCCCTCTCTTAAGCATGAAAGGCCTCTCAAATGATATATTTTCAATTTCCCAAAATCTCTAACCCTCAAGGGATTATTAAGGAGGTACTTATAGGCAAAAGCCCAAACAAAGAGTTTCGATATTTTAAGTTTTCAAATTAGAGTTTGAGTGAAATTCATCTAAAATTTGATTTTAAACTCAACAAGACTGTCATGATCACTCAAGTGTTACCTGCTTCTTTTGAAAAATCATTTTTTAAGTACAAAAATAATATTGAACCTATTTATACCTCAAAGAAACCTAATATGCCAAATGTCAAACCTCTTTAGACACACCTGTGACTTCTCGGTTAGACAAATAACAATCTTTAATCTTTAATGAAGAGTAAGTTACTATTCAAAAAGACTTTTATTACCAAACATAAAAAGGAGAAAAATTGACAACATATGAATAAGACTCAATGTCCTAAGAAAAGGTACACAACAATAAGACCAACTTATGATGTTCTAATTTCATCATTGGAAGAAAATTTACACTTTTATGAAGTTGAATGACTAATTTTGGGAGCTTACTAATTTTCTAAGCATTTTTAGTCCTTTTATGAGCAAAATAACAATATTTGAGAACATTATGTTAAAATTATGCTACAATAAAATTAGTTCTTTTTCTTTAATATTAATAAAAAAAATGTGAAATAAATATTTTTTTAAGATAACATGAAATAAATATTTTTAATAATTTTTTTCTTTAACACAATACTTTATTTCATTTTGTTATTTTATTCTTATCTAAATAATTAATGATTATGATAAATTGATTTTTTTCATGGTAAATAAATTTTAAGTAAATAAATCTTATCTTTATCTAGATAATTAGAGATTATGATCAACTACTTTTTTTCATGTTAAATAAACTTTATAATAATGAAATCTTATATGAATCCATGTTACCTATATTAGGATACTATACAATATATATTGTAGACCCCAAAATTTGTCCCAATTTTATTTTTACATTGATTTTGAGCCTAATTTTATTCTTAGTTTTCAAATCGTAATTACATCTTATATTTTTAGCCCACTTACCATCTAATTATTAGTTTTTATTATTTTGTATATTATTTTATTTTATTATTATTTACTATTACTATTATTATTATTATTATTATTATATTATTATTATTATTATTATTATTATATTTTTATTTTTATTTTCTTTTTCTTTTCTTCCTTTTCTTTCTTTTCTCTCTCCTCTCTCCTCTCTCCTCTCTCCTCTCCCTTCCCACCTTCCCCAACCACCCCACCCACTCTTTCTCTCTCCTCCCATACCTCCCCCAATTCCTGCCGCCATACCCCTATCTCCTCTATTCATTTTTATTTTATTCCTTTTTTTCTCCTTCTTTTCCCCTATTTTTTTTACTTTCCCATTCTTCTTCCTTTTCTTGCTCCCCCCAACACCAACACTCCACAACCACTTCCAACACACCAGCCGATCCCATATATATATATATATTTCTTCTCTTTTTCTCCCTCCCCACTTCCTCTTCTTCCTCCACACACTACACTACCACACACCACCCTCATTTCCTTCCATTTTTTTTTCTTTTTTCATTTTTTTTCATTTTCTTTTTTTTATTTCCCAAAAAAAAAAAAAAAAAAACCATCAATCCCTCTCATCGCCAATGAGCCACTACCGGTCAACGAATCCTCCTTCCCTCTTTGATTCTTCCATTTTCTCAACTTTCTCTCACTTTCTGATCCTTCCAAATTTTGAAATTATGTAAGTTTTTTTTCCCTTTGATTTTAATAGTGATTGTTGTTGAAATTGGGTTTGTGTTTGTTTGTGGGCCTTATGTTTGGGCTTTGAGATTTGGGTATGGGCTTATGCATTTATGTTTGTTTGTGGGTCATATGTTTGGGCTTTGAGATTTAGGTATGCATATTGGATATCTAGTTGGACTTAATTAAATTTATTGGTTTTTTTATTAACATGTGGGCTCTACATATTAAATTTGGTTTGGTTTTAGTTATGGATTTATGTTTGTATATTAAATTAGACTTGAAGTATGAAATATTAAATTTAGGCCCAATTAAATTTATTTTGATTTGTAATATTTTAAAATTTGGTGAATTAATATTAAAATTGTGTTCATTTGTTGTTAATGAAATTTGATGGATGGATTTGAATTATTTAATTTAGACATGATATAATATTGTGATATATTTTTTATGTGGCGCATATTAAATTGGGTTGGAATTATGGAATATTAAATTTTGGCCTAATGAAATTTATTTTAATTTATCATGTTTTGGGTTTAATTAATTGAGTTTATATTTTGGTAATTAATTTAGAAATTTTGGATTAGGGTTTATAGCATGTGAGATATTTTTGTTGGGTTATATTTGCTAATTTGTGCCCATTTTGATTGACGAAATTTATCGGATTAATTTGAAATTTGAATATGAGTTTGAATTTTTATTTAGGATTTTGTACATCTTTGGATATTTACATTTGGGCTATTTTATTTTTGCATGGGCCCATTTTGCAATTATGTTGGCTAAGTACGGATTTGTGACACGTGAAGCACGAAATTTCATGAAAGAAAGTGAGAATAAAAAAACTATAAGAAGACATTGAGTTTGTTGCAAGAAAGAAAATATCACGGTATTTCGGCGAAATATTGGTGGGTGCCGACATGACATATAGCAAGGAGAACCCCCAACAAAAGGTTCACAGTGCATCCCCAATTCCACTAGGGCAAACGTGCCCATTGATAAATAATATGCATTAAAGAAATATATATCAAAACTTAGGATATAAATAAAATATTAAAAAAAACACTTTAAATAACAAATTAATTATAACTATTTTATAATTAAATGAAAATTTTTCATTTAATTGATTAGTAAAAATATATCATAATTTTATTCATAGTGTTTTTAATATTATTAATATATTAAAAATTTATACATTTATCATCATTTATTTTATAATATATCATAATTTTAATATTAAATAGATTTTAAAATTAAACATATTATAATCACAATATTATCATCAAATAATATTTTATATAATTCAATAATTAATATATACTTATCAAATTTATATTTTTTATTAACATGTACAATATTATATATATATATATATATATATATATATATATATATATATATATATATATATCAATTTATTCGAAAAAAATAACTTTAAAATGTCTATTATGTTTTTAATTTCATTTCTAAAAGTTTTATTTTATATTTTTATAAGTTTTGATCAATTTTAAGTTTACGGATATTTTGTGTTAAAATATCCATCGAAATATATTATAATCAAATATCATAATATAATGATCAAATAATATTTAATATAATTTAATAATCAATATACACTTATCAAATTTATATTTTTTATTGACACGTACAATATTATATATATACACATTAATTTATTTAATAAAATAACTTTAAAATGTCTATTATACTTTAATTTCATTTCTAAAAGTTTTATTTTATATTTTTATAAGTTTTGGTCAATTTTAGGTCTACTGATATTTTATGTCAAAATATCCACCGATATATCTCCGATATATCCGATATAAAATCGAAATACCGATATATCCATAATTACCGATATTTTCATCCTTGGTTTGTTGTAAGTTTGTTTGGGTACACATTTTATTTCCCACTTTTATTTGGTTTTATTTATATTGGTTTCTGTGAATATTTATCTATGTATATTTACTTGTTATGTACAGAATTAAATATCGAGCAAATTAGAAATTTTGTTTAAATAAGAGGAACAATTCAATGAATATGTTTTAATAAAATAATAATTTTAAAATATTCTTCTTAATAAAAGAAAGTTTTTTTATTAATAAAAATTTTTTAAAAATGCTTTTAGAAAAATCCAAAAAAAAAAATTTAATAGAATTTGAAATTTTGTTTTTAATAATAATTGTCCAAAAATTTCTTTGTTTAATAATAATTGTCAAAAAATTGTTTTGTAAATAAAGTTGTCTTATAAATTAATTTTTAATTAAAAATTCTTTTGCAAATAAAGTTATATATATATTAATTAATAATTTGTACAAGTCACTTTTCTTAAATGAAAACAAATTGAAATAATTTTATAAATAAAATTGTAAAAATTCATTCTTTTATAGTAAAAGCAAGTAAAAATAATTTTTATACCCAAATTGAAATTTTGTAATATATTCTTTTGATACAATAAGTGTAAATAACTTTTTAAAAAAAATTAAATACAACTGAAATTGAATCAAATCATTAATTGAAAATAAATTGAAACTTCTTTTTTGTAAATAAACAAATTGAAATCACTAATTCAAAATTGTTTTTAATAAAATCATTTGAAATTTCTTAAAAACTAATTCTTTTAAATATCATTTTTTTAATTAGTTCAATAAATCAATTTGCATAATTCTATTGTCATTTGTTTTGTACATTCTTGTAATTTTATTTTGTCATCATCTTTGTGTATATGGGTTAAGAGGGGTGCTACGACTCATTACCGTACTTTCCCAATAAGTAACTTGACCCCCGAATCTAGATTTGGTTTTTATAGATATATCTTTTCCAAATAAAGAGTCACACGTGTTTTCTTTCTTATTTTGTTTTCCTTTTAAAAAAATAAAATAAAAATAAGTGACGACTCCAAGTCTTTTCTAAATATCATATTTTTCACTGAATAAAAAGTGAGTATCACGATCAAGTGGGAACGCACGTGAAAAATGCGGGATCCACACACACACACACACACAGATATATATATATATATATATATATATATATATTAACTAAATATGTTTTTAAAATTTTTTATAGGATAAAGATGAAGAATGAAAAAGAAAAAAAGGAATCCGGTTATAGCAAACACCCATTTCCTCTCAAAATCAAATTTTTAATGAATGGTTAAGATTGTATCATGGGATCCCAATCAAGAGGACTAAAGTGTTCCGGTCATTTTCACTTATTGGTGACATATTGTAGACCCCTTTTGAGTTGGCCACCCCGAGGAGAAAAACTTTGGTTTTTTTTTTAGAAGTGGGGGACTACTCCCATGCTTAGCTGCATGGGGCGCGTAGCCTTGGATACGACCACCTCGCCATGGTGGTGGTTGGAGTTTCAAGAGGGAAAATGATGATTTGAGCAGGCAAGGGAGCCGGTAGGAACTGATGAGCCAAGAACAATGGAATGGGTGGAAGCTGACAAGAGGGGGTTCTTTTGGGCGAGATCTGGAAGGAATGATGGGAGAAACAAAGAGGAAAGAAAAAATGAAGAAGAAGCAGGAGGTGAGCTCGTCAGTAGGGTCCAGGTATGATTTCATCATTCTCTAGTATTTTCTCATTTCATACTGTTCTATTCTAGTTCTTGCTATTTTTTTTTTAGTTCATTTACTGACCGGTGTGGATGTCATAGGCCACTCGTTTGTTTTGTGAGATTTTGGGTATGCTTGTTCTATTTTTAGATTTATTTTGGGTGTTTTTGGCTCATCTTGATAGCATCGGATGCTCTGTTTTTTTTTTTTTTTATGACTTTATGTATCAAAACCATGCTCTTATTTTCTCCGGATTCCACCTACTCCTAACTCTTCGATAGTCCATGACATAGGGCTGGGTACATACTCTATTTTTACGTTTTTATTCTTCCATGTTCATCTCCTATTTCTTTCCGGGGTGTGAGGATCTTATTTAGGTTGGCCATCTTATTTGGGGGTGATTCTGGGAAAACTTCATGAGGGTCACTTTTCATAACAGTTGAAAATTATGGGTCTGAGTGACTACTCTTCGGGTAGTTCCACACATGCACTGACAGTCCCAAGTGCTCAAGATGGTGAAGATGCCTATAGCAACAAGGTTTTTCTTAATGGTTCAGATACACCTCTTGGTTAGTCTTCCGAAGGAAAGTTTTCAGAATTTAATGCATCTTTGGCTCCTAAGAGGTCATCTTCTACCCATGGTCGTCCTTCACCCGCCATACCCATGCCACTATTCTTCAAATGCCCACTAACCCACTTCTCTCACTAACCCATTCCCCATGAACCTAAAAACTCATCTATCTCACTACTCCTCCTTCACACTCTCCGTACCCACCACATGCATATAAATTCATCCCATTTCACCACCGTCTCTCTATACTCATCTAATTATTCCGCCCCCTAACCCTTTTCCCTCATCATTTTTTTCATTCATTTCACTGCAAAACCCATTACCTACCATTACCTATTCCACCCTTCCTTCCTCACCCACCTTGTTCTCTATCTTCCCACGTGCATGGAGCTTTATGCGCATGGTCATCTCCACATTTTCATTCCTCATATATTTCAAAACCCACCCATCCAACCCAGCACCGCGCTCCCACATACAACTTCTTTCTCACTTACTCAACCCGCCACCCCTACCATTCATCATCCACAAATTCACTTCCCTTATTTCCTATAAATCCATTTATCTCACCACCCCTTCCCATTCATACCCACCGGTTTTCCATCCTTCATGCTCACCACCCCTCACACCCAAGCGCACCATCTCATCCTCCCTAACCTTCCATGCACATCACCATTTCTTTAATGCTCTCTAACCCATCTTTCATATCTACTGATCCCATTTTCACTAACCTCCTATCCTCCATCAAACCTATAACTTCACACCCACCAAACCCTTAAACCCATTTCTCTCACTACCCATGACTCCACCCAATGTTAATCTCTACGTGCATGGCTTCATTTCATCACCTCATCCACCGGAACCCGTTTCTCTCACTACCATATACCCCCATTCCACCAATGGAAACTCCATGTGCATGGTAGTGAGAATGGTGGATAGGTAAGAAGGTGGCAACATTGTGGTGTTTGTTTTTCATAAAAAAAAAAAATGGGTTTGTGGTGCTCTCAGGAAGTGCATGGTGGGTATGATAGAGACTTGCATGGAAAGTGGGTTTGAATGGCATTATTGTAATATGGGAAGTAGTCTTGTGGCATTCTTTGGTATGCTGGCAGCATAGGCAATAGGTTGGTTTCCACTTTGAACACGTGGAGAAGTCTTGCAAATGAGGATCACCACAAGCCATTTTTTTTTTTTTCTATTTCTTCATATTTTGATATTAGAATAATTTTCTAACATTTCAATTTCCGATATTTCGTTTTTCAAAATGCCATTCTCAAAATGATTTTCCAAGATTCCGATTTTCAAAATTTAATCTTTCGAAATTCTATTCTCAAATGCACTTTTTTTATAAGAAAAAAATAATTTCTCAAAATCCCAATTTTCCAAGATTTTTATTTTTATTTTTATTTTTATTTATTATTATTATTATTTATTTTAAAATTCCATTCTCATAATAATTTTTTAAGATTTCATTCTTTAATTTAATTTTCTGAAATACCGTTCTCAAATAATCTTCCAAAATTCCAATTTCCAAATTCAAATTTTTTTAAATTTTTATTTTCCAATAATTTTCCAAAATTCCAATTATCACATTTATTTATTTAATCACTATTATTTTCGTTATTATTATTTTATTTATTTATTTATTTTTAAAAATTCCATCTTTAAATAATTCTTCAAAATTCCAATTTCCTAACTTAATTTCCAATTTCCAAAATCCCAATTTTCACATTTATTTATTTAATC
The DNA here is from genome assembly GCA_946000715.1 of Vitis cinerea var. helleri x Vitis riparia. NCBI lineage: Eukaryota > Viridiplantae > Streptophyta > Magnoliopsida > Vitales > Vitaceae > Vitis > Vitis cinerea var. helleri x Vitis riparia. Next base: position 11,486,650 of record OX253994.1, read on the forward strand.
ATTATTATTTTATTTATTTATTTATTTCTAAAATTCCAATTTCCAAATTTGATTCCCAATTTCCAAAATTCTCATTTTTACATTTATTTATTTAATCATTATTATTTTTGTTATTATCATTATTTTATTATTTTATTATTTTATTTATTTATTTATTTATTTCTAAAATTCCATCTTTAAATAATTCTTCTAAATTCCAATTTCCAAATTTGATTCCCAGTTTCCAAAATTCTTATTTTCACATTTATTTATTTAATCATTATTATTTTTGTTATTATTATTAATCTTATTATTTTTTATTTATTTATTTATTTTTAAAATTCTCTCTTTAAATAATTCTTCAAAATCCCGATTTCCAAATTTGATTCCCAATTTCCAAAATTCCAATTTTCACATTTATTTATTTAATTATTATTATTTTTTATCATTATTATTAATCTATTTATTTATTTATTTTTAAATTTTCATCTTTAAATAATTTTTCAAAATTCTAATTTCCTAATTTAATTTCCAATTTCCAAAATTTCAATTTTCACATTTATTTATTTAATCATTGTTATTTTCGTTATTATTATTTTATTCATTTATTTATTTCTAAAATTCCATCTTTAAATAATTCTTCAAAATTCCATTTCCTAATTTAATTTTCATTTTCCAAAATTCCAATTTTCACATTTATTTATTTAATCATTATTATTTTCGTTATTATTATTTTATTCATTTATTTATTTCTAAAATTCCATCTTTAAATAATTCTTCAAAATTCCGATTTCCAAATTTGATTCCCGGTTTTTTAAATTCCAATTTTCACATTTATTTATTTAATCATTATTATTTTTGTTATCATTATTAATTTATTTATTTTTTAAATTCCATTTTTAAATAATTCTTCAAAATTCCAATTTTCGAATTCAATTTCTAAGGTCTGAAATTCCAATTTTCACATCAGTTTATTATTATTGTTATTATTATTATTTTATTTATTTGTTTGTTTTTAAAGTTCCATCTTCAAATGATATCCAAAACTCTAATTCATAATTTAATTTTCAAAACTCCAATTCTCAAATCATTTTCAAAATTCCAGTTTCTTTCAAATTTAATTTCCAAAATTCTAATTCTTAAACTTAATTTTCAAAACTCCAATTCTCAAATAATCTTCAAGATTCCAATTTCTTTCAAATTTAATTTCGAAAATTCCAATTCTTAAAGGCAATTTTCGAAAGTCCAATTTTCAAATTTCAATTTTTCAAGCAATTCTAATTTCACTCCAATTTTCAAATATTTCTTTAATTCTACCACCCTTCATTTTTCCTTAGGGGTCAGGGTCATCAAAAAATCTCGTTTTTAATAAACGTGTTGCATTTTTCTTTCAGGCAAGCACCTTCATAAATTTTTCTTTGATTTTTAAAATAATTTTTCCATTTCTCTTGATTTTAAAATAAGTAAGAATGAATTTTTCATAATTCCAAAATAATAGAATTTGTGAAACTAATTCGTGCAAAATGAATTAGGCTTTGGTGGGGGCCCTACATATGAGTTTTGTCTTTTAATTGCCAATTGTTATGCTTAATGACTATTGCTCAATCTTTGTCTTACCCTTTGATATGCATGTGATAATTTTATACTTAAGCTAACCTTGTTTCCATGATAACGCCCTATTAATTGCTGCTAAGGTACGATCTCATTCCCACTTTGTTTATTTTAATGCATGATTCACTTTATTATTTGATTATTTCACCGGTATCCATTGACTTCCTCATCAATTGCCACATCTGCCTCACCTTATTTAGTAGAAACCCATTTTTAGGGACTTAGAGGGGTGTTATGGTCTTTATCGTACCTTCCCGATAAGTAACCTTACCCCTGAACCTATATTTGGTTTCTCACAGACTGTCTTTTCCAAATAAGGAGTCACATTTAGGGTTTTCTTTCTTATTTTGTCTACCCTTTAAAAATAAAACAAAAATAAGTGGTGACTCCAAGTCATTTTCTAAAAAACAAATCATTTTTCAAATAAAAAACGAGTTCACCATCGAGTGGAAGCGCATGAATAGAAATACGGGGTCCACAAAATGGAAACTCCGTTGGGGAATATTTAAAGGGTCAAGCTTGAACTTAAGATGAGACAAATGTGGCGTTTGATTGGTCGATCAGTGGGTACCTATTTATTGATTGCACATTGAGAGTTTTTTATGCATGCTTCATTGATTTATTCATTTGAGACTTTGATATGATGATTGATTATCATGATTGGGGCTTCCGATGCCACGATTTTTTTTTCTGTGCTTCATTGTTATATTTGTTTAGGACATTGAGATGCTAATTATATTGATTAGTCATCTTGCCTTGCTTAGCATAGTGATTCTGATTTTGGCCATGACTGTTCCAATCGCCTCACATGTATGGATTCATTATTGTATATCATTTGACTTGATGGATCGATCCTCATGCCTGTATATTATCTTGATCGTCTTCGAGCATGACGTCTGTATCACTATTCATTTTGATTGACATAGCTTGTATGTGAACATGAGTGGTATATTTGTGCTTTGCTTGACTGTATGTTGCATGACTGCCCTCCTTCTACGTGATTGCATGTCACTTGTCGGTGTGGGTCGCACATTTATCCTCTTATCTCCAACCTTCTAGTTTCGGTCATTTCTTTCATTTTGGCTCTCACTTGTGCAAGTGTGAGGCCTTGTATGTGCTTGTTTATCTGACCGAGCTAAAGGATTAGGAGTAAGGTCCAATGACGGGCTATACCAATGTTTGGGAGCATTCTGGAGGTGACTGACACATTGATGTCGATTGGAGTCCGATCATTGAAGACCTGTATAGCCCGAAGCTAGGTTTCATGGATATTTGTGCGGTCAGTGTGTTTTCTCTTCTATTTTAGCTTCATAAGGTTTTCGGATGCACCCACGCCTCTCACTGTATACTCTAGTTGACCATTGAGTGTTGAGAGCTTTGAGAGTTTCGCCATAGGAAACCTCCTGGGATGTCGAGGTAGTGCATGTGTGGAGGTGATGACCACCTTGCATGGAAGCGCCCCGTCTCTTTGGAGATATGCAGAGGGTTGCATACCACTGGAGGGTATGATCGCCTCTACTATGGATCTTTTAAAAAGTCCACCCTTATCCTTCTAGAGCCACCTTGACTTGAGCCATTGATCCTTCGATTAGGATTTCCCTTCCTACATGTGGGTGCATCTGAGGGCCTTCAGAGCCTTTTCATTCACAGTTTGGACTCACTATTTCCTCTTTTAGTCTCCAGTTGAAAGTGCACTGAGATCAGTACGAGTTGGAGTTACGGTCAGACAATTCGTCTACACTTTGATGCCTTGCTCATTTCAATTTAGATTAACATTTCTTATGTGTTTTCCCTGTGTCATGCCTTTATTTCGTTTCTCGTGTTCCAGGATTGACGCTTGGTTCTCAGTCTGGATTTATCATATTGGGTCAGAGTAGAAGGGAGATTAGTCCGATTTTCAAATAGATCAGACATGGATCAGCAGTTTGTCATGGTTGATCAGTTCATGGCTGCCATGGCTTCTATTCAGGAGGCCTTGGCCAGTCTCAGGCAGGAGATAGGTAGTCAGCAGAGTAGACCGCCCGTAGTTCAAGATGAGATGCCTCATGACTCATTGCCACCTCTGCCACCACCACCTATTCCAATAGTACCATAGGCCTCACCTTATCTGTTGCATGGTCATTCTAAGGTTACTCCACCTACAGTAGTACATACCACAGTCATTGATGATGCTCATGCACGTATGGACCGTATTGAGCAACGTCTGAGATAGTTGAGAGTATCTAGCGATTCAGCTGTTTGGGATGATCTAGAGGGTATGTTAGTGGCCAATTTATCAGCCAAGTTTAGGATGCTTGACATTGAGAGGTACACAGGCATTGGTTTCCCTCGCATTCACCTTCGACTCTACAGCACAGTGATGAGGGCCCACGGATTGGACGAGTCACAGATGATCACCTTATTCCCATTATCTCTAAGTGGAGCGGCCCAGCAATAGTTCATGTCTTTAGAGTCCTCACGGCGCAGGACATGGGATGACTTGGCTCAAGAGTTTTTGCGACGATTTTCATTTAACAGTGTCGTAGATGTGTCGAGGAAAGAGCTCGAGGCTCTGAGGCAGAGATCAGAGGAGTTCATTTCTTCATTCATCTCCCGCTGGCGCGGAAAGATAGCTGAGGTTGTGGATAGACCATCCGAGATAGATCAGATACAGATGGTTTTGAGGATTCTACAGCCTAGGATCGCTAGACATGTGGTCGGAGTACCCTTCACAGACTTTAGCTCTCTGGTTTTGGCCTTATATGATGTTGAGGACGGTATTTCGAGAGGATTGTGGACATATTTTTCCCCTACTGATGTTAAGGGGAAGAAACCATTAGGAGGACAGAGATCGATTGATGTGAGTGCTATCAGTTCTACCAGTCAGAGGCCTCCTAGGTGTCATCAGCCAGTCCCACAGCTCACGGGGACTCACTCTTCTTATGCACCTCAATAGTATAGGCCACAGGCACCTCATCAGTCATATGATCATGCCTACATGCCTCCTACATTAGCATTGCCTTACCCCACTGCACAGGGCACAGAGAGGCCTTTTATTTTGTATTCAACCATAGGGCAACCATGCTATGTAGCATAGTTTGCCACAAGACCTACAGCATCCTATCCTAGACCTAGAGCTCAGCAAACCTCTATTCATTTCGCTTTGAAGACCCAAAGGCAGTTTTCACAGTTGGGTATGCTGTTGAGCCAGGCTCTTCAAAAGCTCATGGAGGTCAGATTGTTGACTGCTCTCACTCCTAGGCCATTGCCTTAACCCGCCCCGCCTCAGCTCAGGATGGATTTACACTGCACTTATCATCAGGGGCTAAAACATGAGACAGATCATTGTACCGCTCTTAGACATGCTATCCAGGATCTGATTGATCAGGGTTTGGTTCACTTGGGTCAGCCAAGTGTAACCACAAACTCCTTACCGGCTCACACTACACATGCGGTTCCCCCTCCGACTAATAGCATCCACTCCATTAACTTCACTAAGCTTGACGATCACATCCACATGTTGAGTTGGGACGAGTCAGAGCTAGAGCCCATAGTATCAGATGAGATTTATGAGATGGACAGAGTGACTTTGGGTCCTCAGATGTCCACACCATTCAGACCGGTCCCTGAGGTGGCATCGGTACAGACAGCCACTGTTGAGACATTGACTTTCTCACATTACAGTGTTCGGACGCCTTTTGTTTTGATTCCAGATGTTGATGAGGTTCAGACTCCATATGTTAACAATGTTCACACTTCTGATGTACAGTATGTTATCCACAAGGGTAAGGTGATGCGGCAGCAGCCCCCCGTAGCCGCTAAACCCTTAGAGGAGACGTCCTCTCGTGAGGAGGTCAGGAGGGAGGATGATGAGATTCTGAGGCAGTTACAGAGCACACAAGCTCGTATTTCCATTTGGAGCTTGCTGGTATCTTCTAACACCCACAGAGATGCATTGATTTGAGCCTTGAGCCAGATCAGAGTCGAGACTACCACCACTCTTGAGGGGTTGATCCATATGGTGACGGCTAGCAGAGCCACTTGCATAGTATTCTCTGATGACAACTTGCCAACGGAGGGCTCTGACCACACACGTCCACTTTATATCTCGGTCGGTTGTTCAGGCCACCGAGTCCCATCTGTCCTTCTAGACAATGGCTCAGCCCTGAACCTCTGTCATCTGGCCACTGCCATCGCCCTTGGTGATTCATGCCTAATTGGTGTCTCAACTGATTTGTGTCCAGCTGGTGCTCCTTGATGGCGGGAGTAATCAACAAAATTTTTAACCTATAACACCATGAACTAGGGTAGCAAATAAAAAGCTACTATAGCATAGTGGCTCTAGGATCGTTCCACTGGGAAGGGTACTCAAGTTGAAAATGATACCAATTCAAAGTGAATTGGTGCTGTTTCATTTCAAGATTAGCTTAAGAAATAAAACACGAACTTTGGTTGGAAAAGGGTTAAGCTTAAGTTAACAACACGGCAAGTGATGAAAATTACTTAAGAAGAAAAGCATTCCTTGGAGATTCAGGTTTACAGGGAAGGTTCCTCATGCAAAAGCATAGCTCCGGTCAGTTGGTTCAATTCCTCACATTAGAGAATTAACATAAAGTCAATTCTCTAACAGGTGCTGCACAAATGCATCCCTCAATTGGATTTCAGCTTTAATTCTCTCACTGATGCAACTTGCAATGGTTCCAGCCTCTCACTTAGCCTTTACCATTCAAGGTGATCTTTAACCTTGGATTCCCCGTCAAAAGCTCGCAAGAGGTAACTAATGGATGTCTCCTAAGAGTCCAAAAGCTTACCAGGTGTTGGCTATTCTAGAAAATCCTACATTCAAGTCACCTACCAGAGGCTCGCAAGGGGTAAACTAGTGCATCTCCATGGTTAGAGATCACTTGCCTTACCAAGTGTTGGCCCATGTGACTCCAAGGCGTTTTAAGTTAACTAAAAACATTAGAAACCATTCACGGGACACACTCTCTCTTCATTCATAGCTGAAACCACAAAGCTTCTGATTCTTGCACTTGGAACCTTTCCCGGTAACCTTAACTCCAAGGAACTAAAAGATTTAGCTACTCATTCTCTGGGGAAAGCTCCTCAGAGAGTGCATAACTTAGTAAAATAAGTAAAAAAACACAATCAAAGTGAGAAGGTAAAGCAGAGCTCAAGCTCTATATTTTACTTTGAAAATTTTACAAAAGGTTCATCACCCTCAGAACAGGCTCCTCGGGCTCTCTTTAAACCAAAATTACACTTACAGCTATTACATAGATATTTTTGCCAAATTCCTAACTTAAAAACTAAGGAATCCTATCATTGGTGACTTACAAGGAGAATTTGGGCATTTAGGCAACAAAAAACTAATGAAAAATATCTCCAAGTGTCGGTTACAAATATCGGGAAGCACTAAGGACCATTTCGCAGGTAAAAGATGAGGTCTGCGAAATTTCGCAGGTGAACCACAAGGGCTGCGAAATTTCTTCATAGCAACCAGCTTATTCAACACCTCATCGAAGTTGACTTCCATCTTGTGGTGTTTGGCTTCCATCGCGACGTGAAGCTTCAGGGAAAATCCATAGCACTGTGCAAAAAGGCTGCAAAATCATTCCGCAACAAAATGGTGATTTCGCAGCACTTTTCTGAAGCCTTCCTTTAGCTTGGAGCAGTTGTCTTCCAAAGACTGTAACTTTCTCATTTCAGCTCCGAATTGCACACGGTTTGAAGCATTGGATTGTTGACTTCCTAAGCTTTCAAATGACATATTGTATGCATAAATTGGACATCAGGAAGTACTCCAAAAGTGGCTGCAGTTACTGTCATCAAGAATGCTTCATGGCTGGATTCTCTTTGCTTCCCCTTGCATTTCCACTTTGCTTATGGCAAAAGTGCTTCAAAGCTTTGATTCTTCATGCCTCTAAGCTTCCCATTTCTTGCCAAGGATTCCATATAACTCTCCTCAATCTCATAATGCTTTGGTGATCAAAATACTAACAAAAACACCAAAACTTACACAATTTGATTAGAATTGATTGAAAGGGGCCTTAACATGCTAATTGGGTTAAAAGGCACTAACTACTATTCAAAAGTGTTTAAAAGGATTAATTAAAAGCTATCAAATAGCACTTTTTGAGTAGTAATCACTTGGCCATGCACCCTCTGACTTAGGTTCCTTAACTCAGATAGTTCGAGCATACGATAGAACTCAGAGAGAGGTCATAGGCACTCTAGAGATTGAGTTGCTAATAGGTCTGGGCACATTTGTTACTTTGTTCTAGGTTTTGAGGATTTCTGCATTCTTTAACCTGCTTTTGGGCCGACCTTGGATCCATAGAGCTAGGGTCATTCCTTCTTCCCTTCATCATAAGGTGAAATTCATTCACGATGGCCAGGTTGTCATAGTGCAGTCTACGGGAGATATGTTCATTTTTGCTGAGCCAATGCTTCAGATTAGTCACAGTGATGATGACTTGTTTCTAACTTAATTCACATTCGACAAGGTGCAAACCCTGGAGATGGAGGATTTTTGCCGAGGCTTCGTGGCTATGTCGTTTGACCAGCACGATAGCACGGTGGTGCTCGACATGATGAGGAACATGTCTTATTTACTCGGCATGGGGTCGAGGCGACATCAGCGTGGGCCTAGTGAGTTCATGACTATCCCAGATCACAATGTACCATTCGGACTTGGGTTCATCCCCACTGGGGCTGATTATAGATATATGGCGCGTTTGCGCAAGGAGTGGGTGAGGGCCCGACTAACTCATACACCGTTTGATTATCTTGTTCGCCCTTACACCATGAGTTTGGCATATTACTTCGTGAAGGCGTCGGGGCCACAGATGCCTTCAGATGGGATCATTAGGCGGCTCAATACTGTTCAAGAGGTCAAGCTTTAGCGTCTTGTCCATCAGCTGCAGTTGAGTGATGGAGCTCTAGGCACTTCCACATCTGCATTGGCTGCCCCATCATCTCCAGATCGTGTAAGCCTTATGACACTCTATTTTCCGAATGAGATCGACGAGCATGGGACATTTGCCGAGATCGGAGACATAGTGGACGGAGGTGTGCCACGTGACGAGTACGTTGATGAGATGCTTGCTATGAGTATGGGCTAGATCGAGGAGATAGTTCAGCCTAAGCTCGCTTCACCATTTGATCTATTTGGGGTGTCCGTAATCGAGATTGTTGAGGAGATCCATATTACTTCTGCTCCAAAGTTTGCGGATGATGTTATAGTAGTTGATGACTTATTTGATGGCCCTATTGGCGTAGTTGAGGGAGCGTCCGACTTTGTGGACCCACCTCTTTCATTTGATGTTTTATTGGGATTTGTCTCCCGTTCTAACGATGTTCATGACTCTTTATTTATGGATTTGAGCATTTTCGAGTATCCGCCTATCTCTTATGATATTACTTTATCTGCACCCTCTTCACCCACATCACAGATATTTGATATAGACGATGAGATTGCACAGCATGATTCAGATGATGACTCATCGTCTGCTTCTGATTCGAACCTCATTAATAAGAAAGTTTCACCTGCTACAGAGGACACAGAGGTTGTTGATTTCGGCATAGCAGATCAGCCTAGGGAGTTAAGGATCGAGTCAGATTTATCTACAGATGAGAGAGACAGCCTCATCCAGTTGCTCAGATCGTATTTGGATGTTTTCATATGGTCTTATGAGGACATGCCAGGACTTGATCCATCTATTGTCCAGCATCGTTTGCCACTTCTACCCCATGCCAAACCGATTAAGCAGAAGTTGAGACGATTGCACCCTCGCTGGAGCTTGCAGGTGAAAGAGAAGATTCAGAAGCAGCTTAGTGTAAGATTCTTATATGTGGTCGAGTATCCCGAGTGGGTGGCCAATGTCGTCCATGTTCCCAAAAAGGACGACAAAGTGAGAGTTTGTGTTGATTTCCGAGATCTCAACAAGGTCAATCCTAAGGATGATTTTCCTCTCCCACACATCGATATGCTAGTTGACAGTACAGCAGGTCATTCGATGTTGTCCTTTATGGACGGATTTTCCAGGTATAGTCAGATCTTGATGGCTCTAAAGGACATGGAAAAGATGTCCTTCTGATTACTACTCAAAAAGTGCTCTTTTATAGCTTATTATTTACTCTTTTAAACACTTTTGAGTAGTAGTTATTACCTTTTAACTCAATTGGCATATTAAATACCCTTGCAAATGTTTCTAATCAATTTTTGGCAAGTTTTGGTATTTTTTATCATTAAATCAAGCCAAGAATGAGGGAGAATTTTGTATAGTCCATGGCAAAGCAAGTTGAAGCTCAAACACATGAAGAATCCAAGTTTTGGAGAGCTTCATAACCTTTGCTAAATCAATCAAGTATGCAAGGAAGAGAATCAGATAAGGAATCTAACATCCAGCAATTTTGCATGGCTCTGCGAAATTTTCGCAGAGAATGAAATGCCAAAAGGAGTACAAGTTGCAAGACATAGAGCAAGGCTGTGAAAAATGAGTTTCGCACCCTGTGCGAAATTTCGCAAGCCTTGCGAAACCAAAGCTAAGGAAAATGAATTTTGCACCATGTGCGAAATTCCTCCTGTGTAATTTTCAGATATTTTTGCACCGACTCCGTTAGATTTTTATCTTAAGATATTTTGTGTAATTACCTATTTTCCCCTTGTAATCAGCTAAAGACATTTTTAGATATTTAGGATAGCTAAATGAGGGGTTAAAAATATCTCTCTATATATGTCTTAAAATATCTCTTTTGTAATATCTCGAAAGAAATTCCAGAGAACACTTATAAATTCTTTTAATAAGAAATACACAGAGCGTTGCTCTGCCTTACCTACTCATTTTGTTTTTATTTTCTTTCTAGCCAAACAACCTCTGAGGATGTTTTCTCAGAGAATGAGTGGCTAGGTTTTTCGTTTCTTGGACTGAAGGAAGCTAGGTAAGGGATTCGGATACAAAAGTGGGAGTTTTCCTTGATTTAAATGAGGAGAGTTGTTACCCGTTAATGGTTTTTATTTTTTAAGGTTTAACTGAAAATCTCTTAAAATCACCTGGGCTAATACTTGGTAAGCTTTTCGGACTCCCTAGAGATCCATTAGTTATCTCTTACGAACCTTTGAAGGGTAATCCAAGGTTATGATCACCTTGAAAAGCCAATACTTGGTAAGCTTTTCAGGCTCTATGGAATCCATGGATGTGTATTAGTTATCTCTTACAAGCCATTGAAAGATGATTCACAGTGAGAGGTCTTTAGTGTTTGAAACCATTAATGGGAAGCAACTACAGTTTTTCATGGACTAGTGGGATCAAATCTTTGTTGCTAAATACACACTGGTTCGGGAGATAACCATTATTTATGTTATTATCCCCAACGCGATGAAAAGATCCGGAATCTTCCCCTTTTGTGTAAGGAACCTGAGCCTAGTGACCTAAAACTCCAAGAAATCTTTTCTTTGTAATTAATCTCAGTTACTATTTTTTGTTAACTTAAAACCAAACCTTTTCAACCAATATTATGTTTTCTTTTAAAGCTAACTCATAAAAGAAAAAACATCATTTCAGTACTTTAAATAATATCATGTGTGATATGAAAACCCATCCCTATGGACGATCCTAGAACCACTATACTATGCTAGTTATGCTACCTTAGTGTATGGTGAATTAGGTTTATAAATTTTGTTGATAACTCTCGTTTAAGGACTGAATCAAGTAGATTACCAATTGGAGACGAATCACCTTCATTACCAAGTGGGGTACTTACTACTACCGAGTCATGCCATTAGGGTTGAAGAATGCAGGAGCCACATATTAGAGAGCAACAACCACTCTCTTTCATGACATGATGCATCGGGATGTCGAGGTTTATGTAGACAACATGATAGTGAAATCTCAAGACAGAGTAGACCATCTAACAGCTTTGGAGAGATTCTTTGAGAGAATTAGGCAGTTCAGATTGAGACTGAATCCCAAGAAGTGCACTTTCGGAGTGATTTCTAGGAAGCTCCCGGGATACATGGTTAGTGAGAGAGACATAGAGGCAGATCCGGATAAGATCAGAGCCATCCTTGACATGCCTGCACCGAGGACAGAGAGAGAGGTCAGAGGCTTCTTGGGTAGACTTCAGTACATTAGCAGGTTCATCGCCAGATTGACAGACATCTGTGAGCCCATTTTCTGACTCTTGAGGAAGAGTCAACCTACTGTTTGGGATCATCAATGTCAGCACGCATTTGAGAAGATTAGAGAGTACTTGTTGTTGCCTCCAATCTTGGTGCCTCCTACACCAAGCCATCCTTTACTCCTATACCTGTTAGTTTCAAACGTAGCATTGGAATGCATGTTGGCTCAGCTCGATGATTCAAGCAAAGAGAGAGCCATTTATTATCTAAGTAAGAGGATGTTGGATTATGAGACGAGATATGTCATGATTTAGCACTACTGCTTGGCATTGGTTTGGACCACTCGTCGATTGAGACATTACATGACCGAGTATTCAGTGCACTTGATATCTCGTCTAGATCCTCTGAGATATTTGTTTAACAGGCCAGCTTTGGTCGGTCGTCTCATGAGATGGTTGGTACTTATGACTGAGTTTGACATCCATTATGTCACTCAAAAGTCCATTAGATGGAGCATTGTTGCAGATCACCTAGCCTCATTAATAGTTTCTGATGGTAGAGCTATTGATGATGATTTCCCGGATGAGGATGTTGTTGTCGTGACTAGTCTGTCAGGTTGGCGCATGTACTTCGATGGTGCAACCAACCATTCTGGATACATGATAGGCATCTTGTTGATATCCCCTCATGGTGATCACATTCCTAGATCTGTTCGTTTGGCATTCTCGGATCGACATCCTGCCACGAACAACATTGTTGAGTATGAGGCTTGTATCTTGGGATTAGAAACAGCTCTTGAGCTCAGGATCAAACAAATGGAGGTGTTTGGTGACTCCAATCTGGTATTGAGACAGATTCAAGGTGAGTGGAAGACTAGAGATGTGAAGCTTAGACCTTACCATGCATACTTAGAGCTACTGGTTGGGAGATTTGATGATTTAAGATACATACATCTACCTAGAGCGCAAAACCAGTTCGTCAATGCCTTAGCTACTCTGGCTTCCATGATTGATATTTCTACAGATACCGTTGTTCACTATTTATTGATCGAGTCAAGATATGTTCCTACTTACCGTTGTTTGATTGACGATGCGGAGTTAGGTGATGGCTTGCCCTAGTACCATGACATATATCACATTTTGAGACTCGGCACATATCCTGAGGTCACCATGGCCAAGGATAAGAGAGCATTGAGGCAGTTGGCCGCCCGATTTGTGATATGTGGAAAGGCATTGTACATATAATCAATTAATGGGATGTTGCTATTGTGCTTTAACCGTGCCTCTGCCGATCAAGTGATGAGAGAGGTTCATGCTGGAGTCTGTGGACCGCATATGGGAGGGCTTTTGTTAGCCCGTAAGATCATGAGGACTAGCCATTTCTGGTTGACCATGGAAACGGATGCTGCCAATTTGTTCAGAGATGTCCAGAGTGTCAGATACACAGAGACCTCATTCATGTGTCGCCCTCGAAGTTACATGCATTGACTTCACCATGGCCATTTTCAGTGTGGGTGTAGACCCTCAATTTTGTCCCTCGACACTGACATTTATCCTTTGGGTGTCACCTGCACCCATCGTTCTCATATGGCACCACTAGGGCCCCTTTTGGGCTTAGTCGGTGTCCGAGCCTCGTGTGGGCTTGTCTATGGTCCATTGTGGTGCGTATGTGGTTCATTTTGGAGGGTCATCGTGGCCATTTTCCTAGTCGTTCACATCACCCTATAGAAAGGAAGTGGGGTCATCCCGATGTTTTAGCTTAATTGGAGTTTATAGGGGCATGTTGATGTTCGAAGCACTCGGGCTTGTTTTGATCATATCTCCCTTTTCCGAACTCGGAATCACGTACCTCTTTTTTCATGGATTCCTCACTCTTCCAGGAACATTCTGCCAAATTTTCAAAATTTTTTGCAACCGGTTCGACCTGTTGGCATCCGGTTCAGCCGGTTCATCGAGTCGGCCGGTGTAGAACACTGATTTTTGGTAATTATTTTGATCATATCTCCATTTTCTGAACTCAGAATTGCACACCATTTTTTTTCATGGATTTCTCACTCTTCCAGGAACATTCTATCAAATTTTCCAAATTTTTTTGCAACTTGTTCGACCGGTTGGCATCAGGTTCAGCCGGTTCATCGAGTCAGCCGATGTAAAACACTGATTTTGGTAATTTTGGGACCCAAATCCTACATGGCTCAGGCCCATAAGCTCCAGATCGGTTTTGGACAATGTTGTGGGCCCATTTTAGGCCTTGGTTTGGGTTCCTTGCAGCCCACCACGAATCCATATGGATTCTTGGTCGTGAAGCAAGCTGAAAACTGAAGGGAGTGAGTTGGCCTCGTAAATGCAAGAGAAATAATGGGGGTGTGTTTTCCATGCTGATGGAGGGGATTTCTGTGCTGAAGGGGAAATAACCTAAGAGGCTCAAATGCTGAGAGGGGTATGAGTATAAAAGGTGAGAAGATAGGGAAAAAGAAAGAAAGAAAAATGAGGGCACTTTGGAGAGGGGATATTTTGTTGGTGAGAAAAACAGAAGGTCAGGGCACATTCTGAGTTAAGAGTGTGGGGGAAAGCTTCAGCACCGTGGTTATTTTGAAGAGGAGAGCTATAGCATCTCGTTTCTTGGAGGTCATCATCGGCATACACAGATCATATCTGGTGGAGATTCTGAAGTAAGTAGGCTGAATTTTTTTTTACCTGCAGTTTATCTTCATTTTCTTCATATGCGTTTTCTCCTTCCTCATCATCTTTTATTTCCTTTCATATGAAGATTGTATTGCTTAGGTGTGGGTAATCAAGGTCACACATGATTGTTGTTGATTGGTTATGAATGGTTTAGAAACTTTCTGACCAAATTTAGGATTTTTCATCAACCGGTTCAGCGCCATAGCTAGCTGCCTCTGTCAGCCATGAGGAACCCCTGACCTTTCTTTGTCCGGTTCTCACTCATCCGAGCTCGAAATTGAGAACCGTTTCTTTTGTTTATTTCTTGATTCAGTTAGAAACTTCCTGACCAAATTTAGGATTTTTCATCAACTGGTTCAACCGGTTCAACCGGTTCAGCGCCATAGTTGGCTGCCTCTGTCAGCCATGAGGAACCCCTGACCTTTCTTTGTCCAGTTCTCACTCATCCGGGCTCAGAATTGAGAACCGTTTCTTTTTTTTATTTCCTGATTCAGTTAGAAACTTCCTGGCCAAATTTGGGATTTTTTATCAACCGTCTAAACCGGTTGGGAACCGGTTCAGCGCCATAGCTGGCTGCCTCTGTTAGCCATGAGGAACCCCTGACCTTTCTTTGTCCGGTTCTCACTCATCTGGGCTTGGAATTGAGAACCGTTTATTTTTTTTATTTCCTTATTCAGTTAGAAACTTCCTGGCCAAATTTGGGATTTTTTATCAATCGTCTGAACCGGTTGGGAACCGGTTCAACCGGTTCAGTGCCATAGCTGGCTGCCGCTGTCAGCCATGAGGAACCCCTGACCTTTCTTTGTCCAGTTCTCACTCATCCGGGCTCGGAATTGAGAACCGTTTCTTTTTTTTATTTCCCGATTTAGTTAAAAACTTCCTGGCCAAATTTGGGATTTTTTATCAACCGTCTAGACTAGTTGGGAACCGATTCAACCGGTTCAGCACCATAGCTGGCTGCCTCTGTCAACCATGAGGAACCCCTGACCTTTCTTTGTCTGGTTCTCACTCATCCGGGTTCAGAATTGAGAACCGTTTCTTTTGTTTACTTTCTTATTCAGTTAGAAACTTTTTTGCCAAATTTGGGATTTTTTATCAATCGTCTGAACCAGTTGGGAACCGGTTCAACCGGTTCAGCACCATAACTGGCTGCCTCTGTCAGCCATGAAGAACCCCTGACCTTTCTTTGTCTGGTTCTCACTCATCCGGGCTTGGAATTGAGAACCGTTTCTTTTGTTTGAATCCTCACTCATTTAGGAGTTTTCTAAAAAAATTTGGGAATTCTTCTCAATAGGTTGTACCAGTTGAGAACTAGTTCAACCTGTTCTGCTGGAGGACTTTAGGTAACCCTCGATTTTGGCATTTTTCGAGCCCTTATCCATTGGGGCTCAAACCCATTTGCTATAGGGTACTTGTGAGCCATCTTGAAGGTTTAAGTCAGTGTTTGATTTCAGTTAGTATGGGTAATTTTGAAGTTATGGGTGGTGTGGTCTAGATGAGTCTAGTTCGATTTGTATGACATTTGAGGAGTCCCTTACTTCATTTCAACTAGCTATCTTCCTTTTTGGCACAAGCTTTGATGCTTGATTTTGAATACATGTTGCGTGGCTGACTCACCCTCTGCTGAAGCACATGGCTAGGGACCACAAGTATGTATCGTTGGTTTTGATTGTTGAATCATATGCATGCATGGTGCTTAATCCTGAATGTTTGTTATGTGTTTATCTGTGTTTGACTAACCTTTTATGCAACGCATGGCTGGGGACCACAGGTACGCACCCATTGTTTTGGTTGGTTGAATTCATATGCATGCCAAATACCAATTAGGATTGTGTGATTCATGACATCTATTTAGCCTAAGGTTTCATCTTTGACCCATATGCTCCCACATACCCAATTCATTAGTAGAGACCGAGTTTTGGGCCTAGAGGGGTGCTACCTCGCATGAGGTACCTTCCCAATAGGTAACCTGATCCCCAGACCCAAAATCTAGTTTTCGCAGACCGCTTTTTCCATACTAGGGTCATTAGGGGTTTTTGTTCTTACTTAATTTTCCCCATTTTAAAAATAAAAATAAAAAGTAAGTGGCGACTCCATACAACACGGTTCCTCACCGGGGGCGGGTTTTTCAAAACTGGAAAACTCAACTTTTTCATTCTTTCTTTTCTTTTAAAAGCGGGTCACACCTGTCCGGTGGATCGGGTGAGGGTCCATAGTGGGGTATCGACATCATTGGGAAGATTTCGTCGAAATCTTCCAGTGGTCATGAGTTCATCTTGGTTGCCATCGATTATTTCACCAAGTGGGTGGAGGTTGCTTCATATGCGAGATTGACATCAGCTGGAGTTGCTAGTTTCATCATATCACACATTATTTGTCGCTATGGAGTCCCTTATGAGTTGATTTCAGGTAGAGGTGTACATTTCAGAGCAAAGGTAGACACCTTAATGCAAAGATATGGCATCCAGCACCATAGGTCGTCTACGTATAGGCTACAGATGAACAAGACAGTAGAGGCCGCAAATAAGAATATTAAGAGGATCTTGCAAAAAATGGTTGAGACTTCTCGAGATTGGTCAGAGAAGCTCCCTTTCGCATTGTGGGCTCATCATACTTCTTTTCTCACCTCTATAGGAGCCACACCCTATTCCTTGGTGTATGGTATGGAGGTAGTGCTACCAATTGAGATAGAGATGGGTTCATTGAGAGTAGCATTGGAGCAGCAGATTCCAAAGGCAGATTGGGCACAGGCTCGATTAGACCAGCTCAATCTCCTAGATGAGAGGAGGTTGAGGGCAGCAGACCATGTTCGTGCCTACCAGAGAAAGATGGTCTATGCTTTTAAGAAGCGAGTCAAGCCTAAACCGCTACAAAGAGGTGACTTGGTTTTGAAGGTCATCAAGGGATTGATCAGAGATCCCAGAGGGATGTTCAGACTCAATTGGAGCGAACCTTACTTCATTAAGGAGCTGACCCTAGAAGGCGCTGCATGGTTAATGGATCTAGATGGAAACCGATTCTTGGAGTCGACCAACATGGATCAACTAAAGAGGTACTATGTTTGAGACCATGGTCGTAGGATGGGTGGCCATCATTTCGGTTAGCCATATACCTTGTTATTCCCTTTTGATTTATAGACCGCTGCTAGCCCATTGAGCCTCGCGTGTGCATTATAGTCTTTCTATCTTATTGTCTTGCTCACATTTTTACACCGGGATAGGGACCATTTAGTGTATGCATGCATTGTTTGGGAGTCTCATGAGTCTTGGACCTACAGGTGCATCTTTCTCTCATTATTTTTTCTACCATTTCTCCACTGCATTCCATCGTATCTCATTGGTTGTATTCTTCATCTCTTCTTCTTTATTCTATTTATTGCTTGTTTTGCTTCATATTCTCTTCACCTTGAGTGGCAATCCTCCTCGGTTCATTACATGGAGGATAGTCACATCATTCCCGCTATCTATCACACGGACACTAGTTCAGAAATCCTTAGTTGGAGAAGGTCATCTCATCAGAGAGAGTTTTGAGAGTGTGTCTATCCATTGTTGATATCATATTTGGGGCTCATTTGTTTATGTTCAGGGTGTGTGCCTTTGTATATATGTAAAAAATAAATAAATAAAAAATAAATGAATGAATAAAAAAATGAAAATGAATGAAAAGAAAAGAAAAATAAGCACATGTGTGTATGTGCATAGTATTCTCCATTGCTGGGCGTGTATGTTGATATCCGAGGATCACTTTATCGAGTATGTTTGTTGTTGAGAATTCGTATGTGAGCTTTCCAAGGCCCTCCATTTTTTGTATTCACTTGGTCGTGTATTTTGTGAGTGAGATGAGCGACCTTCTCTTAGGAGCTCTGGGTCATTGTCCCTTTCATCATTACATTCATTGCAGATGTGACTTCCCTTCATGTTGGATTTGAGCGGATCAATACTCTTCTTTGTACTCTTTGTTTCACCATCATTCTCATTTTTGCTTTTGATTCATCATCTTTGTTTCACCCCTTGTTCGTACCTTACAGCGATCCGTTTCAGGATTGATACTTCCTTTACATAATCATTACACATCTCCTTATCAATTTGATTTGCTTCATTGCCTCATTATTATTATTATCTTCACATTGGGCATCCTCAGGTCCATGGCTCACAAGATTTTTTGTACATGTTGCATTTCACACACGAGGGCATGGGTTTTTTATCATTGGGTATTTGAGCCTAGTTTCCCTTCATTTATGTCACCCTATCACCCTAGCCTACATTACGTCCCGTGTCTTAAGACCACCCTGAGGCCATGGGATCAAATGTCGTCTTCGACAACCCCCACTTGGATAGGTGTTTGAGATTTGGTCGATATTTGGACGTCATCATGCCTCTTCTTCTAAGGGACGCTTCTTTGATGTTTAGATCCGTTTTCAACTATGGATTTGGATTACTGGGATCGCACATTTAATGATGGATGATTTGATGATATCTGATTTTATGATCTATCACACATTTGATGCCATAGTGAGGCATATTTCCTCTTTGGCTGAGATTTATAAATCTTCACGAAGTTGCATGATAACTCCCACTTACGGGATGCACATCGAGATGAGGACGTGTTCGTTATTTTATCATGATCCCTCAGTTGAGCCTCTTTTGAGCCATCCAAGCAGGCTCGTATTTTTCAACATTTGTATGTCATCATGATTCTTATTCCGAGAGACGTTTCCTTGATGTTTGGGTTCGATTTAGATTACAAAGATCACACATTTGACGATGGATGATTTCATGTCACCCGGTTTCCGACCTAACATATATTCGATGCCCTACTGGGGCATATTTCCGTTTCGATTGAGATTTATAGATCTCCACGGAGTTGCATGCTTATCCCCACTTACGAGATGCGCACCGAGATGATGACGTGTTTGTTACCTTGTCAGGATCCCTCAGTGGAGCCTCTTTGGAGCCATCCAGCCAGATCCACATTTTTTGGCATTTGGTTGTCGTCATGCTTATTATTCTAGGAGACATTTCATAGATGTTTGGGCTTGATTTGGATTATGAAAATCGCACATTTGATGATGGATGATTTCATGTCACCCGATTTCCAACTTATCGTACATCTGATGTCATACTGAGGCATATTTCCATTTTGGGTGAGGTTTACAGATCTTCATGGAGTTGTATGATCACCCCCACTTATGGGATGTGCACCGAGGCGATGACGTGTTCGTTATTTTTACAAGGATTTCTTAGTGGAGCCTCTCGGGAGCCATCTAGTTAGGCTCGCACTTCTCGGCACTTAAATGTCATCATGCTTCTCCATCCAAGAGATACCTCTTGGATTTGTGGGTTTGATTCTGCTATAGACGTGGATGACTAGGACCATGCATTTGATGATAGATGAATGTCATCTGATTTTCTGACCTATCACACATTTGATGCCATACTGGGGCATGTTCCCTTTTCGGTTGAGATTTATAGATCCCCATTGATTCGCATGATCATCCCTAGTTATGAGATATGCGCCAGGTTGATGATTCGATTTCATTTTGTCCTGACACTCCGGGGGAGCCTTTCTTGATTCATTCAGTCAGGCTCATACTTTCTGATATTGTTGTGATTCTTGGACGGAGTAATCTCAGGTGCATGGATTCCTAGATCACCATTTCAGTGGAGTACATGTCAAATCTCTTGTGCATCCCCATTGAGTTATTCACGAGTCATCAAGACAGACCGGATACATTTGATGCCATAGTGGGGTATATTTCCCTCTTTCAACTATAGAGATGATGGTTTTCTCATAGATCTGTTGCAGTCTTCATCGCTCGGCCGAGAGATATTTTATTTGCTTTATTGGCTACTATTCATGTGATTTTCATCGAGATGAGCCTTCAATAGAGCACGACATTCGAGTTTTGACGGCCTCGCTATCTATGATTCTTCAGTAGATTGTTGCGTTGAGATTGTAGTGGGTACCCCAGCAAACTATTCTCTTGAGACTCCCTAGTAGATCATTCGTTTGAGATGACGATGGATTCCTTTAGTAGAGCATTTCGAGTTAGAGGAGTTCTACTTATTGTGACACTTCATCAAATCTCGTAATTTAGTCAGATGGGTTGTGAGACTATGTTCATAGTCGATTTGATCATTCCGACTCACTAGCAGAGCATCTTTCGAGACTCATGGAGTCTCTTTCAGACCTTTCTAGTGGATTGAGAGTTGTGGCGGCACACTACAATGAGGCATATTTCCCCCCTCATCATTTTCTTGCAGTTTGGCGTTCAAAGCCACCTTTCATTCTCTGTTACGATGTTTAGAGTCGTCCCTTTCCAGCCTGGCGTTCAGAGCCATCATATCTTCTCGGTTATGACGTTCAAAGTCATCTTTCTCAACTTGACATTCATAGTTATCAGTTTAGTTTGGCGTTCAGAGCCGTTGTTTCCACTTGGCATTCATAACTATTATTTTCAGTTTAGCGTTCAGAGCCACCGTTTCTTCGCAATTTGGCATTCAAAGCCATGGTTCTAGTTCAACATTCAGGGTCATTATATCATCTTTGGTTTGACGTTCAAAGTCGTTGTTCATCTTTCCATTTAGCGTTTAGAGCCGTTTTTTCAATTTGGCGTTCAGAGCCGTTGTTTGTTTTAGTTTGGCATTCAGAGCCACATCTTCATTTCAGCGTTCAGAGCCACATTTTCATTTCGACATCCAGAGCTTTTTTTTCTGTTTTGCATTCAGAGCTATTTTTTCAATTTGGCGTTCAGAGCCGTTGTTTCATTTTGGTGTTCAGAGCCATTGTTTGTTTCTAGTTCAGCATTCAAAGCCACCATCTCTTCTCAATTTGGCGTTTAGAGTCACCATCTCTCTTCAGTTCAGCGTTCAAAGCCACCATTTTTTTCTAATTTGACGTTCAAAGCCACCACTTTCTCACTTTGCATTCAGAGTCACCATTTCCATAGGCCTTCAAAGCCATTCCTCCTAGGGGCATTCATAGGCATAGTTTAGTTATTCGAAATCGTCCATCTCAATCTTGGCATTCAGAGCCACATTTCAGGCATTCAAAGTCGTGACTTTTCAGAGTTTATCATCCTCCCTTGTGTGTGATATAGCTCTTTGAGATCATAGCTTGTGTTTTGATTGTATCATTAGTGCCCATCACTTCGCGCTCTTGTATGGTGCATGTGTAGTTTCCTTTTATATATGTTTCTCTCTATGCTCCTAGGTGGTTTAACTACTACTCAACTTTGACTTCGATCTTTGAATCACTTTTGGAGACATCTTAGAGGGAGTCCAGATCCTTAGCATGGCTTCAAAGGCACTTTGAGAGATCCACTTTTCTCTTGGGATTTTGGAACCCCTTTTGTTCCTTTATTGGTTTGAGAGAGTTTGTATTCTACTTGTGCGCCATTAGGGGTCTTTCTTTTTCTTGGATAGAGTCTACTTCGTTTCATTCACTATTTACACTTTCTTTTCACTCTAGTGTTCATATTTCTCATGAACTCTATCGAAGAGGGGCATATTTGTAAACCCCTTTTGAGTTGCCCACCCCGAGGAGAAAAACTTTGGTTTTTTTTTTAGAAGTGAGGGACTACTCCCATGCTCAACTACATGGGATGTGTAGCCTTGGATGCAACCACCTCGCCATGGTGGTGGTTAGAGTTTCAGGAGAGAGAATGATGATCTGAGCAGGCAAGGGAACCGGTAGGAACTGATGAGCCAAGAATAGTGGAACGGGTGGAAGCTGACAAGAGGAGGTTCTTTTGGGTGAGATTTGGAAGGAACGAGAGAAGAAACAGGAAGGAAAGAAAAAAGGAAGGAGAAACATGAGAGGAGCTCGTTAGTAGGGTCCAAGTATGATTTCGTCATTCTCTGGTATTTTCTCATTTCATACCGTTCTATTCTGGTTCTTGCTATTTTTTTTTAGTTCATTTGTTGATTGGTGTGGATGTCATAGGCCATTCGTTTGTTTTGTGAGATTCCGGGTATGCCTGTTCTGTTTTTAGATTTATTTTGGGTGTTTTTGGCTCCTCTTGATAGATTTATTTCTAAAATTCCGATTTCCAAATTTGATTCCCAATTTCCAAAATTCTCATTTTCACATTTATTTATTTAATCATTATTTTATTATTATTATTATTTTATTATTTTATTTTATTTATTTATTTATTTCTAAAATTCCATCTTTAAATAATTTTTCAAAATTCCAATTTCCAAATTTGATTCCCAATTTCCAAAATTCTCATTTTCACATTTATTTATTTAATCATTATTATTTTTGTTATTATTATTAATCTACTTATTTATTTATTTATTTATTTATTTATTTATTTATTTTTAAAATTCCCTCTTTAAATAATTCTTCAAAATCCCGATTTCCAAATTTGATTCCCAGTTTCCAAAATTCCAATTTTCACATTTATTTATTTAATTATTATTATTATTATCATTATTATTAATATATTTATTTATTTATTTAATCATTATTATTTTCGTTATTATTATTTTATTCATTTATTTATTTCTAAAATTTCATCTTTAAATAATTCTTCAAAATTCCAATTTCCTAATTTAATTTCCAATTTCCAAAATTCCAATTTTCACATTTATTTATTTAATCATTATTATTTTCGTTATTATTATTTTATTCATTTATTTATTTCTAAAATTCCATCTTTAAATAATTCTTCAAAATTCCAATTTCCTAATTTAATTTCCAATTTCCAAAATTCCAATTTTCACATTTATTTATTTAATCATTATTATTTTCATTATTATTATTTTATTCATTTATTTATTTCTAAAATTCCATCTTTAAATAATTCTTCAAAATTCCAATTTCCTAATTTAATTTTCAATTTCCAAAATTCCAATTTTCACATTTATTTATTTAATCATTATTATTTTTGTTATTATTATTTTATTCATTTATTTATTTCTAAAATTCCATCTTTAAATAATTCTTCAAGATTCCGATTTCCAAATTTGATTCCCAGTTTCTGAAATTTCAATTTTCACATTTATTTATTTAATTATTATTATTTTTGTTATTATTATTAATTTAATTATTTTTAAAATTCCATTTTTAAATAATTCTTCAAAATTCCAATTTCCGAATTCAATTTCTAAGTTCCGAAATTCCAATTTTCACATTAGTTTATTATTATTGTTATTGTTATTATTTTATTTATTTTTTGTTTTTAAAATTCCATCTTCAAATGATATCCAAAACTCCGATTCATTATATAATTTTCAAAACTCCAATTCTCAAATCATTTTCAAAATTTCAGTTTCTTTCAAATTTAATTTCTGAAATTCTAATTCTTAAACTTAATTTTCAAAACTCCAATTCTCAAATAATTTTCAAGATTTCAATTTCTTTTAAATTTAATTTCCAAAATTTCAATTCTTTAAGGTACGAAACTCCAATTTTCAAATTTCAATTTTTTAAGTAATTCTAATTTCACTCCAATTTTCAAATATTTCTTTAATTCTACCACCCTTCATTTTTCCTTAGGGTTCAAGGTCATAAAAAAATCTCGTTTTTAATAAACTTGTTGTCTTTTTCTTTCAGGCAAGCACCTTCATAAATTTTTCTTTGATTTTTAAAATAATTTTTCCGCTTCTCTTGATTTTTAAATAAGTAAGAATAAATTTTTCATAATTCCAAAATAATGGAATTTGTGAAACTAATTCATGCAAAATGAATTGGGTTTTGGTGGGGGCTTACATATGAGTTTTCTCTTTTAATTGTCAATTGTTATGTTTAATGACTATTGCTCGATCTTTGTCTTACCCTTTGATATGCATGTGATAATTTTTTACTTGAGCTAACCTTGTTTTCATAATAGCACCCTATTAATTGTTGCTAAGGTACGATCTCATTCCCACTTCGTTTATTTCGATGCATGATTCACTTTATTATTTGATTATTTCACCGGTACACATTGACTTCCTCATCAATTGCCACATCTACCTAACCTTATTTAGTAGAGACCCGTTTTTAGGGATTTAGAGGGGTGTTATGGTCTTTACCGTACCTTCATGATAAGTAACCTAACCCTTGAACCTATATTTGGTTTCTCACAAACTGTCTTTTCCAAATAAAAAGTCACATTTAGGGTTTTCTTTCTTATTTTATTTACCCTTTAAAAATAAAACAAAAATAAATGGTGACTTCAAGTCATTTTACAAAAAAAAAATCATTTTTTAAATAAAAAGCGAGTTCGCCATCGAGTGGAAGTGCATGAGCAGAAACGCGGGATCCACACATATACTTGGACTTTCAAAAATAAATAAATAATCAAATTAAGTTTTTTTTTATAAACAATCGGCTTCGAGGATGGAAGGAACATAAGAAAAAATAATCGAATTTGCTCCATTCAATTTTAGGCTTAAAAAACATTTTTTTAAAATTTTTTTATAAATAATATTGATTTGAAAATGACACATATCATAATAAGAGGAAGCTTTTTGTTATCGGTTGGATGGAATATGAATATTTGGATCAAAATTGATACTACCTGTTTGTCCTAATTCAAAATATATTTAAATATTTAAATAAAAAATATTATAAATGTATTTTAAATTGATTGGAATAATAAATTAACTTAATAAAATCATTAAAAAAGTTTATTAAATATTAAATATTAGAATATGGATGGAGATTTATTTATAATAAGAAACCGAACCAATAAAGTTGGTGTTTAAAATTCTAAAATCAAGTTGATATTTATAATCATTGAAAAATAAACTTTCCTCCATGTCCAGAGAGGCATTGAATGATAGATCATATCATACCTACCTGATTAGAGGAAGAGCGAGAAGAGATGATGACTCTGATTTTGCTAATCCCACAATGACTGAATGACGAATGCATGATGGGATTGATCAGAAGACCGCCGCTCCAAAACCCTAAACACACCAGATATTTTCTGCCCACAGGCCACTTCTTCCCCCAATTTACTGCGTCACGAGAAATTAAACGAGTCCTACATCATAAGTACGAGGGTACAACGCTGCCATTGATGTTTCACTGCTGTAATGTGGCATGGTTAATTGAAGGAAAAGCACACTTCCATAATAAAAAAGACCAAAAAAATAAAAAAGAAAAGACACGTTTAAAATTTTTAACTTAACTACGAAGTAATCATTCAACCTGGGTTTGGACATGGGTCCCACCCCTTGTACTAGGTTACTAAGTGTGGGATGACGATATTTTTTAGCATAAAATAAACATCACATAAACACAATATTTTATTAACTTTTAACTACTCATCTATGTAACTTGGGTTTGAACGTGGGTCCCACCACCTGTCCTAGGTTACCAAATGTGGGATTCGGACGTTAAATTAAAAATGGTGTTAGAATAGGATATACTAAGATAGTGTTTGAAGCATTTTGTATGCCACCCCAGCCCTAAAGTTTCCTTAAAAAAAGTTTTATTTTCTATTATTTGGTATAATTTTTATTTTTTTTTTAACATTTAGCTCTCATTTTTAAATATTATTATCTTTTACTTTTATTTAATAAATTAGAAAAAAATATATTTTCATGCTCTTACATAAAAATAATTGTAAAATAATAATCCTATGAAAACAATTTAAATTTTATGTGCTCACATCTTAAAAATAATATCTAAAATGATCAAAAGTAGTACTTATATTATTAAAATATAGTAGTTAAATGGTCAAATATATTATATTTGATAAAAAAATATATGAAATATTAATTATTTTTAAATAACTATTTGAAATTTATATTTTATAATCTTAAGTTCCTATTTAATGATTTTTTTATATTAAAATTTAGTATAATATCAAATTAGTATCATAAGATTATTGTTTAAATTAATATAACTTCGAAGATTGACAAGCTACTATATATAATATTATGAAAATATAAAGTTTTAGTTATGTCATTCTGAGGTTATTGTTAAAATTCTTTTTTGAACATTTTTTTGAATGTTTTATTGCTAATTAATGTCATTCTTCATTTCTTAAAGTTATAATTTGTTTTTTTTTTTTGTTTTCGTAGTAGGAAAAACTAATAGAAAAAAGGAATTGTCATTTTGGACGTTAAATTAAAAATGGTGTTAGAATCGGATAAACTAACATAGTGTTTGAAGCATTTTGTATGCCACCTCGGCCCTAAAGTTTTCTTAAAAAAAGTTTTATTTTCTATTATTTGGTATAGTCTCTTCCTTTTTTTTTTCTTTCTTTTTTTTTTTTAACATTTAGCTCTCATTTTTAAATATCATTATTTTTTTACTTTTATTTAATAAATTAGAAAAAAAAATATTTTCACGCTCTTACATAAAAATAATTATAAAATAATAATCCTATGAAAATAATTTAAATTTTATGCACTCACATGTTAAAAAAAGTATCTAAAATAATCAAAAGTAGTACTTATATTATTAAAATATAGTAGTTAAATGGTCAAAGGTACTATATTTGGTAAAAAAAATGCATGAAATATTAATTATTTTTAAATAACTGTTTGAAATTTATATTTTATAATATTAAGTTCCTATTTAATGATTTTTTATATTAAAATTTAGTATAATATCAAATTAGTATCATAAGATTATCGTTTAAATTAATATAACTTCGAAAATTGACAAACTACTATATATAATATTATGAAAATATAAAGTTTTAGTTATATCCTTTAATATTATTATTTTTAATGGACTTAATATTTTTTTTTTTCAATTTGAATCCAAAAAAGAGAAAATTGCATACCATGTATCAAAATATTTTTATGGTAAAAATAATGATGTACTTTTCATATAAAAATTAGCATAAAAACGTCATTAACACTATTTAATTATCCTTCAAAATCTACCTATTGTTACCATTTTAGCATATATCACATAAATTTCATACTATATGACCATAATGATAAAAAATGACAATTAAAAGAAGATTCTTGAAAAAATAAGAAATTTACAACTATTAGGTGGCATTTGTTTGTTTGTTTTTTTTTTACTTAGTTATAAATAGAATTTAAAACTAAATAGTATTTAATAACATTAAGTATTAGTTTGTTTGTTTTTATAATATTTTATTTTTATTAAATATTAAAAAGTAAAAAAAAACAATATATTATTTTTTATTTAAATAAAAAAAGTAAAATATTTTGATTTTTTTTATTTAATAAAAAATTTATAATAAATTATGAAAAAGTAGAAAAATAAACAACTTAAAGTCTAAAACCAAATTATTTTCAGTAACCCTCTTAATCCACTCAATAATTTGCTTAATCAAATTTGATTAATATACAATTTTTTAGGAAATAAAGCATTGAGAAAAAAAGATGTTGAATTTTTGAAAAAATAAAGTACAATATTTTACAAATTTGATTAACATACAATTTTTTAGGAAATAAAGCATTGAGAAAAAAAGATGTTGAATTTTTGAAAAAATAAAGTACAATAAAATTTTATTATATAGTACCTCCAAATTATTATATATAGAATTTAATATTTTATTGTACTAATGCTATAAAGTTATAAAAAGTTGAGATTTAGGTAATAACAAAAGGGTTGGATGCTTAAAACTACTTTATGTTGGGTGGATAATTTCTGTATGATTTAAAAAAGGAAAGAAAAGGGCATGGGCATATAAGGGCAAATACTAGATTTAATGCTGTTGTCAAATATTACTTCACAACAAGGACCATACATATGAGAGAAAGTAAAAGGAGGAGAGACCCTGTGTTTGGCCATAAAAAGGAATTTTCTCTTCTCCAACAGTGGTCACTGCTCTTTCTCTATCTTTCTTTTTCTCTCTTCCAAACTATTGGTGGCTGGGAGCGTGGGGTTTGTGACCTGTCCACAGAACTGGAAGCAACGTAGAAAGGTAAAAATGGAATGCAAATCTAGATAGCCAATCCACTATGCTAGCTCCATCTGTGAAAATTGCAGTGCTGATCAGCCCAATGTCTTTGGAATATTGCTAGGATTTTTCATTTTCCTTCAGCTACCGCCTGGCTCCTTCAACCTTGGTTTCTCATCCTTGTCATATCTTTGGCTTTCTTTTTCTCTCTTTAGGGTTGGTTTTAGATTGTTTGCTTAATTTGGAAATGTGCTTCTCTCTTTTCATGTATGGTCGTTTGTTTATTTTTTCTCTTATCTCACACCCACATTTTTTTTTCTCTCTTTCCAAACCCCCATTTCTTTCTCTCCCCCTCTATTGAAGTCTCTTTGAAGTACCAGTTTGATCTGTGAAGGGTCTGATTTTTTTTCCTTATTTGCTCTCTCTCTCTCTCTCTCTCTCTCTCTCTCTCTACATATAAGGAGTAAAATGGTTCTTTGGTCTGATACGGAGTTGTGTTGATTTTTTCCGTGAAGGGTTTGGTTGAAAATTTTCCAATGCCGAGGCAGAAGATTCAGATCAAGAAGATTGGCAACACAGCAGCAAGGCAAGTGACCTTCTCAAAGAGGAGAAGAGGGCTTTTTAAGAAAGCACTGGAGCTCTCGACACTGTGTGATGCCGAGATAGAGCTTATTGTCTTCTCAGCAGCAGGAAAGCTCTTTGAGTATTCAAGCTCAAGGTTAGTTTTATCATCTTTCCCATTCCTTCTTTTTATACATAGATATATGAATCTCAGTGCATTTTGCAGGCAATCCTAGTACCTTTTCTTTATTTGTTCACTATTTTTTTTGAATCAAGCTCAAACCCTATTTTTCCTATGCATTTGGAAAAGCATCATCAAATCTAATAAACAAATGGATACCCTCCCAAATGCACAGTACTGTCTCAATTATTTTCTCAGAGTGGAGAGTATTCTACTATTTTTCACTGTGTTATGTGTTTCGAATAAAAAAATTAAGTTCAACATCATTCTCTATGATGTAGCTGCTTGTTATGGTGATTGTGCTATCATGATTGTCTTCTGCTTAGCTTAATTTCCCCTCATGTTTTATATATCATTTTCTCAGCTGGTTTCCCAAGATCACCTGACAGAAAAGAGAAGAAAATTTAACCTCAGAAGCATTTTTTTCCCACTCCATTGGAGCAATCAAAGCTTTACAACCAAGAAATAATAATTTATAATTTTCTTTCCTAGATACACACATTGGAAAATAACTATACATGGTACGTTTTCTGTGAAATTTTATTTAGCTTAGGGCAGTGTTTGATCCATTGTTCTTGGGTTCATTTGAAGGCTCAAACTTTTTCAGATCTTTCAGTTTTCCTTACACAGTGGTTCTCTTTCTTGCCAACTGTAAGCATGTGATAATATATGATTTGTGGATCACATGCTATGAATTAATATTCCTTAATAATTAATCATAATCAATAATTGAGGTTTCTTCCAGCTTTCAATTAAATTAGGCATATATCTAATTATTCTAGACTGAAGATATGTTTTTTTTTTTTTTTTTTTTTCTAATTATCATCTTTGTGTTTTGTGTATTGTCCTTCATTTTGACAAGGTGCTGGTTTTCTTCCTACTGACAATCATTAAGATGATTTTGTAAAGAATAAGAGGGATATTTAGGGAGACAGATGGAGCTTGAAAGAGCATCCTTTGTTGGGTAGATGTCACAGAATTATTAGTTGGCTAAGCTAAAATCACAAGAAAACGTGCGTGCACTGCATAAATTATGACATCAATGACCATGTTTTTAATAACATATTCTGCATTGATTCATATGTATATATAATTTGATTTGGGCATGGAATTTGTTTGATGATCTGTTGGAGTTATTAATTCCAATATTTTTCATAGGCCTAAGTTCATATAGCTATAGATTTGTTTACAATTCAATATTAGGTTTTGGAAAATAGACAGGTTCATTGTAATATTGGTCCATGATTAGCTTGGGTTTGACTTGACTTTAAGAAACCTATTATTTTAGTATGAACCTAATCTGAGTTTGAGCACTGTGAGAGGTAAAAGCTTGGGAAATCAATGCCATATTAGATACTGTAGGGCTTTGAAAAAGGAGTTTTACATCCAAGGTGATCTACCACATGGAGAAAAGATATATACATTTATGAACATTTACATACAGTTCTCTCAGCTTTTGATCTATGAACTTTTATTTTTGTAAAGGTAGTCTCCTTACAAAAGAGAAAGTACTACAAATGCTCAACAGTGAGATTACAACATATCATAAGGGATTCATTGCATTAAATCTCATTACTTCATTGTACTACCTTGGATAGATTTGAAACTAGGATGTATGAAAAATACTGAAAATAGCTTCAAAATTTGGCCACACATGCATGGAAAAATCAGTTCAAAACAAAATCAGACAATAAGTACTGCATATATCCAATTACATTCATGTTTGTTGTGTGTATATATAGACTGGAGTGTGCTAAAAGCCTAGGTGCCGTTTGTGAAGTATAATTGCTTGTCTTTTCTCATTTGGTTGATTTAGCAGAGAAGATTTGTGAAGGTAACGGGAAGTTTGAAGCTTTCCTAAACTCTTGTTGTTTAGTTGATGAGTGAAGAGATTCAGAGAAGAAGTTTAACTCAAATTTGAAGGGAAAATTTTCCCTAGACAAGTTAAGCACCATAGTTAATTAGCATAAGGTATATATGCGGAAATGCCTGCTTACACAAACAAAGAAAAATAAAGGAATAATCTCCTCTTTCTTTGTTTCTGTTCCTCTTTCATTTTCCTTTTCTTTCCCTTATTTAGTTATGAACCAAAATTTTCAAACAATGATAAATATTTTCATTTAGATTATAAGAAATTTATACAAAAGGACAACATAGAGTACTACCATTCTGTAAACTGTATTGAGAAACTACATAGACCATCAAAATCATGTGTACAGCACTCTAACAACTGATGATTAATGAGCTTGTTAACAGTCTCTAATAAATAATCATAAAGTTCTTGAGAAAATAACTTGGTAATAGTTTTATGATTTTAATCATTAAGCTTCTAGTAATCACTTTGTATTGAAGCATACAGCTATTGCAGGAAACCTCAAATCCAGAAAATCATGCCAAGCTTGGCTGATTCTGTTACCTGATCAGTCACAAAGTCATTCTCAAAATCCATAAAATCATGCCAAACTTGGCTGCTTCTGTTATCTGATCAGTCATTAAGTCATTACAGCCTCTGACTTCCATTTCAATATTTATCCTAAAGGGCTTCATCACTTGTATGTCATTATAGCCAAAACTATGCATGCCCTACCTTCATTTTCTGTTCTTCTAGTTTACTCATCTTAATTTCTTCTCCTAAACCAATACTTTGGATTTTAACCTCAAAATTTCTTCATTCTTCCTTGCCTTGAAAAATATTTCTCACTCACATCTCCATCAAACTTGAATAGCATATCCACATAGTTTAGAGTGATGGCATCAAGAAAATCTTTTAAGAACATGTCTAACGTACGGCCTCCTTTTCACCATTGCCAACTACTTCATTGCCAACATATTTCATAGAATCAATCAATAAATGACTTGATAAAAATTAGTTTGTGAAGAGTTGCATGAACTTGATCTAGAGTACTTGGGAGCTCAAATTCCTTCAGCATCCCTATGGCAAAAGAGGTAATCGATTAGTCATCCTTTCAGCTGTTATACCAACAATCTGTACCCTCGAAACGCTGTCTTTATAATAAATTAGAAAATCTGATCAAAGGGGATGATGCTGTCCTTCAACTTTGCCTTTGTTCGGTAACAATCATTCATGCTTGCTCTTCCAAATGTTGTTTTTGTTGGCAGCTCAAACCTACTAGATATATTCCAAAACATACATGTGATAACAACTGTTTTGCTGAAAGCTCTTCTACATGATCTTTTGTTAAGTATTGCCAATCCAAAACTCCTACACTAAGGCAACCACTCTTTATCTTTTCTGACTTATTACACTTTTTAGAGCATTAAGAAGTAATTAGCATGCTGTGTGTCTTTGTTCTTATTACAAACTTCTTTACTTACCCAGAAAACTTCGATCTGCTAGCTGTTAACAACAAAAGAAGGGGTTCCTTTTCTGCATCTATTAAAATTTCAGTTGCCTTTTGAAACTCTTAAAATACCATATAGATGCAAAAAGGGACACTACTACTGTCACATGTGAATCAGTTGATGGAGTAGCCACTAGTCACAATTATCCAAGATTTCATAGAGAAGTTATTTGAAAAAATGTCATAAAAATTAGGCATGGCACCACAATTGTTGTCTTTCACCACTCGTATTCAAAAATTACATTGTAGATATTCACACTTAACAAAATAGAAACTTGTAACAGCAAAAATATAGAAACTCCTATTAATAAAGTATAAAAATCTTTTAGTACTCCACTACTTAAATATAGAAACTAAATCAACTACTCAAAATAAAATGTTTTCTTTGACTTTTAGAAAGTAAATCTAATTAT
The DNA here is from genome assembly GCA_946000715.1 of Vitis cinerea var. helleri x Vitis riparia. Taxonomy (NCBI): domain Eukaryota; kingdom Viridiplantae; phylum Streptophyta; class Magnoliopsida; order Vitales; family Vitaceae; genus Vitis; species Vitis cinerea var. helleri x Vitis riparia. The sequence continues at coordinate 11,519,371 of OX253994.1, forward strand.
AATATTTAGAAGCTTTCTAAATCAAGTTTAACTTTCCAACATGTTCCCTTAACTTGATTTATAATTCCAAGTAGCATCCTTAGTCTTCTAAAATTTTTAAACTTGAGAAGCTTTGTAAACATATCCACAATTTGATCTTAAAACTTTGAAAATTTTGATTGCGCTTCATCTTTCACTAAAATAATATCTTGCATTGATGAGCTTGCTTCAATCAAGGAAATCAGGATTTTTTTTGTACATTGCAATAAATGATTTCTTGTTTGCATAATCAATGCCTTGTTATTGCTCATGACTCTTAGCCACCAATTTTTCTTTGTATCTATCTACTTCTCCTTTTACATTCTTCTATGTCTCTTATATTCATCTTATTCTAATTGCCTTTTTCCCTTTTGGAAGAGGTATTATTTCTCATTGACATTTGTCTTTATTGTTTTTATTTTCTCGTCCATAGCCTCTTTTCATATTTTATTTTGAATTGTTTTTTCAAAAAACATTGGTTCACAATTTGCAAAAAGACAAAAGAGGATTAGATTGTTTTGATTTTTTGTTACCTCATAAATCTCTTGTAAACTTCCAAAATGTGTTGTCCTTTTGTTTGAGTTTTTCAATGAAGATGATGTTGCTAGAACTTCAATAATGGAGGTGTTGATGGAGGAGTAACAATCTCTTGCAAGCTTTCTCTAATTTATTCTTCTTCTTAATAGAGGAGAGGAATATCGTAGTTATCTTCTTGAGCACCCTAATTTTATGTTTCATTTTCATTAAACTTGATATCTCAACTAATAATAAAATTTCCATTGTTTGGATTGTATAACTTGTAGTCTTTGGAGCTTTAGTCATAATCAATGAAAATATTTTTTCGCTCTTGTCATTTGATGTAAGTTGCTTTTGATCTAGAACATGAGCATATGCAATACCTTCAAACGCTCTCAAATGTGAAATACTCAACTTTCTTTCATTTCAAGCTTGTTATGATGTTTTATTCCTTACACTTCAATTAGGAAAATGATATAATTAATAAACCACTTTAGCGTGAAATTCTTTAGTCATGTTCTTATTTTTCAATATGCTTTGAGACATGTCAAGAATAGTTTTATTTTTCTTTCAACTACATCACTTTGTTGTGGAGATTATGGAATTGTTAAAGGTTGACAAATCTCATGATTTTCACAATATTCTTCAAATTCTTTTAATGTCAATTTAACTCCTTTATCACATCTCAATGTCTTTATATTATAGCCAGTTTCCTTTTCTACAAGTGTTTTAGATTCCTTAAAAGCATTAAATACTTAAGATTTTTCGTTGAAAAAATTTACTCATGTTTTTCTTCTAAAATCATTAATAAAAAGTAAAAAAATGTTTCTTCTTACCAAAAGTGTTGGATGAATTGGGTTGCATACATCTAATGAATGAGCTTTGAGGTCATTTGCTCTTGTCTTTGCTTCCTTTGAAAAACCTTTTTAGGGATGTTTTCTAAGTAAGCATCCTTCAAATAATTGATTCAAGTGATATATTGAGGCCAATCCTTTCACTAGATTTTCCTTGATCAACAATTTTAAACCTCCAAAATTAGATTTTCAAATCTTAAGTATCAAATTCTAGAAGAATAGTACATTTTAGAATCTGAGATTGAAGCTGCTCGTGGAGCTTTCTGTATTACTATTTGTACTCTGCCTAAATATGTTGTTTGAGAGATGAAATGAGAGGGATAGTGTTGGATTGTGATAGAGTCGAAGTCATTTGAAGTTTCGATAGAGGAAGTCCGAGGGAAGCTGAAAGGTACCATTGTGGAGAGGAGTAGAGGTCTCTCATCTTGGATCCAGTTTGGAGATTTAAGTTTAAGAAACCTTTTGGAAGGATTTGAAGAATGTTGTAGGGAGGATAAGGAAGGAAGGATGGTAAAATTCTGGGAGGAAGAAGGGAGAAAGTTCAGGCCGATTAGGCATGTAAACGGGGTGGGGTGATACGTCTTATGTTCTTTCATCGATTTAGAGACTAAGAGATTTTGCTTAGTTTTCCTTGAATGAAAGGGATTGCTAGGGAGATGGGCCATTCTCGCTGAGAAACTAAGGGCTTTGGGGGTAGTTACTTAAGCTGAAGCAAAGACTGAAGTGGCGGCTTCCCGAGCTAAATCAAAGACGAAAGTGGTGACAAAAGAAGGCAAGGCCAAGAAGTGCCTTGGAAAAACTGTGGAGGATGAGAAAAAGGCTTTTGTGGATGTTGCTAGGGAGTCGGCTAGAAGGATAGGAGATGCGTTATGGCTACAGTTTGGAGGTAGAGAGTTGAGGGGTAGGGAGGACGTGCTGGGTCGGTGCTTAGTCGGTAGATGGGGTTTTGGGTCAGTGATGGAGTGGGAGATGGCCTCTTTTAGGAAATGGGGGGAGCGCTTCTGGAATCTTAAGAAAGGCATGAAAGTTTTGAAGCTGGGAGGAGCTTTCTTTTTGCTGGAGTTTGAAGATGAGGAGGAGGTAGAGAGAGTGTTAAAGAGGGGGACACACCGCTATAAGGATAAATTGTTGCACTTAGAGAGATGGAGTGAGGAGGCAGGATGCTTGTGATTAGGAAGTTCAACAAAAGAAGTGTGGGTGAAGGTGGTGGGTTTCTCGCTTCATGTTGGAGTGGAGAAGTGTTTAAAAAAATTATTGACTGCTATGGAGGTTTTGTTGAGGTGAATGAAGAAACAAAAAGGTTTTCTCAGCTCCAATGGGCTAGAATTTTGGTGAAGACGGGGGCGGGGGGATTTTCTGGGGACTTTGCATTTAGTGGTGAATTCTTATTATTATGTAGTCCAGTTGTCGTGGGAGGTGCCGTTGTGGATTTTAGTACTGGTGCCAATGAATAAGTTGAAAGGGAGAGAGAGGGAAAAGGTTAAGGAAGAGTGGGATGTGGGCTCACGTGCGGGGAGCAACGGTGGTATGGGGAAGGATATTTGGTGTGCAACAGAGATTGATGGGGCAGGTTCAGTTAGAAAGAATAGGGGGAAAGAGAAAGGTGATGGAGATGGGATGACAGTTTTTGTTGACAATTTTTCAGGCTTTGGGAGGGTAAATCGAGAGAAGGGGAGTGAAGGGGTGGGCTTAAGTGAGAAAGGGGGGTCAGCCGCGTTTAATGGATTCAAGCCTGTTTGTGTGGATGCTTAGGCCCAAGGGAATACAGGCCTGTTTCATGAAGGCCCTACAAACCTTTTAAGTTCTAGAATGGGTTGTGCTTTAAAAGAAAATGAGAGGAGCTGGCCCAAGTCATTTTGGGAGGCGGGATTGTCCAGTAAAGAAGTGGAGCGAGTTTTGTATCCAGTTCAAGCCCAAGGGAATACATACCTGTTTTGTGAAGGCCCTACAAACCTTTTAAGTTATGGGTTAGGCTGTGTTTTAAAGGAAAATGAGAGATGAGGGCCTAAGTCGTTTTGGGAAGAGGGACAGTCCATTAAAGGAGCAGAGCGGGTTTCAAATCTAGATCAGGCTTTCTTGGACGAGCCTTTAAAAAAAGGTAGGGCTTCGGTTTTTCGAATGCTATCTAAGGAGTGGTTTGTAGAAGAATTTTTGGTCAGTAGAATGAGCTCTGAAGAGACAGAAGGGGTTTCAGGTAGTTTTTCTCCAGCAGATGCGTGCCTTATGGGGGAAGCTTCTAGGTACTCCTTTTCGCCTTCTTTTGTTAGTGTTTGGGGACAAGACTCTTCTTCTTCTCTTTTCTCTGGGGTGGAAGGGGCTTTGATCACGGTAGAGGAGGGCCATGATGCTATTGTCATTTTGAAAAAAAATGAAAGGGAGCTTTCTGTAAATCCTCTAAGGGTGTAGTTGGCAAAAGAAAGGGTTTTTGAGAAGGGCGATGGTGGGTCTTTCCCGATAAGGGAGGGGAATGATGGAAGGGTTGAGGAAGAAGGAGGGGATGTGGAGTCGTGGAGGTATAGTTATTTAACAAATTTTTGTCATTGTTTGAGAATGCTCACTGAGGGATTTGAAGGTGAGATTCTGAAGCTTTTTAATAGAATGAGGGAAAGAAGAGACCGATTTGAGAGGATAAGCAGAAAAAAGAGGAAATGATAGAAATCCTCTAGATTTGATTGAAAGCTGAAGAAACTTGAATGTTCGATAAATTACGGTGGGTCAGAAGGGGATTAGGGTCATTCAGAGAATGTTTTTTTTTTTTTTTTGATAGATAAAACATAGAAAATTTATTAAAAGAAGGGAGCAAGAAGGCAACCCGAAGCATACAGGGAGTATACACGAGAAACCCCTACACAAAAATACAAGAAAGCAAACACTCACCAACCCTCAATTAGAACCCAACCAATCAACAAAGTTAATTAAGGAACGGGGTTCTCCATCTAAACAAGACTTAGACCAAGAGAAAATATTACAAACGAAGGAGTTTTTCAATCTTTGAATCGACAAAGCCTCATAAAAAACTATCTTATTTCTTTCTTTCCAAACAGTCCAAAATAAACAGAGAGGAGCTGCCCGCCAAGTCTTTCCTCGCTTCTTGTCCACAAAGGAAGCGGACCAACCAAGGAGAGTGTCTCTAACCGTAAGCGGAAAGACCCAATTAACACCAAACAATGAAAACACAAGATTCCACAATACCCTCGCCTTGGGGTAGTGAATAAGGATGTGGTTTATTGTCTCTTCTTCATCACAACACAAGAAACACCTGTTTGCTAAAATCCAGCCCCTCTTTTTGAGTTGATCTTGGGTTAGAACCTTCCCCCAAGAAGCTTCCCAAGCAAAAAAAAACCCACCTTTGTAGGCACACAAGGGCTCCAAATGATTCTCTAAGGAAATGGGACTGCACCACTAGAATCAAGAGTATTGTAAAGGGATTTTATAGAGAAAATCCCATTCTTAGAAGCATTCCACTCTATCCTCCATCCCAACAAAAAGCCTATTTCCTTGAAGGAACGAAAGGAGACTCACCACCGCCTCCATCTCCCAATCATTAAAGGGTCTAGAGAAACAAGGATACCATCCCCCCGCATCCCTCATAGAGTCCTAGCAATCCGCTACCCACGCATCTTGAGAGACCGCAAAGGCAAACAAAGAAGGAAAAGCCTCACAAAGGGGAATGTTTCCACACCAAATGTCCTTTCAAAATTTCACCTTTCTACCATCCCCTATAGTGAAGGAAACGTTTTTAAACATCAGAATGCCTTCCTTTCTAATTTCCTTCCAAAACCCCACCTCATAGCCCTCCCTAACCTCACGAGAGATCCACCCTCCACCTTCTTCCCCGTACTTCCTATTGATAATAAGCTTCCAAAAAGACTCTCTTTCAGCCGCAAAGCGCCAGCTCCATTTACACAATAGGGCTCTATTGAGGATAGGAAAATTTCTAATCCCTAAACCACCCTTCATTTTATGAGAACAAACCACATCCCACTTTACAAGATGAAGCCTCTTCTCCAACGCACCCCCACCTCAAAGGAAGTCCCTTTGGATTTTCTCAAGCCTCAATCTAACACTCTTGGCTTATGCATCAAGGACATAAGATAGATCGGCATGCTATCCAAAGTGCTCCGAATGAGAGTGATTCTCTCCCCCCCTTTGGAAATGAACTGCCTCTTCCACAAAGCAAGTTTCTTCCTCATCCTTTCTTCTACATCATCCCATACAGCCACCGATTTATGAGGAGCACCTAGAGGCAGCCCCAAATAAGTGGAGGGGAGAGAACCCACTTTGCATCCCAGTTCAAAAGCCAAAACCTCAGCATTCTCAACTCTTCCTACCGGCAGAATTTCACTCTTGTTCAAATTGATGCTCAGACCAGAGATGACTTCAAACCACATTAAAAGCCAGCTTAGAATAGCCATTTGATCTTGGGAGTCCTCACAAAAAACCAGCATATCATCCGCGAACAACAGGTGAGACACTTGAATCCCACTGCCACCCCTACCCCTTAACCTGTAGCCGGTCAGGAAGCCTCCCCTAATTGCTCTGTTAATGAGGCAGCTTAAGGCCTCCATACCTAAAACAAACAAGTAAGGGGAAATGGGGTCCTCTTGCCTTAACCCTCGAGTGCTCTAGAAAAAACCGGTAGGCGATCCGTTAATCAAAACTGAGAAAGAGGCAGTGGAGATGCACCACCTGATCCAACCAGCCCATTTCTCCCCAAAAACCCATTTTTTGCATCACTGTCAATAGAAAATCCCAGTTAATATGATCGTAAGCCTTCTCTAGGTCCAATTTGCATAACACACCAGCTTCATCCCCTTTTAGCAACGAGTCTATGGCCTTATTAGCAATTAACGCAGCATCAAGGATTTGCCTTCCTTCAACAAAGGCATTTTGGGTAGGAGACACCACTTTACTCACTACCTTCTTCAACCTATTAGCTAGGACCTTGGTGAGAATCTTGTACAGACCACCCACCAAGCTGATGGATTTATAATCGCGTAAATCATCAGCCCCGCTTTTCTTAGGGACTAAAACCAGGAACGTGGAGTTCAGACTTCTAACAAATTTCCCCCTCTAAAAAAAAAAATCCTTAAAGAAGCCCATTATTTCGTCTTTAACAAATTCCTAACAAAACTGCCAGAAGGCAATGGGGAATCCATCCGGGCTATGAGCCTTGTCCCCATTCAGCTCTGAGAGGGCCAGATACACCTCTTCCATGGAGAACATCTCCTCCAGCCTGGCAGCCTCCTGACTCCCAATTCTATCAAACTCCATATTGCTCATACTCGGGTGCCAGCCACCAGGATCCGATAATAGTTCCTGATAGGCCCTCACCACTCCCCTTTGAATTTCTTGATCTTCTGAAAGCCAGTTACGATTGACTTTAATCTTTTTCAAACAATTCCTTCTACTGTTAGAATTTGCCATCTTATGAAAGAATCCCGTGTTCTTATCGCCTTCCTTCAACCATGTTTCTCTTGATTTCTGCCTCCACGAGATTTCCTCCATAATCGCCCACTTTTTAAAGTCCTCCCTGGCCTCCTTTCTAGCCTCTAACTCCTGCTCGTTTAGAACTCTCTGCCTCTCCTGATCATCCCACAAAGAAACTTTGTCCAAAGCCATCCTCAAGTTCACCCCCACTTTACCAAACACTTCCTTATTCCAATTCTTCAGCTTAACTTTTAAGGCCTTTAGTTTTTCTGAGAGGACAAAGCTATAAGACCCATTGCAATTAAAACCTTGCCACCAGCCCTTAAGAAGCTCCTTAAAGCCCTCATCCTTCAACCACATATTCTCAAAACGAAAAGGAATTGGACCTCTCCTCACCCCACTTCCATCTAACAGAATTAGGAAGTGGTCAGACACAGGCCTTGGGAGTGTGCATTGAAACACCCCACTAAAATGATTTTCCCATTCCTCCGAAATCAGGAAGCGATCCATTCTTGACCTGGAATGGCCATTCAACCCTCCACTCCACGTATAAGGACCCTCCTAAAGAGGCAAATGTCTTAAAGCCGACTCATCTAACACCTCGGAAAACCTTCTCATGGAACAGGACAATCTTCCTTCTCTACTACGTTCACTGGCAAATCTAATAACATTGAAGTCCCCACCGATACACCAAGGATCAAACCATAGTCCTCGAATGGCACCTAACTCTTCCCAAAAAAGTTCTCTATATCTTTTCAAAGTAGGTCTGTAGACCCCTGTAAAGAACCACATAAACCCATCCTCGCAGTTCTTGAACCGACATAAGATTGAGAAAATTCCCACTTCCAGGCCTACTAACTCTAACACTCTCTTATCCCAGAAGACCACCACCCCTCCAGCTGCCCTCCTTGCATTCACAGCTTCCCAACCTAAGAATCTTCCCACACCAAGACCGTGTATAACCCTTTGGGTCATTTCTTGAATTTTGGTCTCCTGCAAGCACACCACATCCACTTTTTGCGACCTGATTAGGGCCTTGATTACCTTCCTTTTATTTCTGTCATTAGCTCCTCTGACATTCCAGGATAGAATCTTTAGCTTCATCTAACTGTCGAGATTCTAACCCCACTTTCTCTGACCAGAGAATTCTCCTTTCTCGCCCCATTATAATTAATAGACCACTCAAATTTTTTCAACTCCCGGTCAAACTTAGTGGTCCCTGACGAGCCCTTCTTCATATTTTGCTATCTTCTTCTCTTAGTCCTTAGGAGCAAATTCAGGATTTCGCCTTCAAAACTTTCTGTTGAGAAGCCCAAAAATTTACTAAACCTTGCCAGGCAACTATCGTCCCAACGACATCCATCTAGGTCCTAAAGCAACCCCTCAAACTCCCCTTCCGCACCTTCTCCAGCCACTGGCTTCTCTCCCTTAGAGGCTAGCACCCCATTGCTATCGTCAGCCAGAATGATGCTCAACGGAGTCTGCTCATCTTCGTTAACCACGGAAGCCGAACCTCCGAAAGACCCCTCATTCAACGTAACCCGTCCGAAAGAAGAAGGAGAAGAAGAAGAGATATTCTGGCCCCCCAATCGAATAAAACAAAGATCGACATACCTGGATGACTCTTAGCAAAGCGCTTCGTCAGTCAAGTGTCCTCGAACCATCAACTGTGAGGAACATAGCATCGTTGAGTCTCTCGGCAGCCCGACAAGGGGGTCGACTTCTCCGCTTGCGCCTCGACTTGCACCCCTGATTTTGGATGGCGACTGCATAACATGAGTCTTAGAAGGAAAGATTGGGGACTCGTTCCCGTAAAAGGCCCCTTCTCCCATTGCGACAGCTCGAACAGGCCCATAAGCCTCACCTGACACCCCCTCTCTGATACTTAAGGGGCCTTTTAGGTGACTGGGCCTTAGATCCCGGCCCAAAACCACCCGACTTGCAAGACAAGGGCCTTGGGCCTCCCCACAGCTTAAAGTTGAAGGTTCATAGCTAGGCCCACTATAAGGGCCTACCAGCCCACTATAAGGGCCTACCAGCCCACATCCAAATTCGTCCAGACTGATGGGAGAGGACTCCCAACCCCCTCTCACTAGGTCGGCTGGACCACCAGCCCATCTTCTCTCAACAGTCTCTTCTGCAAAGGCCTCACCAGAAAGCATGAATGGTTTTCCTCCAGCGAGCGCCATGTCTTGTACCTCTGCCTGCAACCTCAACTGCTCCACCCGATGAGACTTAGCAGCTTCTTCGCCTATCCTTAGCCCTCCCTTCCCGGAGGAGCTTCTCGCCTGCACCACCTGCGAGAACCAAGGTGCAGATTCCCACCACAGTAGGAGAGAAAAGCAGCCCGACCCCAAAACTATATGAATAGAGTTAGGGACCTCCCAATCCGCACGCTTCACCAAAATCCTAGCCCATTGCAACTCAGACATGGATTTGGTTTCTTCATCCACTGCTATAAATCCTCTGCACCCATCTCCAATTCTTTTGAACACCTCAAGACTCTAGAAATGGAGTGGGAGCCCGACTACCCTTACCCATGCCTCTACGACATTGGAGATCTTGCAGGAATACCCCACCTCTGGGTTCCATCTGTCCAAGATAAGACAATTTTCCTTAATGTTTCTTTTGTCTCTGGCCAAAACACGCTCAGCCTCTTGAGCCAGCTCAAAATCAAACATCATAATACCCCTGCCTAATACAACAATCGTCATCTTCCCCTTAACCTCCCAATTCTGACGGGTCCAGCTCCTAACGTAATCCAACTCAGGTAATGGAGTTGAGATAGAACCCTACCTCCCTATCATGCAATGTCTCAGTTGCTCTAGTCTTCCACACACCTCTTTTTCCCCTACCTCTAACCACATTGACTCACCTGCCCTTCTCGGGGTTGACTTAACAGCATCTGCAAAAGACATCGTTTCCACCCCCTTTTCCTTCCACTGAACCTTCAGGACTCCCTTCGGCTTCAACGGAGCCTCTGGCACATTGGTGAACTTTAAACCTTCTGACAGGATCATTCCAAGACCTTTCAACCTCACGGCTAAAGAGTTCCAGCCACTGGCTTGACCCTTCCTTTCAGGGAAAATAATGTTATATCTTTTAGCTTCTATATCTCGAACAGAGCATAGGATGAACCTCCTTGCCTTGTTCAACCGTCGCTCCATTCTAAACTTTCTGTTTCCCTCCATCCATTCAATAACCCATCTTTGATCATCAACCTCTTTACAACATGTTTCAACGCCTTCCAAAGTCAACGAAGACTAGCCTCCCCATATCTAATCCAAGAAACAAAACCCTTGCTTCTCTCTCATATACATCATTTCAGCTTTCCACCCGAATCCTCAACCGCAATCTCAAACAATTTAGACTCCACCTCAAATCGACTTCTTCCTCCCCTAAGCATCCTCAGTAAAACTTCTTGTAACAGTTAGAACATATTCGGAGAATGTTAGATGAGGCTTCAAATCCTTTCGTGGAATGTAAGGGGGGGCAAAAGATAGAAACAAGAGAAAATTGATAAAGGATGTTATTAAAACTCAAAAGGTGGATTTAGTGTGCCTCCAGGAAACAAAAATTCAGGAGATGACTAGTAGGATTGTGAGAAGTCTTAGGGTAGGAAGATGTTTGGAGTGGGGGGCTATGAATTCAAAGGGTGCGACAAGGCTGGTGGTGGTGTTGTTCTGGGATAATAGGGTGTTACAGATGGTGGAGATGGAGGTGGGCAAATATTCAATCTCTTGTCGCTTCAAGAATTGTAAGGATGGTTTTTTCTGGATTTTCACAGGAGTGTATGGACCCACTGTGAAGTTGGAGAGAGAATATTTTTTGAGTGAGCTAAGGGCCATTAGAGGTTTGTGGAATGAGCCGTGGTGCATAGCAGGAGATTCTCAGAGGTGGTTGAGGACTAAGAACTAAGGGACTTGCCTCTTCAAGGGGGTAGTTCACTTGGAGTGGAGGTTTTAATAATCGGTTAAAGTCGAGAATTGATTGGTTTCTCATTTCTGAAGATTGGGAAGTTCACTTTCAAGGTGCCATTCAAGTTGTTTTGGCTAGGCCTGTTTCTGATCACTTTCCGATTCTTTTTGATGGGGGAGGGATGAGGAGAGGGTCCATGCCTTTTAGATTTGAAAATATGTGGCTGAAGGAGGAGGGCTTTAAAGAGGTGTTGAGGAAGTGGTGGAAGGGGATTCGGGTTAGCGGGTCAGCCAACTTCTTTTTGATTGAAAAATTGAAGGTCTTGAAACCGATTTTGAGAAGATGGAATAAAGAGGTTTTTGGTAAGGTTGAATCTAAGAAGCAGATTGCTTGGAATTTGATGGATTTTGGGGACAAGGAAGAGAGTGTTCGCTCACTGTCTATGGAAGAAGAGGAAGCTAGGAAGGACATAAGAGAGACTTATAAAAAGTGGGTCCTTTTAGAAGAAGCATCGTGGAGGTAGAAGTCTAGAGAAATTTGGGTGAAGGAGGGGGATAGAAATACAAGGTTTTTTCATCAGATGGCTAATGCTCATAGAAGAAGGAATTGGCCGGCTAGAGTAAAATTGAATTGGAGGTCGCTCATTGAGGAAAGTGAAATTAAAGAGGAAGTGAGCAGAGCTTTCCAAGGTCTGTTGGCAGAAAGCCCAATATAGACTGTTTGATTTTTGAGAGGTTGGAAGAGTTGGATGTGGAAGAGTTAGAGAAACCTTTCTCGGATGAGGTCTTTGGTGCGCTATCAGGTTTCTGCGAAGAGAAAGCGCTAGGGCCCTGACAATTTCTCAATGGCATTCTGGCGGTTTTCTTGGGATTTTGTAAAGGTGGAGGTGATGAACTTCTTCAAACGGTTCCATGAGTCTGGTAGCTTTGTAAGAAGTCTGAATGCAACATTTCTAGTATTGATTCCTAAGAAAGGGGGGCTAAGGACTTGAAGGTTTTTAGGCCAATTAGCTTGGTGGGAGGATTGTACAAGGAGTTAACTAAGGTGTTGGCTAACAGGTTGAAGGGAGTGTTAGCTAAGGTGATCTCAACATCTCAAAATGCATTTGTGGAGGGATGGCAGATTATAGATGCAGTACTGATTGCTAATGAAGCAATAGACTCTATTTTGAAAAGTAATAGAGAGGCGATTCTCTGCAAATTGGACATTGAGAAAGCCCATGATCGCGTGGACTGGTATTTTCTTTTAGCAGTGTTGGAGAAGATGGGGTTTGGGGAAAGGTGGTGTAGATGGATAAAATGGTGTTTATCCACTGCTAGATTCTCTGTTATGGTGAATGGAAGCCCTACTAGATTTTTTTAGAGCTCAAGGGGTTTAAGGCAAGGGGACTCCCTTTTGCCTTACTTGTTCGTTATTATGATGGAGGCTTTTAGCTGTCTGTTGAAGAGAGTAGTTTCTGGAGGTTTTTTTATCGCCTTGCTCGGTTTAGGGAAAAATGGGTGAAGGGGTCCAGGTCTCTCGTTTATTGTTTGCTGACGATATGTTGATTTTTTGTGAGGCAAAGGAGGAGCATTTGACGTATTTGTGCTAGCTGTTAATGTGGTTTGAGGCAATTTCAGGGTTAAGAGCGAATCTGGAAAAAAGTGAGTTGATTCCGGTTGGTAGAGTTGAGAATGTGGAAGAGCTGGCTAAAGAGTTCTATTATAAGGTGGGAAGATTGCCCTCCACTTACTTAGGAATGCCATTGGGTGCTCCTTTTAAATCTGTTGCCGCTTGGAATGGAATAGAAGAAAGATTCCACAAGAGATTGGCTATGTGGAAACATCAATACATTTCAAAGGGGGGAGGATTACCTTAATTCGAAGTACTTTGTCCGATTTACTGATCTATTTCATGTCTATTTTCCAGCTGCCTAGGGTGGTTAGAATGAGATTGAAGCAGATTCAAAGGGATTTTTTGTGGGGTGGTGGGGCTCTTGAGCAAAAATCGCACTTAGTAAGGTGACCAATTGTTTGTGTAGAAAAAAGAAAATGAGAGCTGGGGGTTAAGAGTCTTGGGACTTTCAATAGGGCTCTCCTTGGAAAATGGGTTTGGAGCTTTGCAATTGAAAGAAAGGCTCTTTGGAACTAATTGATTAGAAGGAAATACGGGGAGGAAAGAGGAGGATGGAGCTCTTGTAAGGCTAGAGAGGCCTATGGAGTCGGTTTGTGGAAAGCAATAAGCAAGTTGGGACATCTAGTGACCCCTTCTTTTGATTTTGTGGTGGGTGATGGAAAGAAGGTGAGGTTTTGGAAAAACAAGTGTTGTGGAACTACCCCTTTGTGCAAGACTTTCCCTTATTTATTTGCTCTAGCAATTTCCAAAGAGGCTTGGGTAAATGAAGTTTGGACAGCGGGGAGGGTAAGTTGGAGTCCTTGTTTCAATAGACCTTTCAATGATTGAGAGTTGGAAGAGGTGGAAAGGTTTTTTGTTGCTTGGATGGGAAGAAGGTTAGTGTGGATGAGGAGGATAGGGTAAGGTGGATGGATTCAAAGGATGGGGTTTTTTCGTTAAAGTCTTTGTATAGGGCCTTGCAGCCGGTTTCTCTTGTTTCTTTCCCTTCGAAGATTATTTGGAACTCTTGTGTGCAACCCAAATTAAGTTTCTTTGCTTGGAAGGCTTCATGGGGAAAAGTTCTAACCTTGGACCATTTGCAAAAGAGCGGTTGGGCTTTGGCTAATAGATGCTTTCTGTGCCAAATGTTTGAGGAGTCAATTGATCACCTTCTTCTTCATTGTGAGAAAACAAGGGAAGTGTGGATGTTGCTCCTTTATTTCTTTGGAGTGTCTTGGGTGTTTCCTTTTTCGGTAAAGGAAATCCTTTTAGGGTGGAGGGGCTCTTTTATGGGTAAGAAGATGAAGGAGGTGTGGCAAGTGGGACCGTTATGCTTGTTTTGTGTCATTTGGAAGGCAATGAATAAAATTGCTTTTGAAGATAGCGTGCTATCCCTCCAAAGGTTGAAAGCTTCTTTTGTGTATTTACTTTGGTCGGAGACCAAATTGTGGATAAAAGATGGTCCTTCGACCTTAATAGATTTTGTAGATTGGGTGGGTTTGCGATGAGGGAGAAGGTTTTTTGTTTTTCCTTCTTGTTTTGGGTCCAATTGTAAGGAGGCGAATGTCTCTATACTGTAATTATATGGGTCGCTATTTTAGCGCCTCTTCGTAATACAATTCTTTTGCTTAGGTATGAAAAAAAATTTCTAGAAGAATCATTGACATAGGATTTTAGATATTTTACATCATTTTGAATGTTATTAAAAATATTTTATTTTTTATCATAGACACATTAATAATTAAATTGGCATGCTAATTTCTTATTGAGAGACTTTGATTTTTCACATGAATATTATATTCATTTTTTTAAGAGTTGACCTAAACTTAATATATTATTTTTCATGTTGGGCACATGGTAAACATTTGAGATAAATTAATGTTTTTTATGTTTCAAATGAATTAAGATTTTATCTTTACCGTTTACCAAAATTTTGGATGCATCTCCAAAATAAACATGGCAAATTTCTTATTCATTAAGTTCCACAAACATATTTTTGAATCCACACTTATGATTGTTTGCTTTGATGTCAAGATATCATGTGTTTTTCTCCTCACTTTCTCTTTTATATGCCAATAATACAATAGCTTCTTGTTGATTTTTCTTTTCAATATAGTTGATTTGCCTTTCCTTATTGTTAGTGGCACTTCTATATTCATAAGCATAATGACCTTATTTTTTATAGTTTTAACATTGGATTTCTGATTTATCATTCTATCGCCTTTCATTTTGTCTTGAGTTGCATCATTTTTCATTCCCTCTTGAGGAATATGAGTTTTGGTTTGTTCCTTCATGTTTGATGAATGGAAACCATCTCTTCCTCTATTGCCTTTATCATGTCCACATTGTGTCCACAATTATTTTGACTTCTTTTATTAAGATTTTCTTCATGCTCTTTTATTGATTTCTTTTATTAAGAGTTGATATAAACTTAATATATATTTTTTTTCTTGTTAGGTACATGGTAAATATTTGAAATAAATTGATATCTTCTATTTTCAAATGAATTAAAATTTTATCTTTACCTTTTATTGAAAATTTGGATGCATCTCCAAAAGTAACATGGTAACTTTCTGATTCATTAAATTCCACAAATCTATTTTTGAATCCACACATATGATTGTTCGCTTTAATGTCAAGATACCATGTGTTTTTCTTCTCATTTTCTCTTTAATATGCTAACAATATAGTAGGTTCTTCTTGATTTTTCTTTTCAACATGGTTGGCTTGCCCTTTCTTATTGTTAGTGGCACTTTTATATTTATAAGTGTTATGAACATTGTTTTTTTTTTTTTTTTTACAATTATAACATTAAATTTAGGACTTATCATACCTTCTCATCTCATTTGTCTTGAGTTGTGCCATCTTTCACTCCCTTTTAAGTGATATGAGTTTTGGTTTGTTCCTTTATTGTTTGATGAATTGAAACCATCTCTTCCTCTATTGCCTTGACCACATCCACAACTATGTCCATGATTATTTTGACTTCATTTATTAAAATTTACTTCATTCTCTTTTATTATAAGTTTTGTTTGGAGGACCTATTCTAATTTTTCTTTGTTCTTCTTTTTCAATCTCTCTTCATAGACTTGTAATGATATTATAAGTTGATCAATGGTCATAGAATCTAAATCTTTAGATTCTTCAATGGCCGAATAATATATATAATCAAACTTTAAATCTAAAGATTAAGGTATTTTTCAATCACATGAATGTCGTTTAAACTTTCACCTTAATTTTCCTTTTAATAAATTTACAATAGTCAATACTTTAGAAAAAATAATTGGAGATTAATTATGATACTTTCATGTACAAACATTTAAGTTCTCCTTTAACAGTTTGAGCACAAACTTTTCACACTTTATCTACTATATTTTGTAATATCTCTCTTGCTTCTTTGGAGATGCTTGTACTTAAAATCTTCTTAGAAGTAACTATATCCATTGCTTCATAGATGATGGTGAGAGCTTTCTTGTCTCTCTTTCTTATATTTTTCAAAAAATCAGTTTGATTTGGGGATAGAGTGGTTTCATTTGATGAATTTTTGTAACTTTTCTCCACAACCTCCCATACATCTTGTAAACCAAACAAAACTTTCATCTTGATACTCTAATTATCTTAATTGTTTTTTATGAGTTGGGGACTTGAAATGGATATATTCCACTTGCTATCTTTTTTGTATGACTGATACCAGTCTCTTGATGTGATAGTGTTGAAAGAGAAAAACAAACAATTACATAAAGGAAGATAAAAAATAAAGGAGAATTACAAATTTACCGCCTTCTACCACTTCTGTTTAAATGTTACATAACCTTTTATTTATATATACTCACGTTTAACAAAATAAAAACTCCTAATAATAAGAATATAAAAATAAAAACCTTTTAAGATTCAACTACTTAAATATAAAAACCAAATCAATCACTAAAAATAAAATGTTCTTTTAACTTTCAGAATCTAAATCTAATTTTAGCTTTTAGAAACTTCTTAAATCAAATTTAACTTTCTAACACTACTTTGGCATGTGAATTAGTTGATGCAGTAGCCACTTGTGACAATTATCTAAGATTTCATAGAGAAGTTATTTGGAAAAATGTCACAAGAATTAGGCATGGCACCACAATTGTTTGTCTAAACATTCTTATACAGAATGAGTATTCAATCCATGAGGAAAGGTGATAATTAAGAAGCTTTTTCTGGTCTATTAATTTTCTACTAAAAGTGCTAATCTTATTCATTGTGGAACCTGGGGGCCACCCCTTATAATCTGTATTGTTTTTAATATTGTATCATTTTATTGAACAATATTACTCATACATCACTTGGTTTCATCCACTGGAGACACAATTCAGATGCTTCCACATGCTTTTGTTGTTTAAACACAAAGGCTGAAAGCATCTTTTGCAAATCCTCTTCAAGATGATGGTGCTGTGAACTATTGCTCTTTCATTGCATGTGAAATTCCTTATCCCATTTTGCATTTGTCCTATGGGTACTGCCCATGCTGTGCTTTAAGGTGTCTGCTAATTTCCATGTCTTCATGTTATGGCTCCTACTGCTTTTATTCTCTAAACTGATGAGTCGCATGAGATGTTATAATTTGGATTATATTAATTCTAAATAAAATTTTGTCTTCTCCTAATCATAATTTCCAATTTATCTGATTTTATTTATTATTATTTTCAATTTCTTATTGAAGGAGAGAAATTATGCTTTGCTTAATTCTTATTTCACTTACCCAAAAAATTTAATTAATTAAATTGAATATTCGCATAATTGATTTGTGCAAATAGTGTGTATAATGCTATTTTAGTGAGACCAAGCACATAAATGAGTTCATATATAGTGGATTTATTTCATTACAAAGAGGTTAATATTATGAGTTCTATTAACTAAAGCATCTAAATATTGGAATGTAGTGTAGATCTATGTGTAGAAGAATATGATTAAATTTGGATGGCATTACATGTAATTTATGTGATTTAAATGCTTATGCTTGGGGATAAAAATATTTGCAGTTGTTCTAAGTATTTATAATTTACATCTATCTCACCATGATTTATATGAGCTAGGGTTTTATGTGGTACTTGAATTTCCTCACTATATTCTGATTATTTGCAGTTGTTTACTTCAAACTATTTTTTTGATGAGTAAATCATAATTGCATTAAAACAGAGGCCAAAAGCTACAAAGCATAAAGGGGGTTGTTTACTTCAAACTATGATTGTACAATATTTTCTATTTAACATTCCTTAAAATTACCTCGGTCAGATCGTAGAAATACCCTATCTTCTATTTAACACTCATGCATGATCATTCTGAACAATGATTAGTAATCTGTCGGGGCTCACTGCTATCACTCTTGTTGTTGATCCTTCACCTTGTACCTACAAGTTATCCATCTTGTTAGCCCCCTCGCCAGTAGACCACAAGACAAAGGTTGCAAGCCAAAGGCTATTTTTCTATCAAACATACTATATACTCCTTTTGCATTTCTGTTCATTTGTATGATTAACCCACAGCTTGTATTTCCTGGATGATGTCTTCCATGCATGATTTGAATTTCAAGACCTTCCTTTGT
This sequence comes from Vitis cinerea var. helleri x Vitis riparia, assembly GCA_946000715.1. Classification (NCBI taxonomy): domain Eukaryota; kingdom Viridiplantae; phylum Streptophyta; class Magnoliopsida; order Vitales; family Vitaceae; genus Vitis; species Vitis cinerea var. helleri x Vitis riparia. The sequence goes on from OX253994.1 coordinate 11,537,281, forward strand.
ATTAGAATAACATTGATGTTTGCCCTAGCTCATCCTTCGATGAAAATATTTTGTCCGGATGCAGATGAATATATATCCCTCCAGGCCTCAATTCTACAGAAACATTCAATTTAGTTGTTAACCCTTGTATAGTTCTTAATGGGCACTTCCACAAACACCACAAATACCACCCACTTCACTGTGAATCAAACGTTGAGCCCTTCCAGTTTTCATCAAGCATCTCAACTCTTTACAGAAATTTGCAATGACTGATCTTGGAGACAACCTTTTTCCCTTGGGGATTGGAGGTCTAGCTCTTTTGGTGATCCTATTTCATCCCAAGCCAAGTACACCAACTAAGTCAGATGAACTTGCCAACATAAAATGCCCCCCAGACAAATGTTATTTCGTAAAACATCAAGCTTGCTTATGTTGGCCACTTTTTAAGACTTGTCTTTACTGCTACCATTTGTTAGAGTATCAGACTGACACTTGCAAAGATTGCATGCAAACTAACTACTTGTACATATGCTTTGACATTGTCAAGGAAGTCATAGTTAGTTCCATAACAAGTGTACATTAAGACCTGTAGCTGTTAGAGACTTATTTTCTTAATTTGTACTCTCTTTTGATATTCTTGTTCAAATTTTCTATAGGAAATTGTAATAGCCCATCTACATATGATGTTTGTTTTTTATTGTAAATGTTGTATGTTATTGAGGATGTGAAAATTGTCTATAACATCATAGCAAGGTTTATTGAATTTTTTTGAAGTTTTGAATGGAAAATTGAGTTTTTTGGTTGTATGCCTAAAATTTGTTTATTACATCAAGAAAAGGTTAAGGTTGTCGGCAATTTCTTCTTTTAATGGGCCTCTTAATGGAGAATTGAATTGTTTCCTACATAAGTGCTTGCCGAGACATGGCTTGTGCTACTACTAGTCTTTTGTATGTATAATGAACCTTAGTAACCTTAGGTTAATCAGAAGAATATGTACTGCAAAAAGATCACATTACTTCAGTCAATGTAGTTGGCTGTACTGGTAGCACAAGTCCACCATCGTTTTTGATCTTTAACTTATAGATGGAATCATCTCCAAAACCTAGCCTGCAGCAATGAACTCTTACATGCAAACAAATTAGTTTTCACACTCTGGTATAAAGAGTCTTTTAATAGAACATATAGACAACGGCTGGATAGGACCTTTGATGAACAATTTTTTCATGCATTATTCATAAGTAAACTACAACTAAGAGAAGAGCTGCAATGAGATAGCACTAAAACACATGCTGGGAAGCTTCAAGGGGCTTTTTAGCTATATTCTGGCCTCTAAACTCAAAGCCTTGGGGATGGACCTAAAAGCTTGGAACAAAGAGGTTTTTGGTAGTGTCGTAGTTAGGAAGGAATTGATGTTTTTTGAATTGAAAGGAGAGGTAAGCTACGCACTTTGTTGAAGAGGATGAAGCTAGAAGGGTGGTAGTGGAAGAATAAGCTGGCTATGCTGGAAAAAAAAAAGAGAAAAAAACATCTCATAGGCAGAAGTCTGGAGGTTTTGGTTGAAGAAGGAGAATAAAAAGACCAAATTTTTCCCCAAAATGGCTGATGTTCATAGAGGAAGCAATTACATGACTAGAACAAGAGTGAATGGTTTTTGGCTCATAGAGGATGTTGAAATTAAGGAGGTGTCTAATTCCTTTCAAAGTATCTTATATAATCTAGGGGATTAGGGACCTAGTATCAATGGGACGTCCTTCGATTCTTTATGGATAGAGGATTCAGGGGGTTATAGCTGTCTTTTCATGATCAGAGGAGGATGTCTTCTTTCACTTTATCCTAGTTGTTTAGGGATAAATCTCCTGTGCTGCAAGAGAGATTTCGCAAAAGGCTAGCTATGCATAAACAAAAATTCTTATCTAGCATGCTAATTTGTTTATGTCATAGTTTGAAATTCCAAGAAAGGTAAGTTGAGACTTGGGAAAATTCAAAGAGATTTTCTTTGGAAAGGAGGAGCCCTTGAGAAAAAGTTTCACTTGATAAAACAGTCGATTGCTTGCATGAAAAGAAGGAAGATAGATTCAGAATTAAACATATTTGTCCTTAGCAAGACTCTTCCTAGTGAGTGGAGCTGGTAGTTTACTTCAAAAATAGAGCCCATATGGAAATGAGTTATTATTAGGAAGTCTAGGAAGAAGTTGGTTGTTCGTATTCATGTAAAGTGAGGGATGAGTTTGAAGTAGGGTTATAAAAGGCAATTAGGATGGATAGAATATTTTAAAATTTTAACTAGTTTGAGATGTGGTGTGGTGATTCCGCTTTGAGCACTTATTTTTTCTCACTATATGCCATAACCAACTCAAATGATTCCTGGATTTCAGGTATGCAGAGATGTTGAAGAATTTGCTGCTTGAAATAATTCCATGATTGAAAGTTGGGAAAGTATCAAAGACATTTATTTGGTCTTGCAAGGGAAACCAATATGAAGGGATAGTGAGAAAAAGGTAGTTGGGGTAGATTCAAAGAGCAGAATTCTCAATCAAAGTCTCATATTCTTTTTTTGAGTTTAAGGCAAAATAGGGTTTTCATATTAAATAGTTTGGAATTCTTAGGTTCAGATGAAAATAGGGTTCTTCAATTAGGAAATAGCTTGGGGGAAGATTGTGACCTTGGATCAGTAAAAAAAAAAAAAAAAAAAAGACAAGGGACCTTAATTAGAATAAGTTTTATCTTTGCAAATATGAAGAAAAATCATTTTATCACAATCTCATTCAATATTAATTGTACTAAACCAAGATTCTTATGAAAACTTGTATTCTCTTTGTTGGGTAGAAAGTAGTTGTTGCCTTCTCTTGTAAGAGAGATTGATCTTTTAAATTGGTATAGAACTTTTGCAGGGAAGAAGAAAACGAAGGCATGGAGGACTGCAATTTTTGTGCTTAATTTGGACATTTTGAAAGGAGAGAAAGCAAATTATTTGAAAGTGTGGATCCAATGGACCAAGCTCCCAAACTCTAAATTTTTTTCTACTCTTTTACTCTAGGCAAGAAAGTACAAGAAAGCTTATAGATGAGACTTCATTGTCCATGATAAGTTTCGTTGATTGATTTGTTACTTAGCAAATGGAGCAAGTTTTTTTTCCTCTTTTTTCTCTTTTGTTTTGTGGCTATTTTTTTTTTTTGTTGGCACCATTGTATTTGTCTTATTTACTAAATGTTGCTATTGATTTTTTTTGTCTAGAAAAATATTAGCATGAAAATGTTATAAAGTTATTGGAAATGTTTATATAAATATTTTAGGTTATGCGAGGAAAAAGGTTATGAGATGAAGATAGATTTATGAAGATTATACTATAAAGCAATGAGCTTATGGTTCAAGGTGTAGATTCAAGGAGTAGAAAAACGTGGGATGTTTCAAACCCAATATTATTGTTGTTTAGTTTTTATCCTTTATATTATATATATATAATAGAGTGGAATTATCACTTTCATCCATGCATGTAAGAATAGTTGGAAAACCTTCTATATCTTTGCATGCATATTATTTTATCTTTGTTTTTTTGTATCAATATGTTGGGTATTAAAACTATAGCCTACACAATTGGTACAACCAAAATTTTAACTTCTCAAATGAGACTAAAAGGGAAAAGGGAAATTCATCATTTCTCAAGCTCATTTAAAAAATAATGGATCTTATTCTAATGAACATTTCTAAAATTGATTCAAGCTATCAAAATTGTGAAATAGTTTGTATCCTTGTATGTTTTAATCACTTAGATTGTTTGTATGTATATTCAACTGGAGAAAAGTTGAGAATTGGCCTTAATAACAATTAATGACCTGATTGATGGAGAATGATATCTTAACAAAGGAGCCACTGCACATATAGCAAATGTTCTAGTGATCTTAGCCACTTCATGGATAAGGTTTTTCACCTACTTCTTCTTGCTCTCTCCTCAATATAATAGAGAAAATCTTTTATCTGTATCCAATTTTCTATTGATAATAAATGTTTTTTTTTTCTATTGTTATATCTTATATCAACAAGTAATGAGGAGAATTCTGGGAAAAAAATGCAACAAGGAAATCTATGTGTTTGATTGATCCATTTCTTTAATTTTCTTTTAAAAGTAATGTTTGGTTTTGAAAATTTTGAGGTAAAATATAAGAAAAGTAAAATAGAGAGGAGAAGTAGAAAGAAATAAAAAGAAAAAATAGATTTAAAGTCAATAAATTATTTTTATATGCTTTTTCAAATTCATTTAACTTATTTTTCTCCATCATATAAAGATTAAATAATTAAAAATATATGAATTTATAATTAATTTTAATTATATTTGATTTTTTTTCACATTTTTCATAGTGAAAGGAAATATGAGAAAATTATTTTCTTTATCATTTTTTCTTTCCTTGATACTTTTCATGAACCAAACATAGTCTTAGTCTAGGGATGGTGATTTGTGTTTGTGGATTGTATTCATGTCATGTCAAAACTTAGGTATTCTATTACATAGGTCAATCTAAACCTAACACAAATAATAATTGTACCAAAAATATAGACCAAAATGCTATGTAATTATTAAACAGGTAACACAATTGTATAATTCATTTAACCCATTTGATAATCATATATATTTATATGATTTATGTCTTAATAAAACATATTTATAATTTAATTGACATATTTATTTAAAAACAAATTTGAAATGAGGTAAATATGAATTAAATAGTTTAAAAATATAATTAGGTTAATCAATAAGACTGTTAAATGGATCATTTTAGGTCAAATTTGTATTATATAGGTTGATAAAAAAAACTACTTATTTATTAAATAAGTTATATAGGTCAACACAAATTTGACCAAAACCTATTTCTAATCAACCTAAACTTGTAACAATCATGTTGGGTTCGAATCGTACTGACGAATCGTATCATTTTTATTGATGATTTTGTGATTTTTGTTAGTTTTATCCTATGTAACACATATCTAATTTTCTTTTTTGGTTTCTTATATTTCAATATTTTATAGTAGATTGAGATGACCGTATACATTTTTGTTTTTTGGATGACATGTATTTAATTAGTTGTGTGGATTCCTTTGGTTTTTAGCCTTCCTTTTTCTTAACTATGATGACCGCTAGTAATACTCTATGCCTACCTAGTAGCTAGCATTTATCATCAAATTGAAATAATTAAGATGATCAACATATGAACGTGCTGGAGTAGATAGAGCTTTTTTGTAAGAATTTAGGAACATCATCAACTACCAGTCCATCATTCTCCTATTTGAGTCATCCAACATTAAATTGATATGATTTCCATGAGTCTATTCTTCAAATGGGTGCAAATTAACACGATCAACTCAATTAATAGAGCGTAAGATTTTCAAATAATTATGATTCAAAGTTGTGAGAGGAGATTATTGATTCGGAAGATCGAGATACATCATCGGTCTTATCATCTCAATTGAATATTGAATGATATGTAAAGTAAGATAAATAAAATTTAAAAATTAAAAAAAAAATTATATATATAGTTTTAAAAAATTAATTAAAAAATATTACGAAAATTAAAATTGTTTAATATTTAATATTAAAATTGAAAACAAACCTAACTCTTCATTTAGAAAATTCAATTAAAAAAAATGAAAAATTTGGAATTTATACCACAAATATTCATTAGCATTTAAAACACATTAGTAATATTCAATATATATCACACCTATCAACATTTAAAACCGTAAGAGTCCATGAATTCAAATCCCTAATTGTGAAACCCACATGAGAGAGAGAGGGAGAGAGAGAGGAGCATCCCGGCTTGGCAGAGGCAGAGGCAGAGGGCTACCTCTACAGCATACAATGAAGCAAAGAGATAGAGAGATGGGAGACCAGGTTGTCAATGGAAGAGGAAGGATATGATATTTCTCGCCAGTCACCACAATGGCACCACTGACAGGAAGGCATTGCAGTCCATCCATTGTGAGGTTAGCGATGAAATACTCTCAACCTTCCCACATGAGAGAGAGAGAGAGGAGAAACCCGGCTTGGCAGAGGCAGAGGGCTACCTCTACAACATACAATGAAGCAAAGAGATTGAGAGATGGGAGACCCGGTTGTCAATGGAAGAGGAAGGATATGATATTTCTCGCCAGTCACCACAATGGCACTACTGACACGAAGGCATTGCAGTCCATCCGTTGTGAGGTTAGCGATGAAACACTCTCAACCTTTCCTTCTTATACAACTCAAAGACAACCACGGGTTGGATTGAAAAACTTTTCAAAGCCTTCATAGGACCATCTTTTTCATCATGTGTCTTCAATCATGGGTTTTGAGAAATTTTCCCTTTTGAAGATAATCATTGATTTTTCAGATATTTCTCAATTTTGGTTGTTATGCTCTTTTGCTGTTATTTTGAAGGAAAAATTTAATTTTTGAGTAGACGACTTGGCTGATTCCACTCGGACGACATGGCCGAGTACCGAGTCTACCCAAGTTTAATTGATTTTTGAAAATGGTATTGGGTATCAGACTCGACGCAGAAAGGCCAAGTCGTACCGAACTCGGATACTTTGAACTTTGGAAAGAACAGGATAGTTGTGGTGGTAGTTGTGCAATTAGGCGGTTTTACAGTTTATAGTTTTTGATTATGAGATTATATGAGATGTTTGCATGATTTCTAGAGATCTAAGTCTTCTTGGTTTTGAAATTCATAGGACCATCTTTTTCATCACGTGTCTTCAATCATGGGTTCTGAGAAATTTTCCCTTCTGAAGATAATCATTGATTTTTCAGACATTTCTCAATTTTGGTTGTTATGCTCTTTTGCTGTTATTTTGAAGGAAAAATTTAATTTTTGAGTAATGATTTGGCAACTCGGACGACTTGGCCGATTCCACTCGGACGACTTGGCCGATTTCACTCGGACAACATGGCCGAGTACCGAGTCTACCCAAGTTTAATTGATTTTTGACTGAATCTTTATTTAAAATGGTATTGGGTATCAGACTCGATGTAGAAAGACCAAGTCGTACCGGACTCGGACACTTTGAACTTTGGAAAGAACAGGATAGTTGTGGTGGTAGTTGTGCAATTAGGCGGTTTTACAGTTTATAGTTTCTGATTCTGAGATTATATGAGATGTTTGCATGATTTCTAGAGATCTAAGTCTTCCTGGTTTTGAAATTCATCATGGGTCAAATTATGTGACGAATGGAAGACCATTTTCAAAATCCTTGAGGTTGTGTGGATAGTGTTATGTTGCGTGATTCTTATTCTATAGAGGAAAATTTAATCGTTCCCATGAGGAATAGGCTTACTTTATGTGGTTTCAGTGACGTTTTCTTATTGGTAATCTAAGGAACTTACTATCTCAAAGCCAAATTGATTGATTAATTGCATAACATGAAAAATGATATTTACCTAGCCTTAATAACTTGGACTATTAACCATCTTTCAAAGGGTGCCTAATATTTACCTTTTTTTTCCTTGTGTTTTTTCTTTCTCTGTGCTCTACTGTGCTATGGTCATAAGCATGTAGCAAATATAAGGGTCTCATAAAAAACGTCTTCGAAGTTAATAATCTCTTCATCCATTTCAACATCTAATTGAAAACAAAACTCTTGGCACCACTAGAGAAAATCAAACTAGAGTATTCCCACCCAATATCGGGGTATAGGGAAGCAGCCAAGCAATTTGATGATCATGGGATCTGGACACGATAACTGTATTTCCTCAACAGCCTTGTGATGAAAGAGATTATGCAACTCTCACTGCCCACCATATGTAGAAGTTGCATCAGAAGCCTTCTTTTGCTCTGGTCCATGATAAATATGGTACTGCATGCAAAGATTTGGCTTTGTAATATCAGGCTTTCTCACACCTGCATTTCTAGTTTTAGACAATGTCTGTTTTGTATTCTTTTTCTTATACTAAAATGGAAATAGAAGTATTGTATAGAAATTATAATTGAAAACAACATCAGCACATGGCGGCTTTAAAGCAAAAGAATAGATAGAGATAAGCAGACATACAAAATGGCTAGTGGTTGGTACTTCCTGATATTACTTGCAAGTTCACCTTCATATATGTTCTATTCATTTTATTTATCAAGTGAATGTGCCATGCTTTTTGTTTTGAAGTGTGAACCATGTGATTGAAAGGCACAATCAGCATCCACAGACTCCGGAGAAACCAGAGCCACCATCTCTGGAGCTGCAGGTAAGATGTGGCCTCTTCTATAGTCCTTGTGTATATTAAAGTGTTCTCTGTGTTTGGACAACATAAATAAATGAACCGAAACAAACGGAAACCTAAACTTTCTGGATAAAAAAATTCTAAGATCATCAACAGTGTTCCCTTTAACATTTCATTATGGAAGGCATTCGATAAAGTACTTTTTCCTAATGTTTATTTGTCTCATATGTATACTTGTCAGGTAAATAGTACCTCACATAATCTCACCATATCTTTGATTTGTATCTTTACACTTCTTGGTTATTTTTCATTCAAATGTTTTTGAGTTTTACTTCCTAAATATTAGGTCTTGGTGTGTTTGGATTAAATTCTAATAAAAGATTTCATTTTCCAATCTTCTTAACAAAATGATCCAATACATGCATGCACCTAACAGGGGGATTTGAAAAGTCCAATGCAAACCAATATTATTTTGTCTGAAGTTTGGTTCATTGATATCTGAAGCAATTTTAGGGAGATGACTTCTAATTGTCCCTGCAATCATATTACAGCATGGTACTGCAGATGCCTTTCTTGTGAGAAAGGAACAGTGACTGCAAATATAATGCACCTGAAATTGCAACTTCAGACCCTGATTCTATGACAAGTGACATCCAGAAAAGCCCTTAAAATTTCCTCCTAAAGGCGGGTAATGCCTTTCTTTAAACAGGGACACATCCATTCCGGACTTGACTGGAGTGGTACATGATCCTACTTTTGTAAGATCAATTAAAAGTCATTTTCTTGGGAGTTACTTGCAAGAACTTTAAGTTCTGTGCTGGACCATTTTCTTGGGAACATGATCTTTAGCTTGCATAAGACCATTTGGAATTGGTTTTTTGTGGGAGTTACTTGCATGCACCCTAATTTATATTCATAGTGTGTATAAATACTAAAGAATTTTCGATTGGAACTTTTTCTAGCTGGAGAACAGAACCTGTGCAGCCTTGAGCAAAGAAATTGCTCAGCAGACTCAGAGGCTGAGGTATAACAGTACAACTATTTCATTACTGGGATGTACAGTAAAAAGATGCAGGGGATATATTTGATATTATCATACTTCCATTCACTTTCTCCATTACATACCACATTGTGATTCTGAGACATAATCCCATCTGCAACAGGCAAATGAAAGGAGAAGAGCTCGAGGGATTAAAAATAGAAGAATTGATTGAACTAGAGCAATTACTTGAAGCTGGTCTGTGCAGCGTCGTGGAAGAAAAGGTCTGTTTTATTGAATTATGATTATGATATTTTCTGACATACTTTAACTTGTTGAACTTTCTTTTGGTTTCAGGCTGAAAGAATTCGAACAGAGATCAGTGACCTCCAGAGAAAGGTCAAGAACCTAACTTCTAAATTTTCCAAAGCATTCCATATACAAATTTTTAGAGTAAAAGAGAAAACCAAAGAAATAGAGACAAGCTAGTGTCAGGTTTACATTGAAAAGTTTGACTTTGTGATTGGTTCTTAAGTGATGATTTCCACCATTTATGATGCTTCCTGGCTCTTTAACCTTTTGTTAAAAGTCTTAACCAATGCATTTGTTTACGGAAAAAAAAAAAATTACTTTTGCAACTGCAGTAGTGCTAATACAAGTTGCAATAAGTCTATAAAGATCAAGTTTGCTATTGGAAATAAATATTTCAGGGAAATTTGCAAAAAGAAGGTTTGAACCTGGAAACTACAACAAATTCAACATCGGTGAGACCAATAAAACTCAGGAGGGACTTGGGACTTGTTGGATTACGCACTCTGTTTTGACAATAGCTCTAGGAAGGCTCAAGATGTAATTAGATTACACAAACATTTTTTTCGGGATGTCTTGCTTGTCTGTGTACGCAAGCTTTCCCAAGCCCAGGGTTTGCAAGTTTGACACGTCAAAGGCTTCCCAAGTGAAAGGGATGAGCACATGAGGGTCTCCCCTTAATAATTTTAATTTGTTGACAATAATTGTTGAAAAGTACCTGATAAAATTTAGTTAGATGCTTTGGTTAATGAACATCTTAAGAAACAAGGTAAAGTTTTTGCACTTTTTTTAGATTTTATGCAGTCAGGGTCAAGATGCATACTTTTTGCTTTTACTGTGCTTTCTGTAGAAGAAGAGACATGGAAGGAATAAAAGGTATAAAATTCTTTTTTTTTTTTTTTTTTTTTTTTTCATTTTCAGCCTGTATAGTGACCCACATATATACAAAAATTCCTAACAAAAAAATTAGGAACTTTCCTAACCTAATTATACTAGATCCCTTTGATTAGGGTATTGCCTAATTTTCTTCTCAATTACAAAATTATGGTTTTCCTAATTTCATTCTTCCACACTTTCCCTCAAAGCTGGTGAATAGATGTTTTTCATTCCCAACTTGGATGCACTTACTTGAAACGTTGTACTGCTTAAACCTTTTGTGAGTATATCTGCAAGTTGACGATTAATACATACACAAGGAGTACAGATCAATCCACTATCTAGTTTTGCTTTAATAAAATGTCTATCTATCTCTATGTGTTTCGTTTGACCGTGTTGCACCAAATTATGTGCCATGTTAATTGACTAATTGCAGATTTTTTGTTGCAATAAAATCTCATTGGGTCATCCTATTTAATATTCAAATCTTCCAAAGTGATCTTTAACCATAGTAATTCACAAACTCCTTAAGTCATTGCATGAAATTCCATTTTTGTACTGGACCTTGCCACCAAACTCTACTTCTTGCTCCTCCATGTCACCAAATTCCCACTAAGAAAGGTGCAATACCCAATGGTTGATCTTTTGTCAACCACAAATTCAACATAATTTGCATATGTAAATGTTTCAAGTACTAGTCCCAATCTTCATTTAAATAGGATGCCCTTTCCTGGAGGCCCTCCCCTTAAGGTACTATGGCATTGGATTAGCAGTTTGTAGAAGAACCTCTTTTGAATGTGTATGAATTGACTAATCACACTCATAGCATATGCTATATCTGGTCTTGTGTGAGAGATAAATGAGTCTTCTTATCGGATGTTGATACACCTCTCTATTTACCACAACATCTTCCTCAGCCTCTCCAAGCTTATGATTAGGATCTATTGGTGTGCCTGTTGGTTTACACGCCAACTTCCCTATTTGCTTGAGAAGGTCCGTTACAACATTCCTAACTCTTTAATCTCAAACTCGTTGGTCAAGCATTGCCTCAAAGTCTGTCTCTTATTTCCATCATTTCCGATCATGATGATGTTGTCTACATATACTAGAAGGGTTGTAACTCCTAAATTTGAATGCTTGATGAACAATGTATGATTTTCTTGACTTTGTCTGTATCCATATTTTTCATCACTTTAGCAAACCTTCCAAACTACACATTGGAGACTGTTTCAGCCTATATAGAGTTTTCTTTAGTTTATACACGTTTTTAGTGGTTAGGTTATGTCCAAATCCTAGAAGGACTTTCATATAAATTTCTTCTTCTTGATCTCCATTGAGAAATGCATTTTTTACGTCGAGCTATTGTAGATCCCAATTATAATTTATTGCCAATGATAACAAAATTATGATTGTGTTCATCTTGGAAATCGAAGTAAATGTCTTGATAATCCACGTTATATGTTTGAGTGTATCCTTTAGCCACCAATCTCGCTTTATACCTCTCTAATATCCTAATTGCTCTATACTTAATAGTATAAACCCACTTATATCCCATTGGCCTTTTTCCTACAAGCAAATATACCATCTTCTAAGTTTTATTCTTCTCCAGGGCCTCTATTTCTACATTCATGGTTTGTCTCCAATGTTCATTAGATAAAGCCTCAGATAGAGTGGTAGGAATATGAATATGGTTCAAACTTGTGAGAAAACTTTTAGGGGATGGAGACAACTTTTCGAATGACACAATATGGGAAAGTAGATACAAAGGATGTTTAGTGGATTCTCTTGTTCCATTCTTGATGGCAATAAAGAGGTTTTGATATATGGGTTTTTTAGGCTAAAGTTCTAACTCAGTTTGTAAGGGAGTATGAGATACTATTACCTCATTTCCAGAAGCTGATTTAGATTCTTGGACTTATTTAAGTCTAGGGATTGCAACTTTCTTCCTTGAGTACACTTTTCTAGTCATTTGATTCTTGATGCAGGTTCAATGGACGATGACTCAGGTTCGAAGAAGGAAGGTACAAATACTGAATCAGATACTTTAGGAGGGTCAATGAGAAAGGGATCAATGAAATAGGATCCTCGATCATTGTATTCCTTGATGGAATCTTCCACCTAAAGATAAGGTTGGGGAAAATAAGACTCACTTTCATTGAAAGTAACATCAACTAAGGCAAAAATCTTTTTAGATAGTGGATGGTAACACTTATATCCTTTTTGAGTTAAATAATATCCCATAAAAATACATTTGAATGCTCTTAGGTCTAATTTCCCCCTGTTTGAACTGTGAACATGCACAAAGGACATACTCCCAAATACTTTAAGAAGGAGATGGTTCGTAGTTCTCATATGAGGATAAAATAATGAGAGTATTTCCATGAGACTTTTGAAACCTAAGACTCTGGAAGGTAATTGGTTTATGAAATGTGGCGGTTAGAATAGTTTCACCATAATAAGATTTAGGCATATATTTTTGGAACAAAAATGCTCATGTCGTATCAAGAAGGTGGTCATTTTAAATAATTCTTTCCATTAAGCCTACATGTTGCTTGGATATTATGCAATTATCTTGAGTTGTGATTGGTAATCACACTTTTAGATTGAGTAGTGACAACGATAGTTTTTGATATCTTGGGCATTTTTCCTTCTTTTTTTTAGGGAAAATATACAAAGAGCTATTAAGTAAAAAAAAAAAGGAAAAACTCACTAAAGACTACCCATAGGGCTCAAAGAACCATGTTAGCAATCCCATTGGCGTTGATGTGGGATATTGATGGCCACAGCAGCTGTGTTGGGCGTCTAGCACTCTCGATGGTCACGAAACTACGTCTAAGGTCTAACACTCTTGATTTTTGACGATATTTACAGTGCAAGGAACGCTTGTAGAAGGAAAAATCTTCACTTGCAGCAATAGTGAGAAGGAGATTTAGTGTAAGGCGGAGACGTTACACGCAAGGATCCTCATTGTTGGAAGAGACAATGGGGTGACAACAAGGGTTTTGTTGAGGTCTTTGACTATTTTCAGGATCAGTTTTTCTAAGGCTTTGTTTGCAACAATGGCACAATGCAAACGAGAGGCAAATTCTTAAGGTTGAGAATAAAGATCAACTATGATCTCCAACTTGGCAATGAAGGCCAAAACAAAAAATATTATTCTCTTCCCAAATTCATGAGCCTAGAGCTCTAATATTATGTAGAAGAAGAGAGATGGAAGGAATAAAAGGTATAAAATTCTTTTGTTTCATTTTCAGCTTGTACAATGACCCACATATATACAAAAATTCCTAGCTACAAAATTAGGAACTTTTTTTAACCTAATTACACCAGATCCCTTTGATTATAAGATTGCCTAATTTTCTTCTCAATTACAAAATTATGGTTTTCCTAATTTCATTCTTCCACGCTTGTTAATTTCTCTTATTTTCTTTATATTTAATTTTCATGCAGGGAGACCTGCTGCGGGGAGAGAATGAAAGGTTGAGAAAGGGGGTAAGAACTTTAACTATACCTTCTTTTTGCTTTTTATTTTTCGATCTTTTGTGCTTCATGTTTACAAGAATGCTAAACTTTCCTTTTGCAGATGGAGAATATTTCTGAAGCACAACCTCTTCTTCAACAGGGCCACTCATCTGAATCAATCACAAATAATATTTGCAGCTTATCAGATCCTAATCAAGGCCATCACAACTCTGATACTTCTCTCAAGCTGGGGTATGTTTATTTGATATATTTGCATGTCAAATCTGAGATCTTATTTCAATTCAAAACAGTCAGTAGTATTGCCTATGCAGATGCATTTTTTATAGGTAAAGGAACATATGCCCATGCATGTAACTTGACTGCACCGTGAAATACTTTGGAAATCTAAATTTTTGAGATTACTATTATGTTTGGTTCCGGAAATTACCAAGGAAAGAGAAAAAAATACCAAAGAAAATGATTTTTTTTGTGTTTGATTATACGGTAAAAAAATATGAAAAAAATTAAATACAATTAAAATTAGTTAAAAATTTATGTATTTTTAAATTGTTTAATCTCTAAGGTTATGTTTGGTTCTTGAAAAATTTGAGGTAAAATGTAAGGAGAAAAAAATATAAAGTAAAGGGAAATAAAAAATAGATTAAAAGTTGATAATTTTTTTTTATTTACTAATTCAAACTCAATTTATTTATTTTAATTTATCAATATAAAGATTAAATAACTTAAAAATATTTTAACTAATTTTAATTATATTTGATTTTTTTTATATTTTTTATAATACAATCAAACATGAAAAATTCATTTTTCTTTACTTTTTTTTCCTTAATATTTTTTGGAAACCAAATATAAATTATATTTTAGAGTTAAAATAAGTGAAATGAGTTTGAAGAAACATATAAAAATAATTTAGTGACTTCAAATTTAGTTTTTATTTTCTTTCCCTTGAATTTTTCCTCAAAATTTCCCGGAACCAAACATGGTTTATGTCTTTTTTGGCCTGATAGCTGCTTTCACTGTCTGTCAGGTTACCATTCTCCGACTGAATCTGAAGGGGATGGAGAAGCAAGAGGAATGAATGCCCGAGAGAAACGAAGAATAAATAGTGGAGAGGCATGGGGAAGAAACGGCGGAGCTTAATCATTTTGAAATTAAAGACATACAATTTGACGGCGTCTCTATTTCTAATATTTATGCTCTATGTAATCTGCAGCTACTCAGAAGTCAGAACTGCCTTGTTGTACATTTTTAGACGCTTGTCTGTCAAAATGATTTAGCTCCATCCGTGCAATTGAAAAAAAAAAAAAAAAAAAAGGAAAATGGAAATTTGTATGTGGAAGAAGACCTTTAGGGTGTAAGGCTGATGGCATCATCAAGGTGCTCTCTTGGAAAGTATACTTTAGTTGTGGAAGTTTCCAGAAGTTGACTATATATATAAAAATGGAATATTTAAGTTCCATATGAAAGTATATTTTTATTATTAGGAGTTTGTATGGTTATATGTAAATAGGGGTAGTGTAATTATTTCTCTTCATGTGATTGTTGTTTGATAAGCCTTTGAGAGGTATAAGAAAAAAGATCAAGTAGGCAAGTGGAATGTTTTTGTGTTACATCCCTTAACAAAGAGAACTACAAGATTTTGCTTAGTTGGTAAGACGTATGGGAGGTTGCAGGGAATCTACAATCAGGTTACCCTGAAATTAAAATGATTTTTTAAAAGATTCAAGGAAGATAAAAAAAACTCTTATGATACGTCCATGAATGAAAGTTTTGTGATATTTCGTTGAAATATCATATATCGGTGGGGTTCAATGAAAGAGCAATCACTTATTATTGGTTGGGAAAAGTACTGCCAAATTAAAAAAAAAAAAAAAAGAAATATTGCCAAAAAAATCGTGGATATGTAATTTATTTTTTTTTCTAATTTATATTACCCTTTTATTTTATATTATCTTTAGTTTTAATTATTTTTTATATTTATGTCATTCATCCTATTATAAAAAATTACTGTCACTTCACCTTTAATTTTTTTTATATTTATCCTTTTAATTTTATTTAATTTAAACATTTTTATTTTAAAATTTAAAAAATAAAATTTATTCAAAAATTGCTAAAATATAAATTTTTCTTAATGAAGTACTAATATTTTACAAATTAAAATTAATTTGATAAGATAAATTATCGATATAATTTTTAATAATTTTAATTATTTAAATAAATTAATGTTAATAGTAAAAAGTTGTCACCACAAATTTGTAATAAGATTTTAGAAATTATATCTCAATTAAAATATTTTATATAATTAAAATGTAATAAAACATGTTTTAATAAAAGTGATTTTTAATTTTTAAAATAAATAAATATAAATACATTAAAAGAATTCAAGCGTTTTTTTTTCTAAAAAAATGTGATAAATATTATCCTTGATTGTACCTATGTCAATTATATTTACAAAATAACTTTAATATGTGTATTCTTGTTTATTTTATCATTTTTTTGAAGTTTTTTCAACTATTTTCATGAATTTTGAATTATTTCAGTTTCACAGATATTTTTATCAAAATATCTACTGATATTTTATTAATATTTTCGATATATCCATAAAATCTAAGTATTGATATATCCGTATTTACCAATATTTTCATTTATGGTAAGGAAAGTCTCGATAGATTTCAAGTATAAGTACCACCAAATAAGTATATAACATATATTATAAAATACACGTAAAGGAGTCGCGTGAAAAAAGTTTATATTCAAATTCTTAAAAAAGAATTTAAGTTGTATTTGGTTCTCGGAAAGTACTAGGAAAAAACAATGTTAATGAAAATGATTTTATCATATTTAATTGTTTTATGAAAAATACTAAAGAAAATTAAATCTCCATTAATAAGGCTAAGGTAGCTATAACAATTAATTAGGAAATAAATGGATATCAAGGGATAGTCAAAATATGTTACAACCAAAGCATGTATCAAAAGATAATCGAATGAGTAAAGGAGGAAAGGAGTGTACTTGAGCAGCAAGCCGATGTGCTCCCATGGAAAACAAGATTAGTGAACCATAATAAGTATGAAATATCTCATATATCACAACAACAAGGCCCGATCAAGGACAATTAACATCAAACAAAAATTCACTTGCATTATTATAAAAAAAAAAAAAAAACAAATATCATGGATGTTGGGCTTCCACTAAGGCCCAATTTATTTTTGCATGAATTAATTCTATAAATTTCATTCATGCTTATTGAAAATGGAGAAAAACATGAAACTTATTAAAAGAAACAAAGAAAATGCACGTTAGAAGGGAAATTTGACGGCAAAAAGTTTATTAAAAATAAGGATTTTATTGTCTAGAAGAAGTCTTGGATTTTTGAAAGCTGAGATTATTGTAATGGAAGAAGTTTTTGAAAACCCGATTTAAAACATATAATATCACAAGGAAACAGGAATTGTACACCATGAGGAAGGGACCATGCAAGTCATGCAAAAGTGGGGTCTAGGGTGCAAAAAGGCTACATTGTCGGTGTTAGTAGTTGCAACTTCAAGGAAAAGTGTGAACTCCAAAATATTGCTGATTGAACCATTAGTTTATGTGCCTAAGACGCCATTTGCATGTCTATGAACCGAAGATAACTAGTGGTGGTGATGCTCGATACTGATTACTACTCAAAAAGTGCTATTTGATAGCTTTTAATTAATCCTTTTAAACACTTTTGAGTAGTAGTTAGTGCCTTTTAACCCAATTAGCATGTTAAGGCCTCTTTCAATCAATTCTAATCAAATTGTGTAAGTTTGGTGTTTTTGTTAGTATTTTGATCACCAAAGCATTATGAGATTGAGGAGAGTTATATGGAATCCTTGGCAAGCAATGGGAAGCTTAGAGGCATGAAGAATCAAAGCTTTGAAGCACTTTTGCCATAAGCAAAGTGGAAATGCAAGGGGAAGCAAAGAGAATCCAGCCATAAGCAAAGTGGAAATGCAAGGGGAAGCAAAGAGAATCCAGCCATGAAGCATTCTTGATGACAGTCACTGTAGCCACTTTTGGAGCACTTCCTGAAGTCCAAATTATGCATGCTATATGTCATTTGAAAGCTTAGGAAGTCAAAAATCCAATGCTTCAAACCGTGTACGATTTGGAGCTGAAATGAGGAAGTTACAGCCTTTGGAAGATGACTGCTCCAAGTTGAAGGAAGGATTCAGAAAAGTGCTGCGGAATCAGCCTTTTGTTGCGGAATGATTTCGCAACACTTTTGTACAGTGCTATGGATTTCCCTTGAAGCTTCACGCCGCGATGGAAGCCAAACACCACAAGATGGAAGTCCACTTCGCAGAGGTGTTGAATCAGCCTTTTGCTGCAAAGAAATTTCGCAGCCCTTCTTATGCACCTGCGAAATTTCGCAGACCTCATCTTTTACCTGCGAAATGGTCCTTTGTGCTTCCCGATATTTGTAACCGACACTTGGAGATATTTTTCATTAGATTTTTGTTGCCTAAATGCCCAAATTCTCCTTGTATCTCACCAATTATAGGATTCCTTAGTTTTTAAGTTAGGAATTTGGCTAAAATATCCTTGTAATAGCTGTAAATGTAATTTTGGTTTAAATAGAGCCCGAGGAGCCTGTTCTGAGGGTGATGAACCTTTTGTAAAAGTTTCAAAGGAAGAAATACACAGAGCTTGAGCTCTGCTTTACCTTCTCACTTTGATTGTGTTTTTTTATTTATTTACTAAGTTATGCACTCTCTGAGGAGTTTTCCCCAGAGAATGAGTAGCTAAACCTTTTAGTTCCTTGGAGTTAAGGTTGCCGGGAAAGGTTCCAAGTGTAAGAATCAGAAGCTTTGTGGTTTCAGCTATGAATGAAGAGAGAGTGTGTCCCGTGAATGGTTTCTAATGTTTTTAGTTAACTTAAAACGCCTTGGAGTCACCTGGGCCAACACTTGGTAAGGCAAGTGATCTCTAACCATGGAGATGCACTAGTTTACCCCTTGCGAGCCTCTAGTAGGTGACTTGAAGGTAGGATTTTCTAGAATAGCCAACACTTGATAAGCTTTTGGACTCTAAGGAGACATCCATTAGTTATCACTTGCGAGCTTTTGATGGGTAATCCAAGGTTAAAGGTCACCTTGAATGGTAAAGGCTAAGTGAGAGGCTCGAACCATTGCAAGTTGTATCAGTGAGAGAATTAAAGCTGAAATCCAATTGAGGGATGCATTTGTGCAGCACCTGTTAGAGAATTGACTTTATGTTAATTCTCTAATGTGAGGAATTGAACCAACTGACCTGAGCTATGCTATTGCATGAGGAACCTCCCCTGTAAACCTGAATCTCCAAGGAATGCTTTTCTTCTTAAGTAATTTTCATCACTTGCCGTGTTGTTAACTTAAGCTTAACCCTTTTCCAACCAAAGTTTGTGTTTTATTTCTTAAGCTAATCTTGAAATGAAACAGCACCAATTCACTTTGAATTGGTATCATTTTCAACTTGAGTACCCTTCCCAGTGGAACGATCCTAGAGCCACTATACTATAGTAGCTTTTTATTTGCTATCCTAGTTCATGGTGTTATAGGTTAAAAATTTTGTTGATTACTCCCGCCATCAAGGAGCACCAGCTGGACACGAATCAGTTGAGACACCAATTAGGCATGAATCAGATACTGCCCAAGTTCTCCAAACAATTCTACATATGCTTCTTGCTCGGTCTATTTGGATTCTATGAATGACTTTGGAGATAGTTCCGTATGGGTTTGTTTGAGTTCACCGAATAGACTTCAAGATAGCCTTACATCAGTCTATTTTTTGCATTTGGTGAAATGGGCAAATGAGCATGCCCTCCAGATGAGTCATCAGACATTGATGCATTTCCCCTTGACAATTTCAGAAGAAAATCTCGAATGAGACTTTAGTCAATCTTTTCTTGTGTTCTGATTGCAAAGAGTTGTAGGCAAATCTGTCATAGGGATTACCGTGTTTACAAAACCATCATAAATCCAAGAATGTCTACACAGGAATCTCATGCCAAATCATATGAAGAAATATGCCTTCATTTTGAGTGAATCATACCTGAGTCCATTTTGTTTTCGTTTGAATAAGGTATGGATCTTCTAAGACTGTGAAGGGTACCACCTCTTTCTGGATTCTCTTAGACGATGGGAGTCGAAGAGAGACAGGTCTATATTTATTCCAAAATTGATGTCTGTTCTTATTCCAAAACTGATGTCCGTTCTTATTCCAAAACTGATGTCATCTAAATGAATAAACACACACTATGGATTTATACCCTCATGCCTTAGGGACCATACCCTTTGTCTATTGGGCCTCACGAGTCTTAGGCCCATTATCTAAGGCTCGTGATGGCTTTGGACTCTACACATAAGGTGGCCCATAATGTGAAAAACTGATATAAAATAAATAGCAAAGGTGAATAGCTTAGTCATGTACCATTGTTAAATATGTGTGAGTCCATATTTTAACATACCAGTGTATCACTACTCTGAGACAACTTCATTCATTCAATAAGGATATCATCAACAGGAGATGCCTGATGGTCTTTAGTGGTTTCTGCAAGTAAGGTTTGATACGAGGATACTACATTTTTTTCTGCACACTCTCAGATGGGGGTTGACTTCCTTTTTGAAACTTGACATTCCACCATGCAATAACAAGGTTGACATCTTGTAATATCATAGCTCCCACTGTCAGTAATGGTGTTATTGTAGCAAGGATGGCGGTGTTGAAGGCTATTGTAACTGAATCTATGGCAGAATTTGTGAACCACCTGATCCTCACTTTGAGCCGTTGCTCATTTGTTGGCAATCTCATCAAATGTGCCAGTTTCCTTGCTATATGATCAAGAGAGGAACCATTGCTCTGTCCTGTAATAGAAGGGTTCTCGAAGTTGCTAATTTAAAACCTGTTGAGAGATCACCTTTCTCTATAGGAAGCTACAACATAAAGGCTGAAGAAGACAATGACAGAGCAGCGCCAATCACTATAGCCTCATTAGTGCTTTTAATGTTGATCAAATCTGAAACAATAAGCTAAATATAAATTTGGCAATAGCCTGTTGATACCTATTCTCCAATGAGATGATTTGATCATTAAATTCAAAACCAATTTCATTTACCATTCTATGAGTCGTGATCAACAATCATCTCAATCATAGGGTGCTCAACTTGATGGCGAGGATTCACCTCCATGTAATAAAATTGGCCTGAGATGGTACCCGCTATCAATTCCACTGTGTCAGCATTGTGATAGCCAACTACCTTGGTTGCAGGTACAACATCTTGACCTAAGTGGATGCATAAATCATTGACAATGTTTGGAACTAGAGCTTCCTCAATTATATTATGGTGTCTTTTGCTACTTTTCCAACAAATGCAACATAAATGCTCTACTACTGGTAACCACATGACTAGTTTTGCTTTCCATAACTTGATAACTTCAATTGTAGATTCAACCTCAAGATGAAGAGAAAACTGCATGCGTCCTTTCCATTGCAAGAATTGAAGGCAACATCGAGGCTCATGCTTTCTTCATGCTTTTTTCAGTGTTAGTTTCTGTACAACCTCTAAAGTTCATGATTTACTATCCACTGCATGTAGACTCCCCATGAATTGGTATCCGTAATCTAACAAGGTAGTGTTATCACCTATCAAGATTACCTCTCAAATCCTTGAGTTACAGATCCCACTTATTATGTGATCAACTGACATACTCTAATTCCAAGGAGCATATGTCAAATTGCATTAAAGGAATTATTGTGACCACATATTTCATGATCACATGTCCTTTGGATCACCCAAGGGGGACACATTGTTTCAATCCCATGAGATATCATGGTGCCTCTATTGAAAATGCTTATTGTCACCTGCCTTCATCAACAATGACCCAATCCATAGGGATATATGACCATCTTAGGGTCTCACCCATAGGTCAAAGCCTCCTATGGATTTTGGTACAAGTTCAATATCCTCTCAAGGTTGAGAGTCCATGCAATATAGTAGCTTGGTGAATTATGACAATTGATAGCCTTGCATCATAATTCATTGTAGGTCCTGTCCAGTGTGCATCACATACACTAGTACACTCACCATGGAAAACCCATCCCAATGGCTAAGAAAAGCCATCCCTCCAAGTAAGAAGTGGTGCACTATAATCTCTATTAGATTGCCCAAATCCATGAACCAATTGTGGACAACTTATTTACTTACAAGGAACCCATGATTTGTATCTTTTGTCCAACTCTTGATGCACCCAAGTCATGTACAATGTAAGAGACATAAGTTGAATGCTCAAATCAATGTCAATACACCAAAGGGATAACAAAGGGATAGTTAAGTATAACTTTGTTACATTATGTCTTGCTTTTAGGGGCTCAATACCAACAAACTCTCACTAACCCTAAAAGCAGATTGGGCACTGTAAAAAGATTCTACTCCACAGTCATATCACCTCTCTGTACTATCTCACAATAAGATAACACTTGCTCTTTATGTGTTTCCTCTTCTAGTGGTATTTCAATTCTTTAGACCATTCCACCATCCCACTGTTATCACATAACAGGATCTTAAATGATATAGCCAAGGGAACTACCCATAAGCCAAAAGTCTTCCTTTGTTGCTAAGGAAACAACAAAAAAACCACTTAGAGTGTACACATACCCAGAGGTAGACCTATAAGAGTCCTTATCAGATAGAAATCCAATTTCTCGGTACAAAAGGAGTACCGACTCATTGCAAAGACTCACAAACATATAAACCCTCATTCTCCAAAGATACTAGAGTATATGTTTGACATCTGCCCAAAGCTTTAATTAGGAAATGACCTAATATCCACTCATTATTCTTACAATAAAGCAAATATCTGGTTTAGCACATAGTATTGCATACTTAAGGCTATCCATTGTAGAGGAATTAAATGCCACTTTAATGCGATCTCTCTCCTTATATGTCTAAGGACATTGTTCCTAAGAAAGACAACTCCAAATCCAAAAAGTAACAAACCCTTCTTGGACTTTTGCACCATGTACTTGACTAAATGCTTATGTATGTAGGTGACATGGCACAATTTTCCTATTCTTGTAGTCCTAAAGGACCTTAAGCCCAATAATATATTGCGTCTTCCTTTAGATTTTCATCTAGAACTGAGCAGACTACCAGATCTAGACTGATGACAATATCCCTATTTCATATCCAATGAGTAGATTATCATCTACCTAAAAAATTTTAGAGCATCATCACGCTTCCTTGTACTTTCTTGTACACATAAGGCCCTTTGCTATGAAAATGTTAGGTTGTTGTATCTTACAAATGTGACACATTGCAATAGATAAGAGTAATATGATGGATTTGAGTATGATCGCTATTGAAAAGGTTTTCCATAGTTGAAACAAAATTTCAAACTATAACCTTTAGTTATAATATTAGCCACATAAAACTCAAGATTTCAATTTACTCATGTGTTCCTCTTGTAGACCAACTTACACTTATGAGTTTTATCTCTTTAGGTACTTCTATAAGAACCCGAGCCATGTTAAAATACAAAGATTCTAACTACCTTTTCATATCTCTTTGCCTTAAGTGAGCACAAACATTGCTCACCACCTCATTATAATTTGTGAGATATGAACTTCCCACTATGATGAGGCATTAGTGTATTAGAAATCATAGGAATGGTATTTCTTTAACCCTTTGGATCCACAGTATCCTATGCAATGTTGGACTATATTCTAATATATCCTCCAATTTGTGTCATTCTTTGCCTTATTCCTTATCATAAAGTTTTCATAAAAAATCTGATATTTGTGTCAATAAATATCTTCTGATGATCTTGACTATAAAGGTGATAACCAAATATCCTCTAAGATATCATATAAACTTATATACCTTTTAAGAAAAAGAGGTATTACACAATCTATAAGACATATCCCCAAAAGAATCAAGGAAAAGATGAGAAACCTATCCATAGTCTCACTATGTCCAACAAAGTTTTATATTTTTTTTCGACCTCTCTATTTTGCAATGAAGACCCTGGTGCACATGACTAGGAAATAATCTTGTGCTTTAATGGAAAGAATCAAACTTACTAGACATATCACCTTTATTTAATAGAAGTGACTGGTATGTATACCTAATAGGTTATCCGATCCCACCTTAAATTCAATGAATGTATCTAAGGCATCAAATCTCCTATGTACATAACCAAGCCTAGAGTAATCATCACTAAAAGTGATGAAATACCCATACCCTCCCCATGCATGGACACTAAAATTTCCATACATATCAATATGTACTAACTCCAAACATTCCTTGGCTCTAGTCCTCTTGGTCATTTTACCATACATACAGGATTCGTAGACTAAAAGATCTTCTGCAATCAAAGAGTCCAAAATTTACCATTCTTTGGATCCTACTTAAATTAATATGACCTAGGTTTAGAAACCAAATGTTTAATTAGAACTAGGTTTGACCCTAAGATCTGACTGTTCTCATCACTTGGCAAAGTTATAATGGAATACATACAAAGGAAGAGGATATTACCTCCCACTAACTTGCATAACTAACCTTGCATATGAAGATAAGGTAAGTATAATCCCATCATTTAACCTTCTCACTTGTTGAATATCCTATAAGGACTTACAAATAGTGGGCATGGAATCTAACCACTAAAAACGGTGAAATCCACCACTAAATATTCAACAACAAGAAAATGATGTATACTTTCCTTTTTTCTTTAAGTGAATTGGGCATTTCTTTTATAGTGTCCTAAAAGGTCACAAAGGAAGCACTTGCCCTTGAGCTTGCTCTCTTATTCCTTTTCTTGAACTTTTCTTAGTTTGTATTGATCTTCTTCTTCTTGAGAGAAGAACCTGAAGAACCTTTGACTTCCATATGAATACCCTATAATATTTGAGAATCCCCTTAGCCATCCTGATGGAAAATGGTAAGGCCTTTAAGATCATATATATACCTGGTGTTCATAATAGTCCCAAGAATAGCTTGTCAAGCCTGACCTATCTTTATCACCAAATAACCATTGCAAACTAGAAAGAGAATATCAAAGTCTCTAGTAATAAAAATGTGTTGCTATAGCAATACATTATCCAAAGATCCAAGTATTAGACACTTGGTCTTTTGATCCATCTAATACCACTTTGATATTCAACTCTTTCTTTTTTCTAGGCTAGTTCATAAGGAATAACTAGCTCTACTTAAACTAGCTTCTATGTAATTAGTTACTATATCCAAAATAAAATTAGTCCAATTGATTAGTTGGGTTTGGCCTATTGTGAGAAAAAAGTGATAATAGAACCAACATGATATCTGTAATAAATAGTATAACCAAGCATATAACATAAGTTAGCATTCATAGCATCTGGTAATTAATTTACCAAAAATGTAGTGGTCTTAGACTACATATCCTTTTGCAAGGTATCCTAGTATCATAAGAATCAAGGCTATGTGGGGCAGGTCATGACCTTATTACTAGTTAGAGACCCACTTAGATTGATCTCCCTACCTTAACCATAAAGGTATCTAAAGGCAAGATCAACATACCGTTTATTTGGCCCATGGATTATGCAAGCGGGACCTCGTGGGGCGATTTTATCACTTCATATCCAATATCAAGTGATAACCATTGTCCTTGAACTATCAATGTCACCAAGTAAAGAACCCCACCGTGGGGGTGGTTGCTCTCATTATAAACATATATAGTCTTGTCCATGTAGAGAGTTCATATTTCCTAATCTTAGGGTTAACCCACCGTGGGGGTGGTGATGAACCCAAATCAAGATGGGCTTGACAATAAAGGTATTAGGCATGCTTAAGGCCCTTTCTTACTTAATCTTTTGAGATAAATAAGAAAATTTTAAAACCATTAGTAATTTCCCTAATGAATAAATTATCTACTTTGAAAATTTCCAAAAATATTTATTTCCTAATTGAAAACCTAGTGTAATAGGAGAATACTAACACGAAAAATTTTAAATTTCCATGAGAGTAATTTTCAAAAAGAATTTTGATAAAATATTCACTCTCAAAATTTTAAAACCCATTTTCATACAATTCTCCTTGTATACACAATTCCAATTAATAAATATTTTATCTAGGAAATGTTTTAAATAAATTTATTTTCATCAAATTACTATGCCTTTTAGTAATAATCTTTTAATGATAAATTATCTCTAATGAAAATTTGCACAATATTTATTTTCCAAATTGGAGTGTGGACCCATTGTGGACCCTCACCCGATCCACTCAGATGGCGCGACTCGCTATCTTTTTTTTTTTTTTTTAAAAGTAGTGTGGAATGGAATGGAAAAGTGGTTTTCGAGTTTTGAAAAATCCGTCCCTGATGAGGAACGGTTTTGTTTGGAGTCGCCACTTACTTCTTATTTTTATTTTTTAAAGGGGAAAAATTAAGTAAGAACAAAAACCCCTGATGACTCCAGTATGGAAAAAGCAGTCTACAAAACTTGAGTCTGGGTCTGGAGATCAGGTTACCTATTGAGAAGGTACCTCATGTGAGGTAGCACCCCTTTAAGCCCGGAACTCGGTCTCTACTATTGCATTGGGCATGTGGGAGTATATGGGTCAAGGATCAAATAGCCTCTTAGGTTAATCATAGACAACACGAATTACATAAACCTACTCGATATCTAGCATGCATAGACACTCAATAAATCAACAAATGGCGTACCTGAGGTTCCTAGCCATGCGCTGTAGAAAAGATCAGTCAATAAGCATCAATGCATAACAAGCATCGCAATCCAAATGCCATGTGGGCATACTAACACAAAAGCCAACAATCAAACACATACCTATGGTCCCTAGCCAAGCGCTGCATAAATGATTGGCCAATAGGAATAAATACTCAACAAGCATGCATGGCAATCACATGTCAAAACATCAATCAGTAGATACGAAGGCCCACAAATGAGCTCAAACCATGGGTCAAAGTACGTACCTTGGGTCCCTAGCCAAGCGCTGCAATGAGGGGTTAGTCCACACGTGGCAAACATTTTTTAAACAAACATCAAATGTGCCCAAGCCAAACATTCACAATAAACCCCCCCGACCTACCTAGCCAATAATACCCCTAACTCATAGGTGGGCCCACATTAATTCAAACCAAATTTGAATTCAGACCCTAAAGGTGGCCTACAAGTGCCTTGGAGCCTAAGTGCCTAAACCATAACAAAAATGGGGGTCAAAACACGCTAAAATTGGAACTACCTAGCAGAACCGGTTCCCAACTGGCTCAACCGGTTGATAAAAAATATGAAACTTTAATAGAATATTTCTTAGAGAATAAGGAATCCAAAAAAACAAACGGTACTCAATTCCGAGTCCGAATGAGGGAGAACAGGCCGAAACAATGCAAAGCATTTATAAAACAGGGCTGCCACCAAGCCACCTGTTGAACCGGTTCCCAACTGGTTCATCCGATTGAGAAAAAAAATTGAAACTTTACTATAATATTCCTCAGAGAATAAGGAATCTAAAAAAACAAATGGCACTCAATTCCGAGCCCGGATGAGGGAGAATTGGCCGAAACAATGCGATGTGTTCCATAAAAGGCCAAACCCAAGCCACCCAAAATGCATTGTTTTCTTTAAAATTCGCCACTTAAGCCAATGCTTTAGTAGATGCAATTTTTCCATAAGCCTTTAGCATGCATGCCTAAAAGGGCAAGGCCACAAATGAAAGGGCCTAATTCCCAAACAAATTAACCGTATTTCCTACAATCAAAGGAAATGAACACCATGTCCCCTCCTTTGCCAAATCTAGGACCAACGAGGCCCCAATGGCTAAATGATGAGCACAGTGGCTCAGCCAATATGCCATAATCTGTAATCCTAATTGAAAAACCGAAATGGTCAAATTCCAAACAAAACAGTCCAAAGAGACTTTTTCTCAAATCAAAACTAAAGGGAATGGTTCCCTAAACTAAAGGTGCAAGCCCCTTTTTGGTATTTTGGAACCTAGCATGAAAAGCCCAATGGCAACCCAAAAAAAAAAAAAAATTGACTGCACTTTCAAACTTGCAACCAATAATGTAGCATGGAACTTACTTGAATGCCACAAGAAGAATGCAAATTCCACCCTCACTATGCAACCAAACAATGGAGTCCTTACCCCAAACATACATGCAACCAAGATCCCAAAGAATGCCAGTTAATGAGCACAAAAGCCTTGCCTTCTTAAGCAATCAGATATGACCAAAGCTTTAAACAGTTGCCTTATAAGCCATTAGGACTATTAATTCTCTTTCCACATTCAGGCTTAAAACAAACAAATGCATCAAATAGTCAACCAATGCCCCCTTTTTATTTGCAAACTACTAAGGATGACCCCACTTCCTTCTTATCCATGATGCCAACAACTAGGAAAATGGCCACGATGGTAGTCAAAATGAACCATACTCGCACCACAATGAACCACATACAAACCTAAACAAGGCTAAAAAAAAACCCACTAAGCCCAAAAGGAGGCCCTTGTGGTGCCATATGAAAACATGGGTGCATGTGACATGATTACTACTCAAAAAGTGCTATTTGATAGCTTATAATTAATCCTTTTAAACACTTTTGAGTAGTAGTTAGTGCCTTTTAACCCAATTAGCATGTTAAGGCCCCTTTCAATCAATTCTAATCAAAATGTGTAAGTTTTGGTGTTTTTGTTAGTATTTTGATCACCAAAGCATTATGAGATTGAGGAGAGTTATTTGGAATCCATGGCAAAGCAATGAAGAGCTCAAATTCATGAAGAACCAAGATTTGGAGCTCCATAGCCCTTTGCCAAAGTCGTTCAAAGTATGCAAGGAGAGAAGCAAAGAGGAGAAAAGCAAAGAAGAAAACAGAGGACAGCAGCTGCAGTCTTCTTTCGCACTTTTGGAGCACTTCCTGAAGTCCATTTTCTACATGCTATATACCATTTCAAATCTCAGGAAGTCAAGAATCCAATGCTTTAAACGGTGCACGATTTGGAGCTTAAATGAGGAAGTTACAGCCATTGGAAGCCAATCACTCCAAGTTGAAGGAAGAATTTTGCACGGGTGCGAAATCACCCTTTGGTTGCGAAATGATTTCGCATCCATTTTGCACAGTGCTGTGAATTCCCCTTGAAGTTTCACGTCAAGTTGGAAGCCGATAGCCGCAAGCTGGAAGACCACTTCGCAACGGTGCGAAACCAACCGGTTGCTGCGAAGTAATTTCGCAGCCCTTTTTGTACATCTGCAAAATCTCGCAGACCTCATTTTCACCTGCGAAATGGTCCTGAAGCTTCCCGATAGCTGTGCACCGACTCTTTTAGATCTTTTCTTCTGATATTTTTGTGTCTAAATTTCCATTTTCTCCTTGTATTCAGCCACTCATGTAATTCCTTAGTTAGGAAGTATGCAAGGAAGGGTAAATTACCTTCCTATATAAACTCTCAGGAGGACTCTCGGAGGAGGGGGTTCCAGGAGAATCCATCATATAATATATGTGAAATTGACGAACAGAGCACTTGCTCTGTTTCTTCTATATATTCTTGTTTTCTCATTAGTTTTCTTTCTAGCCAATCAAACTCTGAGGATTTTTCCTTAGAGGATGAGAGGCTAGGCTCTTTGTCTCTTGGAGTGAAGAAAGCCGGGTAAGTTTCTGAATGCATAAATTGGAAGTTTTGTTGTTTTAGTTTTTAATGAAGAGAAAGAGTGACCCGTTAATGGTGTTTGTCTTTTTAGTTAACTTAAAACTCCTTTAAATCACCTGGGCCAACACTTGGTAATGCAAGTGATCTCTATCCATGGAGATGCACTAGTTTACCCCTTGCGAGCCTCTGGTAGGTGACTTGAAGGTAGGATTTTCTAGAATAGCCAACACTTGGTAAGCTTTTGGACTCTTAGGAGACATCCATTAGTTACCTCTTGCGAGCTTTTGACGGGTAATCCAAGGTTAAAGATCACCTTGAATGGCAAATGCTAGGTGAGAGGTATGAGCCATTGCAAGGTGCATCAGTGAGAGGGATTTAGTGTTTGAACCCATTAATGGGAAGCATCTGTACAACACCGGTTGGAGAAGGAACTATATGTTAATTCTCTAATGCGAGGAAAATAAACAAGTGACCGGAACTCTCCTTTTTGCATGAGGAATCTGAGCCTAGTGATCTGAAACTCCAAGAAACACTTTTCTTTGTAAGTAAAATCAGTTACTACTATTTTTGGTTAGTTTAAAACCAATCTTTTTTCAAGCATCTTTTTGTTTTCTTTTAAAGCTAACCTTGAAATGAAAAGACACCAATTCAGCTTTGAATTAATATCATTTGTGAAGTGAAAACCCATCCCAGTGAACGATCCTAGAGCCACTATGCTATAGTAGCTTTGTCTTTGCTACCCTAGTATATGGTGTAATAGGTTATAAATTTTGTTGATTAATCCCTCAATCAAGGAGCACCAGCTGGACACGAATCAGCTGAGACACCAATTAGGCATGAATCATGACACTCATAGGATAAATGCAAGTGTCAAGGGACAAAATTGAGGGTCTACAAATATGCCCCTCTTTAGTAGAGTGAATGAACAAGTGATTCGCGAGTGTGAAGTGCAAGCGATGCAAGAGTGAAATGAACTCTAGTGAAGAATTCAAATGACCAACAATTTTGTCCCCACACCACCATAAAGAGGCTAAGGGAATGAGCCATGATGACCGAAGGACTAAAGGACCCAGGCACACTGCCGGAGATAGCTAAAGGAATCTAGACACGATGCCAAATAAGACAGGAGAAAATCGAAGGCGATGTCGGAGAAGATAAGGGACCCAGACACGATGTTGGAAAAGCAAAGGAGATCCAGACACACTGCTGAAGATAACAAAGGAGATCCAAATGCAATGTCAGAGAGAATAGGAAAGCAAATCCGGGAAAGTACCAAAAAAAAGCTTGGGCAAGTACCGGAGAAGTCAAAATGAAGGATCATATCCAGGCGAGTACCGAAGAATACGAAGTACAGGAGAACGAATCCGGGTGAGTACTAAAAAATGGGTCAAATCCGGGTGAGTATCAAAAAGGTAGAATCCGGGTGAGTCCCAGAAAAGTGTGGGATCCGGGCGAGTACTGGAAAAGAGTAGGATCCAAGCAAGTATCGGAAAAGAGGTAAAAATCCAGGCGAGTACCGGAGAGAGCTATAGTCGGGTGAGTACCGGAGACTACGAGATACGAGGGTCAAATCCAGGAGAGTACCGGAGAACCTAAAACAACGGGATCCAATCCGAGCATGATGTCGGAGAACTCGAAATAGAAAGGATCGAATCCGGACAAGATGCCGAAGAACCCGAAACAAGAGGGATCGAATCCGGGCACGATGTCGAAGAACCCGAAACAAGAGGGATCGAATCTGGGCATGATGCAGGAGAACCCGAAACAACAAGGATTGAATCCAGCATGATGCCGTAGAACCCTAAACAAGAGGGATCGAATCTGGGCGCGATGCTGGAGAACCTAAAACAAGAGGGATCGAATCCGGCCGCGATGCCGGAGAACCGGAAACAAGAGGGATCGAATCCGTGCACGATGCCGGAGAACCCGAAACAAAAGGGATCGAATCCGAACACGATGCCAGAGAACCCTAAACAAAAAGGATCGAATCCGGGCACGATGTCGGAAAACCCAAAACAAGAGGGATAGAATCTGGGCACGATGCCAGAGAACCCGAAACAAAAGGGATCGAATCCGGGCACGATGCCGGAGAACCCGAAACAAAAGGGATCGAATCCGGGCACGATGCTGGAGAACCCTAAACAAAAAGGATCTAATCCGAGCACGATGCCGGAGAACCCTAAACAAGAGGGATCGAATGGGGTATGCCCCAGTATGAGATCAGAAAATGCCGACAAACAAGACATGAAAAACCCGA
Source organism: Vitis cinerea var. helleri x Vitis riparia (assembly GCA_946000715.1). Taxonomy (NCBI): domain Eukaryota; kingdom Viridiplantae; phylum Streptophyta; class Magnoliopsida; order Vitales; family Vitaceae; genus Vitis; species Vitis cinerea var. helleri x Vitis riparia. Next base: position 11,568,987 of record OX253994.1, read on the forward strand.
CCAAAAATATGGAAAGAAAGGGAGTATGCCCCTGTATGACAACTCACAAACATGAGCAAAGGCGCAAAGAAGGGGCTATGCCCTAGTCTAAGGCATCAATACCATGTCAGAAACCCACAAGTGCACATAGAGTCAAAGTCAAAAAGCTGGAAATATCACAAACATCAATCCCTGAGGAAAAACCCTCCACTTTAATCCATAACATCCAATATCCATAGAAAAACTGATAGGGGGTATGCCTTAATGTGTACATTTGAAGCTCAAATATCCCAATGAAAACTCTGAAATACATCTCTGAAGATCCAATCGTCTGAACAAGCAAATCGAACAACGTCTAAGGTATGCCCCAGTGTGCACACCCGTTGGGTTAATGAATATCGTGAATCTGATTTCGAGTCAGCTCTCAAAAGCATTCCGCTGTATGAAGAAACCAAGCTAAATGTGGGGCTTACTCAAACTCTGATATCCAAAACATCTCTAGGCAAAACGGACTGCCTGCGTACATGTGTAAGAGCCAAAGCTAGCATGCAAGGATGGGGGTATGCCCCAATATGAATATGTCAAAGCATCAAGCAAAGGTGCCCTCAATGGTCCAACTCTCTATATCATCTGTCTCTGATCATGGACCCGAGGCAAGCAGCTGAATGGAAAGGCAATATGTCACCCTCAATATCCCTAAGAACGGAGACCCATCGACATCCTGTACTCAATCAGTAGATGAAGCCTGTCTATATAAGATGCGTCGAAGCCAACACGAGATCTCATGGCCTCAGGGTGGTCATACGACTCGGACCATAAGGTAGGCCAGGGGTAAAAAGGTGAATGAAATGATGGGAAACAAAGCCCAAATACCCAATAGATAATGCCAGGTCCCTATGCGTGCAATGCCAAATATCGGAGAATCATGTGAGTAAGGTGACTCAACCAACATCCGAATGAATAATGTCAAAATGACAAGTGGTGTATACCAAGGACACGTCGTTCAAGAAGCGAGACAACGATCGACAAGGATGGAAGAAGAAGATGAAAAGAGATAAGACAAGTGATGAACAGATGGAGAAGAAAATAGAAAAATTAGCTGGGATAAAAATGTAGCAATGCGTGACAATGACGAACAACTCCTCCCAAGAATGCCAGACCGAAGAAAGTCACTGTAAGATGAGAATAGAGAAGTAGACAATGATCCAGGGTACCTAGTATCAAAGAGACCCGAACCTTACTCCCAATGTGTTACCCAGATCCATGGAGAGAGATCATACTAAGCTCTCACCCGACTCTCAGAGCAAAAATAAGTCTCTCAAATCCCAAATGGCCTCTGATGATCATGTTGTATCAACAAATATCAATCAAGCATTTTTTTTTTTTTTTTTTTTTGGCGCCGAACAACCAACAAAGCAAAATGAATGCCATGCCAACACAATCCAACAAGATGAACCTTAAACCCGAAACCTAAAGTGGTCCCTTCTCAACCTAAGAATCATCAAAGCTTATAGGTGGAATGAAGGATGTGACAGGCCTGACCTGTAGCTCCGGGATAAGAGCATGTCATCATCACATAATAGGAGATAGAAGTGAAACGAATAGAGATGATAGAAACTGGACTCGAAGGCAGACGATGTGAAAGTGTAAAATGGAGGAAGAAAAGACCATGAATGACCTATGGAAGAAAAACAAGTGAACAAATACATAATGTGTTCACAATACTCACAGATCCAATCAATAAATGCAAAGCGCACAAGAGAAGGCCCCCAACCCAGGTGAGAAGAGGTATGCAAGGCTAAATGAAAGAAAAGGCCCAAAATGAATCACGTGAAGCTTAATGAGCTAGCAAAGGATTTATCAATATATGGGTGCGCAGTAAGGAATATGGCTACTCGAAATGACGACCACCCATCACTTGACCATGATCTTATGCATAAAACTTCTTCAGCTGATCCACATTGACAGGCTCCGTAAACTGATTTTCGTCTAGGTCTGTTAGCCAGGCTGTTCCATCTCGGGTCAAATCTCAAATAACATACGGCCTGCTCCAAGTAGGTCTAAACTTGCCTCTAGGGTCGTTGATCAGTCCTTTGAGGGCTCTCAAGACTAGATCGCCTTTATGAAATTTCCCAGGCTTGACCCTCCTTCTGAATGCACGAGCCATCTTCCTCTGATAGGCCTGAACATGATCTGCTGCCCTTAATCTCCTCTCATCCAAAAGGCTAGGCTGATCAAAATGAGACTGGGCCCACTCGGCCTGAGATATCTGCTACTCTAGTGCTACTCTCAAGGATCCCATCTTAATCTCAACAGACAACACTGCCTCCATACCATACACCAAAGAATACGGGGTAGCCCCAGTAGAAGTATGAAAAGATGTACGATAAGCCCATAATGCGAAGGGGAGCTTCTCTGACCAATCCCGAGAAGTCTCGACCATATTTCTCAAAATCCTTTTGATATTCTTGTTCGCAGCCTCAACTGCCCCATTAGTTTGCGGCCTGTACGCAGACGATCTGTGATGCTGAATGCCATACTCTTGAATCAATGTATCCACCTCACCCCTGAAATGCACCCCTCTATCAAAAATCAACTCATAGGGGACCCCATATCGGCAGATAATGTGCGATCTGATGAATTTGGCCACTCTGGCCGCTATCAATCTAGCATAGGAAGCAGCTTCCACCCACTTGGTGAAATAATCAATGGCAACTAAGATGTACTCATGACCACTAGAGGACTTGGGTGAGATATTCCCAATAATATCAATACCCCATACTGAAAATGGCCAAGGGGATGTGAGTGCATGCAACTCTGAAGGTGGCACATGAATGAGATCACCGTGCATCTGACATTCTGGACATCTCTGTACAAACTGGCAACAATTTGTCTCCATGGTCAACCAAAAATAGCCAGTCCTCATCATCTTGCGGGCTAGCATGTGTCCTCCCATGTGTGGGCCATAGACTCTTGCATGGACCTCTCTCATCACTCTATCTGCAGAGGCACGGTCTAGACATAATAATAATAGGCCATCGGGCTATCTCCTATAAAGTGCATCCCACAAATGACAAATCTGGTGGCCAACTACCTCAACGCTCTCCTATCATTGGCTGTAGAAGCCTCAGGATGTGTGCCACATGCCAGAAACTGATAAATGTCATGATACCAGGGTAGCTCATCCTGATCCTCAATATCTCTAATCAGACAATAGTAAGTTGGTGTAGACCTAGTCTCAATCAGTAATGGTTGCACAGTCACCCCCGCAGGGATGTCAATCACAGAAGCCAAGGTGGCTAAAGTATTAGCAAACTGATTCTCTGCTCTGGGTAGGTGTATATATCTTAACTCATCAAACCTATTAACCAATAAATCCAGATATGCATGATAAGGCTTCAGCTTCTCATCTCGAGTCCTCCAAATACCCTGAGTCTACTGAATAACCAAGTTGGAATCCCCATGGATCTCCAACTGTCTAACTCCAAGATCTAGTGCAGTCTCTAGACCTATAATGCATGCCTTATACTCAACAATATTATTTGTCAGCCAGTGATGATCAGAAAATGTCAACCAAACTGATCTGGGAATATGATCGCCCTGTGGTGATATCAATAGGATACCAATGCCAAACCCTGACCGATTGGCGGTACCATCAAAGTACAACCGCCATCCTGCAATACTAGTCACTGAAACAAGCTGCTCATCTGGGAAATTGTCGTCGATCGGTCTGTCATCGAATACTAGCAAAGAAGCCAAATGATCTGAACAATACTTCTCTTCACTGATTTCTGCGTGACATATCAAATATCAAACTCTATAAGCAGCACCAACCATCTTATGAGCCTGCTAGTCAGAATAGGCCTGTCAAATAAATATCTTAGTGGATCCAATCGTGAGACCAATAATATGGAATACTTTGTCACATAGTGTCTCAGTCTCCTGGTGGCCTAAACCAATGCCAAACAGAGGCGCTTAATCATAATATATCTGTACTCATATTCTAGCATTCTCTTACTCAAATAATAAATGGCTCGCTCCTTCCCTGAATCATCGAGCTGAGCTAACATGCAACCCAAAGCCATGTCCAAAACCGACAAGTATAGGAGCAGAGGCCGCCCAGGTGTAAGGGGCACTAGAACTGGAGGGGAAAGGAGATACTCCTTAACCTTCTCGAAGGCATGCTGACAATCATCATCCCAAACAGTAGGCTGGTTCTTCCTCAGAAGATGGAAGATAGGCTCACAAATGTTTGTTAGTCTAGCAATGAAACGACTGATGTACTGTAATCTGCCTAGAAAGCCTCTAATCTCTCTCTCAGTCCTCGGAGCAGGCATGTCAAGTATTGCTCTAATCTTTTCGGGATCAACCTCTATACCTCGCTCATTAACAATATGCCCTAGTAATTTCCCATAAGTTACCCCAAAGGTACACTTCTTGGGATTCAATCTCAATTTGAACTGTCGGATCCTCTCAAAGAATCTTTGTAATGCTGCTAAATGATCTGCCCTGTCTCGGGACTTTACTATCATGTCATTCACATACACCTCAACATCTCTGTGCATCATGTCATGGAATAGAGCAGTAGTAGCTCTCTGATATGTGGCTCCTGCATTCTTCAACCTAAATGGCATAACCCGGTAGCAGTAAGTACCCCACTCAGTAATGAAAGAAGTCTTCTTCATATCCTCTAGAGCCATCAGAATCTGATTATACCTAGAAAACCCATCTATGAAGGATAACATCGAGTGCCCTGCGGTGCTGTCAACTAGCATATCAATATGTGGGAGAGGAAAATCATCCTTAGGGTTGGCCTTGTTCAAATCTCGGGAATCTACACAAACTCTAACCTTGCCATCCTTTTTGGGAACAAGGACGACATTAGCCAGCCATTTAGGATACTCAACCATTGACAAGAAGCCAACAGCAAGTTGCTTTTGAATCTCCTCTTTCACCTGCAAACTCCATCGAGGTTATAGTCTCCTCAATTTCTACTTAACTAGCCTAGCATGTGGCAGAATGGGCAGGTGATGCTGCACTATAGAGGGGTCTAGGCCTGGCATGTCCTCATATGACCATGCAAATACATCCAGGTATGACCTAAGTAGGTCAATCAATCTACTCCTCTCATCAAGAGATAGGGAAGAGCCAATCCTAATCTTCCTAGGTTGATCAAATGCCCTCAAATCAGTACTACCAGAGATGGGTGTAACTTTCCTGTCATCTATGTCTGAATCAGAATCAGAATCTGATTGGCCACTCAACGGGCCGTCTGTGTCTCCCACATCATCAACATCACATATATGTGTTGTGGGTACCGATGGTGCAATCAATGGAAAATGTTGTGACACAGGTAAATACTCGAAAATACTCATGTCATTATTACCATCAGAAACATCATCAAAGTGGGTGACAAACTCGGACATAATGTCAAATGAAAGAGGTGGGTCCATAGAGTTGGACGCTCTCTCAACAACAGAAACATCATGAGTAACATCAGAAGCAACAAATCCATCGTCATCAAACTCAAGCATAGAAATCCCAAACGCATAAAAAACAGAGCAGGGCCCAGGTGGGACTACATCCAGAATACGGCCAGTGCCAATCATGTCATCGCATCAGTGCAAGCATCATAGAATGCCACATCATCAGAATCAATCGTAGAAACTCCAAACATATCAAATGCGGAATGAAGCTCGTGCGAGGCGGCGTTAAGAATACGGCCAGTGCCGATCATGTCCATCTCGTCTATGTAAGTGTCAGGCAGAATCACACCATTGGTACCATCCCCTAAATCCATAGGCAAATCATAGTCAGGAGTCTCATCAGGAAAGCACATAGAGAACACACTAGCCCTGTCTGGCGGCAGGAGCGCAACTATCATGGCATCGAAAGCCTTAGTAATGTTGGAACTCAAACACATCTGTCCTAGGGCTTGCTAGATACCTTGAACCTCAACTATCTCGGAAACATGGTCGGCTCCCTCTGCGCAAGGTGCATGCTCTGATCCTATCATAAAATAATCAGTCAACTGAATAGTGTATGGGCGAAGAGGGTAATCGAATGGAACCTCGGACAAGCGAGCTCTCACTCTGTCCCAACGCAGCTGTGCCATGTGTTGTGCATCCTCTTCAGAAGGAGTATAGACCAATCCATAGGGTATGTCATGATCAATGGTGAAAAAAAACTCACGCGGCCCCTGCTGGCAGCGTCCCAATCCCAAACCAGGCATATAGGACATGCCTCTCATCATGCTCAGTATCATAGTACTGCTATATTGGTCGAATGACTAGGGTACCATATCTCTGCTGTCATCATCTAGACTGACAACCTGAACCTCACCAAAGGTGAAACCGGTCAAATGTAGGTCATCCTCACTATGGCTAATCTGTAGCACCGACTCAGAAGAAGTAACAACGTCTCTGTCATACTGTATCATGATAATGCGCCCCTCGTGTATGAACTTCACCTTTTGATGAAGGGAAGATGGTATAACACCCGCCTCATGAATCCAAGGGCGGCCCAAAAGCAGGTTAAAGGATAACTGAATCCTCAAAACCTGAAAGAGTATAAAATATCTGACCTGCCCTATCATGACATGTGTAGTGAGAGTACCCATAACTGTCCTCTGAGTCCCGTCATATGCTTTGACGGTCTGCGTAGATGACCTAAAATCGGATGGTGAAAATCCCAAAGCAATAGCAGTAACCAATGGACAAACGTTCAGGGCGAAGTCGTTGTCCAACAGGACAGACAGCACCCGACGGCCTGAACAAGCAACGTCAATGAATAGAGGTCGAACATGGTCTGACCCCTCTGGTGGCAAGTCATCATCTGAAAATACAATGCAGGTAGCTCTATCAGCTGTCAGGAAGTGAATAAGTCCCTCAAGAGTAGTAGTAGTGTCAATTCTGATCTGACTAAGTGCTCTAATCAATGCATCTCTATGAGTGTTGGATGAGGCCAATAGGCTCTAGATGGATATGCGGGCTTGTGTGGTGCGCAGCTGGCGCAATATCTCATCATCCTCCCTCTGAACCTCCTCTCTAGAATCCGTACCAACAAAAGGTCTATCAACAGGTGGGGGTTGAGCTATCCTCTCACTCCTTATAACAATCTGTACATCTCTATGAATGGGTCCATACCCCTCTGGGAACAGAATGAAAGGTGTCAAGGGCGGAACATGCTGTAGGTATACTGGCGAGAATGAAGTCTGTCCGGGAATCTCATCTGGAATCAGTCTGAATGGCCTAGGGGTCTGCTGGCCGTGGATATCTCCACTAAAGTCTGAATCTGTATATAAACTGATAGGCTGTGGAGCCTCTCCGTCCCAACCCATCGTGAATATCTCGTCTCCTAAAAACTCAATCAAATGTACACCCCCTAGGGGTAGAGGTATAGCTCTGGTGTCATGAGTAGGTAGCGGGTCTGTAGTCACTGTAAGGCATCCTAAATCGACCAAACCTTGATCTATCAAGTCCTAAATGGTATGTCTCAGCATCGCACAACTGTCTGTATCATGGCCTGCTCTCTAATAGGCACAGTGAAGATCTGTCCTGAATCCTGGTGGGGTAGGATGTGGTGGTGGTCTGGGTGGTAATGAAGCAATCAATCTCCCCTCAACTAATCTCTGAAAAGCTCGACTCAAAGGCATCCCGAGCTGTGTAAACTGCCTAGTTGGCCTCAGTGGGGGCGGTGCTCTATACTGCTGATGGTACTATACAGGTGACCTCTGAGGCACTTGTGTAGTATATACTGGTTGTGGTGGCAAATGTAAATAAGTAGGCCCTGTTGGCTTGAATGGAGCAACTGATCTGTATTGATCCTGCTGTAATGTCTGGTAAGAAAAATCTGAAGACTGTCTATGAGTCTGTGGCCGACGTGAGAATTTGTGGCTCGATGTACCAATAGTGCCAACATCTGATGATCTGGGGCCTGCCCCTGGTTTCTTCCCCTTAGAGTCTGAAGGGGAAGAGTCTGCCCATAAACCTCTAGATATGCCATCCTCAATGAGATAGAGGGCCTCAACCAATGATCCAAAGTCTGTCTGTGGGAAGTCCATGAGATGCTTGGCAAACCGGGGCTGAAGACTGCACATAATCATGCTGATCTAATCACGCTCTGAGGGTCTATCTATAATCTGTGCTATCTTCTCCCTCCAGCGGGAGATAAATGAAGTAACTGACTCGTCTGGCCTCTGCCTGAGGGCCTTTAGCTCCCTCCGAGATACATCCACTATAGTATTAAATGAATACTGTCTAATAAACTCCTGTCCCAAATCTGCCCATGTCCTAAGCCTCGAAGGGTCCAAAGAGGCAAACCAATGCTGAGCGGCGCCACTCAACGACATAGGAAATAGCATAATCATCTGTGTCTCATCCAGTCTATGCCCACGCATAACTGCACTATATAACTGCAAATGAATACAGGGACACCCTATCCCTGTGTACCTTTAATGTCCGGCATGCGGAACTCAACTGGCAAAGCTGCCACTGGAAAGTCATCATATTCGTCCCAACCCATAACTCCATCAGAAACATGCAGGGACCTGATCCTCTGCTCAATCCTATCAATACGGGCCTAGTGTCATCAATAATCGGTGCAGGGGCCACAACAGAATGTGGCGTGGTCTCAGTCTAACCATGAAGTACAAAAGCTCCAGCTCGTGGGGCTGACTGAACAGGTGGTGGTGGTGGTGGAATTGTATAGTCCTGCTGTATAGTGGGTCCAGATGGTGGTGGTGGAGGTAGAGGTGTAGTGGAATCATGAGGGGTACTCCCTGGAATCTGTATTGGTGGGGCCTGGTGCCCGTCTATCCTCTGACCCAGTCCTAAGATAGCATCCCGGAGCGATGCCATGGTATCGAAAATCTCAGCCAACTGGTCAATAGTAGCATACTGGGGGTCCATATCTCGGTAATCTGATATTCGCTCTAACTGAGTATGTGGATCTGATCCTCTAACCAATCTACCCTAGATCCAGATCCAAGCTCGAGAACCCAGGTTGGTCTCAGTCAACAATCCTACAAAAGAAAAGGAGGATGTTAGTCCTTGTGACTATCAATCTTGAAATCAATCCAATAATGTAATCTCATAATGAAATCTTCTAAAGGAATGTGATGTCAATAGCTAATCCGATGTATGGCTCCACAGGCAGGAACGAGAATCTGACATGGTGGTATCCTAGGTGTAAAGTGGCTCAAGGGCCAATGACTGAAGAAGGCAAGTCCTAAAAGACTGGATGACCGTACCCACAGGGGGATACGCAACCTAAGATCCTAACCAACAAACCAAAGTGACACACTGGCCACGCATGTATCCATGAAATCCAACTTAGGGCTATATAGGTCTTCATTGCTCGGATATCCATCATCTCCATAGTGCTCCCAAACATCGATATAGCCCTTATGCTAGACCTTACTCCAAACCCCTAGCTTGGTCGAAGGCAATCAATTGGGAATGACTCCCAAGCAACTCAAGCAACCAATGTGAAATAGTCGACCAAAACTAGTGGCTCAGAAATAAGGGGATACACACACGTCCCACAAACACAAGCAATCAAGTAGCCATGCACGAGAAAGGGTAGTCATGCAACAAGCAATCATGCACACATAGCAATCTTACCACAAAATCTACACACAGTTTAATCATCTAAGCCAACAAGAATCATATAGCCAAGAACCAACAATAGCGAGTAAGCATGCTAGAATCCAACAAGTGAACACACAAGCAATCATCACATCACAAGTGCAAACTAGATACCAATCAAGTAAGTGATCACCAGTCATCTAAATAGCCCAAGAGTCTACTGATCAATGAACCATGTGCTCCCATATACCCAACTCAAATTCAAGCTTGATCTTTTTATGAAACCAGAGATTCTGGGTTCGATCCCTAGTGGAGTTGCCAATTTGTGGACCCTCACCCGATCTACTTAGATGGCGCGACTCTCTATCTTTTTTTTTAAAAAAAAAGTAGTGTGGAATGGAATAGAAAAGTGGTTTTCGAGTTTTGAAAAATCCGTCCCCAATGAGGAATGGTTTTGTTTGGAGTCGCCACTTACTTCTTATTTTTACTTTTTAATGGGGAAAAATTAAGTAAGAACAAAAACCCCTGATGACTCCAGTATGGAAAAAGCGGTCTACGAAACTTGAGTCTGGGTCCGGGGATCAGGTTACCTGTCGAGAAGGTACCTCATGTGAGGTAGCACCCCTCTAGGCCCGGAACTCGGTCTCTATATTGTATTGGGAATGTGGGAGTATATGGGTCAAGGATCAAATAGCCTCTTAGGCTAATCATAGACAACACGAATTACACAAACCTACTCGATATCTAGCATGCATAGGCACTCAATAAATCAACAAATAGCATACCTGAGGTCCCTAGCCATGCGCTGTAGAAAAGATTAGTCAATAAGCATCAATGCATAACAAGCATCGCAATCCAAATGCCATGTGGGCATACTAACACAAAAGCCAACAATCAAACACATACCTGTGGTCCCTAGCCAAGTGCTGCATAAATGATTAGCCAATAGGAATAAATACTCAACAAGCATGCATGGCAATCACATGTCAAAACATCAATCACTAGATACCAAGGCCCACAAATGAGCTCAAACCATGGGTCAAAGTACGTACCTTGGGTCCCTAGCCAAGCGCTGCAATGAGGGGTTAGTCAACACATGGCAAGCATTTTTTAAACAAACATCAAATGTGCCCAAGCCAAACATTCACAATAAACCCCCCGACCTTCCTAGCTAATAATACCCTTAACTCATAGGTAGGTGATTACTACTCAAAAAGTGCTATTTTGTAGCTTGTAATTAACTCTTTTAAACACTCTTGAGTAGTAATTATTACCTTTTAACTCAATTGACATCTTAAGGACCCTTGCAATCGTTTCTAATCAAATTGTGTTAAGTTTTGGTGTTTTTGATAGCTTTTAGCTACACCAAAGCAATCCAAGAATGAGGGAGAGCTGTATATAGTTCATGGCAAAGCTTTTGGAAGCTCAAATTCATGAAGAACCAAGCTTTGAAGCTCCATAGCCCTTTGCCAAAGTCGTTCAAAGTATGCAAGGAAAGAACAACAGAGAGAGGAAAAATAGAGTGAAGAAAACAGAGGATAGCAACTGCAGTCTTCTTTCCCACTTTTGGAGCACTTCTCGAAGTCCATTTTCTACATGCTATATACCATTTCAAAGCTCAGGAAGTCAAGAATCCAACGATTTAAATGGTGTACGAATTGGAGCTGAAATGAGGAAGATATAGCCTTCTCAAGACAACTGCATCCAGCTGAAGGACAAATTCTCATCTTGCGAATTTGGAACTCCAACGTGCGAAATTAAAGCCTACCTTGCGAAATGGAAATGGAATACAGCCGCACAGTCACAGAGAAGCCCAACTTGTGAAAGTGATTTTGCAACTTGCGAACTTGGAGCTCAACGTGCGAAAATGGATTCCAAGTTGCGAAATCAACTTGCGAGATTTTCGTAAGTCACCATGCAACGTGCGAAATCTACATGCGAACTGGGATATTTGTGCACCGACTCTTTTAGATCTTTTCTTCAGATATTTTTGTATAAATTTCCATTCTTCTCCTTGTAATCCACCAACCATAAGATTTCTTAGCTAGGAAGGTTGGAAAAACTCCTCTATATATATATTCCCTTGCATCCATTGTAAAAGAGATATATAAGTATATAGAATCAACGAACAGAGCACTTGCTCTGTTTTTCCTACATATTTTTGTTTTCTCGTTAGTTTTCTTTCTAGCCAATCAAACTCTGAGGAATTTTCCTCAGAGGATGAGAGGCTAGGCTCTTTGTCTCTTGGAGTGAAGAAAGCCGGGTAAGTTTCCTCATGCATAAATTGGAAGTTTTGTTGTTTTAGTTTTTAATGAAGAGAAAGTGTGACCCGTTAATGGTTTTTATCTTTTTAGTTAACTTAAAACTCCTTTTAATCACCTGGGCCAACACTTGGTTAGGCAAGTGATCTCCGTCCATGGAGATGCACTGGTTTACCTCTTGCGAGCTTTTGGGAGGTGGTTTAAAGGTAGGATTTTCTAGAATAACAACACTTGGTAAGCTTTTGGACTCTAAGGAGACATCCATTAGTTATCTCTTGCGAGTTTGTGAAGGGAAATCCAAGGTTAAAGATCACCTTAAATGGCAAATGCTAGGTGAGAGGCACGAGCCATTGCAAGTTGCATCAGTGAGAGGGAATTAATGTTTGAACCCATTAAGGGGAAGCATCTGTACCACACCGGTTAGAGAATTAACTATATGTTAATTCTCTAATGCGAGGAAAAGAAACAAGTGACTGGAACTCTCCTTTTTGTATGAGGAATCTGAGCCTAGTGATCTGAAACTCCAAGAAACACTTTTCTTTGTAATTAAAATCAGTTACTATTATTTTTGGTTAGCTTAAAACCACTCTTTGTTCAAACGTCTTTATGTTTTCTTTTAAAGCTAACCTTGAAATGAAAAGGCACCAATTCATCTTTGAATTAATATCAATTGTGAAGTGAAAACCCATCTCTGTGGACGATCCTAGAGCCACTATACTATGCTAGCTAAATGCTACCCCGGTATATGGTGAAATAGGTTTATAAATTTTGTTGACTACTCCCGTCTGAGGATTCAGATCAAAGCACATCAATTGAGTTGAATCAATTGGAACACCAATCGGGCATGAATCAAATGGCGCCGTTGCCGGGGATGGTGCCACTTTGCAGTGATATGATCTTTTGAGAACACTTGTGATCTTCATCACAAGTTTGGTGATTTTTCTTTTCTTTTACTAACTCTTTTTAATTGTTCTTTTTCTTTATTTATGTTTTAGTTTACCTCTCAGCTAGTTTTAGTTAGTCTTAATTTTTTTTTTTTTAGAATTGTTTTTCTTTTGTTTTCTTTTGTTTTCTCTGTTTTTAATTCACAAATTGCTAGTTGTGCATGTCATATTGAATACGAGATAGTAGAGGAAGCCATGAACTTCTTGAGTTATGTGGCTGAACTTTCAAGAGGATGGGATGAACCAAATGCTAGAGATATGGGAAGAATGACATCTCAACCTAATGCTAAGGCTGAGATGTATATTTTGAAGGAAGAAATCGACATGAAGGCAAAGATTGCAGCTATGGCAAGGAGATTGGAAGAACTAGAAATGAAAAAAATGCAAGAAATGCAAGCCATATCTTAGACACCATTGCAAGCTATGCCTTGGGCCATTTGTCTATCTTATGAGCACTTGGTGGAAGAGTGTCCTACCATTCCAGTGGTGAGGGAAATATTTGGTGATTGCAACACCTACAATTCCAATTGGAGGGACCATCCAAATTTTTCTTGGAAACCACAGTCACCTCAGTACCAGTAACCTACTCAAGCACCTCAGCAAGCCTCGAACCTTGAACAAGCTATAGTGAATCTTAGCAAGGTCGGGGGAGACTTTGTTGGAGCTTAAAAATCCATCAATGCTCAGCTCAGTCAAAGAATTGACAGTGTAGAGAGTTCATTGAATAAAAGGATGGATGGAATACAAAATGATCTATCTCAAAAGATAGATAATCTCCAATACTCAATCTCAAGGCTCACCAATCTCAAGGCTCATAAGAGAGAATCTTCACAAGTGAGAGACGTTAAAGCCGTGATCACTCTAAGGAGTGGTAAAGAGGTTGATTTGGCCACATCCAAACAAGAGCATGAAACAAAGAATGAAACAAAGAAAAAGAAGAGGGAGGAAATTAAAGGAAAGAGAAAGGGAATTGTTTCCATTGCCATCATACAATGCAAATCTCTAATGAAGGATGCTAACTTCATATGGGATCCGGGCAAGCTGAAACAGGACAACATTTTTTTTTTTGATGGACTTAGTCTTTCTAAAGACTAGCTAGTCCATATCTTTTTGCTTTATTACTTGTTTTAATTTTGATTTCAATGCTTTAATTTTAATTAGTTTTGATTTAACATAAGTTTTTGGATAATCATTGCAGGAGGGACTGCAAAACAGTTGGGTGTACTGTCAAAAAAAAAAAAAATGATGGAAGAAAAGGAAGAGAAGAGAGAATTCTGACTATTGGTTCTATTGCCACTTCGGGACATATTTGGAACACTTTCTCGAGTCCAATTTTTACATACTATATACCCTTTCGAAGCTCGGGAAGTTAGAAGTCCAATGCTTCAAACGGTGTCCAAATCAGAGTTGAAATGAAAAAGTTATGGTCATTGCAAGAAAACTGCTCTTAGCTAAAAGAAAATTTCGCACAGTGCGAATCAAGGTGCGAAAATTTCGCACTGTGCGAATCAAGGTGCGAAATATTTCGCACAGTGCGAAACCACCTCTTGGCACATGAGTGGCATTTCACACAGCCCAAACCAATTTTTGCACCGTGCGAAACAAGGTGCGAAAATTTCGCACAGTGCGAAATTGAGTGCGAAACTCGATTCAAGGTGCGAAATTCTTAGTTTAAGGTGCGAAAATTTCGCACGGTGAAATTTTAAGCTGCGAAAACTCCTAAATGACTTTTAAACCCATTTTTAAACACCCAAGACTCTGTTTTTCATTCCTAAAAGCCATTTCGACTTCCGAAAGAGTTTTTAAATGTGTGACCATCCAAATTCCGCCCCTCCATATCTATTTGAAGCCTCAGGAACATGCATTAGAGGAGAGCCCCGTGCACCAGCTGAGTACCCTCTGGAACTCATGAACAGCCACCTCTCTCCATTTCAGCCATGGCCAAGACTAGAAGAGAGCCCCGTGCACCCTGGGATCACACACATGAAGCCTCTCACTCCATTTATGACCTCCCTAAACCATCACAACCCATAGCTCCAGCTGAGAGCTCCAATTGAGAAGACTACGCCACCTAAGGAGACTACCAGAGCAGAGGTCAATGTCCTGACCCAACCTACTCAGAAGGCCACCATAGAGCCATTATCTCCACAGGACCCTACCACTACTTGATCATCTCTTTAATTTTTGTATTTACTTATTATATTAGTATAGATAATTCCATGTTTTGATGTTTTATATTCTGGGATTGGATGTATTGCATGATCATATATTATATTCTATTTCCTCATATTAATATATAGACATCATTTTTGTTTAAACTTGGCATTTTTCTATTTCCTCTACTCACTGAATCTTTTGTTTTTTTTTTAAACATGTGGTTTCTCCTATACGACTCAGACTCCATGCCACTCAGGAGGTACCACTTCCTCCCTTTATTTTTTTAATCGCTCTTGAAACATTGAGGACAATGTTCAACTTGGTTGGGGGGAGAGTTGAGGAAGGAAGTTTTGTTATTAATGCTAAGTTATTTTGGTAATTTAGTTGCTTTTTGCTTAAATTTTTAAATTTTTTTTTGAATACTCTCCATGGTTATTAAGGAAAAAATTTCAAAATGAAATGGGAGAAATTAAATTTTTGTCTTTTTACTTGAAACTTAGAGTTTGTATTATGTTTATTAAAGTTGATGAATTATTGAACTCCTATTGATTTCAACCTTATTTCTTCCACTTTAAGCTTATCACACACCATGCACACTAGGTTCCGTTTATAAGATGAAAAACTATTTTCCCCCTTGACTTAGGAAAATTTAGACTTGGTACCTTTGACCTCATTTTAATAGTGTTGAGACACCTTATAAAAGGCCAATGAGCCTTTGGAAAAAGAAAGAAAAAGAAAAATGTTTTACTTGCCTTGAAACCCGAGCAAGGTCTGAGGGGTATATGGTGAAAATCTTTAAAACCTGGTGCCCTAAGCCTTTAATGGTTGGGAGTCACCGACCTCAATGCTCGTTACATGGGTGAATAGGTGGAGTTTAACATATTGTAGGTGCTTGGGTATTAAAAATTCATTCTCAAAAGTCCGGGGTGAAATCCGAGGAGTTAGTGGTTGAAAAATCCTTAAAGCTTGATGCCCTAAACCTTGATTGGTTGGGAGTCATCGATGGACCCCCGTTACATGGACAATTTAGAAAAGAATGCCTTTAAGCTTTGCACTCTTACAAGAAAAAATTGTGAAAGAAAAGAGGTGCGTTCTTAGCCTATTGGAGGTTGATTAGTTTGCTAAGCTTTGAAAAAAACTAGGTTGAGGGGAGAGATTAGTTTGACATACTATATTCGAAAACTAATAAATAACACATAGATTTTTGTGGAAGAGTAAGGATTGGACCTTTGGGGGTGGAAATTATTTTGAAGCTTAAATTTGCATAATGCCTACTCTTTATGAATTGTGACTAGGCAAATTATTTGATAGCTCCTATTGAAGTTTGAGTTTTATTTCTTTCATGTTCCATGTGAGAGTTTGATTAGTCATGCCACTTAAACATTTTTTGGAGTGATCAGCATGATTTTGTAAATTTATTACTTTTATTTTTATTTTTTCTCTCCTTCATTGCTAAGGGACTAGCAATATGTCGGTTGGGGGGAGTGATTACTACTTAAAAAGTGCTATTTTGTAGCTTTTAATTAACTCTTTTAAACACTCTTGAGTAGCAATTATTACCTTTTAACTCAATTGACATGTTAAGGACCCTTGCAATTGTTTCTAATCAAATTGTGTTAAGTTTTGGTGTTTTTGATAGCTTTTAGCTACACCAAAGCAATCCAAGAATGAGGGAGAGCTGTATATAGTTCATGGAAAAGCTTTTGGAAGCTCAAATTCATGAAGAACCAAGCTTTGGAGCTCCATAGCCCTTTGCCAAAATCGTTCAAAGTATGCAAGGAAAGAACAACGGAGAGAGGAAAAACAGAGTGAAGAAAACAGAGGACAGCAGCTGCAGTCTTCTTTCACACTTTTGGAGCACTTCCCGATGTCCATTTTCTACATGCTATATACCATTTCAAAGCTCAGGAAGTCAAGAATCCAAAACTTCAAATGGTGTACGAATTAGAGCTGAAATGAGGAAGATATGGCTTTCGCAAGACAACTGCATCCAGCTGAAGGACAAATTCGCATCTTGCGAATTTGGAACTCCAACGTGCGAAATTAAAGCCTACCTTGCGAAATGGAAATGGAATACAACCGCACAGTCACAGAGAAGCCCAACTTACGAAAGTGATTTTGCAACTTGCGAACTTGGAGCTCAACGTGCGAAAATGGATTCCAAGTTGCGAAATCAACTTACGAGATTTTCGCAAGTCACCATGCAACATGCGAAATCCACATGCGAATTGGGATATTTGTGCACCGACTCTTTTAGATCTTTTCTTAAGATATTTTTGTATAAATTTCCATTCTTCTCCTTGTAATCCACCAACCATAAGATTTCTTAGCTAGGAAGGTTGGAAAAACTCCTCTATATATATTCCCTTGCATCCATTGTAAAAGAGATATATAAGTATATAGAATCAACGAATAGAGCACTTGCTCTGTTTTTCCTACATATTTTTGTTTTCTCGTTAGTTTTCTTTCTAGCCAATCAAACTCTGAGGATTTTTCCTCAGAGGATGAGAGGCTAGGCTCTTTGTCTCTTGGAGTGAAGAAAGCCGGGTAAGTTTCCTCATGCATAAATTAGAAGTTTTGTTGTTTTAGTTTTTAATGAAGAGAAAGTGTGACCCGTTAATGGTTTTTATCTTTTTAGTTAACTTAAAACTCCTTTTAATCACCTGGGCCAACACTTGGTTAGGCAAGTGATCTTCATCCATGGAGATGCATTGGTTTACCTCTTGCGAGCTTTTGGGAGGTGGTTTAAAGGTAGGATTTTCTAGAATAGCCAACACTTGGTAAGCTTTTGGACTCTAAGGAGACATCCATTAGTTATCTCTTGCGAGTTTGTGAAGGAAAATCCAAGGTTAAAGATCACCTTGAATGGCAAATGCTAGGTGAGAGGCACGAGCCATTGCAAGTTGCATCAGTGAGAGGGAATTAATGTTTGAACCCATTAAGGGGAAGCATCTGTACCGCACCGGTTAGAGAATTAACTATATGTTAATTCTCTAATGCGAGGAAAAGAAACAAGTGACCAGAACTCTCCTTTTTGTATGAGGAATCTAAGCCTAGTGATCTGAAACTCCAAGAAACACTTTTCTTTGTAATTAAAATCAGTTACTATTATTTTTGGTTAGCTTAAAACCAATCTTTGTTCAAACGTCTTTATGTTTTCTTTTAAAGCTAACCTTGAAATGAAAAGGCACCAATTCATCTTTGAATTAATATCAATTGTGAAGTGAAAACCCATCTTTGTGGACGATCCTAGAGCCACTATACTATGCTAGCTAAATGCTATCCCGGTATATGGTGAAATAGGTTTATAAATTTTGTTGATTACTCTCGTCTGAGGATTCAGATCAAAGCACATCAATTGAGTTGAATCAATTGGAACACCAATTGGGCATGAATCAGTGGGCCCACATTAATTCAAACCAAATTTGGATTCAGACCCTAAAGGTGTCCTACAAGTGCCTTGGAGCCTAAGTGCCCAAACCATAACAAAAATGGGGGTCAAAACACGCTGAAATTGAAACTACCTAGCAAAACCGGTTGAACTGGTTCCCAACTATCCTAACCGGTTGAGAAAAAAATCTAAAACTTTACCAGAATGTTCCTCAGAGAATAAGGAATCCAAAAAAACAAACGACACTCAATTCCGATCCCGGATGAGGGAGAACCCGCTGAAACAATGCGAAGCATTTATAAAATAGGGCTGCCACCAAGCCACCTGTTGAATCGGTTCCCAACTAGTTCATACGATTGAGAAAAAAATTGAAACTTTACCAAAATATTCCTCAGAGAATAAGGAATCCAAAAAAACAAACGGTACTCAATTCCGAGCCTGGATGGGGGAGAACCGGCCGAAACAATGCAATGTGTTTCATAAAAGGCCAAACCCTAGCCACCCAAAATGCATTGTTTTCTTTAAAATTCGCCACTTAAGCCAATGCTTTGGTAGATGCAATTTTTCCATAAGCCTTTAGCATGCATGCCTAAAAGGGCAAGGCCACAAATGAAAGGGCCTAATTCCCAAAAAAATTAACCGTATTTCCTACAATCAAAGGAAATGAACACCATGTCCTCTCCCTTGCCAAATCTAGGACCAATGAGGCCCCAATGGCTAAATGATGAGCACAGTGGCTCAGCCAATATGCTATAACCTCTAATCCTAATTGAAAAAATGAAATGGTCTACCCCAAATTCCAAATAAAATAGTCCAAAGAAACTTTTTCTCAAATCAAAACTAAAGGGAATGGTTCCCTAAACTAAAGGTTCAAGCCCCTTTTTGGTATTTTGGAACCTAGCATGAAAGCCCAATGGCAACCCAAAAAAAAAAAAAATAAAATGACTGCACTTCCAAACCTGAAACCAATAACGCAGCAAGGACCTTACTTGAATGCCACAAGAAGAATGCAAATTCCACCCTCACTATGCAACCAAACAATGGAGTCCTTACCCCAAACATACATGCAACCAAGATCCCAAAGAATGCCATTTAATGAGCCAAAAGCCTTGCCTTCTTAAGCAATCAGATATGACCAAAGCTTTTAACTGTTGCCTTATAAGCCATTAGGACTATTAATTCTCTTTCCACATTCAGGCTTAAACCAAACGAATGCATCAAATAGTCAATCAATGCCTCCTTTTTATTTGCAAACTACTAAGGTCAAGGCCTCAGGGGCCAATATAAAAAAAAACTAAACTTGGACAGCCTTTGAAACCCAATCAATGATCAGTTAGCCAAGAAAACCACACACAAGTAACAGCAGAATAAAATAATAGCAGAAAAAAGAAATAAAAAAAATAAAGGAAAAAAAACAGAGGATCTCCAATAGCAACCAAATCACACAAGAGATCAGTTTAATTCTAAAACCCAGAACCTTACCCACAAATGGGCACCACAACCCCAAAGGTCCTCTAGATGCAATGACAATGGGAACCATGAAAGCCTTATGAAGGAAGCAAAACAAACCTAAATTGAGGGCTAAGGAACCCTCATTCCAAACCTGAATCTGAGCACCAGAGACCTTTGCTTACTCAAAGCAAATCAAAACTAGTTGCTAATGAGAGAAATACTTGCTTTGTTCACAAAACAAATCACACCACACATGGGAGCTTAGGCATGCAATAACGAAAATGCAAGGATCCCAGCCTTATCTTTCATATACCTCCAATGACCGTTTCGAATGCTAAAAAAATAACAGACTCACTCTCAATTGAATTAGACATGCATAGTCTCAGACAACTTACAAACTTGACCCAAAGACTAATCAGCAAAGGCCCTCATTTTCTTGTCTAAACAGATTATTGCAACAAACCTAAAAAAGAATGAGAATATAAAATAGTAGAAAGCAGGATCAAAGAGTTACCTATGCATGCGTTGAAGATGCCAAGGTAGAAATGAAGTCACTAGGGTAGCAAATGTCCAAGTTCCGCTTCTAGAAATCAAGGCCTTCCCCTTCAACAGCACGAACAAGAAACTACTCCCTCTACAACTAGAAAATCTCTCAAAACCTCTGTCTCCTTCACTATTTCCTCTGTTTTTTTTTTCTATTTTTTTCCTCTCTTCTTTCCTTTTCTTTCTCTCCCAACACACAGAACTTTCTCAGGTCTAGAACTCTTCCCCCACTTTTTTTTTTTTTTTTTTTTTTTTTTAAGCTCTCACCCTTTTCTTCTTTGGCTTTCACCATTTTGACATAGTTTCCTCCTAGAATCCGGAAAGAAGTCAACCTCTTCTTCCCCTCTTTTGGATTTTATATCAGACTCCTTTGTTCCTCTAGCTTCCATTCATTTTTCCATGCATTTAGCTCTGGAAAACAGCCCTTTAACCTCGAAATCACACTCCCCAATAACTCTCCTCACCAATTCTCCATGCAAGCTAACTCCTTTAAGTTTTTAGCTTGCTTCACCACCAAGGATCCATATGGATTCATGGTGGGCTCCAAGGAACCCAAACCAAAGCCCAAAATGGACCCACAATATAGCCCAAGCCATGTAGAAATTGGGCTTCAAAATCATCAAAACCAGTGCTCCATACCAGCTAGCTTGATGAACTAGTTGAACCGGACGCCAATTGGTTGAACCGGTTGAGAAAAATTATGAACTTTTTCCAGAAGGTTTCTTGAAGAATAAGGAGTCCATGAAAAAAAATGGTGCTCGATTTCGAGGTCCGATGAGGGAGATATGGCCAAAACAAGCCCAAGTGCCCCGAATTCGGACTTGCTCCCATGCATTTTGCCTAAACTGAAACTTTGGGGACTGGTTGAGCCGGTTCAGAAAAATTATGAAAATTTGACAGAATTTTCCCTGAAGAATAAGGAGTCCATGAAAAAAAAAACGGTGCACAATTCTGAGTTTGGATGAGGGAGATATGGCCAAAACAAGTCCCAGTGCTCCGAATTTGGACTTGCTCCCATGCATTCTGCCTAAACTGAAACTTTGGGGACCAGTCGAGCCGGTTGAGAAAAATTATGAAATTTTGACAGAATTTTTCATGAAGAATATAGAGTCCATAAAAAAAAAGGTGTGCAATTCCGAGTTTGGATGAGGGAGATATGGCCAAAACAAGCCCAAGTGCTCCGAATTTGGACTTGCTCCCATGCATTCTGCCTAAACTGAAACTTTGGGGACCGGTCGAGCTTGTTGAGAAAAATTATGAAATTTTGACAGAATTTCCCCTCAGGAATAAGGAGTCCATAAAAAAAATGGTGTGCAATTCCAAGTTTGGATGAGGGAGATATGGCCAAAACAGGCCCAAGTGCTTCGAGTTCAGACACACTCCGATAAACTCCAACTGAGCTAAAACTTCGGGATGGCCCCACTTCCTTCCTAGGGCATGATGCCAAAAACTAGGAAAATGGCCACAATGGCACTGCAAAATGAACCATACTCGCACCACAATGAACCACATACGAACCTAAACAAGGCTAAAAAAAACCGACTAAGCCCAAAAGGAGGCCCTAGTGGTGCCATATGAAAACATAGGTGCATGTGGCACTCATAGGATAAATGCAAGTGTCAAGGGACAAAATTGAGGGTCTACACCCAAATTTTTTCATGTGCGTCCCATTACACGGACCATGCCCCCCTTTTTTTAAGGCACTTCTTAGTACATTTTGTTTTATTGCCTATCAAAAATGAAAAATTAAGGCAATTCAAAATGAAACAACTCCAGGTCAAAGGACTACACATGTGGCAAGTAACTTTCCTTTATATTGTCATTTTAGTCTTTTAATTATTTCATCCAAGTGAACCTAGAGATCACATACAAGAAAAAAAAAATCCAACCAACAAGTGCATATATAGACCAAGTATTTTATTCATTTGTGTAAAGCCACAAAAAAGACAAACATTCTACTTTAGCAATATATTGCCTTCTCAATGTCATTTTCATAAGCATAACATGACTTAAAAGGAAAGGGGTTAAACAAAAAGTTTTCTTCCCTTAAGCCATTTTTATTTCTACTATTGATAATTGATAAAACATCTCTTTGATTGAACCTTGTATATGACACAGAATACTATCTATCATAAAATGACATCAATATACAAAGATAGGTTTAATTGAAATTCTAAAAGACTAACCTTATATGAAGTAGGTTTTTTGTTGAATCTAGATATCCCTTTGTCCAAATGCATTTACCTAAACATAGCCAAGTATTAGCAAGAGAAGGATTCAACTTAACCTAGAGCATGAATTAGTCTATTTCAAAACATAATTGATGCCCTTAACCTAAGGAATAGCAAATTGAACTATTGGACTAACAATGTATCATTACTTATAGCTTTAGAGAAAGATGATCTATGGACTAACAAATTTGAACATACAATTTTTTTTTTCAATCTTGTACTTATGCCACTATCAACGTTACAAGTGCTAATAGAAACGGCCAGAGTACAAATCCATTCACAATCTTGCTTAATTTTTTTAATCTACAAAAACACAACCAACCAATCCCTATTAAAGTTGTAATTCACATTCTACTCTTACAATGACATCATAGGAATTCAAAATTAATCAATCACATAATTAAATTAATTAGTTATAATTAAAAAAAGAAAAAAAATGAAAAAAAAATCATCGATTCCACATCTCTCAAATCCATAATTCATAACTCATGCAAAATTCATTAGAAAAGGTAACAATGATAAACGATTCAAGACAAATTAAATCACATGATTTAGGAATCACAATAATCAATTAATTGAAAAAGGAAAACAAAAATAGAAATGAATTTAAGTTGATTCAATCACCTAAATTCTTTACTCAATTCGTTGAGAAAGAAAAAGAAAAATTAATAATTCTAGATTAATCAAATAATATAATTCACTACTCATACTTAATTCATCTAAAATTGAACAAAAAATAAACCATATAGCCTAACTTGTTCAAGAACAAACACCTTAACAATTCACTTAGAGAAAGACTCTGGGCTTGGTTAGGTCATGAATGAGGGAGAACTTGCACTTGTACATTGGACATCAAGACTTGACCTTGGCCAATTCCATGATGCATACGAAGTAGTGGTCGCGACTATCAACCTACACTTTGATGGATGGCCTTATCGTCCTTTAACAAATGAATTTTATAATAGTTCAAATTCAGAGTCATAACATCTTTGCCTTTTAGTGATTTTTTAGGTGAAATATCAAAGCCTAGGGTTTTTGACTTGCTCAATATTGTGATTTGATGCTCATTCACCAAGCTTCTCAATCTTAGGAAGATTCCATGCGTCTTCTCAAAAATAAAATTTTATTAAGTATTATTTCAATGTTTTCAGAACCAGACCAGTGATCGAACCAAAAAAGTTACCGGTTCATGGTTCACTGGTCGAATCGGCAGTCGAACCGCGGTCGAACCAGTGACGTAATAAATATATAATTTATATATTATTAAAATTAAAAATAATTATAAAAATTTTAAAATATATATGAATAAATTAAAAATCAATAATATTATCAAATTAAATCATATTAATATTTTTAATTTTATTAAATGAAATATGTAAAATATTTAAATGTGAATATATTAAAAATGAAAATTTAAACTAATTTTATAATTTTTTAAAATATTATATTATTTTTATTTAATATTACAAAAAATTTTAAAATCTAATATATATTATTTTGTTTGGCATATTAGGTAACAAAAACTATGTAGCTGAGTGGTGTCCTTGGATGGCTATAGAAGCTAGGGTCCAAGGGTCAAATCTTCTTGAATGGGACTTGTTATTTTTTTTTCATTGATTAGGTTGGTTAGCAATCCCACATCGGATTGTAAAAGAAACGAGGATGCAATGGATGCCTATAAAAGCTATCCATATTGAGGGCCAATGCATTGCCTCATCTGGTGGGCTCAAGACTTAGCCCACAATATGGTTGAGTGGGGTATGGGCTTTTGCCAAATCTTTTTATACAAGGGAGCCTTTAAAATGATGGTCCAACTAGAACTGTTCGGTTCGGTTAGAACAGTCCGGTTCCACCGGGTCACCGGTCCGACCACCAGTTTAGGCGGTTCGTGACCAGTTTAATTCTTAAACGGTTCAAAGGGCAAACCGGACCGGAATTGCGGCCTGTCGACGGTTGAACCAGTTGGACCAGCCGGTCTGGTCCGGTTTTTAAAACATTGCATTATTTTAAAATATTTTATTTAAATTGATTAGTTACTTTTAGTTTTCAAATTATTTGTATTTTCAATAAATTGATAAATTTGATGATTGAAAATTAAAAATTACTTATAGAAAATTTTTTATTAAGAGAAAATTTATAATATTATTTTGCTAATCATTTTACTTACAATATCGTTTGTATTAGGAATTTTATTCAATTTCTTTAAATGTGTTATAAGTTTTCACTCATGTATGTTATATTTTATAAGCTAAATATAATTTTTCACCATAAAATATAAAAGCCATTTTTGTAGATAAAAGCTAAATATAGTCTTTGGCCATATATAAAGAGAATTTTGTGGCAAAATATTATGAAAACCATTTATCATAAATACATATTATGATTAAATATGACTTTAATTATGAATATAGAATTCATACTCAAATCTTAAGAAAACCTCTTTGTCATGAATGTATAATATGGTTAAATATGATTTTTTTTTTTTTAAACATGAATATAACTTTATTCCTAAAACAATTTTTTTTTTCATGGAAAAAGGAATCATAACAAATATCCTATTTTTACCATTAAATTATATTCATGCCTAAGATTATTGTAGCAAAATGTGAAATTTGTTGTTGTGAACCTAAGTAAATTTTGGTATAATTTGTTTAAAAAATTCTTTAACATAAATATTTTTAATGCTATAAATGTATCAAATGGCGTTGTAATCTTATTTCAAAGGATGTTTCTCTTTAAATATTCCATATAGGAGAGTTGCATTTGGAAGTCCTAAAATTTGTGAGATAGACCATTGTGACCAATCAAATTTTCACCTTGATCATTGAAGTTAAGTTTCAACTTGTTGCCTAGTGAATAAAACAATAATATATATACATATATCATAATTCAAATATAAATATTTCCATTGAAAATATAGTAAATGTGGATATCATCAAAATTTCCATTTACTCATCTTCAAAAATGAATATAAATGAACAGTTTTCTTTTGTAAACCAATAAAAGTTATTTTTTTCATATTCATACAGTGAGACTATCAAGGAGAAAAAGTTATTTCCAATTATATGTAGTTGAAAAGACTCTTCCATAGGAATATTATGGATGTATTAATTTAGAGGTTGACCTTCCATATTTTCTTCTAGATCTGATTCAAAAAGTCTTTCTAATCTTTGTCTCAAATTTTCCCTCTAAAAAATTAATTTGTATGTTACAACAAGTCTACCTAACAAAACAAGACAAAAACAAGCACAAGCCTACCAAAAAACAAAACAATAACAAAAAATCTACATCTAAAGGTTAGATTTGTTGGGATTGAGTCCTAGAAAGTATGACATGATGTAATAGATAACGATTCCTTTATAAATTTATTTATTTATGTTTATTAATTTTCCTTTATTATCCCATTTGCATTAATTGGTTATTTGAGTATACACGCCGCACATCACTTACATTGTACATGACTAAGGTGCATTAGGAGTTCTACAAAAGATCCTACTCATGGGGTTCTTGTAGATTGATAAGTAGGCTATAATTCATTTATGGATTTGGGAAATCCATCTAAAATTGTAGTGTACTAACTTTTAACTAGAGGGATGACTTGTCTTGATTATAGGGATATTTTTCCATTGTGAGTGCACTAGTGTATGTGATGCACATTGGACTAGACCTACGGTGAATTATGATGTAAGGCTATCAGTTGTCATGATTCACCAAGCTATTATACTGTATAGAATCTCAACCTTAAGAGGATATTGGGTCTATGTCATGGTCAACAAGAGACTTTGACCTATGAGTGAGACCCTAATGTGGTCACATATCCATATGGATTAGGTCACTTTTGAAGGAGGCTGGTGGCAATAAGTATTCTCAATAGAGGCACCATGATATCTCATAGGATTGAGATAGTTTTTTTCCTTAGGTGGTCCAAAGGACATGTGATCTAGAAGACTATGGCTATAGTATTTCTTTTAATGAAAACTTGACATATGCTCCTTGGAGCTAGAGTATGTCAATTGAACACATAATAAGTGGAATTTGTAACTCATGGATTAGAAAGGTAATTTTGATTAGTCATAACACTACATTGTTATATTACTAACACCGATTTATGGGGAGTTTGGATGCAGTGGATAGTAGGTCACAGATCGAGCTTCATCTCATTTTTATTTAAATAGGGTGTTGGATTACAGTTGGTTCACTGTAGTGAGATATTGAATCAAATTCAAAATTGGATTTTAAGGAAACCAGTGTTCCTATGGGTCCTAATGGTCCTTGCTCTGAGCTTATATACCATAATGACACAATTTATGAGGATTGGATTGACTTTAGGTTCACTCTTGTACATAAAAGCATTTTGGTAACTATGCAAGGTTGCATAGGGATAGTGAACAAGGTCTTTGGGATGGACTAATTAATTAATTAGATGATCATGTGTGGTTAATTAATCTTAAGATCTAGTCAAGAGGTTACATATAAATGATCTAATTAAAAATTAATAAATCATATCTTAGGAAAAAACAATCATTGAATAAAAAATGCATCATCTATGCTTAGTTAAGAGAGACTTACAAAAGAATTCTAATTTATGAAGTTTAGATCCACAAACATAGGAATAGGAATTGAAATTTACTTTAGAGAAATGCACTCTTTGCTTCAGTCTTCACTTTACAACACTTCCTTAGATATAAGAGATTTTAGCTACTCATCATAGAGGATTTTGCCTCAATCCTCATGATTGGTAGCCAAGAAAGTGAAAGAAAATGGAGGGAAAAAAAATCTTTAACAACTATTTAAATTCAAAATATGTTAAAAACATTATCCAAAAGCTTCCATAACTAACTCCTATGACCTACAGATACTAGAGAGATATCCATGTGGCACCATCACAACTATAACACATTACTAGCTAGAACATTACAAAAAATACACATTACTAGCTTTTCTCCAAAACATTGGATGTAAAAATACACTTTAACCACAAGTAGTTTTAAAACTAGAAATAATAGTAAATTTTATGGTTTGATGTTGAATTTGAATTGTTAGCATGCTACACAAATCGATACCAAATTGACATAGAGACACCAATGTAAAAAATGGTGTCACATTTTATTGAAATGGCTTATCAATTTAGTTCAACAATGCATCTTCTCCTAAATTGATAACAACTATAAGCCTAGTCTCTATTTAGTTCAATATTGCATCCTTCCCTAAATTAATAACAAATACAAGCCAAATTTCCACTTAGTTAAACAATGCATTCTTTCCTAAATTGATAATAATTGCAAGCTTAGTCATCCTTGTCACTTATTGTCACCTAATATCGAAATGACACATTTCTTAATTAATGTAGAGCGGAACTACTTTTTGACTTCCCCTATCATCCTAAAAAATGGTGTTGATTGCTATCAAAATGCATATTTCCATTTCCACATGTATTAAGATAGAGCCCTTAAAGGCATAACATGATGTAATAAATTTGGAATACATTATTCATTTGATGATATTCTAGCTTCACTTTTATCTATCCTTAATCCATACATTATACTTTATGAGCTTTCTAATCTAGTATTCCTTGCATTGTACATGACTTGGATGTATTAGGAGTTGCACGAAAGATCCATATCATGGGTTCCTTGGAAGTAAATTATTTGTTCACAGTCAATTCGTATAATTAGGCAATCCATTTGAAGTTGTAGTGTACAATCTCCTAATTGGAGGGATGATTAGTCTTGGTTGTCGGGATGGGATTTCAATGGTGAGTGCACTAGTGTGCATGATTACCCATTGAACAAGACCTACAGTAAGTCATGACATAAGGCTATTAGGTAGTTATGACTTCACCAAGTTGTTATATTGTATAGTCTCTTAACCTTGAAAAAATATTATGCTTATGAAGAAGATAGCAGTAGCTTTGATGTATGGGTGAGATCGTAAGTTGATCATATATTCTTTATGGATTGGGTCACTGTTGATAGAAATTGATAGCAATAGGTGTTCTCCATGGAGACACCATAATATCTCATTGACTTTGAGATAGTATGTTCCCTTAGATGATTGATTCGTGCCCAGCTGGTGTATGTCTTGTTGATTGGTGTTCAATCAACTAGTGTTCCTTGATTTCGGTCCTCAGATGGGAGTAATCAACAAAATTTATAAACCTATTTCACCATGTACTAGGATAGCCTCAGCTAGCATAGCATAGTGGCTCTAGGATCGTTCACTGGGATGGGTTTTCAAATTACAACTGATATTAATTCAAAACTGAATTGGTGTTTTTTTATTTCAAGGTTAGCTTTAAGATAAAACATAAAGATGTTTGAAAAGGTTGGTTTTTAAGTGAAACCAATAATAAAGTAACGGAAATTACTTACAAAGAAAAGTGTTTCTTGGATTTTTTGGATCATTGGGCTCAAGTTCCTATTACAAAAAGAGAGTTTTGGTCACATGAATCTTTTCCTCGCATTGAGGATTTAACATATAGTTATTTCTTGAACCGGTGTGGTACAAATGCTTCCCTTTGATGGATTCAAACACTAATTCCCTGTCACTGAATCATCTTGCAATGGTTCATACCTCTCACCTAGTATTGGCCATTCAGGGTGATTCTTAACCTTGGATTACCCGTCAAAAGCTCGTAAGAGATAACTAATGGATGTCTCCTTGGAGTCCAAAAGCTTACCAAGTATTGGCTATTTTAGAAAATCCTACCTTTAAACCACCTCCCAAAGGCTCGCAAGAGATAAACTAGTGTATCTCAATGGATGGAGACCACTTGCCTTACCAAGTGTTGGCCTAGGTGATTTTAAGGCGTTTTGAGTTAAATAAAAACATAGAAACCATTAATGGGTCACACTTTCTCTTCATTAAAAGCTGAAATAAAAAAACTTCCAATTTTTGCATTCGGAACCTTACCCAGCTTCCGTCACTCCAAGAAGCAAAAAGCCTAGCCACTCATCCTCTAAGGAAACATCCTTAGAGTTTGTTTGGCTAGTGAGAAAAATACAATCAAAATAAGTAGGTAAAGTAGAGTAAAGCTCTGTGTATTACTTTCTTCCAAACTATACAAAAGGTTGGTCTCTGAGAGCAAACTCCCGAGATATCTTTTAAGAAAAATTACAATTGATATATATATATATATAGGTTATTCACCCTTCTTTCTTACTTTCTAACTAAGAAATCCTATGATTGGTGGATTACAAGAAGAAAATAGGGATTTAAACAACAAATATCTAAAGAAAAAATCTAAAAGAGTCGGTCGCAAATATCTGGGAGCACATAGATGGATTTCGCAAGTTGAATTTTGTGATTTCGCAGCTTGCGAAATTGTCTTTCAGCTTGGTGCGGTTGTCTTGCAATGGCCATAACTTCTTCATTTCATCTCTAATTTGCACACTGTTTGAAGCGTTGGACTCCTGACTTCCCAAGCTTCAAAAAGACATATATTATGCATAAAATAGACTCTAAGAAGTGATATAAATGTGCCCTACATCTGCTATACTCTTAGATTTCTTCATGTTAGATTCTTTTCTCTAATTTTCCTCCTTGCATTCTTGATTTGCTTTTGGAAAAGGATTACAAAGATCTAAAGCTTGGAATATTCATGTAAATGAGCTTCCATTTGCTTTGCCATGGATTATACAGAACTCTCCCTCATCTTAGATTGCTTTGGTGATCAAACAGCTATCAAAAACACCAAAACTTAACACATTCTGATTAGAAACGATTGTAAGGGTCCTTAACATGCCAATTGAGTTAAAATGTAATAACTACTACTCAAAATTGTTTAAAAGAGTTAATTGCAAGCTGTAAAATAGCACTTTTTGAGTAGTAATCAATGATCCTAAGGATAGGTGATCATGAAATCTATAGGCTCGTAGTAATTTCTTGGTGAAATTGGACATATGCTCTTAGTAAGCTAAAGTATGTCATTTGATCATATAATAAGAGGATTTATAACTCAAGAATGGTAAAGGTAGTCTTGAAAGACTGATAAGTTTTAACTTATTAGACTATGAATGACTAATTTATGGGAAAACTGTATACAGTGGATAGCAGGTCATGAACCCGAGCACTTGGTGTCTCATTCTAATATACATAGGGTACTATAAAGTTTAGTTGACTTCCTATAGTGGGATGTTGAGTCAACTTCAAAACTGGATTATGAGGGAGCCAATACTCTTATGGGTCCTGGTGGTTTCTACTCTAAGTTCATATACCATGATGACATAATTTATGAAGGTTGGATGAGTTTTTAGTTCACTTGTTTGCATAAGGGCATTTTGGTAACTACGCAAAGGTTGCATGGAGGTAAGTGAATGATATATCCGGATTGAACTAATTGATTAATTGAAGACCTATTGGATTAATTAATCAATTAACAAACTTTTTTGGGCTAGATTAAGTGATTTAAGCCTATAGGAGGCTCAAGTCAGTTAAGCCTAGTAGGAAGCCTATAAATACCCCCTTAGAGATTAGGGCTTTAGTTTTGTTGCCTCCCTGATCAATCCATAGAAAGAAAATCCTAGCCTATAACCTTAAGACCTCTACTATAGTGTCTAAACTCAAGGATGAGTCATCGAGTGGAATGCTATTGTGTTTATGAGATCTATTGTGACTTTGAAGTATTCTACATTGATTAGAATCAATTCAAGAACACCTGGATCATAGGTATGTGTCTTTTTTCTTGTAGATCTATGTTTCCTATGGTATTTTAGTTATTTTTTAATACCAAGTTTTCTAGTGCAATAGATTTAAAGAGCTTAGGATATATTTTCTTGCACCTTAATGATCCAGGGCATAGGAACAAAGCAACTGGGGTTTCCCAACAACTAGTATCAAAGCCCTATGTTAGGTTATTACTTGTTAGATCCATTTTAGGGTGTACTAACTTGTTTTTGTAGGGCATGTTTATTCATCACATGACCTAAAGGGATGAATGAATTTGAATTTATTCATATTTGTTCTTATTCTTATTCAATGTATATTAAAAATTGTGTCGTTGCATATATTAGGTTGTAAGCTTTGCATTTAAGAGCATAGGTTTTTGTGTTTCAATGTAAAAATCTAGTTTTGTTCTTAGATGATTGTAAGCTCTATTTCAAAAGAGAATATGATTTTTCTCTTTGTAAAAATTGGATTTTTATGCGTCTTTATTGACCTAAAAGCGTAGTTCAAAGATTCAAAGCATTTAATGATATCCATGGTGCAAAAGTTGTCCAACAAGGTGACTTTTTTAGTGGAACGACGACCAGAAAAGATGTAGAAACAAGTGTTAGGTGTATAGCATAGGGATGCAACGCTCGAGCGCTTAAATTATTATTATTATTATTATTATTGTTATTATTATTATTATTATTATTATTATTGTTATTATTATTATTGTTGTTGTTGTTGTTGTTGTTGTTGTTATTATTATAATTATTATTATTATAATTATTATTATTATTGTTATTATTATTATTATTATTATTGTTATTCTTTTTCTTCTTCTTCTTATTATTATTATTCTTATTCTTATTCTTATTATTATTATTATTATTATTATTATTATTATTATCCATGGGAAAATATGTATGTTATTATTAATTTCTTTATCTATTATTTTATGCATTGTTTGTTTATTGCATGTTTGACATGAAATAAAATATTTTGGATTTCTTATAGATAATAGATTTTCATGAGAGGGATTTTTTCCAAAGTTATATATTGAAATTGGTTGTTGCTAAATAAATTGTTGTTCCTTATGGAGCTATCCTCTTGGTTTTGGATAGATGGTTCTCTAGGGTCTACCCCCTCCCTGAGAAAAGGAGGTTATTATTATTATTAATCTTATTTTGTGTTGTAGGTATTTTTGGTAATGTTAGTTATTTGGATTCTATCCAAATTATTACCAATTATGCAACAAGATCCCTAAAGGCCATGGGAAAATATGTATGTTATTATTAATTTCTTTATCTATTATTTTATGCATTGTTTGTTTATTGCATGTTTCACATGAAATAAAATATTTTGGATTTCTTATAGATAATAGATTTTCATGAGAATATTTTTTCCAAAGTTATATATTGAGATTGGTTGTTGCTAAATAAATTGTTGTTCTTTATGGAGCTATCCTCTTGGTTTTGGATAGGTGGTTCTCTAGGGTCTACCCCCTTGAGAAAAGGAGGAAATCAGTTAGTTTGAATATGAATAGTTCAAGGAAAAGGAATAAGAGAATAATTATTTTAGCATAGGAGTCCTAGTTTAAAAAACAAATAACGGATTTGGAGATCTCATGATAGAGAGTTTGTTTTGAGAATGGTTACCAAAATATTTTGGATGTTTTAGTAATTTAATGGAAATAAAATATATTGCAAAACACTTTCCAAAATGGATTATTTAATTCCCTTGAGGAAACAAACATTTTTGGAAGTTTTTCATAGATAATATTTTTAGTTGTTAAGACATTACTAAAGGTTTGATTTTGGTAACTTCAATGGAGCAAATTATTATGAAAATTGGTTTCCATGTCTAAGAATATTTATTCAATTGGAAAAGTGTAGGAATAAGGAAAGAAAATTTAGGAGGAATTTTGAATATGAGAACTAAAGTTCCTCTATTTGGATAAGGTGTTCTCAAAGTTTCCAAATTTCATAAGTTGAAAGTTTCCTTATTACATTAGAGTTTCCAATTTGGAAAACAAATATCTTTTGAAAATTTTCATTAGAAATAATTTATCATTAAAGTTTATTACCAAAGAGGTTTTGCAGTTTGATGTAAATAAATTTCTTTAAAATTTTTTTGTTGATAAAAAATATTGATTAATTAGAATTGTGTGCAAAAAGAGAATTTTATGAAATTGAATTTTAAAGTTTGAGAGTGGACATTTTATCAACTTTTGTTTTGGATAAAATATTCATAAAAATTTTTAAATTTTCATATGGACATTCTCCTATAACACTAGCTTTCCAATTAAGAAATAAATATTTTTAGAAATTCTCAAAAAGGATAATTTATTCATCAAGATAATTAC
This sequence comes from Vitis cinerea var. helleri x Vitis riparia, assembly GCA_946000715.1. NCBI lineage: Eukaryota > Viridiplantae > Streptophyta > Magnoliopsida > Vitales > Vitaceae > Vitis > Vitis cinerea var. helleri x Vitis riparia. The sequence continues at coordinate 11,602,543 of OX253994.1, forward strand.
TAAAGTTTTAAATTGCTCTTAATTAAATCAAAAGAGTTTGTGGGAGAGGGCCAAAGGCAAGCCCCTAGCCTCCAAGATTGAACCCATCTTAATTTTAGGTGTATCACCATCCTAAAGATGGGGTGGCCTAAGGAATCAAGGGATATGAACTATCCTTTATGGACAAGACTATATATGTTAGTAGTGGGAGTGACCAATCTTGAAGATGGGAATATGTGCTTGTGTTCTTGAGTGTTGAGATAGTTCAAAAGAGAGATGTGATGGTTAGGTAGATATTTTCTATGGAGAACTTGGTAGATCCCTTTATTCAAACATTAATTGGGAGAGTCTTTGTTGGTCATAAGGATAACATAGGTTTTAGTTGAGTATCTAGTAAGCTTTGATACCATAAAGCTTTAAGGTCTACTGGGAAAATGGTAAGATAAAGCCCTTAAAAGCATGACATGACATGATGTAACAAACTTAGAATTCATTATTCATTTAATGATATTTCAACTTCACTTTTATCTACCCTTAATTCATCCATTATACTTGATGAGCATTCTAGCCTAACATTTCTTGCATTGTATATGACTTGAATGCATTAGAAGTTGCACGAAAGATCTAAGTCATGAGTTCCTTGCAAGTAAATAATTTATTCATAGTTGGTTCGTGAAATTAAGTAATTTGTTTAAGGTTGTATTCCACCACCTCCTAATCAGAGGGATGGTTGGTCTTGGCCGTTAGGATGGGGTTCCAATGGTAAGTGCACTAGTGTGTATGATTACACATTGGACAGGACCTGTAGAGAGGCATGATATAAGGCTATTAGGTGGTCATGACTTTACCAAGCTACTATACTATAAAGTCTCTCAATCTAAGAAAATATTGCGCTTGTGTAGAAGTTAGTAGTGGCTTTGACCTATAGGTGGGATCATAAGCTGATTATATATTCCCTATGGATTGGGTTATTGTTAATGGAAGTTGGTAGCAACAGATATCTTAATAAGGCACCATGATATCTCATAGACTTTAAGACAATGTGCCCTCTTGGGTAAAGTAAGAATGTGTGATCATGAAATCTATGGGCTCATAGTAATTCTTTTAATGAAATTTGACATGTGTTCTTAGTGAGTTAGATTATGTTATTTGATCATATAATAAGAGGATTAGTAACTTAAGGATGATAAAGATAGTCTTGAAAAGTTGATAGTTTTCACCTTGTTAGACTATATATAGTGGATAGTAGGCCACAAATCTAAGCACTTGATGTCCCGTTGTAATATACATAAGGTACTAGAGTGCGGTTGACTTTCTATAGTGGGATGTTGAGTCAACTTCACAATTAGATTATGAGGGAGCTAGTACTATCCTATGGGTCTCAATGGTCCTAGTTTTAGCTCATATTCCTTGATTGCATGGTTTATAAGGGTTGGATGGGTTTCTAGTTTACTTATGTACATAAGAGCATTTTGGTAATTACATAATGTTAGCACAAGGGTAAGTGAACGGTACTTTGGATTAAGCTAATTAGTGAATTGGAGCCTTATTGGGTTAATTAATCAATTAGTATTCTGTTTGGGTTAGATTAAGTTACATGAGCCTACAGTGGTCTAGAGCTACTTAAGCCTAGTAGGAAGCCTATAAATACCTCCTTAGGGGTTAGGGCTTCAATTTTCCTATCTCTCCTTTTAGTCCTTAAAGAAGAAACCCTAGCCTCTAGCCTTGAGATCTCCCCCATCTTAGTGTCTACACTCAAGGAGAAGTCATCTGGTGAAAAACGACTATGTTTATGAGATCTACTACGACTTTAGAGTATTCTACATTGATTGGAATCGATTTGAAAACATCTAGAATGCAGGTATATAACATTTTTCTCTAAATCTATGTTTTGGTGGTATTTTGATTGTTTTTAAATACCAAGTTTTCCGTTACAATAGATTGAAAGAGCATAGGATAGATTTTCTTGCACCCTGATGATCCAAGGCATGAGAACGGAGCAATCTAGGGTTTCCTAACAACATCAACTTCCTTTTTTGCATACATCCTCAGTTCATCCCATCTTAGTTCCTCTATTTTTGCACTGGTCCTTGTCTATTTTCTAGATCAACCTTTCCACCTCTCATTTTCTATAAAATACTTGAAAATTAACTTTATATACTAACATAAGACTTGAACAAAAACTCAAGAGAAACACAGTGATTTATGCTCTCCTTTCTATTAAAGCATAACAAATAATCATGGAAAATCATTTTGGTTGACTTGAGTACAAATCAATGAGTGTTGCTCATGTTTATACTTTGTTAATGGCCTTATGATGTTGCATGTTAGAGCATTATTGATTGGTGCATGCTTTTGAGTTTAGAAAATGAAAGCTAGATGTAGAAAATCCAAACTAGAATCATTTTATGGTCTCCAACTATACCTTGCTCTTGAATCCTAATTCATTACTTCTACCATGAGTGATTCACATCATAATATCAATGTCTCAAAACTTTTGTAGAGTTTCATACACTTGTAATAAAAAGTAACTTTATAATATTTTGAGATTTCTTTTTTTCTTGGATGTTCCAACCAAAATATTTGTTTTTTGGATATGTTTTCCTTTCTTTTGATATATCAAGACAACTATCAAGGTAAAAAAATCAAGTTCACATCTAGTGAAATCTAGCTTCTTCAATCTTGAAAACATGGGCTTGAATTTGCAAACAACAAAGGAAATATAAAATGAAATAAGAACAAACAAACCTTTTTATCTATATGTTGCATCTTAACCAAGTTTCTAAATGTTTTAGGGTTAAGGAAAGTTCAAGAAAGCCACTATATCCATCAACACTAAAATAAAATCTCTACTTGATGCATGGAAAACAAGACATAATACCTTTTGCACTATGAATTGAAACAAAATAATCACAAACCCCTAAAACCAAAGAAACCATGGAACCAAAAAAAAAAAAAACCCTAGACCTACCCACCCACCCATAGATTTATCTTCTTGGACTTAACTTCAAGGACTTGACATCTCTAATGGTAGCAAGTCGGTTAAGGTAAGTTGATAGTGGGTTCCATTGATAAGCGATGGGTTATAGCTTTATCATGTTGGATTTTAGTGATGAGAAACAAGATACATATTGTTGAGGGTAGTTGCTATCTAATAGCTAGCCAAAGGATTTGACTTATCGATGGTTTTTGTTCAACCATGCGGATGTCAATGTCAATGTCAAGGTTATCAATATTTATCGACAATGTTTGCTTATCACAAATGGTGATTAAAGTTGTTGGTGGTTGTTTGTGGGTTGCTAAGTCTTGGCTTCCAAGGATTTTGGGGTTTGTTTAGAGATGAGAGGTGTTTGTTAGGCTGTGAGAATATTTTTAAATAAAGATCGAGAATGAAGGGGTGTTTATATGAGAGAAAAACTATGATTATTTTTTTCTTAAGCATTGTTGTTTAAATGTTAAGATGCCAAAAATAAACACTACAAGAGAATAAGTTTTATAGTCACGACCAAAAACCATGGCTAAAGGTTAAAGAAACATGATTATAAGATATGGGAGCTGATATAAATGACCATGATGAAGTATGACCATAGGTGATGTAGATAAATCCTATAGTTACAACCATAAGGAATATCATTATAAATCATAAATGTAATACTTGCAACCACATCTCTTCCATAACTAAAGGGGTTTAATAGATGAGGATGGGTTAATGACCATATCTAAAAAACCTTGTAGATTGAAAGACTTTTAGCTAGAGCCATCTATTGATTGCTACCAAAAAGGACGATATGGGAGCATACATATTTTAGCTGTAACTATAGATCATATTATATATAATAATCTTTTAATAAATAATTTTAATTAATAAATGATTTTTTATTGGAATTCTCATGTTTCTATAACATAAAATGTTAAGATAAATCATTAAAATAAGATTACAAAACATTTATTCACAAATCAAATCATTTTTAAATTTAATTTAAAAATTTTCTTAAAAAAAAATCATATAAAAACTGGTACAACCTAATACCAAAGAATCAAACACTGATTTTCATGTGAGGCTATCTCCAAGGGGCTATAAGTAGAATTTTGACTCCATGAAAAGCTCAATGATGGATTCAACTTGACAATAATCACCTAAATTACAGTTAAAAAACTGTCATTTTTTTGTTCTTTACTGAAGTACACAATTTGATCACTATTAACCTTATGTTCTCTTATGCACCTGGTCTTATAGTGCCTACAGAACTCACTAGGTTGTCCGTTTGGATGACATTGTTAAAAAATTGAGTCTTGTCTATATGTTGACAATTTTGTTCCAATTTATGTTTGGTCATATAAGTCCTTTTAGATAGTGACTTACTCTCCATTGGAGATCAAGGGTTGTTGTTCATCCAACTGAGAAGTCACAAGTACATCTAAAAAGGTTTGGCTCGTGGCATATAAAGGCTTATTTGAGGTATAAAAGGTTTGGTATCATTCTTGAGCTTAAATGCTTTTTTAAAATGTTTTTCAGAAAAGCAAGACCGCTCAAGCGGTTAGAGTGCTTAAGCGGCATAAGTTTACTCAAATAGTCATGATAGTCATGTTGAGTTTAGAAACGTATTTTGAATGAATTTCAATCTAACTCTGATTTGGAAACTTGTGATACTGAAATCCTTATGGCCTTTTCTTATAAATATCTCCATTGTAACCCTTTGAGGCTTAGAGATTCGGGGTAAGAGATCTAAGAGATTGGAGATTAGAAAGATCATAGAGATATTTGAGTTTGTTGTAGACCACTCATTCTTTAGAGGTACTCTTTGGTGAGAAGAACCTTATTGGCATACCATTTATGTTCTCTCATTCAAGGATTTGATTATTTGAATTGATGGTTGAAGACCATAATCCCTTTATAAGGATCGAAGGATCTATTAAATAGCAACAAGTAGTTGTTATGTCGCGGACGTGGATCAAGTGGTAAGTACTAGAGAGTAAGTCTTTAGGGTAAAACGACCACGTAAATCTCTGTAACTTGATTTTGAATAGTGGATTTCAATTGATAGGTATTAGACCTCATGGTTTTTTATCTTCACGGTTTGTGGGGGCTTTCCACGTAAAAATCTTGTACCTCATTATCTCTCTCTTTATATTTGATATTTCATTTGAATTGCCTAGAATAGGTTAGTTTGTTTTAACCCAATATTTTGCAGGGCTGTTTTAAAAGATTTATATTTATTCTTGCATATATTCTGGTTAAAGATATTGAATAAATTGGATTGATTGATTAATTGGTTATTGAGTTTGTTGAATTGGTTATCTTGCAGTGGTTATACCTATAACGAATTATTGATTTGTTGTAATTATTGTTAAGTTTGTTAGGTTGGTTATTCTTGTGGTTATTATTATCCTTAACATGCTTCGACATATATTGTTAATCTTTAAATATAAATTAACCATAAAAATCATATTTTTATTAGGGTGTAATCCTATATGAATATCTTGATACGATCCACACTTCGATTACCTTGTGTAAGACCTTGTAATTTTTGGTACAACTCACAATAATAATGGCTTGGAACAAACCGTCTTCTCATCATGGTTTTCATCTCCTCCCATGTCTCTATTGGACGCTCTCTATATCTCCTCCTATTTAACACTAGTTGATCCCACTAAATAATCGCATAATTGAAAAATTCAATGGCTGCAAGTTTTACTTTTTTAAGCTCAAAATAATTATGACAATCAAATACTAATTCTATCTTCTTCTTCAGCTCAAGGTAATCTTCGAGATCATTTTTGCCTTGAAATGATGGAATCTCCATCTTAATACTACCCAAGTTATTATCTTCCGAATTCCTAGCTTCTTTAAACCGCCCACCATATCTCCTATTGCCAACAATTGAATCTCACTCATCTTTTTCATCAAAACTACCCCCACAATACTCTTCATCTTCAACTCTCACTTCCCTAGGTTGAACTCTTTCTCTCCTACGCACATTAGGAGTGTTTTGTGGCTGCTCCACACATGCATTCTCTACTCAATCTATCCGTTCATGAACCTACTCCATCTTCGCTCTCAACACTCTTTTCATCTCACCTATTAAAGCTTCCAAGAGAAACTTCAAATCAACCTCTTCCAATGCATTTTCGGAAGTATTTTCGTCCCTGTTATCTGACATATTTGTTTCAAAACAAAGTTATAAAGAAAGAAAGAAAGAAAAAAAAAGAACATCGCACACTCTCTCACATGTTTCACTCAAAGAATGATTTACTCAACTGTCACTCGTGTTTTCACACAAAATAAAATTGGATTTTACCCTTGTATATGCTCACTACTCTTGCCTTTTTCCACTCGTAGTAATCCTTTATAGGTTCTTATCAAACTTATCAAGCTAATCAAACAATATCAAGATTTCCAGTAAAAAATCACTAAGAACTCACCTAGAGAAATTCAAATTTAAGGTCTTAGAAAAGCAAGGTTGTCATGGATTTAAGAGTGTCAAAATTCGCATAAAAGAATTAGTTTTTTTGAGCCTACGTATTTAGGGTTTGTTTGGAGCACAAAAATTCAGATTTGTGGAATTGAAAAGAAACAAAAAGATGTAAAATTGAAACAAGAATGACAAGAGTTGAATCGCAATATCACTTTTTTTTTTCAATTTCGTTTTTTTTTTCAAATAAAAAAAAAAGCAAACCTATAACTAGTGCCAAGCTATGATACCAACTAATATAATCCACACCATGAAACTGAGAAACTTGTGGATCAAGAATGACTCCAAGATTGTCTAGAAACAGATTTAATTCATAATTTTATGAGAGCAAATTCTCTTTGGTTCTTTTAGAACTCTTTGAATTATTGAAAAAATTTCCGTGGAGTTTTTCTTCAACTTATCAATCAATCCATCCATAATTGATTGTGATGCCTTCATTATACCAAGGTTTTTGCTTCCATATAAGCAATGGGTTGCGGTTTCATACAAATTTATTCCTAGACAATCTTGGAATCATTCTTGATCCACAAGTTTCTTAGTTTCGTGGTGTGGATTGTATCATATCTAGGTTGTCCCTATAATGTCTTGGGATGAGAAAAGTGATTACAATTCACAAATATTTATTTAAAATTTTAAAATCACCCATTCATCCCCCTTCTAGGTGTTCCCTATTGGACTTTCAATTATTTTAGTGGTATTCAAAGCAATAACCTCTTATTTCAGACATGAATTTGAGTTATAATGTAATGATATTGTCATCTAAATAGGGGTGGAAATGAGTTGTATGCAGGATGCCAACGTCGTTAATATGCCATGGTTATTTATCTATGAAGATTTTTATTGGGTTCTACATTTGATCAAGCTCCAGTAGTCTAGTCTCCCATGAAGTGTTGTTCTTCCTCCTGAAATCCCAAAAGATTTTACCTAAAAGAAACACATGGTTTCTTAACTGAATTTTAAATCCATGGTTGTTGAGACTCAAACCACTGTATGAGTTCTAACCCTAAGGTGTCCTTAACATCATTGGAAACATTCTTGAAATGTCATCTCAAGATGTCTAGTCCACCATAGAATGGGATATACAAAAGCTTTGCTCCATTCTAATTGTAGATCTTACAAGAATGCTTCAAAACCCTAAATTGAAATATTGGTTCCAAAAAATACTAATGAGTTTTGCGTCATTCCTTCCCAACCTTCAGTATTAACTCTCTTAATACCTTGTTGCTCAAATATTTATAGAAGTCTATCTACGGAATCATATCATAACACTGACCCATCAACTCTTGATTGAACTTTGGTGGCAGATCATACATTAATAGCCCCCTCCCATTATTGTCACCAGCATTCCTATCTATCGTCTAAGATTGATGTGCCCAAAGCTACTCTTTAACTACCTTAATAGCATTGACAATCTCGTCATCTCTTTCATTTCCATTGCTTCCAATTGGAGCTAAGTTTTCAACAACAACATCAACCGTCTCCAGAGAAAAAAGTATTGGTACTACTAATAATATCGTTGATGACAAAAACTAGGATTTCAAAATTAGATCGGGTTATAGCAGAGAGGCAATAGAGGTTGTTAAGCCTTCAAAAAGACATGCATAAGTGAACAATGTTCCTGGAGATGATGGTGGTGTAATAAGACCACATGATGCCAAGAACAAAAATGAGAAGCGCTATAAGGATTCAATATAGAAGTTAGCATAGAATTGCAGTGAAGGGACCAAGTTCTTTTGCTTCTACCTTTTTGGATAGTGTTTTATAATTTAAGTTTAAAATGTGTTCAAGAAAATGATTATAATAAATATATATATACACACATTAAAGAAACATAAGAAATTGAAAGAAGTGGGAGGATAAACTAGAATTATATTCATCAAATTTAGTTGCATCAGCGTTCATATATTTACCTCATAATTTAGCCACAACATAAATCAAGCCCTTAATTTTAATATGATAATTCACTTTTCAAACTTTTTATTTTATGATGAACATTCAGCTTTGCATTAGACAAGCCTAATTGATGTGTCAAGCCACAAAATAAGTTACAATATATTTGACAAGTAACAAATGAAAAATGGAAAGCAACAAGAAAAACAAAGAAATATCACAAGATTCAAAACAAATTGAGCATTAAGAAGTCACAATAGTTTAATCCAAGATAAAAACACATCAACATCAACTAACCATCATAAATCTTGAACTTGACGGTGGAGACAATCACTTCTATCAAGTAGATTCAACACTCCAGGATTCAAAAAACACATGCAACTAGGAGAATTAGAATGCCATATTCCATTTTCTATCCCTAAGCACAATGTTGGTTTCATTTAGTATCTTTAACCAAATTCAAAGACATCAACTCCCCTTATCATAAATTAAATAATTTATAGGTATGTACCTTAAGAAAGACAAACCTTGTGTTTCATGAATTCCATGTAATTTTGCCTCTGTTTTTTATTTCCTGAATTATGGATTTTTTTCGACAAAAGTTATTAATCCATAGAAGCTTAAGGAATGGACTTTGAAGAATGCAAGAATCTTAGGAAGCAAATTTAACTTCATCAAGGTGTAACATTAGCAATGAATTTATTAGAGAAGCTAGAAGAAAGATATGTTCAGTAGCCCTCTACAACCAATAAATTTTGTTAAGAGTTCTTAACTCGGGCTCCTAGGAGAATTGAATGTCCACAGAGGGGATAAAACATTCCAAACAAATAGACTTTTAATAGCGGTTTCTAATAAGCAATTTATAAAACTCTTTTTCTAGATAAAAAAATTATTATTTTCCCATGCTTTTTTATAAGCAAAAAAAAAAAAAAAGCAAATAACTCTAATTCCCCAAATAGGTAAATACATACATTCCATTTCTTGTTAATTAAATTTAAAAAATCATTTATTTTTTCTTGTTTTCCAAACTTGCTCGACAACAAAAAAATCACAAAAAAAAAAAACTTTAATTCACCAAGATATACACATTTCATTTCCTTTATTTAATTTAAAAAATATTTTTCTCCATGCTTGCCCTGCACTTTCTTAAAAACCAAAATGAGTTAAAAATAAATAACTCCAATGCCCCAAAATACACAAATCTAATTTCTCATTAATTAGATTGAGTATTATTTTATTCTCCATCCTCATCCCCTTTTTCTCGGCAACTAAACAGGGCATAATCAAATAACTCCAATGTCCCAAAACACATGCATTCCAATTCTTACTAAGAAGACTCTGGTTCCATAAATCACCACAAGTAAGACCTTCATGAAACAAGCCATGGATTTCCAATGACAATGTTAGAAAAATGAAAAACAATGAAGCCCTAAAAAAATGAACAAGTCACACAAAAAATCCTTGAAATGATTCAGATAGTAGCTACAGAGATTCAAATAGTCGAATGTAATTGAATTTCATCAATGCTTGAAAATTTGAGGTTGAAGAAAAAGTAGAAACATCTAGGGAGAGAGATAAAAAAAACCTAAAGCAACAATCCTATTGTTTGGTCAGTGTAAGGATAGAATAAGTTATTATATCACTTATTATATTTTATCTTTAACCAAACATGGGATATGATAAGTGGTGGGATATATTATCCACCCTCTATTTTTCATCCATTTCATATGGAATATGTTAATCCCATGAGAAGATATGGGATATACATATCTCATGTATCAAAAATTTATTTTTTATCAATTTTTTATTTTTAATATATTCATTTTATAAAATAAAAAAAATTTAATATAAATTAAAATTTTTATTAAAAAAGAAAAACTAAAAAAATATTTATAAAATAATATTAATATATGATGTATATATAAAAATTATTTTATATATTAAATAATATAAAATAATAAAAAAGTATTTGTAAAGTTTAAATATTTTAATCATAAATATTATTAAACATAAATGAAATTTCATTTTTTAAAATAGAAAATATTTGAATGTGATATAATTTTTATTTTGAACGTGAAAAAAATAATATATATTTTATATTATTTTTTATTAATTTCATAAACCTAAATTTGAGTTGTTGTCTAGACCATGGAACTTTACAAAATGTAGAAACCCACTTGCTTTACCATTTAGAAAGGAAATCTCTAGAAAAGAAAACACGAAAGTTAGGGTTCCAAAGAATGGTATGAAAGGTTGCCTAATTAAGACCAACAATCTAAGTTGAACCTATAGTAAATGAAAGTTGATTATGGATTTAGAATCCTAAAGCATTTCTTGCTATTAGGGTTTGAATCTCTTGAAGGTGAAGAGGATTTGAATCTCTCTATCCCGATAGTGAAGAGATTTGAATCCATAAGGCTAGCTTTCATATAGGCCTATATGGTAGCAGTGACTTTAAAATCCTATATCCATGGCCTAAAAGGAGTTGCATTTGTGGGCCCTACTATGGTAGTCGGCCAAAAAGGGTAATACCTTTTATTGTAGTGGCTGATGAACTATCGCAACTGTATGCCTTTCTAGGAAATTTTCCCTCCATGCAACAACATCTTTAACAGTGAGTGGAGTATGTACACAACTATATATTATATTTTAGTCTGATTTGTTGGCCGCTACTAAAACTATGTGACAATACCCTTCTTTTCTTATAGTGAAATAAGGTATATCGACCCTTTAATTATGAGCGTCAAGACAAACATATTTTTTTCATTAATATTAACGATTTATGAAAGTGCTAAGGAATGAATTTTGTAGTGGTGCACCCACCTACATATTAAGTTGACAAAATTGACTAATGATATCCTTGGTCTGGTGAAATTGTTCTACCAAGCCTATGATTAACAATTTTATAATGAAAAAATTTAGGAGCTAAGAATTTCTTACTTTTAGCATCCTCATATATTTATCTTCTAAAGAATTTAATCTCTTTGGCATGCATTTGTTTTATTATATGATATTGATCAAATAGAGAGATTTTCATGGAAAAGCAAATGTGTCCTTTGCAAATGTATATAGGAATATAAATGCAAGAAGAAAATAGAATGTTGAAAGATGTGTAAGAATTGAGAAAAATGAAGAATTTCTTGGTCGAGTGAATGAAATAAAATGGCCATCTAAGTCCTATTTATAGATTTCATGGCACACTTTAATTTAGGATTGTTCCTTTAGACATTGCATTCATTCATTCTGGGTTACTAGTCTTTCATATCCATGCACCCAATCATATTTGGTTGCATTACTTGGCCATATACTACTTATAGAGAGTCATACATTTTGAAAGACATATCAAAACCCACATACATTCTGGCTAATCTAGAGGAACCTCCAATAATTCATTTTATTTTAGAAGAGGACTATAAATATAAAACATTTAACTTGGATTTTCCATCAGGGATGACTTGAAAAAAGGTTCTTCATACTAAATTGCTATCATTCCTTCTCAGTCTACTTATATATTTTTGAGGAAATATGGGGAAAAGACAGTATTATTCTCAGGGTGAATTTGGCACATTCCAGGACCATATATATAAAATGTCAACAACGGTTTGTCTTCATTTGCTTGTTTCTAAACATTCAAAGGTGTACTTCTTTATTGATAAGAGGATACGTATCCAAGAAGTAAAGGTCTCAGATTGCTTAAGGCTAAATTAAGTAATATAGGCTGCTATATTTGTTATTTTCTCTTTGGACGAAATGCTTACCATTTGTGCACCTAACATATATATTCCAATAAAAAAGTATACAGATACGTGAGCAATGAAGCAGCATTATATATAAAACCAAGACAAATTGTTAAAAACTGCCACCAGGGTTTTGAAAAATTGGAACTAGGAAGAAAATCCGTATCATGTTAGGTTTGTAGAAGAAAGAAAAGAGTTGACATGGTTAGATTAGATATTCATGAAGTCTTTGTTTGGTATATTACTCTATCGACTTTTATTATTAAGGAAGAAAACTGGTTGGAATATGTCAGAAGTGTGACCAGGAATGATGAACGGGAAACGTTCCAAATGGGTCCTCCTATTCCATCTGTCCCATTTATTTATATATGTTCCTCTCCTTAAGAAACTATTTAATCCAGGGGGGACGGGTGATGTTAAGGACGGAAATGACCCGGAGAACCACCTTCCAACTATTATATATCTATTATATCAATCACATTGGCGTATTCCAAAATTCAATATATAGTATTGAATCAATTGCTTGAGTATTTGACTTGTAACAGTGAATATATGCTTAATGTCTCAATCCCACCCAACCATGGCAACCTTGAAGAGTGGAAGTATTGCCTCCAATCACCACAGTTCCCTTTCCCTTCTCTCTTCACCATGATCTCTATTTTCTTCATTCTATTAATGATCCCTTCTGCAACCACATTAGACTTCAACTTCACCAGTTTCAGTCCCTATAATGATAACATAACCTATGAGGGATCTGCTTATCCCAGAAACCAAATCATCCAACTAACACAAGCTCAATCAGCGAGCATCGGTTGGGCCACATACGTTCAACCCTTGCACCTATGGGACAAGGCCTCAGGAAATCTCACCGACTTCACCACCCATTTCTCCTTCGTCATAGACACAAAGAACAGGTCTGGTAGTCATGGTCATGGGATTGCCTTCTTCCTTGTGCCTGCTGATTCACAGAAGCCTAATGTCACAAAGGGTAGGGGTCTTGGTCTTGCAAGTGACACCCAGCCACTGAACACAACTGCGAATCATTTTGTTGCGGTGGAATTCGATATTTATAAGAACCGTTGGGATCCAAACGACACCCATGCAGGTATTGACATCAACTCTATGAAATCAATCCGTAATGTGACATGGTGGAATAGTATTATAAATGGGACGAAAAATGATGCATGGATCAGTTATAACTCTAGTTCTAAAAATCTAAGTGTCGTCTTCACTGGTTTTAGGGATGATAGTACTATTCTGCAGGATAACCTTTATTATGAAGTTGATCTGAGGCTTTACCTCCCAGAATGGGTTAGTTTTGGCTTCTCAGGTGCAACAGGAAATGCATCAGCCATACATGCCATTTATTCATGGAGTTTCAGCTCAAGTTTACAGACTGATGAAAATAAAACAAATCCAACATCGCCAGAAGGAGAAACGCCAACTTCCAATCCCAACTCTAATCCTTCAAGAAAAATCAAGGTTAAACTAGTGGTGGGATTGACTGTCGGTGGATGTGCTTTCGTTGGTGGTTTGAGTTTGGTTTTGTTTTTGTTCTTGAAAAGTAGAAGGGGAAAAGTTGATAATCCAGTCATTGATCAGCTATCCATGGAGGATGACTTTGAAAAAGGTACTGGACCCAAGAAGTTTCGGTACAATGAATTGGCTAGTTCAACCAATAACTTTGCAGAGGAAGGGAAGCTTGGAGAAGGAGGGTTTGGAGGGGTTTACAAAGGTTTCTTGAAGGAATTGGACACTTATATTGCTGTTAAGAGGGTATCAAGTGGGTCTAAACAAGGGATAAAGGAGTATGCATCAGAAGTAAAGATCATTAGTCGATTGAGACATAGGAACTTGGTCCAACTGATTGGTTGGTGCCATGAGAAAAGAGACCTACTACTTGTTTATGAGTTCATGCCCAATGGCAGCTTAGAGTCTCATCTTTTTAGTGAAAGAAGCTTGCTGACCTGGGAGATGAGGTACAAAATCGCTCAAGGGTTGGCATCAGCATTGCTTTATCTTCATGAAGGATGGGAGCAATGTGTACTGCACAGGGATATAAAATCTAGCAACATCATGCTGGATTCAGGTTTTAACGCTAAACTTGGGGATTTTGGGCTAGCTAGGCTTGTTGACCACGGAAAGGGATCACAAACCACAGTTTTAGCTGGAACCATGGGCTACATGGCTCCAGAATGTGCCACAACAGGCAAGGCCAGCAAGCAGTCTGATATCTACAGCTTTGGGGTGGTTGCTTTAGAAATAGCCTGTGGAAGAAAACCCATTAACCTAAAGGCCAAAGAAGATCAAATAATGATGCTGGAATGGGTCTGGGATCTCTATGGGAAAGGAAATATTTTAGAGGCAGCCGATCCTAGGCTATGTGCAGAATTTGATGCGCAACAGATGCAATGTTTGATGACTGTTGGGCTTTGGTGTGCTCACCCAGATGGAAATATCCGGCCTTCAGTAAGGGAAGTAATTCATGTCCTTAATTTTGAAGCGCCATTGCCCATTCTCCCTCCAAAGATGCCCGTCCCAACGTACTCTATCCCTGGAGCGATGTCTGCAATCTTGCTTCCAGCCTCATCCAGTACCACCGCTTCTGAGAGAAGTCAAACCCAGCTTTCCAGCTATTGTACAGATTCATCAAAGATAACAACATCTTCTGCAGCTTCTTCTACATCTGCGACACTTATTTCTACAACACGTTAAGTTGGTGTTGCATTTGGTAGTTTCTTTTCTTTGTGTATTATATGTTTATTACATGTAATTATAAGTCGATGTATAAGCTTTGGATATACATCGCCACACCTCAGAATGCCTATCAGTAGTTCCTTTGTATCTTTTACGTACTCACCAAGAAAATTCAGCCTTAATTTTTTATGCTTTTCGCATACTAGTTTATAGGTAAACTCATTAGCGCTTCTGTTGGCTGTTGTTTCAGGGGAAAAGACATAAACAAAATCTGCTCAAAACAGAGCATAAAACAGGGGAGAGAAAGAGAGGATCGAATCTGGAGTTTTCTCTCTGACTTTTTCGTTCACCTTTCTCAGCATAAAAAAAAAAGAAAAAGGCTTTCTTGAACCCTCTCAAGATTCAATCTCAGTCGTACCGGTGCAGCACTTACAGCCATCCATATATATTTAAGTAGACATGTGTTAATTACAAAACTATAGTTGCATTAGGGACTGCCCCAGTTCCTTGTCCCTTCACGTTTCCCCCTGAAGTATCCTTATCCTTAATCACAGATCTGAGCTCTTTTGAGCTGTTTAATGTCATATCATCAAAACACTTAGCTGCATCTTAACCAAAATCCAAATCCCCATCCAAGATTGGGAACTTTACGAATGCAATGCAGCAAAGCTCAGCAAGGCCATGTGCAGAGGACATTGAAGGGTCAAGACACCTCAACCAACTGTATGGAATAATTTCTTAAATTCCATAGTTAGTGTAGAACAATTCAAATTTGCCTTTTGGGGATTCAAGAGTCCTAGAGGTGCATTGAGAATCTGAACATGTCAAATAAGAAAGATCCAAAATAGCAAACAGTGATTTAATCAAATAAGTTATTGATTTTGAAAATAAACATAATAGTATGGGATGTGACATTTACCCAGGAGTAAGGGTCTCCAAAAAGCCCGCGGCCCGTGGCCCGCTTTAGGCCCGGCCCGGCCCGACGGGCTAAAGCCCGGCCCAAGCCCGCCCGGCCCGAGCCCGTTTTTGGGCGGGCCGGGCCGCGGGCCTAAGTTTAGGCCCGGCCCGGCCCGCCGGCCCGGCCCGTAGGCCCGCCCATAGGCCCGGCCCGCCCGTAGGCCCGCCCCTTTAAAAAAAAATTACAAAAATAAAAATTATTAAAAAAAATATTCATTTCAAAATTTTATTCATTGAATATATAATTACATTTGAAAATGTGGGAAAAGTTTACATCACTACAAAATAAATACATCCCAACTAGGTTGGCACCTATTTATTTGTCAATCATCTGTATTTTTCAACCACAAAAAATAAAAATAAAAATATAATATACATTTAGTCATTATTTTCTGGCGGTGATGGCGAACTATCATGCATCCATGAAGATCTTGATAATTTTAAAGATTCCATATCGGCAAGCATCTCTGTTTCTCGAATGGAATCATACATCCTTTTATCTGCTATTTCCCAATCTTTCACACATATCCCTGCTTCAATAACATCTGGCGCTAAGTTGCATCGTTTTTTACTAACTACTCTTCCACCTGCACTAAAAGCAGCTTCTGATGCAACTGTACTCACAGGAATTGTTAGTACATCACGAGCAATTATAGAAAGCACAGGATATTTGTGTTGATGTGATTTCCACCATATTAAAATATCAAAATCTTCTTGATCTTCAAATGAAATTGTATCAATATTAAGATATTTATCTAAATCAGATGTATTATTTGGAGAACTATTTGTTGTCTTTTTTCGACTTTTCAACATTTCTAAAGCTCCTTTATAAAAAGATGAGGAGTTTGTAGATGTAGGTGGCAATTTAATAGTATTAATATCATTACCATATTTTTCTTTATAATAGTTATATAAATTATATAATAATGAATTTATTTCATTTTTAATTTCTTCAATTTTTATTTGGTCATTAAAATAAATAACTTTTAACCATTCATCACAAGCTTCAAATTTCAATCTAGGGTCCACAATTAAAGCAATATAAAAAATTAAAGGTATTTCTCCCCAATATTTTCTAAATTTTTCTATCATTGCAAATATTGTATCATTAAATATTTCAAAACTTAAATATTTTTGAAATACAAGAAAAATATTAGTTATTTGCGTAATAACTCGATTTGAAGTTGGATAATATACACCACAAAAAATGTTTGTTGAAATATCAAAAACTTCAAAAAGATCTCTTAAAAGATCCGCAATATGCCAATCATAATCATTTAATGCATAAATATCTGCTTCACAATCATTATTAATTAATTGTATTTCATATAATTCGACTACTTTTCTATATTTTGTAATATTTTGTAAAAGTTTATATGTGGAATTCCATCTAATGGCCATATCCAAATTTATATTTTTTCTTTTCATATTTAACATTTTGCAACAATGAAAAAATAATTCATGTTTTGCTTGAGAACTATTAATACTATATGCAATGCCTCTAATTTTTTCCAATGTACTATCAACATTTTTTAATCCATCCTTTACAATTAAATTTAAAATATGTGCACAACAACGCACATGAAATATTTTAGCATGATCTTCTTTTACTTGCCAATATAGTTTTAATCTATG
The DNA here is from genome assembly GCA_946000715.1 of Vitis cinerea var. helleri x Vitis riparia. Taxonomy (NCBI): domain Eukaryota; kingdom Viridiplantae; phylum Streptophyta; class Magnoliopsida; order Vitales; family Vitaceae; genus Vitis; species Vitis cinerea var. helleri x Vitis riparia. The sequence continues at coordinate 11,619,911 of OX253994.1, forward strand.
TATTGCTGCATCATTATTAGCAGCATTATCTAATGTTATTGTCAATATTTTATCACGAATGCCTAAATCTATAATTTCATCATTTATTAAAGATGCTATATTTTTACCACTATGTGGAGCATTTATTAATTTAAATGAAATTATTCTTTTATTTAATTTCCATTCATTATCAATGTAGTGAGCAGTTATACATAAAAAACCAGTGTGAGTTAAAGATGTCCAAATATCAGATGTTAAACAAATATTTCCTTCAAAATTTGCAAAAAAATTTTTTAAAATTTCTTTTTGTGTATAAATTTTTTTCATAATATCTCTTTTAACTGTATTTCCAGACCAACCTTTAAATTGAGGATTAATACCTCGTTGAATTGTTCCTACAAAATCATGAGTTTCCATCATGTTGAAAGGTTGTTCTGCTCTTATTATATAATCAATCATTTCTTCACGACAGTTAGATTCATCATAAGAAAATGTTTTTAAATTTCCACTTTCATTTTTACCTAATTGCATATAATTTCTAATATCTACATTATTTTTAGTTTTACAATTTTCATGATGTCTTTTTAAATGACTTGTGCCTGCATTTGAGCCACCAGTAAGAAATTTATTACAAATTTTACATTTTGCTTTTATTTCTTTTTTATTATTTTCTAAAATTATTTCTATTCTATCAAAAAAATTCCATATATTTGAAGTAAATTTTTTGTTTGATGATATTTCATCACATGGACTAGATGAAGAAGCACTTGTCATATTATAATTATTGATAAAATATTATGCCAAAAATAATAAAGTAATAAATATAAAAAAAAATGTAACAAAAAAATAAAGTAGTAGGGGTGAAGTATGTTACTCAATTAGAGAACCGATGCAGAAATTCCTAGCAAATTTGAACTCTTGGAGCCACCAATGCTTGTTTTGCACCACCAACAATATTGTATAATTTGATGGAAAAATAAAAGAATTTGAAATATTGTAGAATGTGAGAGAAATAGAGAGAATTTGATGAAAAAATGAAATGGAAGAAGATGTATTTATAGGAAGATTTTAAAAAAAAAAAAAAAAAAAAAAAAAATTTGACATGTGACCGTTGGAGCCTCCAACGGTCATATGGGAATAATGGGATGGAGCTAAAGGCTCCAACGGTCACATGACCGTTGGAGCCTTTAATTTTTTTTTTAAAAATAATATACTGTATTTTTATATACATATAACTAAGTCCATTAATAAAACATAAAAAGTTTGTAGCTTAGTTGGTTAAAGCTTTAAACTTTAACCATGAGGGGAGGGGTTCGAATCCCCCCCTCTCCTTTCCTTTTCATTTTGGCTTTAATAAAAAAGCCCGCCCGGCCCGGCCCGGCCCGGCCCGCCCAGGCCCGCCCACCAGCCCGCCAACCCGCGGGCTCATAGGCCGGGCCGCGGGCCTACCATTCTTGCATGGCCCGGCCCGGCCCGGCCCGTTGACTGGTCAACGGGCCCATAGGCCCGGCCCGAGCTGGGCCGCGGGCCTCTTATTTCAGGCCCGGCCCGGCCCGGCCCGCCCGTTGGAGACCCTTACCCAGGAGACAATAATTGGTATTTCCTATCTCAAAGGCAGCTAGACAACTATAGGAGAGATAATGGAACATGAGAGAGAGCCCGCTAAATTCCATTGGTTATTTTTGATTCAGAAAATTTGAGGGAAATTGTGAAAAAAAGAGAAGAAAAAAGAAATAGATTTAAAGTCTATATATTATTTGTATATGTTACTTTAAAATTATTTCACTTATTTTAATTATTTGATTTAAAAATTAAATAATTTGAAAATACATGGGTTTCTAATTAATTTTAATTATATTTTATTGTCTTTGATATTTTTCATAGAATAATTAAATATGATAAAATCAATTTTTTTAATTTTTTTTCGTAGTACTTTTTCTGGAACCAAACATAATTTTAGAGTATTTTTTTTGTAAAACATGAGTTTGAATCATCAAGTATCAGGTCCAAGATTATCAATAGCATTTGCATTGGGATGAAAATAAACAAGGACAGCTGCATTTGTATGATGAAGTAACCACAACCTGAGAATAAAGATCAGCAAGACAAGCCATTATATTTCCTTTTAACACATGTAGAAGGTTATCCGTATATTATAGTTGCATCCGCGCCTTAAGCACTTCTTTCTGTTGGCTCTCGGTAGCTGACCAATGGAAACTTCTTCTCCTTCAACATAGTTTCCCCATATCTGCAACAGATGTCGATCAGCATAACTGACAGAGGAAGATGGTTGTAATACGATATATCTGTTGCTTTTAGTTTTTGATGTTTTGCAAACTTCTCAGCCTGTTCAGAAAGTGAGCATGGGGGATTCTGCCAATGCCAAAGGAAGTTTGAAGCTTTGGTAGTCCAGATTCAAGAAGTCTCACTACCATGTTGGTTTTTGACTCCCATAGAGATCCCAAGAAAGTTCTGATTCTATAAACAGTTTCCATTTCAATTTGCATAACAAAGAACTGACTTAACGTCCAAGGGAAATAAACCAGTCAACAGGTTATTGCTTTGGTCTCATTAGTGCTATTGCTTCATCTGAAAAAGGGCCATCACATCCCGGACATCAAACACTAGAGAACAAGAAAGCAATGCTACTCTACTCTTTGGTTAAAATCACTGACCACTGAAGACATATTCCATAATTGCTGTTGGGATATTTATAGTTGAATGGAAATTAAGACATACCGTTTCAATTAGACACAACTCTTTCTAATGGACACAACTTGTGTCAAAGGATATGTCAAGTATTTAAGACACATCTCTTCTAAGAGTCACTAGAAAACCTATAAATAGCGCCCCCCCTCCCCCAACCCCCAGTGGCATTTCTCATTTTCATTCCATCATCAATTCTCTCCACTTCTTCCCTTTCTTCCAAGTGCTTGGTATTCAAGAGAGTTCAAGTCATCAAGTGATTCGCTGTTTCTTGTGATTTGGAGTGCTACTATCACAAGAAAGTGATCGTTGTATCCTGGGAGACGATTGTCAACAAACCGTAAGCACCAGTGCAGGCCAAATTCGTCTTAAGGACATAGAGTCAAACTCTATCCTCGATCAACTGTTTGTAAGATTCAATATTTACTTACCTTCCCGTTTATTTATTATACATAATTATTTGACCATACATTTGTGACAATTCCAGAATAACAATTGCATCTTTACTCTCCGGATTTTACCTATAACTACGCAGCTCCCCAGTCAATTTTTCTAGAATAGAGTTCCATTTAGCTGCTTTGTCTATGAGATTTGCTGAATAGTTTCCATGCAAGTCCTTAAAATTTTTTAACCTTGCTTTGAAGTTGTTCTTGAGAAGCATTCTTAAAGAAAGTTTTAGTTTTAGAAAGTTGAATTTCTAGAAACATCCTCTGGCTTTCTCCACAAGCTAGAGCTTGATTGGTTGCCAATCTATAATAGGCTTTGAAGACCTTCAAAGGTTCTAGTTTAAGAATAAAAGTTTGACAGCAGTTGACAAATCTTGTCAAGAATTGTAGATATCTCCTATTCTCACTATTTCTTCTTTGTCTAGAATTAGTTCAAAGATTTTCGTGATCTTCTTCTAGATAGTTTAATTGCTCCTTCAATTTGAGCTAATCTTCAACCCTCATGTTTGGATCCTTTGATTTAAGTAACATATCATCTCTGTCTCAATTGCTCAGATGCTTTGGCCTTTTCCTTTACTTTCAAACACTTTATCTATGAAAGTAGTAAAACCTCTTTGAGGCCATTAATCTCTTCCTTGAAAAAATGAATCTTTTTCTCTTGATGTATGTTCTTCTCATTTGCCTCATCTAATGCCAAAGCTTGCTTATTATTTTTATAACTTCTCATCTAAGCAAGAGCATCACCTTCTTGCCTATCTCTTAGCAAGCATGAGGTGTCTAAGGCAAACAACCAAGCACAAGGTGTCTAAGGTAGGCAACCAAGCATGAGTGTTTAAGCTGCTACACCAGCCAAGCAATTGCAAGGATTAAACACGTGCCACGTGTTGCTTCTATCAAGTAGTTGCAAAGGTTAACCATGTGCCACATGTCATACCTGCCAAGCAGTTACAAGGATTAAGCATGTGCCACATGTCGTCTTCATGCACTAAGAAAGACACTAATCACTTCCCTTTGATCAACACCTAGCAACGAGTCATGTAGGTGTTTACCTACTTTGGATTCCTATAAATAGACCATTCACCTACCAATAAAAGAAACAAGAGATGTATGAAAAGCTCCTATGGTGGTGTTATGCGAAATGTTGGGTCTTTGAGTCCTCATATCGAATGTAGTGTGATAATTCTAGTCTAAAAGGTGAGTGATCTTATAATGCATGATTTTATATGATTTTAGAATTATATATCTCATGTTTCAAATGTCATATGTATTCATTATTTTTAAATATCATGAGATATGCTTTGAAAATGTGTTGTTCAAATGCTATGTTTATAATAGATATATGTTCCTTGCATCCTTGATATGTATGTATGTAAATAGTTAAGATTGTTTTGTGATCATGAAGGAATGGGTACGATTTAGGGAAGCTCCATCTAAGGAGGTTAGGTTTTAAGTAGGACCATTATGACCCCTCCGGTCTTTCTTGGGAGCTTACCTAGTACATACTATTCATTGAAAATCCTTGGTACTATCGTTATTGTGCTTTATATTATTGTTATGGATGTAATTGTAATATACATTGAACCTATATTATGTTGTAGAGATGGAGGGGCACACCGTAGCCAATTGACCTAGTGATCTTTTGTGCTAAGAAATGAAGGGGCATTGAAGCAGTTTGTATGAGAAACACGTCGAGAGATATAAGAGCATTGTGTCTATAAGGCACCATGATATGTGAGACATATGTTATCTGCGAACACATATGTGAGACATATGTCATCCGTAGATGCATATGTGTTATATGCCGTTGGAGGAAGGGGCATTGTAGCAGTTATATTGCATGATATTAAGATGTGCCAAGAGTTGGAGTGGCATCGTAGCCATGGATTATGCATGTGTTTACCTGACTATACATCAAGTTATTGATTTTCTATGCGCACTTGATTGTTATGCTATATATTATCTATGTTGAGTGTTACATGCATGATTAAACCCTTTTTCTATCTTAGATTAACCATCCTAAAATCTACATTATATGACCATTCATTAAGTTATACTCACTTTTTAGTTCCCTAAATTTTTCAGAGGAGAACCTAGTAGAACCCGATACTGAGCAAGTTCCAAAGAATGTACAATAAGACATATAACCATTGTTGCCTTTTTCATTTTGCTTATTTTGGATAGACTGTCAGCATGTAGCCATTTCCTTAGGTATGTATAAGTTTTGGTCGCTTAAGCCCCACCTTGGTGCACTAAAAGTTTTGTATCTCAAAAGAGCAATGATTATATAGTTTCTTTATTATGTTTCCTTATGCTGCTCTGACACAGTTTATTTGTTGATCACAAGTTCAGTTCCCTTATGATAGTATCTCTATCTTAGTCTTTAGACTAGAGATGAGGTAGTGTCTTGTAAGGATGGCACCTACAAGGGTAGGTTGTCACATGTACTATCTCACAATAAGGTAACTCTGCCTCTTTATGTGTTTCCTTTTCTAGTGGTACTTTTGTTCTTTAGACCATGTTGTTGTCCCATTATTGTCACATAACAGGATCTTAGACAATATAGTCAAGGGAACTACCCATAAGCCAAAAGACTTCCTTTATTATTATAGAAGCAACAAAAACCACTTAGAATGTACACATACCTAGAGGTAGACCTGCAAAAGTCCTCATTAGGCTGAAAGTCCAATTTTTCAGTATGAAAGGAGTACCAACTCATTGTAAAGACTCATAAACATATAATTCCTTGTTCTCTAAAGATACTTGAGTATATGTTTGACGTCTGCCCAAAGCTGTAATAAGGAAATGGACTAATATCCACTTATTATTCCTACAATAAAGCAAATATCTAGTCAAACATATAGCATCGCATACTTAAGGCTATCCATTGCAAAGGCATAGGATATTGCCTTAATGTGATGCCTTTCCACAGATGTCTAAGGACATTGATCCCGATAAAGACAACTCTAAACCCAAAGGGTAACAAACGCTTCTTAGAGTTTTGTGTCATGTCCTTGACCAAATGCTTATCAATGTAGGGGACATGGCACAATTTTCATATTCTTGTAGTTTTAAAGGACCCTAAGAATATGTTGTATTTTTCTCTAGATTTTTATCTAGAATTTTATCTAGAATTGAGTAAACAATTAGATCTTGACAGATGACAATATCTCTACATCATATCAAATGAGTATGTTATCATCAACCTACAAGATCTTTGAGCATCACCACGCTTCCATGTGCCTTCTTTTACACACAAGGCCCTTTGCTATGAAAATGTTTGGTTGTTGAATTTCATAAATGAGACACTATAATAGATAGGAGTAGTTTGATGGATTCGAGTATGACCACTATTGAAAAGGTTTTCCATAGTTGAAACAAAGTTTCAAACTATAACCTTTAGCTAGAGTCTTAACCACATAAAATTAAAGATTTCCATCTACTCCTATGTTCTTCTTGTAGACTAACTTATACCTATAGGTTTTATCCCTTTCAATGCTTCTATAGGAACCCAAAATATGTTAGAATACAAAGATTCTAACTACCTCTTCATAGCTCCTTACCTTAAGTGAGCACAAACATTACTCACCGCTTCATCATAATCTGTGGGATATAAATCTCCCATTATAATGAGGTACTAGTGTACTAGAAATCATAAGAATGGTATGTCTTTAACCCTCTAGATCCATAGTATCCTATGCAATGTAGGACTATCTTTTAAAATATCCTCCAAACCATATCATTTTTTGCCTTATTCCTTATTATACAGTTTTCATTAAAAATCTAATATTTGTGTTAACAAATATCTTCTGATAATCCTAACTATAAAGGTAATAACCCAAAAATCCTCTTAAATATCTTATAAACTGATATACTTTTTAAGAAAAATAAGTTACATAATCGATAAGACATATCCCCAAAAAAATTTAGGAAAAGATGAGAAACCCATCCATGATCTCACTATGTCCATCCAAGTTTGATATCTTCTTTCCAACTCTCCAATTTGCAATGGAGACCTTGATGCATAATTGGGAAATAATCTCATGCTCCAATGGAAAGAATTAAACTTACTAGACATATCACCTTCAACTAATCAATGTGACTTGATATGTATGCCTAATAGGTTATCTAATCTCGCCTTAAATTCAATGAATATACCCAAGGCATCGGATTTCCTATGTACATATTCAAACCTAGAGTAATCATCACTAAGAGTGATGAAATACCCATACCTCCCCGTGCATGGACACTAAAAGTTCCATAAATGTTAGTATGCACTAACTCTAAACATTCCTTATCTCTAGTCCTCTTTGTCATTTTACCATCTATATAGGATTCACAGGCTAGAAGATCTTTTAGAATTAAAGAGTCTAAACTTTACTAGTCTTTGGATCCTATTTAGATTAATATCACCTAGGTCTAAAAACCAAATGTTTAACTAGTACTAGGCTTAATCCTGAGATCTGACTATTCTCATCACTTGGCAAAGTGATAATGAAATACATATAAAATAACAAGACATTACCTCCCACTAACTTGCATAACTAACCTTGCATTTGAAGTTGAGGCAAGTATAATCATTTAATCTTATCACTTGTTGAATATCCTATAAGGTCTTACAAACAGCGGGCCTAGAATCCATCTACCATAAATGGTGAAATCCACAACTAATTATTCAACAACGAGAAAATAATATATACTTTCCTTTTTCCCTTAGGTAAACTAGGCATTCATTTTCTAGTATCCTAAAAGGTCACAAAGGAATCACTTGCCCATGTGCTTGATCTCTTATTCCTTCTTTTGAACTTTTCTTATTTGGAGTTCTTTTTCTTCTTGATAGAATAACCTAAAGAACCTTTGACTTCTATATGAACACCCTATAACTTTGAGAATCCCCTCAACCATTCCAAAGGAAAATGACAAGGTCTTTAAGATCATATGAATATTGGTATTCATAACAATCTTAAGAGTAGCTTGTCAAAGCTAACCTACCCTTATCACCAAATAACCATTGTAAACTAGAAAGAGAATATCAAAATCTCTATTAATAGACATGTGTTGCCATTTCAACACATTATCCAAAGATACAAGTATTAGACACTTGGTTTTCTGATTTGTCTAATACCACCTTGATATACTGCTCTTTTCATTTGCTAGGTTAGTTCATAAGGAATAACTAACTCTACTTAAACTAGCTTTTATGCAATTAGTTACTATATTTAGAATAAAATTAATCCAATTGATTAGTTAGGCTTGGTCTATTGTGAGAAAGAAAGTGATAATAAAACCAACATGATATTTGTAACAAAGAATATAACCAAGCATATGATATAATTGAGCATTCAAGGCATTCGATAATTAATTCAGCAAAAATATAGTGCTCTCAAACTACATATCTTTTTACAAATTGTCCTAGTATCATAAGAATCAAGCTTATAGTGGGTAGATCATGACCTTATTTCTAGTTAGAGACCCTCTTAGATTGATCTCTCTGACTTAACTATGAAAGGTATCTAAAGACAAGATCAATATACCTTTTATTTGGCCCATGGACTATGCAAGTGGGACCGTGGTGGGCAATTCGACCACTTCATATCCAATGGTAAGTGTATAACCGTTGTCCTTGAACTATCAATGTCACCAAGTAAGGAACCCCATGGATGGGGTGGTTGCTCCTATCATAGACATGTCTAGTCTCATTGTGGACCCGCAATTTTCACGTGCGTCTTCACTCAATCAACGAGACTCGCTTTTATTTGATGAAAAAATTGGTTTTGGAAAAGTTGAAGTCGCCACTTATTTTATTTTATTTTAGAAGAGAAAAAAAAACCCTATGGAAGTGACTCCATAGTTTTTGGAAAAATGTGTCTTTGAAAAACCTGTGTCTAGGTTTAGGGATTAGGTTACCTATTGGGAAGGTACCTCTAAAAGGTAGCACCTCTCTAAGCCCTATAAAGTCTTTACTGACTAAGTAGAGCAAAGTGGGACAATTAATTGGTTGATCATAGATACCTAGGTAGACTAAGGTGATTTCAGAATTAACATGCCTAACAAGAAAACCAATCACAATGATAAAGAAGATTTAAGGCGCGTACCTGGTTTGCTTCTTGAGCACTATCACAAGACATCAAAGTTAGTTCAAATAGTATATCATCCAACATGCGCTTTATCATAAATGATCGAACAATCAAACAATATATCAAGACACCCAAGCACCTATCAAACATAGGCACGGTTCACAGTGAAAACCATATTCACAGAATTTAGAAGGTGGGTGATAAGGACTTGGATAGCATAAATAACTTGTAACGTGCTTCTGCAAGACATGAGGGGTTAGATAATAAATAATAAAATAAAGAAATCCTAGCATGTTTGTTATCTAATTAGCATAGAAAAAATGGTCAAAGTATACGAAATCATCAATTATCACATACATCTTGTATATAATTCCTAAAAAAAAAAAAGAAAAGGTAGATAAATATGATTACAACAAGTAAGAAAAGTGGTAGCAAAGATGAGTTTTGAAAAGATGATTTTATGTAGTGGTTTCATCAATTTCCTAATTAATATACACAAATCTAGCCTACAATTATCCCATTTATTTAGGACCACAAGCTTGGATTCATGTCTTACTCAAAACCATAACTTTTATTTGAAAATTGAGAAAGATGCGAACCAATCAAAACATAGTTGCATATTATTTAAGAAAATGAGATTTTGATTCTAAGGACTCTAAATGAATTTTTAAAATAGATTTTTATGAGGAACATTTTGAGAAAAGTATTTTATTTTAAAATAAAAGAAATTAATTTGAAAAACAACAAAATGTATGAGACAAAATACCAGGCAAAACAAAAGAAAACAAAATCACCAAGTAAATTTTTTTTTACAATTGAGCGAACTAAAGTTGTGAGACGAGGACCAATCATCATTATTTTCCAATGACCTCTGAAAATTAAATTAAAGATAAAATTATTATAGAAACCAACCAGAGATTTTTAGATCAAGAAAACTAACATTTTAACAAATCTAACTTTTAATTTACCACCAAGAATTACAAGCTAACATTAAAAAAAAATTATAACTTTCAATCTATCACCAAAAAAACTATGAAAAACAAGTATCTAAAAAAGTTTCTATATTTTAACTATCCTCAAGAATCACAAACTAACATTAAATAAATAAATAAACAAATAAATAAATAAATAAAATCCAACTTTCAATCTATCATCAAGAATTACAAGCTAACATTTTAAAAAGTCTAACTTTCCATCTATTACTAAGAACTATGGAAAACAAGTATCTAAATATAATTTCTATCTTTTAAACTATCATTAAGAATCATAAACTAACATTAAAAAAAAAATCTAACTTTTAATCTATCATCAAGAATTACAAACTAATATTTCAAAAAATCTAACTCTCAATTTGTCACCAAGAACTAAGAGAAATAAGTATCTAAAAAAATTCTATCTTTTAAATGATCATCAAGAATAAAAAATTAAAGACTTCAAGAAAACTTTAAACTAGTATAGATAATAATAATAATAAAAAAAATGCAAACTAATGATTTCTAGAAAATTATATAACATCGCGGATTATTAAGAATCAAAACTAAAGACTTCAAGAAAACTTTAAACTAGCATAGATAATCAAGAACTAATGATAAAATATTTCAAGAAAATCGTATCATATCATGGATCATCAAGAATAAAAAGCTAAAGACTTAAATAAAACTTTAAACGAACATAGACCATAAAAAATTATAATCAAGATGATTAATAGAAAACCCAAAACCCCAAAGCTTACCTTCCATCTTCTGGTGGGTGGTCAAGAATCTGGTGATGTGTCGGTGTAACAATGGGGCATGGTGGTGTTAGCGGAGGAGTTGTGATGCATGGTGCAGGCTGGCAGTGGAGATGGAGGGCAGTGGTGCATGGTAGCGGTGCTGGTGGCTTGGATTGATGACTGCAACTGTTGCCGCAGGAGATGAAGGAAGTGCGGCGGTGTGGGCAAGGATGCAGAAGAGATGGGTACGGCGAAATGGTAGCAACATGGTGGTGGGAAGGGACTGTCAAAGGAGCTGTAGCAACGGTAGGGTCCGAAAAGAGAAAAAGTGGGAAAAGAAGAAGAAGGAAGGGCTGGAGGAAGGGTGGGTCGTGTGTGAGATGCAGACTGCATCCTCTAGGAAGCATGTTGTGCATGGAATATTCCAATGTGGGTTGTGCGTGAGATTCAGAATCTGCTCTGGTGCACCTTTGATGACTAGATGCATTTTTCCTTGGCCCTTAATATATCCGAGAGTTGTTCGCTTATAAGTTCGGTTAAATAGAAGGAAGTAAACCTCTTGAATACCAGCCCATGCCTTCCTCATCATCATTCATTTCATTCGCTTTCTGGTCCCTCTTTTCCTTTTCCCTCCTTCATAGAGTCCTCATTTGTGATAATCGCAAAAACCGTACCACGCAAGTGTGGTGCCTTTGTTCTTAGTCTCACAGATGATGTGCAACCAGGTCTGACCCCAATGGGGACATAGCTCATTCCCAGCACAGACCCAAATAAGCTTGATTGATTGAAATCACGAACCCATGGTCGATCCACCAAATTCATCGACCTCATCTTATTGTCTTTTATTAGAGAACAAAACCGACAACACCCACCACTTACACAAGATGATCACACACAGACCCTCTCTAATGGTGGAATCGCTCCTCAAACTGGACTTCACTTGAGGGGACAGAGAGTAAAAGAGCGGGTGGAAGTCGACAATTGGATTGACCGGTACACACCATAACACCCCCCATCATTTCTTAAAAACGTGCTCAGAATCATTTTCATCATCTGGATCTGAATTTCTCCTTCTCTTGAACACAACCCTCTTTTCTGTCCATATACATGCTGAATCATATCCTCCAAAAATGTGCTGAAAATCCTTCCAAAGTGTGGTCTCAAGCTTCCAAAAAAAGGTGCTGACTTTCCTTCTTTGTGGATTCCTCCAGGATTCCTTCCAAGTCTCCTTATTTAGCCGTGATCTTCTCTCCTTGATGGCTCCCAATCCCATGCAAAATTCCAAAATAAAATTGAAATAAGAAATCATGAAATTGGAAGTCAAGATCAAAATGGAATAGAATAAAATAAAATAAAAAAAGTCAAATCATACAACCACAAAATCCAAGGTATCAATTCATGGAATTAAGGAATGACTAAATAAGTAAATAGACCAATAAATTGATAAAGGTATAAAAATAAATATTAGACGTATGCAATTAGAAAAAAAATCAAGAAATTAAATTAGTGTAACGGATTATAATAATTTAAACGTCAAACTCAAACCATCAAAAATAAAAAAATTCATTTCATGCAATAAAAAGTCAAGCCAATACTCATCTTTTCTCGAAAAAATAAGTAACCAAAATCAAGAACATGCATAAGTGAACTATGCCAAAAGAAGTGTCCAAGTGACCTATTCTGAAAAAAGTGCCTAAGTAACCTAGGGTGAATGTGTGTAAGCTGAAAGGTGTTTAGGTGAATCTAAGCAAGTCAAGGTGAACCTAAGTGGGCCTAAGGTGGTGCCTAATGGGCCAAGTGTATCTAAATGGGCTTAGGGTGCCCAATGGGCTAAGTGTACCTAAATGGGCCTAGGGTGCCTAGATAAGCCTAAGTTTAAATTAGGGCTGCAAGAGTCACAATGGAGTTAGATAAATCCCTAACCAAAGTCCCCAAGGTGGCTTGGAAAAGATAGGCTATACGAGTAGTAATGGGCCACCAGGGAATTGCTGTAAAGTACCGAACAAATACCTAATAGGACATGTGCTAGGAAGACAAAATGGAAGGTCTACACTCGTCCTATTGAAAATTCCATATTCTTATTTTTTCCTATCGATCCTTCTCCTTACAAGCTTATGGATACAATGTTGAGCCTTCATGCTAAATTCGATGCACAAGACTCTTAGATTCACGTGCTTTAGGAGAAGCTCTCTTATGTCATCTCTTAGATTCACTCATAGGGTGCCTCGAGCTCTAATCCACCTTATCCACACCCTGATGCTTAGATTGTTATGTTCTCTTATGATTTTGTTTGGTCTATATTTTAGCCTATGATCTTATGTATCTTCTTGTGTCCAGAACCTTGATTTTATATATATACGGTGTTGCACTTTATATTTCCACTTATGCACTTTCCCATTTTTGTGACAAAAAATGGGAGACTTATAACTTGTAGAGGGGCATATAACATCTAGGAGGATATAGCATCAAAAGAAAGATTTGTTAAGGGGAATTTACTTAGTTAGGGGGAGTGTGTTATTTTTATTTTGTGTTTTTGAGAGAATTTACTTGGGACATTGGAGAAAACTAAACCTGAGATATTAGGGGAAACCAAATCACTTATTAATGCTTTAAAATTTTGAGAGAGACACCTAACACAGATGTTTATTGCAAAATATTTATTTCGAATTATATAACTCTCTTAAATTGTTCTAGACTATGGAAACTTATTTTCAAGGTCCTCCTTATGTATATTCTAGTTGGCAACAACTATTGGTCCTTTACTCGTGACCAACTACTCTTTGCAAAGCTTCTTCCATGCTTTGTTGAGTTGCATGTAATCATATGTGTCCGTTTGAACTTTGCACATTGGTATTCTTATAGTGTTGCATTTCTTTTTCAATTTTTCACAATGCATCAATCAAAACCTCCCACTATCATGTTCTGCTTTCTCAATTATGTTATATCCCAGACATTACTTTACCTTTAGTATAGTGTTTCTATGTGTGTAGGTTACAAGATTGGGAGATAAGTATTACAAGATGAAGCAATGGTTTCCCTCAAGTCTTCTTATATGCGAGTTCCTAAGTGTTATGTATACATTATGAGAGTTTGAGGGATTACATTGCTCAAGAGCTAGGACCGCTCAAGTGCTTAAATAGTGCTCAAGTGCCTAAGGTGCTTGAGCAGTGGTTAAGTGTACTTGAGCACTCATGCAAAATATGCCAGAATATGGAAAAATATTTTTTTATATTCACTCAAATTAACTTTGAAAACTTTGGGATACTAATCCTCTAGTCTTTGGATACCTATATAAACCCTGTTGTAACCTTTTTAGGGTTGGACATTCACCAAGAGGTTTAGTCTAACTTGCCCAATCATTCTCAATCTCTCATCAAGGATTCAAAGTGTTGAGTTTTGGGTTGTTTAAAGGCATGCATCCCTTTAACGAGGCTAAAATGTATTCATTGGAGTAATTGGAAATTGTTGCATCGCGAATGTGGATCAAGTTATAGGTATTGAAGACTAAGTTTTAAGGTAAGTAGCTAGATAAATCTGTATAACTTAATTTTAAATAGTGTATTTAGATTAGTGGTCTTAGACCCCATGGTTTTTTTTATTTCCACAATTAGTATAAGGGTTTTCCACGTAAACATTCTTGTGTCTCGTACATACTTATTTGTTTTTTTGAATATTTGGAGTATATTGATTATCCTTGATATCTTAGAGGATTAATTTGGATTAAAAATTCAAGGAAAATATGATGTGTCATCTTCTTGGGTATTTTTGTCTTTTAAAATTTCATATATTTTCTATCAATTATGCCACTTACATGGATTGAAGGTCAATTTCAAGGCCTAATGGGGTCTAAAGCACAATTATTCCTATTTTATTTTATGTATATGGATATATTTAAGAAGGATGCTAAGGTTATATCTATTTCATTATTAAGAGGAGGAAATTGATATGTTTTTTGGGAAAATTATGGTTTGAGGTTGACTTTTCATAATAGTGCTAAGGAAAGTGACCATGAAGATTTTGATTTTTTTTCTTTTAAAATTTTTTGTGTGTATTTTTTCTTCTTCTTTTTTAATCATCTATTAATAAAGTAAGAACTAAGATTCATGAATCATTTTTATTTGAACTTTGAAGGTGTAAATGTGAACCTGTATCTGAATGGGACGGTATGCATTAGTTATTCGAATGCAAGTCATTCATGCTATCCGACTAATGAGACCTCGACTGATGAGACATTATTATATAAGAACCGTTATTCTAAATTGGTATTGTCAGGTATGTACCTTCTTGTTTCTTTTCCTTTCTTCCTCGATCCCCTCCCTCAAATACAAACTCAAAAGAAAAAAATTAAGTCTAGAACCAAGGCCATGTCATAGGATATATATAGCTAGGAACCATAGTTTTGAAATTTGACCACAATGTTCAAATTTTTCCTTTTTTATTGTTGAAGTTCTAAGTACAACTAAAAGCGTGGATAAACTAATTGATCCAAAAATTAGTTTGACTTACGTTGACTAGAAATTTTTTTATAGCAAAGTCGAATTGTCAGCAAGTTTATTAGTTGAGTATGGACCTATTCTCTCATTTGCCCAAAGGAGACTGCAAGTCCCAGTCCCCGCCTTAATTACAAGCATTTGTTCTTCCACATTTTCAGTAAGTTTTATTTGAAGTTTGAAACATAATTTTAGGCTAAAGTGTACCGTTTGGTCAATTTGATGGTTTATTGGAGCTTAATTTTATTGTATTCCCTTACCTCATCTAAGAATGGCAATAGGACAGAATTTTTCGGGTACCTACCAGTCTTGTGCCTAATAGGATAGATTTGAAATTTTAAATAAATGGATTAGAGATTGATTTAGGATTTTTTTGAAAACCTGGGACGGGTTCAAGGTGGATTCAAGTATTGTCTTGTCCCGCCCAGTATTGCCTCAATTATATATAAAATTAAATTTAAAAATTAATTTAATTTAATTTATACTTTCCTATTTTTAATATAGTAATAATAATAATAATAAAATAATTTTCAATAAAATAAATTACAAAAAATTTAACATTTTAATTATTTATAAAATATATTTATTTTAATATAATTAAAAAATTAAAAAAATTTCAAAAAAAGTTAAGTAGGACGGCTATGGAAAATTCGCATACTCGCCCAGCCCTCCCTACCCTGTTAATTTTTTTCATGGAATAGGGATGTGAATTATTTTGAATAAACAGGGTAGGGTTGGGATGGGAGCGAGCCATCCTGAATCTACCTCATTGTCATCCCTAAGATAACCTCATCTTACAATGTCAATCACATCCTTAATACGAGGTAGCTTAATTTACTAAGGTCCTATTTGACCAATTTCTAAGAAATTAAAAACTCCTTTGGTTTTTTTTTTTTTTTTTAAATCTTATGGTTTAAAAAATAGCATAGTATAAAAGTTAGAAGAATGCTGTTTTTTTTTTTGTAGAAACCATAGTTTTTTTTTCTTTTGTCTCTCTCTCTCTCTCATAAGCCCAATTTAGCACAACCAAAGTTTAACCTTCAACTTTAGGTTGGCAAAAGCTAAACCATATTCCTTTCGCCTTCTTTGAACAGTATGGATGAACTTTACCATTTTTGTGAGATCTCATATCAAATAGGAGAAAAAGCTTTTCTCTTATAAGCTCAATTTAGCACAACCAAAGTTTAACCCTTAACCTTAGGTTGGTAAAAGTTGAATTGTATCCCTTTCTCCTTCTTTGAACAATATGGATGAACTTTGATTTTTATGTGATATCTCATATCAAACATGAGAAAAAGTTTCAAACACTATATATGTATAAGATTGTGATAACTATATAATGCATATTATAGTCGTGAGGGCTCATTAGGTCTAGAACAGAAAATATCTACATTGAAGGTAGTAGGTCATTACATATGGTATTAGAACTAATCTTTGACATCGATGTAGACCATTGTTTGTCCAACCTTGCAATAGATGTCCAGTGTTTATTTAGAGCATTTATCCATTTGGTCCTACAATTTTGTGGAACACGATGAGAGTGTTGTGTCTATATGAGGGTGATTATGATATCTTATAATGAATATGAGAATTTTTTTTTTTTTTTGACATTATATATGTATGAGTTCCTTTAACTGTATAGATATGTTTTAAAGCCATTGAGGTATGTTGAGCTTAGAGCAACAATATCTATGTCAAAGAGAAGAGGGCATTAGTTTTTTAATCTTGATAAGTCAAATATGAAGCTTGAAATCCAATCCTAAGATTAAGCCTCAATCCTTAGATTGGTTTTAGCTTAAGCAGATAATTGGATCAACCAATGATATTTTCATGTCAAGTTTTAAATAATAAAACATGATGTGATTAGTACACTTGTAATGCAAAAAATATTGGAATCAACATGTATGATTTATTTTTAATTGAATCTTAATGTTAAGGAAATGCCTTCAATTAAAAGTTTAATAAATCATATAAAAACACTTAGAAACAATCTTCTACCATTATACACAGAGATGAGCTTTGCAATTGAGCTACTTTATATGATAATTATAGCCAATGTTTCCTACTCTTTATTATAATTGTAAAGACGTTGCTAGATTAAAAGAGTCATTGAAAATCTAAATTCCAAATAATGACCTCCCTTCTTAGAAAACATGAAATATAACTTCTATGGGCCAAAAATATCCCTTCAACTATTCTTTAATCCCGACATCACATTAAGCACTTTTTGGATAATTAAAAGTTGGGTAAAAAAATATCAAAATGAGGTTATATATATGCAATTTTCAAAGTGTGGAAGTTATTTTTCCAAATATTTCATATCATCTAATCCCTTTGAATCAAATGTTTCACAATTATGGTTGGAATCACACAGGTTTTGTTGTAAAAATACCTCAAAATTTAATTGGCTCTCCTTTGAAGGCTCTAATTAAGCTATGGATTAACTATAAACTCATTTAAGGAATAGAAGGAAGAAAGAAAATAGGTAATATTACTTGGAAATCTAGTAGCTATATGTCAGCAAAACCACCTGTAGAAATTCTATAGCCATTTTCACTAGGAAATTCCAAATTAAGCTTCATAGCAGTGCTGGTATTTTGACTCATTCAACTTTCCAATTGTTCCAAGATTTCATCGTAATTCTGGACAAATTGACTGCAGTTGTGCCCCAAAAGTACTTGAAAATCTGGTTTTAATTTGTTCTCCTCTGAAGCTTAGGAAATTAATGTAAGAATTCAAAGCCCTATTTTGTTTTTGCCATGGGTTGTCGGCTATGTCTAGGGAAATTGTAGTACGAAATTAGAAGGAAAACCTAGATAGATATAGATGTAACAACAATGCTAGAAGCAAAAATGTCAATTATAGTATCAACAATGATGTTGCTTTCGCTTTTATAAAAGAAAAAACTGAAGTTGACAGTGATTTTATAAAATGTTTCTAGCATCTTTAATACTTGAAAGATAAAAAATTTTAAATATTAAAAAAATTAAAAATACTTCCTAAAATAACTGTTAAACACATTTTACCTTAAAAATAAAAAACAGAATTAACAAATATTTTCATATCATTTGTGCTATCAATTTTTTTTATAAAAATTTAATATATAAAAAGATACTGAAGTTGTTGTTTTACTTTGGCTCATAATTAACTGTAGTAACCAACTCCCATTTATTTGAGAAGAGTCTGGGTAGCGTATATGATGCATGGCTTGGTGTTTTTTCTTGATTGTAATTGCATGTGTAAATGGTGTAAACATCCATTATGCTAGTGGAGGTTGGTGTCATGTTAAGTCATTGTAGAAAATAAGAAGGATGGTTTTGGCCGTTCCTACTTATTTTTATAAAAATGTAGAAAATAAATTTTTATAAAAATTTATGCTTCCAT
This sequence comes from Vitis cinerea var. helleri x Vitis riparia, assembly GCA_946000715.1. NCBI lineage: Eukaryota > Viridiplantae > Streptophyta > Magnoliopsida > Vitales > Vitaceae > Vitis > Vitis cinerea var. helleri x Vitis riparia. The sequence continues at coordinate 11,638,701 of OX253994.1, forward strand.
GTATAAATTTTTATCTTTCAAGTATTAAAGATGCTAGAAACATTTTACTCATAACATAAAATGTTTTTTCAATAATAAATTAAATACTATTAGCAAAAGCAGAAAAAAAAAAAAGAGGAAATTATTAAGAGAAAAGAAAAATGACACAAGTTTATAGAGTTTAATCAAATTGGACGTATTCCCATGAAAAATATAGATTTAATTATTACAGTCAATGGAAAAAGTATTTTATTCTATAACTTTTAATTTACGTATAGTAAGACGATATATCTTAACTTAGAAACCTAGGGTTCATAGAAGTGGTGAGGGGATGGTCTCAAGTTCAATTAGTAGCATACTTAATTCAAGTACTACAATTTTAGCTAAGACAGTAATCTTTTCCTTTGCTATGAGCTACGTAGGCATAGGAGTAGGACTTGGAATGTTGTTGCTTCTGTTCACTTGTGTGTGGTGGTTGTACAAAGTAATAAAAAGAAAAAGGAAAATTAAGCACAAGGAAAATTGCTTTAGAAGAAACGGTGGTTTACTCTTGGAGTAGCGGTTTTCTTCAAGTGAAGGTTATGTTGATAAAATCAAATTATTTACTTCCAAAGAGTTGGAGAAAGCCATAAACCGCTATAATGAGAATCGGATTCTCGATCAAGGAGGCCAAGGCACTGTTTACAAAGGAATGTTGAGAGATGGAAGAATTGTTGCCGTTAAAAAAATTCAAAATAGTGGATGAAGGCAAAGTTGAACAATTCATTAATGAGGTCATCATTCTATCCCAAATTAATCATGGAAACGTGGTTAAGCTATTAGGATGTTGTTTAGAGACTGAAGTACCTTTGTTGGTCTATGAGTTCATTTTTAATGGAAACCCTTTCTCAACATATCCATGACCAAAATGAAGAGTTTCCAATTACATAAGAAATGCGATTGTGAATTGCTATAGAAGTTGGGGGAGCTCTTGCTTACTTGCATTCAACAGCTTCCATACTGATTTACCATCGAGATATCAAATCTACTAACATATTATTAGATAATAAATATAAGGCAAAAAGGGTAGACTTTTGAACTTCAAAATTTGTTGCCATTGATCAAATGCATTTGACCACCCAAGTACAAGGTACTTTTGGATACTTGGACCCAAAGTACTTCCAATCAAGCTAATTTACTAAAAAGAGTGATGTCTACAGCTTTGGAGTGGTACTTATTGAGCTTTTAACTAGGAAAAAACCAATCTTGTCAACTAGATCTGAAGAAGGGAAAAGTTTAGCAACATATTTCATATTGATCATGAAAATATATCATTTATTAGAGCCTCTTGATGCTCGTGTTATAAAATGGGGTAGTAAAGAAGATATCAATGCAATTGCTTTTCTTGCAAGAAGATGCATAAACTTAAGGAAATTTCACCGCTAAAGAGAATTATGAGGAGTTTGAATATGACACCATTGAGTTGATTGGGCCTTCGAATGCTGCCACAACTTCGACAGGGTCTTTCATGAATACAACTATATTTTCTTCATAGAATGTACAACCTTTTCTATTTCAAAAATTTGATACTACGGTGCTCATAGGTGCGATTAATTTTTGGCCACAATCGTATGCCACGATATAGAGATGAATATGCTTTGACCGACACTATAGTTCTTGACATGGATGAAAAATTTCTTGGCAGCTACTATAGGTTATGATGTGTGGGAAGGGGGCTAGAAATCTCTCAAGTGCAAAATGATGAGTTCCCACATAAGCAAATTTTTGTATGTAATAAAATTAGGTCCTAATGATTCATTATGGCAAGGAGCAGGCTTCCTTAATAAGCTTCAAATTTCAGTGCATGCTCAAATTGATAGTGCTGAGTCTTTTAGGACATCTGTGCTACCTTTGCTAGTAGTTAATGTTTATAAAATCAAATTATCCATCTTAGCACTTTTGGTAATGCCTTTGCATGAAAGTGATTTACCTGAAATCATTTCTCTTTGACAATGGATATGGCAAGATAGCCCGAACTACTGTCCTAATTTCTTGGAAACATGGATGTTAAATGCATGTTAATTTTTGTACATCTTATTTATTTATTTTTTTTCCCCATATTATAATTGTTAGCCCACACTTCACCAACAAGTGCGTTCAAGGCACTTGGCTTATGCTCTAGCTAATGATGGTGAAGGTACATGCAATTGATATTCCTAGATACACCGTCCAATTTTTCTTTTGTCAGTTAGTATCAAGCTTTCCTTAGTGTTGCCACCAAGTCCTTGTTCAATGTCCTAATGTCAATAATTGATAGTTTATTAGAGTTTGAATAAGGTTTTTATAGATGAAGATTTCCAATTATGGGTACTCACTTATACATTAAAGTCCTTGTTTATAGTTTAAGGTAGTGATTAGACTGATTTCTCAAAGCTAGGCATGGGAAGCCATTTGAACTCAAAAACTACAAATAAAATTGGAGAGGAAGTTATATAAAGATTAAATTAAAAAGGTAATAATTTTTTTTTCATAATTTCACATCTATGCATACTAAAAATAGATCAATCATATATAATATTAATACATTTTTTGCCATTAAAGAAGAACTAGAGTATACTGTTTTACTAGAGGAGAGAAAGCAATAATAGTTATTCCATCATGACAAACATGTTTAACAATGCAACTCATAACATAGTAAAAAGTTGCACTATGTAGACCACTAGTTCATCTAGAAAGAACAGCTTTGGACATATCCATGGGGTTTATACCAACAATAGTGTTCTCAAAGTTGTTGGTATGATAGTTTTCTCCTATTTTATCTCTCCCTAGATGATTGGCACAACATTAATGAAGAAACCCCCCAAGTATGAAGATCTTCCCCCACCCTCAACAGTCATAAAGTTACAATCATTGAAGAAAACCGAAGTGGAAATATTATCGACCTAACAAGTAAAGCACAAAGAGAACAAAATATTGTCTATAATTACATATTGTATAGTCATGATATTTGGTTTCTTCACAATAAGAAATGGGATGTGAGTTCAAATAGGCACCAAAGTCCTACATTCTTATACCAAAATAAAAAATAAAGATAACAAATAAAAATACAAAGTATAACAAATAATTGAAATCCTATAATTTGAAAAGGCAAATCCTACATTCGTACCTAAACCTCCATCCCATAACCTATTTAGACAAAAACCCTAGGAAGACCCACCTCATTCTGTAAGAGTTTCCTTGAAGCAGCCTTGGATGCAATAGTAGCAAGCATATAGTACTTGAAAATAAGAATATCCAATTGTACTTACAACAGATAACAATATCACGTTCACAAACTACAAGACTATGACCATTGGAAGTTGTTCAACCTTGACTCTTAGATATGAAACACTTGACTCGAAAAACCTAGGAAATATACTATTGAATTATACATCTATAGAATATCATATCCACAAGCATCAATGTGTTGGCAATAAACAACAACAATAAGGATAATATTAGCAACAAAGAAATCACAACCACTCTTACCTTTTCAATAGTTCCTCATGGAGCAATTGTCGACTAACTCGTCCATAAGCACGACCAGTCAAAATGGGATCACCATCATCAAGATATATAATAGTATCCCACCAAACATGTCACACCCTAGATTCTAGGTAACCTAGAATTCGACTTTTGACCTCGGTCAAAGGTTTGACCCTAAGGGTTACTCCTATCCATGCGGGCAATCAATCCTAATAACCTGATTTTTTCTTGAATAAGTAAACATCTAATCCTAAATAAATTGATTAAGCTAACATTTACTATATGATTTTGTTTTTCAAAACCAATCATCACTTGTTCACAAGTATAATAAATCTATCAATCAATCTTAACACCCAATGTGATAACCCAAATATTTACACTAATCTCTAAGTCAAAAATATTTCTAAAAAGGTTTTACCAACTAACAAAATATAATTTAAGTTACAAAAGTTCATATAACTCAAATTAATACATGACAAAAAGGTAATATAAATTAAAAACAACCATTATTATTGTTATTTTATTTTCTGGGGCTTTTTAGGACACTTTCTGATCTTCTTATGGTTTCTCAAAAACTATATCTGCATCTAAAAATTTTAGAAAATAAAGGGGTGTCACATTGCTGAATAGGATGTTTTATACCCAAATGGGTTAGAAATTCTAGGTCAATAGAACACAATCATATGTCAAAATATAATACTACATTTTCATTATATACATTAAATGAAACCTCAATCATACAAATTAAAATTGATCAAAATTATCCCTTTTCATATTCAATCATATGCCTAGCATATCCACAATTCTAAATTTACAAAATAAATAAGTCATTTTAGTCTCGAATAATATATTCAAACATACAATTGATAAATAATGCAAACCATTCTTTCAAATGCACCGTTTTTCTTTTCTTTTCATTTTTGCCTTCCTCAGAGTCTTTTCATTTTCATTTCCATTTCCATTTCACATAACTATTTCTTCAAAATTCTTTTTTCTTCACACAACCATGATGCATATGAAATGCAATCAACTCATATTTTAACATCCCCAATTTTTTCCAAGACATAATTTTTATTTAATCCAAACATGCTTAGTAATTCCAACAACCAACATAACAATTTCTCTACAATTAAATCATCCAAATATCAAAGAAAATTCTCAATAATCTAAATATCAACAAAAACACAGTTTATACCCTAACTTTATTTATTCCCAACAATCTCAGTGATTTCTAACACCCAACACAATAATTTTTCCACAATTAAGCCCCCACAAACATCCAAGAAAATTCCCAATAATACAAATATCAACGAAAACATGATTTATATCATAATCATGTAAACTTTATTTATTCCCAATAATCTCAATAATCACATTTCAAATAATACAAATAACATATATTATCTTCCAACAATACAATATATAATTTTTTTCCAAAGAAAAATATTAAATCAAAGTTTTATGGTTAAACAATCCTAACTCAAATAAGAAAATCTAATTGTTAAAGTTGAAATCTGTCTCCATACAAATGTTCCTCGTGTTGAATAGAGTATTCTTCTAAAATCTCACGCAAAATGGAGGTCATTTGGCGGGTCAAATAGCCAGCTGAAGGTGACAACACTTTCTTCACTTATAATTGGTCGAGCTCTCTTGCAATTCCTTTTTTTTTTCTTTTCTTTTCTTTTTCTTTTTAACTTTCTCCCCCTTCAGCCTCTTGATTATATATATACATACATATATATACCTAAAACATTTTTACTCTAAAATTCACTCCGGACATGATTCCATTAACTATATATATCTAAAAAAAAAATCAATTTCATAAAATATTTGAAACATAAAATAATTATTCAACATCCAAGAAGTTGAAATTCATAATGACCTTTAACCCATTAATTTACTAATATTTATTTACCAACAATAATTTAAACAATATTTTGAAACTTAATTCCATCAATTATTTAGTCATTCAATTTATAATAATCAAATTCTCAACCCTTTAGTATAAATTTTATTTAATTTATTTTATTTGTTAAATTCCTCAATTGAATAAAAATTTTAAAAGTTAAATCCACTAAATTCAAATTTAATTAATTTGCTCTTTTGTATAATTTTTTAAAATTCATATACCATAATTTAATATTAATTTAATTTCAATTTAACTCTATTTGATGTTTTGTAATTCTATAAGGTTTAACTCCAATTATAAAATTAAATTGATTCGTTATAGAATTAAATTCAATTTATTTTTAATAATCCAATTTTCAATATAATATAAATTTTTACCAAGTTCTCTTACTATGATTCTCTGATCATTACCCAATAATAATTAAATTAATTCTCATAATATACTTAATATTCAAATTTTCAAAATCTAATCTCAATTATTTGATGTTAAATTTTTCTCCAAATTTAAATTTAATTTCTAAAATTCCTACTCTTTACATATGATGTGGCAAGATTTTCAAACTATTAACTTTTGACTAGCTTTTCTAAAATCTCTCCCAATTAAATATTAAGAAATGGATCTTCACCATTCTTTTTTACTATTTGACTAAAAATTTTATGAAAACTTTTCTAATCCTTGAATCTAATGTATCTTTAAAAACCCTAGTATTACAAAAAATGCTCAGCACACCTCCCAAGGCCAAGATTTTGAGATATGTTAAATTCGTCAACAAAGATGGGAATTGGGAAGAGATGCAGGCATGAGAGTTCTGTAAGGGACTGATAATTTTTTAAACATTAGGTAAAGCTCTAAACAGTGGAGTCTCAAACTAACATAAAAATTTGAAAAAATTATGCATATAAAGACATAATTTATGAGAATGTTCAGACAACTGATAGCATGATTGGTCAAATAAGATGAATGTGTTATTTTCATTGCAATAAAAGAAAAAACTTGTATAGGAACAATGACAAGCAAATTTTTTTTCCCATTTTAGGTGGCTAATGTTAGTGGAAAAGCAGATAATCATCATTAATTCTAGCACTGCAGTGATGTACAACTAAATAAACCAAAAATTTGAAAAATAAACACATCTATATTCCATAGTAAAAAAGGTACCATAAAAATGAATAAAAACATTAGATTGAGTGAAAGCATCTCTCCTGTATAGTGATAGATAACAACCTAAATGGAATTTGATTAGGAAAAGGCATGGCTAGGTTAATATCACACTTCATGTTGAGCTTAAATAAGGTAAAAAAGAGAAACCATGTAAAAAATGTAATAAAATAATTGAACGATTTTCTGGTAAAAATCAAATTAATACCTTTAAATTCATCCTCCCATACACCATAATTAATGGTAAAAGGAAGATGTGGACTAATAAGCCCAACACTCAATTTCACACCAATATAGGGATGTATTGTTACTTATTCACAATCAAATACAAAGTAATGAAATGTAAAATTATTAGCTTTCCATGTTTTGTCAAAATATTAAACTTATCAAGTAATAGGAAAAATATGGTTTTCATGTCAAAGATATACAAACTCAAGAATCCATTTTCTTTTCTTTTTTTCCAAATAAAAAAATAAAAAAATAAAATGAAAGATTCACATATGATATTTGAACCAGTTTCAGAAAAAAATTATTTTGCTCCTTCTAAGAATATGTAATGAATATGACCCATTTAGTCAATTTCACCCAATAATTAGTTTTCCAAATTGTGTATCTCGGGAAAGGAATTTCCAATTCTTGTTTTTTGAGTTTTACTTGGTGATCCCTAAAGGAACATTCTCAGATGGCATGATCACTATTGGTATGTTTCTCAAAGGTGAAGATTCTTATAAAATGAGGGAAGAAAAAATCCAGAAAAAGAAAATTATCTAAATGAGAAAGATTAAGAAAAAAATAATAGAAACAAGACAAAAAAAAATATAAAGTAAATCATGTTGTTTTATGGATATAAGGAAGATAGTGAAATTGACCTAGCCTAAAACAAACAATCAAAGAATAGAAAGATGACATAGAAACTTATCGGTATTGTTGGCTAAGGTGTGACAAACATTGTCCTTAAAGTAGATCCACCTTCCTCAAAGACGAGTTCAGTGCACTAAGGAACCAGTGGTCTACCTCTAGGATTTAACAACCAGTGGAATCTTACCTTAAGTGACATACGAGATTTGTACAACCCAGGTTTTTAAATAGGCCTCTAGATAGGTGCAAGATCACAACAACCATAGTGAAGAATGCGACTATTATAGTGGTGATGTAGGTTCAAGGCTTGAGTATGTAGTATTAGATATGAATGCTAAAATGCTGAATGTAGGCTTAGGGCTGTTATAGTGGTGATTGAAATAGGGGTATGCAACAAAGAATGGAATATATCAGAATGCAAGAAGGCTTTGAATGTAGACAAAGAATAATGGAGAACAGAGACAGAGAGAACCCTTGAGAAATTACTGTGTTATGAACTGAGGGGGTGTTATGATTTTATAAGCAAAATCCCAACTAGTCTCTCCCATAAAATCGAAACCACTAGTGCACAAACCTAAGACTAGCTACTTAGTCTCTTGGAAAAAACAACCCACTTAGAAGATTTAGTCTAACTTAAAGACTAAGTCAAATGGGAATTAAAGAAATAAAATTAAAAATAATTTTATTTTGAATTTTGAAAAAAGTAGCCAAACTCATGGGCGTATGTAGGGAGGAGGGGATGACCCCCCTACGTAAGATATGTGTACGAATGTGACACACATTAAGGGATTTTGGCCTGAACCACTCAAAACTCTACTCAAATAGGCTTGGGCCCCATGGGTGCACAAGGCTCCCCTACACCTTTCCACAAGCCCATTTGGCTAAGGAAAGTGGGTTAGTTAATTTACCCACTAAACGAGTTACTCTTTTTCCTATGTGAGACAAGCAAAACACTAAAAACACATTCTCTTTACTATACACTCTTTCTACAATCCCCCATAGTGTGTATAAGTGAATGAATGAAAGTTTGAAGGGAAAACTAAATCTAATGCATCAATACTAATGCCCAAAGGCTATGAACCAGTCTTAGGATAAATAAGTATTGAACCACGAAAACATGGTGAAAATTTTCTATGAACCAATGTTTCTTGAAATAACTCAAGGGACCTATTATCCATATTGGTTTCTCAACTACGAGCTATACAAAATGAGTTGGCACAAATAGGCTATGCACTCTACTTGGATATTCATGAGAGCTCCAGAGAATCCGTCTAAGTTCTCATAGGAAGCAACCCCACCTCCACTTTGATATAGGTGAATCCATCAAGTATGTTCTGCATTAAACATACTACCCATAAGGAATATGATATTCATTAAGAGTAAACACTCAACCTTAATCAATGTAGAATATGTTTTATCTACACCATAAGGATAGACTCTTATATAAGTATAACTGATATAACACCTCAAGTTAACAAGTGATTTGTTATTATGCATATGAACCTACTTCATGGAATTTCCATTCTAATAGGTTGAGTTAGCACCACTCTTGACTTTTGTAATAGGCATAAGTTCCATCACCTTCAATGTATCTTCTACTAGTTTCTTATTTAGTGGTTTGGTCAAAAGATTGGCCAAATTCAACTCTGACGTTACAAATTTCAGGGATATAATTCATGTTTCAAGCAACTATCGCACAATATTATGCCTTAGGCGTTAATTCTTGTTCTTCCCATTAAATATTTACTCTTAGTCTTAGCAATTGCAGTTTGGCTATCACAATACATAAACATAGATGGTGCTGGTCTCATCCATAAAGGGATATTTGCTAAGAGGTCTTTAAGCTAATCAGCCTCAGAACTTGCATTTTCTAAGGTAATAAACTTAGCCTCCATAGTAGACCGAGTAATGCAAGTTTTCTTGGTAAACTTCCAAGAAACTACACCTCCTCCAATGATAAAAACATACCCACCAGTGGATTTCATCTCACCTGAATCAGAGATTCAATTTACATCACTAAATTCTTCAAGGACACATAGAAATCCACCATAGCACAAGCCATAGTTAACGGTGCCTCTTAAATACTTAAGTACTTTACAAACAGTAGTTCAATGGTTCTAATTAGGACTTTGGGTGTACTAAGTCAATCTACCTACTACATAAGCAATGTCAGGTCTAGTACAATTCATTAAGTACATTAGGCTCCTTATGATATGAGTATACTTAGCTTGGGCAACACTATGTTCTCTATTTTTTCTACAACTATAAGTTGGGATCATATGGAGTTGACACTGGTTTAAACTATTCAAACTTCCTTAAGATCTTCTCAACATAGTGCTCTTGAGAAAGTTTAAGCCTGTTCTAGTTATCTTGATCCCTTGAATCATCTCTACCTCTCCTAGGTCTTTCATGTCAAACTTAAATCCTAGGAATTTTTTGGTCTCACACACGATCTTTAGGCTAGTTCCAAAAATCAACATGTCATTAACATAGAGGCAGATGACTACACATGTGTTATCCTCATACTTGTTATAAATACACTTATTAGTATCATTAATGGAATATCCACTAGTTACTAACACATGATCAAACTTGATGTGCCACTGTTTGGGTGTTTGTTTTAACTTATATTCTTTTTTGTATATTGATCAACTCTCAAAATCGCTATTTTGCATGCTTAAAAGAGGGATTTTTCATATTCTTTGAATGATTCATTTTCTTTTAACTTTAATATGTGTTAAGTCCTTATTTGTTACTAATGTGTTAATCTAGTGAAGAATACAATAAAATGAGGGTTAAAAGCATAAATTATAAGAGTATCAAGTTAACCCAAAGATCATAAGCACAAAGAACAATTGGAGATGAAAGAAAGTACGAAAAAGGTAAGGAAAAGAGGCAATATCAAAGTGCTAGAGCAATTTCAATACAAAAGGTGGAAGATTTCAATAGTCATTTCGATTAGGGGAAGAAGGCCAAAGTATTTTGATTCAAAGACTTGGAGGTATCAACATTCTAGTTTGAAATTTCGATACATTGCTAGGAAAATGAATTCTCACTTGATACCTATTTTTGAAGTCAGTTTGACACAAGCACAACATGGAATTGAAATCTGAGAATGTTAAGTCTTAGTCACCTTTGTCAAACATAGTCAAGGCTTATTTGACACCTCTTCCAGATCTTAATACAAGGAATAAAATGGAACTTAGCTCGGTTTAATACTAGTTAATTTTGACACAAGGGTTTAGTTTGCATAAGTTCGATACCAAATTAAGGAAGACAAAGTGCATTAGTTTTTAAGGATTCCTTATCAAAGAACTTTGACACTAATTCAATACAAGCCTCTAAATTTTGACAAACACCTACATTTATTTATTTATTTATTTTTTGTGCTTCAATCCATGTAAAAGCTATTTGTAGGATGCATTTTTATTATTTGGGTATGTTCAATCTAAAAGCAATTGGAGGAGGCCAAGAGAGATGAAGTTTTTAAAGTTGCAAAGTTTGGCACAAGGAGTAGAGGATTTCAACACTAAGTTCAATAAACAACCCTAGATTTTGATAATGATATGATATAATAGAGGCTCTGTCAAAATTTTGGTACCATAGTGTTGATGTATCAAGAATCTTGACATTGTCCAGTTATAATTAAATTTTCTATTGTTTAAAATCACCAAAATTTCTTAGATCTTGCATTATTAGGTACCACCTTGGCAATCCTTGTGGGATCGATCAAGTCCCTATACCAATAGTTTACTTGTTCTATTTTTTTTCTCTTTTTTATTTTTTGGGAGAACACCGATCTTCGACCTTGGTTAATTTACTTTGTTTTTGGGAGAACACCTGTCTTCAACCTTGGTTTACTAAAACCAAGTGTAAATAGTTCACCAAAGCCAAAGTCAAACCAACTACCACCACTTCTTAGGAGTATATTTGCCTATGATTAACAAATTTGTCATTAGTAAACTCTTGAAAGAGTAAGATCCACCTTATCAACCTTGCCCTAGCATCCTCCTTGCCAGACAGATATTTTAAAGTTGAGTGATAAGCGAAAACTACTCTAGAAATCCCCAACAAGTAAGCTTTGAATTTATCAAATGCAAACACAAATGCAAGTAACTCCTCAATAGTTGTGTATTTTTTTTTAGCATCATTCAACATTTTACTTGCATGATAAACTGCATAAGGTCTTCCTTCTTCTGTTTGTCCAAAAACAACATGTACGGCATTGTCATTTGCATCACACATTGATTAAGCTTATGATTGGTGTTGAATTAAGCTTCTCCTTCAAAACATCGAAAGCTTTTTGACAATAATTATTCCAACAAAACTCTGTATCCTTTAACAACGATAAATCTTCTGTAAAAACCAACATGCCCCGATAAATTGGAGAACCTCCGTTATTGTAGATGGATTAGGAAGCTTCAAAGTGAGATCAGCTTTAGCTTGATTCACCTTATTTCCTTCTGCAAAAACAATGTGCCCAAGGACAATTTCTTTGTCACCATAAACTGACACTTTTACCAATTTAGAAACAGTCCTTTTTCTGTACATCTTAACAAAACTGCTTCTAAAATTTTCAAATATTCTTAAAAATTAGCTCCATACACACATCCATGAAAGCCTCCATAACCTTTTCCACCAGTTCTGAAAATATACTCATCATAGAGCTTCATAAAGTGGTCGGAGCATTAGTAAAGTAACCCAAAAGACATTCTCCTAGAATTTTGACTGTGTTACTGAATCAATAACTAATAACATTTCTCTTACTGGATATGTGAAATTTGAACATATGAGAAGAGACTGAATCTCAGTTTCAACTTTGCCCTTGCAAAAGTCTCCTTTTTTATTTGTATGTTAACTGCTGTTTTGGCTGTTGTGTGTAGAACTCTTCCACTCGGTTTCTATTCATTGCATAATTGTGTTACCAGAATCAGATAAAAGGTTTCTTTTTAAGTCTATAAAACAAATTGTTATTCAACTGTTTGATTATTAAATCATCTCATCTATTATTAATTCCTGTTATTGCGTGCAATTTCCCATCATTTTCTGAAGATCGCGTGGAACTAGTTGGTCAATCAAAAGACTAGGCATGCATCCAAATTATCAGAATTCTTAATAACATAACCTAGGAAGTATCTTCGCCACTTCCTTGTAAAGGACTCCCTACATAGAAAGTTGCTACCAAGCGTCCATCAATTACAAAGACATTTTTCGAACTCACTATTCGTCGTGTAGTCCCAGTTCGATGCTGTAAAGTATCTTATCGGACCAATTTATCATTTTTCTCCCTAAATATTAGAAGTTCATTTAAAGGATATTTGACTTATTGAATATTCTTAATTACCTGGAATATCTTTAATGCATAAGAGATAACTTCTAAAAAAAACAAAGTTAAAAAAATACAATGCTAAGGAAAAACTTAAAATTCATAATTTCATTCTCGTAATCACATAGTTAAACGTTGTCAAGAAATCGATTTTTTTGGTCCATTTCAAAATATTCCTTTAATTTATTTCTTTGAATTAAGAGAGAGAGAGATATAGAGGCAATAATAGAGTTTTTGTTTATTAATCATGGAAGAAAATATCCATGAGCTAGCTATATTTAAAACAAAAATGAATTCTGTGTGTATAACCATACTCTTACATTTTGTATCACTACAAGAAAAAGATATATGGTGACATTTATAATAAGTCACTATACACATAGGGTGTCATTACAATATAGCGTCACCTTATCCACTGACACCATAGAGGGTATCAATTGGTGACATATTTCGAAGTGACACCAAAGCAGATAAATGATGACACATTCAGAAGTGACACCATATATTTTTAGTGATGCTTAATTTGATATAGAGTTGTATGAGATATATAAGGTGTCATATTAAATGCATCATCTTTGAGTTATGGTGTCACGTTAAATGTATCACCTTTAATTTATGGTGTCACATCATTGTAAATGATTATGGAAGATATGGTTGTTTTTTGTTGATTAGTTTGTAGATTTTTGTAATGCTTATTAATAAATAAGACCAACCTGTGTAAATTGTCCATAAATATAATAATCATATTATATTTAACTTATATTTTCATAATGCTTATAAATTAACTTGTAACACATTACATCATCCAATAATATTTGTATATCAAATGTTCACAAAATAATAGTACATCAAACACATCAAACCCACCAAAACTAAAAAAGAAAAGTGAATACACATTAAAACATGATTTAGAAATGTTAAGCTTCCCAACATTCATGTATACCTACATTTCATATGCATAAAACCGGCTAACCATAAAATGACAGAAGAGTTGCATCCAAAAACCCAAAATTCTCAATTCCAAATAAAGTAATGTTTATGTCCAATAATGTATGACATAAGAGTCATATCTAAAAACCTAAATTTTGTTGCCTCTTTCTTCTTTCTTTTTATTCTTCATACTGTCCTCCCAAGAGTGTATACCTGCATTTCATAATTTAATGAGGTTTAGAGTTCTTATTGAAAATAAAAATGTGATGTTATAAACAATAAACAAATCTAAGTACTAATGTTTTCTTTTTCTTTTTCCTTTTTCTCGTTTTGATATAAAAATAGTTCGTAAAGAATAAGTAATGTTATACAATACCAATGGAAAATTCAATCATATAACAACTAAGGGACTTACCATGAATGATCACGATACATCAATATGATTCATGATTAGTTATAACACAAAAGTAATCCATTCTTCTCTAATTTCATCAAATTCTACTTGAGAATATGTTTTTTTGGTCATCAAACTGAAATCAAATGAGAATAACATTAATATCACAATAATTGGAAGTATGAAATTATATACAATTCATTAAATGAGTAAAACCTTTAAAGCAATAACTGTAAAATCAACAATTATTTCTTTAATGAATCTTATAACAAAGTAGTCACATTTGAACTCAAATAAAAACAATTCAAGAAAATAAAAAATAAATCAAAACTACAAAATCAAAATATAAATCTAAAATTTAAAAAAAATACTAATTTTCTACTTAAAATTTGCACTTTTTAATTTTTTTTTTTATAATTCATTTTGTTTTTAAAAATCATTTTTAACATCTAATATATATATATATATATATATATATATTTCTTGGAAGGATTTTTTTAATTTTAATATTTTTTAAAGTTCATTTTGTGAAATAACAATGTCCATTAAATTTCATCTCAATTATATAAAATAAAATTTTAGTAACAAAATATAAAAATGTTTTCAATTACTAATATGATAAGATATGATATTATAACAAGCATGAAAATTGTGCATATAAGACAAAAAAAAATCTAATTTTTTTATTAAAAAATGTTAAGAGAAAAATTAGAATGAGAAAGAATCAAAGAACTTTTCATAAACATTATTGATTTTTTAATCATAACAATTATTAATATATTGGTTCATTTTTAAATACTTTCACAAGAATATATTTTAACTACAAGTTATTTTAATTTATCAAAAGATTTTTAGGAAATGAGCTATTATCCATTTATTATTATCTTATTTTTCAGAAAATATTTTCAGTCATTTCATACACGTTTTCAACTACTAAAATTATTGTTTTTATAGAATAAACAAAGAAGCATACACTTATCCTCCACTCACTAAGTCAACTATTACAATCACCATAATATTTTATTCACCTACCAATATCTTATTCCATTTAGATAACTCTCTCAACAAAATCATTTTTACAATACTTTTTACTCTCCTATGTTATTGAATATTTTATTCCATTTAGGTGACTCTCTCAAACAAAGACTTTTTTTTTTTTAGTTTACAATATGTATAAAAAACAATTATTTATTACAAGGAATGTGGTAGAAAGGTCATTTTATTTTTAAAGAATTTTTTAGAATTTCTTAAACATTTACAAAGAATAGAACCTAACAATTTTATTTCTAAAAAAATTGATCAATTCAAAAAAGAAAGAAGAATATTATTTTTTAAGGAAAGTTAATAAACTACTTTATTCTTGAATTATCTAAACAAAACTTACTAAAAAATATTTTATCCCAAATTTATTTTCAAAACTTTCTTATTGACAACTATCTCATATGTAAATTATTTTATTATATAGAGAAATTCTTATTTTATTTTTTTTGGAGAAAAATTCACTTGTTTATTAAATATCAAAGAAGTCTATTTTTATGTCTATTATATATATAAATCCTCTTATTTTCATACAAGAAAACTAGTGTATCTCTCATTCTCAATTAGACAAAAATTTTAAAAATCATTCATTTTTCTTGTTTTCATTTGTTTTGGGGCTTATTAGCAATGAAACGAAAAATATGTTAGAATGTTAAACCTAGTTTTTACTTCCCTGGAACTCGACAAAAAACACCATTTACAAAACCCACATCATAGATATACTAAATCAAGAGATATAAAACAATTGTACTAACAAATATTTTTGCATTAATAAAAAAAAATGAAGATGATAGATAAGGGATTTTGACTTACCCGAGATTTTACGAAGCAAAGAATATCAATTTTAGGTGTGCCGACCATGGGTGTGAGAAGAAGGAGAAGAAAAAGATGGTTAGGGTTAAGCAATAAGATCTTTTATATTAGTTAATGTATATATGGAAACAATGGACTTTTCATAAATTGTTCCTACTCACTATTTTAAAAAAGGGCCCATTGAGTTATAAAATTTAAAATTTTTTATTTCTTATGGTGTCACTTCCAAAAAATGACACCATAAATATAAAATTAGCATCATCTAACTACCCTAATTGAAGATTTTTTATATGATGTGTCACTTTTATAAATTTTAAGCTCAATGGTGTCATTATTTTAAATGTGACACCATAAATAGTGACATCATAAATTATTTTTGTAGTAGTGTATTTTAATAAATAATTCATCCTTTTTATTCACTTTAACGGTACGTTCATCATATTAATACATGCATATGTCAAGACTTAAAAGTGTTGAGAAAACTCACAATGCTACTTTAACCTTATTTGATACCGATTAAAAAGTCACTTGGTGTCCTATAATAGGTGCAATGTTTTGACCTAGTAAAAAATTACAAAAAAAAAAAAAAAAAACTTCTCCTATCTAATTTGATTGATTTTGTATTTCAAGAAGGCAATAATGGTGTGCTTTATAGAGGGTTGATTTTTTAGATTTCTTCTATAATGTTAGCAAAATTCATCATAGAAGCAATCAAATAAGGCAATAATGGTGTGCAATGTTTTGAAGAAAACATGCGTTGTCAATTCAAGTAATGACGACAAATTATCTCCATAAAAAAGCTAAAGATTAACAAAAAGTAAAGCTGGTTTCTCTTATAATAAGGGGTTCTTGTAACACTAGTTTTGTTTGATATCGAAGGGTTAAAAGTTTGGCCTTCTTATGTTTGTTTGCATCCTCCTTTGTTGTTGGATCCTTTTCTTTTCTTTTTCTTTTTTTAATTAATATTCTTGCCTTTATTTGTCTTCAAAAATGAATTCACTTTTTGGAAACTAAAATTATTTCTTTAACTTTTTGAAGACTAAAAAGAATTTTTTGAAAACTTTTACTTGGTTGCTATTTGGATTGACTTTTGGGAAGGTACAAGCAGATTTTTTGAATGCAATGATAGATTTTAGTAAAAATAAGTTGTTAAGGGCTTTAGACAATTTTGGAAGCCTCTTGCGACTATAAATTATTTAGCAATCTGCAACTCTCAAACTCAACCATCCTTCCAACCATGGCTGTCTGCAACGCTGGTATTCCCTACTCCATTCAAATACACTTCCTTTACTCCATATCTTCATGGTCTCCTTTTTATTGTCTCTAATGATCCCTTCTGCGAATTCATCATTATCTTTCAGTTTTAATGATTTTGATCCGAATGGTAATCAAATTCATTTTGAGGGGCAGGCTTCTTATTCTGGTGATAAAGCCATCTACCTCACTAGAAACCAGCAGGTGAATGATAGTTGGGGTCGAGCTACATATCGTGAGCCGTTTCACCTCTGGGATAAGGCCTCGAAAAGGATGGCTGATTTCTCTACCAATTTCTCATTTGGAATTGATGCCCAAGGAAATTTTTCTCATGGTGATGGACTCGCATTCTTTCTTGCTCCATACGATACCCAACTGCCTTCAGATGTGAGAGGAGGCGGCGGCCTGGGTCTTGTGTCTAGCAAGCAGGCACTGAACTCAAAAGCAAATCACTTTTTTGCAGTGGAGTTTGATACTTATCGAAATGATTGGGATCCAGAACATGATCATGTTGGTATCAATATTAACTCCATGAAATCTGTGGAAAACATGACATGGTGGAGTCATAGTCTGGGAGGAAAAATAAATCAAGTTTCCATCAGTTACGCTTCTAGTTCCAAAAATCTGAGCGTTATCTTTGGCACTGATGATTTGTATGATGATAACACCACTCCACAAAGCCTCTATTACAAAGTTAATCTGAGCAATTACTTGCCCGACTTCGTTACTATTGGCTTCTCAAGTTCAACAGGATATTTCTGCGAGATACACGTCATTTACTCATGGAGTTTCAGTTCATCGAATTTACAAATCTCTGATAGTGAAGAAAAGAAGACAGGACTAGTGGTGGGATTGAGTGTTGACGTTTGTGCCCTGGTGGCCGGGTTGGGATTGGTCTGCTTTTGCTTGTGGAGGAAAAGGATAAGTGAGAAAGGGGTAGAAGATCCTGATTTTGACCTGTCCATGGTTGACGATTTTGCAAAGGGTACTGGGCCTCGGAAGTTTACGCGTCAAGAGTTGGTTCTTGCCACAAATAACTTTGCAGAGGCAGAGAAGCTTGGAGAGGGAGGGTTTGGTGGGGTTTACAAAGGTTTCTTGCGGAATCCAAGCTCCTACATTGCTGTTAAGAGGGTCTCAAGCGGGTCTGAACAAGGGGTAAAAGAGTATGCATCTGAAGTAAAGATCATCAGTAGATTGAGGCATCGGAACCTGGTGCAGCTAATGGGCTGGTGCCATAAAAAAAGAGAGCTTCTATTGGTATACGACTTCATGCCAAACGGTAGTTTGGCCTCTTGTTTGTTTGAAGGAAAAACCTTGTTGACATGGACAATGAGGTACAAAATTGCTACTGGATTGGCCTCAGCGTTGCTCTACCTGCATGAAGAATGGGAACAATGTGTTGTGCACAGAGATGTAAAATCGAGTAACGTGATGCTGGATGCAGATTTCAACGCGAAGCTTGGTGATTTTGGGCTAGCCAGACTTGTTGATCATGGGAAAAGGTCGCAAACCACAGTTTTGGCAGGGACTATGGGGTACATGGCTGCTGAATGTCTTATGAAAGGCAATGCTAGCAAGGAATCCGATGTCTACAGTTTTGGAGTTGTTGCTTTGGAAATTTGCTGTGGAAGAAAATCTGTGGAACCAAAAGCCAAGGAAAATCAGATCAGATTGGTGGAGTGGGTTTGGGCCCTTTATGGAGTAGGAAAGCTTCTTGAAGCAGCTGACCCAAGACTATCTACAGACTTCGATGAGAAACAAGTGGAATGCCTGATGATTGTGGGGCTTTGGTGTGCTCACCCAGACTGCAGTCTTCGCCCTGCAATAAGACAAGCAATTAATGTCCTTAATTCCGAAGCTTCATTGCCTGTTCTCCCTTCAAACATGCCTGTGCCAATGTATTATGCTTCTCCAGCAAATACATCTACCTTTTCACTTCAAGCATCCTGTACTGCTACCATTTCTGAGAGAGGCTAGTCCCAGCTTCCAAGCTTTTTTGCTGGCACAAACTCAGCTATCTTCACATCTTCTTCAGCTTCGTCTCCATCTGCATCTCTGCTGCCCAATCGCTTAGTTCTTCATAAGTTTGTCTGGTTTCCGTTTCCTATGCTTTTGAAGTTTTTAATTTACTTTTGAAAGCAATGTGTGGTGCTCGTCACCATGTATGGATGGATTTCTGTTTTCTGAAACTAGTAGTATCTTCCATATAATTTATAGTAAATTTAATTTTAAAATTTATAAAATTTCATTAATAAAATTTTTTTAATAACCCATTTTTTTAAACAATTTTTAAAATTCATTCTCTTTTTCAAATCTCTAAGAGTTCTTATCTCTCTCTCTCTCTCTCTCTCTCTCTCTCTCTCTATATATATATGTTATATAAAAGTTATTATTATTTTTTATTATTTAATGTAATAAAATTAGGATTCCAAATAAAACTAAAAATAAGGATTATATTTCTTTATATAATTTTGAATAAAAAATAAAATGATGATAACATAGGTTAATTAAAATATTATTTTTATTCACAACAAAATATTTACGTGCTATGTAAGAATTGTTTTCTGTTTTTTTTCTTTTTTTTTTGTTTTTTGAAATTTTGCCTCCCTAATATATTTTTATTGTTTTTCTTTATATGTATATTACTTAAAACAATACTATATTTAGATATCAAAAAATTTTGAAAAAATAGAAAAAAAAAAGAAAAAGAAAATGTGAATAAAATTTTTTTAGTTCATTATACATAAAATTTTTGAGAGAAATAAATTTAAATTATTAACAAATGAACTTTCTCAATTTTATTTTCAATTTTTGTGAAAGATTTTAAAATTTTGCATAATACTTTCTTTTTTTTTTTAATCTCATTTTCAGTGAGGATAATATTTTTTTTTTGAGAATCCAACTTACTAATCTAAATAGTTTTTACTTAAAAATATATTATAATAAAGCAAATTAATTAGTTCACCATTTGTTATTGTTATATACTATTTATGAGATATTTTTAGGATAAAGTTTATTTATGGTTTATCATAAATCTACACATAATTCATCTATTACTTATAATTAAATTAATTAAGATATATATATATATATATATATATATATATATATATATATATATATATATATATATATATATATTTAAAAAAACAAAAGCATAGTAACAAAAGTAGTGGATTTGTGAGTAAGTAGTATGAATCTTTCTTTAAATTAACATCAATTCTTATAATTAAATTTCAAAGGTAAGAAGAAGTTTTCAATAAATGTTTGGTATCAATTTTCTCTTACAACCACCAAGAAAAATTTTAAATATTTATATTTAATTTTGAAATAAATGATAATTAAAAAAATCTATACATTTATGTTGAATAATTTTTTATTGTTTTTATCCTACCATGACAAATTGTATTATTAAATAAATATTTAATCAATTCACTTAAGTAACATATTTTTATCTTCATGAGACATTGTGTGTAATGTTTAAATTTAAATTTGTAAATAATAAAGGATGATAACATATTTTCTTTCAATTGTTAATTTGTTTTCTTTTGTAAATTAGTTATATTTTAGGTTATGATTTTAAAGGAATAACAGACAATAATTTACCAATCTCATTCGTCTTCAACATGGTATAAGAGCATTCAAGCTCCTTGGCTTGAAAATCCTAACCACCACTTGTTCTTCCTTCTTACTCCTTTCTTTATGCCAAAGTCATCTAGTGCTCTTCCTCCTCCTCATAACCTCATGGCCACCCAAGATGCCACCACTTCTACAATTTCTACTCTCAATATTCATAACATCCATGAGTCACACCAAACACTCATCTTAATAATTTTTTTTACTCAAACCCCACTTAAACTGACCACTACCAACTACGTATCATGGAGGCTTCAATTACAAACCCTATTCATTGGCTATGATCTCCTTGGCTATATTGATGGAACCAAACCTCATCCACCTACCATTCTTATTGTCAACGGCACCATAATACCCCTCATGGCTTTGTCAAGATCAATTGATCCTAAATGCACTTTTTAGCTCTTTTTCATCCACAATAATTCCATTCATTGCTCGTGCCATGACCTCTTGTGAAGCATGGACCATCCCTACTAATACCTATGCCAAATCATTGTGTGGTCACATTAAACAAGTCAAGATTCATCTTAAGAATCCCACCAAGGGTTTGCAAAGTATCAATGTCTTCTTATAAACCGTCAAAGCCTATGCCGATGAACTTGCTATCCTTGGTGCCCCAATGGATGAAGAGGATCTCACGAAGAAAATCCTTAATGGTCTCGGTGATGAATACTAAGGACTAGTCTATGTCGTTCAATCACGGGACACCCTAATCACGTGCATCTATAACATCTATCCTCTTTTTCAAACAATCGCTCCCCTGCAACCTTCAATGCTGGGTTAAATTTAGTACCATCACAAGGTAATCGCCCGCCTTCATGCCCCTTCCAATGTTTTTGTCAAATTTATGGTGTCCAAGGTCACACTACTAAAAGATACCCTTCCTTGTATTTCATATCGGTTCAAGCCTCCATGCATTCCCGCCTTTCGACACCTCATCCATAGGCACCAAGGCAACCCTGTGCTCATTTTACTATCAAAACCACTTTGGACCCTCCATTGTGGCTTCTTGATTGTGGTACTGATTCGTGCCTGGTTGGTGTTCCAATTGATTCAACTCAATTGATGTGCTTTGATCTGAATCCTCAGACGGGAGTAATCAAAAAAATTTATAAACCTATTTCACCATATACCGGGGTAGCATTTAGCTAGCATAGTATAGTGGCTCTAGGATCGTCCACAGAGATGGGTTTTCACTTCGCAATTGATATTAGTTCAAAAACTGAATTGGTGCTTTTTCTTTTCTTTGTTAGCTTTAAAAGAAGACATAAGTTTGAATGAAAACGGATGGTATTAAGCTAACCTAACATAAAGTAACTAAAATTAACTAGAAAGAAATTAGAAAGAAAGGTGTTTCTTGGGATTTCAGGTTACTAGGATCAGGTGCCAACTACAAAGAGGGAGATTCCGGTCACTTGAATCTTTTCCTTGCATTCGGAATTTAACCTATAGTTATTTCCCGAACCGGTGTGATACAGATGCTTGCCATTAATGGTTTCAACACTAAATCCCTCTCACTGATACACCTTGCAATGGCTCGTACCTCTCACCTAGTATTTGCCATTCAAGGTGATCCTTACCATCGGATCATCCTTCACAAGCGAACAAGAGATAACAATTAGACCTCCATGGAGCAAGATTGCAAGCAATAAGAATCCATGGAATCCGAAAGCTTACCAAGTATTGGCTATTCATGGTAATCCTAGTTAACTAAAAATATAAAAACCAAAAACGGATCACACTTTCTCTTCATTAAAAACGGAAACAATAAAATCTCACACTTATGTAGCCGGAACCTTACTTAGCTTCCTTCACCCAAGAAACAAAAAGCCTAGCCACTCATCCTCTGAGAAAACATCTCAGAGAATGTTTGGCTAGCAAGAAAATGAAAATGAAAGAGAAGGAAAAACAGAGCAAGGCTCTGTATATTCTATATATTGATCGATTCTACATACTTATATATCTATATCTTTTACAATGGATGCAAGGGAATATATATAGAGAAGTTTTTCCAACCTTCCTAGCTAAGAAATCTTATGGTTGGTGGATTACAAGGAGAAGAATGGAAATTTATACAAAAATATCTGAAGAAAAGATCTAAAAGAGTTGGTGCACAAATATCCCAGTTCGCATGTAGATTTCGCATGTTGCATGGTGACTTGCGAAAATCTCGCAAGTTGATTTCGCAACTTGGAATCCATTTTCGCACGTTGAGCTCCAAGTTCGCAAGATGCGAATTTGTCCTTCAGCTGGATGCAGTTGTCTTGAAAAGGCCATATCTTCCTCATTTCAGCTCCAATTCGTACACCGTTTGAAGCGTTGGATTTTTGACTTCCTGAGCTTTGAAATGGTATATAGCATGTAGAAAATGGACTTCGGGAAGTGCTCCAAAAGTGCGAAAGAAGACTACAGCTGCTGTCCTCTATTTTCTTCACTTTGTTTTTCCTCTCTCCGTTGTTCTTTCCTTGCATACTTTGAACGACTTTGGCAAAGGGCTATGGAGCTCCAAAGCTTGGTTCTTCATGAATTTGAGGCTCCAAAAGCTTTTCCATGAACTATATACAGCTCTCCCTCATTCTTGGATTGCTTTGGTGTAGCTAAAAGCTATCAAAAACACCAAAACTTAACACAATTTGATTAGAAACGATTGCAAGGGTCCTTAACATGTCAATTGAGTTAAAAGGTAATAATTACTACTCAAGAGTGTTTAAAAGAGTTAATTACAAGCTACAAAATAACACTTTTTGAGTAGTAATCAGGTACTTCACACCATGTTACCACTGACTTGAGTAATCTACCTCTCCATTCCCTGTACACCGGCACCAACCACATCATGATTGGTGATAGCACAGGGCTTCCCATCACCCATACTGGTTCCACCTTTTTTTCTACTCCTAGTACTACCTTTCTTTAAATACTGTTCTTTGCATACCTAGCATGAAAAAGAACTTGATTTCAATCTCTCAATTTTACACTTCAAGTCATGTATCGATTGAATTTTTACCTTATTCTTTTATGTGTGGACTTCTCCTATTATCATTTATAATAATTATAAATATTATGTTATCTTTGTTGATCATTTTATAAAGTATTTTTGGTTTTATCCATTCAAGAAAAAATCCCAAGTTCATGATGTATTTATTCGATTTAAGGCTCTTGTGGAAAAAATACTTTGATCAGAAATCACCTTTACTATAATAATGGAGGTGAATACCAAGCACTTGCAAAGTTTCTTGCCACCCAAGGTATTTCTCACATCACCACTCCCCCCTATACCCCTGAACATAATGGTTATTCTGAAAGACATCATCATCATATTGTTGAAACCAATCTTTTCTTTCTTTCTTATGCTTCTCTTTCCATTGCCTTTTGGTATCATGCCTTTGTCACTGCTATCTATCTTATAGACTGCATGCCCACTCCCACCCTTAATATCTCTTTTTCCTTTGAGGAAATCTTTGATACTTCTTTTAATTACTCCAAACTTCGTGTCTTTGGTTGTCTTTACTATCCTTGGCTTCATCCCTACTCTGCTTACAAGCTTGCCTCCCACTCTAAACCATGTGTTTTCATGAGGTACTCCCTCACTCAAAGCACTTATCTTTCCCTTGATCATTCCACCTCCAAAATCTTTGTCTCTCGTCATGTCAAGTTTTTTTAGTTTGTGTTTCCCTTTGCATCTCTTTAAAGTCATTTACCTCATCCTCAACCTGACACTATTTCCGCTTAGGTCCCTCCTATCCTTACTATCTCTCTTCTTCCTCTTTTACCACCACCATTCTCAGCACCATGATGACTCTGCCCCTTAATTTAGAGATCTCCATGTGATGTGTTGTCACAAGACCCACCCACCAACCTATCAAAAACCCCACTATCACCCTCCAACCTATATCCTACCCCACCCCACTTGCATCTATCCCCATAAGACTCGTCTATCATATCTACCTCCCTTAACCCTGATCCTACTACTCACCCGCTCCTTTCCCCACACCCTTCCTTCCTCAACTTGCCTTCCTAACACACACATGATGACTACTAACTCCCAAAATAATATTTACCCATTCAAAAAATCAATCTCATAGCTTGCCTTACCATTCCTGATGACCTCAAAACCAACCACTTCGATCCAAGCTCAAAAAGATCCAAAATGGCATCAAATCATGTTTGAGGAATATGATGCTCTTGTTCGAAATAAGACATGAGAGTTAGTTGATTTTCTAGTTCACAAGTAAACAAATTGTTCAAGTAATATAATTGTACCTAAGTACGAATATCGAACCCACAAGGACTATACTACTAATTACTAAATTTTATTATTCCCACTGCTATTTGATCAACTGAATTTTTAAAGTTGCAAAAGAAGGTAACTTAAACAGTTAAAGAAAATAAATTCAAACTCTTATGATTTAAACGATCTAGGGCTTTTGATTTCACAACAAACACTTTCATGCAATTGATTGCTTAACCTAATTTCTGTTATGCTTTATTTGGAGATTTAATTCCCTAAGCCAACCAATATTTTCTCTCAAAATATATCAGATTGCTCCTTAAATTACTAACCTAACATATCTCTAAGTGAAATTAAGTCTAAAAGAGTAATTAAGATCTATGGAATTATTATAGATTTAACTATTAATCTCTTAGAACATGGTAATGTATCTCTACTATTCATTGATTTTAACGTAATCTATTCTATGGATCTAATTTAGATTCTAATTCTTGTTATCAACCTAAATCATAAAATCAATCAAAACTTGGGCCCTAAGAATTGAGAGCATTAAGTGCCGAATAGATACACAAATAAATTGATGCAAAACAGATAATTAAATTAAACTAGTCAAAAACATAAATTGTGATTGAGCTACATCTCTGCCCTAGACAAAGGAAATTAGTTCATGTTAAGATGAAGAACAAACATCCTAAATTACAATCATAAAGAAAATGGAAGAATAAACTAGAAAAATAGAAGGAAATTTGCAAATCCCCTTCTTGTTCTCTAAGCTCCTTCTTCTCCCAGCTCTCTAAGCTCCCCCCAAAATAAACCCTACTTTTGTTTATTTATAACCCTAGTATTGCAAACTGACGTCCCACATAATTCGGATTTGAACAGAATGAGATAAGAATGAATAAATTTCAAATTTTAAATATTGGGTTGCGGCGCTCAATGCCTCCCATCGTAGCGTTTTAGTCTCGGGTCCTGAGGATTTCTTAAATTCCTTTGTGTGCCACGGCGGACAAATTCCTCCCTACCTCAGAGGTTTTGTCTTGGGTCCCCAACTATGATTTTCCACATGGGTGCGCCGCGGCGCTTTCCTCTCGAGTAAGTTACACAAATTGTCACGTAAGAGGCTGTCGCGACACTTGAGAGCTCCCGCCATGGCAGTTCTCACACTTTCTCCGAACTTTACATTTTTCTTCCAATTTTGCCTCGTATTGCTCCCTTTTCATACTCTTGGCTATTTGAGACCTACAAAAATAAAAATAATGATTGTTGGGATAAAATTACTCTTAAACTAATGAAATATCAAGTTAAATCATAGATAATAAGTCGCTTTAAATCAACTTATCATTAGTTCCAGCTACCCTTACACAAAACCTTGTTGGTTGCAAATGGGTTTTTCGAACTAAGCGTTATTTTGATGATTCTATTGATAGTTTCAAGCTTGTCTAATTGTGAAGTACTTTCACCAACAACCAAGAGTAGGTTATCATGTAACATTTAGTTCAATGGTTAAACCAGAACTATGTGCCTTGTTCTTAATTTTGCAGTTAGTTGTGGGTGGTCACTTTGTCAACTTGATGCTAACAATGCTTTCTTACAAGGCCATCTTTTTGAGGATGTGTATATGGTACAAGCATATTTTTATTTTTATTTTGAAAAAAAAAATATAGTTGTACTTTTGTTTTGATTTCCAAAAGTAGTTTTTTATTCTCAAAAAAGGAAAATAATTTTGAAAACAATTTGATTGTTTTGTGCTTGCAAAAAATCTAGTCAAATAAAAGGATTTTTTATGATAACATATTAATTATTTTATTATTTTTAAATATTATTGTGTAAATTATCTAAAAATATATAAATAAACCATTTTCCTAAAAGTCTCTTTTGATTATAAGTCTTGTGTAATAAAAAAAATTAAAATTTAATGGAAGATTTCTACATCATTA
Organism: Vitis cinerea var. helleri x Vitis riparia; assembly: GCA_946000715.1. NCBI lineage: Eukaryota > Viridiplantae > Streptophyta > Magnoliopsida > Vitales > Vitaceae > Vitis > Vitis cinerea var. helleri x Vitis riparia. Next base: position 11,665,665 of record OX253994.1, read on the forward strand.
AGACTTAAAAAGGTGAATTTTCTAATTTTCAATCATCCTCCACATTCAATTATACAATTTTTTTTTTTCAAAATAACTTTACAAAAACAAGTGTAATTAACCAAATACAATTAAAATATATTTTTGAAAAATATATAATTATCTAAATAGAGATCTCATTCCTTTTGCAAGATTTGTTATTCCATATATGGTGTTCATGGAATCAAGTTCAGATAGACTTGCATGTTCTTTTGTTTTGTTATTCTATCAATTACCACTAACTAGGTAAGATAAGATTAGACATTCACTTTAGGAAGCCAAAAAGCCAATCAACATGAAGTTGTGGAATTTAACTTAAACTCGAACTGAGATTCTATTCCCTTTGCTTTACTAAAAAGAAATTCTTTCATCTCAATCCTGATCAACTTAACTATCTTATCAACCATTCTCTTTTATTGACGACCCATCTACAAATCATAAAAACTATTGTTGTCCTCTAAGATACTATTCACGTCTATATGTTTTTTAAAATAAATGAAATGTAGATACTCCAAGTATTCCATTAGTTATATATCAACATTCCAACAAAAATACTTCTATGCATGAAAAAACCAAGGTTAAGTAGCTAAGTCCAAATTACATTACAATATTAAGCTATATATTTTACAAACAACTACATTAGATAGAGATCAATTTTGATTCTTTAATTGAAAAACAACTCATTTGAAAAAGTTGGAAACAATATCACAAGGGTGCATGATCTTTAGATCCTAGGGAATGTTGAATTGCATTTTGACAAAATTTTCATGTCAAATTTGACAAAAAAAAACCAGTCAAGATTTGTTAAGCAAATTCGACATTAAGTTATGGCTTAGTATTGTTTGCTTCGAATGGTTGTAACCTTTTCATTTCAACTTTGATTTGTACACCATTTGAAGTGTTGGGTTCCTAACTTCATAAGCTTTGACTTTATTTATGGCTTTATCCAATTAGTAAGTCCTTCAAAATTCACCTTAAAGTGAAAGTATGTGTAGCTACTAGGTCTTAAACTTCTATTTACATGTTGAACTTCATGTCATGGCTTCCAATCTTTCATTCTCGTGTTTGCTTACCTTCTATCTCTCTCCATAGCATTCATTACTCATCTCTTTCCCTAACATTGCTCCATTTGTATTTACTAAACTCTTATCACACTTCATGACTCTTGGAGTTCCTTTGATGAATATCGAGTAGACAAATGGTCACAGTCTTAGCAACAATTTCAATTAAAGGGGGAGACATGAGCCTTTACATTGCATAATTCACTCTTTAATTGTGCCATTAAAGAACAATTTGTGCTACTTCATTGGTACCATAGAATTCTCCTTATAAAGACAACATTGTTCCATGATTCTTTTGAGCTTCTAAAGATTCAATTACAAAAGTTATTTCTTGTCTTGTATACATATGAGTTCCCATATTGTTATACTAAAGGATATATACATGTACATATACATATATATACATATACATATACATATACATATATATACATATACATATACATATATATACATATGCATATACATATACATATACATATACATATACATATATATACATATATATATATATGTATATATATGTATGTATGTATATGTATACATAGCACCTCATGTCCTATTTTTTCTTAACTAGAAATTCATTTTAATTTCCTTTTCTCCATTTCTTTGGATTAATAAGTTCTTTGTAACTAGTTATTTCATTCTTAATATGATAAATTTAAATGGTTTTCATCTCTACTAAAGTTCTTATCAATATGAATTTGGCTTTGAATATATCGAGTACTGATATTATAGCATTTAATTCTTCAATATGCTAGAAAATGAACTAACATGCTTATGAAACACACTTAAATAGGAATTTGCATTCAATTACGCTAGTATGTATTTTAAAATTTTCTACAATGGATTATAATTTTGCAAAAAAATCTATTTCATTATTTATCTAAAGTAATATGTTTTCTTACTCACTTTGTTCTATATTTGATACAAGTGAATTCAAATACTTTTAGAATTGATTTTCCTTAGAGATTAAATGCTTGGACTAAAAATTATTAATATAGTTATAATTGTTGAGAATTATTAAAGCGGGCCCACATGTTGATTAATTGTAAATTGTTAGCTATTTTTTTCGATTAGCCCATTAAAGTGATCAAATAAGTTTTTATTTATTTTATTGGGCTTGGGCATATCATTAAGTGTGGGCTTTAATGTGTCGAGATCACTTGATTTTATTTTATTTTTTATAATGGGCCAAAAATAAAATAAAATAAAATAATATAAATAGGTTGATGTCTCTAGTATAAACAAATCAGAGATTCTATTCATATCCCATTGTTGAGTGAAATAGTGTTTTTCTCTTTGGAGAATAAAGGTTTAGACGTGAAAGACTAAGACCCCATTCCATTGCATCACAATGGATCTCGGTACATTTCCAATTTATTTTTCTTGATGATTTAACATGATCTTGATTTTGGGTTATAACTTGATCTTGTTGTAGTTGGGCTATTAATATGAGATCTTCAATAGGTTATAACATGAGATCTAATGTTTAGGTATTCATATAAGTAGTTTGGGTCATCCCTACAAGCAGTAAAGTCAAAATCAGAATACCCGATCTCCAAATCATCAAATCTTCGCTATGTAAGCATGGAATCTTTTGTTTTCTATAGATATCACATAACCCTTTTAACTGCTCTCCAATGATCCATTATTGGGTTACTTAAATATCTGCCTAGCATATCAACCATGTATGTAATATCCGAACACGTACAAACTTGAGCATACATAAGACTCTTTACTACTGAAACATAAGGAATCTTTTGCATCTCTCTTTTCTCAATTTCAATCCTCGAGCATTGAAGCAAACTGAATTTATCACCCTTAGCAATGAGCGTATCTTCTGGTGCACAATCCTTCATGCCAAATCTACTAAGCACTTTATCAATATATGCCTTTTTTGATAAGCCAAGAATAACACGAGAACGATCTCAATGAATCCATATGCCCAACACAAAATATGCATTACCAAGATCTTTCATTTCAAAATTGTTTGAAAGAAATCTCTTAGTTTCATGTAATAGGCCTATATCGCCGCTTGCTAGTAGAATATCATCAACATATAATACCAGAAGAATAAATTTGCTCCCACTTATCTTGTGATAAATACATTGATCAACAGTGTTTTCCTTAAAACCAAGAAAGGTAATCACTTGATCAAACTTCCGATACCATTGATAGGATGCTTTTTTTAAATCATAGATGGACTTCTTTAATTTGCACACTAGATGTTTTGAATCATTAGATTCAAAGTTCTCTGGTTGCATCATGCATATTATTTATTTAATGTCACCATTGAGAAATGAGCTACAAATGCCATAATGATTCTAAAAGATTTTTTAATGAAATTGGAGAAAAAGTCTCTTTATAATCAATATCTTCCTTTTATGTGAAACCTTCGGCGACTAGACGCACTTTATATTTTCCGATACTGCCTTTTGAATCTTGTTTGGTTTTGAAAATCCATTCACAACCAATTAGTTTCGCTCCCTTAGGTAATTCGATAAGATCTTAAATGTCATTGTCTTCCATTGATTTCATCTCATCTTTCTTGGAATCTATCCATTTGAAGGAGTTCACACATTGTTTAACCTAAGCAAATGATACTGGATCATCTTCCAGTCCTATATCAAACTCACATTCTTGGAGATACACGATATAATCATTTGAAATCCCTGATCTCCTCTCCCTAGTGGATATCCTTAATGGCACCTCCAATTGAGGTTGTTGTTGCTTCTCTATATGAGTAAGAGTGGGTTCTTCAATATGAGGAGGGGATATCTTAGGAGCGTCTTGATTATTTGTATTTACATCTTGCATAATGACAAGTGCAATTACTTGCTCATTATTAGTCACAATAGCAAGAATAGTGACATGTTCCTCCTCAAACATAATGTTCCTAAGTTTAGCACTCCCACTATATTCAACATCCTCAATAAATTTTGCATTCCTTGTCTAAAAAACAAGGATTTGCTTGAGGGATCATAAAACTTGAAACCCCTCGATCTCTTTGAGTATCCAACAAAATAGCAACTTACTATTCTTGGGTCCAATTTTCTTTCATTAGGCCTGTATGGTCTAGCCTTAGTTGGACAACAATTTGAAGATGCCTAATGCTAGGCTTCTTTCCAATCCATTGCTCATATGAGATTTTAGCTACTACTTTACTTAGAACTCAGTTAAGGATATATACTATAGTCTTTAAGGCTTCTTCCCAAAGGGATTATGGCAGAGAAGAATGACTTATCATACTTCCAATCATATTCTTTAAGGTTCTATTTTGTCTCTTATATACACCATTTTGACTTGGAGTCCCTAACATGGTGTGCTAAGGAACAATGCCACATTCCTACAAATATCTTGCAAAAGGCCTTGGATGCTATTCACCTGATCCATCATATCTACCATAGTACTCAACACCATGGTTAGATTTAACGACTTAATTTTCCTGCCAAACTGATTTTCAACTTCATCTTTATAAGATTTGAAAACATCGAATGATTGAGGCTTCTTATGAATCAAGTATAGGTACCTATAATGAGAACAATCGTCTATGAAAGTAATAAAATATTGTTGACCATTTCAAGAAGCCATAGGGAATGGACCACAAATATCAGTAAGAATTAATTCCAAGACGTTTGAACCCCTATCAACACCAATTTTTCTGACATTTGTTTGTTTTCCCTTAATGCATTTAATACATGTTTCAAAATTTGAAAAATCAAGGGAATTAAGAATTTCTTCTGACATAAGCCTTTGAATTCTTTGTTTAGAAATGTGTCTTAAACGGTTATACCACAACATGGAAGAATTCTCATCAATTAATTTGCATTTTATACCATAGTTGCTTGCATGCAAGGTTTCAATGATTTGTGAGGCATGAACATCCTTTTTATATAGATTATCAATTAAAGAACCGACATCAATAATGTTTGAATGTTGAAAGAGACTAAATTTTCCATTTCCAAACGAACAAGAATAGTAGAATTTGTCCAAACAAGGAATAGAAATCAAATTCCATCGAAAAGATAGTACATAAAATGTCTCATGCAAATCCAAATAATAACCATATTCTAATTGCAATCTAAATAATCCAACTATCTCAACAGGAGTCTTGTTTTCATTACTCACATAGATGAATCTTTTAGCATCAGTTGGCAACCGACTCCTTAGACAACCCTGGATAGTCACACTTATGTGAGTTGTTGCACTTGTATCTATCCACCAAGTATGATTTGGTACTAAGGCCAAACTAACTTCAAAACAAACAAAGTTGAGAAGTTTACCCTTTTTAAAAGTTTGCCCTTTTTAATGAGCCATTTTGCATACTTAGGACAATCCTTCTTCACATGTCCACCTTTCTTGTAAAAGAAACAAGTGATGACCTTATCTTGTTTCTATTGCACCTCAGGCTATGAAGTCCCATTATTTTCACCTTCTTTTTCTTTATTGTTTGTTTTTCTCTTCTTGTTGGTAGTATTGTCATTGGAAGAAGTTTCTAAGTGAGCACTTTCTATTTGCTCTTGTTTCAATCTCTCTTTCTCTTACACATATTAGGCAATGAGCTCATTAAGAGTCCATTTCTCCTTTTGAGTATTGTAACTTATCTTAAAATGATTGAATTGTGCAAGAAGAGAGATCAAGACTAGGTGCACGAGAATGTCATTAGAGAATTCTAACTTTAGTGCCCTTAATCTTGTAACAAGATTGGACATTTCTACGATATACTCCCTTATGTTTTCTTTGCCTTTATATCACATTGAAACAAGCTTAGACAAAATGGTCCTCATTTCGACCTTTTCATTACCAGTGAATCAGTTTTCTATTTGGCTCAAGAAACTCTTAGCAATTTCTTCCTAAGGTGCAATCTGATGGTATCTGGAATGGAGTGTTTCGTGATCATCGGACTTATGTGGTTAGAATGCTCCCATTTCTCATAAAGTGACTTTTGTTCTGTACTACTATTATTAGTAGAACAAGAGATTTCTCTAGTAGGATTGCATAGTCTAGGTCCATACACCCAAGCACAATGGCAATGTGCTCCTTCCATTTCCCAAAGTTAGTGCCATTAAGCACTGGAATATTATTGAAGCTAGCATATATAAAAGTAGTATTTACTATATCTAGAACAAAATAACAAGCTTACAATAAATAAACATGGCCTAATATAAAACAAATTGGGTCAATATAAGATACCAAACACAACATTGAAATTTAGTATTTGGAAAAAAATAACAATTTGTAAACAATACTCTTAAATGAAAGGTTTGTACATATTGATAACAAATCCTACCAACAACATGTCTTTCTTTGGACTAACATGTTGCATGAATGGAAAACACCAAAATTTATCACATATTACTACCACATATGTTTATAATTTAGTAAAAAGATGATCTTTCTTTGGGTCAAATATTTTCCACATAGATTTAAACACAATCATTGCATTTATTTAATAATATCCGCATATTTCAAAATAAACAAATCTACATAAAGAGGTCACTTCAATGGCAATTAATTCAATTCAATTTATTTTGAAACACTATATATTAAAATACATAAGAGATGGATAACATTCAAAACAAGAACTCCAATTTTTTTTAAAAATTTTTTTTATGGGTCAACGGTCAATAGTTAATGGTCATAGATCAACGATCAGGATGGACCAGTTTGGGTCAACTCAACCTAGTTCCTTATTCAACCCATTGGATCCTTATAAAAGGCTCAAGTCCAACTTGTCATTATACCTATCAAATGGTATCAATTTGTTGGGCCCAAAGTCTTTGTGCTTGAAGAAACTTTTAGGGCAAGCAAGAAATTAAGTTCCTTCAAAAAAGGCAACATGGAATTCAAAAAACCCTAAAAAATTCCAATGTGAGCCATGCCCACGATCATACATATCCAAAACAAATAATAGTCTAGACCCAGGAAAAAAAAACTTTCTAAAATCTAACAAACGAATATGTATATATATATATTTAAAAAAAATTTCTTGAATGCAAAAATGAATATATATAAATACATTCATAAACTATTAATTAGATCCAATAAACACAAACATAAGTCTTAATGAATAGAAAAAATCTGTGAAAAGAATTGGGAAATTTATTTCTCAACGATTCAACAAGATGTGGTTCTGATACTACTTGCATGATGTGACTTTGATACTACTTGTAGGGATTATCCAAACAACTTATAAGAATACCTAAACATTAGATCTCATGTTATGACCTATTCCAGATCTCATACTAATAGCCCAACTAGAATAGAATCAAGTTATAACCTAAAATCAAGATCATGTGTTTCATTCCAAAAACAAGATCATGTTAAATCATCAAGAAAAATAAATCAAAAGTATACCTGGATCCATTGTGATATAGTGGAATGAGGTTCTAGTCTTCCACATCTAAACCTTTCTTCTCTAGAGACAAAAATCTTATTTCACTCAACTATGGGATATAAGTAGAATCTCTTATCTATTTAAACTGGGGACCTCAACCTATTTATTTTATTTTATTTTATTTTATTTTTTACTCATCATAAAAAATAAAATAATATCAAGTGGTCTCTACATATTAAAGCCCACACTTAATAAGATGCCTAAGCCCAATAAATAAATAAAAACTTATCTAATCACCTTAATGAGCTAATCGGAAAAGATAGCTAATAATCTACAATTAATCAACACATGTGGGCCCACTTGAATAATTTCCCAATAATAATTAATATAGTTTTTGTTATTTTTCTGTTCTATTCTTTTTTGGATATTGATCAACACTCAAAATCGCTATTTTGCATGCTTAAAAGATGAATTTTTCATATTCTTTGAATGATTCATTTTCTTTTAACTTTAATATATGTTAAGTCCTTATTTGTTACTAATGTGTTAATCTAGTGAAGAATACAATAAAATGAGGGTTAAAAGCATAAATTATGAGAGTATCAAGTTAACCCAAAGATCATAAGCACAAAGAACAATTGGAGGTGAAAGAAAGTATGAAAAAGGCAAGGAAAAGAGGCAATATCGAAGTGCCAGAGCAATTTCAATACATAAGCTGGAAGATTTCAATAGTCATTTCGATTAAGAGAAGAAGGGTATTTTGATTCAAAGACTTGGAGGTATCAACATTCTAGTTTGAAATTTTGATACATTGCTAGGCAAATGAATTCTCACTTGATACCTATTTTTGAAGTCAGTTTGACACAAGCACAACATGGAATTGAAATCTAAGAATGTGAAGTCTTAGTCACCTTTATCGAACATAGTCAATACCTATTTGACACCTCTTCCAGATCTTAATACAAGGAATAAAACGGACCTTAGCTCGGTTTAATACCAGTTAATTTTGACACAAGGGTTTAGTTTGCATAAGTTCGATACCAAATTAAGGAAGACAAAGAGCATTAGTTTTTAAGGATTCCCTATCAAAGAACTTTGACACTAGTTCAATACAAGCCTCTAAATTTTGACAAACACCTACATTTTTTCTTTTTTGTTCTTCAATCCATGTAAAAGCTATTTGTAGGATGCATTTTTATTATTTGGGTATGTTCAATCTAAAAACAATTTGAGGAGGCCAAGAGCGATGAAGTTTTTGAAGTTGCAAAGTTTGGCACAAGGAGTAGAGGATTTCAACACTAAGTTCAATAAACAACCCTAGATTTCGATAATGATATGATATAATAGAGGCTTTGTCAAAATTTTGGTACCACGGTGTTGATGTATCAAGAATCTCGATGTCTAGTTATAATTAAATTTTCTTTTGTTTAAAATCACCAAAATTTCATTATCATTTTTAATTCAATAGGTTAAGTTAAATTACATGGAAATTAAATTAGCAATCTTAGATCTTGCATTATTAGGTACCACCTTGGCAATCCTTGTGGGATCGATCAAGTCCCTATACCAATAGTTTACTTGTTCTATTTTTTTGTCCTTTTTTTTTTTTTTTGGGAGAACACCGATCTTCGACCTTGGTTAATTTACTTTGTTTTTGGGAGAACACCTGTCTTCAACCTTGGTTTACTAAAACCAAGTGTAAATAGTTCATCAAAGCCAAAGCCAAACCAACTACCACCACTTCTTAGGAGTATATTTGCCTATGATTAACAAATTTGTCATTAATAAACTCTTGAAAGAGTAAGATCCACCTTATCAACCTTGCCCTAGCATCCTCCTTGCCAGGCAGATATTTTAAAGTTGAGTGCTAAGCGAAAACTACTCTAGAAATCCCCAACAAGTAAGCTTTGAATTTATCAAATGCAAACACAATTGCAAGTAACTCCTCGATAGTTGTGTATTTTTTTTAGCATCATTCAACATTTTACTTGCATGATAAACTGCATAAGGTCTTCCTTCTTCTGTTTGTCCAAAAACAACATGTACGGCATTGTCATTTGCATCATACATTGATTAAAATGGCAAACTCTAATTAGGTGGCCTTATGATTGGTGTTGAATTAAGCTTCTCCTTTAAAACATCGAAAGCTTTTTGACAATAATTATTCCAACAAAACTCTGTATCCTTTAAAAATGATAAATCTTCTGTAAAAACCAACATGCCCCGATAGATGGCTTAGGAAGCTTCAAAGTGAGATCAGCTTTAGCTTGATTCACCTTATTTCCTTCTGCAAAAACAATGTGCCCAAGGACAATTTCTTTGTTCACCATAAACTGACACTTTTACCAATTTAGAAACAGTCCTTTCTCTGTACATTTCAACAAAAATGCTTCTAAAATTTCCAAATATTCTTAAAAATTAGCTCCATACACACATCCATGAAAGCCTCCATAACCTTTTCCACCAGTTCTGAAAATATACTCATCATAGAGCTTCAGAAAGTGGTCGGAGCATTAGTTAAGTAACCCAGAAGACATTCTCCTAGAATTTTGACTGTGTTACTGAATCAATAACTAATAACATTTCTCTTACTGGATATGTGAAATTTGAACATATGAGAAGAGACTGAATCTCAGTTTCAACTTTGCCCTTGCAAAAGTCTCCTTTTTTATTTGTATGTTAACTGCTGTTTTGGCTGTTGTGTGTAGAACTCTTCCACTCGGTTTCTATTCATTGCATAATTGTGTTACCAGAATCAGATAAAAGGTTTCTTTTTAAGTCTATAAAACAAATTGTCATTCAACTGTTTGATTATTAAATCATCTCATCTATTATTAATTCCTGTTATTGCGTGCAATTTCCCATCACTTCCTGAAGATCTCGTGGAACTAGTTGGTCAATCAAAAGACTAGGCATGCATCCAAATTATCAGAATTCTTAATAACATAACCTAGGAAGTACCTTCGCCACTTCATTGTGAAGGACTCCCTACATAGAAAGTTGCTACCAAGTGTCCATCAATTACAAAGACATTTTTCGAACTCACTATTCGTCGTGTAGTCCCAGTTCGGTGCTGTTAAGTATCTTACCGGACCAATTTATCATTTTTCTCCCTAAATATTAGAAGTTCATTTAAAGGATATTTGACTTATTGAATATTCTTAATTACCTGGAATATCCTTAATGCATAAGAGATAACTTCTAAAAAAAACAAAGTTAAAAAAATACAATGCTAAGGAAAATCTTAAAATTCATAATTTCATTCTCGTAATCACATAGTTAAACGTTGTCAAGAAATCGATTTTTTTGGTCCATTTCAAAATATTCCTTTAATTTATTTCTTTGAATTAAGAGAGAGAGATATAGAGGCAATAATAGAGTTTTTGTTTATTAATCATGGAAGAAAATATCCATGAGCTAGCTATATTTAAAACAAAAATGAATTCTGTGTGTATAACCATATTCTTACATTTTGTATTTTAATAAATAATTCATCCTTTTTATTCACTTTAACAGTACATTCATCATATTAATACATGCATATGTCAAGACTTACAAGTGTTGATAAAACTCACAATGCTACTTTAACCTTATTTGATACCGATTAAAAAGTCACTTGGTGTCCTATAATAGGTGCAATGTTTTGACCTTCTAAAAAATTACAAAAAAAAAAAAAAAAAACTTCTCCTATCTAATTTGATCGATTTTGTATTTCAAGAAGGCAATAATGGTGTGCTTTATAGAGGGTTGATTTTTTAGATTTCTTCTATAATGTTAGCAAAATTCATCATAGAAGCAATCAAATAAGGCAATAATGGTGTGCAAAGTTTTGAAGAAGACATGCATTGTCAATTCAAGTAATGACGACAAATTATCTCCATAAAAAAGCTAAAGATTAACAAAAAGTAAAGCTGGTTTCTCTTATAATAAGGGGTTCTTGTAACACTAGTTTTGTTTGATATCGAAGGGTTAAAAGTTTGGCCTTCTTATGTTTGTTTGCATCCTCCTTTGTTGTTGGATCCTTTTCTTTTCTTTTTCTTTTTTTAATTAATATTCTTGCCTTTATTTGTCTTCAAAAATGAATTCACTTTTTGGAAACTAAAATTATTTCTTTAACTTTTTGAAGACTAAAAAGAATTTTTTGAAAACTTTTACTTGGTTGCTATTTGGATTGACTTTTTGGGAAGGTACAAGCAGATTTTTTGAATGCAATCATAGATTTTAGTAAAAATAAGTTAAGGGCTTTAGACAATTTTGGAAGCCTCTTGCGACTATAAATTATTTAGCAATCTGCAACTCTCAAACTCAACCATCCTTCCAACCATGGCTGTCTGCAATGCTGGTATTGCCCAACTCCATTCAAATACACTTCCTTTACTCCATATCTTCATGGTCTCCTTTTTATTGTCTCTAATGATCCCTTCTGCGAATTCATCATTATCTTTCAGTTTTAATGATTTTGATCCTAATGGTAATCAAATTCATTTTGAGGGGCAGGCTTCTTATTCTGGTGATAAAGCCATCTACCTCACCAGAAACCAGCAGGAGAAAAAGATGAATGATAGTTGGGGTCGAGCTACATATCTTGAGCCGTTTCACCTTTGGGATAAGGCCTCGAAAAGGATGGCCGATTTCTCTACCAATTTCTCATTTGGAATTGATTCCCTAAGTTATTTTTATGGTGATGGACTCGCATTCTTTCTTGCTCCATACGATACCCAACTGCCTTCAGATGTGAGAGGAGGCGGCGGGCTGGGTCTTGTGTCTAGCAAGCAGGCACTGAACTCAAAAGCAAATCACTTTTTTGCAGTGGAGTTTGATACTTATCGAAATGATTGGGATCCAGAACATGATCATGTTGGTATCAATATTAACTCCATGAAATCTGTGGAAAACATGACATGGTGGAGTCATATTCTGGGAGGAAAAATAAATCATGTTTCCATCAGTTACGCTTCTAGTTCAAAAAATCTGAATGTTATCTTTGGCACTGATGATTTGTATGATAACACCACTCCACAAAGCCTCTATTACAAAGTTAATCTGAGCAATTACTTGCCCGAATTCGTTACTATTGGCTTCTCAAGTGCAACAACAGGATTTTTCTACGGGAGAAACGTCATTTACTCATGTAGTTTCAGTTCATCGAATTTACAAATCTCTGATAGTGAAGAAAAGAAGGCAGGACTAGTGGTGCGATTGAGTGTTGGCGTTTGTGCCCTGGTGGCCGGGTTGGGATTGTTCTGCTTTTGCTTGTGGAAGAAAAGGATAAGTGAGAAAGGGGTAGAACATCCTGATTTTGACCTGTCCATGGTTGACGATTTTGCAAAGGGTACTGGGCCTCGGAAGTTTACGCGTCATGAGTTGGTTCTTGCCACAAATAACTTTGCAGAGGCAGAGAAGCTTGGAGAGGGAGGGTTTGGTGGGGTTTATAAAGGTTTCTTGCGGAATCCAAGCTCCTACATTGCTGTTAAGAGGGTCTCAAGAGGGTCTGAACAAGGGGTAAAAGAGTATGCATCTGAAGTAAAGATCATCAGTAGATTGAGGCATCGGAACCTGGTGCAGCTCATGGGCTGGTGCCATAAAAAAAGAGAGCTTCTATTGGTGTACGACTTCATGCCAAACGGTAGTTTGGCCTCTTGTTTGTTTGAAGGAAAAACCTTGTTGACATGGCCAATGAGGTACAAAATTGCTACTGGATTGGCCTCAGCGTTGCTCTACCTGCATGAAGAATGGGAACAATGTGTTGTGCACAGAGATGTAAAATCGAGTAACGTGATGCTGGATACAGATTTCAACGCGAAGCTTAGTGATTTTGGGCTAGCCAGACTTGTTGATCATGGGAAAAGGTCACAAACCACAGTTTTGGCAGGGACTATGGGATACATGGCTCCTGAATGTCTTATGAAAGGCAATGCTAGCAAGGAATCCGATGTCTACAGTTTTGGAGTTGTTGCTTTGGAAATTTGCTGTGGAAGAAAATCTGTGGAGCCAAAAGCCAAGGAAAATCAGATCACATTGGTGGAGTGGGTTTGGACCCTTTATGGAGTAGGAAAGCTTCTTGAAGCAGCTGACCCAAGATTATGTGCAGACTTTGACGAGAAACAAATTGAACGCCTGATGATTGTGGGGCTTTGGCGTGCTCACCCAGACTGCAATCTTCGGCCTGCAATAAGGCAAGCAGTTAATGTCCTTAATTATGAAGCTTCATTGCCTGTTCTCCCTTCAAACATGCCTTTGCCAATGTATTATGCTCCTCCAGAAAATACATATGCCTTTTCACTTCAAGCATCCTACACTGTTACCATGTCTGAGAGAGGCTAATCCCGGCTTCCAAGCTTTTCTGCTGGCACAAACTCATCTAACTTCACATCTTCTTCAACTTCTTCTCCATCTGCATCTCTGCTGCACAATCACTCAGTTCTTCATAAGTTTGTCTGGTTTCAGTTTGCTATGCATTTGAAGTGTTTAGTTTACTTCTGAAAGCAATGTGTAGTGCTCGTCACCGTGTATGGATGGATTTCTGTTTTCTGAAACTAGTAGTATCTTCCATATAATTTATAGTAAATCTGATATAAACAATATAAACTTACAAAATTAATTTTAAAATTTCTAAAATTTGATTTCATAATTTTTTTTAAAAATAATAATCATATTCAAATGGGGTTCTTATATCAATCACAATCCTGTATAAAGATGTATTAAAGCTAAGTATGGAAGTGGGGCATTTATAAACACCAAAGAAGGGGAGGCTCCAATTTTATGATATATATCATAACTACAAAATAATTAAGTCTTAAATTTATAAAAATAAAAAAATAAAAAAAATTAAATTCATATAATTATTTGAATTTTAAATTTAATCTATCCTTTTCTATAAGGAAAAAAAAAAAAAAAAAACAAAAGAAGGAGAAAAGTGTAAATTTGTTGATAATTCCTTATTTTTGAAATTTATTAATTAAAATTCGTGTGTACAAATTTTATTACATTACATATCTATATTATTTTAAAATAAATATCATACTTTAAATTAGAAAAGTTTATATCTCAATCTTATATACTTGATACAAATTTCATTCATGGCTTTAAAAAAGAACAATGCTTAAAATTGTAATTGAATGACATACATTTTAATTATATACTTCAAATGTTCTATCATAAAAAGAAAAGAAAAGAAAATAAAATAGAGTTCATTGTATTGAACTTATTAGAATAGGATAGTATAAATACATTATAAATAATGTAAATGGATTGACCATAACAATATATCAAATTAGCAAATTTTTAAATTGTAATCAAGCCTTATAATAATTTAATAAATTGATTATTTATTTCCTATATTTAATTTTATTAATATGTATTTTTTTTAATTACTAAATTCAAATATGAACATAAATATCTATTACTAATTCCTATTGTTGCGCTCAATTTCCAATCACTTTCTGAAGATCTCAACCAAAGAGTCGGTCCATCAAAAGACTGGGCCTGCATCCAAATTATCAGCAATATTAACCTAGGAAATATCTTCGCCACTTCCTTGCAAAGGACTCCCTACATAGAAAGTTGCTACCAAGCATATCCATCAATTACAAGGACATTGTTCGAACTCACTATTCGTCGTGTAGTCCCAGTTGGGTGATGCAAAGTATTTTATCCAACCAATTCATCCTTTTTTTCCGGGAATTTCTATGTGGTACTCTATTTGGGCGATGAGGTACAAGAATAAAAAGCATAGAAAAGGACGACCAGGTTTGATTTCAGTTGACTAGTAAGAGATACTTGGAGTAAATTTTTTTGAGGATATTTTACTTTGCTGTGTATGAATCGCAATTCAACAAACAACCTAAGAATGATGAGAACCGTTCAGTGGCTGCTTCAGATCTCCTTATTACTATGGCTAAGCAAAGGATTAGCAGCAACTCAAGGGAAGCCTTGTTGTCAAGAGAGGTGTGGAGACGTTGAAATTCCATACCCCTTTGGAATTGGATCTTCTGGTTGCTACTTCGATGAATGGTTCGAAGTAACTTGCAACAACTCTACCGACCCTCCTAAGCCTTTCCTGAAAGGAGTAAATCTGGAGGTGCTCTATGTTTCATTACATGGCAATGTCCGGGTCAACAACCCAGTACTCCTTTCTCAGAATTGTTCCGGCAAACCATCAAATGACACGCAGTGGTGGGAGGGAGGCCCCTTTTCATTCTCCGACACCTACACTAGATTCACTGCTGTGGGTTGCAGCGCCATGGCCTACCTTATGCAGGATGATACAGTAATCGGGGGATGCATGACCCTCTGCAAAAAGGACGTCGCAACTGCGGCAAAGAATGCTAGCTGCTATGGCTTGGAGTGTTGCCAAACCCAAGTCCCTCCAGGCCTCCTGTCCTTCACTGCAAATTTAGACACCTTTCCTGAAGGTAGTGCTGATGAGCAAGAACCATGCAAATACGCGTTCATGGTGGACCAAGAATGGTTCATCTCAAATGTACCAGATCCACATACGATGAAAGATATGGAATACGTTCCAGCAGTGCTGGACTGGCGGATATACAACGCAACGTGCGATGCCTCCACCTCAAACCTCAACACATCCACAGGTTTTTGTGGCGAGAATACCCTTTGTTCAACTGACACTCAAACCTCAAGTCTCACCTGCATTTGTCCCCCGCAATATGAAGGCAACCCTTATCTTCCCCAAGGATGTCAAGCAGGTACACAATCTACAGAGGAGTGCTAATTTATTTGATTTTATGTATATGCATATATTTATGAACGATGCGATATATATTCTATTATTGAGATGAGGAAATCAGTAATTTTTCTGGAAAAATTATGTTTAGGAGAACAAGGGAGTTTTATTTTATTTTATTTTTTAAAATCTCACTTTTACAATCTTATTAAAATAAGATTCTTTACAAAAGAAATTTTAAAAAAACACCAAAATTACCCTCAATGAAAATATTTTATATTTCTTTTATAAATAAAATTTCATACTTTGAAGACTTTCAAAGTTAAATTATTTTCAAAAAAAAATTATAAAATAAAAATCCTAAAAATAAAAAAAAATATGTATCAAAGACTCTTTAAAATTATTAATATTTGTAAAAATAATTTAAATATTATGAAATAAAATAAAAAAATGAGGGATAAAGGAGTTGGTCAAGGGCCAATCTTTCCTTCATGTTCTTTCTTCTCCCTTCAAATCTAAATACTTTTTCACTTACATTCTCATTAATTTTAAACAATGTTCTTCATTTCTATACAAATAAAAATCAAATTTTTATAATTTTTTCCATACCCATTTTTCCAATGTATTCAAAAATCGTAACAATAAGGAATATTCAAAGTTTATGACATCAATAAGGAATATTTAAAGGGTATAACATTTTTTTTATTAGGTGTTATAAAAAGTGTTTCTTCTCGTAAGTGTTATTAACCGAGGTTGAGACTTACTTCCTATTCTTCAGTGAAAGAGCCTACGAGGAGTCTTGGAAATATAAAAATATTATTTTGATAAATTTGTAAAAGTTTTTTTGTTTTCAAATAGTCCTCCATGCTCTCTTAAACATAATTTTCCTTTTTTTATTTTTTATTATTTATTTATTTATTTATTTTATCTGAGTAGTTCTTTCTATTTAATTGTTTTTTAATCACTTGATAGAGTAAGAGCTAAGGTTGTTCAATCATTTCTTAATTTGAACATGAAGGTGAAACTCTACGCTTCAATTTAACTTATCCAAGTATGAAACATAACTATTTTGATGAAAGCGAACATCACATAAAGGTGTTACCAGGTATGTTCCCATCTTCCATCTTTCTCTCTCTTTCCTCTACTCTTAAAACTACACATTAGAAAAAATAAAAATAAAAATCAAATTTTAGAATCCATACAATATCATAGGATACCTATGAACCATAGTTTTGAAATTTTGCCATAAGTACGACTAGAATCATTAATTAAATTTTAAACCGTATTTTTCATTATTTATTATTAAGGTGTTATTGAGTATTTTATTAAAAAGTTAATGATTCAAAATTTTAAAATTTTAAATAATTATTTGAAAACATAAACTAAGAGGGTGCTTATTTTTTAGTTTTTTTGCTGAAAGTAAATATGGCTTCAGATTTTAAGTTGTTTGATTTTTTACTTTTTTATGACTTATTATAAATTTTTTACTGAATAAAAAATGTCAAAATATTTGATTTTTTTAAATGAAAAAGTAACATGTTGATTTTTCTTTATATTTTAATGCTTAATAGAAATAAAATATTATAAAAACAAATAACCTAATACTTAACACTAACAAACACTATTTAATTTTAAGTTCTATTTAAAATTAAGTAACAAAACAAACTTCACCTAAATTTCATACTTTTTTTTTATAAGAGTTTCTATATATTTTATATAGAAGATATCATTATTTTTTATGTTAAAAATAAAAAGGAAATGTATTAGAAAGAGAATTAAATTAAGATTAACTTAACGATACGTCTACAAGTTTGAAAGGGAATAAAAATTAAAATACTCTGACTATCTTATTGAAAATTAAAAGAAGACGAGTATTATTATTTAATGAGTTATTTAACATACACAAAATAGCAAGCTTTCTATTTTTAAAAAATAATAATAATTGAAGGGTATGTTTGGAAGCTATTTAAAAAAATAGTTTGCTACTTTTAATAACAAAAAAAAAGGAAAATATTTTCGACAACCATAAAACATAATGTTTTTTGAAAATATATTTTAATTACTTTCAATTACTCCTACTTGTTTTTTGAATGCTGTTTAAACAAATAATTATACAAAATATGGAGAATGATTGAAAGTAAAGTACTATATATAAAAGTTATTTTAAAAAAGTACTTAAAAACATAGAAAATAAGTTAAGACCATTTCAAGAACTTTTATTCTAAAAAAAATAGTTTTCAATGATAGTTTTTCAAAACTAATTTTTATGAGCGCTTTCAAAAACACTCCTCAACATAGGTAAAATTATTACTTTATACTTTCATAAATTTTGTTAAAAATTATATTAACAATATTTTTTTTATAAGGATATATTTCATTCATGGAAAGTAGTAAAGGAAGGAAAATATTTTTTTTTCTTCATATCTAATGTTACCCCAAAAAAAGTGAGGAAAAAAAGGAAATGATTGATAGAGAAAAAGCACTAAAAAAGATTGCCTTCTTATTTTTATAAAAATGAGAAAAGTTCAAACAAATTGCAATCCTCTACAATTAAATTTTCTATCTAGGTCCTTTTTATACAAGAAACATGAATAAAATAAAAAATGTTATATTTTCTTTTCCTTAAAATTTCTAGGAATGAGACATAGCTTAAAGCTCGTGGCAAATGTTTTGTAGTTTCTCAATACAAAAGCTCTATTGTAAAATTCCTTATATAAGTTGAGTCAAAGATTTGAAACTTTAGTCATGTCTAACAAATTGACCATCTGAACCACAATCTTTTAGCTCACAAGCTCAATTAAGCACAACCAAAGTTTAAACCTTAACCCCAAGGTTGGCAAAATCTAAACCATAACCTTTTATTCTCCTTTTGGCAAGTTTCTAATTTTGACAAATCAAATATTTTCAATCCTTGGCTAGGTTAGCTTGAGCTGGGTCAAAAGGCTAGATCAACCTATGATTTTCAAGTCAAGTTTGAACTCAGACCAACCAGTTCGCACTCACCCTATGTTCTATAAATGATAGCACATAAAATCCAATAACCAAGTTTGAAAGAGAACCTTATAGATGTAGTATTCCCATAAGAATATAAAGCAAAAATGATAGTTGTAGTATCAACATTGGTGTTTCTTTTACAGAAGGAACAAGTGAAATGCCAGCACTCCTAAGATCAACTATTTTAGCAATTTTGGATTTGTTACGACAATGGAAGCTTTCATGCAAACATCGTTAATCAAGAACACAAAGATAAAACAATAACACATACGGTACACAAGGTTTTAATATGCTTTGACCAACCATGCTTATGTCCACGAACGAGAAAGGACCATTCCACTATACAATAGAGAACATTATAGAGGATAGAACCAAAACATTATAGAGGACATAACTAGATACAACTGTTGGGTTTCCGAAACATCCCATGTTTCCCCACTCTTCGTATCCCTACCCTACCACAAGCCCTCTCACTCCACCGGGTACCTTCCGTTCTTCCTCACATCTCTATCCACTTCGTATAGTCTTTACAAGCCCATATCTATCTCATAACTTTTTCTCTTCATGACCTAGAATATTTATGGAGATATTTCCAACAACCTTTCTTATTCTATAAGAAAATCTAATATTATAATAATATATCAACCTAGAAATATTCTTTACAAAAAAAAAAAAAATTCTATATTAATTAGGAATTTTGGACACTTCATAATAGGATTAATGTTGGCACACTACAAGAAAAGAAGCCTTAGTTTTTCACTGTCAATGTAAGGTATATTTGTGAAGGTAGGTTATTGTTCATATATGTTATCTATGCCAGTGACAAGAAAAGTTTAAAGGTAACTTAACATATACATATGTTAAGATTTCTCTATTTTCACAAATGATGAAATCTTATTAGTATATGATATGTCAATGTTTATTTCATATATGTTAAGGTTGGATTCAACTTATATCAAGATTACTTAATCTTATGTCAATGTTAACTCACTCTTTTGTTAAGATTAGTCCAACGAATGTCAAGGTTAGGTATCATATATCAAGGCTTTTAGATACATATGTCAAGGTTAGATTTTATATATATCATAATTGGCATATATATGTCAATGTAGGGAATAAGTACAACTGTCAAGGTTTCCCTCGAAAAATTTTAAAATTATTTTTTAATATGAAAAATTGAACCTGTTGCCATGTATAATCAATTTGATATTATTTAAGAATGATAATGACAATCAAATTATCATGATTTTATATATAATCAAAACATATTTAATATACATTTAATTATTAATTAAAGCATAAATCAATGAACTTTTTTAAAGTTATCCCTAATTTCTCTATATAGAATAAACTCATATAATATACAACGAAATTAAAAACACACTATAAGACAATATACATAAACTTAAATTAAGTTGCTCATGTATATATCTACAACCAAGTCTCTTGCCTCCATCTTGAAGCATTACTTTATAGGAAAGCCTTAAGTTTCCAACACCTAAACTTCGAATATGTAGCAAAAAATATAGAGCATATTAACAAATTAAAAAGAAAAATGTATAATGAGGAGCAATCAAATATCAAGCTTTATGAAGAATTTTAATAGCAAGCTAGCCACTACACCTTTATTAGACAATAATAGATTATTTCTTAATAACATAGATAAACAAACCAACTCTCAAATATTAAAATATTGATATAGAAAAAACATATGGAGGCTAAACCTAGGAGCAAAACCTAAAACAGAAATCATTTTAACCTAATGAAGTTATTGTTTTGATCCAACCTCAACCAAGATATTTAACTATTTAGATCATTATTATGATTTTTTAACCTAACACTTTCCCTGAAATGTCCAAGGTTTCCATCAAACCATACAAGTAAAAGATAGTCTACAAATCATGCACAAATGCTTCATTTGATTGCTTAGAAAGACCAAGAAAAAAATGACAACACAACCAGCTATAGTTTACCAAGCTATATAGAAAGGTACATGAAAAAAAATAAATATGACGTCATATTGAATGAGGATAGGAAAAATGAATGAACAAATTTAGCAAGAACTAAAACAACTCCAAATTTATGTAAATGCAAACTATACCTGGTTTCATCCAAAACTGCTCATTTAAGGTTTTTTTTTTAATTATTTTTCCATACAAAAAGAACTTATCCTTATAAAATTTGAGGAACTTGTCTTTCCACATTTGGAGCTTGGAATTTGAGGACAATGAACTGTTGTTGATCACCAAAAAGTTGTTATGAACAACCTCACCAAATCCAAAGAATGTGGGGAGCAAAACAACTCTAAAAACCAGAGCAATACATTTACATGTCTAGAATTCAAATGGTAGCCAAAGAATCTCAAATGCTTACAACTTGACAAGTCCATTTGAGACTCAGAACCAAAAAACCCAGTAACTAAATATTTCAACCATCACACAATCCACACTTTTTCTTCAATAAATCACAAAGCAAACCAGAACGTACCTAATAATTAAATATCTAATATGTAGAAATTTTGAGGTTTTTGATCTCAAGTTTGATGTAGGTGAAACCAAAATCAACATAATCTTGATTCAATGATGTTCTACATGACCAAAAGAGGAAAATAGATTATTAGAATTTAACTAACAAGAACAAATAAAAAGATGAAATATTACCATTTCCACACCTTCATTTAATCGATTGAAAGAGGCAAAGACCCATTCAAAGCCACAAAATTAAGTGCCTAGGGAAGAAGAACCCATTTGATTTGAAACCCAACAGCATGCATTTATCGGTATTTTTACCGATTTTTCAAGAAATTTCCCAATATTTCCTACCAGTCCAGCCCGCGCATAGGATACAAAATATGTCCAATTTTTATTTTATTTTTTTTTAAAAAAAACATAAGATGCTATTTGGTAATCTAATCTGATCAGGATTTGGTAATCTGATCATCACAATTATTGATGGATAAAGACACCCATAGCAAATGAAGCATTAAAAGAGTATTAACATATGCATCCAAAAACAAAAACCAACTATTTTCCTAATAAAGCGTTATATGTAAAGACATACTTGA
This sequence comes from Vitis cinerea var. helleri x Vitis riparia, assembly GCA_946000715.1. NCBI lineage: Eukaryota > Viridiplantae > Streptophyta > Magnoliopsida > Vitales > Vitaceae > Vitis > Vitis cinerea var. helleri x Vitis riparia. The sequence goes on from OX253994.1 coordinate 11,687,828, forward strand.
GTCTTCCGTATCTTTAGTTTGAGCAACCAGTACAGGTGGCAATGAAAGATCTGTGAGGGCAAAGGAATGACAACTTAAAACAAGTAGACTATGAAAAGAATATAGGAAAATTTATTTCGTGTGTCTGTGTGTACCATGTGAAATTTGGAAGAGGAACAAAATTTACCATCAACAGGCAGAGTGTCTCTCATCCATTCCTCATCCATAATATCCATAAGCACACCAAGGCTTACTTCAGCCATGCGTGATCTATACTTGCCTCAATATCCTTTAAAAAAACAGGCATACACATTACTGAAAGGGAGTAAATTAAAGGCCTAATTAACATATTCATTCTAAAATTAATGGAGAAACAAATGTTTGACTCCAAACCATGCACAATCATGATAGATATACAAATACACCTCATAATGGGATCAAGGATTGAAATGTCAAAAAATTTGGCGATATTTTGGAGAAATATCGCTTATCGGCCGGCTTCAACACAATATTCCTCACCGATTATCGGTCTACGAAAATTTCGGTAATTTATCGAAAATATCGCTGATATTTCGGTATTTATCGATATTTATCGGTATTTTTATCGATTTTTCGGGAAATTTCCCAACATTTCCTACTAGTCCAGCCCGCGCACAAGATACAAAATTTGTCCATTTTTTTTATAAAAAAACATAAGACGCTATTTCGTAATCTGATCATGATTTGCAGGCAAAGGTTGTGTTTTTCAACCTGGCTCAAAAATCGTGGATTTAGGGTTCGTGAAATTTAAATCCAATGGAATAAAAGCAAAGAGACCCTTAGAACAAATCCAGAAAACACTAGGAGCAAAAAAAAAAAAAAGCAATTTTTTTGGTTTTCCTTGGGGGTTTTGCATGGATTTTCTCGGAAATCAAACGAGGATGAATTTTCCAGGAAATCAAATGGGGGATGGATTTTCTTGGGAATCAAACGGGGGTTTTGCAAATAGAAAACACAAGAAGCAAAAAAAAAAAAAAGCAATTTTTTTTTTTTGTTTTCCTTGGGGGTTTTGCATGGATTTTCTCGGAAATCAAACGAGAATGAATTTTCTCGAAAATCGAATGGGGGATGGATTTTCTTGGGAATCAAACGGGGGTTGCAAAAAAAAAAAAAAAAAAACAATAATAACATGATTAGATTAGTACCTGCTAGGATTGAGAGTCGCAGAGAATGGCGAATTCTCTCGTCTGGAGAACATATTCAGAAAAGACCTTCTTGATGCCTGATGCCCCAAGTGAGAGAAGCGGTGGCCCTTTTGATTTTTATAGTCAGTAGAGATAAAAAAAAAATAATAATAAAACAATAATAAAAAATGAAACAAATCATGAGAACAATTTTCCTCTCTCTATATAAATAATTATTAATTACCCATCTTTATTTTGATTAAATCACATTGAAATTTCCATTTTTATGGATGATATTTTATGAATTAAAATTAATTTGATAAAATAAATTATTAATAATCTTAATTATTTAAATATATTAATATTAATAGAAAAAGTTGTTACCACATATTTTTAATAAAATTTTAGAAATTAAATCTCAAACAAAATATTTTATATAAATTAATTTAATTTTTCATTTAAAATATAATAAAACATGTTTTAATAAAAATATTTAAAAAATTTTAAAATAAATATTGTCTTCAATAAGATGGTCTCCCTTCATCTAACAATATGGCAGAACTATATCAATCTTCATTTTGATGTTAAGACTATTGCAATGTCATATGTATTATATTTATGTCTAAATTATTTTTATTCAATAAAATCAAATATTTCTTAACTCAATTCTAACTTTATACACTTCCAAAATTCATATTTATTATTCTTAAAATTCAATATTGAATTTATTGATATATCTCTGTCTACCGATTTTTTTTTTTTTTTTTTTTTATCATAGTTATATCAATTATATTTACAAAATAACTTTAAAATATGAATTCTTACTTATTTTATCATTTTTTGGAGTTTTTCCAAGCATTCCTATAAATTTTAAATAATTTTCGCTCCACCAATATTTATGAAAAAATATCCACCGATATTTTTTCGATATTTATGATATGTCCATAAAATTGAAGTGCTAATATATTCGCAATTACCAATATTTTCATTCTTGGTTTAGAGCAAAAAGTTTCAAACCCTAAGCTCTCAAAATGAATATCGGGTTTTGAGAAAATGAGGAGTGTTCTTTGTAAATACCACAAGGAACCTTGATAGGTAATTATAACATGATATCTTGACTTATAATCCACAGGTCATTTAAGATCATTTTACTAGAATTAAAATGACATATATGTTTAAAATCATACCTTGACTTTTGATTTTATGTCAAGCTAGCCACATTATATAAGTACCTTGACATATGAACATACTAACTATACATTGCCTTATAAATTATCTGTCAAGATTCTATTATATAAGTCATGAAAGAATTCAACAAAATTTTATATATGTCATTATTGGTTTAAACAAGTTGTATATGTCATAGTTGTTCATTTAAATAGGCAATATTGACACATATCACCTTAAGTCAAGATAATATATGTCAACAATGACCTTTTTTCTTGTAGTGGCAAAAGCAAAAGAAAAGAAAATTGACCCAACTTTGCATAGTTTAGTCAAACTTAACCTATTTCTATAAGAATATAGGTTTACTATATTCTATGGAAAGAGGAATTTATTATATAAATTTTAATTAACCTATAGTAAGACCACATTTCTCAACTTGGAAATCTAAGGTTCATAAATGTGGTAAGGGGGTGATATAAAGTTTAATTAGTAGCATATTTTGAATTCAACTAGTATATTTTTAGCTTGCTAGACAGTAACAATTTTCTTTTGTTGTGAGTTGTGCAGTCATAGCAATAGGAGTGCTTGGAACATTACTTCTAGTAATTTGTGCATGGTGGTTGTACAAAGTACTAAAAAGGAGAAAGAAAATTAAGTACAAGAAGAAATGCTTTGATAGAAATGGTGGTTTACTCTTGGAACAACAATTATCTTCAAGTAAAGGAAATGTTGATAAAACCAAATTGTTCACTTCCAAAGAGTTGGAGAAAGCCACTGATCGTTATAATGAAAACCGAGTCATTGGACAAGGAGGCCAAGGTACTGTTTACAAAGGAATGTTGATGGATGGAAGAATTGTTGTAGTTAAAAAGTTGAAGATAATGAGTGATAGCAAACTTGAACAATTCATTAATGAGGTTGTCATTCTATGCCAAATTAATCACAGAAATATGGTTAAGCTATTAGGATGTTGTTTGGAGACAAAAGTACCTTTGTTGGTCTATGAGTTCATTCCTAATGGAACCCTTTCTGAACATATCCATGGCCAAAATGAAGAATTCCCAATTACATGGAAAATGCGTCTTCGAATTGCTACTGAAGTTGCTAGAGCTCTTTCTTACTTGCATTCAGCAGCTTCTATACCAATCTATCATCGAGATATCAAATCAACTAACATACTTTTAGATGATAAATATCGAGCAAAAGTGGCAGACTTTGGAACTTCAAAATTTTTTTCCATTGATCAAACGCATTTGACCACCCAAGTACAAGGTACTTTTGGATACTTGGATCCAGAGTACTTCCAATCAAGCCAATTTACTGAAAAAAGTGATGTCTACAGTTTTGGAGTAGTTCTTATTGAGCTTTTAACTGGGAAAAAGCCAATCTTGTTAACTAGATCGGAAGAAAGGAAAAGTTTAGCCTTATATTTCAAAATATCCATGAAAGAAGATCATTTATCAGATCTTCTTGATGCTCGAGTTGTAAAAGAGGGTATGAAAGAAGATATCAATGAGATAGCTTTTCTTGCAAGACGATGCATAAACTTGAATGGGAAGAAAAGACCTACAATGATGGAAGTTGCAATGGAGTTGGAAAGAATTGGAAAGTGTCAAGGAGATTTCAGAGCTCAAGAGAATTCTAAGGAGATTGAATACAACACCACTGAATTGATTAGGCCTTGAGATGTTACCTCCACTTCAATAGATTCTTGCTTGAATACCAATGCATCTTCTTCATCGGATGTTTAACGTCTATTGTTTCAAAGGTCATTTTAAGTTTATAAGCATAATTTTTCTTATCATATTATATATGCATTCATGTAGAAATATGAGACTACTTTAGCTACTACTTTGTGTAATTTTTCTTTAAAGCAGTATTGTACGATGATACTTTTTATATGGGAATGATTTTTAGTTGAACCTAATGTTGTTGTATGATGCTTCTTATTTAATTAGAAGAAACAGTACCACTTCATCTTGCCTTTTGACTTCAAGAAAATTGTGGTTTGGCATTTCTTTTTCACATGCAATTCATTTTGTGGGCAAGTGTTTATAACTTTTATAAATATTGTCAAGTACGATTTTTGTTTTTTTATTTTTCTTTGTTCAAGCCTAGGTATATTTCTTTCACCTTGATTAAAAAAATTCTTTATTGTAATATCCAAATAAAAACCAAAAGAAATTAAGCATTTTTTCTAAATAAGAAAGTATAAATGTGAATTTTCTCCATCCAATTAGTTGATATTGGATGAGCGACAAAGGTAAATTTACAAAAGAGTTCAGAAGTACAAACGATTTAGAAATACAACTAGTATAATGTTAACCATCATGAACAACGTAAAACACTGGGATTAAGTTCAGTTTTTGAAAATGCAACTAGTTAGAACGACAAAGTATAAGAGCCTACTTGAAGTGCAAGCATTGTTGTAAACAACTATAAGGCCACATAACTTTTGGTATTAGATATGGATAGAAGAGGCACAAACCTTGATCCCAAGCATTTAAACTAGCAAAATGCAAGTGCATTCAAATTTATACTGATTGGAAAACTCAAAAATAGCAAAATCGGTAATAGTTAAATCTAAATCAAGGATTAAGAAAAGTATTCATTTTGGGAGCAACTAAACGTCAACCAGAAGTTGACAACTATTGAGATACCCGGATAAAAAGCATCATCTCCATTAACATGCAAAATACCTAATCTTAAACATGAATACCATCTTTTCACTTTCACAAACGAAATTGAGAGGTTATATATATATATAATTGAAACCATTGTATATTAAATACACTAACAGAGAGTCGAGGAGAATTTTTTTGCTTTCATTTATTTTTATCACAAATTTTTTTTCATCTCACTTCACTTTGCAATTACTTTTGAGGTACAATGATATGGATTACACTCTTGAATAAAGAAGGGTCTTGCCTTGCCTTAAGTTCCATTTGATCCATTGCCTGTGAAAAATAAGAATACTGGTATCTGGTGTTTCCAATTATGTCCTTTCTTTTTACTAGTGGAGTACAACAAAGAACTTGGAAGACAAAATCCCAGTTCCTATTTGTCCTTCCAAGTGAATCAAAGATCAAAAGCAGAACATTCTTTTTCATATATAGCTAAAACCTTTCTCCAAGTGAATCAATAATTCTAAAATCCAATCAACCACATAGCAATTGATAATTAGGTTTACATTGCTATCAAATGGGATAAACCATTATGAAATGATGCTATCAAATGGGATATAATGCAGAGAGGCCTGATGCTTGTAGAAAAGTCAACATAAAAAATAAAGTGCATTACAATCACCTAGCATAATGGAAACAAAAGCCTAAGAGTGTAATTACATTAGCATTCTACAAAAAGTTTCCAGATTTGAATCTTCATATGCCATTCTCAATAGGATAAATCTAGACAAAACACTAGAGCACTGGATGCCCGTAAGACAAAAAAGTGATGTGCTAAATGATCTCATTGGCTTGACATGGGGAAAAATACATGGCAACATAAAACCTGCAAACTTCAACTTCTAATGGGTGATGATTCCCTCAATAAAGTCAAAAGAAGGATGACCCATCAAAGTCATAGTTGAGAATCCCTCATTTGAAACCCCTTTTTGTTGATGAAAGAAAAAGCCTCCAAGAAGAAACAATTAAAAAGTTATTTATTTATTTATTTATTTATTTTTAAAGTTCAAATAGAAAATCATGATTATATCTATAAATCCAACAACAAGAAATCAAACTTCAGTACGTACAAACTACATGGGTACCATACACTTCTTCTTCTTCTTACAAAGACAACATTGTTTCATGATTCTTTTTTCATCTAATGAATTAATCGTAAAGTTATTTCTTGTCTTGTATACATATAAGTTCCTATATTATTACATGAGAGGTTATATAGCACCTCCTATCCTAATTTTTCTTAACTAGTAATTCATTTTAATCTCTTTTTTTCTTCTCAAGATTAGTAATTAAGTTTGTTCTAACTAGTTATTTCATTCCTAATATGCTAAGTTTAAATGGTTGTCAACTTTATTAAAGTTCTTATCAATATAAATTTGGTTTTGAATATTTTGGGTACTGAAATTGTAGCATTTAAATCTTCAATATACAAGAAAATGAACTAACATGCTTATCAAACACACTTAAATATATAAGAATTTGCATTCAATTACACTAGTATGTATTTTAAATTTTTCTACAATGGATTATAATTTTGCACAAATCCATTTCATTATTGGTCTAGACTAATATGTTGTCCTACTTACTTTGCTTTGTATTTGATACAAGCGAGTTCAAATGTTTGTAGAATTGATTTTCCTTAGAGATTAGATGCTTGGACTAAAAATGATTCTTTCATCTGGTTGTATGAGGAAGACTTCTGAAATATTTTCATGTCTACTGATTTCGAAGAACAAAGGTATTGTTCTCGTATGTTATATATTTTCAATAGGTAGTTCTTGTATGTTATAATTCTGAATTATATTAATATAGTCATATATATAGTTTATGTTTAGGTTCTTTCTAACATGACTATATTAATAAATTCATATATATATATATATTATAGGAAACTTCTACTAATAGAATTTGTGGCCTCTTAATTCATTGATTTTACCCTAGGTTTATAGGAAAAGAAGTTTCATTTTGTGAGTTATTTACTTTTAGTATTAGTGTCTATGTGATAACCACTTTTGAAATTGGGTTATTTGATCAAAAGGGTCTTTGAAAACTCAATTTTTTGAAATCTAACCTCCTACCCTATTTTGTCCTCATTTGGACAAAAATGTCTTCATTATTTTCTTGTAAAAATAACTTTTCTTTTAAAACCTACATGTAAATACTAGAAATGGCAAAGGGCATTTATGTCAAAAATGGGTTACTTTTCCAAAAAAAGCATGGAGAAGGTTAGATTTAAAATTTGGGGATTATTTCATCCATTTTAACCAAATATTTCTTTGAAATTTGATCTCTAATATTGCCTACAAACATCATCTAAGGTTGAATTTGCACCATTGGGCATTGGTACACACTCTTCTTCAATTTGGTAATAAAGTTACATTAATATAATTTTTATGATTTTTTTTATTCTTTTCTTTTTTGGCTGTTGATTAGCTCTCAAAATTACTATTTTCCTATGCTTAAAAGATGGATTATTAGTATATTTTGAATGAATCATTATCTTTTAACTTTAAGCATATGTTAGGTCCTTATTTGCATACTAATGTGTTAATCTAGTGTAGAATACAGTAAAATAAGGGTAAAAGGCATAAATTATGAGAGTATTAAGGCAAATCAAAGATCAAAAGGGCAAAGAAAGATTGGAGATGAATATATATATATATGGAAAAGGTAAGAAAATGAGGCATTGTCAAAATGCCAGAGTAATTTCAATACAAAAAGTTGAAGATTTCATTAGCCATTTTGATAAAGGAAAGAAGATTAGAGCATTTTGATATAAGAAGTTGGAGATATCAAAATTCTAGTTCAAAATTTCAATACATTTCTAGGCAAATGAACAATGTAAATTCTCACCTTGATACCCATTGTCAAAGTTAGTTTGATATAAGCAAAGCATGGTATTGAAATATAATAATGTCTTGATAACATTTGTTGAACATAGTTGATACAACTTTGACACCTCTTGCAAAAATTAATACAAGATATAAAATGAAAGGTAGCTCAATTCAATACCATTTTTGGCTCAAGGGTTTAATTTGCCCAAGTTTGATACCAAATTAAGGAAGATAGGAAGCATTAGTTTTTGAAGATTCTTTATCAAAGCACTTTAATACTACTTCAACAGAAGCCTTAAGATTTTCATAAACACCTACATTTATGCTTTTTGAGCTTCAATCCATGTAGAGGCTATTTGTGGGGAGCATTTTTATTATTTGGGTGAATTCAAGCATAAAACAATTAGAGAAGGCCAAAAGAGAGGAAGTTTTTTAAGTAACAAAGTTTGACACAAAGAGTAAAGGATTTCGACACTAAGTTCAATAAACAACCCTAGATTTTAATAACAATATGATATGATAGAGTCTCTGTTGGAATTTTTGTACCACAATGTTGATGTGCCAAGAGTCTTGAAACCTATAGATTTCTTATTTTATTTTTAAGACTTTCTCCTTTTAATTTTATTGGTTATATTTTTTTTATATAGAAATTTTAGATATTTTATTAATGTTTTTAGGGTTAGGTTTAAGATATAAATACCTACCTTACAGATTTTTATAGTAGGAGTGAATGAAAACCAAATATATATTCTACTATTGATTATTAATGCAATACAATCTTTATTGTTTTTCCATGATTCAATGTGTTATGTTAGAATAACAAGGTGTAGCTAAGAACCTCTTTCATCTAGAAAGGTGGATCTCCTAAGGTTTTATTTCAAAGTGATAAGCATCTTCGTCCTTACTCTAAGATTCGATTTCTCGTAATTTTTAAAAGGTAGATAACTCTCTTTAAACTAGAGTCAAGTTTTATTGATTCTTACTAGATACCATAAATGCTTTCTTATAAGGGTGCTTTCTTATAAGGATTGATTTATTTAGTGATCTCTTATAGGCAGCACCTTCTAGTTAGTATTTGCAATGGGTACAGTGCTTAATAGGTTGATAAGTGAGTATGAAAGAGTGGATCCTAATTTCCTTGAGATTTGAACTTTGGATTAAATCCATTTGAGGATGATTTTCACCATTAGTCAATCAATGTCTAGTTATAATTAATTTATCTAATGTTTAGAATCACCAATTTTTTATTTTTTTTAATTCAATAAGTTAAGTTAAATTGCATGGAAATTAAATTCGTTATCTTAAATCTTTGCTTCATTAGGAACCACTTTTGCAATCTTTATGCAATTGAGTCACTATATCAATAGTTTCTTTTTGGGAGAATACTAGTCGTCGACTTTAAAATAGTTCACCAAAGTCAAAGTCAAACCCACTACTATCATTTTCTTGGGAGTATTTTTGTTTATGAATAACAAAATTACCAATTATAAAATCTTAAAGAAGTAAAATCCACCTTATCAACCTATTCTTAGCATCATTTTTGCTAGGTAGATATTTAATTTGAGTGATAAGGGAAAACTACTACGGAAATCCCCAACAAGTAAGCTAGGTAGAACAACATGTTATGCATTGTCATTTGCATCACATTAATTCAAATGAAAAGCTCGAATTAGGTATTGACCTTACAGTTGGTGTTTAAGAAAGCTTCTCCTTCAAAATGTGGAAAACTTTTTGGCAATTATCATTCAAACAAATATCTGCGTTCTTTAAAAACAAAGAACAAAGTGGTTGAGCAATTTTTGGAAAGTCTTTGATAAATCTTCTTTGCATTTTTAACAAGGTACAAATTGGTTGAGCAATTTTTGAAAAGTCATTGATTAGGTACTAGTCTTATAGTTAGTGTTGAAGAAAGCTTCTTTAAAATGTGGAAAGCTTTTTGGCAATCATCATTGCAACAAATCTTTGCATTCTTTTACAACAAGGAACAATATGCACTACTACAAAAAGTGAAAATAATGACACTCATGACCGAACTTTTCTATTGTACCAAAATACTTGACCCTAATATGTAGTAGCTTTGGCCAAGAGAGATTAGAGAAAAAGCTACTACGACTTTTGTAGTATTCCAGGTATCATCCTCAGGGACTAGCTTATGGGATTTGTCAATAATAGGGTAAATGAATTGCTTTTGTTTGAATCCTAAAGTGGAAAACAATATGTGACTAATGTGAAACTAAGTAAAAGAAATTAAATTAATAACAAAATGAATATTGATTTTAAATTCGATTGATTCAAGTTTGGGGCCTTCCACCATCCAACTTAGGGTATAGAAATTAGAGAAAACAAGGGTCTTTTAAGTAATATGATCTTCGAGTTTTGGGATCCTTAGTTGCTCGCGATCAACTTGAATTCTATAACTCAAAATTCCATCCAAAGCCTAATTTTTCCTTTTTAAAATAGATTCCTAAAACCATCAAATTAAGATTTGACTTTTTAACCCTCCCTACTTCTTATAGCTTGATTTTCGGGCAAACAACAATAGGGAAGACAAGAATAACTAATGATCAAGAGTTACCAAGAATCATGATTACTACTCAAAAAGTGCTATTTCATAGCTTGTAATAAACTCTTTTAAACATTTTTGAGTAGTAGTTATCACCTTTTAACCCAATTAACATATTAAGGACCCTTGCAATCAATTCTAATCAAATTGTGTTAAGTTTTGGTGTTTTGATAGCTTTTTGATCACCAAAGCAAGCTGAGATTGAGGAGAGTTCTTTGGAATCCTTAGCAAAGATGTCCGAACAAGATGGTAGCGGAATGTGGGCTGTAGCAAGGCTCGCTCACTCACTTTAGTCAATGTTTTCCATCCGGACAACATATCCGGATAGTATATGCTATCGTTCGGATGGAGCTGCGCCGGATATCATTGCGCCACCTTTTCCTCTTAGGGAGTCCGGATAGCATTGCGTCGCATGTCCTCTTGGGAAATCCGGATGGAGTTGATCCGGATAACCTTGCGCACTCCGTGTCATCCGGGAGAGGGATCCCTACACCTTGCACACGCAGACGGTCCCCCTTGCGCAGCATAGCTGAGTCCACCCAGGGAAAGAATTCCGTGCGCCGACATTTTACATCGGATATCTCACAGCCGGATGGGAGAGGAGGACATTTCAACTTCTCTGGTCAGACATATCCGGATCCTCTGGTAGCGCCTACCCAGTCAGACATGCACAGCTGCAGTGTTCTCCTGAAGCTTCCTGATATTTCCGACCGACATTTTGAGATATTTTGGGATATTTTGCTTTAGATATTTGTTGTTTAAATCCCCAAAGTCTCCTTGTAATCCACCTATCATAGGATTCCTTAGTCTTTAAGCAAGGAAAAGGGTGAATAACCTCATATAGATAGTTTGTAATTTTTCTTTACAGATATATGGAACCTATTATGTAATCAGTGGAAGAAAGAAATATATTTTAGAGAGCACTTGCTCTGTTTTTCTTGGATATAATTATTTTCTCGTTAGTTTTCTTTCTAGCCAAACAAGCTCTGAGGAAGTTTCCTCAGAGAATGAGTGGCTAGACTTTTAGTTCCTTGGAGTTAAGGTTGCCGGGAAAGGTTCCAAGTGCAAGAATTTATAACTTTGTGTTTCAGTCTTTAATGAAGAGAAAGTGTGATCCTTTAATGATTTCTATGTTTTTAGTTAACTTAAAACACCTTCAAGTCACTTAAGCCAACACTTGGTAAGGCACGTGATCTTCGTTCATGGAGATGCACTTATTTATCTCTTGCGAGCTTTTAGGAAGTGACTTGGAGGAAGGATTTTCTAGAATTGCCAACACTTGGTAAGCTTTTGGACTCCAAGGAGACATCCATTAGTTATCTCTTGCGAGCTTTTGACGGGTAATCCAAGGTTAAAGATCACCTTGAATGGCAAATACTAGGTGAGAGGCACGAGCCATTGCAAGTTGCATCAGTGAGAGAGAATTAGTGTTTGAACCCATTAAAGGGAAGCATCTGTACCGCACCGGTTAGAGAATTAACTATATGTTAATTCTCTAATGCGAGGAAACGAACCAAATGATTGGAGCTCTGTTTTTGCAAAAGGAACCTCCCCTGTGAACCCAAACCTCCAAGGAATGTTTTTCTTCATAAGTAATTTCCATTACTTTCTTTTTGGTTAGTTTAAGACCAAACCCTTTTCACTAAAACATCTTTATGTTTTCTTTTAAAGCTAACCTTGAAATGAAAAAACACCAATTTACTTTGAATTGGTATCAGTTGTGAATTGAAAACCCTTCCTAGTGAACGATCCTAGAGCCACTATGCTATATTAGCTAAGCTATCCTAATGCATGGTGATATAGGTTATAAATTTTGTTGATTACTCTCTCAATCAAAGAGCACCAGCTGGACATGAGTCAGTTGAGACACCAATTGGGAACGAATCAAATGGCGCCGCTGCCGGGGAAGGTGCCAACTTCACAGTGATATTATTTTAGGGTACTTGTGGTTTTCATCACAAGTTTGGTGAATTTTCCTTCATTTTACTAACTCTTTAAGTTGTTTCTTTTACTTGTTTATATTTTAGCATAGCTTTTAATTTAGTTTTAGTTAATCAAACTCTTTTTGGTAGTTTTGTTTTTGTTTTTCTCTTTTTTGTTTTTCTTTCTTTGTTACAGTTGATACTAGTTGTGTATGCCAAAGTGGATACGAGATTGTGGAGGAAGGCTTGTTAAACTTGAAACACCTCATAACAAGGAGTTGGAAGTAATCTTGAACATCATGGAAACTACACCTGAGGATCAGCATAGTCACCATGATCATCAGGACAATCCCAATGAATTCAGATCAATGAGGGACCGTATGCATGCACCTCGTATGAGTGCAGCATCATGTATAGTGCCCCCTATAGAGCAGCTAGTGATCAGACCCCATATTGTGCCACTTCTGCCAACTTTCCATGGAATGGAAAGTGAGAATCCCTATGCCCATATCAAGGAATTTGAAGACGTTTGTAATACATTCCGAGAGGGAGGAGCTTCCATCGACCTGATGAGGCTTAAATTATTTCCTTTTACTTTAAAGGATAAGGCCAAGATTTGGCTTAATTCTTTAAGGCCAAGGAGTATCCATTCTTGGACTGATTTACAAGCTGAATTCCTCAAGAAGTTTTTTCCTACTCACAGAACAAATAGCTTGAAAAGGCAAATTTCAAACTTCTCAGCTAAAGAGAATGAGAAATTCTATGAGTGTTGGGAAAGATACATGGAAGCCATTAATGCTTGTCCTCACCATGGCTTTGATACATGGCTGTTGGTGAGTTATTTCTATGATGGGATGTCTTCCTCAATGAAGCAACTCCTCGAAACAATGTGTGGAGGGGATTTCATGAGTAAGAATCCTGAGGAAGCTATGGATTTCTTGAGTTATGTAGCTGAAGTCTCAAGGGGATGGGATGAACCGCACAGAGGAGAAGTGGGAAAGATGAAGTCTCAACCAAATGCTCTTCACGCTAAGGCTGGGATGTACACCTTGAATGAGAATGTTGATATGAAAGCAAAATTTGCAGCTATGACAAAAAGAGTGGAGAAGCTAGAACTGAAAAAGATGAATGAAGTGAAAGCTGTTGCTGAAACACCAGTGCAAGTAAAGCCATGTTCTATTTGTCAATCTTATGAACACTTGGTGGAGGAGTGCCCTACAATTCCAGTTGCTAGAGAAATGTTTGGAGAACAAGCAAATGTCATTGGACAATTCAAGCCCAATAGCAATGCTTCGTATGGCAATACTTATAACTCAAGTTGGAGGAATCATTCAAATTTTTCATCGAAGCCAAGAGCACCTCAGTACCAACAGCCGGCTCAACCATCTCAACCATCTCAACAAGCTTCAAGTCTGGAACAAGCAATAGTGAATCTTAGCAAGGTTGTGGGAGTGTAGACCCTCAATTTTGTCCCTTTAACACATGTCTTTAAGTTTGTTTTCAATGCTCCACAGTAGTTCCTTGGTGGCCCAGTACTACTCACCACTTACCTTTTTCTGAGTCACCTTGGAGACTTTGGTTGAGGGATTATTTGATCCCTTATTGTGACCCCTGGCAGCCCTATTTTAGACTTAGACTTTTCATTCATTTTTAGGATAGCTTTTAGATACACTTGGCCTTTAGGCACCGCTCTAGGCCTACTTAGGCTCACTTGACCCATTAGGCACTTTTAGACTCACTTTTTGTATGACTTACACGGTTGCATGACTCGTGGGGCCCAGTTTTTGTTAATTTGTTTATTTTAATTTCTTAGTTTTAGTTTTATGATTATTAATCACTCTTATTTTTATTTGTTTTCTTCCTCTTTATATTATTTTTCTTAACCTGATTATTCATTATATTTTTTTTATTATTGTCCTCTAGTTTGTTTACTTATTTAGTTACTCATTCAATTATTTACTTTCAAAAATTTCATGCTTTTGCAAGGAAACTTACCATTGGAGTTTAAAGAAAGTGGGACTCCCCTTGGAAGGTTTTGGAGGGGAATTCGAAATTGGGAAGATTTGCTTTTGAAGGAGAAGACTAAAAAATAAGGAAACAAAATATTCTGCAAGGAGGGGCTGCCATATATAAAAAAAAAAGAAACACGCAGAGAAAAAGGGCACGCATTGAGGAGACGCATTGGAGAAAGGATTGAGAGAAGGAATTCTGGAATTTTTTGGGGGCTGGAAGAGAGGAGATTCAGGGATCGTTTAGAGGAAAAGCACAAGGGAATTGGAGAAGAGAAGAATTGCAACCAAGGCTGCCCAGGTATGCTTCTCGTCACTCTTGGAATTCTTATCCATATTCGATTTCTCCGTGCGTTTGTTTCTGAATATTTAATATACTGTTGATTGGGGTGGACGAAAAGGGCCACAAATTGATTTGTTGAGATTGGTTGCTCACTTGTTTGCCCTGTTTTGGATTTTGATTCTCTTATATGTCATTGATGTCGTCTGAAATTCATGACTCCATGCCTGAATTTGATCATGTTCCTTTTTGTTTAAATCCCATTCTGCATTTTGCTCTCTATCCATAGCCCACGGATTTAATATTTGAAGTGGAGCTATTTATGTTTATTGACCAAAGTCTTCCGCTCTCTTCTTCTCTGAGTTTTACATTTTTTTTATTTGTTCTCTATCCCTCTTCCTACACGGTATTTGAATCTATTTGAGGTGCTTACGGTGTGTTTGAAGAAATGTCCAGAGATGAAGATTTGATTAATTCCTTACCTTCCTGTTTTGGATCAATTGGGTTTTATGATGAAGTGTTGGTTCTCTTTGAGCAAAGACTAGATGTGGTTCTGTTACTTTCTTTGGATTCTGCGTTTCATGAAATTATGGCCTGTGGTGAATCGGGATACTTGAAAAAGGAGCCATCAAGTCAGCAGCACCAGATTTTGATGAAGATCGCTGCCCTTGGTCAGTTTCAGCTGACATCTGATCTAAGCAGTCAAGTAAAGGCCGAGCTTGGAGGGGAACGCCATAACGAAACTCTGAATTCACAAGCTTCTGATCAGTTTCAACTTTCTAAGTTGTAGAATCAAATCCAGCAGAATTCTTCCGAAGACCATTCTGGAGGTTCTCAGCTGCACTCTCTACCATCTGGGATGCAGGATATACGTTCATCAGTGGCCTCATCGACACCATGTTCAGACTAATGATGCAGTCTAGGAAGTACAATTCTCAGATGCTGGCTGTTCAAGTCAGTACCAATAAAGACTGCTTTGTAAAAATCTGGAAAGAAAGGATTTATGTTCAAAGCATAGAACGTTCTGGTCGTGTTTGGGATGCAAAATTGAGGATTAAAGAGGGCTGCAGAAATGGTAAACAGTTTGACTTTCTGGTGCAGTTTATGGTCATCTCGCTGTCGATAATAAATCCTCTATGCTGGAACGAATCCAAATATTTGCTCATGAGGACAAAATCCATAGGAAACCATTTCATCACTGGTCCCATGTATGTGTATGACTCAAATTGGGATGGGTCAGATTGGGTCACTGATGGAGGATGACTTCAACATGAATGGTGATAGCTCTGTCCAGCTTCTTGTTGCTGCACATGCTGTTAATAATGCTCAAGTCATTATTATGGCTCTTTTGGAGGAGTATGAGAATATTCTTGATAAAGGGCCTAGGTGAATTCTATGCTAGGAAGGCAATGGACAAGTCTGTGATGCTGAACTGCAACAAGGTTCACCGAGCATGCATGGAAAGGGAAATTATTTCAATGCTTGATCATCCGTCCCTTCCAATGTTGTACTCCCCTTTTCAGGTTCTATGTTGCAGAGATCGTGATTGGCTTGGAATATCTTCACTGTTTAGGAATGGTTTATCGAGATTTGAAGCCTGAAAACGTGATACTGCAAAATGAAGGTCCATGGTATGAGCTATTGGTCATTCCTCTACGGTTTGAGCTTCTTTGTAGACATCATAAGAATGCTGTAGGGGAGCAGAACGCTGTAATTCTGGGTAGATAGGCAACTTTAATGATGGACAGTATGAAGCTGCTGCACAGCTTCATTCTCAAGCTCAGCAGATTAATGTAGTTCTATATCCTAAAGATGCTACAGAAAGTGGAAAGCTTTTGAGACTAAAGCAACATTTTTTCTATGCAATGCCTCACTTTAGGACATCATTTTCAGATTCGAGGAGAAGATGCTTTTTTTTTTTTTTATTTATGGGGACTGCCATCATTGATTTGAATACCAAATGCAGGGATATAGATCAAGTTGTGAAGGAATTTTTGTGAATGCCAATCTGCAATGTAGTTTCCCGGACTATCATCATCTCTGGTTTTGTTTAGAAGGATGACGACACCAATTAATAAATGAGATATGCAGTGAAAGGGGTAACAATGGGGATGGTGATCCTTGTCATGATAAGGGTTTTGAAGGTCATGATTCATGCTTCAAATGCTCAGAAGTATGCGATAGTTTTGAAGTGAACCAGAAGTCATTGTCAAGGAGAAAAGGTAAAGGTTCCAGAGTTAAGCATGCAGGCGACAAGGGCTTATTTCAAATCATTTATGTTATTATCAGTTCTCCATTAATTCACGTTCTGTTTCATATTTTCAAAAGAGCAAGTGCACGTGGCTGCCCTATTAGAAAGCACTTTGCAGCAGCGCCTTACCCTAGAGTAGAGACCGGTATAAGAAAGCAAGGTCTTATTGCTTCATTTCTTCCTACTTATGAAGGTGGATTATGCCCACTCCTATAAAGAGCAATTCTGAACAGAACGGGAACCTGTGTTCGGATCTCTTCCAAAACAGAGTCCCTTGTTTGGCGCGCGCTGAGGCTTTTCTTTCTTAATAGAGAGCAGGATATATCAGCATTTCTACTAGTTGATTTGGAAATAGTGAAGTATCCAACTTATAATTGCATAAATTCAGAACATATCTTCCCAGGCTTGAATGATTTACTTATTTATGAAGAAACCATTGGAAACGACGCTGACCTGGTGGACAGATTCAAGCAATTCCGACCTGACCAGGCCTGAAACGTTCAGTGAGGGTTGGTTGGTAGAAGTGACAGTAATAGAGGACATTTAAATAACCAAGCATCAGGACTTATTCATGAAGCTGATGCGTTAAAACTTGAAAGACAGCGAATCCAATTGGCTCGTACACTCTACCAGGATGCCAGTATATATCCCTTGGACGTTCCATTCAGTGCAGTTGAAGCACATACTGAAATGAATCTATTGAATGAACATGTAATGAGTGTATTATCAAGGAAAACAGTCCTACTCATGACCTACCAAGTTGATTTTCTTCCTGTTTTGGTTCTGTTTTGTTAATGTCGGATGGGGAAATCCTACATGCGGCACCTTATCATCAGTTGTTGACGTCAAGCCAAGAATTTCAAGACTTTGTGACTGCACACTAACAGACTGCTGATTCTGAAAGGCTTACAGAGGTTGCTCTACCTCGTAGATGTGAAAACCTCTACAGGAGAGATCAAAAGAACTCATATTCAGAAAGAGTTTAATGCGTCTGGATGTGATCAATCAATCAAGCAAGAAGAGAGAGAAATAGGAAATCCAGACTTTAAGCCCTACATGCTGCATCTAAGTCGAAATAAGCAATTCTGGCTCTTCCCCACAGAGAGGGATGAAGATCACGGGAGTCCATAAGATGATGATGATGGTTCTGAGTATGAAGGTGATGACACGGATGGTTCAGATGCTGGAAGCAATCTTTACAAGGATGAAGATGACAGTTCAGGAACTTATTGGGAAGTCAGACTGAATAGATTGGACTTGCTATCATGTTGAACTCATGAAGTTTTATATGGAGATTCAGCTACAGTTCTATGTCCAGCAAAGGCCATTGTTCAAATTAAACCTTTTGGAGTGGAAGTCCATTGCATTGCCATAGATTACGAGAATATGATAAGCATAACAGGCTTAAGGCCTGGAAACACTGCCATAGATTCAAGATGGAATAGGCCAAATTGTCATTCAACCACTAACTACTCAAGAAAATCCTAACAGCTCCAAATGACATCAGTAATGAGCAGATCATCCAACCTTGCGCCCTCCATGTGGTGGACCTAGTTCATAGAACAGAGCAGAGAGAAGAAGCTTTCAGGAAGAATAAGAGGATAGTGGAGCTTGGTGTCTTCTTGGCAGCCACTCTCGAAAGTCCAGAAATGCAGGATCCATCCGAAGGTCTCTAGCTTACTGCTCATTTGCCTTCACACACGCGACTAAGTTGATGAATCCTTTTGACTGAGGGTTAATTTCTGATTATGGGCAATTTGATATACCTGAAAGATGGGGATTTACCCGAGGAACTGGACATCTGAAAATCAATTAAGACGCGAGTATGAAGTTGAAGAAAATTGTTTGTGAGCAAGTTGACAATAGAAACAGAATTCAGATATTAGTATAAGGGAATTTAATTCTACACATTCTCAAACCAGATGTGGACCCAGAATTCATAAAAGGTTATCACATGTTAGAGTGAAGCCATCTGTCAGAAATACTTACAGTCTATGAATCTTCGCATGAGATTCTAGAATTTAAATTCAGAAATACGAGGAAGGAAGATCTTAAAAGAGGAAACAGTGGCTGGTACAAGGATGTCTCATTAAGAATTGTTGAAAGCCATATTCCAGAAATGAGTAGGCAGGTTGGCTTGAGACAGTCTGTAAAAGGCAAGCATCCTTCTTCTGACCATAGAAGACCAAAAAGCTCCAGCTTCAACTCTCCTATGTTAAAATCAGTTTGCGAAATGGTGGTCACCTTGGCAGCATCGACCATGCTAAAAATCCTTCAATGCTCCTGCCCCTTTTATTCCGACCCTGAACTAAGGAAAATGATGCAAAACCCAGAATTTCATTGCTTGCTAACTCCACCAATGAAGACAGGAACGTTAACTACGATGAACAATGAGAAGCTTAAATGTTTGGGAAAATGGCCCTGAGAAATCAGATATGGAGATTCCGGAAGTGAAGAGAATTCATAAGGATGCAGCAGGCTGAAAATATTAAAGAGGCAGACAATGTGTCAATCTTTTTTTTTCGAAAAGGCAATGGAATTTTGCTTCAGCAAAAGAAATTCAAGAGCTGGGATATCAGACTACAGTCAAATTAAATATTGTGAAACCAGATTGGTCCATGGCAACAATGAGGGTATGTATTCCAATGGAGCTGTTGAATCAAGCCTTGATGGTGAGTAAATAATGCTGAATGCAGGAAATATAACAGTGCAGAAAAGTAAGAATTTTGAGCTTTATGTTTGGTGTTTGACCAATGTTGGGGAGAATCCATTTGAGCTTACGGACCAAGTTACCTTATACATGGAAATGCTTCTGACCATTGAATATCCTGACAACAAATTGGGTCCTTCTATCCCGAATTCTGAGACTCCATTCCATCATGGCTATCTTGCTATACACACCTCCTCCTCTATTTGCTTCTTTGAATGGGAATTTATTGTTTTAAATTGAATTTTTGAATCATTTTTCAACTCAACATTCTCAGCATTGAAAAATCCATCTTTAATAATCCTTTGCTGCCTTTTTTTCCTCTCGGCATGCACTTTCACTATTTTCTTTGACTTTCAACCATTTTCTTGATCTTCTTGATTTTTTCACAAGCATGAACAAACTTCATGATTTCAAACAATGGAATTCATTGAATCAACTCATGCGAAAGTAATATGGACTTTGGTGGGGGGTCCGACATTCTTGATATCTTCACTAATATTGATTTTAAAGATGATTGTTTGGTATTTAATTGATCTTGATTCCTCTTGGAGATATGCTTGAATTTGTTTTATATTTGTTATTGGGTTAACCTTGATTCCCATAGAGGAGTATTGGCTTGCTATCCAGGTACGCTCTCTTCTCATCTATTTCCTAGAACTCTATGGACTTGTATGCCATTGATGACCATATCCATATTTGACGTATGCCTGATTTGCTTGAATAAAACAAATGTTGTGTGCTATATTTCTACACTAACTTTTATGTTTTATGATAGCGCTTGAAGAGCGGTTCAGGTACGCACCCTAACTCTCCCTTATTGCAATTTGATTGTGTTTGGCATGCCACTCTCTAAAATCACCTATCCTATTTAGGTATCTATAATTAACTGATTAATTGCCACACTTCCCTTAATTTTGTCAGTAGAGACCTTTTTAGGGCTTAGAGGGGTGCTACCTCCTAGAGGTACCTTCCCAATAAGTAACCTGATCCCCGGACCAAGACTCGGGTTTTTCAAAGACATGCCTTTTTTCCAAAAATTATGGAGTCACATTTTAGGGTTTTTCTTTCTTGTTTTATTTTCCCTTTAAAATAAAAATAAAATAAGTGGCGACTCCAACTTTTTCAAAAATTATTTTTCACAAACAAAAAAGCGAGTCTCGCCGATCGAGTGGGGACGCACGTGAAAAATGCGGGTCCACAAATTGGCGACTACACTGGGGATTTTAAGGATCAAACTTGAACACTATTTTAGGAAAATGTGGCGTTTAATTGGTCGATTAGTGGGTACCTCTTTTTAGGCAAGGTGATTTGATTTGCTTGCTTATTTGGTTTGCTATCTTAACATGTTTGATTGCCTTGGATGATCACTTGATTGTTTTGCTCACTTAGCATGATTCACTCTCACATATATTAGATAGGACTTTGTTTGTTTGATATTTATTTGATTCGCATGACGGTTTGATGTGATCACTTAACTGTTTGGTCACTTTAGCATGATTCACTCTCACATATGCTAGATAGGACTTTGATTGTTTGATATTTATCTGCTTCGCATGACTGCTTGTTGTATGACAACCATTTCTCTTGCATGATTGTATGATTGCTTGTCTTTGTTCACTATCTCACTTTACATCTTAGGTTTTTCGGATGCACCCACATCCTTCATTGTGCACTTTAGATTATCCTTGAGTGTTGAGAGATGGGAGAGCCTTCATCATTAAGAAACCCCCTGGGAACGCGAGGAAGTGCATGTGTGGAGGTGATGACCACCTTGCATGGAAGCACCCCGTCTCCTTGGAGGCGTGCAGAGGGTTGCGTACCGCCGGAGGGTACGATCGCTTCTGCTAGGGATCCTTTGACCCACCCATTTTACCCTATAGAGCCACCTCAACCTTGTAGGTTAACCTAGACCCAATTAAGATTTCATCCTTACACGTGGGTGCATCTGTGGACCTTCAGAGCTGTCTTGGTCATAATTGGGTTCAGTTATCCTCTTCATGGTCTCTTTTTGGTGTGCTCAGAGATTGGTACATGTTTGAGTTTCAGTTGGGCCACCTTTTCTACATTGTGATTAGTGTGTCTCCACCTTTTCTGAGTTTCCTTCATGTCATTTATCTTTTCGCGCCTTTGTACCTTATAGGAGGGTTATTCGCTTCAGTTTAGATTCGACTTCTTAGATCAGAGCTGGAGATAAATTGATCAGGGTTTCAAAGCAGTCAGGTATGGATCTTCAGCATGTTATAGTTGATCGAATTACAGTCACCATGACTCTATTCACGAGACATTAGCAGGTTCGAGCCAGAGGATTGATGGATAGTGAGATAGATAGCATCCAGTTCAGGATGAGATGTCGTATGATTCATTACCACCCACCCCCACCACCCAGTTAGCCAGTGGCATTGTTGAGGGTGACTTCGTACATATGATGAGTTTAGTGGATTATAAGTCAAAGTTTATCAGATGAGAGTTCCTATAGAGGACGTTAGTTTTTCTCAGATGGGAGATTTGACTGACATGGTTTTCTTCATGATGAGCCTGAGATAGACGTGTTGGATGATAGTTGGATGGTTAGCACGGATTAGCCTGAGATAGTACGTTCTCTTGATATGCTTGAGATCTTCATTGTTGAGAGTTAAAAAAAGATTCAGTTTATTTATGTTGGGGCATCCCGCTTATGTTGATGATATGTTTGAGGACGATATTAGCCCGGTTATGGTCATGGAGATTCATCTATTCCAGGAGACCCTATGGACTTACTTGGAGTACACCACTTGTCATTAGAGAGTTGACCCTAGAGAGGAAATATGATTGACATATCTGGATAGAGACTAGTTCTCAAACCCCACCAATGTGGATTAGTTGAAGAAGTATTACATTTGAGACCATGGTCGCAGGATGGGTGGCCATCATTTCGGTTAGCCTCATACTTTATCACCTCTATATATTAGACCGTTGCTAGCCCATTGAGCCTCATGTGGTATGTTATAGCCTTATTTCTTTCTTATAGCTTTGATTACCATTTCTATACCCGGGTTGGGGCCCTTTGATGTATATGTATGCTTTGCTAGGAAAGTCTCATGAGCTTTAGACTTATAGGTCTATCTTCTCATTTTGTTACCATCCTCTTATCACCCTATTTGTTCTATTTTATTATCACCACATATTCATTCACTTTCTTGTCTCTATCATTATTTGCTTCATTTTATCTCTTCTCTTCCTTGGGCTGATGATTCTTCACATCTTAGTGCAAAGAGGGCAGTCATATCGCTCCATTCATCCCATCATTTGGCATTGATTCGGAGATTTTAGTTTGAGAGGTTGTCTCATGGGTAGGGGTTCATGTATTCATCAGTGATTTGAGAGAGTTTATTCATTTCTTGTATCTTTCCCATTGGAGTTTGACTTATTGATGATCAGAGCATGCGCTAAAAAAAAAAAAAAAAAAAAAAAAAACAAAACAAAAAAAAAAAACAAAAAACAAAAAAAAAAAAAAAAAAAAAAAAAAAAACAAAACAAAAAAAAAAAGAAAGAAAGAAAAACAAAAGAAAAAAGAAAAAAAAAAAAAAAAAAAAAGCGCAATGATATGTTTATGTGTGGAATCTTGCTCCATTGGGCACTTATGTCACTTTTTGAGGTCTATTTATTGGGTATATTTGTCATTGTGGGTTCTGGTGAGATTTTTATATGAGTTTTCACTCCTTGAGCCGCTCTTGTTATGCATTTGGAGTGTTGAGGGTTCATGTGAGAGTTTTATGGTATCCTATGCTTCTTGGACCATGGTTGATATGTATTAGGTATGAGAGATGAGCGACCTTTTACTAGGGTCTCCGGATCATTGTCTTACACACCATTCCATCATCGGTGATATGACTTTCCTTTATTGTACTAACATGGGTTGATCATCACTCGTTCCACTTTCTCATTGCTTCCTTTTGTATCCCATTACCTCTTTCCAGATCTTTGTTCCACCTTTTATCCATTCCCTACATGTTGATACCCATTACTGATTTGATACCTTTTTTCACATCATTCACATATTTCATTGATGGTTTGACTACTCATCTTTATCTCATTTCGCCATCGACATTTCCTTTGGTTACCTTTAGGTCCATGGCTCATGAGATTTTTCTATGCATTACATCTTGTACACGAGGGTATGGGTTTGATCATTGGGTATTTGAGCCTAGTTTCCTTTCATTTCTTTCACCCCATCACCCTGACCTACGTTACGTCCCGTGTCTTAAGACCACTCTGAGACCATGAGATTAGATGTTATCTTTGACAGCCTCTACTTAGGCTGGTGTTTGGGATTTGGTTGATATATAGATGTTGTCATGTTTCTTCTTTTGGGAGATGCTTCTTTGGTGCTTGGAGGTGATTTGGTGATGGATGTGGATGATTGTTTCATCTTACGGATGATATTTGATGTTGTCTGGCTTCTACTGTACATCGGATATCCACACTAGGGCATTTTCCCCTTTCATTTGGTTGAGATGAGCCCCTAGTGGAGCACTTTCTTAGAGCTTGGACATTTTCATTGATCTGAGATCCCTAGTGGAGTATGTTGAGATAGCATTAGTTTTAGTGGGGCATTGTTGAGTTCATTGACGACTTTCATGATTCTAGGTTCCATTTGCGGAGTATTCCTGAGATAGACTAGTGGGTTATTACTGAGTTAGAGACAGTTTTCAGTGCAGTGTATAGATCTGGCATACTGGGGCATATTTCCCCATTTTGAGGTTACCAGATTCCTATCAGATTCAGTCAGGGATTCATTATAGACATGTTTCTACTCTTGAGATTACCACACTCCTTATCATTTTGGCTATTCATTTGAGATTAGATTTAGAGTGTCTCATTTGAGGCATTGGTCGATACTTCATTCTGACTTCTTAGCAGATTATTGTTGAGTTGAGGATAGTTGATTGATGATGTTGGATTCATCCTTTGGTTGTGTATTAGATATCCACACTGGGGCATATATCCCCCTTCCTCTGAGGTTCTTATCTGTTATTGGGCGGTATGACTATCTTCATTCATGGTCATAGAGATGTTTGATTGATTTTGACAGATTCTTTATTGTACGTCAGATATTCATACTGGGGCATATTGCCCTTTCCATGATGAGATTGTGTTTAGACAGCGGTGCATAGATGGATGATCATTGTTAGTTGTTTGCCTCACGACTTCGACATCAGATATCCATACTGGGGCATATTCCCCTCTCCTTGATGAGATTTTGTTCGCGTAGTAGTATGAGGATGTATGATTAGTGGCGGTTGTTTACCTCATGACTTTGATATCGGATCTTATACTGGGGCATTTTTCCCCATTTTCTTTGAGTATCCTTGAGATTGGGACAGTAGCCAGTTTGGTTTCAGATTGAGTACTAGCTCAGAGCTTTCGATGATTGACTGTATCAGGACCCCCCTATATGGATTTGTTGAGGTAGAGATGGATCACATCAGATTTCACCTGAGGAGCATGGGTGGATCCTTTAGCTAGATGTTCACGAGATGGATTTGTTTTCGATCATCGTTGTTATCTTGTCGATTGGGTTATCCAGATGAGCACCATTTTGTGCACTTTGAGATTTGCTTTTAGATGAGCCACGATATACACGCTTTGAGATTTACCTTTTGAGATTCGTCGACAGAGCAATTTTTCAGACACAGAGGCCTTTTTCAGTTTTAACTTTTCAGAGGATTGTCATGATGTATTGGTTCTTGACCCATTGATTCTAGCAGATGATTGGTTTACTGGTCGTTTCAGCAGTGTGAGCACCTTGGATACTGGGGCATATTTCCCTTCTTGGTTTCAGTAGTCCGACCCTTGACATTTTGAGTATATGGCTTTGAGCCAATTTATTTCATGTCTACTTTCGAGTTGGTCTTCTCTATTATTCCCTTCTAGGCCCTGAGCCTCGTAGCTCTGAGTTATTCATTCCTTCTAGACCCCGAGTCTTATAGCCCCGAGCATTCTTCTTCCCTTGGGCCCTGAGCCTAGTAGCCCTGAGCTATCCTTTTTTTAGGCCCTGAGCCTCGTAGCCATGAGCTATCCATTCCTTCTAGACCCTGAGTCTTATAGCCCTGAGCTATCCTTTTTCCCTTAGGCCCTGAGCCCGCTAGCCCTGAGCTATCATTTCCTATAGACCCGGAGTCTTTCCAGCTCTTAGCTGAGCTTTCATCATTTGGTCGCCCATGAGTGGTTTGACCTGGAGTTTGCGTATCGCATTCTCCTTCTAGCCGATCAGTCATAGAGCCCGGAGCTCATAGCCCTGAGCTATTCATTGACCCAGAGTCATTTTTTCCATCTCGACCCAGAGTCATTCATAGCACCCCGAGCCCTGAGCTCACGACCCAGAGTCATTTGCATCATTCACATCCCTGAGATGTTTCGTTTTCATCATTCTAGCCACTTGTGAGTGGCCTCGACCCGACACCTTGAGTCGGAAAGTATCCTGATCGGCTATCTATTTAGAGCCCGGAGCTCTCGACCCAGAGTCATTTTCCATTCTGACCCAGAGTCATTCTTTCCTATTTAGAGCCCGGAGCTTTCGACCCAGAGTCATTTTTTTCATTTTGACCCAGAGTCATTCTTTCCTATTTAGAGCCCGGAGCTCTCGACCCAGAGTCATTTTCCATTCTGACCCAGAGTCATTCTTTCCTATTTAGAGCCCGGAGCTCTCGACCCAGAGTCATTTTTTTTCATTTTGACCCAGAGTCATTCTTTCCTATTTAGAGCCTGGAGCTCTCGACCCAGAGTCATTTTCCATTTTGACCCAGAGTCATTCTTTCCTATTTAGAGCCCGGAGCTCTCGACCCAGAGTCATTTTCCATATTGACCCAGAGTCATTCTTTCCTATTTAGAACCCGGAGTTCTCGACCCAGAGTCATTTTCCATCTTGACCCAGAGTCATTCTTTCCTAGTTAGAGCCCAAAGCTCTCGACCCAGAGTCATTTTCCATCCTGACCCAGAGTCATTTCTTTTCCGTTTAGAGCCCCAAACTCATGACCCAGAGTCTTTTATCCTATTCTAGATCCAGAGTCGTTCACTTTATCCATGATCCAGAGTCATTCATATCGTCCATGACTTTGAATCATCCTTTTCACCTCTTTCCATCTTTGTGCTATTCGTCACATGCCTTCTCTCTTTATTGTCATTTCCCCCACATAGAGTTGTCCCATCCATGTCGTTGAGACCCCATCTTTTGATCTTACCTCTTCATGTGTTAGGACAAAATCTCTGGTCCTTCTTTAATTCTTCGGTATAGTTCACCTCATTCTGCTCATTACTCGTATTTCTACTCACATTCTCTACACTCGTGATCTATACCGAAGAGGGGCATATTTGTAGACCCTCAATTTTGTCCCTTTAACACATGTCTTTAAGTTTGTTTTCAATGCTCCACAGTAGTTCCTTGGTGGCCCAGTACTACTCACCACTTACCTTTTTCTGAGTCACCTTGGAGACTTTGGTTGAGGGATTATTTGATCCCTTATTGTGACCCCTGGCAGCCCTATTTTAGACTTAGACTTTTCATTCATTTTTAGGATAGCTTTTAGATACACTTGGCCTTTAGGCACCGCTCTAGGCCTACTTAGGCTCACTTGACCCATTAGGCACTTTTAGACTCACTTTTTGTATGACTTACACGGTTGCATGACTCGTGGGGCCCAGTTTTTGTTAATTTGTTTATTTTAATTTCTTAGTTTTAGTTTTATGATTATTAATCACTCTTATTTTTATTTGTTTTCTTCCTCTTTATATTATTTTTCTTAACCTGATTATTCATTATATTTTTTTTATTATTGTCCTCTAGTTTGTTTACTTATTTAGTTACTCATTCAATTATTTACTTTCAAAAATTTCATGCTTTTGCAAGGAAACTTACCATTGGAGTTTAAAGAAAGTGGGACTCCCCTTGGAAGGTTTTGGAGGGGAATTCGAAATTGGGAAGATTTGCTTTTGAAGGAGAAGACTAAAAAATAAGGAAACAAAATATTCTGCAAGGAGGGGCTGCCATATATAAAAAAAAAAGAAACACGCAGAGAAAAAGGGCACGCATTGAGGAGACGCATTGGAGAAAGGATTGAGAGAAGGAATTCTGGAATTTTTTGGGGGCTGGAAGAGAGGAGATTCAGGGATCGTTTAGAGGAAAAGCACAAGGGAATTGGAGAAGAGAAGAATTGCAACCAAGGCTGCCCAGGTATGCTTCTCGTCACTCTTGGAATTCTTATCCATATTCGATTTCTCCGTGCGTTTGTTTCTGAATATTTAATATACTGTTGATTGGGGTGGACGAAAAGGGCCACAAATTGATTTGTTGAGATTGGTTGCTCACTTGTTTGCCCTGTTTTGGATTTTGATTCTCTTATATGTCATTGATGTCGTCTGAAATTCATGACTCCATGCCTGAATTTGATCATGTTCCTTTTTGTTTAAATCCCATTCTGCATTTTGCTCTCTATCCATAGCCCACGGATTTAATATTTGAAGTGGAGCTATTTATGTTTATTGACCAAAGTCTTCCGCTCTCTTCTTCTCTGAGTTTTACATTTTTTTTATTTGTTCTCTATCCCTCTTCCTACACGGTATTTGAATCTATTTGAGGTGCTTACGGTGTGTTTGAAGAAATGTCCAGAGATGAAGATTTGATTAATTCCTTACCTTCCTGTTTTGGATCAATTGGGTTTTATGATGAAGTGTTGGTTCTCTTTGAGCAAAGACTAGATGTGGTTCTGTTACTTTCTTTGGATTCTGCGTTTCATGAAATTATGGCCTGTGGTGAATCGGGATACTTGAAAAAGGAGCCATCAAGTCAGCAGCACCAGATTTTGATGAAGATCGCTGCCCTTGGTCAGTTTCAGCTGACATCTGATCTAAGCAGTCAAGTAAAGGCCGAGCTTGGAGGGGAACGCCATAACGAAACTCTGAATTCACAAGCTTCTGATCAGTTTCAACTTTCTAAGTTGTAGAATCAAATCCAGCAGAATTCTTCCGAAGACCATTCTGGAGGTTCTCAGCTGCACTCTCTACCATCTGGGATGCAGGATATACGTTCATCAGTGGCCTCATCGACACCATGTTCAGACTAATGATGCAGTCTAGGAAGTACAATTCTCAGATGCTGGCTGTTCAAGTCAGTACCAATAAAGACTGCTTTGTAAAAATCTGGAAAGAAAGGATTTATGTTCAAAGCATAGAACGTTCTGGTCGTGTTTGGGATGCAAAATTGAGGATTAAAGAGGGCTGCAGAAATGGTAAACAGTTTGACTTTCTGGTGCAGTTTATGGTCATCTCGCTGTCGATAATAAATCCTCTATGCTGGAACGAATCCAAATATTTGCTCATGAGGACAAAATCCATAGGAAACCATTTCATCACTGGTCCCATGTATGTGTATGACTCAAATTGGGATGGGTCAGATTGGGTCACTGATGGAGGATGACTTCAACATGAATGGTGATAGCTCTGTCCAGCTTCTTGTTGCTGCACATGCTGTTAATAATGCTCAAGTCATTATTATGGCTCTTTTGGAGGAGTATGAGAATATTCTTGATAAAGGGCCTAGGTGAATTCTATGCTAGGAAGGCAATGGACAAGTCTGTGATGCTGAACTGCAACAAGGTTCACCGAGCATGCATGGAAAGGGAAATTATTTCAATGCTTGATCATCCGTCCCTTCCAATGTTGTACTCCCCTTTTCAGGTTCTATGTTGCAGAGATCGTGATTGGCTTGGAATATCTTCACTGTTTAGGAATGGTTTATCGAGATTTGAAGCCTGAAAACGTGATACTGCAAAATGAAGGTCCATGGTATGAGCTATTGGTCATTCCTCTACGGTTTGAGCTTCTTTGTAGACATCATAAGAATGCTGTAGGGGAGCAGAACGCTGTAATTCTGGGTAGATAGGCAACTTTAATGATGGACAGTATGAAGCTGCTGCACAGCTTCATTCTCAAGCTCAGCAGATTAATGTAGTTCTATATCCTAAAGATGCTACAGAAAGTGGAAAGCTTTTGAGACTAAAGCAACATTTTTTCTATGCAATGCCTCACTTTAGGACATCATTTTCAGATTCGAGGAGAAGATGCTTTTTTTTTTTTTTATTTATGGGGACTGCCATCATTGATTTGAATACCAAATGCAGGGATATAGATCAAGTAGTGAAGGAATTTTTGTGAATGCCAATCTGCAATGTAGTTTCCCGGACTATCATCATCTCTGGTTTTGTTTAGAAGGATGACGACACCAATTAATAAATGAGATATGCAGTGAAAGGGGTAACAATGGGGATGGTGATCCTTGTCATGATAAGGGTTTTGAAGGTCATGATTCATGCTTCAAATGCTCAGAAGTATGCGATAGTTTTGAAGTGAACCAGAAGTCATTGTCAAGGAGAAAAGGTAAAGGTTCCAGAGTTAAGCATGCAGGCGACAAGGGCTTATTTCAAATCATTTATGTTATTATCAGTTCTCCATTAATTCACGTTCTGTTTCATATTTTCAAAAGAGCAAGTGCACGTGGCTGCCCTATTAGAAAGCACTTTGCAGCAGCGCCTTACCCTAGAGTAGAGACCGGTATAAGAAAGCAAGGTCTTATTGCTTCATTTCTTCCTACTTATGAAGGTGGATTATGCCCACTCCTATAAAGAGCAATTCTGAACAGAACGGGAACCTGTGTTCGGATCTCTTCCAAAACAGAGTCCCTTGTTTGGCGCGCGCTGAGGCTTTTCTTTCTTAATAGAGAGCAGGATATATCAGCATTTCTACTAGTTGATTTGGAAATAGTGAAGTATCCAACTTATAATTGCATAAATTCAGAACATATCTTCCCAGGCTTGAATGATTTACTTATTTATGAAGAAACCATTGGAAACGACGCTGACCTGGTGGACAGATTCAAGCAATTCCGACCTGACCAGGCCTGAAACGTTCAGTGAGGGTTGGTTGGTAGAAGTGACAGTAATAGAGGACATTTAAATAACCAAGCATCAGGACTTATTCATGAAGCTGATGCGTTAAAACTTGAAAGACAGCGAATCCAATTGGCTCGTACACTCTACCAGGATGCCAGTATATATCCCTTGGACGTTCCATTCAGTGCAGTTGAAGCACATACTGAAATGAATCTATTGAATGAACATGTAATGAGTGTATTATCAAGGAAAACAGTCCTACTCATGACCTACCAAGTTGATTTTCTTCCTGTTTTGGTTCTGTTTTGTTAATGTCGGATGGGGAAATCCTACATGCGGCACCTTATCATCAGTTGTTGACGTCAAGCCAAGAATTTCAAGACTTTGTGACTGCACACTAACAGACTGCTGATTCTGAAAGGCTTACAGAGGTTGCTCTACCTCGTAGATGTGAAAACCTCTACAGGAGAGATCAAAAGAACTCATATTCAGAAAGAGTTTAATGCGTCTGGATGTGATCAATCAATCAAGCAAGAAGAGAGAGAAATAGGAAATCCAGACTTTAAGCCCTACATGCTGCATCTAAGTCGAAATAAGCAATTCTGGCTCTTCCCCACAGAGAGGGATGAAGATCACGGGAGTCCATAAGATGATGATGATGGTTCTGAGTATGAAGGTGATGACACGGATGGTTCAGATGCTGGAAGCAATCTTTACAAGGATGAAGATGACAGTTCAGGAACTTATTGGGAAGTCAGACTGAATAGATTGGACTTGCTATCATGTTGAACTCATGAAGTTTTATATGGAGATTCAGCTACAGTTCTATGTCCAGCAAAGGCCATTGTTCAAATTAAACCTTTTGGAGTGGAAGTCCATTGCATTGCCATAGATTACGAGAATATGATAAGCATAACAGGCTTAAGGCCTGGAAACACTGCCATAGATTCAAGATGGAATAGGCCAAATTGTCATTCAACCACTAACTACTCAAGAAAATCCTAACAGCTCCAAATGACATCAGTAATGAGCAGATCATCCAACCTTGCGCCCTCCATGTGGTGGACCTAGTTCATAGAACAGAGCAGAGAGAAGAAGCTTTCAGGAAGAATAAGAGGATAGTGGAGCTTGGTGTCTTCTTGGCAGCCACTCTCGAAAGTCCAGAAATGCAGGATCCATCCGAAGGTCTCTAGCTTACTGCTCATTTGCCTTCACACACGCGACTAAGTTGATGAATCCTTTTGACTGAGGGTTAATTTCTGATTATGGGCAATTTGATATACCTGAAAGATGGGGATTTACCCGAGGAACTGGACATCTGAAAATCAATTAAGACGCGAGTATGAAGTTGAAGAAAATTGTTTGTGAGCAAGTTGACAATAGAAACAGAATTCAGATATTAGTATAAGGGAATTTAATTCTACACATTCTCAAACCAGATGTGGACCCAGAATTCATAAAAGGTTATCACATGTTAGAGTGAAGCCATCTGTCAGAAATACTTACAGTCTATGAATCTTCGCATGAGATTCTAGAATTTAAATTCAGAAATACGAGGAAGGAAGATCTTAAAAGAGGAAACAGTGGCTGGTACAAGGATGTCTCATTAAGAATTGTTGAAAGCCATATTCCAGAAATGAGTAGGCAGGTTGGCTTGAGACAGTCTGTAAAAGGCAAGCATCCTTCTTCTGACCATAGAAGACCAAAAAGCTCCAGCTTCAACTCTCCTATGTTAAAATCAGTTTGCGAAATGGTGGTCACCTTGGCAGCATCGACCATGCTAAAAATCCTTCAATGCTCCTGCCCCTTTTATTCCGACCCTGAACTAAGGAAAATGATGCAAAACCCAGAATTTCATTGCTTGCTAACTCCACCAATGAAGACAGGAACGTTAACTACGATGAACAATGAGAAGCTTAAATGTTTGGGAAAATGGCCCTGAGAAATCAGATATGGAGATTCCGGAAGTGAAGAGAATTCATAAGGATGCAGCAGGCTGAAAATATTAAAGAGGCAGACAATGTGTCAATCTTTTTTTTTCGAAAAGGCAATGGAATTTTGCTTCAGCAAAAGAAATTCAAGAGCTGGGATATCAGACTACAGTCAAATTAAATATTGTGAAACCAGATTGGTCCATGGCAACAATGAGGGTATGTATTCCAATGGAGCTGTTGAATCAAGCCTTGATGGTGAGTAAATAATGCTGAATGCAGGAAATATAACAGTGCAGAAAAGTAAGAATTTTGAGCTTTATGTTTGGTGTTTGACCAATGTTGGGGAGAATCCATTTGAGCTTACGGACCAAGTTACCTTATACATGGAAATGCTTCTGACCATTGAATATCCTGACAACAAATTGGGTCCTTCTATCCCGAATTCTGAGACTCCATTCCATCATGGCTATCTTGCTATACACACCTCCTCCTCTATTTGCTTCTTTGAATGGGAATTTATTGTTTTAAATTGAATTTTTGAATCATTTTTCAACTCAACATTCTCAGCATTGAAAAATCCATCTTTAATAATCCTTTGCTGCCTTTTTTTCCTCTCGGCATGCACTTTCACTATTTTCTTTGACTTTCAACCATTTTCTTGATCTTCTTGATTTTTTCACAAGCATGAACAAACTTCATGATTTCAAACAATGGAATTCATTGAATCAACTCATGCGAAAGTAATATGGACTTTGGTGGGGGGTCCGACATTCTTGATATCTTCACTAATATTGATTTTAAAGATGATTGTTTGGTATTTAATTGATCTTGATTCCTCTTGGAGATATGCTTGAATTTGTTTTATATTTGTTATTGGGTTAACCTTGATTCCCATAGAGGAGTATTGGCTTGCTATCCAGGTACGCTCTCTTCTCATCTATTTCCTAGAACTCTATGGACTTGTATGCCATTGATGACCATATCCATATTTGACGTATGCCTGATTTGCTTGAATAAAACAAATGTTGTGTGCTATATTTCTACACTAACTTTTATGTTTTATGATAGCGCTTGAAGAGCGGTTCAGGTACGCACCCTAACTCTCCCTTATTGCAATTTGATTGTGTTTGGCATGCCACTCTCTAAAATCACCTATCCTATTTAGGTATCTATAATTAACTGATTAATTGCCACACTTCCCTTAATTTTGTCAGTAGAGACCTTTTTAGGGCTTAGAGGGGTGCTACCTCCTAGAGGTACCTTCCCAATAAGTAACCTGATCCCCGGACCAAGACTCGGGTTTTTCAAAGACATGCCTTTTTTCCAAAAATTATGGAGTCACATTTTAGGGTTTTTCTTTCTTGTTTTATTTTCCCTTTAAAATAAAAATAAAATAAGTGGCGACTCCAACTTTTCCAAAAATTATTTTTCACAAACAAAAAAGCGAGTCTCGCCGATCGAGTGGGGACGCACGTGAAAAATGCGGGTCCACAGGGAGATTTTGTTGGAGAACAAAAATCCATCAATTCTCAACTCAGTCAAAGAATTGACAATGTAGAGAATACTTTGAATAAAAGGATGGATGAGATGCAAAATGATTTATCTCAGAAGATAGATAATCTCCAATACTCAATCTCAAGGCTCACTAATTTGAACACAGTGCAAGAGAAGGGTAGATTTCCTTCTCAACCTCACCAAAACCCTAAGGGTATCCACGAAGTGGAAACTCATGAGGGAGAATCTTCACAGGTGAGAGATGTTAAAGCCTTGATCACTCTAAGGAGTGGTAAAAAGGTTGAGTTACCAACACCCAAGCCATATGTTGAAGAGAAGGAAGAAGAAGAGACAAAGAAGAGGGAGGAAATGAAAGAAAAGAAGAAAGATAACAGTGAAGGGAAGAAGGACCGTGATTCAACAGTAAATGCAAATCCGGAGAAAGAGCTTATAAGGAAGAATTGATGAAGAAACGCACATCTCCTCCTTTTTCTCAAGCTTTGCATGGGAAAAAGGGGATAAAAAATGCATCAGAAATCCTTGAAGTATTGAGCCAAGTGAAGGTCAACATTCCATTGCTGGACATGATTAAGCAAGTTCCATCATATGCAAAGTTCCTAAAGGACCTCTGTACTATCAAAAGAGGGTTGAATGTGAATAAGAAAGCCTTCTTGACTGAGCAAGTAAGTGCCGTCATACAATGCAAATCTCCTTTGAAGTACAAAGATCCGGGATGCCCTACCATTTCAGTTATGATTGGAGGAAAGATAGTGGAAAAAACTTTGTTAGATTTGGGAGCAAGTGTGAATTTGCTACCATACTCTGTTTATAAGCAATTGGGACTTGGTGAATTAAAGCCAACATCAATCACTCTATCTTTAGCTGATAGGTCAGTGAAAATTCCAAGGGGGATAATTGAGGATGTTTTAGTTCAAGTTGATAATTTCTACTATCAAGTAGATTTTGTTGTTCTTGATACTGATCCTTTAGTTAAGGAAGCTAATTATTTTCCTATCATCCTTGGAAGGCCATTTCTTGCTACTTCAAATGCAATCATAAATTGTAGGAATGGACTTATGGAGCTTACTTTTGGCAACATGACACTTGAGCTTAATATCTTTCATACGTCTAAGAAGCAAATTACTCCGGAAGAAGAAGAAGGTCCAGAAGAGGTATGCATTATTGACACTCTAATGGAGGAGCATTGTAATCAGAATATGCAAGACGAGTTGAATGAAAGTCTTGAGGATCTTGAAGAAGGGTTGTCTGAACCCGCTGATATGCTTGCTACTCTACAAGGCTAGAGGAGGAAAGAAGAGATCCTACCTTTATTCAATAAGGAGGAGGGACAAGATGATGTTACAGAAGAATTCCCGAAGCTCAATTTGAAACCTCTGCCCATGGAGCTAAAATATACATACCTGGAAGAAAATAACCAATGTCCTGTTGTTATATCTTCATCTCTTACCGGTCATCAGGAGATTTCTCTACTTGAAGTTCTTAAGAGGTGCAAGAAAGCAATAGGATGGCAAATATCTGACTTGAAAGGAATCAGTCCTTTGGTTTGTACACATCACATATATATGGAGGAAGAAGCTAAACCAATTCGTCAACCTCAAAGAAGATTGAATCCTCATTTACAAGAAGTGGTGCGAACTGAGGTACTGAAGCTACTCCAAGCAGGTATTATTTATCCCATATCTGACAGGCCTTGGGTGAGTCCTACTCAAGTGGTACCAAAGAAGTCAGGGATTACTGTGGTTCAGAATGAAAAAGGCGAAGAAATTGCTACACGCCTCACTTCAGGCTAGAGGGTGTGTATTGACTACAAGAAATTGAATGCTGTGACAAGGAAAGATCATTTTCCACTCCCATTTATTGATCAAGTGCTGGAGAGAGTCTCTGGCCATCCTTTCTATTGTTTCTTGGACGGGTACTCAAGGTATTTCCAAATTGAAATTGATGTTGAAGATCAGGAGAAGACCACTTTCACATGTCCGTTTGGAACATACGCATACAGAAGAATGTCGTTTGGTTTATGCAATGCACCTGCAACATTCCAAAGATGTATGCTTAGTATCTTCAGTGATATGGTGGAGCAAATTTTGGAGGTTTTCATGGATGATATCACCGTATATGGAGGTACATTTGAAGAATGCTTAGTAAATTTGGAAGCGGTTCTTAAAAGATGCATTGAAAAAGACTTGGTGCTCAACTAGGAGAAATGCCATTTTATGGTACGTCAAGGAATTGTTCTTGGCCATATCATCTCCGAGAAAGGCATTGAAGTTGATAAAGCAAAGGTGGAACTTATTGCCAAATTGCCATCCCCAACCACTGTAAAAGGAGTAAGGCAATTCCTTGGCCATGCAGGGTTCTACAGGAGGTTTAGACAAGATTTCTCTAAGCTGTCAAGGCCTCTTTGTGAACTTTTAGCCAAGGATGCTAAGTTTGTCTAGGATGAAAGATGTCAAAAGAGTTTTGATCAATTGAAGCAATTTTTGACAACCGCTCCAATAGTAAGGGCTCCTAACTGGCAATTACCCTTTGAAGTAATGTGTGATGCCAATAACTTTGCTATAGGAGTTGTACTTGGCCAAAGAGAAGATGGGAAGCCCTATGTGATCTACTATGCAAGCAAAACATTGAATGAGGCTCAAAGAAACTACACAACTACAGAGAAAGAATTGTTAGCTGTGGTATTTGCTTTAGACAAGTTTCATGCTTATTTGGTAGGGTCTTTCATCATTGTTT
Organism: Vitis cinerea var. helleri x Vitis riparia; assembly: GCA_946000715.1. Lineage (NCBI taxonomy): Eukaryota > Viridiplantae > Streptophyta > Magnoliopsida > Vitales > Vitaceae > Vitis > Vitis cinerea var. helleri x Vitis riparia. Next base: position 11,724,494 of record OX253994.1, read on the forward strand.
TCACTGATCATTCAGTCTTGAAGTATTTATTGACGAAGCAAGATGCAAAATCAAGGTTGATCAGATGGATTTTTTTGTTGTAAGAGTTTGATCTCCAAATTAGAGACAAGAAAGGGGTGGAGAACGTGGTAGCTGACCACCTTTCAAGGTTGGCTATAGCACATAATTCCCATGTATTACCTATTAATGATGATTTCCCTGAGGAATCCCTTATGTTGCTAGAGAAAGCTCCTTGGTATGCTCATATTGCTAACTCTTTGGTTACTGGTAAAGTTCCAAGTGAGTGGAAAGCGCAAGACAGGAAGCACTTCTTTGCAAAGATTCATGCTTATTATTGGGAAGAGCCATTTCTTTTCAAGTATTGTGCAAATCAAATCATAAGGAAGTGTGTCCCTGAAGAAGAGCAACAAGGGATCCCCAGCCACTACCATGAGAATGCCTGTGGAGGCCACTTTGCCTCTCAGAAAACAGCCATGAAGGTTTTGCAATCAGGGTTTACTTGGCCATCGCTTTTCAAAGATTCCCACATCATGTGTAGAAGTTGTGATAGATGCCAAAGACTCGGGAAGCTTACAAAAAGAAACCAAATGCCCATGAACCCCATCCTTATAGTTGATCTTTTTGATGTTTGGGGTATTGACTTCATGAGACCTTTCCCAATGTCTTTCGGTAATTCCTATATATTGGTGGGGGTGGACTATGTTTCCAAATGGGTGGAGACAATCCCCTGTAAACATAATGATCACAGGGTGGTTCTCAAATTTCTCAAGGAGAACATCTTCTCAAGATTTGGGGTGCCCATGGCCATAATCAGTGATGGAGGTACTCATTTTTGCAACAAACCTTTTGAAGCCTTATTAGCCAAGTATGGAGTGAAGCATAAGGTAGCTACACCTTATCATCCTCAAACTTCCGGGCAGGTGGAGCTAGCAAATAGGGAAATAAAAAACATATTGATGAAAGTGGTGATTACAAGCAGAAAAGATTGGTCTATTAAGCTGCATGATTCATTGTGGGCATATAGAACAGCTTATAAGACTACTCTTGGCATGTCTCCCTATCGTCTCGTCTATGGCAAAGCATGCCACCTCCCTGTGGAAGTTGAATATAAGGCTTAGTGGGCAATCAAGAGGTTGAACATGGACTTGATCAGAGCTGGAGCAAAGAGGTGCTTAGACTTTAATGAGATGGAGGAATTAAGAAATGATGCTTACATCAATTCCAAAGTTGCAAAACAGAGGATGAAGAAGTGGCATGATCAACTAATCTCCAACAAAGAATTGCGGAACAGACAAAGAGTCCTGCTATATGACTCAAGGCTCCACATCTTTCCAGGGAAGCTCAAGTCAAGGTGGATAGGTCATTTCATTATTCACCAAGTACATCTCAATGGAGTGGTGGAATTTCTAAATTCCAATGGCATAGACACCTTCAGAGTCAATGGTCCTTGCCTCAAGCCATTCATTGAAACGTTCAAGCCAGAAAAGGAGGAAATCAACCTCCTTGAGCCACAAAAATCCTAATCAGAGAAGGATTAGATGCACCTGGTTTCACCAAAGTCCATAATTTTGTTAAATATGTTAATTTTTAAGTTTTGTAAATTATTTGATTATAATTTTGATCTTAAATTATGTTAATTGTAACTAACTTTTCGAATGATTAAACTCAGGAGGAATTGCAAGAAAATTGAAAGAAGCTGCTCCCAGCTCGTCAGAGCCATCACAGGCCCCTCCTTTTGTTAATCAGCCTTTGCCTCATCCAGAGCCTCCTATAGGAGAGACAGCTGAGCCATTATTTCCACAGCATCAATTCATGTCTCTAAGGAGGTACCATTTCCTCCCTATTTTTCAATCGCTTTTGTCACATTGAGGACAATGTTCAGCTTGGTTGGGGGGAGAGTTGACGAAGGAAGTTTTTGTTGTAAATGCTAAGTTATTTTGGTAATTTAGTTGCTTTTTGCTTAATTTTAAATTTTTTTAAAGTTTTTATTCTACTCTCCATGGTTATTAAGGAAAAATTTTCAAAATGAAATGAGAGAAATTGAATTTTTGTCTTTTTACTTGACTTAGATTTTGTATTATGCTTACTAAAGTTGATGAATTGTTGAAACTTCTATTGAATTCAACCTTAGTTCTTCCACTTTAAGCTATTCACACACTGTGCACAATAGGTTCCGATTATAAGATGAAGAACTATTTCCCTCTTGACTTAGGAAATTTTAGACTTGGTACCTTTGACCTCATTTAATAGTGTTGGGACACCTTGTAAAAGGCCAATGAGCCTTTGAAAAAAAAAAAGAATAAAGAAAGAAAGAAAAAATGTCTGCTTGCCTTGAAACCCGAGCAAGGTCTGAGGGGTATATGGTGAAAATCTTTAAAACCTGGTGCCCTAAACCTTCATTGGTTGGGAGTCACCGACCTCAATGCTCGTTACAAGGGTGAATAGGTGGAGTTTAACATACTGTAGGTGCTTGGGTATTAAAAATTCATTCTAAGAAGTCCGGGGTAAAATCCGAGGAGTTAGTGGTTGAAAGATCCTTAAAGCTTGATGCCCTAAACCTTAATTGGTTGGGAGTCATCGATGGACCCCCGTTACATGGACAATTTTATTATTTAAGCCTTGTACTCCTACAATGAAAAAAAATTTATGAAACAAGAGGTGCGTTCTTAGCCTATTGGAGGTTGATCAGTTTGCTAAGCTTTGAAAAAGAACTAGGTTTGGGGGAGAGATTAGTTCAACATACTATATTCGGAAACTAATAAATAACACTTAGATTTTTGTGGAAGAGTAAGGTTTGACCCTTTGGGAGTGGAAACTCTTTTAAAGCTTAAATTTGCATAATGCCTTCTCTTTATGAATTGTGATTAGACAAGTTATTTGATAACTCTTGTTGAAGTTTGAGTTTTATTTCTTTAAATATTCCATGTGAGAGTTAGATCATCATGCCACTTGAAAATTGTTTTTTTTTATCAGCATGATGTTGTAAATTATAGTACTGTTTATTTTTCTTTTTCTCTCCTTCATTGCTAAGGGACTAGCAATATGTCGGTTTGGGGGAGTGATTACTACTCAAAAAGTGTTATTTCATAGCTTGTAATAAACTCTTTTAAACATTTTTGAGTAGTAGTTATCACCTTTTAACCCAATTAACATATTAAGGACCCTTGCAATCAATTCTAATCAAATTGTGTTAAGTTTTGGTGTTTTGATAGCTTTTTTATCACCAAAGCAAGCTGAGATTGAGGAGAGTTCTTTGGAATCCTTAGCAAAGATGTCCGGACAGGATGGTAGCGGAACGTGGGCTGTAGTAAGGCTCGCTCACTCACTTTAGTCAATGTTTTCCATCCGAACAATATATCCAGATAGTATATGCTATCGTCCGGATGGAGCTGCGTCGGATATCATTGCGCCGTTTTTTCCTCTTAGGGAGTCCGGATAGCATTGCGTCGCATGTCCTCTTGGGAAATCCTGATGGAGTCGATCCGGATAGCCTTGCGCACTCTGTGTCATCCGGGAGAGGGGTCCCTACACCTTGCACACGCAGACGGTCCCCCTTGCGCAGCATAGCTGAGTCCACCCAGGGAAAGAATTCTGTACGCCGACATTTCACATCGGATATCTCACAGCCGGATGGAAGAGGAGGACGTTTCAACTTCTCCAGTCAGACATATCCGGATCCTCTAGTAGCGCCTACCCAGTCAGACATGCACAGCTGAAGTGTTCTCCTGAAGCTTCCTGATATTTTCGACCGACATTTTGAGATATTTTGGGGTATTTTGCTTTAGATATTTGTTGTCTAAATCTCCAAAGTCTCCTTGTAATCCACCTATCATAGGATTCCTTAGTCTTTAAGCAAGGAAAAGGGTGAATAACCTCATATAGATAGTTTGTAATTTTTCTTTACAGATATATGGAATCTATTATGTAATCAGTAGAAGAAAGAAATATATTTTAGAGAGCACTTGCTCTGTTTTTCTTGGATATAATTATTTTCTTGTTAGTTTTCTTTCTAGCCAAACAAGCTCTGAGGAAGTTTCCTCAGAGAATGAGTGGCTAGACTTTTAGTTTCTTGGAGTTAAGGTTGCCGGGAAAGGTTCCAAGTGCAAGAATTTATAACTTTGTGGTTTCAGTCTTTAATGAAGAGAAAGTGTGATCCTTTAATGATTTCTATGTTTTTAGTTAACTTAAAACACCTTCAAGTCACTTGAGCCAACACTTGGTAAGGCACGTGATCTCCGTCCATGGAGATGCACTTGTTTATCTCTTGCGAGCTTTTAGGAAGTGACTTGGAGGAAGGATTTTCTAGAATTGCCAACACTTGGTAAGCTTTTGGACTCCAAGGAGACATCCATTAGTTATCTCTTGCGAGCTTTTGACGGGTAATCCAAGGTTAAAGATCACCTTGAATGGCAAATACTAGGTGAGAGGCACGAGCCATTGCAAGTTGCATCAGTGAGAGAGAATTAGTGTTTGAACCCATTAAAGGGAAGCATCTGTACCGCACCGGTTAGAGAATTAACTATATGTTAATTCTCTAATGCGAGGAAACGAACCAAATGATTGGAGCTCTGTTTTTGCAAAAGGAACCTCCCCTGTGAACCCAAACCTCCAAGGAATGTTTTTCTTCATAAGTAATTTCCATTACTTTCTTTTTGGTTAGTTTAAGACCAAACCCTTTTCACTAAAACATCTTTATGTTTTCTTTTAAAGTTAACCTTGAAATGAAAAAACACCAATTTATTTTGAATTGGTATCAGTTGTGAATTGAAAACCCTTCCCAGTGAACGATCCTAGAGCCACTATGCTATATTAGCTAAGCTATCCTAATGCATGGTGATATAGGTTATAAATTTTGTTGATTACTCTCTCAATCAAAGAGCACCAGCTGGATATGAGTCAGTTGAGACACCAATTGGGAACGAATCAAATCACTAGTATTGGGTAATAACCAACTATATCATTCCCTAAACTAACTCACAAGGATAGTAAAAAAAAAAAAAATTGATAAATTGTTACCCAACCAATAATTAATCTCATTGTTATAATAATTACCCATTGTCCCCATAGGTTTCCTAGCCCTTAGGTTTTCATGCTTCAAACCCCATGTTGGCTTCTTAGCCTCTCATGGAGGTGATGTCACATTCACAATCCATATAGGGTAAAAATTCATAATTTGAATAAAAAAAAAACTAAAAACAATATATTTAATAAAGAACAAAAGAAAACAAACCAAAGTTCTCGTCTTCTTCCACCTCTAATGTCAAACTCTCCGAAAAAATATCCAAGATATCTAAACCCTAGAACAAAGAGAGTTTATATAATATCATCAATTACCTAACATGTGGTACACTCTCATTGGCCACTTATTACAAAATAATTGCCTAAAAATGATTAAAAAAATAATAAAATGGTGATTTCTAGTTGTGTGGAGTCCACTTAGGGCAAATGGAGTGTCCTATATACAATTTTCAAGGTCGAGGAGGCAAAACATCAAAGTGGCAGTAGGTGAATTCAAAATTGGGGTCATTTCAAATTGGATTGCAAATTTATAAGTTGAATTTCGAAATGGTCCTTCAACTTTGCATAGTTATCTTCAAATGGCCATAACTTCTTCATTTCAACTTTGATTTGCACACCATTTAAAGTATTGGACTTCTAACTTCCCAAGCTTCTAAAAAATATATAGCATATCTAAAATGGACTCCAATAAGTGCTCCAAATTTATCCTCAAAGTCATAGTATATGTTGCCACCAGATTTTGAGTTCTAAATTTCCATGTAATTGAATCTTGCTTCATGCCTCATTTCTCATGTTTTCTTGCCTTCTTTCTTACTCCATAATGGTCATTTCTCATGTTCCAAACTCATGATATCCTCATCTTGTCTTTTCTCATGGTCCATGAGTCTTGACACGCTTATTTCCTCATTTAACCCTTTCTTGATCTTTAAAAATCTAAAGTAATTAAACTTGCACCCTTTTCTTCCCTTAAACCTGAGTTAAATCTCCAAAATACAAGTTAAACTCGTGGATAGGGCCTTAAAATTGATTTAGATCAAGTTGGGTGATTTGAGTGTCCTTTGGTGCACAAATTATATCGAATATGTGCCATTGAGCACATATTTTGGCTCCAATCATCTCACTTCCTTGGTGCTTTCAAAAGAGCATCATGATTTAGTTTAATGTGAACAAACATAGGCGCTTGTTTACTATGGTGCTTTTAAAATAGTCATTGAACAACATGGGTTTGGAAACATTAGCGCTTATTTTTAAGCATCATTGTTACATGTGTTTTTAAGCATCCTTGAGCTTCTGAAAAGTGTCATATGCTTACATGATATATATATATATATATATATATATATATATATATGTTAAAATCCACAAAAAAAAAAAAAAAAAAAAATCAAAGAAAAAAAAAATCTAGGATTTCTCCTTATGAATTCTCTTGAAAAAAAGATACAACACTATGGGATTTAAATAAACCTAATAAAAAAATAAAATAACTCTAAATACAATAATTATAATATAGTAACTAAATAAGAAAGAAAAATAGTAACTAAATAAAACTAAATATCAACTAAATAAAGCTACTAGATATTACTAAATAAAAAAACTCTAACATCTCTCTCTGCGCCCCCTTCCCCCCCCCCCCCCCCCCCCAAACTCATGATGCGGCTACATGAAGCATTGAGAGTTTGCCAACTAAAAACCGAAAACAAGGAAACATGTGTGACTTGGTAAACAAATTTTCAATCTATGGAGAAGAAAGGGACAAAGGACAAAGTAAGAGTGTTATGATGAAGGTGATGATGAGTGAGGTGACAATCAATCTCAATATGCTTAGTCCTTTCATGAAAAATGAAGTTGTGAGCAATCTGAATATCATTCTTGTTGTCACAATACATCAGAGTACGACAAAAAAAAAAAAAAAGAAACACCCATATCAACAAGTGACCAACATAACCAAACTATCTTACTAGTGGTAGACGCCATAACATGATACTTAGCTTCTATGCAAGATCAAAAATCAATAGTTTGTTTCTTGTTTTTTTCTAAGAAATAAGAGAATCTCCTAAAAATAAACAAAATCCAGTGGTAAACTTGCGATCTTTAGGATCATTGGTCCAATCAACATCATAATAGGCACCTAACTCTAAAGAAAAAGTGAATGAAAAAAAAAAGACTTTGAAATATAGTGTCTTAGAGATATCGTAGAATACAAAGAACAACAACCCAATGAACTGTAGTAGGAGAAGCAACAAATTAACTAATAATGTGAACAACATAACTAATATTTGACCATGCAATAGTGAGATTGATCAAGTTACCAATAATAGTATGATATAAAGTAGGGTCTTGTAAGGGGTTACCATCAAAAGAAGAATATCAAACATTCACCTCAAGAGGAATATCAATAGTCTTACTATTAGTAAGGCAAGCTTGATTGAGAATATCAACTATGTACTTAGACCATGAAAGAAGATAACCTTTCGAAGAAAAGGCTACCTCAGTACCCAAAAAGTACCATAGAGCACTTAAATCCTTCATTTCAAATTGGAAAGCCAAATCAAATTTCAACACTACAATCCTATCAACATTATCACCTGTAATAATCATATCATTAACATATAGAGAGAAGAATACGACTAGTAGAGGTGCACTTTAGAAAAAGTATAGGATTGTGATGACTAGGGTTAAAGCTAAGAGAAGTAAGCACATCAAAGAACTTCACAAACCAAGCATGAGGTACTTGTTTGAGACCATATAAAGTTTTCTTGAGCCTGAAAACTTCTCCAAGGTTATGAGAAACACTAGGAGAGGGGACCATGTAAAACAAGTAATTCACAAAACGCATTGGAAGTATATTTCTCACCCAAATCACATCTAAAGCACTTGATAACAATAGAATGTTAAGTTTTGACATAAGATTGAAATGCTTTATAAATATTCAAAAAATCAAAATGATGTTTCATAAGATAAACCCATCAATAACGAGTATAATCATCAAAAAATGAAACATAATATTGAGACCCTTCTTTTGAAGGTACCCACACATTAGAAAGAACTAAATCAAATGGGGCAAGAGAAGAGAAAACACTTTTATTAAAAAGTAAGGCAGAAAATTTTGCTAATTTACAACCACTACAATCAGAAATATCTTGTATTTGTAAATTTCCTAATGCTCTTATGGAAACTAAATACTTTAAATGAGAAACCGAAACATGGCCTAAATGAGAATGTCATAAATAAAAACTAGACAAAGAAGAACTTAAAGAAAAAACAAACAAACAAATCAAGACTAGGAACTGCAACTATTGGGACTTTTAGCTTATCTAGAATACAAATCAAGACTTGGATGTATTAGGAGTTGCACGAAAGATCCATATCATGGGTTCCTTGGAAGTAAATTATTTGTTCACAGTCAATTCGTATAATTAGGCAATCCATTTGAAGTTGTAGTGTACAATCTCCTAATTGGAGGGATGATTAATCTTGGTTGTCGGGATGGGATTTCAATGGTGAGTGCACTAGTGTGCATGATTACCCATTGAACAAGACCTACAGTAAGACATGACATAAGGCTATTAGGTAGTTATGACTTCACCAAGTTGTTATATTGTATAGTCTCTTAACCTTGAAAAAGTATTATGCTTATGAAGAAGATAGCAGTAGCTTTGATGTATGGGTGAGATCGTAAGTTGATCATATATTTTTTATGGATTGGGTCACTGTTGATAGAAATTGATAGCAATAGGTGTTCTCCATGGAGACACCATAATATCTCATTGACTTTGAGATAGTATGTTCCCTTAGATGATTGATTCGTGCCCAGCTGGTGTATGTCTTGTTGATTGGTGTTCAATCAACTAGTGTTCCTTGATTTCGGTCCTCAGATGGGAGTAATCAACAAAATTTATAAACCTATTTCACCATGTACTAGGATAGCCTCAGCTAGCATAGCATAGTGGCTCTAGGATCGTTCACTGGGATGGGTTTTCAAATTACAACTGATATTAATTCAAAACTGAATTGGTGTTTTTTTATTTCAAGGTTAGCTTTAAGAGAAAACATAAAGATGTTTGAAAAGGTTGGTTTTTAAGTGAAACCAATAATAAAGTAATGGAAATTACTTACAAAGAAAAGTGTTTCTTGGATTTTTTGGATCATTGGGCTCAGGTTCCTATTACAAAAAGAGAGTTTTGGTCACATGAATCTTTTCCTCGCATTGAGGATTTAACATATAGTTATTTCTTGAACCAGTGTGGTACAAATGCTTCCCTTTGATGGATTCAAACACTAATTCCCTGTCACTGAATCATCTTGCAATGGTTCATACCTCTCACCTAGTATTGGCCATTCAGGGTGATTCTTAACCTTAGATTACCCGTCAAAAGCTCGTAAGAGATAACTAATGGATGTCTCCTTGGAGTCCAAAAGCTTACCAAGTATTGGCTATTTTAGAAAATCCTACCTTTAAACCACCTCCCAAAGGCTCGCAAGAGATAAACTAGTGTATCTCAATGGATGGAGACCACTTGCCTTACCAAGTGTTGGCCTAGGTGATTTTAAGGCGTTTTGAGTTAAATAAAAACATAGAAACCATTAACGGGTCACACTTTCTCTTCATTAAAAGCTGAAACAACAAAACTTCCAATTTTTGCATTCGGGACCTTACCCAGCTTCCGTCACTCCAAGAAGCAAAACGCCTAGCCACTCATCCTCTAAGGAAACATCCTTAGAGTTTGTTTGGCTAGTGAGAAAAATACAATCAAAATAAGTAGGTAAAGTAGAGTAAAGCTCTGTGTATTACTTTCTTCCAAACTATACAAAAGGTTGGTCTCTGAAAGCAAACTCCCGAGATATCTTTTAAGAAAAATTACAATTGATATATATATATAGGTTATTCACCCTTCTTTCTTACTTTCTAACTAAGAAATCCTATGATTGGTGGATTACAAGAAGAAAATAGGGATTTAAACAACAAATATCTAAAGAAAAAATCTAAAAGAGTCGGTCGCAAATATCTGGGAGCACATAGATGGATTTCGCAAGTTGAATTTTGTGATTTCGCAGCTTGCGAAATTGTCTTTCAGCTTGGTGCGGTTGTCTTGCAATGGCCATAACTTCTTCATTTCATCTCTAATTTGCACACTGTTTGAAGCGTTGGACTCCTGACTTCCCAAGCTTCAAAAAGACATATATTATGCATAAAATAGACTCTAGGAAGTGATATAAATGTGCCCTACATCTGCTATACTCTTAGATTTCTTCATGTTAGATTCTTTTCTCTAATTTTCCTCCTTGCATTCTTGATTTGCTTTTGGAAAAGGATTACAAAGATCTAAAGCTTGGAATATTCATGTAAATGAGCTTCCATTTGCTTTGCCATGGATTATACAGAACTCTCCCTCATCTTAGATTGCTTTGATGATCAAACAGCTATCAAAAACACCAAAACTTAACACATTCTGATTAGAAATGATTGTAAGGGTCCTTAACATGCCAATTGAGTTAAAATGTAATAACTACTACTCAAAATTGTTTAAAAGAGTTAATTGCAAGCTGTAAAATAGCACTTTTTGAGTAGTAATCAATGATCCTAAGGATAGGTGATCATGAAATCTATAGGCTCGTAGTAATTTCTTGGTGAAATTGGACATATGCTCTTAGTAAGCTAAAGTATGTCATTTGATAATATAATAAGAGGATCTATAACTAAGAATGGTAAAGGTAGTCTTGAAAGACTGATAAGTTTTAACTTATTAGACTATGAATGACTAATTTATGGGAAAACTGTATACAGTGGATAGCAGGTCATGAACCCGAGCACTTGGTGTCTCATTCTAATATACATAGGGTACTATAAAGTTTAGTTGACTTCCTATAGTGGGATGTTGAGTCAACTTCAAAACTGGATTATGAGGGAGCCAATACTCTTATGGGTCCTAATGGTTTCTACTCTAAGTTCATATACCATGATGACATAATTTATGAAGGTTGGATGAGTTTTTAGTTCACTTGTTTGCATAAGGGCATTTTGGTAACTACGCAAAGGTTGCACGGAGGTAAGTGAATGATATATCCGGATTGAGCTAATTGATTAATTGAAGACCTATTGGATTAATTAATCAATTAACAAACTTTTTTGGGCTAGATTAAGTGATTTAAGCCTATAGGAGGCTCAAGTCAGTTAAGCCTAGTAGGAAGCCTATAAATACCCCCTTAGAGATTAGGGCTTTAGTTTTGTTGCCTCCCTGATCAATCCATAGAAAGAAAATCCTAGCCTATAACCTTAAGACCTCTACTATAGTGTCTAAACTCAAGGATGAGTCATCGAGTGGAATGCTATTGTGTTTATGAGATCTATTGTGACTTTGAAGTATTCTACATTGATTAGAATCAATTCAAGAACACCTGGATCATAGGTATGTGTCTTTTTTCTTGTAGATCTATGTTTCCTATGGTATTTTAGTTATTTTTTAATACCAAGTTTTCTATTGCAATAGATTTAAAGAGCTTAGGATATATTTTCTTGCACCTTAATGATCTAGGGCATAGGAACAAAGCAACTGGGGTTTCCCAACAACTAGTATCAAAGCCCTATGTTAGGTTATTACTTGTTAGATCCATTTTAGGGTGTACTAACTTGTTTTTGTAGGGCATGTTTATTCATCACATGACCTAAAGGGATGAATGAATTTGAATTTATTCATATTTGTTCTTATTCTTATTCAATGTATATTAAAAATTGTGTCGTTGCACATATTAGGTTGTAAGCTTTGCATTTAAGAGCATAGGTTTTTGTGTTTCAATGTAAAAATCTAGTTTTGTTCTTAGATGATTGTAAGCTCTATTTCAAAAGAGAATATGATTTTTCTCTTTGTAAAAATTGGATTTTTATGCGTCTTTATTGACCTAAAAGCGTAGTTCAAAGATTCAAAGCATTTAATGATATCCATGGTGCAAAAGTTGTCCAACAAGGTGACTTTTTTAGTGGAACGACGACCAGAAAAGATGTAGAAACAAGTGTTAGGTGTATAGCATAGGGATGCAACGCTCGAGCGCTTAAATTATTATTATTATTATTATTATTGTTATTATTATTATTATTATTATTATTATTATTATTATTGTTATTATTATTGTTGTTGTTGTTGTTGTTGTTGTTGTTGTTGTTATTATAATTATTATTATTATTGTTATTATTATTATTATTGTTATTCTTTTTCTTCTTCTTCTTATTATTATTATTCTTATTCTTATTCTTATTCTTATTATTATTATTATTATTATTATTATTATTATTATTATTATTATTATTATTATCCATGGGAAATATGTATGTTATTATTAATTTCTTTATCTATTATTTTATGCATTGTTTGTTTATTGCATGTTTGACATGAAATAAAATATTTTGGATTTCTTATAGATAATAGATTTTCATGAGAGGGATTTTTTCCAAAGTTATATATTGAAATTGGTTGTTGCTAAATAAATTGTTGTTCCTTATGGAGCTGTCCTCTTGGTTTTGGATAGATGGTTCTCTAGGGTCTACCCCCCCCCCCCCCCCCCCCTCCCTGAGAAAAGGAGGTTATTATTATTATTAATCTTATTTTGTGTTGTAGGTATTTTTGGTAATGTTAGTTATTTGGATTCTATCCAAATTATTACCAATTATGCAACAAGATCCCTAAAGGCCATGGGAAAATATGTATGTTATTATTAATTTCTTTATCTATTATTTTATGCATTGTTTGTTTATTGCATGTTTCACATGAAATAAAATATTTTGGATTTCTTATAGATAATAGATTTTCATGAGAATATTTTTTCCAAAGTTATATATTGAGATTGGTTGTTGCTAAATAAATTGTTGTTCTTTATGGAGCTATCCTCTTGGTTTTGGATAGGTGGTTCTCTAGGGTCTACCCCCTTGAGAAAAGGAGGAAATCAGTTAGTTTGAATATGAATAGTTCAAGGAAAAGGAATAAGAGAATAATTATTTTAGCATAGGAGTCCTAGTTTAAAAAACAAATAACGGATTTGGAGATCTCATGATAGAGAGTTTGTTTTGAGAATGGTTACCAAAATATTTTGGATGTTTTAGTAATTTAATGGAAATAAAATATATTGCAAAACACTTTCCAAAATGGATTATTTAATTCCCTTGAGGAAACAAACATTTTTGGAAGTTTTTCATAGATAATATTTTTAGTTGTTAAGACATTACTAAAGGTTTGATTTTGGTAACTTCAATGGAGCAAATTATTATGAAAATTGGTTTCCATGTCTAAGAATATTTATTAAATTGGAAAAGTGTAGGAATAAGGAAAGAAAATTTAGGAGGAATTTTGAATATGAGAACTAAAGTTCCTCTATTTGGATAAGGTGTTCTCAAAGTTTCAAAATTTCATAAGTTGAAAGTTTCCTTATTACATTAGAGTTTCCAATTTGGAAAACAAATATCTTTTGAAAATTTTCATTAGAAATAATTTATCATTAAAGTTTATTACCAAAGAGGTTTTGCAGTTTGATGTAAATAAATTTCTTTAAAATTTTTTTGTTGATAAAAAATATTGATTAATTAGAATTGTGTGCAAAAAGAGAATTTTATGAAATTGAATTTTAAAATTTGAGAGTGGACATTTTATCAACTTTTGTTTTGGATAAAATATTCATAAAAATTTTTAAATTTTCATATGGACATTCTCCTATAACACTAGCTTTCCAATTAAGAAATAAATATTTTTAGAAATTCTCAAAAAGGATAATTTATTCATCAAGATAATTACTAAAGTTTTAAATTGCTCTTAATTAAATCAAAAGAGTTTGTGGGAGAGGGCCAAAGGCAAGCCCCTAGCCTCCAAGATTGAACCCATCTTAATTTTAGGTGTATCACCATCCTAAAGATGGGGTGGCCTAAGGAATCAAGGGATATGAACTATCCTTTATGGACAAGACTATATATGTTAGTAGTGGGAGTGACCAATCTTGAAGATGGGAATATGTGCTTGTGTTCTTGAGTGTTGAGATAGTTCAAAAGAGAGATGTGATGGTTAGGTAGATATTTTCTATGGAGAACTTGGTAGATCCCTTTATTCAAACATTAATTGGGAGAGTCTTTGTTGGTCATAAGGATAACATAGGTTTTAGTTGAGTATCTAGTAAGCTTTGATACCATAAAGCTTTAAGGTCTACTGGGAAAATGGTAAGATAAAGCCCTTAAAAGCATGACATGACATGATGTAACAAACTTAGAATTCATTATTCATTTAATGATATTTCAACTTCACTTTTATCTACCCTTAATTCATCCATTATACTTGATGAGCATTCTAGCCTAACATTTCTTGCATTGTATATGACTTGAATGCATTAGAAGTTGCACGAAAGATCTAAGTCATGAGTTCCTTGCAAGTAAATAATTTGTTCATAGTTGGTTCGTGAAATTAAGTAATTTGTTTAAGGTTGTATTCCACCACCTCCTAATCAGAAGGATGGTTGGTCTTGGCCGTTAGGATGGGGTTCCAATGGTAAGTGCACTAGTGTGTATGATTACACATTGGACAGGACCTATAGAGAGTCATGATATAAGGCTATTAGGTGGTCATGACTTTACCAAGCTACTATACTATAAAGTCTCTCAATCTAAGAAAATATTGCGCTTGTGTAGAAGTTAGTAGTGGCTTTGACCTATAGGTGGGATCATAAGCTGATTATATATTCCCTATGGATTGGGTTATTGTTAATGGAAGTTGGTAGCAACAGATATCTTAATAAGGCACCATGATATCTCATAGACTTTAAGATAATGTGCCTTCTTGGGTAAAGTAAGAATGTGTGATCATGAAATCTATGGGCTCATAGTAATTCTTTTAATGAAATTTGACATGTGTTCTTAGTGAGTTAGATTATGTTATTTGATCATATAATAAGAGGATTAGTAACTTAAGGATGATAAAGATAGTCTTGAAAAGTTGATAGTTTTCACCTTGTTAGACTATATATAGTGGATAGTAGGCCACAAATCTAAGCACTTGATGTCCCGTTGTAATATACATAAGGTACTAGAGTGCGGTTGACTTTCTATAGTGGGATGTTGAGTCAACTTCACAATTAGATTATGAGGGAGCTAGTACTATCCTATGGGTCTCAATGGTCCTAGTTTTAGCTCATATTCCTTGATTGCATGGTTTATAAGGGTTGGATGGGTTTCTAGTTTACTTATGTACATAAGAGCATTTTGGTAATTACATAATGTTAGCACAAGGGTAAGTGAACGGTACTTTGGATTAAGCTAATTAGTGAATTGGAGCCTTATTGGGTTAATTAATCAATTAGTATTCTGTTTGGGTTAGATTAAGTTACATGAGCCTACAGTGGTCTAGAGCTACTTAAGCCTAGTAGGAAGCCTATAAATACCTCCTTAGGGGTTAGGGCTTCAATTTTCCTATCTCTCCTTTTAGTCCTTAAAGAAGAAACCCTAGCCTCTAGCCTTGAGATCTCCCCCATCTTAGTGTCTACACTCAAGGAGAAGTCATCTGGTGAAAAACGACTATGTTTATGAGATCTACTACGACTTTGGAGTATTCTACATTGATTGGAATCGATTTGAAAACATCTAGAATGCAGGTATATAACATTTTTCTCTAAATCTATGTTTTGGTGGTATTTTGATTGTTTTTAAATACCAAGTTTTCCGTTACAATAGATTGAAAGAGCATAGGATAGATTTTCCTGCACCCTGATGATCCAAGGCATGAGAACGGAGCAATCTGGGGTTTCCTAACAACATCAACTTCCTTTTTTGCATACATCCTCAGTTCATCCCATCTTAGTTCCTCTATTTTTGCACTGGTCCTTGTCTATTTTCTAGATCAACCTTTCCACCTCTTATTTTCTATAAAATACTTGAAAATTAACTTTATATACTAACATAAGACTTGAACAAAAACTCAAGAGAAACACAGTGATTTATGCTCTCCTTTCTATTAAAGCATAACAAATAATCATGGAAAATCATTTTGGTCGACTTGAGTACAAATCAATGAGTGTTGCTCATGTTTATACTTTGTTAATGGCCTTATGATGTTGCATGTTAGAGCATTATTGATTGGTGCATGCTTTTGAGTTTAGAAAATGAAAGCTAGATGTAGAAAATCCAAACTAGAATCATTTTATGGTCTCCAACTATACCTTGCTCTTGAATCCTAATTCATTACTTCTACCATGAGTGATTCACATCATAATATCAATGTCTCAAAACTTTTGTAGAGTTTCATACACTTGTAATAAAAAGTAACTTTATAATATTTTGAGATTTCTTTTTTTCTTGGATGTTCCAACCAAAATATTTGTTTTTTGGATATGTTTTCCTTTCTTTTGATATATCAAGACAACTATCAAGGTAAAAAAATCAAGTTCACATCTAGTGAAATCTAGCTTCTTCAATCTTGAAAACATGGGCTTGAATTTGCAAACAACAAAGGAAATATAAAATGAAATAAGAACAAACAAACCTTTTTATCTATATGTTGCATCTTAACCAAGTTTCTAAATGTTTTAGGGTTAAGGAAAGTTCAAGAAAGCCACTATATCCATCAACACTAAAATAAAATCTCTACTTGATGCATGGAAAACAAGACATAATACCTTTTGCACTATGAATTGAAACAAAATAATCACAAACCCCTAAAACCAAAGAAACCATGGAACAAAAAAAAAAAAAAAAAACCCTAGACCTACCCACCCACCCATAGATTTATCTCCTTGGACTTAACTTCAAGGACTTGACATCTCTAATGGTAGCAAGTCGGTTAAGGTAAGTTGATAGTGGGTTCCATTGATAAGCGATGGGTTATAGCTTTATCATGTTGGATTTTAGTGATGAGAAACAAGATACATATTGTTGAGGGTAGTTGCTATCTAATAGCTAGCCAAAGGATTTGACTTATCGATGGTTTTTGTTCAACCATGCGGATGTCAATGTCAATGTCAAGGTTATCAATATTTATCGACAATGTTTGCTTATCACAAATGGTGATTAAAGTTGTTGGTGGTTGTTTGTGGGTTGCTAAGTCTTGGCTTCCAAGGATTTTGGGGTTTGTTTAGAGATGAGAGGTGTTTGTTAGGCTGTGAGAATATTTTTAAATAAAGATCGAGAATGAAGGGGTGTTTATATGAGAGAAAAACTATGATTATTTTTTTCTTAAGCATTGTTGTTTAAATGTTAAGATGCCAAAAATAAACACTACAAGAGAATAAGTTTTATAGTCACGACCAAAAACCATGGCTAAAGGTTAAAGAAACATGATTATAAGATATGGGAGCTGATATAAATGACCATGATGAAGTATGACCATAGGTGATGTAGATAAATCCTATAGTTACAACCATAAGGAATATCATTATAAATCATAAATGTAATACTTGCAACCACATCTCTTCCATAACTAAAGGGGTTTAATAGATGAGGATGGGTTAATGACCATATCTAAAAAACCTTGTAGATTGAAAGACTTTTAGCTAGAGCCATCTATTGATTGCTACCAAAAAGGACGATATGGGAGCATACATATTTTAGCTGTAACTATAGATCATATTATATATAATAATCTTTTAATAAATAATTTTAATTTATTAATAAATGATTTTTTATTGGAATTCTCATGTTTCTATAACATAAAATGTTAAGATAAATCATTAAAATAAGATTACAAAACATTTATTCACAAATCAAATCATTTTTAAATTTAATTTAATTTAAAAATTTTCTTAAAAAAAAATCATATAAAAACTGGTACAACCTAATACCAAAGAATCAAACACTGATTTTCATGTGAGGCTATCTCCAAGGGGCTATAAGTAGAATTTTGACTCCATGAAAAGCTCAATGATGGATTCAACTTGACAATAATCACCTAAATTACAGTTAAAAAACTGTCATTTTTTTGTTCTTTACTGAAGTACACAATTTGATCACTATTAACCTTATGTTCTCTTATGCACCTGGTCTTATAGTGCCTACAGAACTCACTAGGTTGTCCGTTTGGATGACATTGTTAAAAAATTGAGTCTTGTCTATATGTTGACAATTTTGTTCCAATTTATGTTTGGTCATATAAGTCCTTTTAGATAGTGACTTACTCTCCATTGGAGATCAAGGGTTGTTGTTCATCCAACTGAGAAGTCACAAGTACATCTAAAAAGGTTTGGCTCGTGGCATATAAAGGCTTATTTGAGGTATAAAAGGTTTGGTATCATTCTTGAGCTTAAATGCTTTTTTAAAATGTTTTTCAGAAAAGCAAGACCGCTCAAGCGGTTAGAGTGCTTAAGCGGCATAAGTTTACTCAAATAGTCATGATAGTCATGTTGAGTTTAGAAACGTATTTTGAATGAATTTCAATCTAACTCTGATTTGGAAACTTGTGATACTGAAATCCTTATGGCCTTTTCTTATAAATATCTCCCTTGTAACCCTTTGAGGCTTAGAGATTCGGGGTAAGAGATCTAAGAGATTGGAGATTAGAAAGATCATAGAGATATTTGAGTTTGTTGTAGACCACTCATTCTTTAGAGGTACTCTTTGGTGAGAAGAACCTTATTGGCATACCATTTATGTTCTCTCATTCAAGGATTTGATTATTTGAATTGATGGTTGAAGACCATAATCCCTTTATAAGGATCGAAGGATCTATTAAATAGCAACAAGTAGTTGTTATGTCGCGGACGTGGATCAAGTGGTAAGTACTAGAGAGTAAGTCTTTAGGGTAAAACGACCACGTAAATCTCTGTAACTTGATTTTGAATAGTGGATTTCAATTGATAGGTATTAGACCTCATGGTTTTTTATCTTCACGGTTTGTGGGGGCTTTCCACGTAAAAATCTTGTACCTCATTATCTCTCTCTTTATATTTGATATTTCATTTGAATTGCCTAGAATAGGTTAGTTTGTTTTAACCCAATATTTTGCAGGGCTGTTTTAAAAGATTTATATTTATTCTTGCATATATTCTGGTTAAAGATATTGAATAAATTGGATTGATTGATTAATTGGTTATTGAGTTTGTTGAATTGGTTATCTTGCAGTGGTTATACCTATAACGAATTATTGATTTGTTGTAATTATTGTTAAGTTTGTTAGGTTGGTTATTCTTGTGGTTATTATTATCCTTAACATGCTTCGACATATATTGTTAATCTTTAAATATAAATTAACCATAAAAATCATATTTTTATTAGGGTGTAATCCTATATGAATATCTTGATACGATCCACACTTCGATTACCTTGTGTAAGACCTTGTAATTTTTGGTACAACTCACAATAATAATGGCTTGGAACAAACCGTCTTCTCATCATGGTTTTCATCTCCTCCCATGTCTCTATTGGACGCTCTCTATATCTCCTCCTATTTAACACTAGTTGATCCCACTAAATAATCGCATAATTGAAAAATTCAATGGCTGCAAGTTTTACTTTTTTAAGCTCAAAATAATTATGACAATCAAATACTAATTCTATCTTCTTCTTCAGCTCAAGGTAATCTTCGAGATCATTTTTGCCTTGAAATGATGGAATCTCCATCTTAATACTACCCAAGTTATTATCTTCCGAATTCCTAGCTTCTTTAAACCGCCCACCATATCTCCTATTGCCAACAATTGAATCTCACTCATCTTTTTCATCAAAACTACCCCCACAATACTCTTCATCTTCAACTCTCACTTCCCTAGGTTGAACTCTTTCTCTCCTACGCACATTAGGAGTGTTTTGTGGCTGCTCCACACATGCATTCTCTACTCAATCTATCCGTTCATGAACCTACTCCATCTTCGCTCTCAACACTCTTTTCATCTCACCTATTAAAGCTTCCAAGAGAAACTTCAAATCAACCTCTTCCAATGCATTTTCGGAAGTATTTTCGTCCCTGTTATCTGACATATTTGTTTCAAAACAAAGTTATAAAGAAAGAAAGAAAGAAAAAAAAAGAACATCGCACACTCTCTCACATGTTTCACTCAAAGAATGATTTACTCAACTGTCACTCGTGTTTTCACACAAAATAAAATTGGATTTTACCCTTGTATATGCTCACTACTCTTGCCTTTTTCCACTCGTAGTAATCCTTTATAGGTTCTTATCAAACTTATCAAGCTAATCAAACAATATCAAGATTTCCAGTAAAAAATCACTAAGAACTCACCTAGAGAAATTCAAATTTAAGGTCTTAGAAAAGCAAGGTTGTCATGGATTTAAGAGTGTCAAAATTCGCATAAAAGAATTAGTTTTTTTGAGCCTACGTATTTAGGGTTTGTTTGGAGCACAAAAATTCAGATTTGTGGAATTGAAAAGAAACAAAAAGATGTAAAATTGAAACAAGAATGACAAGAGTTGAATCGCAATATCACTTTTTTTTTTCAATTTCGTTTTTTTTTTCAAATAAAAAAAAAAGCAAACCTATAACTAGTGCCAAGCTATGATACCAACTAATATAATCCACACCATGAAACTGAGAAACTTGTGGATCAAGAATGACTCCAAGATTGTCTAGAAACAGATTTAATTCATAATTTTATGAGAGCAAATTCTCTTTGGTTCTTTTAGAACTCTTTGAATTATTGAAAAAATTTCCGTGGAGTTTTTCTTCAACTTATCAATCAATCCATCCATAATTGATTGTGATGCCTTCATTATACCAAGGTTTTTGCTTCCATATAAGCAATGGGTTGCGGTTTCATACAAATTTATTCCTAGACAATCTTGGAATCATTCTTGATCCACAAGTTTCTTAGTTTCGTGGTGTGGATTGTATCATATCTAGGTTGTCCCTATAATGTCTTGGGATGAGAAAAGTGATTACAATTCACAAATATTTATTTAAAATTTTAAAATCACCCATTCATCCCCCTTCTAGGTGTTCCCTATTGGACTTTCAATTATTTTAGTGGTATTCAAAGCAATAACCTCTTATTTCAGACATGAATTTGAGTTATAATGTAATGATATTGTCATCTAAATAGGGGTGGAAATGAGTTGTATGCAGGATGCCAACGTCGTTAATATGCCATGGTTATTTATCTATGAAGATTTTTATTGGGTTCTACATTTGATCAAGCTCCAGTAGTCTAGTCTCCCATGAAGTGTTGTTCTTCCTCCTGAAATCCCAAAAGATTTTACCTAAAAGAAACACATGGTTTCTTAACTGAATTTTAAATCCATGGTTGTTGAGACTCAAACCACTGTATGAGTTCTAACCCTAAGGTGTCCTTAACATCATTGGAAACATTCTTGAAATGTCATCTCAAGATGTCTAGTCCACCATAGAATGGGATATACAAAAGCTTTGCTCCATTCTAATTGTAGATCTTACAAGAATGCTTCAAAACCCTAAATTGAAATATTGGTTCCAAAAAATACTAATGAGTTTTGCGTCATTCCTTCCCAACCTTCAGTATTAACTCTCTTAATACCTTGTTGCTCAAATATTTATAGAAGTCTATCTACGGAATCATATCATAACACTGACCCATCAACTCTTGATTGAACTTTGGTGGCAGATCATACATTAATAGCCCCCTCCCATTATTGTCACCAGCATTCCTATCTATCGTCTAAGATTGATGTGCCCAAAGCTACTCTTTAACTACCTTAATAGCATTGACAATCTCGTCATCTCTTTCATTTCCATTGCTTCCAATTGGAGCTAAGTTTTCAACAACAACATCAACCGTCTCCAGAGAAAAAAGTATTGGTACTACTAATAATATCGTTGATGACAAAAACTAGGATTTCAAAATTAGATCGGGTTATAGCAGAGAGGCAATAGAGGTTGTTAAGCCTTCAAAAAGACATGCATAAGTGAACAATGTTCCTGGAGATGATGGTGGTGTAATAAGACCACATGATGCCAAGAACAAAAATGAGAAGCGCTATAAGGATTCAATATAGAAGTTAGCATAGAATTGCAGTGAAGGGACCAAGTTCTTTTGCTTCTACCTTTTTGGATAGTGTTTTATAATTTAAGTTTAAAATGTGTTCAAGAAAATGATTATAATAAATATATATATACACACATTAAAGAAACATAAGAAATTGAAAGAAGTGGGAGGATAAACTAGAATTATATTCATCAAATTTAGTTGCATCAGCGTTCATATATTTACCTCATAATTTAGCCACAACATAAATCAAGCCCTTAATTTTAATATGATAATTCACTTTTCAAACTTTTTATTTTATGATGAACATTCAGCTTTGCATTAGACAAGCCTAATTGATGTGTCAAGCCACAAAATAAGTTACAATATATTTGACAAGTAACAAATGAAAAATGGAAAGCAACAAGAAAAACAAAGAAATATCACAAGATTCAAAACAAATTGAGCATTAAGAAGTCACAATAGTTTAATCCAAGATAAAAACACATCAACATCAACTAACCATCATAAATCTTGAACTTGACGGTGGAGACAATCACTTCTATCAAGTAGATTCAACACTCCAGGATTCAAAAAACACATGCAACTAGGAGAATTAGAATGCCATATTCCATTTTCTATCCCTAAGCACAATGTTGGTTTCATTTAGTATCTTTAACCAAATTCAAAGACATCAACTCCCCTTATCATAAATTAAATAATTTATAGGTATGTACCTTAAGAAAGACAAACCTTGTGTTTCATGAATTCCATGTAATTTTGCCTCTGTTTTTTATTTCCTGAATTATGGATTTTTTTCGACAAAAGTTATTAATCCATAGAAGCTTAAGGAATGGACTTTGAAGAATGCAAGAATCTTAGGAAGCAAATTTAACTTCATCAAGGTGTAACATTAGCAATGAATTTATTAGAGAAGCTAGAAGAAAGATATGTTCAGTAGCCCTCTACAACCAATAAATTTTGTTAAGAGTTCTTAACTCGGGCTCCTAGGAGAATTGAATGTCCACAGAGGGGATAAAACATTCCAAACAAATAGACTTTTAATAGCGGTTTCTAATAAGCAATTTATAAAACTCTTTTTCTAGATAAAAAAATTATTATTTTCCCATGCTTTTTTATAAGCAAAAAAAAAAAAAAAGCAAATAACTCTAATTCCCCAAATAGGTAAATACATACATTCCATTTCTTGTTAATTAAATTTAAAAAATCATTTATTTTTTCTTGTTTTCCAAACTTGCTCGACAACAAACAAATCACAAAAAAAAAAAACTTTAATTCACCAAGATATACACATTTCATTTCCTTTATTTAATTTAAAAAATATTTTTCTCCATGCTTGCCCTGCACTTTCTTAAAAACCAAAATGAGTTAAAAATAAATAACTCCAATGCCCCAAAATACACAAATCTAATTTCTCATTAATTAGATTGAGTATTATTTTATTCTCCATCCTCATCCCCTTTTTCTCGGCAACTAAACAGGGCATAATCAAATAACTCCAATGTCCCAAAACACATGCATTCCAATTCTTACTAAGAAGACTCTGGTTCCATAAATCACCACAAGTAAGACCTTCATGAAACAAGCCATGGATTTCCAATGACAATGTTAGAAAAATGAAAAACAATGAAGCCCTAAAAAAATGAACAAGTCACACAAAAAATCCTTGAAATGATTCAGATAGTAGCTACAGAGATTCAAATAGTCGAATGTAATTGAATTTCATCAATGCTTGAAAATTTGAGGTTGAAGAAAAAGTAGAAACATCTAGGGAGAGAGATAAAAAAAACCTAAAGCAACAATCCTATTGTTTGGTCAGTGTAAGGATAGAATAAGTTATTATATCACTTATTATATTTTATCTTTAACCAAACATGGGATATGATAAGTGGTGGGATATATTATCCACCCTCTATTTTTCATCCATTTCATATGGAATATGTTAATCCCATGAGAAGATATGGGATATACATATCTCATGTATCAAAAATTTATTTTTTATCAATTTTTTATTTTTAATATATTCATTTTATAAAATAAAAAAAATTTAATATAAATTAAAATTTTTATTAAAAAAGAAAAACTAAAAAAATATTTATAAAATAATATTAATATATGATGTATATATAAAAATTATTTTATATATTAAATAATATAAAATAATAAAAAAGTATTTGTAAAGTTTAAATATTTTAATCATAAATATTATTAAACATAAATGAAATTTCATTTTTTAAAATAGAAAATATTTGAATGTGATATAATTTTTATTTTGAACGTGAAAAAAATAATATATATTTTATATTATTTTTTATTAATTTCATAAACCTAAATTTGAGTTGTTGTCTAGACCATGGAACTTTACAAAATGTAGAAACCCACTTGCTTTACCATTTAGAAAGGAAATCTCTAGAAAAGAAAACACGAAAGTTAGGGTTCCAAAGAATGGTATGAAAGGTTGCCTAATTAAGACCAACAATCTAAGTTGAACCTATAGTAAATGAAAGTTGATTATGGATTTAGAATCCTAAAGCATTTCTTGCTATTAGGGTTTGAATCTCTTGAAGGTGAAGAGGATTTGAATCTCTCTATCCCGATAGTGAAGAGATTTGAATCCATAAGGCTAGCTTTCATATAGGCCTATATGGTAGCAGTGACTTTAAAATCCTATATCCATGGCCTAAAAGGAGTTGCATTTGTGGGCCCTACTATGGTAGTCGGCCAAAAAGGGTAATACCTTTTATTGTAGTGGCTGATGAACTATCGCAACTGTATGCCTTTCTAGGAAATTTTCCCTCCATGCAACAACATCTTTAACAGTGAGTGGAGTATGTACACAACTATATATTATATTTTAGTCTGATTTGTTGGCCGCTACTAAAACTATGTGACAATACCCTTCTTTTCTTATAGTGAAATAAGGTATATCGACCCTTTAATTATGAGCGTCAAGACAAACATATTTTTTTCATTAATATTAACGATTTATGAAAGTGCTAAGGAATGAATTTTGTAGTGGTGCACCCACCTACATATTAAGTTGACAAAATTGACTAATGATATCCTTGGTCTGGTGAAATTGTTCTACCAAGCCTATGATTAACAATTTTATAATGAAAAAATTTAGGAGCTAAGAATTTCTTACTTTTAGCATCCTCATATATTTATCTTCTAAAGAATTTAATCTCTTTGGCATGCATTTGTTTTATTATATGATATTGATCAAATAGAGAGATTTTCATGGAAAAGCAAATGTGTCCTTTGCAAATGTATATAGGAATATAAATGCAAGAAGAAAATAGAATATTGAAAGATGTGTAAGAATTGAGAAAAATGAAGAATTTCTTGGTCGAGTGAATGAAATAAAATGGCCATCTAAGTCCTATTTATAGATTTCATGGCACACTTTAATTTAGGATTGTTCCTTTAGACATTGCATTCATTCATTCTGGGTTACTAGTCTTTCATATCCATGCACCCAATCATATTTGGTTGCATTACTTGGCCATATACTACTTATAGAGAGTCATACATTTTGAAAGACATATCAAAACCCACATACATTCTGGCTAATCTAGAGGAACCTCCAATAATTCATTTTATTTTAGAAGAGGACTATAAATATAAAACATTTAACTTGGATTTTCCATCAGGGATGACTTGAAAAAAGGTTCTTCATACTAAATTGCTATCATTCCTTCTCAGTCTACTTATATATTTTTGAGGAAATATGGGGAAAAGACAGTATTATTCTCAGGGTGAATTTGGCACATTCCAGGACCATATATATAAAATGTCAACAACGGTTTGTCTTCATTTGCTTGTTTCTAAACATTCAAAGGTGTACTTCTTTATTGATAAGAGGATACGTATCCAAGAAGTAAAGGTCTCAGATTGCTTAAGGCTAAATTAAGTAATATAGGCTGCTATATTTGTTATTTTCTCTTTGGACGAAATGCTTACCATTTGTGCACCTAACATATATATTCCAATAAAAAAGTATACAGATACGTGAGCAATGAAGCAGCATTATATATAAAACCAAGACAAATTGTTAAAAACTGCCACCAGGGTTTTGAAAAATTGGAACTAGGAAGAAAATCCGTATCATGTTAGGTTTGTAGAAGAAAGAAAAGAGTTGACATGGTTAGATTAGATATTCATGAAGTCTTTGTTTGGTATATTACTCTATCGACTTTTATTATTAAGGAAGAAAACTGGTTGGAATATGTCAGAAGTGTGACCAGGAATGATGAACGGGAAACGTTCCAAATGGGTCCTCCTATTCCATCTGTCCCATTTATTTATATATGTTCCTCTCCTTAAGAAACTATTTAATCCAGGGGGGACGGGTGATGTTAAGGACGGAAATGACCCGGAGAACCACCTTCCAACTATTATATATCTATTATATCAATCACATTGGCGTATTCCAAAATTCAATATATAGTATTGAATCAATTGCTTGAGTATTTGACTTGTAACAGTGAATATATGCTTAATGTCTCAATCCCACCCAACCATGGCAACCTTGAAGAGTGGAAGTATTGCCTCCAATCACCACAGTTCCCTTTCCCTTCTCTCTTCACCATGATCTCTATTTTCTTCATTCTATTAATGATCCCTTCTGCAACCACATTAGACTTCAACTTCACCAGTTTCAGTCCCTATAATGATAACATAACCTATGAGGGATCTGCTTATCCCAGAAACCAAATCATCCAACTAACACAAGCTCAATCAGCGAGCATCGGTTGGGCCACATACGTTCAACCCTTGCACCTATGGGACAAGGCCTCAGGAAATCTCACCGACTTCACCACCCATTTCTCCTTCGTCATAGACACAAAGAACAGGTCTGGTAGTCATGGTCATGGGATTGCCTTCTTCCTTGTGCCTGCTGATTCACAGAAGCCTAATGTCACAAAGGGTAGGGGTCTTGGTCTTGCAAGTGACACCCAGCCACTGAACACAACTGCGAATCATTTTGTTGCGGTGGAATTCGATATTTATAAGAACCGTTGGGATCCAAACGACACCCATGCAGGTATTGACATCAACTCTATGAAATCAATCCGTAATGTGACATGGTGGAATAGTATTATAAATGGGACGAAAAATGATGCATGGATCAGTTATAACTCTAGTTCTAAAAATCTAAGTGTCGTCTTCACTGGTTTTAGGGATGATAGTACTATTCTGCAGGATAACCTTTATTATGAAGTTGATCTGAGGCTTTACCTCCCAGAATGGGTTAGTTTTGGCTTCTCAGGTGCAACAGGAAATGCATCAGCCATACATGCCATTTATTCATGGAGTTTCAGCTCAAGTTTACAGACTGATGAAAATAAAACAAATCCAACATCGCCAGAAGGAGAAACGCCAACTTCCAATCCCAACTCTAATCCTTCAAGAAAAATCAAGGTTAAACTAGTGGTGGGATTGACTGTCGGTGGATGTGCTTTCGTTGGTGGTTTGAGTTTGGTTTTGTTTTTGTTCTTGAAAAGTAGAAGGGGAAAAGTTGATAATCCAGTCATTGATCAGCTATCCATGGAGGATGACTTTGAAAAAGGTACTGGACCCAAGAAGTTTCGGTACAATGAATTGGCTAGTTCAACCAATAACTTTGCAGAGGAAGGGAAGCTTGGAGAAGGAGGGTTTGGAGGGGTTTACAAAGGTTTCTTGAAGGAATTGGACACTTATATTGCTGTTAAGAGGGTATCAAGTGGGTCTAAACAAGGGATAAAGGAGTATGCATCAGAAGTAAAGATCATTAGTCGATTGAGACATAGGAACTTGGTCCAACTGATTGGTTGGTGCCATGAGAAAAGAGACCTACTACTTGTTTATGAGTTCATGCCCAATGGCAGCTTAGAGTCTCATCTTTTTAGTGAAAGAAGCTTGCTGACCTGGGAGATGAGGTACAAAATCGCTCAAGGGTTGGCATCAGCATTGCTTTATCTTCATGAAGGATGGGAGCAATGTGTACTGCACAGGGATATAAAATCTAGCAACATCATGCTGGATTCAGGTTTTAACGCTAAACTTGGGGATTTTGGGCTAGCTAGGCTTGTTGACCACGGAAAGGGATCACAAACCACAGTTTTAGCTGGAACCATGGGCTACATGGCTCCAGAATGTGCCACAACAGGCAAGGCCAGCAAGCAGTCTGATATCTACAGCTTTGGGGTGGTTGCTTTAGAAATAGCCTGTGGAAGAAAACCCATTAACCTAAAGGCCAAAGAAGATCAAATAATGATGCTGGAATGGGTCTGGGATCTCTATGGGAAAGGAAATATTTTAGAGGCAGCCGATCCTAGGCTATGTGCAGAATTTGATGCGCAACAGATGCAATGTTTGATGACTGTTGGGCTTTGGTGTGCTCACCCAGATGGAAATATCCGGCCTTCAGTAAGGGAAGTAATTCATGTCCTTAATTTTGAAGCGCCATTGCCCATTCTCCCTCCAAAGATGCCCGTCCCAACGTACTCTATCCCTGGAGCGATGTCTGCAATCTTGCTTCCAGCCTCATCCAGTACCACCGCTTCTGAGAGAAGTCAAACCCAGCTTTCCAGCTATTGTACAGATTCATCAAAGATAACAACATCTTCTGCAGCTTCTTCTACATCTGCGACACTTATTTCTACAACACGTTAAGTTGGTGTTGCATTTGGTAGTTTCTTTTCTTTGTGTATTATATGTTTATTACATGTAATTATAAGTCGATGTATAAGCTTTGGATATACATCGCCACACCTCAGAATGCCTATCAGTAGTTCCTTTGTATCTTTTACGTACTCACCAAGAAAATTCAGCCTTAATTTTTTATGCTTTTCGCATACTAGTTTATAGGTAAACTCATTAGCGCTTCTGTTGGCTGTTGTTTCAGGGGAAAAGACATAAACAAAATCTGCTCAAAACAGAGCATAAAACAGGGGAGAGAAAGAGAGGATCGAATCTGGAGTTTTCTCTCTGACTTTTTCGTTCACCTTTCTCAGCATAAAAAAAAAAGAAAAAGGCTTTCTTGAACCCTCTCAAGATTCAATCTCAGTCGTACCGGTGCAGCACTTACAGCCATCCATATATATTTAAGTAGACATGTGTTAATTACAAAACTATAGTTGCATTAGGGACTGCCCCAGTTCTTGTCCCTTCACGTTTCCCCCTGAAGTATCCTTATCCTTAATCACAGATCTGAGCTCTTTTGAGCTGTTTAATGTCATATCATCAAAACACTTAGCTGCATCTTAACCAAAATCCAAATCCCCATCCAAGATTGGGAACTTTACGAATGCAATGCAGCAAAGCTCAGCAAGGCCATGTGCAGAGGACATTGAAGGGTCAAGACACCTCAACCAACTGTATGGAATAATTTCTTAAATTCCATAGTTAGTGTAGAACAATTCAAATTTGCCTTTTGGGGATTCAAGAGTCCTAGAGGTGCATTGAGAATCTGAACATGTCAAATAAGAAAGATCCAAAATAGCAAACAGTGATTTAATCAAATAAGTTATTGATTTTGAAAATAAACATAATAGTATGGGATGTGACATTTACCCAGGAGACAATAATTGGTATTTCCTATCTCAAAGGCAGCTAGACAACTATAGGAGAGATAATGGAACATGAGAGAGAGCCCGCTAAATTCCATTGGTTATTTTTGATTCAGAAAATTTGAGGGAAATTGTGAAAAAAAGAGAAGAAAAAAGAAATAGATTTAAAGTCTATATATTATTTGTATATGTTACTTTAAAATTATTTCACTTATTTTAATTATTTGATTTAAAAATTAAATAATTTGAAAATACATGGGTTTCTAATTAATTTTAATTATATTTTATTGTCTTTGATATTTTTCATAGAATAATTAAATATGATAAAATCAATTTTTTTAATTTTTTTTCGTAGTACTTTTTCTGGAACCAAACATAATTTTAGAGTATTTTTTTTGTAAAACATGAGTTTGAATCATCAAGTATCAGGTCCAAGATTATCAATAGCATTTGCATTGGGATGAAAATAAACAAGGACAGCTGCATTTGTATGATGAAGTAACCACAACCTGAGAATAAAGATCAGCAAGACAAGCCATTATATTTCCTTTTAACACATGTAGAAGGTTATCCGTATATTATAGTTGCATCCGCGCCTTAAGCACTTCTTTCTGTTGGCTCTCGGTAGCTGACCAATGGAAACTTCTTCTCCTTCAACATAGTTTCCCCATATCTGCAACAGATGTCGATCAGCATAACTGACAGAGGAAGATGGTTGTAATACGATATATCTGTTGCTTTTAGTTTTTGATGTTTTGCAAACTTCTCAGCCTGTTCAGAAAGTGAGCATGGGGGATTCTGCCAATGCCAAAGGAAGTTTGAAGCTTTGGTAGTCCAGATTCAAGAAGTCTCACTACCATGTTGGTTTTTGACTCCCATAGAGATCCCAAGAAAGTTCTGATTCTATAAACAGTTTCCATTTCAATTTGCATAACAAAGAACTGACTTAACGTCCAAGGGAAATAAACCAGTCAACAGGTTATTGCTTTGGTCTCATTAGTGCTATTGCTTCATCTGAAAAAGGGCCATCACATCCCGGACATCAAACACTAGAGAACAAGAAAGCAATGCTACTCTACTCTTTGGTTAAAATCACTGACCACTGAAGACATATTCCATAATTGCTGTTGGGATATTTATAGTTGAATGGAAATTAAGACATACCGTTTCAATTAGACACAACTCTTTCTAATGGACACAACTTGTGTCAAAGGATATGTCAAGTATTTAAGACACATCTCTTCTAAGAGTCACTAGAAAACCTATAAATAGCGCCCCCCCTCCCCCAACCCCCAGTGGCATTTCTCATTTTCATTCCATCATCAATTCTCTCCACTTCTTCTCCTTTCTTCCAAGTGCTTGGTATTCAAGAGAGTTCAAGTCATCAAGTGATTCGCTGTTTCTTGTGATTTGGAGTGCTACTATCACAAGAAAGTGATCGTTGTATCCTGGGA
Organism: Vitis cinerea var. helleri x Vitis riparia; assembly: GCA_946000715.1. Taxonomy (NCBI): domain Eukaryota; kingdom Viridiplantae; phylum Streptophyta; class Magnoliopsida; order Vitales; family Vitaceae; genus Vitis; species Vitis cinerea var. helleri x Vitis riparia. The sequence goes on from OX253994.1 coordinate 11,755,446, forward strand.
GACGATTGTCAACAAACCGTAAGCACCAGTGCAGGCCAAATTCGTCTTAAGGACATAGAGTCAAACTCTATCCTCGATCAACTGTTTGTAAGATTCAATATTTACTTACCTTCCCGTTTATTTATTATACATAATTATTTGACCATACATTTGTGACAATTCCAGAATAACAATTGCATCTTTACTCTCCGGATTTTACCTATAACTACGCAGCTCCCCAGTCAATTTTTCTAGAATAGAGTTCCATTTAGCTGCTTTGTCTATGAGATTTGCTGAATAGTTTCCATGCAAGTCCTTAAAATTTTTTAACCTTGCTTTGAAGTTGTTCTTGAGAAGCATTCTTAAAGAAAGTTTTAGTTTTAGAAAGTTGAATTTCTAGAAACATCCTCTGGCTTTCTCCACAAGCTAGAGCTTGATTGGTTGCCAATCTATAATAGGCTTTGAAGACCTTCAAAGGTTCTAGTTTAAGAATAAAAGTTTGACAGCAGTTGACAAATCTTGTCAAGAATTGTAGATATCTCCTATTCTCACTATTTCTTCTTTGTCTAGAATTAGTTCAAAGATTTTCGTGATCTTCTTCTAGATAGTTTAATTGCTCCTTCAATTTGAGCTAATCTTCAACCCTCATGTTTGGATCCTTTGATTTAAGTAACATATCATCTCTGTCTCAATTGCTCAGATGCTTTGGCCTTTTCCTTTACTTTCAAACACTTTATCTATGAAAGTAGTAAAACCTCTTTGAGGCCATTAATCTCTTCCTTGAAAAAATGAATCTTTTTCTCTTGATGTATGTTCTTCTCATTTGCCTCATCTAATGCCAAAGCTTGCTTATTATTTTTATAACTTCTCATCTAAGCAAGAGCATCACCTTCTTGCCTATCTCTTAGCAAGCATGAGGTGTCTAAGGCAAACAACCAAGCACAAGGTGTCTAAGGTAGGCAACCAAGCATGAGTGTTTAAGCTGCTACACCAGCCAAGCAATTGCAAGGATTAAACACGTGCCACGTGTTGCTTCTATCAAGTAGTTGCAAAGGTTAACCATGTGCCACATGTCATACCTGCCAAGCAGTTACAAGGATTAAGCATGTGCCACATGTCGTCTTCATGCACTAAGAAAGACACTAATCACTTCCCTTTGATCAACACCTAGCAACGAGTCATGTAGGTGTTTACCTACTTTGGATTCCTATAAATAGACCATTCACCTACCAATAAAAGAAACAAGAGATGTATGAAAAGCTCCTATGGTGGTGTTATGCGAAATGTTGGGTCTTTGAGTCCTCATATCGAATGTAGTGTGATAATTCTAGTCTAAAAGGTGAGTGATCTTATAATGCATGATTTTATATGATTTTAGAATTATATATCTCATGTTTCAAATGTCATATGTATTCATTATTTTTAAATATCATGAGATATGCTTTGAAAATGTGTTGTTCAAATGCTATGTTTATAATAGATATATGTTCCTTGCATCCTTGATATGTATGTATGTAAATAGTTAAGATTGTTTTGTGATCATGAAGGAATGGGTACGATTTAGGGAAGCTCCATCTAAGGAGGTTAGGTTTTAAGTAGGACCATTATGACCCCTCCGGTCTTTCTTGGGAGCTTACCTAGTACATACTATTCATTGAAAATCCTTGGTACTATCGTTATTGTGCTTTATATTATTGTTATGGATGTAATTGTAATATACATTGAACCTATATTATGTTGTAGAGATGGAGGGGCACACCGTAGCCAATTGACCTAGTGATCTTTTGTGCTAAGAAATGAAGGGGCATTGAAGCAGTTTGTATGAGAAACACGTCGAGAGATATAAGAGCATTGTGTCTATAAGGCACCATGATATGTGAGACATATGTTATCTGCGAACACATATGTGAGACATATGTCATCCGTAGATGCATATGTGTTATATGCCGTTGGAGGAAGGGGCATTGTAGCAGTTATATTGCATGATATTAAGATGTGCCAAGAGTTGGAGTGGCATCGTAGCCATGGATTATGCATGTGTTTACCTGACTATACATCAAGTTATTGATTTTCTATGCGCACTTGATTGTTATGCTATATATTATCTATGTTGAGTGTTACATGCATGATTAAACCCTTTTTCTATCTTAGATTAACCATCCTAAAATCTACATTATATGACCATTCATTAAGTTATACTCACTTTTTAGTTCCCTAAATTTTTCAGAGGAGAACCTAGTAGAACCCGATACTGAGCAAGTTCCAAAGAATGTACAATAAGACATATAACCATTGTTGCCTTTTTCATTTTGCTTATTTTGGATAGACTGTCAGCATGTAGCCATTTCCTTAGGTATGTATAAGTTTTGGTCGCTTAAGCCCCACCTTGGTGCACTAAAAGTTTTGTATCTCAAAAGAGCAATGATTATATAGTTCCTTTATTATGTTTCCTTATGCTGCTCTGACACAGTTTATTTGTTGATCACAAGTTCAGTTCCCTTATGATAGTATCTCTATCTTAGTCTTTAGACTAGAGATGAGGTAGTGTCTTGTAAGGATGGCACCTACAAGGGTAGGTTGTCACATGTACTATCTCACAATAAGGTAACTCTGCCTCTTTATGTGTTTCCTTTTCTAGTGGTACTTTTGTTCTTTAGACCATGTTGTTGTCCCATTATTGTCACATAACAGGATCTTAGACAATATAGTCAAGGGAACTACCCATAAGCCAAAAGACTTCCTTTATTATTATAGAAGCAACAAAAACCACTTAGAATGTACACATACCTAGAGGTAGACCTGCAAAAGTCCTCATCAGGCTGAAAGTCCAATTTTTCAGTATGAAAGGAGTACCAACTCATTGTAAAGACTCATAAACATATAATTCCTTGTTCTCTAAAGATACTTGAGTATATGTTTGACGTCTGCCCAAAGCTGTAATAAGGAAATGGACTAATATCCACTTATTATTCCTACAATAAAGCAAATATCTAGTCAAACATATAGCATCGCATACTTAAGGCTATCCATTGCAAAGGCATAGGATATTGCCTTAATGTGATGCCTTTCCACAGATGTCTAAGGACATTGATCCCGATAAAGACAACTCTAAACCCAAAGGGTAACAAACGCTTCTTAGAGTTTTGTGTCATGTCCTTGACCAAATGCTTATCAATGTAGGGGACATGGCACAATTTTCATATTCTTGTAGTTTTAAAGGACCCTAAGAATATGTTGTATTTTTCTCTAGATTTTTATCTAGAATTTTATCTAGAATTGAGTAAACAATTAGATCTTGACAGATGACAATATCTCTACATCATATCAAATGAGTATGTTATCATCAACCTACAAGATCTTTGAGCATCACCACGCTTCCATGTGCCTTCTTTTACACACAAGGCCCTTTGCTATGAAAATGTTTGGTTGTTGAATTTCATAAATGAGACACTATAATAGATAGGAGTAGTTTGATGGATTCGAGTATGACCACTATTGAAAAGGTTTTCCATAGTTGAAACAAAGTTTCAAACTATAACCTTTAGCTAGAGTCTTAACCACATAAAATTAAAGATTTCCATCTACTCCTATGTTCTTCTTGTAGACTAACTTATACCTATAGGTTTTATCCCTTTCAATGCTTCTATAGGAACCCAAAATATGTTAGAATACAAAGATTCTAACTACCTCTTCATAGCTCCTTACCTTAAGTGAGCACAAACATTACTCACCGCTTCATCATAATCTGTGGGATATAAATCTCCCATTATAATGAGGTACTAGTGTACTAGAAATCATAAGAATGGTATGTCTTTAACCCTTTAGATCCATAGTATCCTATGCAATGTAGGACTATCTTTTAATATATCCTCCAAACCATATCATTTTTTGCCTTATTCCTTATTATACAGTTTTCATTAAAAATCTAATATTTGTGTTAACAAATATCTTCTGATAATCCTAACTATAAAGGTAATAACCCAAAAATCCTCTTAAATATCTTATAAACTGATATACTTTTTAAGAAAAATAAGTTACATAATCGATAAGACATATCCCCAAAAAAATTTAGGAAAAGATGAGAAACCCATCCATGATCTCACTATGTCCATCCAAGTTTGATATCTTCTTTCCAACTCTCCAATTTGCAATGGAGACCTTGATGCATAATTGGGAAATAATCTCATGCTCCAATGGAAAGAATTAAACTTACTAGACATATCACCTTCAACTAATCAATGTGACTTGATATGTATGCCTAATAGGTTATCTAATCTCGCCTTAAATTCAATGAATATACCCAAGGCATCGGATTTCCTATGTACATATTCAAACCTAGAGTAATCATCACTAAGAGTGATGAAATACCCATACCTCCCCGTGCATGGACACTAAAAGTTCCATAAATGTTAGTATGCACTAACTCTAAACATTCCTTATCTCTAGTCCTCTTTGTCATTTTACCATCTATATAGGATTCACAGGCTAGAAGATCTTTTAGAATTAAAGAGTCTAAACTTTACTAGTCTTTGGATCCTATTTAGATTAATATCACCTAGGTCTAAAAACCAAATGTTTAACTAGTACTAGGCTTAATCCTGAGATCTGACTATTCTCATCACTTGGCAAAGTGATAATGAAATACATATAAAATAACAAGACATTACCTCCCACTAACTTGCATAACTAACCTTGCATTTGAAGTTGAGGCAAGTATAATCATTTAATCTTATCACTTGTTGAATATCCTATAAGGTCTTACAAACAGCGGGCCTAGAATCCATCTACCATAAATGGTGAAATCCACAACTAATTATTCAACAACGAGAAAATAATATATACTTTCCTTTTTCCCTTAGGTAAACTAGGCATTCATTTTCTAGTATCCTAAAAGGTCACAAAGGAATCACTTGCCCATGTGCTTGATCTCTTATTCCTTCTTTTGAACTTTTCTTATTTGGAGTTCTTTTTCTTCTTGATAGAATAACCTAAAGAACCTTTGACTTCTATATGAACACCCTATAACTTTGAGAATCCCCTCAACCATTCCAAAGGAAAATGACAAGGTCTTTAAGATCATATGAATATTGGTATTCATAACAATCTTAAGAGTAGCTTGTCAAAGCTAACCTACCCTTATCACCAAATAACCATTGTAAACTAGAAAGAGAATATCAAAATCTCTATTAATAGACATGTGTTGCCATTTCAACACATTATCCAAAGATACAAGTATTAGACACTTGGTTTTCTGATTTGTCTAATACCACCTTGATATACTGCTCTTTTCATTTGCTAGGTTAGTTCATAAGGAATAACTAACTCTACTTAAACTAGCTTTTATGCAATTAGTTACTATATTTAGAATAAAATTAATCCAATTGATTAGTTAGGCTTGGTCTATTGTGAGAAAGAAAGTGATAATAAAACCAACATGATATTTGTAACAAAGAATATAACCAAGCATATGATATAATTGAGCATTCAAGGCATTCGATAATTAATTCAGCAAAAATATAGTGCTCTCAAACTACATATCTTTTTACAAATTGTCCTAGTATCATAAGAATCAAGCTTATAGTGGGTAGATCATGACCTTATTTCTAGTTAGAGACCCTCTTAGATTGATCTCTCTGACTTAACTATGAAAGGTATCTAAAGACAAGATCAATATACCTTTTATTTGGCCCATGGACTATGCAAGTGGGACCGTGGTGGGCAATTCGACCACTTCATATCCAATGGTAAGTGTATAACCGTTGTCCTTGAACTATCAATGTCACCAAGTAAGGAACCCCATGGATGGGGTGGTTGCTCCTATCATAGACATGTCTAGTCTCATTGTGGACCCGCAATTTTCACGTGCGTCTTCACTCAATCAACGAGACTCGCTTTTATTTGATGAAAAAATTGGTTTTGGAAAAGTTGAAGTCGCCACTTATTTTATTTTATTTTAGAAGAGAAAAAAAAACCCTATGGAAGTGACTCCATAGTTTTTGGAAAAATGTGTCTTTGAAAAACCTGTGTCTAGGTTTAGGGATTAGGTTACCTATTGGGAAGGTACCTCTAAAAGGTAGCACCTCTCTAAGCCCTATAAAGTCTTTACTGACTAAGTAGAGCAAAGTGGGACAATTAATTGGTTGATCATAGATACCTAGGTAGACTAAGGTGATTTCAGAATTAACATGCCTAACAAGAAAACCAATCACAATGATAAAGAAGATTTAAGGCGCGTACCTGGTTTGCTTCTTGAGCACTATCACAAGACATCAAAGTTAGTTCAAATAGTATATCATCCAACATGCGCTTTATCATAAATGATCGAACAATCAAACAATATATCAAGACACCCAAGCACCTATCAAACATAGGCACGGTTCACAGTGAAAACCATATTCACAGAATTTAGAAGGTGGGTGATAAGGACTTGGATAGCATAAATAACTTGTAACGTGCTTCTGCAAGACATGAGGGGTTAGATAATAAATAATAAAATAAAGAAATCCTAGCATGTTTGTTATCTAATTAGCATAGAAAAAATGGTCAAAGTATACGAAATCATCAATTATCACATACATCTTGTATATAATTCCTAAAAAAAAAAAAGAAAAGGTAGATAAATATGATTACAACAAGTAAGAAAAGTGGTAGCAAAGATGAGTTTTGAAAAGATGATTTTATGTAGTGGTTTCATCAATTTCCTAATTAATATACACAAATCTAGCCTACAATTATCCCATTTATTTAGGACCACAAGCTTGGATTCATGTCTTACTCAAAACCATAACTTTTATTTGAAAATTGAGAAAGATGCGAACCAATCAAAACATAGTTGCATATTATTTAAGAAAATGAGATTTTGATTCTAAGGACTCTAAATGAATTTTTAAAATAGATTTTTATGAGGAACATTTTGAGAAAAGTATTTTATTTTAAAATAAAAGAAATTAATTTGAAAAACAACAAAATGTATGAGACAAAATACCAGGCAAAACAAAAGAAAACAAAATCACCAAGTAAATTTTTTTTTACAATTGAGCGAACTAAAGTTGTGAGACGAGGACCAATCATCATTATTTTCCAATGACCTCTGAAAATTAAATTAAAGATAAAATTATTATAGAAACCAACCAGAGATTTTTAGATCAAGAAAACTAACATTTTAACAAATCTAACTTTTAATTTACCACCAAGAATTACAAGCTAACATTAAAAAAAAATTATAACTTTCAATCTATCACCAAAAAAACTATGAAAAACAAGTATCTAAAAAAGTTTCTATATTTTAACTATCCTCAAGAATCACAAACTAACATTAAATAAATAAATAAACAAATAAATAAATAAATAAAATCCAACTTTCAATCTATCATCAAGAATTACAAGCTAACATTTTAAAAAGTCTAACTTTCCATCTATTACTAAGAACTATGGAAAACAAGTATCTAAATATAATTTCTATCTTTTAAACTATCATTAAGAATCATAAACTAACATTAAAAAAAAAATCTAACTTTTAATCTATCATCAAGAATTACAAACTAATATTTCAAAAAATCTAACTCTCAATTTGTCACCAAGAACTAAGAGAAATAAGTATCTAAAAAAATTCTATCTTTTAAATGATCATCAAGAATAAAAAATTAAAGACTTCAAGAAAACTTTAAACTAGTATAGATAATAATAATAATAAAAAAAATGCAAACTAATGATTTCTAGAAAATTATATAACATCGCGGATTATTAAGAATCAAAACTAAAGACTTCAAGAAAACTTTAAACTAGCATAGATAATCAAGAACTAATGATAAAATATTTCAAGAAAATCGTATCATATCATGGATCATCAAGAATAAAAAGCTAAAGACTTAAATAAAACTTTAAACGAACATAGACCATAAAAAATTATAATCAAGATGATTAATAGAAAACCCAAAACCCCAAAGCTTACCTTCCATCTTCTGGTGGGTGGTCAAGAATCTGGTGATGTGTCGGTGTAACAATGGGGCATGGTGGTGTTAGCGGAGGAGTTGTGATGCATGGTGCAGGCTGGCAGTGGAGATGGAGGGCAGTGGTGCATGGTAGCGGTGCTGGTGGCTTGGATTGATGACTGCAACTGTTGCCGCAGGAGATGAAGGAAGTGCGGCGGTGTGGGCAAGGATGCAGAAGAGATGGGTACGGCGAAATGGTAGCAACATGGTGGTGGGAAGGGACTGTCAAAGGAGCTGTAGCAACGGTAGGGTCCGAAAAGAGAAAAAGTGGGAAAAGAAGAAGAAGGAAGGGCTGGAGGAAGGGTGGGTCGTGTGTGAGATGCAGACTGCATCCTCTAGGAAGCATGTTGTGCATGGAATATTCCAATGTGGGTTGTGCGTGAGATTCAGAATCTGCTCTGGTGCACCTTTGATGACTAGATGCATTTTTCCTTGGCCCTTAATATATCCGAGAGTTGTTCGCTTATAAGTTCGGTTAAATAGAAGGAAGTAAACCTCTTGAATACCAGCCCATGCCTTCCTCATCATCATTCATTTCATTCGCTTTCTGGTCCCTCTTTTCCTTTTCCCTCCTTCATAGAGTCCTCATTTGTGATAATCGCAAAAACCGTACCACGCAAGTGTGGTGCCTTTGTTCTTAGTCTCACAGATGATGTGCAACCAGGTCTGACCCCAATGGGGACATAGCTCATTCCCAGCACAGACCCAAATAAGCTTGATTGATTGAAATCACGAACCCATGGTCGATCCACCAAATTCATCGACCTCATCTTATTGTCTTTTATTAGAGAACAAAACCGACAACACCCACCACTTACACAAGATGATCACACACAGACCCTCTCTAATGGTGGAATCGCTCCTCAAACTGGACTTCACTTGAGGGGACAGAGAGTAAAAGAGCGGGTGGAAGTCGACAATTGGATTGACCGGTACACACCATAACACCCCCCATCATTTCTTAAAAACGTGCTCAGAATCATTTTCATCATCTGGATCTGAATTTCTCCTTCTCTTGAACACAACCCTCTTTTCTGTCCATATACATGCTGAATCATATCCTCCAAAAATGTGCTGAAAATCCTTCCAAAGTGTGGTCTCAAGCTTCCAAAAAAAGGTGCTGACTTTCCTTCTTTGTGGATTCCTCCAGGATTCCTTCCAAGTCTCCTTATTTAGCCGTGATCTTCTCTCCTTGATGGCTCCCAATCCCATGCAAAATTCCAAAATAAAATTGAAATAAGAAATCATGAAATTGGAAGTCAAGATCAAAATGGAATAGAATAAAATAAAATAAAAAAAGTCAAATCATACAACCACAAAATCCAAGGTATCAATTCATGGAATTAAGGAATGACTAAATAAGTAAATAGACCAATAAATTGATAAAGGTATAAAAATAAATATTAGACGTATGCAATTAGAAAAAAAATCAAGAAATTAAATTAGTGTAACGGATTATAATAATTTAAACGTCAAACTCAAACCATCAAAAATAAAAAAATTCATTTCATGCAATAAAAAGTCAAGCCAATACTCATCTTTTCTCGAAAAAATAAGTAACCAAAATCAAGAACATGCATAAGTGAACTATGCCAAAAGAAGTGTCCAAGTGACCTATTCTGAAAAAAGTGCCTAAGTAACCTAGGGTGAATGTGTGTAAGCTGAAAGGTGTTTAGGTGAATCTAAGCAAGTCAAGGTGAACCTAAGTGGGCCTAAGGTGGTGCCTAATGGGCCAAGTGTATCTAAATGGGCTTAGGGTGCCCAATGGGCTAAGTGTACCTAAATGGGCCTAGGGTGCCTAGATAAGCCTAAGTTTAAATTAGGGCTGCAAGAGTCACAATGGAGTTAGATAAATCCCTAACCAAAGTCCCCAAGGTGGCTTGGAAAAGATAGGCTATACGAGTAGTAATGGGCCACCAGGGAATTGCTGTAAAGTACCGAACAAATACCTAATAGGACATGTGCTAGGAAGACAAAATGGAAGGTCTACACTCGTCCTATTGAAAATTCCATATTCTTATTTTTTCCTATCGATCCTTCTCCTTACAAGCTTATGGATACAATGTTGAGCCTTCATGCTAAATTCGATGCACAAGACTCTTAGATTCACGTGCTTTAGGAGAAGCTCTCTTATGTCATCTCTTAGATTCACTCATAGGGTGCCTCGAGCTCTAATCCACCTTATCCACACCCTGATGCTTAGATTGTTATGTTCTCTTATGATTTTGTTTGGTCTATATTTTAGCCTATGATCTTATGTATCTTCTTGTGTCCAGAACCTTGATTTTATATATATACAGTGTTGCACTTTATATTTCCACTTATGCACTTTCCCATTTTTGTGACAAAAAATGGGAGACTTATAACTTGTAGAGGGGCATATAACATCTAGGAGGATATAGCATCAAAAGAAAGATTTGTTAAGGGGAATTTACTTAGTTAGGGGGAGTGTGTTATTTTTATTTTGTGTTTTTGAGAGAATTTACTTGGGACATTGGAGAAAACTAAACCTGAGATATTAGGGGAAACCAAATCACTTATTAATGCTTTAAAATTTTGAGAGAGACACCTAACACAGATGTTTATTGCAAAATATTTATTTCGAATTATATAACTCTCTTAAATTGTTCTAGACTATGGAAACTTATTTTCAAGGTCCTCCTTATGTATATTCTAGTTGGCAACAACTATTGGTCCTTTACTCGTGACCAACTACTCTTTGCAAAGCTTCTTCCATGCTTTGTTGAGTTGCATGTAATCATATGTGTCCGTTTGAACTTTGCACATTGGTATTCTTATAGTGTTGCATTTCTTTTTCAATTTTTCACAATGCATCAATCAAAACCTCCCACTATCATGTTCTGCTTTCTCAATTATGTTATATCCCAGACATTACTTTACCTTTAGTATAGTGTTTCTATGTGTGTAGGTTACAAGATTGGGAGATAAGTATTACAAGATGAAGCAATGGTTTCCCTCAAGTCTTCTTATATGCGAGTTCCTAAGTGTTATGTATACATTATGAGAGTTTGAGGGATTACATTGCTCAAGAGCTAGGACCGCTCAAGTGCTTAAATAGTGCTCAAGTGCCTAAGGTGCTTGAGCAGTGGTTAAGTGTACTTGAGCACTCATGCAAAATATGCCAGAATATGGAAAAATATTTTTTTATATTCACTCAAATTAACTTTGAAAACTTTGGGATACTAATCCTCTAGTCTTTGGATACCTATATAAACCCTGTTGTAACCTTTTTAGGGTTGGACATTCACCAAGAGGTTTAGTCTAACTTGCCCAATCATTCTCAATCTCTCATCAAGGATTCAAAGTGTTGAGTTTTGGGTTGTTTAAAGGCATGCATCCCTTTAACGAGGCTAAAATGTATTCATTGGAGTAATTGGAAATTGTTGCATCGCGAATGTGGATCAAGTTATAGGTATTGAAGACTAAGTTTTAAGGTAAGTAGCTAGATAAATCTGTATAACTTAATTTTAAATAGTGTATTTAGATTAGTGGTCTTAGACCCCATGGTTTTTTTTATTTCCACAATTAGTATAAGGGTTTTCCACGTAAACATTCTTGTGTCTCGTACATACTTATTTGTTTTTTTGAATATTTGGAGTATATTGATTATCCTTGATATCTTAGAGGATTAATTTGGATTAAAAATTCAAGGAAAATATGATGTGTCATCTTCTTGGGTATTTTTGTCTTTTAAAATTTCATATATTTTCTATCAATTATGCCACTTACATGGATTGAAGGTCAATTTCAAGGCCTAATGGGGTCTAAAGCACAATTATTCCTATTTTATTTTATGTATATGGATATATTTAAGAAGGATGCTAAGGTTATATCTATTTCATTATTAAGAGGAGGAAATTGATATGTTTTTTGGGAAAATTATGGTTTGAGGTTGACTTTTCATAATAGTGCTAAGGAAAGTGACCATGAAGATTTTGATTTTTTTTCTTTTAAAATTTTTTGTGTGTATTTTTTCTTCTTCTTTTTTAATCATCTATTAATAAAGTAAGAACTAAGATTCATGAATCATTTTTATTTGAACTTTGAAGGTGTAAATGTGAACCTGTATCTGAATGGGACGGTATGCATTAGTTATTCGAATGCAAGTCATTCATGCTATCCGACTAATGAGACCTCGACTGATGAGACATTATTATATAAGAACCGTTATTCTAAATTGGTATTGTCAGGTATGTACCTTCTTGTTTCTTTTCCTTTCTTCCTCGATCCCCTCCCTCAAATACAAACTCAAAAGAAAAAAATTAAGTCTAGAACCAAGGCCATGTCATAGGATATATATAGCTAGGAACCATAGTTTTGAAATTTGACCACAATGTTCAAATTTTTCCTTTTTTATTGTTGAAGTTCTAAGTACAACTAAAAGCGTGGATAAACTAATTGATCCAAAAATTAGTTTGACTTACGTTGACTAGAAATTTTTTTATAGCAAAGTCGAATTGTCAGCAAGTTTATTAGTTGAGTATGGACCTATTCTCTCATTTGCCCAAAGGAGACTGCAAGTCCCAGTCCCCGCCTTAATTACAAGCATTTGTTCTTCCACATTTTCAGTAAGTTTTATTTGAAGTTTGAAACATAATTTTAGGCTAAAGTGTACCGTTTGGTCAATTTGATGGTTTATTGGAGCTTAATTTTATTGTATTCCCTTACCTCATCTAAGAATGGCAATAGGACAGAATTTTTCGGGTACCTACCAGTCTTGTGCCTAATAGGATAGATTTGAAATTTTAAATAAATGGATTAGAGATTGATTTAGGATTTTTTTGAAAACCTGGGACGGGTTCAGGGTGGATTCAAGTATTGTCTTGTCCCGCCCAGTATTGCCTCAATTATATATAAAATTAAATTTAAAAATTAATTTAATTTAATTTATACTTTCCTATTTTTAATATAGTAATAATAATAATAATAAAATAATTTTCAATAAAATAAATTACAAAAAATTTAACATTTTAATTATTTATAAAATATATTTATTTTAATATAATTAAAAAATTAAAAAATTTTCAAAAAAAGTTAAGTAGGACGGCTATGGAAAATTCGCATACTCGCCCAGCCCTCCCTACCCTGTTAATTTTTTTCATGGAATAGGGATGTGAATTATTTTGAATAAACAGGGTAGGGTTGGGATGGGAGCGAGCCATCCTGAATCTACCTCATTGTCATCCCTAAGATAACCTCATCTTACAATGTCAATCACATCCTTAATACGAGGTAGCTTAATTTACTAAGGTCCTATTTGACAAATTTCTAAGAAATTAAAAACTCCTTTGGTTTTTTTTTTTTTTTAAATCTTATGGTTTAAAAAATAGCATAGTATAAAAGTTAGAAGAACGTTGTTTTTTTTTTTGTAGAAACCATAGTTTTTTTTTCTTTTGTCTCTCTCTTTCTCTCATAAGCCCAATTTAGCACAACCAAAGTTTAACCTTCAACTTTAGGTTGGCAAAAGCTAAACCATATTCCTTTCGCCTTCTTTGAACAGTATGGATGAACTTTACCATTTTTGTGAGATCTCATATCAAATAGGAGAAAAAGCTTTTCTCTTATAAGCTCAATTTAGCACAACCAAAGTTTAACCCTTAACCTTAGGTTGGTAAAAGTTGAATTGTATCCCTTTCTCCTTCTTTGAACAATATGGATGAACTTTGATTTTTATGTGATATCTCATATCAAACATGAGAAAAAGTTTCAAACACTATATATGTATAAGATTGTGATAACTATATAATGCATATTATAGTCGTGAGGGCTCATTAGGTCTAGAACAGAAAATATCTACATTGAAGGTAGTAGGTCATTACATATGGTATTAGAACTAATCTTTGACATCGATGTAGACCATTGTTTGTCCAACCTTGCAATAGATGTCCAGTGTTTATTTAGAGCATTTATCCATTTGGTCCTACAATTTTGTGGAACACGATGAGAGTGTTGTGTCTATATGAGGGTGATTATGATATCTTATAATGAATATGAGAATTTTTTTTTTTTTTGACATTATATATGTATGAGTTCCTTTAACTGTATAGATATGTTTTAAAGCCATTGAGGTATGTTGAGCTTAGAGCAACAATATCTATGTCAAAGAGAAGAGGGCATTAGTTTTTTAATCTTGATAAGTCAAATATGAAGCTTGAAATCCAATCCTAAGATTAAGCCTCAATCCTTAGATTGGTTTTAGCTTAAGCAGATAATTGGATCAACCAATGATATTTTCATGTCAAGTTTTAAATAATAAAACATGATGTGATTAGTACACTTGTAATGCAAAAAATATTGGAATCAACATGTACGATTTATTTTTAATTGAATCTTAATGTTAAGGAAATGCCTTCAATTAAAAGTTTAATAAATCATATAAAAACACTTAGAAACAATCTTCTACCATTATACACAGAGATGAGCTTTGCAATTGAGCTACTTTATATGATAATTATAGCCAATGTTTCCTACTCTTTATTATAATTGTAAAGACGTTGCTAGATTAAAAGAGTCATTGAAAATCTAAATTCCAAATAATGACCTCCCTTCTTAGAAAACATGAAATATAACTTCTATGGGCCAAAAATATCCCTTCAACTATTCTTTAATCCCGACATCACATTAAGCACTTTTTGGATAATTAAAAGTTGGGTAAAAAAATATCAAAATGAGGTTATATATATGCAATTTTCAAAGTGTGGAAGTTATTTTTCCAAATATTTCATATCATCTAATCCCTTTGAATCAAATGTTTCACAATTATGGTTGGAATCACACAGGTTTTGTTGTAAAAATACCTCAAAATTTAATTGGCTCTCCTTTGAAGGCTCTAATTAAGCTATGGATTAACTATAAACTCATTTAAGGAATAGAAGGAAGAAAGAAAATAGGTAATATTACTTGGAAATCTAGTAGCTATATGTCAGCAAAACCACCTGTAGAAATTCTATAGCCATTTTCACTAGGAAATTCCAAATTAAGCTTCATAGCAGTGCTGGTATTTTGACTCATTCAACTTTCCAATTGTTCCAAGATTTCATCGTAATTCTGGACAAATTGACTGCAGTTGTGCCCCAAAAGTACTTGAAAATCTGGTTTTAATTTGTTCTCCTCTGAAGCTTAGGAAATTAATGTAAGAATTCAAAGCCCTATTTTGTTTTTGCCATGGGTTGTCGGCTATGTCTAGGGAAATTGTAGTACGAAATTAGAAGGAAAACCTAGATAGATATAGATGTAACAACAATGCTAGAAGCAAAAATGTCAATTATAGTATCAACAATGATGTTGCTTTCGCTTTTATAAAAGAAAAAACTGAAGTTGACAGTGATTTTATAAAATGTTTCTAGCATCTTTAATACTTGAAAGATAAAAAATTTTAAATATTAAAAAAATTAAAAATACTTCCTAAAATAACTGTTAAACACATTTTACCTTAAAAATAAAAAACAGAATTAACAAATATTTTCATATCATTTGTGCTATCAATTTTTTTTATAAAAATTTAATATATAAAAAGATACTGAAGTTGTTGTTTTACTTTGGCTCATAATTAACTGTAGTAACCAACTCCCATTTATTTGAGAAGAGTCTGGGTAGCGTATATGATGCATGGCTTGGTGTTTTTTCTTGATTGTAATTGCATGTGTAAATGGTGTAAACATCCATTATGCTAGTGGAGGTTGGTGTCATGTTAAGTCATTGTAGAAAATAAGAAGGATGGTTTTGGCCGTTCCTACTTATTTTTATAAAAATGTAGAAAATAAATTTTTATAAAAATTTATGCTTCCATGTATAAATTTTTATCTTTCAAGTATTAAAGATGCTAGAAACATTTTACTCATAACATAAAATGTTTTTTCAATAATAAATTAAATACTATTAGCAAAAGCAGGAAAAAAAAAAAGAGGAAATTATTAAGAGAAAAGAAAAATGACACAAGTTTATAGAGTTTAATCAAATTGGATGTATTCCCATGAAAAATATAGATTTAATTATTACAGTCAATGGAAAAAGTATTTTATTCTATAACTTTTAATTTACGTATAGTAAGACGATATATCTTAACTTAGAAACCTAGGGTTCATAGAAGTGGTGAGGGGATGGTCTCAAGTTCAATTAGTAGCATACTTAATTCAAGTACTACAATTTTAGCTAAGACAGTAATCTTTTCCTTTGCTATGAGCTACGTAGGCATAGGAGTAGGACTTGGAATGTTGTTGCTTCTGTTCACTTGTGTGTGGTGGTTGTACAAAGTAATAAAAAGAAAAAGGAAAATTAAGCACAAGGAAAATTGCTTTAGAAGAAACGGTGGTTTACTCTTGGAGTAGCGGTTTTCTTCAAGTGAAGGTTATGTTGATAAAATCAAATTATTTACTTCCAAAGAGTTGGAGAAAGCCATAAACCGCTATAATGAGAATCGGATTCTCGATCAAGGAGGCCAAGGCACTGTTTACAAAGGAATGTTGAGAGATGGAAGAATTGTTGCCGTTAAAAAAATTCAAAATAGTGGATGAAGGCAAAGTTGAACAATTCATTAATGAGGTCATCATTCTATCCCAAATTAATCATGGAAACGTGGTTAAGCTATTAGGATGTTGTTTAGAGACTGAAGTACCTTTGCTGGTCTATGAGTTCATTTTTAATGGAAACCCTTTCTCAACATATCCATGACCAAAATGAAGAGTTTCCAATTACATAAGAAATGCGATTGTGAATTGCTATAGAAGTTGGGGGAGCTCTTGCTTACTTGCATTCAACAGCTTCCATACTGATTTACCATCGAGATATCAAATCTACTAACATATTATTAGATAATAAATATAAGGCAAAAATGGTAGACTTTTGAACTTCAAAATTTGTTGCCATTGATCAAATGCATTTGACCACCCAAGTACAAGGTACTTTTGGATACTTGGACCCAAAGTACTTCCAATCAAGCTAATTTACTAAAAAGAGTGATGTCTACAGCTTTGGAGTGGTACTTATTGAGCTTTTAACTAGGAGAAAACCAATCTTGTCAACTAGATCTGAAGAAGGGAAAAGTTTAGCAACATATTTCATATTGATCATGAAAATATATCATTTATTAGAGCCTCTTGATGCTCGTGTTATAAAATGGGGTAGTAAAGAAGATATCAATGCAATTGCTTTTCTTGCAAGAAGATGCATAAACTTAAGGAAATTTCACCGCTAAAGAGAATTATGAGGAGTTTGAATATGACACCATTGAGTTGATTGGGCCTTCGAATGCTGCCACAACTTCGACAGGGTCTTTCATGAATACAACTATATTTTCTTCATAGAATGTACAACCTTTTCTATTTCAAAAATTTGATACTACGGTGCTCATAGGTGCGATTAATTTTTGGCCACAATCGTATGCCACGATATAGAGATGAATATGCTTTGACCGACACTATAGTTCTTGACATGGATGAAAAATTTCTTGGCAGCTACTATAGGTTATGATGTGTGGGAAGGGGGCTAGAAATCTCTCAAGTGCAAAATGATGAGTTCCCACATAAGCAAATTTTTGTATGTAATAAAATTAGGTCCTAATGATTCATTATGGCAAGGAGCAGGCTTCCTTAATAAGCTTCAAATTTCAGTGCATGCTCAAATTGATAGTGCTGAGTCTTTTAGGACATCTGTGCTACCTTTGCTAGTAGTTAATGTTTATAAAATCAAATTATCCATCTTAGCACTTTTGGTAATGCCTTTGCATGAAAGTGATTTACCTGAAATCATTTCTCTTGGACAATGGATATGGCAAGATAGCCCGAACTACTGTCCTAATTTCTTGGAAACATGGATGTTAAATGCATGTTAATTTTTGTACATCTTATTTATTTATTTTTTTTCCCCATATTATAATTGTTAGCCCACACTTCACCAACAAGTGCGTTCAAGGCACTTAGCTTATGCTCTAGCTAATGATGGTGAAGGTACATGCAATTGATATTCCTAGATACACCGTCCAATTTTTCTTTTGTCAGTTAGTATCAAGCTTTCCTTAGTGTTGCCACCAAGTCCTTGTTCAATGTCCTAATGTCAATAATTGATAGTTTATTAGAGTTTGAATAAGGTTTTTATAGATGAAGATTTCCAATTATGGGTACTCACTTATACATTAAAGTCCTTGTTTATAGTTTAAGGTAGTGATTAGACTGATTTCTCAAAGCTAGGCATGGGAAGCCATTTGAACTCAAAAACTACAAATAAAATTGGAGAGGAAGTTATATAAAGATTAAATTAAAAAGGTAATAATTTTTTTTTTCATAATTTCACATCTATGCATACTAAAAATAGATCAATCATATATAATATTAATACATTTTTTGCCATTAAAGAAGAACTAGAGTATACTGTTTTACTAGAGGAGAGAAAGCAATAATAGTTATTCCATCATGACAAACATGTTTAACAATGCAACTCATAACATAGTAAAAAGTTGCACTATGTAGACCACTAGTTCATCTAGAAAGAACAGCTTTGGACATATCCATGGGGTTTATACCAACAATAGTGTTCTCAAAGTTGTTGGTATGATAGTTTTCTCCTATTTTATCTCTCCCTAGATGATTGGCACAACATTAATGAAGAAACCCCCCAAGTATGAAGATCTTCCCCCACCCTCAACAGTCATAAAGTTACAATCATTGAAGAAAACCGAAGTGGAAATATTATCGACCTAACAAGTAAAGCACAAAGAGAACAAAATATTGTCTATAATTACATATTGTATAGTCATGATATTTGGTTTCTTCACAATAAGAAATGGGATGTGAGTTCAAATAGGCACCAAAGTCCTACATTCTTATACCAAAATAAAAAATAAAGATAACAAATAAAAATACAAAGTATAACAAATAATTGAAATCCTATAATTTGAAAAGGCAAATCCTACATTCGTACCTAAACCTCCATCCCATAACCTATTTAGACAAAAACCCTAGGAAGACCCACCTCATTCTGTAAGAGTTTCCTTGAAGCAGCCTTGGATGCAATAGTAGCAAGCATATAGTACTTGAAAATAAGAATATCCAATTGTACTTACAACAGATAACAATATCACGTTCACAAACTACAAGACTATGACCATTGGAAGTTGTTCAACCTTGACTCTTAGATATGAAACACTTGACTCGAAAAACCTAGGAAATATACTATTGAATTATACATCTATAGAATATCATATCCACAAGCATCAATGTGTTGGCAATAAACAACAACAATAAGGATAATATTAGCAACAAAGAAATCACAACCACTCTTACCTTTTCAATAGTTCCTCATGGAGCAATTGTCGACTAACTCGTCCATAAGCACGACCAGTCAAAATGGGATCACCATCATCAAGATATATAATAGTATCCCACCAAACATGTCACACCCTAGATTCTAGGTAACCTAGAATTCGACTTTTGACCTCGGTCAAAGGTTTGACCCTAAGGGTCACTCCTATCCATGCGGGCAATCAATCCTAATAACCTGATTTTTTCTTGAATAAGTAAACATCTAATCCTAAATAAATTGATTAAGCTAACATTTACTATATGATTTTGTTTTTCAAAACCAATCATCACTTGTTCACAAGTATAATAAATCTATCAATCAATCTTAACACCCAATGTGATAACCCAAATATTTACACTAATCTCTAAGTCAAAAATATTTCTAAAAAGGTTTTACCAACTAACAAAATATAATTTAAGTTACAAAAGTTCATATAACTCAAATTAATACATGACAAAAAGGTAATATAAATTAAAAACAACCATTATTATTGTTATTTTATTTTCTGGGGCTTTTTAGGACACTTTCTGATCTTCTTGTGGTTTCTCAAAAACTATATCTGCATCTAAAAATTTTAGAAAATAAAGGGGTGTCACATTGCTGAATAGGATGTTTTATACCCAAATGGGTTAGAAATTCTAGGTCAATAGAACACAATCATATGTCAAAATATAATACTACATTTTCATTATATACATTAAATGAAACCTCAATCATACAAATTAAAATTGATCAAAATTATCACTTTTCATATTCAATCATATGCCTAGCATATCCACAATTCTAAATTTACAAAATAAATAAGTCATTTTAGTCTCGAATAATATATTCAAACATACAATTGATAAATAATGCAAACCATTCTTTCAAATGCACCGTTTTTCTTTTCTTTTCATTTTTGCCTTCCTCAGAGTCTTTTCATTTTCATTTCCATTTCCATTTCACATAACTATTTCTTCAAAATTCTTTTTTCTTCGCACAACCATGATGCATATGAAATGCAATCAACTCATATTTTAACATCCCCAATTTTTTCCAAGACATAATTTTTATTTAATCCAAACATGCTTAGTAATTCCAACAACCAACATAACAATTTCTCTACAATTAAATCATCCAAATATCAAAGAAAATTCTCAATAATCTAAATATCAACAAAAACACAGTTTATACCCTAACTTTATTTATTCCCAACAATCTCAGTGATTTCTAACACCCAACACAATAATTTTTCCACAATTAAGCCCCCACAAACATCCAAGAAAATTCCCAATAATACAAATATCAACGAAAACATGATTTATATCATAATCATGTAAACTTTATTTATTCCCAATAATCTCAATAATCACATTTCAAATAATACAAATAACATATATTATCTTCCAACAATACAATATATAATTTTTTTCCAAAGAAAAATATTAAATCAAAGTTTTATGGTTAAACCACCCTAACTCAAATAAGAAAATCTAATTGTTAAAGTTGAAATCTGTCTCCATACAAATGTTCCTCGTGTTGAATAGAGTATTCTTCTAAAATCTCACGCAAAATGGAGGTCATTTGGCGGGTCAAATAGCCAGCTGAAGGTGACAACACTTTCTTCACTTATAATTGGTCGAGCTCTCTTGCAATTCCTTTTTTTTTTTTCTTTTCTTTTCTTTTTCTTTTTAACTTTCTCCCCCTTCAGCCTCTTGATTATATATATACATACATATATATACCTAAAACATTTTTACTCTAAAATTCACTCCGGACATGATTCCATTAACTATATATATCTAAAAAAAAAAATCAATTTCATAAAATATTTGAAACATAAAATAATTATTCAACATCCAAGAAGTTGAAATTCATAATGACCTTTAACCCATTAATTTACTAATATTTATTTACCAACAATAATTTAAACAATATTTTGAAACTTAATTCCATCAATTATTTAGTCATTCAATTTATAATAATCAAATTCTCAACCCTTTAGTATAAATTTTATTTAATTTATTTTATTTGTTAAATTCCTCAATTGAATAAAAATTTTAAAAGTTAAATCCACTAAATTCAAATTTAATTAATTTGCTCTTTTGTATAATTTTTTAAAATTCATATACCATAATTTAATATTAATTTAATTTCAATTTAACTCTATTTGATGTTTTGTAATTCTATAAGGTTTAACTCCAATTATAAAATTAAATTGATTCGTTATAGAATTAAATTCAATTTATTTTTAATAATCCAATTTTCAATATAATATAAATTTTTACCAAGTTCTCTTACTATGATTCTCTGATCATTACCCAATAATAATTAAATTAATTCCCATAATATACTTAATATTCAAATTTTCAAAATCTAATCTCAATTATTTGATGTTAAATTTTTCTCCAAATTTAAATTTAATTTCTAAAATTCCTACTCTTTACATATGATGTGGCAAGATTTTCAAACTATTAACTTTGGACTAGCTTTTCTAAAATCTCTCCCAATTAAATATTAAGAAATGGATCTTCACCATTCTTTTTTACTATTTGACTAAAAATTTTATGAAAACTTTTCTAATCCTTGAATCTAATGTATCTTTAAAAACCCTAGTATTACAAAAAATGCTCAACACACCTCCCAAGGCCAAGATTTTGAGATATGTTAAATTCGTCAACAAAGATGGGAATTGGGAAGAGATGCAGGCATGAGAGTTCTGTAAGGGACTGATAATTTTTTAAACATTAGGTAAAGCTCTAAACAGTGGAGTCTCAAACTAACATAAAAATTTGAAAAAATTATGCATATAAAGACATAATTTATGAGAATGTTCAGACAACTGATAGCATGATTGGTCAAATAAGATGAATGTGTTATTTTCATTGCAATAAAAGAAAAAACTTGTATAGGAACAATGACAAGCAAATTTTTTTTCCCATTTTAGGTGGCTAATGTTAGTGGAAAAGCAGATAATCATCATTAATTCTAGCACTGCAGTGATGTACAACTAAATAAACCAAAAATTTGAAAAATAAACACATCTATATTCCATAGTAAAAAAGGTACCATAAAAATGAATAAAAACATTAGATTGAGTGAAAGCATCTCTCCTGTATAGTGATAGATAACAACCTAAATGGAATTTGATTAGGAAAAGGCATGGCTAGGTTAATATCACACTTCATGTTGAGCTTAAATAAGGTAAAAAAGAGAAACCATGTAAAAAATGTAATAAAATAATTGAACGATTTTCTGGTAAAAATCAAATTAATACCTTTAAATTCATCCTCCCATACACCATAATTAATGGTAAAAGGAAGATGTGGACTAATAAGCCCAACACTCAATTTCACACCAATATAGGGATGTATTGTTACTTATTCACAATCAAATACAAAGTAATGAAATGTAAAATTATTAGCTTTCCATGTTTTGTCAAAATATTAAACTTATCAAGTAATAGGAAAAATATGGTTTTCATGTCAAAGATATACAAACTCAAGAATCCATTTTCTTTTCTTTTTTTCCAAATAAAAAAATAAAAAAATAAAAAAATAAAATGAAAGATTCACATATGATATTTGAACCAGTTTCAAAAAAAAATTATTTTGCTCCTTCTAAGAATATGTAATGAATATGACCCATTTAGTCAATTTCACCCAATAATTAGTTTTCCAAATTGTGTATCTCGGGAAAGGAATTTCCAATTCTTGTTTTTTGAGTTTTACTTGGTGATCCCTAAAGGAACATTCTCAGATGGCATGATCACTATTGGTATGTTTCTCAAAGGTGAAGATTCTTATAAAATGAGGGAAGAAAAAATCCAGAAAAAGAAAATTATCTAAATGAGAAAGATTAAGAAAAAAATAATAGAAACAAGACAAAAAAAAAATATAAAGTAAATCATGTTGTTTTATGGATATAAGGAAGATAGTGAAATTGACCTAGCCTAAAACAAACAATCAAAGAATAGAAAGATGACATAGAAACTTATCGGTATTGTCGGCTAAGGTGTGACAAACATTGTCCTTAAAGTAGATCCACCTTCCTCAAAGACGAGTTCAGTGCACTAAGGAACCAGTGGTCTACCTCTAGGATTTAACAACCAGTGGAATCTTACCTTAAGTGACATACGAGATTTGTACAACCCAGGTTTTTAAATAGGCCTCTAGATAGGTGCAAGATCACAACAACCATAGTGAAGAATGCGACTATTATAGTGGTGATGTAGGTTCAAGGCTTGAGTATGTAGTATTAGATATGAATGCTAAAATGCTGAATGTAGGCTTAGGGCTGTTATAGTGGTGATTGAAATAGGGGTATGCAACAAAGAATGGAATATATCAGAATGCAAGAAGGCTTTGAATGTAGACAAAGAATAATGGAGAACAGAGACAGAGAGAACCCTCGAGAAATTACTGTGTTATGAACTGAGGGGGTGTTATGATTTTATAAGCAAAATCCCAACTAGTCTCTCCCATAAAATCGAAACCACTAGTGCACAAACCTAAGACTAGCTACTTAGTCTCTTGGAAAAAACAACCCACTTAGAAGATTTAGTCTAACTTAAAGACTAAGTCAAATGGGAATTAAAGAAATAAAATTAAAAATAATTTTATTTTGAATTTTGAAAAAAGTAGCCAAACTCATGGGCGTATGTAGGGAGGAGGGGATGACCCCCCTACGTAAGATATGTGTACGAATGTGACACACATTAAGGGATTTTGGCCTGAACCACTCAAAACTCTACTCAAATAGGCTTGGGCCCCATGGGTGCACAAGGCTCCCCTACACCTTTCCACAAGCCCATTTGGCTAAGGAAAGTGGGTTAGTTAATTTACCCACTAAACGAGTTACTCTTTTTCCTATGTGAGACAAGCAAAACACTAAAAACACATTCTCTTTACTATACACTCTTTCTACAATCCCCTATAGTGTGTATAAGTGAATGAATGAAAGTTTGAAGGGAAAACTAAATCTAATGCATCAATACTAATGCCCAAAGGCTATGAACCAGTCTTAGGATAAATAAGTATTGAACCACGAAAACATGGTGAAAATTTTCTATGAACCAATGTTTCTTGAAATAACTCAAGGGACCTATTATCCATATTGGTTTCTCAACTACGAGCTATACAAAATGAGTTGGCACAAATAGGCTATGCACTCTACTTGGATATTCATGAGAGCTCCAAAGAATCCGTCTAAGTTCTCATAGGAAGCAACCCCACCTCCACTTTGATATAGGTGAATCCATCAAGTATGTTCTGCATTAAACATACTACCCATAAGGAATATGATATTCATTAAGAGTAAACACTCAACCTTAATCAATGTAGAATATGTTTTATCTACACCATAAGGATAGACTCTTATATAAATATAACTGATATAACACCTCAAGTTAACAAGTGATTTGTTATTATGCATATGAACCTACTTCATGGAATTTCCATTCTAATAGGTTGAGTTAGCACCACTCTTGACTTTTGTAATAGGCATAAGTTCCATCACCTTCAATGTATCTTCTACTAGTTTCTTATTTAGTGGTTTGGTCAAAAGATTGGCCAAATTCAACTCTGACGTTACAAATTTCAGGGATATAATTCATGTTTCAAGCAACTATTGCACAATATTATGCCTTAGGCGTTAATTCTTGTTCTTCCCATTAAATATTTACTCTTAGTCTTAGCAATTGCAGTTTGGCTATCACAATACATAAACATAGATGGTGCTGGTCTCATCCATAAAGGGATATTTGCTAAGAGGTCTTTAAGCTAATCAGCCTCAGAACTTGCATTTTCTAAGGTAATAAACTTAGCCTCCATAGTAGACCGAGTAATGCAAGTTTTCTTGGTAAACTTCCAAGAAACTACACCTCCTCCAATGATAAAAACATACCCACCAGTGGATTTCATCTCACCTGAATCAGAGATTCAATTTACATCACTAAATTCTTCAAGGACACATAGAAATCCACCATAGCACAAGCCATAGTTAACGGTGCCTCTTAAATACTTAAGTACTTTACAAACAGTAGTTCAATGGTTCTAATTAGGACTTTGGGTGTACTAAGTCAATCTACCTACTACATAAGCAATGTCAGGTCTAGTACAATTCATTAAGTACATTAGGCTCCTTATGATATGAGTATACTTAGCTTGGGCAACACTATGTTCTCTATTTTTTCTACAACTATAAGTTGGGATCATATGGAGTTGACACTGGTTTAAACTATTCAAACTTCCTTAAGATCTTCTCAACATAGTGCTCTTGAGAAAGTTTAAGCCTGTTCTAGTTATCTTGATCCCTTGAATCATCTCTACCTCTCCTTGGTCTTTCATGTCAAACTTAAATCCTAGGAATTTTTTGGTCTCACACACGATCTTTAGGCTAGTTCCAAAAATCAACATGTCATTAACATAGAGGCAGATGACTACACATGTGTTATCCTCATACTTGTTATAAATACACTTATTAGTATCATTAATGGAATATCCACTAGTTACTAACACATGATCAAACTTGATGTGCCACTGTTTGGGTGTTTGTTTTAACTTATATTCTTTTTTGTATATTGATCAACTCTCAAAATCGCTATTTTGCATGCTTAAAAGAGGGATTTTTCATATTCTTTGAATGATTCATTTTCTTTTAACTTTAATATGTGTTAAGTCCTTATTTGTTACTAATGTGTTAATCTAGTGAAGAATACAATAAAATGAGGGTTAAAAGCATAAATTATAAGAGTATCAAGTTAACCCAAAGATCATAAGCACAAAGAACAATTGGAGATGAAAGAAAGTACGAAAAAGGTAAGGAAAAGAGGCAATATCAAAGTGCTAGAGCAATTTCAATACAAAAGGTGGAAGATTTCAATAGTCATTTCGATTAGGGGAAGAAGGCCAAAGTATTTTGATTCAAAGACTTGGAGGTATCAACATTCTAGTTTGAAATTTCGATACATTGCTAGGAAAATGAATTCTCACTTGATACCTATTTTTGAAGTCAGTTTGACACAAGCACAACATGGAATTGAAATCTGAGAATGTTAAGTCTTAGTCACCTTTGTCAAACATAGTCAAGGCTTATTTGACACCTCTTCCAGATCTTAATACAAGGAATAAAATGGAACTTAGCTCGGTTTAATACTAGTTAATTTTGACACAAGGGTTTAGTTTGCATAAGTTCGATACCAAATTAAGGAAGACAAAGTGCATTAGTTTTTAAGGATTCCTTATCAAAGAACTTTGACACTAATTCAATACAAGCCTCTAAATTTTGACAAACACCTACATTTATTTATTTATTTATTTTTTGTGCTTCAATCCATGTAAAAGCTATTTGTAGGATGCATTTTTATTATTTGGGTATGTTCAATCTAAAAGCAATTGGAGGAGGCCAAGAGAGATGAAGTTTTTAAAGTTGCAAAGTTTGGCACAAGGAGTAGAGGATTTCAACACTAAGTTCAATAAACAACCCTAGATTTTGATAATGATATGATATAATAGAGGCTCTGTCAAAATTTTGGTACCATAGTGTTGATGTATCAAGAATCTTGACATTGTCCAGTTATAATTAAATTTTCTATTGTTTAAAATCACCAAAATTTCTTAGATCTTGCATTATTAGGTACCACCTTGGCAATCCTTGTGGGATCGATCAAGTCCCTATACCAATAGTTTACTTGTTCTATTTTTTTTCTCTTTTTTATTTTTTGGGAGAACACCGATCTTCGACCTTGGTTAATTTACTTTGTTTTTGGGAGAACACCTGTCTTCAACCTTGGTTTACTAAAACCAAGTGTAAATAGTTCACCAAAGCCAAAGTCAAACCAACTACCACCACTTCTTAGGAGTATATTTGCCTATGATTAACAAATTTGTCATTAGTAAACTCTTGAAAGAGTAAGATCCACCTTATCAACCTTGCCCTAGCATCCTCCTTGCCAGACAGATATTTTAAAGTTGAGTGATAAGCGAAAACTACTCTAGAAATCCCCAACAAGTAAGCTTTGAATTTATCAAATGCAAACACAAATGCAAGTAACTCCTCAATAGTTGTGTATTTTTTTTTAGCATCATTCAACATTTTACTTGCATGATAAACTGCATAAGGTCTTCCTTCTTCTGTTTGTCCAAAAACAACATGTACGGCATTGTCATTTGCATCACACATTGATTAAGCTTATGATTGGTGTTGAATTAAGCTTCTCCTTCAAAACATCGAAAGCTTTTTGACAATAATTATTCCAACAAAACTCTGTATCCTTTAACAACGATAAATCTTCTGTAAAAACCAACATGCCCCGATAAATTGGAGAACCTCCGTTATTGTAGATGGATTAGGGAGCTTCAAAGTGAGATCAGCTTTAGCTTGATTCACCTTATTTCCTTCTGCAAAAACAATGTGCCCAAGGACAATTTCTTTGTCACCATAAACTGACACTTTTACCAATTTAGAAACAGTCCTTTTTCTGTACATCTTAACAAAACTGCTTCTAAAATTTTCAAATATTCTTAAAAATTAGCTCCATACACACATCCATGAAAGCCTCCATAACCTTTTCCACCAGTTCTGAAAATATACTCATCATAGAGCTTCAGAAAGTGGTCGGAGCATTAGTAAAGTAACCCAAAAGACATTCTCCTAGAATTTTGACTGTGTTACTGAATCAATAACTAATAACATTTCTCTTACTGGATATGTGAAATTTGAACATATGAGAAGAGACTGAATCTCAGTTTCAACTTTGCCCTTGCAAAAGTCTCCTTTTTTATTTGTATGTTAACTGCTGTTTTGGCTGTTGTGTGTAGAACTCTTCCACTCGGTTTCTATTCATTGCATAATTGTGTTACCAGAATCAGATAAAAGGTTTCTTTTTAAGTCTATAAAACAAATTGTTATTCAACTGTTTGATTATTAAATCATCTCATCTATTATTAATTCCTGTTATTGCGTGCAATTTCCCATCATTTTCTGAAGATCGCGTGGAACTAGTTGGTCAATCAAAAGACTAGGCATGCATCCAAATTATCAGAATTCTTAATAACATAACCTAGGAAGTATCTTCGCCACTTCCTTGTAAAGGACTCCCTACATAGAAAGTTGCTACCAAGCGTCCATCAATTACAAAGACATTTTTCGAACTCACTATTCGTCGTGTAGTCCCAGTTCGATGCTGTAAAGTATCTTATCGGACCAATTTATCATTTTTCTCCCTAAATATTAGAAGTTCATTTAAAGGATATTTGACTTATTGAATATTCTTAATTACCTGGAATATCTTTAATGCATAAGAGATAACTTCTAAAAAAAACAAAGTTAAAAAAATACAATGCTAAGGAAAAACTTAAAATTCATAATTTCATTCTCGTAATCACATAGTTAAACGTTGTCAAGAAATCGATTTTTTTGGTCCATTTCAAAATATTCCTTTAATTTATTTCTTTGAATTAAGAGAGAGAGATATAGAGGCAATAATAGAGTTTTTGTTTATTAATCATGGAAGAAAATATCCATGAGCTAGCTATATTTAAAACAAAAATGAATTCTGTGTGTATAACCATACTCTTACATTTTGTATCACTACAAGAAAAAGATATATGGTGACATTTATAATAAGTCACTATACACATAGGGTGTCATTACAATATAGCGTCACCTTATCCACTGACACCATAGAGGGTATCAATTGGTGACATATTTCGAAGTGACACCAAAGCAGATAAATGGTGACACATTCAGAAGTGACACCATATATTTTTAGTGATGCTTAATTTGATATAGAGTTGTATGAGATATATAAGGTGTCATATTAAATGCATCATCTTTGAGTTATGGTGTCACGTTAAATGTATCACCTTTAATTTATGGTGTCACATCATTGTAAATGATTATGGAAGATATGGTTGTTTTTTGTTGATTAGTTTGTAGATTTTTGTAATGCTTATTAATAAATAAGACCAACCTGTGTAAATTGTCCATAAATATAATAATCATATTATATTTAACTTATATTTTCATAATGCTTATAAATTAACTTGTAACACATTACATCATCCAATAATATTTGTATATCAAATGTTCACAAAATAATAGTACATCAAACACATCAAACCCACCAAAACTAAAAAAGAAAAGTGAATACACATTAAAACATGATTTAGAAATGTTAAGCTTCCCAACATTCATGTATACCTACATTTCATATGCATAAAACCGGCTAACCATAAAATGACAGAAGAGTTGCATCCAAAAACCCAAAATTCTCAATTCCAAATAAAGTAATGTTTATGTCCAATAATGTATGACATAAGAGTCATATCTAAAAACCTAAATTTTGTTGCCTCTTTCTTCTTTCTTTTTATTCTTCATACTGTCCTCCCAAGAGTGTATACCTGCATTTCATAATTTAATGAGGTTTAGAGTTCTTATTGAAAATAAAAATGTGATGTTATAAACAATAAACAAATCTAAGTACTAATGTTTTCTTTTTCTTTTTCCTTTTTCTCGTTTTGATATAAAAATAGTTCGTAAAGAATAAGTAATGTTATACAATACCAATGGAAAATTCAATCATATAACAACTAAGGGACTTACCATGAATGATCACGATACATCAATATGATTCATGATTAGTTATAACACAAAAGTAATCCATTCTTCTCTAATTTCATCAAATTCTACTTGAGAATATGTTTTTTTGGTCATCAAACTGAAATCAAATGAGAATAACATTAATATCACAATAATTGGAAGTATGAAATTATATACAATTCATTAAATGAGTAAAACCTTTAAAGCAATAACTGTAAAATCAACAATTATTTCTTTAATGAATCTTATAACAAAGTAGTCACATTTGAACTCAAATAAAAACAATTCAAGAAAATAAAAAATAAATCAAAACTACAAAATCAAAATATAAATCTAAAATTTAAAAAAAAATACTAATTTTCTACTTAAAATTTGCACTTTTTAATTTTTTTTTATAATTCATTTTGTTTTTAAAAATCATTTTTAACATCTAATATATATATATATATTTCTTGGAAGGATTTTTTTAATTTTAATATTTTTTAAAGTTCATTTTGTGAAATAACAATGTCCATTAAATTTCATCTCAATTATATAAAATAAAATTTTAGTAACAAAATATAAAAATGTTTTCAATTACTAATATGATAAGATATGATATTATAACAAGCATGAAAATTGTGCATATAAGACAAAAAAAATCTAATTTTTTTATTAAAAAATGTTAAGAGAAAAATTAGAATGAGAAAGAATCAAAGAACTTTTCATAAACATTATTGATTTTTTAATCATAACAATTATTAATATATTGGTTCATTTTTAAATACTTTCACAAGAATATATTTTAACTACAAGTTATTTTAATTTATCAAAAGATTTTTAGGAAATGAGCTATTATCCATTTATTATTATCTTATTTTTCAGAAAATATTTTCAGTCATTTCATACACGTTTTCAACTACTAAAATTATTGTTTTTATAGAATAAACAAAGAAGCATACACTTATCCTCCACTCACTAAGTCAACTATTACAATCACCATAATATTTTATTCACCTACCAATATCTTATTCCATTTAGATAACTCTCTCAACAAAATCATTTTTACAATACTTTTTACTCTCCTATGATATTGAATATTTTATTCCATTTAGGTGACTCTCTCAAACAAAGACTTTTTTTTTTTTAGTTTACAATATGTATAAAAAACAATTATTTATTACAAGGAATGTGGTAGAAAGGTCATTTTATTTTTAAAGAATTTTTTAGAATTTCTTAAACATTTACAAAGAATAGAACCTAACAATTTTATTTCTAAAAAAATTGATCAATTCAAAAAAGAAAGAAGAATATTATTTTTTAAGGAAAGTTAATAAACTACTTTATTCTTGAATTATCTAAACAAAACTTACTAAAAAATATTTTATCCCAAATTTATTTTCAAAACTTTCTTATTGACAACTATCTCATATGTAAATTATTTTATTATATAGAGAAATTCTTATTTTATTTTTTTTGGAGAAAAATTCACTTGTTTATTAAATATCAAAGAAGTCTATTTTTATGTCTATTATATATATAAATCCTCTTATTTTCATACAAGAAAACTAGTGTATCTCTCATTCTCAATTAGACAAAAATTTTAAAAATCATTCATTTTTCTTGTTTTCATTTGTTTTGGGGCTTATTAGCAATGAAACGAAAAATATGTTAGAATGTTAAACCTAGTTTTTACTTCCCTGGAACTCGACAAAAAACACCATTTACAAAACCCACATCATAGATATACTAAATCAAGAGATATAAAACAATTGTACTAACAAATATTTTTGCATTAATAAAAAAAAATGAAGATGATAGATAAGGGATTTTGACTTACCCGAGATTTTACGAAGCAAAGAATATCAATTTTAGGTGTGCCGACCATGGGTGTGAGAAGAAGGAGAAGAAAAAGATGGTTAGGGTTAAGCAATAAGATCTTTTATATTAGTTAATGTATATATGGAAACAATGGACTTTTCATAAATTGTTCCTACTCACTATTTTAAAAAAGGGCCCATTGAGTTATAAAATTTAAAATTTTTTATTTCATATGGTGTCACTTCCAAAAAATGACACCATAAATATAAAATTAGCATCATCTAACTACCCTAATTGAAGATTTTTTATATGATGTGTCACTTTTATAAATTTTAAGCTCAATGGTGTCATTATTTTAAATGTGACACCATAAATAGTGACATCATAAATTATTTTTGTAGTAGTGTATTTTAATAAATAATTCATCCTTTTTATTCACTTTAACGGTACGTTCATCATATTAATACATGCATATGTCAAGACTTAAAAGTGTTGATAAAACTCACAATGCTACTTTAACCTTATTTGATACCGATTAAAAAGTCACTTGGTGTCCTATAATAGGTGCAATGTTTTGACCTAGTAAAAAATTACAAAAAAAAAAAAAAAAAACTTCTTCTATCTAATTTGATTGATTTTGTATTTCAAGAAGGCAATAATGGTGTGCTTTATAGAGGGTTGATTTTTTAGATTTCTTCTATAATGTTAGCAAAATTCATCATAGAAACAATCAAATAAGGCAATAATGGTGTGCAATGTTTTGAAGAAAACATGCGTTGTCAATTCAAGTAATGACGACAAATTATCTCCATAAAAAAGCTAAAGATTAACAAAAAGTAAAGCTGGTTTCTCTTATAATAAGGGGTTCTTGTAACACTAGTTTTGTTTGATATCGAAGGGTTAAAAGTTTGGCCTTCTTATGTTTGTTTGCATCCTCCTTTGTTGTTGGATCCTTTTCTTTTCTTTTTCTTTTTTTAATTAATATTCTTGCCTTTATTTGTCTTCAAAAATGAATTCACTTTTTGGAAACTAAAATTATTTCTTTAACTTTTTGAAGACTAAAAATAATTTTTTGAAAACTTTTACTTGGTTGCTATTTGGATTGACTTTTGGGAAGGTACAAGCAGATTTTTTGAATGCAATGATAGATTTTAGTAAAAATAAGTTGTTAAGGGCTTTAGACAATTTTGGAAGCCTCTTGCGACTATAAATTATTTAGCAATCTGCAACTCTCAAACTCAACCATCCTTCCAACCATGGCTGTCTGCAACGCTGGTATTGCCCTACTCCATTCAAATACACTTCCTTTACTCCATATCTTCATGGTCTCCTTTTTATTGTCTCTAATGATCCCTTCTGCGAATTCATCATTATCTTTCAGTTTTAATGATTTTGATCCGAATGGTAATCAAATTCATTTTGAGGGGCAGGCTTCTTATTCTGGTGATAAAGCCATCTACCTCACTAGAAACCAGCAGGTGAATGATAGTTGGGGTCGAGCTACATATCGTGAGCCGTTTCACCTCTGGGATAAGGCCTCGAAAAGGATGGCTGATTTCTCTACCAATTTCTCATTTGGAATTGATGCCCAAGGAAATTTTTCTCATGGTGATGGACTCGCATTCTTTCTTGCTCCATACGATACCCAACTGCCTTCAGATGTGAGAGGAGGCGGCAGGCTGGGTCTTGTGTCTAGCAAGCAGGCACTGAACTCAAAAGCAAATCACTTTTTTGCAGTGGAGTTTGATACTTATCGAAATGATTGGGATCCAGAACATGATCATGTTGGTATCAATATTAACTCCATGAAATCTGTGGAAAACATGACATGGTGGAGTCATAGTCTGGGAGGAAAAATAAATCAAGTTTCCATCAGTTACGCTTCTAGTTCCAAAAATCTGAGCGTTATCTTTGGCACTGATGATTTGTATGATGATAACACCACTCCACAAAGCCTCTATTACAAAGTTAATCTGAGCAATTACTTGCCCGACTTCGTTACTATTGGCTTCTCAAGTTCAACAGGATATTTCTGCGAGATACACGTCATTTACTCATGGAGTTTCAGTTCATCGAATTTACAAATCTCTGATAGTGAAGAAAAGAAGACAGGACTAGTGGTGGGATTGAGTGTTGACGTTTGTGCCCTGGTGGCCGGGTTGGGATTGGTCTGCTTTTGCTTGTGGAGGAAAAGGATAAGTGAGAAAGGGGTAGAAGATCCTGATTTTGACCTGTCCATGGTTGACGATTTTGCAAAGGGTACTGGGCCTCGGAAGTTTACGCGTCAAGAGTTGGTTCTTGCCACAAATAACTTTGCAGAGGCAGAGAAGCTTGGAGAGGGAGGGTTTGGTGGGGTTTACAAAGGTTTCTTGCGGAATCCAAGCTCCTACATTGCTGTTAAGAGGGTCTCAAGCGGGTCTGAACAAGGGGTAAAAGAGTATGCATCTGAAGTAAAGATCATCAGTAGATTGAGGCATCGGAACCTGGTGCAGCTAATGGGCTGGTGCCATAAAAAAAGAGAGCTTCTATTGGTATACGACTTCATGCCAAACGGTAGTTTGGCCTCTTGTTTGTTTGAAGGAAAAACCTTGTTGACATGGGCAATGAGGTACAAAATTGCTACTGGATTGGCCTCAGCGTTGCTCTACCTGCATGAAGAATGGGAACAATGTGTTGTGCACAGAGATGTAAAATCGAGTAACGTGATGCTGGATGCAGATTTCAACGCGAAGCTTGGTGATTTTGGGCTAGCCAGACTTGTTGATCATGCGAAAAGGTCGCAAACCACAGTTTTGGCAGGGACTATGGGGTACATGGCTCCTGAATGTCTTATGAAAGGCAATGCTAGCAAGGAATCCGATGTCTACAGTTTTGGAGTTGTTGCTTTGGAAATTTGCTGTGGAAGAAAATCTGTGGAACCAAAAGCCAAGGAAAATCAGATCAGATTGGTGGAGTGGGTTTGGGCCCTTTATGGAGTAGGAAAGCTTCTTGAAGCAGCTGACCCAAGACTATCTACAGACTTCGATGAGAAACAAGTGGAATGCCTGATGATTGTGGGGCTTTGGTGTGCTCACCCAGACTGCAGTCTTCGCCCTGCAATAAGACAAGCAATTAATGTCCTTAATTCCGAAGCTTCATTGCCTGTTCTCCCTTCAAACATGCCTGTGCCAATGTATTATGCTTCTCCAGCAAATACATCTACCTTTTCACTTCAAGCATCCTGTACTGCTACCATTTCTGAGAGAGGCTAGTCCCAGCTTCCAAGCTTTTTTGCTGGCACAAACTCAGCTATCTTCACATCTTCTTCAGCTTCGTCTCCATCTGCATCTCTGCTGCCCAATCGCTTAGTTCTTCATAAGTTTGTCTGGTTTCCGTTTCCTATGCTTTTGAAGTTTTTAATTTACTTTTGAAAGCAATGTGTGGTGCTCGTCACCATGTATGGATGGATTTCTGTTTTCTGAAACTAGTAGTATCTTCCATATAATTTATAGTAAATTTAATTTTAAAATTTATAAAATTTCATTAATAAAATTTTTTTAATAACCCATTTTTTTAAACAATTTTTAAAATTCATTCTCTTTTTCAAATCTCTAAGAGTTCTTATCTCTCTCTCTCTCTCTCTCTCTCTCTCTCTCTCTCTCTATATATATATATATATATATATATATATATATATGTTATATAAAAGTTATTATTGTTTTTTATTATTTAATGTAATAAAATTAGGATTCCAAATAAAACTAAAAATAAGGATTATATTTCTTTATATAATTTTGAATAAAAAATAAAATGATGATAACATAGGTTAATTAAAATATTATTTTTATTCACAACAAAATATTTACGTGCTATGTAAGAATTGTTTTCTGTTTTTTTTCTTTTTTTTTTGTTTTTTGAAATTTTGCCTCCCTAATATATTTTTATTGTTTTTCTTTATATGTATATTACTTAAAACAATACTATATTTAGATATCAAAAAATTTTGAAAAAATAGAAAAAAAAAAGAAAAAGAAAATGTGAATAAAATTTTTTTAGTTCATTATACATAAAATTTTTGAGAGAAATAAATTTAAATTATTAACAAATGAACTTTCTCAATTTTATTTTCAATTTTTGTGAAAGATTTTAAAATTTTGCATAATACTTTCTTTTTTTTTTTTAATCTCATTTTCAGTGAGGATAATATTTTTTTTTTGAGAATCCAACTTACTAATCTAAATAGTTTTTACTTAAAAATATATTATAATAAAGCAAATTAATTAGTTCACCATTTGTTATTGTTATATACTATTTATGAGATATTTTTAGGATAAAGTTTATTTATGGTTTATCATAAATCTACACATAATTCATCTATTACTTATAATTAAATTAATTAAGATATATATATATATATATTTAAAAAAACAAAAGCATAGTAACAAAAGTAGTGGATTTGTGAGTAAGTAGTATGAATCTTTCTTTAAATTAACATCAATTCTTATAATTAAATTTCAAAGGTAAGAAGAAGTTTTCAATAAATGTTTGGTATCAATTTTCTCTTACAACCACCAAGAAAAATTTTAAATATTTATATTTAATTTTGAAATAAATGATAATTAAAAAAATCTATACATTTATGTTGAATAATTTTTTATTGTTTTTATCCTACCATGACAAATTGTATTATTAAATAAATATTTAATCAATTCACTTAAGTAACATATTTTTATCTTCATGAGACATTGTGTGTAATGTTTAAATTTAAATTTGTAAATAATAAAGGATGATAACATATTTTCTTTCAATTGTTAATTTGTTTTCTTTTGTAAATTAGTTATATTTTAGGTTATGATTTTAAAGGAATAACAGACAATAATTTACCAATCTCATTCGTCTTCAACATGGTATAAGAGCATTCAAGCTCCTTGGCTTGAAAACCCTAACCACCACTTGTTCTTCCTTCTTACTCCTTTCTTTATGCCAAAGTCATCTAGTGCTCTTCCTCCTCCTCATAACCTCATGGCCACCCAAGATGCCACCACTTCTACAATTTCTACTCTCAATATTCATAACATCCATGAGTCACACCAAACACTCATCTTAATAATTTTTTTTACTCAAACCCCACTTAAACTGACCACTACCAACTACGTATCATGGAGGCTTCAATTACAAACCCTATTCATTGGCTATGATCTCCTTGGCTATATTGATGGAACCAAACCTCATCCACCTACCATTCTTATTGTCAACGGCACCATAATACCCCTCATGGCTTTGTCAAGATCAATTGATCCTAAATGCACTTTTTAGCTCTTTTTCATCCACAATAATTCCATTCATTGCTCGTGCCATGACCTCTTGTGAAGCATGGACCATCCCTACTAATACCTATGCCAAATCATTGTGTGGTCACATTAAACAAGTCAAGATTCATCTTAAGAATCCCACCAAGGGTTTGCAAAGTATCAATGTCTTCTTATAAACCGTCAAAGCCTATGCCGATGAACTTACTATCCTTGGTGCCCCAATGGATGAAGAGGATCTCACGAAGAAAATCCTTAATGGTCTCGGTGACGAATACTAAGGACTAGTCTATGTCGTTCAATCACGGGACACCCTAATCACGTGCATCTATAACATCTATCCTCTTTTTCAAACAATCGCTCCCCTGCAACCTTCAATGCTGGGTTAAATTTAGTACCATCACAAGGTAATCGCCCGCCTTCATGCCCCTTCCAATGTTTTTGTCAAATTTATGGTGTCCAAGGTCACACTACTAAAAGATACCCTTCCTTGTATTTCATATCGGTTCAAGCCTCCATGCATTCCCACCTTTCGACACCTCATCCATAGGCACCAAGGCAACCCTGTGCTCATTTTACTATCAAAACCACTTTGGACCCTCCATTGTGGCTTCTTGATTGTGGTACTGATTCGTGCCTGATTGGTGTTCCAATTGATTCAACTCAATTGATGTGCTTTGATCTGAATCCTCAGACGGGAGTAATCAACAAAATTTATAAACCTATTTCACCATATACCGGGGTAGCATTTAGCTAGCATAGTATAGTGGCTCTAGGATCGTCCACAGAGATGGGTTTTCACTTCGCAATTGATATTAGTTCAAAAACTGAATTGGTGCTTTTTCTTTTCTTTGTTAGCTTTAAAAGAAGACATAAGTTTGAATGAAAACGGATGGTATTAAGCTAACCTAACATAAAGTAACTAAAATTAACTAGAAAGAAATTAGAAAGAAAGGTGTTTCTTGGGATTTCAGGTTACTAGGATCAGGTGCCAACTACAAAGAGGGAGATTCCGGTCACTTGAATCTTTTCCTTGCATTCAGAATTTAACCTATAGTTATTTCCCGAACCGGTGTGATACAGATGCTTGCCATTAATGGTTTCAACACTAAATCCCTCTCACTGATACACCTTGCAATGGCTCGTACCTCTCACCTAGTATTTGCCATTCAAGGTGATCCTTACCATCGGATCATCCTTCACAAGCGAACAAGAGATAACAATTAGACCTCCATGGAGCAAGATTGCAAGCAATAAGAATCCATGGAATCCGAAAGCTTACCAAGTATTGGCTATTCATGGTAATCCTAGTTAACTAAAAATATAAAAACCAAAAACGGATCACACTTTCTCTTCATTAAAAACGGAAACAATAAAATCTCACACTTATGTAGCCGGAACCTTACTTAGCTTCCTTCACCCAAGAAACAAAAAGCCTAGCCACTCATCCTCTGAGAAAACATCTCAGAGAATGTTTGGCTAGCAAGAAAATGAAAATGAAAGAGAAGGAAAAACAAAGCAAGGCTCTGTATATTCTATATATTGATCGATTCTACATACTTATATATCTATATCTTTTACAATGGATGCAAGCGAATATATATAGAGAAGTTTTTCCAACCTTCCTAGCTAAGAAATCTTATGGTTGGTGGATTACAAGGAGAAGAATGGAAATTTATACAAAAATATCTGAAGAAAAGATCTAAAAGAGTTGGTGCACAAATATCCCAGTTCGCATGTAGATTTCGCATGTTGCATGGTGACTTGCGAAAATCTCGCAAGTTGATTTCGCAACTTGGAATCCATTTTCGCACGTTGAGCTCCAAGTTCGCAAGATGCGAATTTGTCCTTCAACTGGATGCAGTTGTCTTGAAAAGGCCATATCTTCCTCATTTCAGCTCCAATTCGTACACCGTTTGAAGCGTTGGATTTTTGACTTCCTAAGCTTTGAAATGGTATATAGCATGTAGAAAATGGACTTCGGGAAGTGCTCCAAAAGTGCGAAAGAAGACTACAGCTGCTGTCCTCTATTTTCTTCACTTTGTTTTTCCTCTCTCCGTTGTTCTTTCCTTGCATACTTTGAACGACTTTGGAAAAGGGCTATGGAGCTCCAAAGCTTGGTTCTTCATGAATTTGAGGCTCCAAAAGCTTTTCCATGAACTATATACAGCTCTCCCTCATTCTTGGATTGCTTTGGTGTAGCTAAAAGCTATCAAAAACACCAAAACTTAACACAATTTGATTAGAAACGATTGCAAGGGTCCTTAACATGTCAATTGAGTTAAAAGGTAATAATTACTACTCAAGAGTGTTTAAAAGAGTTAATTACAAGCTACAAAATAACACTTTTTGAGTAGTAATCAGGTACTTCACACCATGTTACCACTGACTTGAGTAATCTACCCCTCCATTCCCTGTACACCGGCACCAACCACATCATGATTGGTGATAGCACAGGGCTTCCCATCACCCATACTGGTTCCACCTTTTTTTCTACTCCTAGTACTACCTTTCTTTAAATACTGTTCTTTGCATACCTAGCATGAAAAAGAACTTGATTTCAATCTCTCAATTTTACACTTCAAGTCATGTATCGATTGAATTTTTACCTTATTCTTTTATGTGTGGACTTTTCCTATTATCATTTATAATAATTATAAATATTATGTTATCTTTGTTGATCATTTTATAAAGTATTTTTGGTTTTATCCATTCAAGAAAAAATCCCAAGTTCATGATGTATTTATTCGATTTAAGGCTCTTGTGGAAAAAATACTTTGATCAGAAATCACCTTTACTATAATAATGGAGGTGAATACCAAGCACTTGCAAAGTTTCTTGCCACCCAAGGTATTTCTCACATCACCACTCCCCCCTATACCCCTGAACATAATGGTTATTCTGAAAGACATCATCGTCATATTGTTGAAACCAATCTTTTCTTTCTTTCTTATGCTTCTCTTTCCATTGCCTTTTGGTATCATGCCTTTGTCACTGCTATCTATCTTATAGACTGCATGCCCACTCCCACCCTTAATATCTCTTTTTCCTTTGAGGAAATCTTTGATACTTCTTTTAATTACTCCAAACTTCGTGTCTTTGGTTGTCTTTACTATCCTTGGCTTCATCCCTACTCTGCTTACAAGCTTGCCTCCCACTCTAAACCATGTGTTTTCATGAGGTACTCCCTCACTCAAAGCACTTATCTTTCCCTTGATCATTCCACCTCCAAAATCTTTGTCTCTCGTCATGTCAAGTTTTTTTAGTTTGTGTTTCCCTTTGCATCTCTTTAAAGTCATTTACCTCATCCTCAACCTGACACTATTTCCGCTTAGGTCCCTCCTATCCTTACTATCTCTCTTCTTCCTCTTTTACCACCACCATTCTCAGCACCATGATGACTCTGCCCCTTAATTTAGAGATCTCCATGTAATGTGTTGTCACAAGACCCACCCACCAACCTATCAAAAACCCCACTATCACTCTCCAACCTATATCCTACCCCACCCCACTTGCATCTATCCCCATAAGACTCGTCTATCATATCTACCTCCCTTAACCCTGATCCTACTACTCACCCGCTCCTTTCCCCACACCCTTCCTTCCTCAACTTGCCTTCCTAACACACACATGATGACTACTAACTCCCAAAATAATATTTACCCATTCAAAAAATCAATCTCATAGCTTGCCTTACCATTCCTGATGACCTCAAAACCAACCACTTCGATCCAAGCTCAAAAAGATCCAAAATGGCATCAAATCATGTTTGAGGAATATGATGCTCTTGTTCGAAATAAGACATGAGAGTTAGTTGATTTTCTAGTTCACAAGTAAACAAATTGTTCAAGTAATATAATTGTACCTAAGTACGAATATCGAACCCACAAGGACTATACTACTAATTACTAAATTTTATTATTCCCACTGCTATTTGATCAACTGAATTTTTAAAGTTGCAAAAGAAGGTAACTTAAACAGTTAAAGAAAATAAATTCAAACTCTTATGATTTAAACGATCTAGGGCTTTTGATTTCACAACAAACACTTTCATGCAATTGATTGCTTAACCTAATTTCTGTTATGCTTTATTTGGAGATTTAATTCCCTAAGCCAACCAATATTTTCTCTCAAAATATATCAGATTGCTCCTTAAATTACTAACCTAACATATCTCTATGTGAAATTAAGTCTAAAAGAGTAATTAAGATCTATGGAATTATTATAGATTTAACTATTAATCTCTTAGAACATGGTAATGTATCTCTACTATTCATTGATTTTAACGTAATATATTCTATGGATCTAATTTAGATTCTAATTCTTGTTATCAACCTAAATCATAAAATCAATCAAAACTTGGGCCCTAAGAATTGAGAGCATTAAGTGCCGAATAGATACACAAATAAATTGATGCAAAACAGATAATTAAATTAAACTAGTCAAAAACATAAATTGTGATTGAGCTACATCTCTGCCCTAGACAAAGGAAATTAGTTCATGTTAAGATGAAGAACAAACATCCTAAATTACAATCATAAAGAAAATGGAAGAATAAACTAGAAAAATAGAAGGAAATTTGCAAATCCCCTTCTTGTTCTCTAAGCTCCTTCTTCTCCCAGCTCTCTAAGCTCCCCCCAAAATAAACCCTACTTTTGTTTATTTATAACCCTAGTATTGCAAACTGACGTCCCACATAATTCGGATTTGAACAGAATGAGATAAGAATGAATAAATTTCAAATTTTAAATATTGGGTTGCGGCGCTCAATGCCTCCCATCGTAGCGTTTTAGTCTCGGGTCCTGAGGATTTCTTAAATTCCTTTGTGTGCCACGGCGGACAAATTCCTCCCTACCTCAGAGGTTTTGTCTTGGGTCCCCAACTATGATTTTCCACATGGGTGCGCCGCGGCGCTTTCCTCTCGAGTAAGTTACACAAATTGTCACGTAAGAGGCTGTCGCGACACTTGAGAGCTCCCGCCATGGCAGTTCTCACACTTTCTCCGAACTTTACATTTTTCTTCCAATTTTGCCTCGTATTGCTCCCTTTTCATACTCTTGGCTATTTGAGACCTACAAAAATAAAAATAATGATTGTTGGGATAAAATTACTCTTAAACTAATGAAATATCAAGTTAAATCATAGATAATAAGTCGCTTTAAATCAACTTATCATTAGTTCCAGCTACCCTTACACAAAACCTTGTTGGTTGCAAATGGGTTTTTCGAACTAAGCGTTATTTTGATGATTCTATTGATAGTTTCAAGCTTGTCTAATTGTGAAGTACTTTCACCAACAACCAAGAGTAGGTTATCATGTAACATTTAGTTCAATGGTTAAACCAGAACTATGTGCCTTGTTCTTAATTTTGCAGTTAGTTGTGGGTGGTCACTTTGTCAACTTGATGCTAACAATGCTTTCTTACAAGGCCATCTTTTCGAGGATGTGTATATGGTACAAGCATATTTTTATTTTTATTTTGAAAAAAAAAATATAGTTGTACTTTTGTTTTGATTTCCAAAAGTAGTTTTTTATTCTCAAAAAAGGAAAATAATTTTGAAAACAATTTGATTGTTTTGTGCTTGCAAAAAATCTAGTCAAATAAAAGGATTTTTTATGATAACATATTAATTATTTTATTATTTTTAAATATTATTGTGTAAATTATCTAAAAATATATAAATAAACCATTTTCCTACAAGTCTCTTTTGATTATAAGTCTCGTGTAATAAAAAAATTAAAATTTAATGGAAGATTTCTACATCATTAAGACTTAAAAAGGTGAATTTTCTAATTTTCAATCATCCTCCACATTCAATTATACAATTTTTTTTTTTCAAAATAACTTTACAAAAACAAGTGTAATTAACCAAATACAATTAAAATATATTTTTGAAAAATATATAATTATCTAAATAGAGATCTCATTCCTTTTGCAAGATTTGTTATTCCATATATGGTGTTCATGGAATCAAGTTCAGATAGACTTGCATGTTCTTTTGTTTTGTTATTCTATCAATTACCACTAACTAGGTAAGATAAGATTAGACATTCACTTTAGGAAGCCAAAAAGCCAATCAACATGAAGTTGTGGAATTTAACTTAAACTCGAACTGAGATTCTATTCCCTTTGCTTTACTAAAAAGAAATTCTTTCATCTCAATCCTGATCAACTTAACTATCTTATCAACCATTCTCTTTTATTGACGACCCATCTACAAATCATAAAAACTATTGTTGTCCTCTAAGATACTATTCACGTCTATATGTTTTTTAAAATAAATGAAATGTAGATACTCCAAGTATTCCATTAGTTATATATTAACATTCCAACAAAAATACTTCTATGCATGAAAAAACCAAGGTTAAGTAGCTAAGTCCAAATTACATTACAAAATTAAGCTATATATTTTACAAACAACTACATTAGATAGAGATCAATTTTGATTCTTTAATTGAAAAACAACTCATTTGAAAAAGTTGGAAACAATATCACAAGGGTGCATGATCTTTAGATCCTAGGGAATGTTGAATTGCATTTTGACAAAATTTTCATGTCAAATTTGGCAAAAAAAAACCAGTCAAGATTTGTTAAGCAAATTCGACATTAAGTTATGGCTTAGTATTGTTTGCTTCGAATGGTTGTAACCTTTTCATTTCAACTTTGATTTGTACACCATTTGAAGTGTTGGGTTCCTAACTTCATAAGCTTTGACTTTATTTATGGCTTTATCCAATCAGTAAGTCCTTCAAAATTCACCTTAAAGTGAAAGTATGTGTAGCTACTAGGTCTTAAACTTCTATTTACATGTTGAACTTCATGTCATGGCTTCCAATCTTTCATTCTCGTGTTTGCTTACCTTCTATCTCTCTCCATAGCATTCATTACTCGTCTCTTTCCCTAACATTGCTCCATTTGTATTTACTAAACTCTTATCACACTTCATGACTCTTGGAGTTCCTTTGATGAATATCGAGTAGACAAATGGTCACAGTCTTAGCAACAATTTCAATTAAAGGGGGAGACATGAGCCTTTACATTGCATAATTCACTCTTTAATTGTGCCATTAAAGAACAATTTGTGCTACTTCATTGGTACCATAGAATTCTCCTTATAAAGACAACATTGTTCCATGATTCTTTTGAGCTTCTAATGATTCAATTACAAAAGTTATTTCTTGTCTTGTATACATATGAGTTCCTATATTGTTATACTAAAGGATATATACATGTACATATACATATATATACATATACATATACATATACATATATATACATATACATATACATATATATACATATGCATATACATATACATATACATATACATATACATATATATACATATATATATATATATGTATATATATGTATATGTATATATATGTATGTATGTATATGTATACATAGCACCTCATGTCCTATTTTTTCTTAACTAGAAATTCATTTTAATTTCCTTTTCTCCATTTCTTTGGATTAATAAGTTCTTTGTAACTAGTTATTTCATTCTTAATATGATAAATTTAAATGGTTTTCATCTCTACTAAAGTTCTTATCAATATGAATTTGGCTTTGAATATATCGAGTACTGATATTATAGCATTTAATTCTTCAATATGCTAGAAAATGAACTAACATGCTTATGAAACACACTTAAATAGGAATTTGCATTCAATTACGCTAGTATGTATTTTAAAATTTTCTACAATGGATTATAATTTTGCAAAAAAATCTATTTCATTATTTATCTAAAGTAATATGTTTTCTTACTCACTTTGTTCTATATTTGATACAAGTGAATTCAAATACTTTTAGAATTGATTTTCC
Source organism: Vitis cinerea var. helleri x Vitis riparia (assembly GCA_946000715.1). Lineage (NCBI taxonomy): Eukaryota > Viridiplantae > Streptophyta > Magnoliopsida > Vitales > Vitaceae > Vitis > Vitis cinerea var. helleri x Vitis riparia. Next base: position 11,800,232 of record OX253994.1, read on the forward strand.
TTAGAGATTAAATGCTTGGACTAAAAATTATTAATATAGTTATAATTGTTGAGAATTATTAAAGCGGGCCCACATGTTGATTAATTGTAAATTGTTAGCTATTTTTTTCGATTAGCCCATTAAAGTGATCAAATAAGTTTTTATTTATTTTATTGGGCTTGGGCATATCATTAAGTGTGGGCTTTAATGTGTCGAGATCACTTGATTTTATTTTATTTTTTATAATGGGCCAAAAATAAAATAAAATAAAATAATATAAATAGGTTGATGTCCCTAGTATAAACAGATCAGAGATTCTATTCATATCCCATTGTTGAGTGAAATAGTGTTTTTCTCTTTGGAGAATAAAGGTTTAGACGTGAAAGACTAAGACCCCATTCCATTGCATCACAATGGATCTCGGTACATTTCCAATTTATTTTTCTTGATGATTTAACATGATCTTGATTTTGGGTTATAACTTGATCTTGTTGTAGTTGGGCTATTAATATGAGATCTTCAATAGGTTATAACATGAGATCTAATGTTTAGGTATTCATATAAGTAGTTTGGGTCATCCCTACAAGCAGTAAAGTCAAAATCAGAATACCCGATCTCCAAATCATCAAATCTTCGCTATGTAAGCATGGAATCTTTTGTTTTCTATAGATATCACATAACCCTTTTAACTGCTCTCCAATGATCCATTATTGGGTTACTTAAATATCTGCCTAGCATATCAACCATGTATGTAATATCCGAACACGTACAAACTTGAGCATACATAAGACTCTTTACTACTGAAACATAAGGAATCTTTTGCATCTCTCTTTTCTCAATTTCAATCCTCGAGCATTGAAGCAAACTGAATTTATCACCCTTAGCAATGAGCGTATCTTCTGGTGCACAATCCTTCATGCCAAATCTACTAAGCACTTTATCAATATATGTCTTTTTTGATAAGCCAAGAATAACACGAGAACGATCTCAATGAATCCATATGCCCAACACAAAATATGCATTACCAAGATCTTTCATTTCAAAATTGTTTGAAAGAAATCTCTTAGTTTCATGTAATAGGCCTATATCGCCGCTTGCTAGTAGAATATCATCAACATATAATACCAGAAGAATAAATTTGCTCCCACTTATCTTGTGATAAATACATTGATCAACAGTGTTTTCCTTAAAACCAAGAAAGGTAATCACTTGATCAAACTTCCGATACCATTGATAGGATGCTTTTTTTAAATCATAGATGGACTTCTTTAATTTGCACACTAGATGTTTTGAATCATTAGATTCAAAGTTCTCTGGTTGCATCATGCATATTATTTATTTAATGTCACCATTGAGAAATGAGCTACAAATGCCATAATGATTCTAAAAGATTTTTTAATGAAATTGGAGAAAAAGTCTCTTTATAATCAATATCTTCCTTTTATGTGAAACCTTCGGCGACTAGACGCACTTTATATTTTCCGATACTGCCTTTTGAATCTTGTTTGGTTTTGAAAATCCATTCACAACCAATTAGTTTCGCTCCCTTAGGTAATTCGATAAGATCTTAAATGTCATTGTCTTCCATTGATTTCATCTCATCTTTCTTGGAATCTATCCATTTGAAGGAGTTCACACATTGTTTAACCTAAGCAAATGATACTGGATCATCTTCCAGTCCTATATCAAACTCACATTCTTGGAGATACACGATATAATCATTTGAAATCCCTGATCTCCTCTCCCTAGTGGATATCCTTAATGGCACCTCCAATTGAGGTTGTTGTTGCTTCTCTATATGAGTAAGAGTGGGTTCTTCAATATGAGGAGGGGATATCTTAGGAGCGTCTTGATTATTTGTATTTACATCTTGCATAATGACAAGTGCAATTACTTGCTCATTATTAGTCGCAATAGCAAGAATAGTGACATGTTCCTCCTCAAACATAATGTTCCTAAGTTTAGCACTCCCACTATATTCAACATCCTCAATAAATTTTGCATTCCTTGTCTAAAAAACAAGGATTTGCTTGAGGGATCATAAAACTTGAAACCCCTCGATCTCTTTGAGTATCCAACAAAATAGCAACTTACTATTCTTGGGTCCAATTTTCTTTCATTAGGCCTGTATGGTCTAGCCTTAGTTGGACAACAATTTGAAGATGCCTAATGCTAGGCTTCTTTCCAATCCATTGCTCATATGAGATTTTAGCTACTACTTTACTTAGAACTCAGTTAAGGATATATACTATAGTCTTTAAGGCTTCTTCCCAAAGGGATTATGGTAGAGAAGAATGACTTATCATACTTCCAATCATATTCTTTAAGGTTCTATTTTGTCTCTTATATACACCATTTTGACTTGGAGTCCCTAACATGGTGTGCTAAGGAACAATGCCACATTCCTACAAATATCTTGCAAAAGGCCTTGGATGCTATTCACCTGATCCATCATATCTACCATAGTACTCAACACCATGGTTAGATTTAACGACTTAATTTTCCTGCCAAACTGATTTTCAACTTCATCTTTATAAGATTTGAAAACATCGAATGATTGAGGCTTCTTATGAATCAAGTATAGGTACCTAGAATGAGAACAATCGTCTATGAAAGTAATAAAATATTGTTGACCATTTCAAGAAGCCATAGGGAATGGACCACAAATATCAGTAAGAATTAATTCCAAGACGTTTGAACCCCTATCAACACCAATTTTTCTGACATTTGTTTGTTTTCCCTTAATGCATTTAATACATGTTTCAAAATTTGAAAAATCAAGGGAATTAAGAATTTCTTCTGACATAAGCCTTTGAATTCTTTGTTTAGAAATGTGTCTTAAACGGTTATACCACAACATGGAAGAATTCTCATCAATTAATTTGCATTTTATACCATAGTTGCTTGCATGCAAGGTTTCAATGATTTGTGAGGCATGAACATCCTTTTTATATAGATTATCAATTAAAGAACCGACATCAATAATGTTTGAATGTTGAAAGAGACTAAATTTTCCATTTCCAAACGAACAAGAATAGTAGAATTTGTCCAAACAAGGAATAGAAATCAAATTCCATCGAAAAGATAGTACATAAAATGTCTCATGCAAATCCAAATAATAACCATATTCTAATTGCAATCTAAATAATCCAACTATCTCAACAGGAGTCTTGTTTTCATTACTCACATAGATGAATCTTTTAGCATCAGTTGGCAACCGACTCCTTAGACAACCCTGGATAGTCACACTTATGTGAGTTGTTGCACTTGTATCTATCCACCAAGTATGATTTAGTACTAAGGCCAAATTAACTTCAAAACAAACAAAGTTGAGAAGTTTACCCTTTTTAAAAGTTTACCCTTTTTAATGAGCCATTTTGCATACTTAGGACAATCCTTCTTCACATGTCCACCTTTCTTGTAAAAGAAACAAGTGATGACCTTATCTTGTTTCTATTGCACCTCAGGCTATGAAGTCCCATTATTTTCACCTTCTTTTTCTTTATTGTTTGTTTTTCTCTTCTTGTTGGTAGTATTGTCATTGGAAGAAGTTTCTAAGTGAGCACTTTCTATTTGCTCTTGTTTCAATCTCTCTTTCTCTTGCACATATTAGGCAATGAGCTCATTAAGAGTCCATTTCTCCTTTTGAGTATTGTAACTTATCTTAAAATGATTGAATTGTGCAAGAAGAGAGATCAAGACTAGGTACACGAGAATGTCATTAGAGAATTCTAACTTTAGTGCCCTTAATCTTGTAACAAGATTGGACATTTCTACGATATACTCCCTTATGTTTTCTTTGCCTTTATATCACATTGAAACAAGCTTAGACAAAATGGTCCTCATTTCGACCTTTTCATTACCAGTGAATCAGTTTTCTATTTGGCTCAAGAAACTCTTAGCAATTTCTTCCTAAGGTGCAATCTGATGGTATCTGGAATGGAGTGTTTCATGATCATCGGACTTATGTGGTTAGAATGCTCCCATTTCTCATAAAGTGACTTTTGTTCTGTACTACTATTATTAGTAGAACAAGAGATTTCTCTAGTAGGATTGCATAGTCTAGGTCCATACACCCAAGCACAATGGCAATGTGCTCCTTCCATTTCCCAAAGTTAGTGCCATTAAGCACTGGAATATTATTGAAGCTAGCATATATAAAAGTAGCATTTACTATATCTAGAACAAAATAACAAGCTTACAATAAATAAACATGGCCTAATATAAAACAAATTGGGTCAATATAAGATACCAAACACAACATTGAAATTTAGTATTTGGAAAAAAATAACAATTTGTAAACAATACTCTTAAATGAAAGGTTTGTACATATTGATAACAAATCCTACCAACAACATGTCTTTCTTTGGACTAACATGTTGCATGAATGGAAAACACCAAAATTTATCACATATTACTACCACATATGTTTATAATTTAGTAAAAAGATGATCTTTCTTTGGGTCAAATATTTTCCACATAGATTTAAACACAATCATTGCATTTATTTAATAATATCCGCATATTTCAAAATAAACCTACATAAAGAGGTCACTTCAATGGCAATTAATTCAATTCAATTTATTTTGAAACACTATATATTAAAATACATAAGAGATGGATAACATTCAAAACAAGAACTCCAATTTTTTTATAAAATTTTTTTTATGGGTCAACGGTCAATAGTTAATGGTCATAGATCAACGATCAGGATGGACCAGTTTGGGTCAACTCAACCTAGTTCCTTATTCAACCCATTGGATCCTTATAAAAGGCTCAAGTCCAACTTGTCATTATACCTATCAAATGGTATCAATTTGTTGGGCCCAAAGTCTTTGTGCTTGAAGAAACTTTTAGGGCAAGCAAGAAATTAAGTTCCTTCAAAAAAGGCAACATGGAATTCAAAAAACCCTAAAAAATTCCAGTGTGAGCCATGCCCACGATCATACATATCCAAAACAAATAATAGTCTAGACCCAGGAAAAAAAAACTTTCTAAAATCTAACAAACGAATATGTATATATATATATTTAAAAAAAAATTCTTGAATGCAAAAATGAATATATATAAATACATTCATAAACTATTAATTAGATCCAATAAACACAAACATAAGTCTTAATGAATAGAAAAAATCTGTGAAAAGAATTGGGAAATTTATTTCTCAACGATTCAACAAGATGTGGTTCTGATACTACTTGCATGATGTGACTTTGATACTACTTGTAGGGATTATCCAAACAACTTATAAGAATACCTAAACATTAGATCTCATGTTATGACCTATTCCAGATCTCATATTAATAGCCCAACTAGAATAGAATCAAGTTATAACCTAAAATCAAGATCATGTGTTTCATTCCAAAAACAAGATCATGTTAAATCATCAAGAAAAATAAATCAAAAGTATACCTGGATCCATTGTGATATAGTGGAATGAGGTTCTAGTCTTCCACATCTAAACCTTTCTTCTCTAGAGACAAAAATCTTATTTCACTCAACTATGGGATATAAGTAGAATCTCTTATCTATTTAAACTGGGGACCTCAACCTATTTATTTTATTTTATTTTATTTTATTTTTGACTCATCATAAAAAATAAAATAATATCAAGTGGTCTCTACATATTAAAGCCCACACTTAATAAGATGCCTAAGCCCAATAAATAAATAAAAACTTATCTAATCACCTTAATGAGCTAATCGGAAAAGATAGCTAATAATCTACAATTAATCAACACATGTGGGCCCACTTTAATAATTTCCCAATAATAATTAATATAGTTTTTGTTATTTTTCTGTTCTATTCTTTTTTGGATATTGATCAACACTCAAAATCGCTATTTTGCATGCTTAAAAGATGAATTTTTCATATTCTTTGAATGATTCATTTTCTTTTAACTTTAATATATGTTAAGTCCTTATTTGTTACTAATGTGTTAATCTAGTGAAGAATACAATAAAATGAGGGTTAAAAGCATAAATTATGAGAGTATCAAGTTAACCCAAAGATCATAAGCACAAAGAACAATTGGAGGTGAAAGAAAGTATGAAAAAGGCAAGGAAAAGAGGCAATATCGAAGTGCCAGAGCAATTTCAATACATAAGCTGGAAGATTTCAATAGTCATTTCGATTAAGAGAAGAAGGGTATTTTGATTCAAAGACTTGGAGGTATCAACATTCTAGTTTGAAATTTTGATACATTGCTAGGCAAATGAATTCTCACTTGATACCTATTTTTGAAGTCAGTTTGACACAAGCACAACATGGAATTGAAATCTAAGAATGTGAAGTCTTAGTCACCTTTATCGAACATAGTCAATACCTATTTGACACCTCTTCCAGATCTTAATACAAGGAATAAAACGGACCTTAGCTCGGTTTAATACCAGTTAATTTTGACACAAGGGTTTAGTTTGCATAAGTTCGATACCAAATTAAGGAAGACAAAGAGCATTAGTTTTTAAGGATTCCCTATCAAAGAACTTTGACACTAGTTCAATACAAGCCTCTAAATTTTGACAAACACCTACATTTTTTCTTTTTTGTTCTTCAATCCATGTAAAAGCTATTTGTAGGATGCATTTTTATTATTTGGGTATGTTCAATCTAAAAACAATTTGAGGAGGCCAAGAGCGATGAAGTTTTTGAAGTTGCAAAGTTTGGCACAAGGAGTAGAGGATTTCAACACTAAGTTCAATAAACAACCCTAGATTTCGATAATGATATGATATAATAGAGGCTCTGTCAAAATTTTGGTACCACGGTGTTGATGTATCAAGAATCTCGATGTCTAGTTATAATTAAATTTTCTTTTGTTTAAAATCACCAAAATTTCATTATCATTTTTAATTCAATAGGTTAAGTTAAATTACATGGAAATTAAATTAGCAATCTTAGATCTTGCATTATTAGGTACCACCTTGGCAATCCTTGTGGGATCGATCAAGTCCCTATACCAATAGTTTACTTGTTCTATTTTTTTGTCCTTTTTTTTTTTTTTTTGGGAGAACACCGATCTTCGACCTTGGTTAATTTACTTTGTTTTTGGGAGAACACCTGTCTTCAACCTTGGTTTACTAAAACCAAGTGTAAATAGTTCATCAAAGCCAAAGCCAAACCAACTACCACCACTTCTTAGGAGTATATTTGCCTATGATTAACAAATTTGTCATTAATAAACTCTTGAAAGAGTAAGATCCACCTTATCAACCTTGCCCTAGCATCCTCCTTGCCAGGCAGATATTTTAAAGTTGAGTGCTAAGCGAAAACTACTCTAGAAATCCCCAACAAGTAAGCTTTGAATTTATCAAATGCAAACACAATTGCAAGTAACTCCTCGATAGTTGTGTATTTTTTTTAGCATCATTCAACATTTTACTTGCATGATAAACTGCATAAGGTCTTCCTTCTTCTGTTTGTCCAAAAACAACATGTACGGCATTGTCATTTGCATCATACATTGATTAAAATGGCAAACTCTAATTAGGTGGCCTTATGATTGGTGTTGAATTAAGCTTCTCCTTTAAAACATCGAAAGCTTTTTGACAATAATTATTCCAACAAAACTCTGTATCCTTTAAAAATGATAAATCTTCTGTAAAAACCAACATGCCCCGATAGATGGCTTAGGAAGCTTCAAAGTGAGATCAGCTTTAGCTTGATTCACCTTATTTCCTTCTGCAAAAACAATGTGCCCAAGGACAATTTCTTTGTTCACCATAAACTGACACTTTTACCAATTTAGAAACAGTCCTTTCTCTGTACATTTCAACAAAAATGCTTCTAAAATTTCCAAATATTCTTAAAAATTAGCTCCATACACACATCCATGAAAGCCTCCATAACCTTTTCCACCAGTTCTGAAAATATACTCATCATAGAGCTTCAGAAAGTGGTCGGAGCATTAGTTAAGTAACCCAGAAGACATTCTCCTAGAATTTTGACTGTGTTACTGAATCAATAACTAATAACATTTCTCTTACTGGATATGTGAAATTTGAACATATGAGAAGAGACTGAATCTCAGTTTCAACTTTGCCCTTGCAAAAGTCTCCTTTTTTATTTGTATGTTAACTGCTGTTTTGGCTGTTGTGTGTAGAACTCTTCCACTCGGTTTCTATTCATTGCATAATTGTGTTAACAGAATCAGATAAAAGGTTTCTTTATAAGTCTATAAAACAAATTGTCATTCAACTGTTTGATTATTAAATCATCTCATCTATTATTAATTCCTGTTATTGCGTGCAATTTCCCATCACTTCCTGAAGATCTCGTGGAACTAGTTGGTCAATCAAAAGACTAGGCATGCATCCAAATTATCAGAATTCTTAATAACATAACCTAGGAAGTACCTTCGCCACTTCATTGTGAAGGACTCCCTACATAGAAAGTTGCTACCAAGCGTCCATCAATTACAAAGACATTTTTCGAACTCACTATTCGTTGTGTAGTCCCAGTTCGGTGCTGTAAAGTATCTTACCGGACCAATTTATCATTTTTCTCCCTAAATATTAGAAGTTCATTTAAAGGATATTTGACTTATTGAATATTCTTAATTACCTGGAATATCCTTAATGCATAAGAGATAACTTCTAAAAAAAACAAAGTTAAAAAAATACAATGCTAAGGAAAATCTTAAAATTCATAATTTCATTCTCGTAATCACATAGTTAAACGTTGTCAAGAAATCGATTTTTTTGGTCCATTTCAAAATATTCCTTTAATTTATTTCTTTGAATTAAGAGAGAGAGATATAGAGGCAATAATAGAGTTTTTGTTTATTAATCATGGAAGAAAATATCCATGAGCTAGCTATATTTAAAACAAAAATGAATTCTGTGTGTATAACCATATTCTTACATTTTGTATTTTAATAAATAATTCATCCTTTTTATTCACTTTAACAGTACATTCATCATATTAATACATGCATATGTCAAGACTTACAAGTGTTGATAAAACTCACAATGCTACTTTAACCTTATTTGATACCGATTAAAAAGTCACTTGGTGTCCTATAATAGGTGCAATGTTTTGACCTTCTAAAAAATTACAAAAAAAAAAAAAAAAAAAAACTTCTCCTATCTAATTTGATCGATTTTGTATTTCAAGAAGGCAATAATGGTGTGCTTTATAGAGGGTTGATTTTTTAGATTTCTTCTATAATGTTAGCAAAATTCATCATAGAAGCAATCAAATAAGGCAATAATGGTGTGCAAAGTTTTGAAGAAGACATGCATTGTCAATTCAAGTAATGACGACAAATTATCTCCATAAAAAAGCTAAAGATTAACAAAAAGTAAAGCTGGTTTCTCTTATAATAAGGGGTTCTTGTAACACTAGTTTTGTTTGATATCGAAGGGTTAAAAGTTTGGCCTTCTTATGTTTGTTTGCATCCTCCTTTGTTGTTGGATCCTTTTCTTTTCTTTTTCTTTTTTTAATTAATATTCTTGCCTTTATTTGTCTTCAAAAATGAATTCACTTTTTGGAAACTAAAATTATTTCTTTAACTTTTTGAAGACTAAAAAGAATTTTTTGAAAACTTTTACTTGGTTGCTATTTGGATTGACTTTTTGGGAAGGTACAAGCAGATTTTTTGAATGCAATGATAGATTTTAGTAAAAATAAGTTAAGGGCTTTAGACAATTTTGGAAGCCTCTTGCGACTATAAATTATTTAGCAATCTGCAACTCTCAAACTCAACCATCCTTCCAACCATGGCTGTCTGCAATGCTGGTATTGCCCAACTCCATTCAAATACACTTCCTTTACTCCATATCTTCATGGTCTCCTTTTTATTGTCTCTAATGATCCCTTCTGCGAATTCATCATTATCTTTCAGTTTTAATGATTTTGATCCTAATGGTAATCAAATTCATTTTGAGGGGCAGGCTTCTTATTCTGGTGATAAAGCCATCTACCTCACCAGAAACCAGCAGGAGAAAAAGATGAATGATAGTTGGGGTCGAGCTACATATCTTGAGCCGTTTCACCTTTGGGATAAGGCCTCGAAAAGGATGGCCGATTTCTCTACCAATTTCTCATTTGGAATTGATTCCCTAAGTTATTTTTATGGTGATGGACTCGCATTCTTTCTTGCTCCATACGATACCCAACTGCCTTCAGATGTGAGAGGAGGCGGCGGGCTGGGTCTTGTGTCTAGCAAGCAGGCACTGAACTCAAAAGCAAATCACTTTTTTGCAGTGGAGTTTGATACTTATCGAAATGATTGGGATCCAGAACATGATCATGTTGGTATCAATATTAACTCCATGAAATCTGTGGAAAACATGACATGGTGGAGTCATATTCTGGGAGGAAAAATAAATCATGTTTCCATCAGTTACGCTTCTAGTTCAAAAAATCTGAATGTTATCTTTGGCACTGATGATTTGTATGATAACACCACTCCACAAAGCCTCTATTACAAAGTTAATCTGAGCAATTACTTGCCCGAATTCGTTACTATTGGCTTCTCAAGTGCAACAACAGGATTTTTCTACGGGAGAAACGTCATTTACTCATGTAGTTTCAGTTCATCGAATTTACAAATCTCTGATAGTGAAGAAAAGAAGGCAGGACTAGTGGTGCGATTGAGTGTTGGCGTTTGTGCCCTGGTGGCCGGGTTGGGATTGTTCTGCTTTTGCTTGTGGAAGAAAAGGATAAGTGAGAAAGGGGTAGAACATCCTGATTTTGACCTGTCCATGGTTGACGATTTTGCAAAGGGTACTGGGCCTCGGAAGTTTACGCGTCATGAGTTGGTTCTTGCCACAAATAACTTTGCAGAGGCAGAGAAGCTTGGAGAGGGAGGGTTTGGTGGGGTTTATAAAGGTTTCTTGCGGAATCCAAGCTCCTACATTGCTGTTAAGAGGGTCTCAAGAGGGTCTGAACAAGGAGTAAAAGAGTATGCATCTGAAGTAAAGATCATCAGTAGATTGAGGCATCGGAACCTGGTGCAGCTCATGGGCTGGTGCCATAAAAAAAGAGAGCTTCTATTGGTGTACGACTTCATGCCAAACGGTAGTTTGGCCTCTTGTTTGTTTGAAGGAAAAACCTTGTTGACATGGCCAATGAGGTACAAAATTGCTACTGGATTGGCCTCAGCGTTGCTCTACCTGCATGAAGAATGGGAACAATGTGTTGTGCACAGAGATGTAAAATCGAGTAACGTGATGCTGGATACAGATTTCAACGCGAAGCTTAGTGATTTTGGGCTAGCCAGACTTGTTGATCATGCGAAAAGGTCACAAACCACAGTTTTGGCAGGGACTATGGGATACATGGCTCCTGAATGTCTTATGAAAGGCAATGCTAGCAAGGAATCCGATGTCTACAGTTTTGGAGTTGTTGCTTTGGAAATTTGCTGTGGAAGAAAATCTGTGGAGCCAAAAGCCAAGGAAAATCAGATCACATTGGTGGAGTGGGTTTGGACCCTTTATGGAGTAGGAAAGCTTCTTGAAGCAGCTGACCCAATATTATGTGCAGACTTTGACGAGAAACAAATTGAACGCCTGATGATTGTGGGGCTTTGGCGTGCTCACCCAGACTGCAATCTTCGGCCTGCAATAAGGCAAGCAGTTAATGTCCTTGATTATGAAGCTTCATTGCCTGTTCTCCCTTCAAACATGCCTTTGCCAATGTATTATGCTCCTCCAGAAAATACATATGCCTTTTCACTTCAAGCATCCTACACTGTTACCATGTCTGAGAGAGGCTAATCCCGGCTTCCAAGCTTTTCTGCTGGCACAAACTCATCTAACTTCACATCTTCTTCAACTTCTTCTCCATCTGCATCTCTGCTGCACAATCACTCAGTTCTTCATAAGTTTGTCTGGTTTCAGTTTGCTATGCATTTGAAGTGTTTAGTTTACTTCTGAAAGCAATGTGTAGTGCTCGTCACCGTGTATGGATGGATTTCTGTTTTCTGAAACTAGTAGTATCTTCCATATAATTTATAGTAAATCTGATATAAACAATATAAACTTACAAAATTAATTTTAAAATTTCTAAAATTTGATTTCATAATTTTTTTTTAAAATAATAATCATATTCAAATGGGGTTCTTATATCAATCACAATCCTGTATAAAGATGTATTAAAGCTAAGTATGGAAGTGGGGCATTTATAAACACCAAAGAAGGGGAGGCTCCAATTTTATGATATATATCATAACTACAAAATAATTAAGTCTTAAATTTATAAAAATAAAAAAATAAAAAAAATTAAATTCATATAATTATTTGAATTTTAAATTTAATCTATCCTTTTCTATAAGGAAAAAAAAAAAAAAAACAAAAGAAGGAGAAAAGTGTAAATTTGTTGATAATTCCTTATTTTTGAAATTTATTAATTAAAATTCGTGTGTACAAATTTTATTACATTACATATCTATATTATTTTAAAATAAATATCATACTTTAAATTAGAAAAGTTTATATCTCAATCTTATATACTTGATACAAATTTCATTCATGGCTTTAAAAAAGAACAATGCTTAAAATTGTAATTGAATGACATACATTTTAATTATATACTTCAAATGTTCTATCATAAAAAGAAAAGAAAAGAAAATAAAATAGAGTTCATTGTATTGAACTTATTAGAATAGGATAGTATAAATACATTATAAATAATGTAAATGGATTGACCATAACAATATATCAAATTAGCAAATTTTTAAATTGTAATCAAGCCTTATAATAATTTAATAAATTGATTATTTATTTCCTATATTTAATTTTATTAATATGTATTTTTTTTAATTACTAAATTCAAATATGAACATAAATATCTATTACTAATTCCTATTGTTGCGCTCAATTTCCAATCACTTTCTGAAGATCTCAACCAAAGAGTCGGTCCATCAAAAGACTGGGCCTGCATCCAAATTATCAGCAATATTAACCTAGGAAATATCTTCGCCACTTCCTTGCAAAGGACTCCCTACATAGAAAGTTGCTACCAAGCATATCCATCAATTACAAGGACATTGTTCGAACTCACTATTCGTCGTGTAGTCCCAGTTGGGTGATGCAAAGTATTTTATCCAACCAATTCATCCTTTTTTTCCGGGAATTTCTATGTGGTACTCTATTTGGGCGATGAGGTACAAGAATAAAAAGCATAGAAAAGGACGACCAGGTTTGATTTCAGTTGACTAGTAAGAGATACTTGGAGTAAATTTTTTTGAGGATATTTTACTTTGCTGTGTATGAATCGCAATTCAACAAACAACCTAAGAATGATGAGAACCGTTCAGTGGCTGCTTCAGATCTCCTTATTACTATGGCTAAGCAAAGGATTAGCAGCAACTCAAGGGAAGCCTTGTTGTCAAGAGAGGTGTGGAGACGTTGAAATTCCATACCCCTTTGGAATTGGATCTTCTGGTTGCTACTTCGATGAATGGTTCGAAGTAACTTGCAACAACTCTACCGACCCTCCTAAGCCTTTCCTGAAAGGAGTAAATCTGGAGGTGCTCTATGTTTCATTACATGGCAATGTCCGGGTCAACAACCCAGTACTCCTTTCTCAGAATTGTTCCGGCAAACCATCAAATGACACGCAGTGGTGGGAGGGAGGCCCCTTTTCATTCTCCGACACCTACACTAGATTCACTGCTGTGGGTTGCAGCGCCATGGCCTACCTTATGCAGGATGATACAGTAATCGGGGGATGCATGACCCTCTGCAAAAAGGACGTCGCAACTGCGGCAAAGAATGCTAGCTGCTATGGCTTGGAGTGTTGCCAAACCCAAGTCCCTCCAGGCCTCCTGTCCTTCACTGCAAATTTAGACACCTTTCCTGAAGGTAGTGCTGATGAGCAAGAACCATGCAAATACGCGTTCATGGTGGACCAAGAATGGTTCATCTCAAATGTACCAGATCCACATACGATGAAAGATATGGAATACGTTCCAGCAGTGCTGGACTGGCGGATATACAACGCAACGTGCGATGCCTCCACCTCAAACCTCAACACATCCACAGGTTTTTGTGGCGAGAATACCCTTTGTTCAACTGACACTCAAACCTCAAGTCTCACCTGCATTTGTCCCCCGCAATATGAAGGCAACCCTTATCTTCCCCAAGGATGTCAAGCAGGTACACAATCTACAGAGGAGTGCTAATTTATTTGATTTTATGTATATGCATATATTTATGAACGATGCGATATATATTCTATTATTGAGATGAGGAAATCAGTAATTTTTCTGGAAAAATTATGTTTAGGAGAACAAGGGAGTTTTATTTTATTTTATTTTTTAAAATCTCACTTTTACAATCTTATTAAAATAAGATTCTTTACAAAAGAAATTTTAAAAAAACACCAAAATTACCCTCAATGAAAATATTTTATATTTCTTTTATAAATAAAATTTCATACTTTGAAGACTTTCAAAGTTAAATTATTTTCAAAAAAAAATTATAAAATAAAAATCCTAAAAATAAAAAAAAATATGTATCAAAGACTCTTTAAAATTATTAATATTTGTAAAAATAATTTAAATATTATGAAATAAAATAAAAAAATGAGGGATAAAGGAGTTGGTCAAGGGCCAATCTTTCCTTCATGTTCTTTCTTCTCCCTTCAAATCTAAATACTTTTTCACTTACATTCTCATTAATTTTAAACAATGTTCTTCATTTCTATACAAATAAAAATCAAATTTTTATAATTTTTTCCATACCCATTTTTCCAATGTATTCAAAAATCGTAACAATAAGGAATATTCAAAGTTTATGACATCAATAAGGAATATTTAAAGGGTATAACATTTTTTTTATTAGGTGTTATAAAAAGTGTTTCTTCTCGTAAGTGTTATTAACCGAGGTTGAGACTTACTTCCTATTCTTCAGTGAAAGAGCCTACGAGGAGTCTTGGAAATATAAAAATATTATTTTGATAAATTTGTAAAAGTTTTTTTGTTTTCAAATAGTCCTCCATGCTCTCTTAAACATAATTTTCCTTTTTTTATTTTTTATTATTTATTTATTTATTTATTTTATCTGAGTAGTTCTTTCTATTTAATTGTTTTTTAATCACTTGATAGAGTAAGAGCTAAGGTTGTTCAATCATTTCTTAATTTGAACATGAAGGTGAAACTCTACGCTTCAATTTAACTTATCCAAGTATGAAACATAACTATTTTGATGAAAGCGAACATCACATAAAGGTGTTACCAGGTATGTTCCCATCTTCCATCTTTCTCTCTCTTTCCTCTACTCTTAAAACTACACATTAGAAAAAATAAAAATAAAAATCAAATTTTAGAATCCATACAATATCATAGGATACCTATGAACCATAGTTTTGAAATTTTGCCATAAGTACGACTAGAATCATTAATTAAATTTTAAACCGTATTTTTCATTATTTATTATTAAGGTGTTATTGAGTATTTTATTAAAAAATTAATGATTCAAAATTTTAAAATTTTAAATAATTATCTGAAAACATAAACTAAGAGGGTGCTTATTTTTTAGTTTTTTTGCTGAAAGTAAATATGGCTTCAGATTTTAAGTTGTTTGATTTTTTACTTTTTTATGACTTATTATAAATTTTTTACTGAATAAAAAATGTCAAAATATTTGATTTTTTTAAATGAAAAAGTAACATGTTGATTTTTCTTTATATTTTAATGCTTAATAGAAATAAAATATTATAAAAACAAATAACCTAATACTTAACACTAACAAACACTATTTAATTTTAAGTTCTATTTAAAATTAAGTAACAAAACAAACTTCACCTAAATTTCATACTTTTTTTTATAAGAGTTTCTATATATTTTATATAGAAGATATCATTATTTTTTATGTTAAAAATAAAAAGGAAATGTATTAGAAAGAGAATTAAATTAAGATTAACTTAACGATACGTCTACAAGTTTGAAAGGGAATAAAAATTAAAATACTCTGACTATCTTATTGAAAATTAAAAGAAGACGAGTATTATTATTTAATGAGTTATTTAACATACACAAAATAGCAAGCTTTCTATTTTTAAAAAATAATAATAATTGAAGGGTATGTTTGGAAGCTATTTAAAAAAATAGTTTGCTACTTTTAATAACAAAAAAAAAGGAAAATATTTTCGACAACCATAAAACATAATGTTTTTTGAAAATATATTTTAATTACTTTCAATTACTCCTACTTGTTTTTTGAATGCTGTTTAAACAAATAATTATACAAAATATGGAGAATGATTGAAAGTAAAGTACTATATATAAAAGTTATTTTAAAAAAAGTACTTAAAAACATAGAAAATAAGTTAAGACCATTTCAAGAACTTTTATTCTAAAAAAAATAGTTTTCAATGATAGTTTTTCAAAACTAATTTTTATGAGCGCTTTCAAAAACACTCCTCAACATAGGTAAAATTATTACTTTATACTTTCATAAATTTTGTTAAAAATTATATTAACAATATTTTTTTTATAAGGATATATTTCATTCATGGAAAGTAGTAAAGGAAGGAAAATATTTTTTTTTCTTCATATCTAATGTTACCCCAAAAAAAGTGAGGAAAAAAAGGAAATGATTGATAGAGAAAAAGTACTAAAAAAGATTGCCTTCTTATTTTTATAAAAATGAGAAAAGTTCAAACAAATTGCAATCCTCTACAATTAAATTTTCTATCTAGGTCCTTTTTATACAAGAAACATGAATAAAATAAAAAATGTTATATTTTCTTTTCCTTAAAATTTCTAGGAATGAGACATAGCTTAAAGCTCCTGGCAAATGTTTTGTAGTTTCTCAATACAAAAGCTCTATTGTAAAATTCCTTATATAAGTTGAGTCAAAGATTTGAAACTTTAGTCATGTCTAACAAATTGACCATCTGAACCACAATCTTTTAGCTCACAAGCTCAATTAAGCACAACCAAAGTTTAAACCTTAACCCCAAGGTTGGCAAAATCTAAACCATAACCTTTTATTCTCCTTTTGGCAAGTTTCTAATTTTGACAAATCAAATATTTTCAATCCTTGGCTAGGTTAGCTTGAGCTGGGTCAAAAGGCTAGATCAACCTATGATTTTCAAGTCAAGTTTGAACTCAGACCAACCAGTTCGCACTCACCCTATGTTCTATAAATGATAGCACATAAAATCCAATAACCAAGTTTGAAAGAGAACCTTATAGATGTAGTATTCCCATAAGAATATAAAGCAAAAATGATAGTTGTAGTATCAACATTGGTGTTTCTTTTACAGAAGGAACAAGTGAAATGCCAGCACTCCTAAGATCAACTATTTTAGCAATTTTGGATTTGTTACGACAATGGAAGCTTTCATGCAAACATCGTTAATCAAGAACACAAAGATAAAACAATAACACATACGGTACACAAGGTTTTAATATGCTTTGACCAACCATGCTTATGTCCACGAACGAGAAAGGACCATTCCACTATACAATAGAGAACATTATAGAGGATAGAACCAAAACATTATAGAGGACATAACTAGATACAACTGTTGGGTTTCCGAAACATCCCATGTTTCCCCACTCTTCGTATCCCTACCCTACCACAAGCCCTCTCACTCCACCGGGTACCTTCCGTTCTTCCTCACATCTCTATCCACTTCGTATAGTCTTTACAAGCCCATATCTATCTCATAACTTTTTCTCTTCATGACCTAGAATATTTATGGAGATATTTCCAACAACCTTTCTTATTCTATAAGAAAATCTAATATTATAATAATATATCAACCTAGAAATATTCTTTACAAAAAAAAAAAAAAATTCTATATTAATTAGGAATTTTGGACACTTCATAATAGGATTAATGTTGGCACACTACAAGAAAAGAAGCCTTAGTTTTTCACTGTCAATGTAAGGTATATTTGTGAAGGTAGGTTATTGTTCATATATGTTATCTATGCCAGTGACAAGAAAAGTTTAAAGGTAACTTAACATATACATATGTTAAGATTTCTCTATTTTCACAAATGATGAAATCTTATTAGTATATGATATGTCAATGTTTATTTCATATATGTTAAGGTTGGATTCAACTTATATCAAGATTACTTAATCTTATGTCAATGTTAACTCACTCTTTTGTTAAGATTAGTCCAACGAATGTCAAGGTTAGGTATCATATATCAAGGCTTTTAGATACATATGTCAAGGTTAGATTTTATATATATCATAATTGGCATATATATGTCAATGTAGGGAATAAGTACAACTGTCAAGGTTTCCCTCGAAAAATTTTAAAATTATTTTTTAATATGAAAAATTGAACCTGTTGCCATGTATAATCAATTTGATATTATTTAAGAATGATAATGACAATCAAATTATCATGATTTTATATATAATCAAAACATATTTAATATACATTTAATTATTAATTAAAGCATAAATCAATGAACTTTTTTAAAGTTATCCCTAATTTCTCTATATAGAATAAACTCATATAATATACAACGAAATTAAAAACACACTATAAGACAATATACATAAACTTAAATTAAGTTGCTCATGTATATATCTACAACCAAGTCTCTTGCCTCCATCTTGAAGCATTACTTTATAGGAAAGCCTTAAGTTTCCAACACCTAAACTTCGAATATGTAGCAAAAAATATAGAGCATATTAACAAATTAAAAAGAAAAATGTATAATGAGGAGCAATCAAATATCAAGCTTTATGAAGAATTTTAATAGCAAGCTAGCCACTACACCTTTATTAGACAATAATAGATTATTTCTTAATAACATAGATAAACAAACCAACTCTCAAATATTAAAATATTGATATAGAAAAAACATATGGAGGCTAAACCTAGGAGCAAAACCTAAAACAGAAATCATTTTAACCTAATGAAGTTATTGTTTTGATCCAACCTCAACCAAGATATTTAACTATTTAGATCATTATTATGATTTTTTAACCTAACACTTTCCCTGAAATGTCCAAGGTTTCCATCAAACCATACAAGTAAAAGATAGTCTACAAATCATGCACAAATGCTTCATTTGATTGCTTAGAAAGACCAAGAAAAAAATGACAACACAACCAGCTATAGTTTACCAAGCTATATAGAAAGGTACATGAAAAAAAATAAATATGACGTCATATTGAATGAGGATAGGAAAAATGAATGAACAAATTTAGCAAGAACTAAAACAACTCCAAATTTATGTAAATGCAAACTATACCTGGTTTCATCCAAAACTGCTCATTTAAGGTTTTTTTTTTAATTATTTTTCCATACAAAAAGAACTTATCCTTATAAAATTTGAGGAACTTGTCTTTCCACATTTGGAGCTTGGAATTTGAGGACAATGAACTGTTGTTGATCACCAAAAAGTTGTTATGAACAACCTCACCAAATCCAAAGAATGTGGGGAGCAAAACAACTCTAAAAACCAGAGCAATACATTTACATGTCTAGAATTCAAATGGTAGCCAAAGAATCTCAAATGCTTACAACTTGACAAGTCCATTTGAGACTCAGAACCAAAAAACCCAGTAACTAAATATTTCAACCATCACACAATCCACACTTTTTCTTCAATAAATCACAAAGCAAACCAGAACGTACCTAATAATTAAATATCTAATATGTAGAAATTTTGAGGTTTTTGATCTCAAGTTTGATGTAGGTGAAACCAAAATCAACATAATCTTGATTCAATGATGTTCTACATGACCAAAAGAGGAAAATAGATTATTAGAATTTAACTAACAAGAACAAATAAAAAGATGAAATATTACCATTTCCACACCTTCATTTAATCGATTGAAAGAGGCAAAGACCCATTCAAAGCCACAAAATTAAGTGCCTAGGGAAGAAGAACCCATTTGATTTGAAACCCAACAGCATGCATTTATCGGTATTTTTACCGATTTTTCAAGAAATTTCCCAATATTTCCTACCAGTCCAGCCCGCGCATAGGATACAAAATATGTCCAATTTTTATTTTATTTTTTTTTAAAAAAAACATAAGATGCTATTTGGTAATCTAATCTGATCAGGATTTGGTAATCTGATCATCACAATTATTGATGGATAAAGACACCCATAGCAAATGAAGCATTAAAAGAGTATTAACATATGCATCCAAAAACAAAAACCAACTATTTTCCTAATAAAGCGTTATATGTAAAGACATACTTGAGTCTTCCGTATCTTTAGTTTGAGCAACCAGTACAGGTGGCAATGAAAGATCTGTGAGGGCAAAGGAATGACAACTTAAAACAAGTAGACTATGAAAAGAATATAGGAAAATTTATTTCGTGTGTCTGTGTGTACCATGTGAAATTTGGAAGAGGAACAAAATTTACCATCAACAGGCAGAGTGTCTCTCATCCATTCCTCATCCATAATATCCATAAGCACACCAAGGCTTACTTCAGCCATGCGTGATCTATACTTGCCTCAATATCCTTTAAAAAAACAGGCATACACATTACTGAAAGGGAGTAAATTAAAGGCCTAATTAACATATTCATTCTAAAATTAATGGAGAAACAAATGTTTGATTCCAAACCATGCACAATCATGATAGATATACAAATACACCTCATAATGGGATCAAGGATTGAAATGTCAAAAAATTTGGCGATATTTTGGAGAAATATCGCTTATCGGCCGGCTTCAACACAATATTCCTCACCGATTATCGGTCTACGAAAATTTCGGTAATTTATCGAAAATATCGCTGATATTTCGGTATTTATCGATATTTATCGGTATTTTTATCGATTTTTCGGGAAATTTCCCAACATTTCCTACTAGTCCAGCCCGCGCACAAGATACAAAATTTGTCCATTTTTTTTATAAAAAAACATAAGACGCTATTTCGTAATCTGATCATGATTTGCAGGCAAAGGTTGTGTTTTTCAACCTGGCTCAAAAATCGTGGATTTAGGGTTCGTGAAATTTAAATCCAATGGAATAAAAGCAAAGAGACCCTTAGAACAAATCCAGAAAACACTAGGAGCAAAAAAAAAAAAAAGCAATTTTTTTGGTTTTCCTTGGGGGTTTTGCATGGATTTTCTCGGAAATCAAACGAGGATGAATTTTCCAGGAAATCAAATGGGGGATGGATTTTCTTGGGAATCAAACGGGGGTTTTGCAAATAGAAAACACAAGAAGCAAAAAAAAAAAAAAGCAATTTTTTTTTTTTGTTTTCCTTGGGGGTTTTGCATGGATTTTCTCGGAAATCAAACGAGAATGAATTTTCTCGAAAATCGAATGGGGGATGGATTTTCTTGGGAATCAAACGGGGGTTGCAAAAAAAAAAAAAAAAAAAACAATAATAACATGATTAGATTAGTACCTGCTAGGATTGAGAGTCGCAGAGAATGGCGAATTCTCTCGTCTGGAGAACATATTCAGAAAAGACCTTCTTGATGCCTGATGCCCCAAGTGAGAGAAGCGGTGGCCCTTTTGATTTTTATAGTCAGTAGAGATAAAAAAAAAATAATAATAAAACAATAATAAAAAATGAAACAAATCATGAGAACAATTTTCCTCTCTCTATATAAATAATTATTAATTACCCATCTTTATTTTGATTAAATCACATTGAAATTTCCATTTTTATGGATGATATTTTATGAATTAAAATTAATTTGATAAAATAAATTATTAATAATCTTAATTATTTAAATATATTAATATTAATAGAAAAAGTTGTTACCACATATTTTTAATAAAATTTTAGAAATTAAATCTCAAACAAAATATTTTATATAAATTAATTTAATTTTTCATTTAAAATATAATAAAACATGTTTTAATAAAAATATTTAAAAAATTTTAAAATAAATATTGTCTTCAATAAGATGGTCTCCCTTCATCTAACAATATGGCAGAACTATATCAATCTTCATTTTGATGTTAAGACTATTGCAATGTCATATGTATTATATTTATGTATAAATTATTTTTATTCAATAAAATCAAATATTTCTTAACTCAATTCTAACTTTATACACTTCCAAAATTCATATTTATTATTCTTAAAATTCAATATTGAATTTATTGATATATCTCTGTCTACCGATTTTTTTTTTTTTTTTTTTATCATAGTTATATCAATTATATTTACAAAATAACTTTAAAATATGAATTCTTACTTATTTTATCATTTTTTGGAGTTTTTCCAAGCATTCCTATAAATTTTAAATAATTTTCGCTCCACCAATATTTATGAAAAAATATCCACCGATATTTTTTCGATATTTATGATATGTCCATAAAATTGAAGTGCTAATATATTCGCAATTACCAATATTTTCATTCTTGGTTTAGAGCAAAAAGTTTCAAACCCTAAGCTCTCAAAATGAATATCGGGTTTTGAGAAAATGAGGAGTGTTCTTTGTAAATACCACAAGGAACCTTGATAGGTAATTATAACATGATATCTTGACTTATAATCCACAGGTCATTTAAGATCATTTTACTAGAATTAAAATGACATATATGTTTAAAATCATACCTTGACTTTTGATTTTATGTCAAGCTAGCCACATTATATAAGTACCTTGACATATGAACATACTAACTATACATTGCCTTATAAATTATTTGTCAAGATTCTATTATATAAGTCATGAAAGAATTCAACAAAATTTTATATATGTCATTATTGGTTTAAACAAGTTGTATATGTCATAGTTGTTCATTTAAATAGGCAATATTTACACATATCACCTTAAGTCAAGATAATATATGTCAACAATGACCTTTTTTCTTGTAGTGGCAAAAGCAAAAGAAAAGAAAATTGACCCAACTTTGCATAGTTTAGTCAAACTTAACCTATTTCTATAAGAATATAGGTTTACTATATTCTATGGAAAGAGGAATTTATTATATAAATTTTAATTAACCTATAGTAAGACCACATTTCTCAACTTGGAAATCTAAGGTTCATAAATGTGGTAAGGGGGTGATATAAAGTTTAATTAGTAGCATATTTTGAATTCAACTAGTATATTTTTAGCTTGCTAGACAGTAACAATTTTCTTTTGTTGTGAGTTGTGCAGTCATAGCAATAGGAGTGCTTGGAACATTACTTCTAGTAATTTGTGCATGGTGGTTGTACAAAGTACTAAAAAGGAGAAAGAAAATTAAGTACAAGAAGAAATGCTTTGATAGAAATGGTGGTTTACTCTTGGAACAACAATTATCTTCAAGTAAAGGAAATGTTGATAAAACCAAATTGTTCACTTCCAAAGAGTTGGAGAAAGCCACTGATCGTTATAATGAAAACCGAGTCATTGGACAAGGAGGCCAAGGTACTGTTTACAAAGGAATGTTGATGGATGGAAGAATTGTTGTAGTTAAAAAGTTGAAGATAATGAGTGATAGCAAACTTGAACAATTCATTAATGAGGTTGTCATTCTATGCCAAATTAATCACAGAAATATGGTTAAGCTATTAGGATGTTGTTTGGAGACAAAAGTACCTTTGTTGGTCTATGAGTTCATTCCTAATGGAACCCTTTCTGAACATATCCATGGCCAAAATGAAGAATTCCCAATTACATGGAAAATGCGTCTTCGAATTGCTACTGAAGTTGCTAGAGCTCTTTCTTACTTGCATTCAGCAGCTTCTATACCAATCTATCATCGAGATATCAAATCAACTAACATACTTTTAGATGATAAATATCGAGCAAAAGTGGCAGACTTTGGAACTTCAAAATTTTTTTCCATTGATCAAACGCATTTGACCACCCAAGTACAAGGTACTTTTGGATACTTGGATCCAGAGTACTTCCAATCAAGCCAATTTACTGAAAAAAGTGATGTCTACAGTTTTGGAGTAGTTCTTATTGAGCTTTTAACTGGGAAAAAGCCAATCTTGTTAACTAGATCGGAAGAAAGGAAAAGTTTAGCCTTATATTTCAAAATATCCATGAAAGAAGATCATTTATCAGATCTTCTTGATGCTCGAGTTGTAAAAGAGGGTATGAAAGAAGATATCAATGAGATAGCTTTTCTTGCAAGACGATGCATAAACTTGAATGGGAAGAAAAGACCTACAATGATGGAAGTTGCAATGGAGTTGGAAAGAATTGGAAAGTGTCAAGGAGATTTCAGAGCTCAAGAGAATTCTAAGGAGATTGAATACAACACCACTGAATTGATTAGGCCTTGAGATGTTACCTCCACTTCAATAGATTCTTGCTTGAATACCAATGCATCTTCTTCATCGGATGTTTAACGTCTATTGTTTCAAAGGTCATTTTAAGTTTATAAGCATAATTTTTCTTATCATATTATATATGCATTCATGTAGAAATATGAGACTACTTTAGCTACTACTTTGTGTAATTTTTCTTTAAAGCAGTATTGTACGATGATACTTTTTATATGGGAATGATTTTTAGTTGAACCTAATGTTGTTGTATGATGCTTCTTATTTAATTAGAAGAAACAGTACCACTTCATCTTGCCTTTTGACTTCAAGAAAATTGTGGTTTGGCATTTCTTTTTCACATGCAATTCATTTTGTGGGCAAGTGTTTATAACTTTTATAAATATTGTCAAGTACGATTTTTGTTTTTTTATTTTTCTTTGTTCAAGCCTAGGTATATTTCTTTCACCTTGATTAAAAAAATTCTTTATTGTAATATCCAAATAAAAACCAAAAGAAATTAAGCATTTTTTCTAAATAAGAAAGTATAAATGTGAATTTTCTCCATCCAATTAGTTGATATTGGATGAGCGACAAAGGTAAATTTACAAAAGAGTTCAGAAGTACAAACGATTTAGAAATACAACTAGTATAATGTTAACCATCATGAACAACGTAAAACACTGGGATTAAGTTCAGTTTTTGAAAATGCAACTAGTTAGAACGACAAAGTATAAGAGCCTACTTGAAGTGCAAGCATTGTTGTAAACAACTATAAGGCCACATAACTTTTGGTATTAGATATGGATAGAAGAGGCACAAACCTTGATCCCAAGCATTTAAACTAGCAAAATGCAAGTGCATTCAAATTTATACTGATTGGAAAACTCAAAAATAGCAAAATCGGTAATAGTTAAATCTAAATCAAGGATTAAGAAAAGTATTCATTTTGGGAGCAACTAAACGTCAACCAGAAGTTGACAACTATTGAGATACCCGGATAAAAAGCATCATCTCCATTAACATGCAAAATACCTAATCTTAAACATGAATACCATCTTTTCACTTTCACAAACGAAATTGAGAGGTTATATATATATATAATTGAAACCATTGTATATTAAATACACTAACAGAGAGTCGAGGAGAATTTTTTTGCTTTCATTTATTTTTATCACAAATTTTTTTTCATCTCACTTCACTTTGCAATTACTTTTGAGGTACAATGATATGGATTACACTCTTGAATAAAGAAGGGTCTTGTCTTGCCTTAAGTTCCATTTGATCCATTGCCTGTGAAAAATAAGAATACTGGTATCTGGTGTTTCCAATTATGTCCTTTCTTTTTACTAGTGGAGTACAACAAAGAACTTGGAAGACAAAATCCCAGTTCCTATTTGTCCTTCCAAGTGAATCAAAGATCAAAAGCAGAACATTCTTTTTCATATATAGCTAAAACCTTTCTCCAAGTGAATCAATAATTCTAAAATCCAATCAACCACATAGCAATTGATAATTAGGTTTACATTGCTATCAAATGGGATAAACCATTATGAAATGATGCTATCAAATGGGATATAATGCAGAGAGGCCTGATGCTTGTAGAAAAGTCAACATAAAAAATAAAGTGCATTACAATCACCTAGCATAATGGAAACAAAAGCCTAAGAGTGTAATTACATTAGCATTCTACAAAAAGTTTCCAGATTTGAATCTTCATATGCCATTCTCAATAGGATAAATCTAGACAAAACACTAGAGCACTGGATGCCCGTAAGACAAAAAAGTGATGTGCTAAATGATCTCATTGGCTTGACATGGGGAAAAATACATGGCAACATAAAACCTGCAAACTTCAACTTCTAATGGGTGATGATTCCCTCAATAAAGTCAAAAGAAGGATGACCCATCAAAGTCATAGTTGAGAATCCCTCATTTGAAACCCCTTTTTGTTGATGAAAGAAAAAGCCTCCAAGAAGAAACAATTAAAAAGTTATTTATTTATTTATTTATTTATTTTTAAAGTTCAAATAGAAAATCATGATTATATCTATAAATCCAACAACAAGAAATCAAACTTCAGTACGTACAAACTACATGGGTACCATACACTTCTTCTTCTTCTTACAAAGACAACATTGTTTCATGATTCTTTTTTCATCTAATGAATTAATCGTAAAGTTATTTCTTGTCTTGTATACATATAAGTTCCTATATTATTACATGAGAGGTTATATAGCACCTCCTATCCTAATTTTTCTTAACTAGTAATTCATTTTAATCTCTTTTTTTCTTCTCAAGATTAGTAATTAAGTTTGTTCTAACTAGTTATTTCATTCCTAATATGCTAAGTTTAAATGGTTGTCAACTTTATTAAAGTTCTTATCAATATAAATTTGGTTTTGAATATTTTGGGTACTGAAATTGTAGCATTTAAATCTTCAATATACAAGAAAATGAACTAACATGCTTATCAAACACACTTAAATATATAAGAATTTGCATTCAATTACACTAGTATGTATTTTAAATTTTTCTACAATGGATTATAATTTTGCACAAATCCATTTCATTATTGGTCTAGACTAATATGTTGTCCTACTTACTTTGCTTTGTATTTGATACAAGCGAGTTCAAATGTTTGTAGAATTGATTTTCCTTAGAGATTAGATGCTTGGACTAAAAATGATTCTTTCATCTGGTTGTATGAGGAAGACTTCTGAAATATTTTCATGTCTACTGATTTCGAAGAACAAAGGTATTGTTCTCGTATGTTATATATTTTCAATAGGTAGTTCTTGTATGTTATAATTCTGAATTATATTAATATAGTCATATATATAGTTTATGTTTAGGTTCTTTCTAACATGACTATATTAATAAATTCATATATATATATATATATATATATTATAGGAAACTTCTACTAATAGAATTTGTGGCCTCTTAATTCATTGATTTTACCCTAGGTTTATAGGAAAAGAAGTTTCATTTTGTGAGTTATTTACTTTTAGTATTAGTGTCTATGTGATAACCACTTTTGAAATTGGGTTATTTGATCAAAAGGGTCTTTGAAAACTCAATTTTTTGAAATCTAACCTCCTACCCTATTTTGTCCTCATTTGGACAAAAATGTCTTCATTATTTTCTTGTAAAAATAACTTTTCTTTTAAAACCTACATGTAAATACTAGAAATGGCAAAGGGCATTTATGTCAAAAATGGGTTACTTTTCCAAAAAAAGCATGGAGAAGGTTAGATTTAAAATTTGGGGATTATTTCATCCATTTTAACCAAATATTTCTTTGAAATTTGATCTCTAATATTGCCTACAAACATCATCTAAGGTTGAATTTGCACCATTGGGCATTGGTACACACTCTTCTTCAATTTGGTAATAAAGTTACATTAATATAATTTTTATGATTTTTTTTATTCTTTTCTTTTTTGGCTGTTGATTAGCTCTCAAAATTACTATTTTCCTATGCTTAAAAGATGGATTATTAGTATATTTTGAATGAATCATTATCTTTTAACTTTAAGCATATGTTAGGTCCTTATTTGCATACTAATGTGTTAATCTAGTGTAGAATACAGTAAAATAAGGGTAAAAGGCATAAATTATGAGAGTATTAAGGCAAATCAAAGATCAAAAGGGCAAAGAAAGATTGGAGATGAATATATATATATATGGAAAAGGTAAGAAAATGAGGCATTGTCAAAATGCCAGAGTAATTTCAATACAAAAAGTTGAAGATTTCATTAGCCATTTTGATAAAGGAAAGAAGATTAGAGCATTTTGATATAAGAAGTTGGAGATATCAAAATTCTAGTTCAAAATTTCAATACATTTCTAGGCAAATGAACAATGTAAATTCTCACCTTGATACCCATTGTCAAAGTTAGTTTGATATAAGCAAAGCATGGTATTGAAATATAATAATGTCTTGATAACATTTGTTGAACATAGTTGATACAACTTTGACACCTCTTGCAAAAATTAATACAAGATATAAAATGAAAGGTAGCTCAATTCAATACCATTTTTGGCTCAAGGGTTTAATTTGCCCAAGTTTGATACCAAATTAAGGAAGATAGGAAGCATTAGTTTTTGAAGATTCTTTATCAAAGCACTTTAATACTACTTCAACAGAAGCCTTAAGATTTTCATAAACACCTACATTTATGCTTTTTGAGCTTCAATCCATGTAGAGGCTATTTGTGGGGAGCATTTTTATTATTTGGGTGAATTCAAGCATAAAACAATTAGAGAAGGCCAAAAGAGAGGAAGTTTTTTAAGTAACAAAGTTTGACACAAGGAGTAAAGGATTTCGACACTAAGTTCAATAAACAACCCTAGATTTTAATAACAATATGATATGATAGAGTCTCTGTTGGAATTTTGGTACCACAATGTTGATGTGCCAAGAGTCTTGAAACCTATAGATTTCTTATTTTATTTTTAAGACTTTCTCCTTTTAATTTTATTGGTTATATTTTTTTTATATAGAAATTTTAGATATTTTATTAATGTTTTTAGGGTTAGGTTTAAGATATAAATACCTACCTTACAGATTTTTATAGTAGGAGTGAATGAAAACCAAATATATATTCTACTATTGATTATTAATGCAATACAATCTTTATTGTTTTTCCATGATTCAATGTGTTATGTTAGAATAACAAGGTGTAGCTAAGAACCTCTTTCATCTAGAAAGGTGGATCTCCTAAGGTTTTATTTCAAAGTGATAAGCATCTTCGTCCTTACTCTAAGATTCGATTTCTCGTAATTTTTAAAAGGTAGATAACTCTCTTTAAACTAGAGTCAAGTTTTATTGATTCTTACTAGATACCATAAATGCTTTCTTATAAGGGTGCTTTCTTATAAGGATTGATTTATTTAGTGATCTCTTATAGGCAGCACCTTCTAGTTAGTATTTGCAATGGGTACAGTGCTTAATAGGTTGATAAGTGAGTATGAAAGAGTGGATCCTAATTTCCTTGAGATTTGAACTTTGGATTAAATCCATTTGAGGATGATTTTCACCATTAGTCAATCAATGTCTAGTTATAATTAATTTATCTAATGTTTAGAATCACCAATTTTTTATTTTTTTTAATTCAATAAGTTAAGTTAAATTGCATGGAAATTAAATTCGTTATCTTAAATCTTTGCTTCATTAGGAACCACTTTTGCAATCTTTATGCAATTGAGTCACTATATCAATAGTTTCTTTTTGGGAGAATACTAGTCGTCGACTTTAAAATAGTTCACCAAAGTCAAAGTCAAACCCACTACTATCATTTTCTTGGGAGTATTTTTGTTTATGAATAACAAAATTACCAATTATAAAATCTTAAAGAAGTAAAATCCACCTTATCAACCTATTCTTAGCATCATTTTTGCTAGGTAGATATTTAATTTGAGTGATAAGGGAAAACTACTACGGAAATCCCCAACAAGTAAGCTAGGTAGAACAACATGTTATGCATTGTCATTTGCATCACACATTAATTCAAATGAAAAGCTCGAATTAGGTATTGACCTTACAGTTGGTGTTTAAGAAAGCTTCTCCTTCAAAATGTGGAAAACTTTTTGGCAATTATCATTCAAACAAATATCTGCGTTCTTTAAAAACAAAGAACAAAGTGGTTGAGCAATTTTTGGAAAGTCTTTGATAAATCTTCTTTGCATTTTTAACAAGGTACAAATTGGTTGAGCAATTTTTGAAAAGTCATTGATTAGGTACTAGTCTTATAGTTAGTGTTGAAGAAAGCTTCTTTAAAATGTGGAAAGCTTTTTGGCAATCATCATTGCAACAATCTTTGCATTCTTTTACAACAAGGAACAATATGCACTACTACAAAAAGTGAAAATAATGACACTCATGACCGAACTTTTCTATTGTACCAAAATACTTGACCCTAATATGTAGTAGCTTTGGCCAAGAGAGATTAGAGAAAAAGCTACTACGACTTTTGTAGTATTCCAGGTATCATCCTCAGGGACTAGCTTATGGGATTTGTCAATAATAGGGTAAATGAATTGCTTTTGTTTGAATCCTAAAGTGGAAAACAATATGTGACTAATGTGAAACTAAGTAAAAGAAATTAAATTAATAACAAAATGAATATTGATTTTAAATTCGATTGATTCAAGTTTGGGGCCTTCCACCATCCAACTTAGGGTATAGAAATTAGAGAAAACAAGGGTCTTTTAAGTAATATGATCTTCGAGTTTTGGGATCCTTAGTTGCTCGCGATCAACTTGAATTCTATAACTCAAAATTCCATCCAAAGCCTAATTTTTCCTTTTTAAAATAGATTCCTAAAACCATCAAATTAAGATTTGACTTTTTAACCCTCCCTACTTCTTATAGCTTGATTTTCGAGCAAACAACAATAGGGAAGACGAGAATAACTAATGATCAAGAGTTACCAAGAATCATGATTACTACTCAAAAAGTGCTATTTCATAGCTTGTAATAAACTCTTTTAAACATTTTTGAGTAGTAGTTATCACCTTTTAACCCAATTAACATATTAAGGACCCTTGCAATCAATTCTAATCAAATTGTGTTAAGTTTTGGTGTTTTGA
Organism: Vitis cinerea var. helleri x Vitis riparia; assembly: GCA_946000715.1. NCBI lineage: Eukaryota > Viridiplantae > Streptophyta > Magnoliopsida > Vitales > Vitaceae > Vitis > Vitis cinerea var. helleri x Vitis riparia. Next base: position 11,830,919 of record OX253994.1, read on the forward strand.
TAGCTTTTTGATCACCAAAGCAAGCTGAGATTGAGGAGAGTTCTTTGGAATCCTTAGCAAAGATGTCCGAACAAGATGGTAGCGGAATGTGGGCTGTAGCAAGGCTCGCTCACTCACTTTAGTCAATGTTTTCCATCCGGACAACATATCCGGATAGTATATGCTATCGTTCGGATGGAGCTGCGCCGGATATCATTGCGCCGCCTTTTCCTCTTAGGGAGTCCGGATAGCATTGCGTCGCATGTCCTCTTGGGAAATCCGGATGGAGTTGATCCGGATAACCTTGCGCACTCCGTGTCATCCGGGAGAGGGATCCCTACACCTTGCACACGCAGACGGTCCCCCTTGCGCAGCATAGCTGAGTCCACCCAGGGAAAGAATTCCGTGCGCCGACATTTTACATCGGATATCTCACAGCCGGATGGGAGAGGAGGACATTTCAACTTCTCTGGTCAGACATATCCGGATCCTCTGGTAACGCCTACCCAGTCAGACATGCACAGCTGCAGTGTTCTCCTGAAGCTTCCTGATATTTCCGACCGACATTTTGAGATATTTTGGGATATTTTGCTTTAGATATTTGTTGTTTAAATCCCCAAAGTCTCCTTGTAATCCACCTATCATAGGATTCCTTAGTCTTTAAGCAAGGAAAAGGGTGAATAACCTCATATAGATAGTTTGTAATTTTTCTTTACAGATATATGGAACCTATTATGTAATCAGTGGAAGAAAGAAATATATTTTAGAGAGCACTTGCTCTGTTTTTCTTGGATATAATTATTTTCTCGTTAGTTTTCTTTCTAGCCAAACAAGCTCTGAGGAAGTTTCCTCAGAGAATGAGTGGCTAGACTTTTAGTTCCTTGGAGTTAAGGTTGCCGGGAAAGGTTCCAAGTGCAAGAATTTATAACTTTGTGTTTCAGTCTTTAATGAAGAGAAAGTGTGATCCTTTAATGATTTCTATGTTTTTAGTTAACTTAAAACACCTTCAAGTCACTTAAGCCAACACTTGGTAAGGCACGTGATCTTCGTTCATGGAGATGCACTTATTTATCTCTTGCGAGCTTTTAGGAAGTGACTTGGAGGAAGGATTTTCTAGAATTGCCAACACTTGGTAAGCTTTTGGACTCCAAGGAGACATCCATTAGTTATCTCTTGCGAGCTTTTGACGGGTAATCCAAGGTTAAAGATCACCTTGAATGGCAAATACTAGGTGAGAGGCACGAGCCATTGCAAGTTGCATCAGTGAGAGAGAATTAGTGTTTGAACCCATTAAAGGGAAGCATCTGTACCGCACCGGTTAGAGAATTAACTATATGTTAATTCTCTAATGCGAGGAAACGAACCAAATGATTGGAGCTCTGTTTTTGCAAAAGGAACCTCCCCTGTGAACCCAAACCTCCAAGGAATGTTTTTCTTCATAAGTAATTTCCATTACTTTCTTTTTGGTTAGTTTAAGACCAAACCCTTTTCACAAAAACATCTTTATGTTTTCTTTTAAAGCTAACCTTGAAATGAAAAAACACCAATTTACTTTGAATTGGTATCAGTTGTGAATTGAAAACCCTTCCTAGTGAACGATCCTAGAGCCACTATGCTATATTAGCTAAGCTATCCTAATGCATGGTGATATAGGTTATAAATTTTGTTGATTACTCTCTCAATCAAAGAGCACCAGCTGGACATGAGTCAGTTGAGACACCAATTGGGAACGAATCAAATGGCGCCGCTGCCGGGGAAGGTGCCAACTTCACAGTGATATTATTTTAGGGTACTTGTGGTTTTCATCACAAGTTTGGTGAATTTTCCTTCATTTTACTAACTCTTTAAGTTGTTTCTTTTACTTGTTTATATTTTAGCATAGCTTTTAATTTAGTTTTAGTTAATCAAACTCTTTTTGGTAGTTTTGTTTTGTTTTTCTCTTTTTTGTTTTTCTTTCTTTGTTACAGTTGATACTAGTTGTGTATGCCAAAGTGGATACGAGATTGTGGAGGAAGGCTTGTTAAACTTGAAACACCTCATAACAAGGAGTTGGAAGTAATCTTGAACATCATGGAAACTACACCTGAGGATCAGCATAGTCACCATGATCATCAGGACAATCCCAATGAATTTAGATCAATGAGGGACCGTATGCATGCACCTCGTATGAGTGCAGCATCATGTATAGTGCCCCCTATAGAGCAGCTAGTGATCAGACCCCATATTGTGCCACTTCTGCCAACTTTCCATGGAATGGAAAGTGAGAATCCCTATGCCCATATCAAGGAATTTGAAGACGTTTGTAATACATTCCGAGAGGGAGGAGCTTCCATCGACCTGATGAGGCTTAAATTATTTCCTTTTACTTTAAAGGATAAGGCCAAGATTTGGCTTAATTCTTTAAGGCCAAGGAGTATCCATTCTTGGACTGATTTACAAGCTGAATTCCTCAAGAAGTTTTTTCCTACTCACAGAACAAATAGCTTGAAAAGGCAAATTTCAAACTTCTCAGCTAAAGAGAATGAGAAATTCTATGAGTGTTGGGAAAGATACATGGAAGCCATTAATGCTTGTCCTCACCATGGCTTTGATACATGGCTGTTGGTGAGTTATTTCTATGATGGGATGTCTTCCTCAATGAAGCAACTCCTCGAAACAATGTGTGGAGGGGATTTCATGAGTAAGAATCCTGAGGAAGCTATGGATTTCTTGAGTTATGTAGCTGAAGTCTCAAGGGGATGGGATGAACCGCACAGAGGAGAAGTGGGAAAGATGAAGTCTCAACCAAATGCTCTTCACGCTAAGGCTGGGATGTACACCTTGAATGAGAATGTTGATATGAAAGCAAAATTTGCAGCTATGACAAAAAGAGTGGAGAAGCTAGAACTGAAAAAGATGAATGAAGTGAAAGCTGTTGCTGAAACACCAGTGCAAGTAAAGCCATGTTCTATTTGTCAATCTTATGAACACTTGGTGGAGGAGTGCCCTACAATTCCAGTTGCTAGAGAAATGTTTGGAGAACAAGCAAATGTCATTGGACAATTCAAGCCCAATAGCAATGCTTCGTATGGCAATACTTATAACTCAAGTTGGAGGAATCATTCAAATTTTTCATCGAAGCCAAGAGCACCTCAGTACCAACAGCCGGCTCAACCATCTCAACCATCTCAACAAGCTTCAAGTCTGGAACAAGCAATAGTGAATCTTAGCAAGGTTGTGGGAGATTTTGTTGGAGAACAAAAATCCATCAATTCTCAACTCAGTCAAAGAATTGACAATGTAGAGAATACTTTGAATAAAATGATGGATGAGATGCAAAATGATTTATCTCAGAAGATAGATAATCTCCAATACTCAATCTCAAGGCTCACTAATTTGAACACAGTGTAAGAGAAGGGTAGATTTCCTTCTCAACCTCACCAAAACCCCAAGGGTATCCACGAAGTGGAAACTCATGAGGGAGAATCTTCACAGGTGAGAGATGTTAAAGCCTTGATCACTCTAAGGAGTGGTAAAAAGGTTGAGTTACCAACACCCAAGCCATATGTTGAAGAGAAGGAAGAAGAAGAGACAAAGAAGAGGGAGGAAATGAAAGGAAAGAAGAAAGATAACAGTGAAGGGAAGAAGGACCGTGATTCAACAGTAAATGCAAATCCGGAGAAAGAGCTTATAAGGAAGAATTGATGAAGAAACGCACATCTCCTCCTTTTTCTCAAGCTTTGCATGGGAAAAAGGGGATAAAAAATGCATCAGAAATCCTTGAAGTATTGAGCCAAGTGAAGGTCAATATTCCATTGCTGGACATGATTAAGCAAGTTCCATCATATGCAAAGTTCCTAAAGGACCTCTGTACTATCAAAAGAGGGTTGAATGTGAATAAGAAAGCCTTCTTAACTGAGCAAGTAAGTGCCGTCATACAATGCAAATCTCCTTTGAAGTACAAAGATCCGGGATGCCCTACCATTTCAGTTATGATTGGAGGAAAGATAGTGGAAAAAACTTTGTTAGATTTGGGAGCAAGTGTGAATTTGCTACCATACTCTGTTTATAAGCAATTGGGACTTGGTGAATTAAAGCCAACATCAATCACTCTATCTTTAGCTGATAGGTCAGTGAAAATTCCAAGGGGGATAATTGAGGATGTTTTAGTTCAAGTTGATAATTTCTACTATCAAGTAGATTTTGTTGTTCTTGATACTGATCCTTTAGTTAAGGAAGCTAATTATTTTCCTATCATCCTTGGAAGGCCATTTCTTGCTACTTCAAATGCAATCATAAATTGTAGGAATGGACTTATGGAGCTTACTTTTGGCAACATGACACTTGAGCTTAATATCTTTCATATGTCTAAGAAGCAAATTACTCCGGAAGAAGAAGAAGGTCCAGAAGAGGTATGCATTATTGACACTCTAATGGAGGAGCATTGTAATCAGAATATGCAAGACGAGTTGAATGAAAGTCTTGAGGATCTTGAAGAAGGGTTGTCTGAACCCGCTGATATGCTTGCTACTCTACAAGGCTAGAGGAGGAAAGAAGAGATCCTACCTTTATTCAATAAGAAGGAGGGACAAGATGATGTTACAGAAGAATTCCCGAAGCTCAATTTGAAACCTCTGCCCATGGAGCTAAAATATACATACCTGGAAGAAAATAACCAATGTCCTGTTGTTATATCTTCATCTCTTACCGGTCATCAGGAGATTTCTCTACTTGAAGTTCTTAAGAGGTGCAAGAAAGCAATAGGATGGCAAATATCTGACTTGAAAGGAATCAGTCCTTTGGTTTGTACACATCACATATATATGGAGGAAGAAGCTAAACCAATTCGTCAACCTCAAAGAAGATTGAATCCTCATTTACAAGAAGTGGTGCGAACTGAGGTACTGAAGCTACTCCAAGCAGGTATTATTTATCCCATATCTGACAGGCCTTGGGTGAGTCCTACTCAAGTGGTACCAAAGAAGTCAGGGATTACTGTGGTTCAGAATGAAAAAGGCGAAGAAATTGCTACACGCCTCACTTCAGGCTAGAGGGTGTGTATTGACTACAAGAAATTGAATGCTGTGACAAGGAAAGATCATTTTCCACTCCCATTTATTGATCAAGTGCTGGAGAGAGTCTCTGGCCATCCTTTCTATTGTTTCTTGGACGGGTACTCAAGGTATTTCCAAATTGAAATTGATGTTGAAGATCAGGAGAAGACCACTTTCACATGTCCGTTTGGAACATACGCATACAGAAGAATGTCGTTTGGTTTATGCAATGCACCTGCAACATTCCAAAGATGTATGCTTAGTATCTTCAGTGATATGGTGGAGCAAATTTTGGAGGTTTTCATGGATGATATCACCGTATATGGAGGTACATTTGAAGAATGCTTAGTAAATTTGGAAGCGGTTCTTAAAAGATGCATTGAAAAAGACTTGGTGCTCAACTAGGAGAAATGCCATTTTATGGTACGTCAAGGAATTGTTCTTGGCCATATCATCTCCGAGAAAGGCATTGAAGTTGATAAAGCAAAGGTGGAACTTATTGCCAAATTGCCATCCCCAACCACTGTAAAAGGAGTAAGGCAATTCCTTGGCCATGCAGGGTTCTACAGGAGGTTTAGACAAGATTTCTCTAAGCTGTCAAGGCCTCTTTGTGAACTTTTAGCCAAGGATGCTAAGTTTGTCTAGGATGAAAGATGTCAAAAGAGTTTTGATCAATTGAAGCAATTTTTGACAACCGCTCCAATAGTAAGGGCTCCTAACTGGCAATTACCCTTTGAAGTAATGTGTGATGCCAATAACTTTGCTATAGGAGTTGTACTTGGCCAAAGAGAAGATGAGAAGCCCTATGTGATCTACTATGCAAGCAAAACATTGAATGAGGCTCAAAGAAACTACACAACTACAGAGAAAGAATTGTTAGCTGTGGTATTTGCTTTAGACAAGTTTCATGCTTATTTGGTAGGGTCTTTCATCATTGTTTTCACTGATCATTCAGTCTTGAAGTATTTATTGACGAAGCAAGATGCAAAATCAAGGTTGATCAGATGGATTTTTTTGTTGTAAGAGTTTGATCTCCAAATTAGAGACAAGAAAGGGGTGGAGAACGTGGTAGCTGACCACCTTTCAAGGTTGGCTATAGCACATAATTCCCATGTATTACCTATTAATGATGATTTCCCTGAGGAATCCCTTATGTTGCTAGAGAAAGCTCCTTGGTATGCTCATATTGCTAACTCTTTGGTTACTGGTAAAGTTCCAAGTGAGTGGAAAGCGCAAGACAGGAAGCACTTCTTTGCAAAGATTCATGCTTATTATTGGGAAGAGCCATTTCTTTTCAAGTATTGTGCAAATCAAATCATAAGGAAGTGTGTCCCTGAAGAAGAGCAACAAGGGATCCCCAGCCACTACCATGAGAATGCCTGTGGAGGCCACTTTGCCTCTCAGAAAACAGCCATGAAGGTTTTGCAATCAGGGTTTACTTGGCCATCGCTTTTCAAAGATTCCCACATCATGTGTAGAAGTTGTGATAGATGCCAAAGACTCGGGAAGCTTACAAAAAGAAACCAAATGCCCATGAACCCCATCCTTATAGTTGATCTTTTTGATGTTTGGGGTATTGACTTCATGAGACCTTTCCCAATGTCTTTCGGTAATTCCTATATATTGGTGGGGGTGGACTATGTTTCCAAATGGGTGGAGACAATCCCCTGTAAACATAATGATCACAGGGTGGTTCTCAAATTTCTCAAGGAGAACATCTTCTCAAGATTTGGGGTGCCCATGGCCATAATCAGTGATGGAGGTACTCATTTTTGCAACAAACCTTTTGAAGCCTTATTAGCCAAGTATGGAGTGAAGCATAAGGTAGCTACACCTTATCATCCTCAAACTTCCGGGCAGGTGGAGCTAGCAAATAGGGAAATAAAAAACATATTGATGAAAGTGGTGATTACAAGCAGAAAAGATTGGTCTATTAAGCTGCATGATTCATTGTGGGCATATAGAACAGCTTATAAGACTACTCTTGGCATGTCTCCCTATCGTCTCGTCTATGGCAAAGCATGCCACCTCCCTGTGGAAGTTGAATATAAGGCTTAGTGGGCAATCAAGAGGTTGAACATGGACTTGATCAGAGCTGGAGCAAAGAGGTGCTTAGACTTTAATGAGATGGAGGAATTAAGAAATGATGCTTACATCAATTCCAAAGTTGCAAAACAGAGGATGAAGAAGTGGCATGATCAACTAATCTCCAACAAAGAATTGCGGAACAGACAAAGAGTCCTGCTATATGACTCAAGGCTCCACATCTTTCCAGGGAAGCTCAAGTCAAGGTGGATAGGTCATTTCATTATTCACCAAGTACATCTCAATGGAGTGGTGGAATTTCTAAATTCCAATGGCATAGACACCTTCAGAGTCAATGGTCATTGCCTCAAGCCATTCATTGAAACGTTCAAGCCAGAAAAGGAGGAAATCAACCTCCTTGAGCCACAAAAATCCTAATCAGAGAAGGATTAGATGCACCTGGTTTCACCAAAGTCCATAATTTTGTTAAATATGTTAATTTTTAAGTTTTGTAAATTATTTGATTATAATTTTGATCTTAAATTATGTTAATTGTAACTAACTTTTCGAATGATTAAACTCAGGAGGAATTGCAAGAAAATTGAAAGAAGCTGCTCCCAGCTCGTCAGAGCCATCACAGGCCCCTCCTTTTGTTAATCAGCCTTTGCCTCATCCAGAGCCTCCTATAGGAGAGACAGCTGAGCCATTATTTCCACAACATCAATTCATGTCTCTAAGGAGGTACCATTTCCTCCCTATTTTTCAATCGCTTTTGTCACATTGAGGACAATGTTCAGCTTGGTTGGGGGGAGAGTTGACGAAGGAAGTTTTTGTTGTAAATGCTAAGTTATTTTGGTAATTTAGTTGCTTTTTGCTTAATTTTAAATTTTTTTAAAGTTTTTATTCTACTCTCCATGGTTATTAAGGAAAAATTTTCAAAATGAAATGAGAGAAATTGAATTTTTGTCTTTTTACTTGACTTAGATTTTGTATTATGCTTACTAAAGTTGATGAATTGTTGAAACTTCTATTGAATTCAACCTTAGTTCTTCCACTTTAAGCTATTCACACACTGTGCACAATAGGTTCCGATTATAAGATGAAGAACTATTTCCCTCTTGACTTAGGAAATTTTAGACTTGGTACCTTTGACCTCATTTAATAGTGTTGGGACACCTTGTAAAAGGCCAATGAGCCTTTGAAAAAAAAAAAGAATAAAGAAAGAAAGAAAAAATGTCTGCTTGCCTTGAAACCCGAGCAAGGTCTGAGGGGTATATGGTGAAAATCTTTAAAACCTGGTGCCCTAAACCTTCATTGGTTGGGAGTCACCGACCTCAATGCTCGTTACAAGGGTGAATAGGTGGAGTTTAACATACTGTAGGTGCTTGGGTATTAAAAATTCATTCTAAGAAGTCCGGGGTAAAATCCGAGGAGTTAGTGGTTGAAAGATCCTTAAAGCTTGATGCCCTAAACCTTAATTGGTTGGGAGTCATCGATGGACCCCCGTTACATGGACAATTTTATTATTTAAGCCTTGTACTCCTACAATGAAAAAAAATTTATGAAACAAGAGGTGCGTTCTTAGCCTATTGGAGGTTGATCAGTTTGCTAAGCTTTGAAAAAGAACTAGGTTTGGGGGAGAGATTAGTTCAACATACTATATTCGGAAACTAATAAATAACACTTAGATTTTTGTGGAAGAGTAAGGTTTGACCCTTTGGGAGTGGAAACTCTTTTAAAGCTTAAATTTGCATAATGCCTTCTCTTTATGAATTGTGATTAGACAAGTTATTTGATAACTCTTGTTGAAGTTTGAGTTTTATTTCTTTAAATATTCCATGTGAGAGTTAGATCATCATGCCACTTGAAAATTGTTTTTTTTTATCAGCATGATGTTGTAAATTATAGTACTGTTTATTTTTCTTTTTCTCTCCTTCATTGCTAAGGGACTAGCAATATGTCGGTTTGGGGGAGTGATTACTACTCAAAAAGTGTTATTTCATAGCTTGTAATAAACTCTTTTAAACATTTTTGAGTAGTAGTTATCACCTTTTAACCCAATTAACATATTAAGGACCCTTGCAATCAATTCTAATCAAATTGTGTTAAGTTTTGGTGTTTTGATAGCTTTTTTATCACCAAAGCAAGCTGAGATTGAGGAGAGTTCTTTGGAATCCTTAGAAAAGATGTCCGGACAGGATGGTAGCGGAACGTGGGCTGTAGTAAGGCTCGCTCACTCACTTTAGTCAATGTTTTCCATCCGAACAATATATCCAGATAGTATATGCTATCGTCCGGATGGAGCTGCGTCGGATATCATTGCGCCGTTTTTTCCTCTTAGGGAGTCCGGATAGCATTGCGTCGCATGTCCTCTTGGGAAATCCTGATGGAGTCGATCCGGATAGCCTTGCGCACTCTGTGTCATCCGGGAGAGGGGTCCCTACACCTTGCACACGCAGACGGTCCCCCTTGCGCAGCATAGCTGAGTCCACCCAGGGAAAGAATTCTGTACGCCGACATTTCACATCGGATATCTCACAGCCGGATGGAAGAGGAGGACGTTTCAACTTCTCCAGTCAGACATATCCGGATCCTCTAGTAGCGCCTACCCAGTCAGACATGCACAGCTGAAGTGTTCTCCTGAAGCTTCCTGATATTTTCGACCGACATTTTGAGATATTTTGGGATATTTTGCTTTAGATATTTGTTGTCTAAATCTCCAAAGTCTCCTTGTAATCCACCTATCATAGGATTCCTTAGTCTTTAAGCAAGGAAAAGGGTGAATAACCTCATATAGATAGTTTGTAATTTTTCTTTACAGATATATGGAATCTATTATGTAATCAGTAGAAGAAAGAAATATATTTTAGAGAGCACTTGCTCTGTTTTTCTTGGATATAATTATTTTCTTGTTAGTTTTCTTTCTAGCCAAACAAGCTCTGAGGAAGTTTCCTCAGAGAATGAGTGGCTAGACTTTTAGTTCCTTGGAGTTAAGGTTGCCGGGAAAGGTTCCAAGTGCAAGAATTTATAACTTTGTGGTTTCAGTCTTTAATGAAGAGAAAGTGTGATCCTTTAATGATTTCTATGTTTTTAGTTAACTTAAAACACCTTCAAGTCACTTGAGCCAACACTTGGTAAGGCACGTGATCTCCGTCCATGGAGATGCACTTGTTTATCTCTTGCGAGCTTTTAGGAAGTGACTTGGAGGAAGGATTTTCTAGAATTGCCAACACTTGGTAAGCTTTTGGACTCCAAGGAGACATCCATTAGTTATCTCTTGCGAGCTTTTGACGGGTAATCCAAGGTTAAAGATCACCTTGAATGGCAAATACTAGGTGAGAGGCACGAGCCATTGCAAGTTGCATCAGTGAGAGAGAATTAGTGTTTGAACCCATTAAAGGGAAGCATCTGTACCGCACCGGTTAGAGAATTAACTATATGTTAATTCTCTAATGCGAGGAAACGAACCAAATGATTGGAGCTCTGTTTTTGCAAAAGGAACCTCCCCTGTGAACCCAAACCTCCAAGGAATGTTTTTCTTCATAAGTAATTTCCATTACTTTCTTTTTGGTTAGTTTAAGACCAAACCCTTTTCACTAAAACATCTTTATGTTTTCTTTTAAAGTTAACCTTGAAATGAAAAAACACCAATTTATTTTGAATTGGTATCAGTTGTGAATTGAAAACCCTTCCCAGTGAACGATCCTAGAGCCACTATGCTATATTAGCTAAGCTATCCTAATGCATGGTGATATAGGTTATAAATTTTGTTGATTACTCTCTCAATCAAAGAGCACCAGCTGGATATGAGTCAGTTGAGACACCAATTGGGAACGAATCAAATCACTAGTATTGGGTAATAACCAACTATATCATTCCCTAAACTAACTCACAAGGATAGTAAAAAAAAAAAAAATTGATAAATTGTTACCCAACCAATAATTAATCTCATTGTTATAATAATTACCCATTGTCCCCATAGGTTTCCTAGCCCTTAGGTTTTCATGCTTCAAACCCCATGTTGGCTTCTTAGCCTCTCATGGAGGTGATGTCACATTCACAATCCATATAGGGTAAAAATTCATAATTTGAATAAAAAAAAAACTAAAAACAATATATTTAATAAAGAACAAAAGAAAACAAACCAAAGTTCTCGTCTTCTTCCACCTCTAATGTCAAACTCTCCGAAAAAATATCCAAGATATCTAAACCCTAGAACAAAGAGAGTTTATATAATATCATCAATTACCTAACATGTGGTACACTCTCATTGGCCACTTATTACAAAATAATTGCCTAAAAATGATTAAAAAAATAATAAAATGGTGATTTCTAGTTGTGTGGAGTCCACTTAGGGCAAATGGAGTGTCCTATATACAATTTTCAAGGTCGAGGAGGCAAAACATCAAAGTGGCAGTAGGTGAATTCAAAATTGGGGTCATTTCAAATTGGATTGCAAATTTATAAGTTGAATTTCGAAATGGTCCTTCAACTTTGCATAGTTATCTTCAAATGGCCATAACTTCTTCATTTCAACTTTGATTTGCACACCATTTAAAGTATTGGACTTCTAACTTCCCAAGCTTCTAAAAAATATATAGCATATCTAAAATGGACTCCAATAAGTGCTCCAAATTTATCCTCAAAGTCATAGTATATGTTGCCACCAGATTTTGAGTTCTAAATTTCCATGTAATTGAATCTTGCTTCATGCCTCATTTCTCATGTTTTCTTGCTTTCTTTCTTACTCCATAATGGTCATTTCTCATGTTCCAAACTCATGATATCCTCATCTTGTCTTTTCTCATGGTCCATGAGTCTTGACACGCTTATTTCCTCATTTAACCCTTTCTTGATCTTTAAAAATCTAAAGTAATTAAACTTGCACCCTTTTCTTCCCTTAAACCTGAGTTAAATCTCCAAAATACAAGTTAAACTCGTGGATAGGGCCTTAAAATTGATTTAGATCAAGTTGGGTGATTTGAGTGTCCTTTGGTGCACAAATTATATCGAATATGTGCCATTGAGCACATATTTTGGCTCCAATCATCTCACTTCCTTGGTGCTTTCAAAAGAGCATCATGATTTAGTTTAATGTGAACAAACATAGGCGCTTGTTTACTATGGTGCTTTTAAAATAGTCATTGAACAACATGGGTTTGGAAACATTAGCGCTTATTTTTAAGCATCATTGTTACATGTGTTTTTAAGCATCCTTGAGCTTCTGAAAAGTGTCATATGCTTACATGATATATATATATATATATATATATATATATATATATATATATATATATATATATATATATATATATATATATATATATGTTAAAATCCACAAAAAAAAAAAAAAAAAATCAAAGAAAAAAAAAATCTAGGATTTCTCCTTATGAATTCTCTTGAAAAAAAGATACAACACTATGGGATTTAAATAAACCTAATAAAAAAATAAAATAACTCTAAATACAATAATTATAATATAGTAACTAAATAAGAAAGAAAAATAGTAACTAAATAAAACTAAATATCAACTAAATAAAGCTACTAGATATTACTAAATAAAAAAACTCTAACATCTCTCTCTGCGCCCCCTTCCCCCCCCCCCCCCCCCCCCAAACTCATGATGCGGCTACATGAAGCATTGAGAGTTTGCCAACTAAAAACCGAAAACAAGGAAACATGTGTGACTTGGTAAACAAATTTTCAATCTATGGAGAAGAAAGGGACAAAGGACAAAGTAAGAGTGTTATGATGAAGGTGATGATGAGTGAGGTGACAATCAATCTCAATATGCTTAGTCCTTTCATGAAAAATGAAGTTGTGAGCAATCTGAATATCATTCTTGTTGTCACAATACATCAGAGTACGACAAAAAAAAAAAAAAAGAAACACCCATATCAACAAGTGACCAACATAACCAAACTATCTTACTAGTGGTAGACGCCATAACATGATACTTAGCTTCTATGCAAGATAAAAAATCAATAGTTTGTTTCTTGTTTTTTTCTAAGAAATAAGAGAATCTCCTAAAAATAAACAAAATCCAGTGGTAAACTTGCGATCTTTAGGATCATTGGTCCAATCAACATCATAATAGGCACCTAACTCTAAAGAAAAAGTGAATGAAAAAAAAAAGACTTTGAAATATAGTGTCTTAGAGATATCGTAGAATACAAAGAACAACAACCCAATGAACTGTAGTAGGAGAAGCAACAAATTAACTAATAATGTGAACAACATAACTAATATTTGACCATGCAATAGTGAGATTGATCAAGTTACCAATAATAGTATGATATAAAGTAGGGTCTTGTAAGGGGTTACCATCAAAAGAAGAATATCAAACATTCACCTCAAGAGGAATATCAATAGTCTTACTATTAGTAAGGCAAGCTTGATTGAGAATATCAACTATGTACTTAGACCATGAAAGAAGATAACCTTTCGAAGAAAAGGCTACCTCAGTACCCAAAAAGTACCATAGAGCACTTAAATCCTTCATTTCAAATTGGAAAGCCAAATCAAATTTCAACACTACAATCCTATCAACATTATCACCTGTAATAATCATATCATTAACATATAGAGAGAAGAATACGACTAGTAGAGGTGCACTTTAGAAAAAGTATAGGATTGTGATGACTAGGGTTAAAGCTAAGAGAAGTAAGCACATCAAAGAACTTCACAAACCAAGCATGAGGTACTTGTTTGAGACCATATAAAGTTTTCTTGAGCTTGAAAACTTCTCCAAGGTTATGAGAAACACTAGGAGAGGGGACCATGTAAAACAAGTAATTCACAAAACGCATTGGAAGTATATTTCTCACCCAAATCACATCTAAAGCACTTGATAACAATAGAATGTTAAGTTTTGACATAAGATTGAAATGCTTTATAAATATTCAAAAAATCAAAATGATGTTTCATAAGATAAACCCATCAATAACGAGTATAATCATCAAAAAATGAAACATAATATTGAGACCCTTCTTTTGAAGGTACCCACACATTAGAAAGAACTAAATCAAATGGGGCAAGAGAAGAGGAAACACTTTTATTAAAAAGTAAGGCAGAAAATTTTGCTAATTTACAACCACTACAATCAGAAATATCTTGTATTTGTAAATTTCCTAATGCTCTTATGGAAACTAAATACTTTAAATGAGAAACCGAAACATGGCCTAAATGAGAATGTCATAAATAAAAACTAGACAAAGAAGAACTTAAAGAAAAAACAAACAAACAAATCAAGACTAGGAACTGCAACTATTGGGACTTTTAGCTTATCTAGAATACAAATCAAGACTTGGATGTATTAGGAGTTGCACGAAAGATCCATATCATGGGTTCCTTGGAAGTAAATTATTTGTTCACAGTCAATTCGTATAATTAGGCAATCCATTTGAAGTTGTAGTGTACAATCTCCTAATTGGAGGGATGATTAATCTTGGTTGTCGGGATGGGATTTCAATGGTGAGTGCACTAGTGTGCATGATTACCCATTGAACAAGACCTACAGTAAGTCATGACATAAGGCTATTAGGTAGTTATGACTTCACCAAGTTGTTATATTGTATAGTCTCTTAACCTTGAAAAAGTATTATGCTTATGAAGAAGATAGCAGTAGCTTTGATGTATGGGTGAGATCGTAAGTTGATCATATATTTTTTATGGATTGGGTCACTGTTGATAGAAATTGATAGCAATAGGTGTTCTCCATGGAGACACCATAATATCTCATTGACTTTGAGATAGTATGTTCCCTTAGATGATTGATTCGTGCCCAGCTGGTGTATGTCTTGTTGATTGGTGTTCAATCAACTAGTGTTCCTTGATTTCGGTCCTCAGATGGGAGTAATCAACAAAATTTATAAACCTATTTCACCATGTACTAGGATAGCCTCAGCTAGCATAGCATAGTGGCTCTAGGATCGTTCACTGGGATGGGTTTTCAAATTACAACTGATATTAATTCAAAACTGAATTGGTGTTTTTTTATTTCAAGGTTAGCTTTAAGAGAAAACATAAAGATGTTTGAAAAGGTTGGTTTTTAAGTGAAACCAATAATAAAGTAATGGAAATTACTTACAAAGAAAAGTGTTTCTTGGATTTTTTGGATCATTGGGCTCAGGTTCCTATTACAAAAAGAGAGTTTTGGTCACATGAATCTTTTCCTCGCATTGAGGATTTAACATATAGTTATTTCTTGAACCAGTGTGGTACAAATGCTTCCCTTTGATGGATTCAAACACTAATTCCCTGTCACTGAATCATCTTGCAATGGTTCATACCTCTCACCTAGTATTGGCCATTCAGGGTGATTCTTAACCTTAGATTACCCGTCAAAAGCTCGTAAGAGATAACTAATGGATGTCTCCTTGGAGTCCAAAAGCTTACCAAGTATTGGCTATTTTAGAAAATCCTACCTTTAAACCACCTCCCAAAGGCTCGCAAGAGATAAACTAGTGTATCTCAATGGATGGAGACCACTTGCCTTACCAAGTGTTGGCCTAGGTGATTTTAAGGCGTTTTGAGTTAAATAAAAACATAGAAACCATTAACGGGTCACACTTTCTCTTCATTAAAAGCTGAAACAACAAAACTTCCAATTTTTGCATTCGGAACCTTACCCAGCTTCCGTCACTCCAAGAAGCAAAACGCCTAGCCACTCATCCTCTAAGGAAACATCCTTAGAGTTTGTTTGGCTAGTGAGAAAAATACAATCAAAATAAGTAGGTAAAGTAGAGTAAAGCTCTGTGTATTACTTTCTTCCAAACTATACAAAAGGTTGGTCTCTGAAAGCAAACTCCCGAGATATCTTTTAAGAAAAATTACAATTGATATATATATATAGGTTATTCACCCTTCTTTCTTACTTTCTAACTAAGAAATCCTATGATTGGTGGATTACAAGAAGAAAATAGGGATTTAAACAACAAATATCTAAAGAAAAAATCTAAAAGAGTCGGTCGCAAATATCTGGGAGCACATAGATGGATTTCGCAAGTTGAATTTTGTGATTTCGCAGCTTGCGAAATTGTCTTTCAGCTTGGTGCGGTTGTCTTGCAATGGCCATAACTTCTTCATTTCATCTCTAATTTGCACACTGTTTGAAGCGTTGGACTCCTGACTTCCCAAGCTTCAAAAAGACATATATTATGCATAAAATAGACTCTAGGAAGTGATATAAATGTGCCCTACATCTGCTATACTCTTAGATTTCTTCATGTTAGATTCTTTTCTCTAATTTTCCTCCTTGCATTCTTGATTTGCTTTTGGAAAAGGATTACAAAGATCTAAAGCTTGGAATATTCATGTAAATGAGCTTCCATTTGCTTTGCCATGGATTATACAGAACTCTCCCTCATCTTAGATTGCTTTGATGATCAAACAGCTATCAAAAACACCAAAACTTAACACATTCTGATTAGAAATGATTGTAAGGGTCCTTAACATGCCAATTGAGTTAAAATGTAATAACTACTACTCAAAATTGTTTAAAAGAGTTAATTGCAAGCTGTAAAATAGCACTTTTTGAGTAGTAATCAATGATCCTAAGGATAGGTGATCATGAAATCTATAGGCTCGTAGTAATTTCTTGGTGAAATTGGACATATGCTCTTAGTAAGCTAAAGTATGTCATTTGATCATATAATAAGAGGATCTATAACTCAAGAATGGTAAAGGTAGTCTTGAAAGACTGATAAGTTTTAACTTATTAGACTATGAATGACTAATTTATGGGAAAACTGTATACAGTGGATAGCAGGTCATGAACCCGAGCACTTGGTGTCTCATTCTAATATACATAGGGTACTATAAAGTTTAGTTGACTTCCTATAGTGGGATGTTGAGTCAACTTCAAAACTGGATTATGAGGGAGCCAATACTCTTATGGGTCCTAGTGGTTTCTACTCTAAGTTCATATACCATGATGACATAATTTATGAAGGTTGGATGAGTTTTTAGTTCACTTGTTTGCATAAGGGCATTTTGGTAACTACGCAAAGGTTGCACGGAGGTAAGTGAATGATATATCCGGATTGAGCTAATTGATTAATTGAAGACCTATTGGATTAATTAATCAATTAACAAACTTTTTTGGGCTAGATTAAGTGATTTAAGCCTATAGGAGGCTCAAGTCAGTTAAGCCTAGTAGGAAGCCTATAAATACCCCCTTAGAGATTAGGGCTTTAGTTTTGTTGCCTCCCTGATCAATCCATAGAAAGAAAATCCTAGCCTATAACCTTAAGACCTCTACTATAGTGTCTAAACTCAAGGATGAGTCATCGAGTGGAATGCTATTGTGTTTATGAGATCTATTGTGACTTTGAAGTATTCTACATTGATTAGAATCAATTCAAGAACACCTGGATCATAGGTATGTGTCTTTTTTCTTGTAGATCTATGTTTCCTATGGTATTTTAGTTATTTTTTAATACCAAGTTTTCTATTGCAATAGATTTAAAGAGCTTAGGATATATTTTCTTGCACCTTAATGATCCAGGGCATAGGAACAAAGCAACTGGGGTTTCCCAACAACTAGTATCAAAGCCCTATGTTAGGTTATTACTTGTTAGATCCATTTTAGGGTGTACTAACTTGTTTTTGTAGGGCATGTTTATTCATCACATGACCTAAAGGGATGAATGAATTTGAATTTATTCATATTTGTTCTTATTCTTATTCAATGTATATTAAAAATTGTGTCGTTGCACATATTAGGTTGTAAGCTTTGCATTTAAGAGCATAGGTTTTTGTGTTTCAATGTAAAAATCTAGTTTTGTTCTTAGATGATTGTAAGCTCTATTTCAAAAGAGAATATGATTTTTCTCTTTGTAAAAATTGGATTTTTATGCGTCTTTATTGACCTAAAAGCGTAGTTCAAAGATTCAAAGCATTTAATGATATCCATGGTGCAAAAGTTGTCCAACAAGGTGACTTTTTTAGTGGAACGACGACCAGAAAAGATGTAGAAACAAGTGTTAGGTGTATAGCATAGGGATGCAACGCTCGAGCGCTTAAATTATTATTATTATTATTATTATTGTTATTATTATTATTATTATTATTATTATTATTATTATTGTTATTATTATTGTTGTTGTTGTTGTTGTTGTTGTTGTTGTTGTTATTATAATTATTATTATTATTGTTATTATTATTATTATTGTTATTCTTTTTCTTCTTCTTCTTATTATTATTATTCTTATTCTTATTCTTATTCTTATTATTATTATTATTATTATTATTATTATTATTATTATTATTATTATTATCCATGGGAAATATGTATGTTATTATTAATTTCTTTATCTATTATTTTATGCATTGTTTGTTTATTGCATGTTTGACATGAAATAAAATATTTTGGATTTCTTATAGATAATAGATTTTCATGAGAGGGATTTTTTCCAAAGTTATATATTGAAATTGGTTGTTGCTAAATAAATTGTTGTTCCTTATGGAGCTGTCCTCTTGGTTTTGGATAGATGGTTCTCTAGGGTCTACCCCCCCCCCCCCCCCCCCCTCCCTGAGAAAAGGAGGTTATTATTATTATTAATCTTATTTTGTGTTGTAGGTATTTTTGGTAATGTTAGTTATTTGGATTCTATCCAAATTATTACCAATTATGCAACAAGATCCCTAAAGGCCATGGGAAAATATGTATGTTATTATTAATTTCTTTATCTATTATTTTATGCATTGTTTGTTTATTGCATGTTTCACATGAAATAAAATATTTTGGATTTCTTATAGATAATAGATTTTCATGAGAATATTTTTTCCAAAGTTATATATTGAGATTGGTTGTTGCTAAATAAATTGTTGTTCTTTATGGAGCTATCCTCTTGGTTTTGGATAGGTGGTTCTCTAGGGTCTACCCCCTTGAGAAAAGGAGGAAATCAGTTAGTTTGAATATGAATAGTTCAAGGAAAAGGAATAAGAGAATAATTATTTTAGCATAGGAGTCCTAGTTTAAAAAACAAATAACGGATTTGGAGATCTCATGATAGAGAGTTTGTTTTGAGAATGGTTACCAAAATATTTTGGATGTTTTAGTAATTTAATGGAAATAAAATATATTGCAAAACACTTTCCAAAATGGATTATTTAATTCCCTTGAGGAAACAAACATTTTTGGAAGTTTTTCATAGATAATATTTTTAGTTGTTAAGACATTACTAAAGGTTTGATTTTGGTAACTTCAATGGAGCAAATTATTATGAAAATTGGTTTCCATGTCTAAGAATATTTATTAAATTGGAAAAGTGTAGGAATAAGGAAAGAAAATTTAGGAGGAATTTTGAATATGAGAACTAAAGTTCCTCTATTTGGATAAGGTGTTCTCAAAGTTTCAAAATTTCATAAGTTGAAAGTTTCCTTATTACATTAGAGTTTCCAATTT
Source organism: Vitis cinerea var. helleri x Vitis riparia (assembly GCA_946000715.1). Taxonomy (NCBI): domain Eukaryota; kingdom Viridiplantae; phylum Streptophyta; class Magnoliopsida; order Vitales; family Vitaceae; genus Vitis; species Vitis cinerea var. helleri x Vitis riparia. Next base: position 11,850,365 of record OX253994.1, read on the forward strand.
GGAAAACAAATATCTTTTGAAAATTTTCATTAGAAATAATTTATCATTAAAGTTTATTACCAAAGAGGTTTTGCAGTTTGATGTAAATAAATTTCTTTAAAATTTTTTTGTTGATAAAAAATATTGATTAATTAGAATTGTGTGCAAAAAGAGAATTTTATGAAATTGAATTTTAAAATTTGAGAGTGGACATTTTATCAACTTTTGTTTTGGATAAAATATTCATAAAAATTTTTAAATTTTCATATGGACATTCTCCTATAACACTAGCTTTCCAATTAAGAAATAAATATTTTTAGAAATTCTCAAAAAGGATAATTTATTCATCAAGATAATTACTAAAGTTTTAAATTGCTCTTAATTAAATCAAAAGAGTTTGTGGGAGAGGGCCAAAGGCAAGCCCCTAGCCTCCAAGATTGAACCCATCTTAATTTTAGGTGTATCACCATCCTAAAGATGGGGTGGCCTAAGGAATCAAGGGATATGAACTATCCTTTATGGACAAGACTATATATGTTAGTAGTGGGAGTGACCAATCTTGAAGATGGGAATATGTGCTTATGTTCTTGAGTGTTGAGATAGTTCAAAAGAGAGATGTTATGGTTAGGTAGATATTTTCTATGGAGAACTTGGTAGATCCCTTTATTCAAACATTAATTGGGAGAGTCTTTGTTGGTCATAAGGATAACATAGGTTTTAGTTGAGTATCTAGTAAGCTTTGATACCATAAAGCTTTAAGGTCTACTGGGAAAATGGTAAGATAAAGCCCTTAAAAGCATGACATGACATGATGTAACAAACTTAGAATTCATTATTCATTTAATGATATTTCAACTTCACTTTTATCTACCCTTAATTCATCCATTATACTTGATGAGCATTCTAGCCTAACATTTCTTGCATTGTATATGACTTGAATGCATTAGAAGTTGCACGAAAGATCTAAGTCATGAGTTCCTTGCAAGTAAATAATTTGTTCATAGTTGGTTCGTGAAATTAAGTAATTTGTTTAAGGTTGTATTCCACCACCTCCTAATCAGAAGGATGGTTGGTCTTGGCCGTTAGGATGGGGTTCCAATGGTAAGTGCACTAGTGTGTATGATTACACATTGGACAGGACCTATAGAGAGTCATGATATAAGGCTATTAGGTGGTCATGACTTTACCAAGCTACTATACTATAAAGTCTCTCAATCTAAGAAAATATTGCGCTTGTGTAGAAGTTAGTAGTGGCTTTGACCTATAGGTGGGATCATAAGCTGATTATATATTCCCTATGGATTGGGTTATTGTTAATGGAAGTTGGTAGCAACAGATATCTTAATAAGGCACCATGATATCTCATAGACTTTAAGATAATGTGCCTTCTTGGGTAAAGTAAGAATGTGTGATCATGAAATCTATGGGCTCATAGTAATTCTTTTAATGAAATTTGACATGTGTTCTTAGTGAGTTAGATTATGTTATTTGATCATATAATAAGAGGATTAGTAACTTAAGGATGATAAAGATAGTCTTGAAAAGTTGATAGTTTTCACCTTGTTAGACTATATATAGTGGATAGTAGGCCACAAATCTAAGCACTTGATGTCCCGTTGTAATATACATAAGGTACTAGAGTGCGGTTGACTTTCTATAGTGGGATGTTGAGTCAACTTCACAATTAGATTATGAGGGAGCTAGTACTATCCTATGGGTCTCAATGGTCCTAGTTTTAGCTCATATTCCTTGATTGCATGGTTTATAAGGGTTGGATGGGTTTCTAGTTTACTTATGTACATAAGAGCATTTTGGTAATTACATAATGTTAGCACAAGGGTAAGTGAACGGTACTTTGGATTAAGCTAATTAGTGAATTGGAGCCTTATTGGGTTAATTAATCAATTAGTATTCTGTTTGGGTTAGATTAAGTTACATGAGCCTACAGTGGTCTAGAGCTACTTAAGCCTAGTAAGAAGCCTATAAATACCTCCTTAGGGGTTAGGGCTTCAATTTTCCTATCTCTCCTTTTAGTCCTTAAAGAAGAAACCCTAGCCTCTAGCCTTGAGATCTCCCCCATCTTAGTGTCTACACTCAAGGAGAAGTCATCCGGTGAAAAACGACTATGTTTATGAGATCTACTACGACTTTGGAGTATTCTACATTGATTGGAATCGATTTGAAAACATCTAGAATGCAGGTATATAACATTTTTCTCTAAATCTATGTTTTGGTGGTATTTTGATTGTTTTTAAATACCAAGTTTTCCGTTACAATAGATTAAAAGAGCATAGGATAGATTTTCCTACACCCTGATGATCCAAGGCATGAGAACGGAGCAATCTGGGGTTTCCTAACAACATCAACTTCCTTTTTTGCATACATCCTCAGTTCATCCCATCTTAGTTCCTCTATTTTTGCACTAGTCCTTGTCTATTTTCTAGATCAACCTTTCCACCTCTTATTTTCTATAAAATACTTGAAAATTAACTTTATATACTAACATAAGACTTGAACAAAAACTCAAGAGAAACACAGTGATTTATGCTCTCCTTTCTATTAAAGCATAACAAATAATCATGGAAAATCATTTTGGTCGACTTGAGTACAAATCAATGAGTGTTGCTCATGTTTATACTTTGTTAATGGCCTTATGATGTTGCATGTTAGAGCATTATTGATTGGTGCATGCTTTTGAGTTTAGAAAATGAAAGCTAGATGTAGAAAATCCAAACTAGAATCATTTTATGGTCTCCAACTATACCTTGCTCTTGAATCCTAATTCATTACTTCTACCATGAGTGATTCACATCATAATATCAATGTCTCAAAACTTTTGTAGAGTTTCATACACTTGTAATAAAAAGTAACTTTATAATATTTTGAGATTTCTTTTTTTCTTGGATGTTCCAACCAAAATATTTGTTTTTTGGATATGTTTTCCTTTCTTTTGATATATCAAGACAACTATCAAGGTAAAAAAATCAAGTTCACATCTAGTGAAATCTAGCTTCTTCAATCTTGAAAACATGGGCTTGAATTTGCAAACAACAAAGGAAATATAAAATGAAATAAGAACAAACAAACCTTTTTATCTATATGTTGCATCTTAACCAAGTTTCTAAATGTTTTAGGGTTAAGGAAAGTTCAAGAAAGCCACTATATCCATCAACACTAAAATAAAATCTCTACTTGATGCATGGAAAACAAGACATAATACCTTTTGCACTATGAATTGAAACAAAATAATCACAAACCCCTAAAACCAAAGAAACCATGGAACAAAAAAAAAAAAAAAAACCCTAGACCTACCCACCCACCCATAGATTTATCTCCTTGGACTTAACTTCAAGGACTTGACATCTCTAATGGTAGCAAGTCGGTTAAGGTAAGTTGATAGTGGGTTCCATTGATAAGCGATGGGTTATAGCTTTATCATGTTGGATTTTAGTGATGAGAAACAAGATACATATTGTTGAGGGTAGTTGCTATCTAATAGCTAGCCAAAGGATTTGACTTATCGATGGTTTTTGTTCAACCATGCGGATGTCAATGTCAATGTCAAGGTTATCAATATTTATCGACAATGTTTGCTTATCACAAATGGTGATTAAAGTTGTTGGTGGTTGTTTGTGGGTTGCTAAGTCTTGGCTTCCAAGGATTTTGGGGTTTGTTTAGAGATGAGAGGTGTTTGTTAGGCTGTGAGAATATTTTTAAATAAAGATCGAGAATGAAGGGGTGTTTATATGAGAGAAAAACTATGATTATTTTCTTCTTAAGCATTGTTGTTTAAATGTTAAGATGCCAAAAATAAACACTACAAGAGAATAAGTTTTATAGTCACGACCAAAAACCATGGCTAAAGGTTAAAGAAACATGATTATAAGATATGGGAGCTGATATAAATGACCATGATGAAGTATGACCATAGGTGATGTAGATAAATCCTATAGTTACAACCATAAGGAATATCATTATAAATCATAAATGTAATACTTGCAACCACATCTCTTCCATAACTAAAGGGGTTTAATAGATGAGGATGGGTTAATGACCATATCTAAAAAACCTTGTAGATTGAAAGACTTTTAGCTAGAGCCATCTATTGATTGCTACCAAAAAGGACGATATGGGAGCATACATATTTTAGCTGTAACTATAGATCATATTATATATAATAATCTTTTAATAAATAATTTTAATTTATTAATAAATGATTTTTTATTGGAATTCTCATGTTTCTATAACATAAAATGTTAAGATAAATCATTAAAATAAGATTACAAAACATTTATTCACAAATCAAATCATTTTTAAATTTAATTTAATTTAAAAATTTTCTTAAAAAAAAATCATATAAAAACTGGTACAACCTAATACCAAAGAATCAAACACTGATTTTCATGTGAGGCTATCTCCAAGGGGCTATAAGTAGAATTTTGACTCCATGAAAAGCTCAATGATGGATTCAACTTGACAATAATCACCTAAATTACAGTTAAAAAACTGTCATTTTTTTGTTCTTTACTGAAGTACACAATTTGATCACTATTAACCTTATGTTCTCTTATGCACCTGGTCTTATAGTGCCTACAGAACTCACTAGGTTGTCCGTTTGGATGACATTGTTAAAAAATTGAGTCTTGTCTATATGTTGACAATTTTGTTCCAATTTATGTTTGGTCATATAAGTCCTTTTAGATAGTGACTTACTCTCCATTGGAGATCAAGGGTTGTTGTTCATCCAACTGAGAAGTCACAAGTACATCTAAAAAGGTTTGGCTCGTGGCATATAAAGGCTTATTTGAGGTATAAAAGGTTTGGTATCATTCTTGAGCTTAAATGCTTTTTTAAAATGTTTTTCAGAAAAGCAAGACCTCTCAAGCGGTTGAGTGCTTAAGCGGCATAAGTTTACTCAAATAGTCATGATAGTCATGTTGAGTTTAGAAACGTATTTTGAATGAATTTCAATCTAACTCTGATTTGGAAACTTGTGATACTGAAATCCTTATGGCCTTTTCTTATAAATATCTCCCTTGTAACCCTTTGAGGCTTAGAGATTCGGGGTAAGAGATCTAAGAGATTGGAGATTAGAAAGATCATAGAGATATTTGAGTTTGTTGTAGACCACTCATTCTTTAGAGGTACTCTTTGGTGAGAAGAACCTTATTGGCATACCATTTATGTTCTCTCATTCAAGAATTTGATTATTTGAATTGATGGTTGAAGACCATAATCCCTTTATAAGGATCGAAGGATCTATTAAATAGCAACAAGTAGTTGTTATGTCGCGGACGTGGATCAAGTGGTAAGTACTAGAGAGTAAGTCTTTAGGGTAAAACGACCACGTAAATCTCTGTAACTTGATTTTGAATAGTGGATTTCAATTGATAGGTATTAGACCTCATGGTTTTTTATCTTCACGGTTTGTGGGGGCTTTCCACGTAAAAATCTTGTACCTCATTATCTCTCTCTTTATATTTGATATTTCATTTGAATTGCCTAGAATAGGTTAGTTTGTTTTAACCCAATATTTTGCAGGGCTGTTTTAAAAGATTTATATTTATTCTTGCATATATTCTGGTTAAAGATATTGAATAAATTGGATTGATTGATTAATTGGTTATTGAGTTTGTTGAATTGGTTATCTTGCAGTGGTTATACCTATAACGAATTATTGATTTGTTGTAATTATTGTTAAGTTTGTTAGGTTGGTTATTCTTGTGGTTATTATTATCCTTAACATGCTTCGACATATATTGTTAATCTTTAAATATAAATTAACCATAAAAATCATATTTTTATTAGGGTGTAATCCTATATGAATATCTTGATACGATCCACACTTCGATTACCTTGTGTAAGACCTTGTAATTTTTGGTACAACTCACAATAATAATGGCTTGGAACAAACCGTCTTCTCATCATGGTTTTCATCTCCTCCCATGTCTCTATTGGACGCTCTCTATATCTCCTCCTATTTAACACTAGTTGATCCCACTAAATAATCGCATAATTGAAAAATTCAATGGCTGCAAGTTTTACTTTTTTAAGCTCAAAATAATTATGACAATCAAATACTAATTCTATCTTCTTCTTCAGCTCAAGGTAATCTTCGAGATCATTTTTGCCTTGAAATGATGGAATCTCCATCTTAATACTACCCAAGTTATTATCTTCCGAATTCCTAGCTTCTTTAAACCGCCCACCATATCTCCTATTGCCAACAATTGAATCTCACTCATCTTTTTCATCAAAACTACCCCCACAATACTCTTCATCTTCAACTCTCACTTCCCTAGGTTGAACTCTTTCTCTCCTACGCACATTAGGAGTGTTTTGTGGCTGCTCCACACATGCATTCTCTACTCAATCTATCCGTTCATGAACCTACTCCATCTTTGCTCTCAACACTCTTTTCATCTCACCTATTAAAGCTTCCAAGAGAAACTTCAAATCAACCTCTTCCAATGCATTTTCGGAAGTATTTTGGTCCCTGTTATCTGACATATTTGTTTCAAAACAAAGTTATAAAGAAAGAAAGAAAGAAAAAAAAAGAACATCGCACACTCTCTCACATGTTTCACTCAAAGAATGATTTACTCAACTGTCACTCGTGTTTTCACACAAAATAAAATTGGATTTTACCCTTGTATATGCTCACTACTCTTGCCTTTTTCCACTCGTAGTAATCCTTTATAGGTTCTTATCAAACTTATCAAGCTAATCAAACAATATCAAGATTTCCAGTAAAAAATCACTAAGAACTCACCTAGAGAAATTCAAATTTAAGGTCTTAGAAAAGCAAGGTTGTCATGGATTTAAGAGTGTCAAAATTCGCATAAAAGAATTAGTTTTTTTGAGCCTACGTATTTAGGGTTTGTTTGGAGCACAAAAATTCAGATTTGTGGAATTGAAAAAAAACAAAAAGATGTAAAATTGAAACAAGAATGACAAGAGTTGAATCGCAATATCACTTTTTTTTTTCAATTTCGTTTTTTTTTTCAAATAAAAAAAAGGCAAACCTATAACTAGTGCCAAGCTATGATACCAACTAATATAATCCACACCATGAAACTGAGAAACTTGTGGATCAAGAATGACTCCAAGATTGTCTAGAAACAGATTTAATTCATAATTTTATGAGAGCAAATTCTCTTTGGTTCTTTTAGAACTCTTTGAATTATTGAAAAAATTTCCGTGGAGTTTTTCTTCAACTTATCAATCAATCCATCCATAATTGATTGTGATGCCTTCATTATACCAAGGTTTTTGCTTCCATATAAGCAATGGGTTGCGGTTTCATACAAATTTATTCCTAGACAATCTTGGAATCATTCTTGATCCACAAGTTTCTTAGTTTCGTGGTGTGGATTGTATCATATCTAGGTTGTCCCTATAATGTCTTGGGATGAGAAAAGTGATTACAATTCACAAATATTTATTTAAAATTTTAAAATCACCCATTCATCCCCCTTCTAGGTGTTCCCTATTGGACTTTCAATTATTTTAGTGGTATTCAAAGCAATAACCTCTTATTTCAGACATGAATTTGAGTTACAATGTAATGATATTGTCATCTAAATAGGGGTGGAAATGAGTTGTATGCAGGATGCCAACGTCGTTAATATGCCATGGTTATTTATCTATGAAGATTTTTATTGGGTTCTACATTTGATCAAGCTCCAGTAGTCTAGTCTCCCATGAAGTGTTGTTCTTCCTCCTGAAATCCCAAAAGATTTTACCTAAAAGAAACACATGGTTTCTTAACTGAATTTTAAATCCATGGTTGTTGAGACTCAAACCACTGTATGAGTTCTAACCCTAAGGTGTCCTTAACATCATTGGAAACATTCTTGAAATGTCATCTCAAGATGTCTAGTCCACCATAGAATGGGATATACAAAAGCTTTGCTCCATTCTAATTGTAGATCTTACAAGAATGCTTCAAAACCCTAAATTGAAATATTGGTTCCAAAAAATACTAATGAGTTTTGCGTCATTCCTTCCCAACCTTCAGTATTAACTCTCTTAATACCTTGTTGCTCAAATATTTATAGAAGTCTATCTACGGAATCATATCATAACACTGACCCATCAACTCTTGATTGAACTTTGGTGGCAGATCATACATTAATAGCCCCCTCCCATTATTGTCACCAGCATTCCTATCTATCGTCTAAGATTGATGTGCCCAAAGCTACTCTTTAACTACCTTAATAGCATTGACAATCTCGTCATCTCTTTCATTTCCATTGCTTCCAATTGGAGCTAAGTTTTCAACAACAACATCAACCGTCTCCAGAGAAAAAAGTATTGGTACTACTAATAATATCGTTGATGACAAAAACTAGGATTTCAAAATTAGATCGGGTTATAGCAGAGAGGCAATAGAGGTTGTTAAGCCTTCAAAAAGACATGCATAAGTGAACAATGTTCCTGGAGATGATGGTGGTGTAATAAGACCACATGATGCCAAGAACAAAAATGGGAAGCGCTATAAGGATTCAATATAGAAGTTAGCATAGAATTGCAGTGAAGGGACCAAGTTCTTTTGCTTCTACCTTTTTGGATAGTGTTTTATAATTTAAGTTTAAAATGTGTTCAAGAAAATGATTATAATAAATATATATATACACACATTAAAGAAACATAAGAAATTGAAAGAAGTGGGAGGATAAACTAGAATTATATTCATCAAATTTAGTTGCATCAGCGTTCATATATTTACCTCATAATTTAGCCACAACATAAATCAAGCCCTTAATTTTAATATGATAATTCACTTTTCAAACTTTTTATTTTATGATGAACATTCAGCTTTGCATTAGACAAGCCTAATTGATGTGTCAAGCCACAAAATAAGTTACAATATATTTGACAAGTAACAAATGAAAAATGGAAAGCAACAAGAAAAACAAAGAAATATCACAAGATTCAAAACAAATTGAGCATTAAGAAGTCACAATAGTTTAATCCAAGATAAAAACACATCAACATCAACTAACCATCATAAATCTTGAACTTGACGGTGGAGACAATCACTTCTATCAAGTAGATTCAACACTCCAGGATTCAAAAAACACATGCAACTAGGAGAATTAGAATGCCATATTCCATTTTCTATCCCTAAGCACAATGTTGGTTTCATTTAGTATCTTTAACCAAATTCAAAGACATCAACTCCCCTTATCATAAATTAAATAATTTATAGGTATGTACCTTAAGAAAGACAAACCTTGTGTTTCATGAATTCCATGTAATTTTGCCTCTGTTTTTTATTTCCTGAATTATGGATTTTTTTCGACAAAAGTTATTAATCCATAGAAGCTTAAGGAATGGACTTTGAAGAATGCAAGAATCTTAGGAAGCAAATTTAACTTCATCAAGGTGTAACATTAGCAATGAATTTATTAGAGAAGCTAGAAGAAAGATATGTTCAGTAGCCCTCTACAACCAATAAATTTTGTTAAGAGTTCTTAACTCGGGCTCCTAGGAGAATTGAATGTCCACAGAGGGGATAAAACATTCCAAACAAATAGACTTTTAATAGCGGTTTCTAATAAGCAATTTATAAAACTCTTTTTCTAGATAAAAAAATTATTATTTTCCCATGCTTTTTTATAAGCAAAAAAAAAAAAAAAGCAAATAACTCTAATTCCCCAAATAGGTAAATACATACATTCCATTTCTTGTTAATTAAATTTAAAAAATCATTTATTTTTTCTTGTTTTCCAAACTTGCTCGACAACAAACAAATCACAAAAAAAAAACTTTAATTCACCAAGATATACACATTTCATTTCCTTTATTTAATTTAAAAAATATTTTTCTCCATGCTTGCCCTGCACTTTCTTAAAAACCAAAATGAGTTAAAAATAAATAACTCCAATGCCCCAAAATACACAAATCTAATTTCTCATTAATTAGATTGAGTATTATTTTATTCTCCATCCTCATCCCCTTTTTCTCGGCAACTAAACAGGGCATAATCAAATAACTCCAATGTCCCAAAACACATGCATTCCAATTCTTACTAAGAAGACTCTGGTTCCATAAATCACCACAAGTAAGACCTTCATGAAACAAGCCATGGATTTCCAATGACAATGTTAGAAAAATGAAAAACAATGAAGCCCTAAAAAAATGAACAAGTCACACAAAAAATCCTTGAAATGATTCAGATAGTAGCTACAGAGATTCAAATAGTCGAATGTAATTGAATTTCATCAATGCTTGAAAATTTGAGGTTGAAGAAAAAGTAGAAACATCTAGGGAGAGAGATAAAAAAAACCTAAAGCAACAATCCTATTGTTTGGTCAGTGTAAGGATAGAATAAGTTATTATATCACTTATTATATTTTATCTTTAACCAAACATGGGATATGATAAGTGGTGGGATATATTATCCACCCTCTATTTTTCATCCATTTCATATGGAATATGTTAATCCCATGAGAAGATATGGGATATACATATCTCATGTATCAAAAATTTATTTTTTATCAATTTTTTATTTTTAATATATTCATTTTATAAAATAAAAAAAATTTAATATAAATTAAAATTTTTATTAAAAAAGAAAAACTAAAAAAATATTTATAAAATAATATTAATATATGATGTATATATAAAAATTATTTTATATATTAAATAATATAAAATAATAAAAAAGTATTTGTAAAGTTTAAATATTTTAATCATAAATATTATTAAACATAAATGAAATTTCATTTTTTAAAATAGAAAATATTTGAATGTGATATAATTTTTATTTTGAACGTGAAAAAAATAATATATATTTTATATTATTTTTTATTAATTTCATAAACCTAAATTTGAGTTGTTGTCTAGACCATGGAACTTTACAAAATGTAGAAACCCACTTGCTTTACCATTTAGAAAGGAAATCTCTAGAAAAGAAAACACGAAAGTTAGGGTTCCAAAGAATGGTATGAAAGGTTGCCTAATTAAGACCAACAATCTAAGTTGAACCTATAGTAAATGAAAGTTGATTATGGATTTAGAATCCTAAAGCATTTCTTGCTATTAGGGTTTGAATCTCTTGAAGGTGAAGAGGATTTGAATCTCTCTATCCCGATAGTGAAGAGATTTGAATCCATAAGGCTAGCTTTCATATAGGCCTATATGGTAGCAGTGACTTTAAAATCCTATATCCATGGCCTAAAAGGAGTTGCATTTGTGGGCCCTACTATGGTAGTCGGCCAAAAAGGGTAATACCTTTTATTGTAGTGGCTGATGAACTATCGCAACTGTATGCCTTTCTAGGAAATTTTCCCTCCATGCAACAACATCTTTAACAGTGAGTGGAGTATGTACACAACTATATATTATATTTTAGTCTGATTTGTTGGCCGCTACTAAAACTATGTGACAATACCCTTCTTTTCTTATAGTGAAATAAGGTATATCGACCCTTTAATTATGAGCGTCAAGACAAACATATTTTTTTCATTAATATTAACGATTTATGAAAGTGCTAAGGAATGAATTTTGTAGTGGTGCACCCACCTACATATTAAGTTGACAAAATTGACTAATGATATCCTTGGTCTGGTGAAATTGTTCTACCAAGCCTATGATTAACAATTTTATAATGAAAAAATTTAGGAGCTAAGAATTTCTTACTTTTAGCATCCTCATATATTTATCTTCTAAAGAATTTAATCTCTTTGGCATGCATTTGTTTTATTATATGATATTGATCAAATAGAGAGATTTTCATGGAAAAGCAAATGTGTCCTTTGCAAATGTATATAGGAATATAAATGCAAGAAGAAAATAGAATGTTGAAAGATGTGTAAGAATTGAGAAAAATGAAGAATTTCTTGGTCGAGTGAATGAAATAAAATGGCCATCTAAGTCCTATTTATAGATTTCATGGCACACTTTAATTTAGGATTGTTCCTTTAGACATTGCATTCATTCATTCTGGGTTACTAGTCTTTCATATCCATGCACCCAATCATATTTGGTTGCATTACTTGGCCATATACTACTTATAGAGAGTCATACATTTTGAAAGACATATCAAAACCCACATACATTCTGGCTAATCTAGAGGAACCTCCAATAATTCATTTTATTTTAGAAGAGGACTATAAATATAAAACATTTAACTTGGATTTTCCATCAGGGATGACTTGAAAAAAGGTTCTTCATACTAAATTGCTATCATTCCTTCTCAGTCTACTTATATATTTTTGAGGAAATATGGGGAAAAGACAGTATTATTCTCAGGGTGAATTTGGCACATTCCAGGACCATATATATAAAATGTCAACAACGGTTTGTCTTCATTTGCTTGTTTCTAAACATTCAAAGGTGTACTTCTTTATTGATAAGAGGATACGTATCCAAGAAGTAAAGGTCTCAGATTGCTTAAGGCTAAATTAAGTAATATAGGCTGCTATATTTGTTATTTTCTCTTTGGACGAAATGCTTACCATTTGTGCACCTAACATATATATTCCAATAAAAAAGTATACAGATACGTGAGCAATGAAGCAGCATTATATATAAAACCAAGACAAATTGTTAAAAACTGCCACCAGGGTTTTGAAAAATTGGAACTAGGAAGAAAATCCGTATCATGTTAGGTTTGTAGAAGAAAGAAAAGAGTTGACATGGTTAGATTAGATATTCATGAAGTCTTTGTTTGGTATATTACTCTATCGACTTTTATTATTAAGGAAGAAAACTGGTTGGAATATGTCAGAAGTGTGACCAGGAATGATGAACGGGAAACGTTCCAAATGGGTCCTCCTATTCCATCTGTCCCATTTATTTATATATGTTCCTCTCCTTAAGAAACTATTTAATCCAGGGGGGACGGGTGATGTTAAGGACGGAAATGACCCGGAGAACCACCTTCCAACTATTATATATCTATTATATCAATCACATTGGCGTATTCCAAAATTCAATATATAGTATTGAATCAATTGCTTGAGTATTTGACTTGTAACAGTGAATATATGCTTAATGTCTCAATCCCACCCAACCATGGCAACCTTGAAGAGTGGAAGTATTGCCTCCAATCACCACAGTTCCCTTTCCCTTCTCTCTTCACCATGATCTCTATTTTCTTCATTCTATTAATGATCCCTTCTGCAACCACATTAGACTTCAACTTCACCAGTTTCAGTCCCTATAATGATAACATAACCTATGAGGGATCTGCTTATCCCAGAAACCAAATCATCCAACTAACACAAGCTCAATCAGCGAGCATCGGTTGGGCCACATACGTTCAACCCTTGCACCTATGGGACAAGGCCTCAGGAAATCTCACCGACTTCACCACCCATTTCTCCTTCGTCATAGACACAAAGAACAGGTCTGGTAGTCATGGTCATGGGATTGCCTTCTTCCTTGTGCCTGCTGATTCACAGAAGCCTAATGTCACAAAGGGTAGGGGTCTTGGTCTTGCAAGTGACACCCAGCCACTGAACACAACTGCGAATCATTTTGTTGCGGTGGAATTCGATATTTATAAGAACCGTTGGGATCCAAACGACACCCATGCAGGTATTGACATCAACTCTATGAAATCAATCCGTAATGTGACATGGTGGAATAGTATTATAAATGGGACGAAAAATGATGCATGGATCAGTTATAACTCTAGTTCTAAAAATCTAAGTGTCGTCTTCACTGGTTTTAGGGATGATAGTACTATTCTGCAGGATAACCTTTATTATGAAGTTGATCTGAGGCTTTACCTCCCAGAATGGGTTAGTTTTGGCTTCTCAGGTGCAACAGGAAATGCATCAGCCATACATGCCATTTATTCATGGAGTTTCAGCTCAAGTTTACAGACTGATGAAAATAAAACAAATCCAACATCGCCAGAAGGAGAAACGCCAACTTCCAATCCCAACTCTAATCCTTCAAGAAAAATCAAGGTTAAACTAGTGGTGGGATTGACTGTCGGTGGATGTGCTTTCGTTGGTGGTTTGAGTTTGGTTTTGTTTTTGTTCTTGAAAAGTAGAAGGGGAAAAGTTGATAATCCAGTCATTGATCAGCTATCCATGGAGGATGACTTTGAAAAAGGTACTGGACCCAAGAAGTTTCGGTACAATGAATTGGCTAGTTCAACCAATAACTTTGCAGAGGAAGGGAAGCTTGGAGAAGGAGGGTTTGGAGGGGTTTACAAAGGTTTCTTGAAGGAATTGGACACTTATATTGCTGTTAAGAGGGTATCAAGTGGGTCTAAACAAGGGATAAAGGAGTATGCATCAGAAGTAAAGATCATTAGTCGATTGAGACATAGGAACTTGGTCCAACTGATTGGTTGGTGCCATGAGAAAAGAGACCTACTACTTGTTTATGAGTTCATGCCCAATGGCAGCTTAGAGTCTCATCTTTTTAGTGAAAGAAGCTTGCTGACCTGGGAGATGAGGTACAAAATCGCTCAAGGGTTGGCATCAGCATTGCTTTATCTTCATGAAGGATGGGAGCAATGTGTACTGCACAGGGATATAAAATCTAGCAACATCATGCTGGATTCAGGTTTTAACGCTAAACTTGGGGATTTTGGGCTAGCTAGGCTTGTTGACCACGGAAAGGGATCACAAACCACAGTTTTAGCTGGAACCATGGGCTACATGGCTCCAGAATGTGCCACAACAGGCAAGGCCAGCAAGCAGTCTGATATCTACAGCTTTGGGGTGGTTGCTTTAGAAATAGCCTGTGGAAGAAAACCCATTAACCTAAAGGCCAAAGAAGATCAAATAATGATGCTGGAATGGGTCTGGGATCTCTATGGGAAAGGAAATATTTTAGAGGCAGCCGATCCTAGGCTATGTGCAGAATTTGATGCGCAACAGATGCAATGTTTGATGACTGTTGGGCTTTGGTGTGCTCACCCAGATGGAAATATCCGGCCTTCAGTAAGGGAAGTAATTCATGTCCTTAATTTTGAAGCGCCATTGCCCATTCTCCCTCCAAAGATGCCCGTCCCAACGTACTCTATCCCTGGAGCGATGTCTGCAATCTTGCTTCCAGCCTCATCCAGTACCACCGCTTCTGAGAGAAGTCAAACCCAGCTTTCCAGCTATTGTACAGATTCATCAAAGATAACAACATCTTCTGCAGCTTCTTCTACATCTGCGACACTTATTTCTACAACACGTTAAGTTGGTGTAGAGTGCATTTGGTAGTTTCTTTTCTTTGTGTATTATATGTTTATTACATGTAATTATAAGTCGATGTATAAGCTTTGGATATACATCGCCACACCTCAGAATGCCTATCAGTAGTTCCTTTGTATCTTTTACGTACTCACCAAGAAAATTCAGCCTTAATTTTTTATGCTTTTCGCATACTAGTTTATAGGTAAACTCATTAGCGCTTCTGTTGGCTGTTGTTTCAGGGGAAAAGACATAAACAAAATCTGCTCAAAACAGAGCATAAAACAGGGGAGAGAAAGAGAGGATCGAATCTGGAGTTTTCTCTCTGACTTTTTCGTTCACCTTTCTCAGCATAAAAAAAAAAGAAAAAGGCTTTCTTGAACCCTCTCAAGATTCAATCTCAGTCGTACCGGTGCAGCACTTACAGCCATCCATATATATTTAAGTAGACATGTGTTAATTACAAAACTATAGTTGCATTAGGGACTGCCCCAGTTCCTTGTCCCTTCACGTTTCCCCCTGAAGTATCCTTATCCTTAATCACAGATCTGAGCTCTTTTGAGCTGTTTAATGTCATATCATCAAAACACTTAGCTGCATCTTAACCAAAATCCAAATCCCCATCCAAGATTGGGAACTTTACGAATGCAATGCAGCAAAGCTCAGCAAGGCCATGTGCAGAGGACATTGAAGGGTCAAGACACCTCAACCAACTGTATGGAATAATTTCTTAAATTCCATAGTTAGTGTAGAACAATTCAAATTTGCCTTTTGGGGATTCAAGAGTCCTAGAGGTGCATTGAGAATCTGAACATGTCAAATAAGAAAGATCCAAAATAGCAAACAGTGATTTAATCAAATAAGTTATTGATTTTGAAAATAAACATAATAGTATGGGATGTGACATTTACCCAGGAGACAATAATTGGTATTTCCTATCTCAAAGGCAGCTAGACAACTATAGGAGAGATAATGGAACATGAGAGAGAGCCCGCTAAATTCCATTGGTTATTTTTGATTCAGAAAATTTGAGGGAAATTGTGAAAAAAAGAGAAGAAAAAAGAAATAGATTTAAAGTCTATATATTATTTGTATATGTTACTTTAAAATTATTTCACTTATTTTAATTATTTGATTTAAAAATTAAATAATTTGAAAATACATGGGTTTCTAATTAATTTTAATTATATTTTATTGTCTTTGATATTTTTCATAGAATAATTAAATATGATAAAATCAATTTTTTTAATTTTTTTTCGTAGTACTTTTTCTGGAACCAAACATAATTTTAGAGTATTTTTTTTGTAAAACATGAGTTTGAATCATCAAGTATCAGGTCCAAGATTATCAATAGCATTTGCATTGGGATGAAAATAAACAAGGACAGCTGCATTTGTATGATGAAGTAACCACAACCTGAGAATAAAGATCAGCAAGACAAGCCATTATATTTCCTTTTAACACATGTAGAAGGTTATCCGTATATTATAGTTGCATCCGCGCCTTAAGCACTTCTTTCTGTTGGCTCTCGGTAGCTGACCAATGGAAACTTCTTCTCCTTCAACATAGTTTCCCCATATCTGCAACAGATGTCGATCAGCATAACTGACAGAGGAAGATGGTTGTAATACGATATATCTGTTGCTTTTAGTTTTTGATGTTTTGCAAACTTCTCAGCCTGTTCAGAAAGTGAGCATGGGGGATTCTGCCAATGCCAAAGGAAGTTTGAAGCTTTGGTAGTCCAGATTCAAGAAGTCTCACTACCATGTTGGTTTTTGACTCCCATAGAGATCCCAAGAAAGTTCTGATTCTATAAACAGTTTCCATTTCAATTTGCATAACAAAGAACTGACTTAACGTCCAAGGGAAATAAACCAGTCAACAGGTTATTGCTTTGGTCTCATTAGTGCTATTGCTTCATCTGAAAAAGGGCCATCACATCCCGGACATCAAACACTAGAGAACAAGAAAGCAATGCTACTCTACTCTTTGGTTAAAATCACTGACCACTGAAGACATATTCCATAATTGCTGTTGGGATATTTATAGTTGAATGGAAATTAAGACATACCGTTTCAATTAGACACAACTCTTTCTAATGGACACAACTTGTGTCAAAGGATATGTCAAGTATTTAAGACACATCTCTTCTAAGAGTCACTAGAAAACCTATAAATAGCACCCCCCCTCCCCCAACCCCCAGTGGCATTTCTCATTTTCATTCCATCATCAATTCTCTCCACTTCTTCTCCTTTCTTCCAAGTGCTTGGTATTCAAGAGAGTTCAAGTCATCAAGTGATTCGCTGTTTCTTGTGATTTGGAGTGCTACTATCACAAGAAAGTGATCGTTGTATCCTGGGAGACGATTGTCAACAAACCGTAAGCACCAGTGCAGGCCAAATTCGTCTTAAGGACATAGAGTCAAACTCTATCCTCGATCAACTGTTTGTAAGATTCAATATTTACTTACCTTCCCGTTTATTTATTATACATAATTATTTGACCATACATTTGTGACAATTCCAGAATAACAATTGCATCTTTACTCTCCGGATTTTACCTATAACTACGCAGCTCCCCAGTCAATTTTTCTAGAATAGAGTTCCATTTAGCTGCTTTGTCTATGAGATTTGCTGAATAGTTTCCATGCAAGTCCTTAAAATTTTTTAACCTTGCTTTGAAGTTGTTCTTGAGAAGCATTCTTAAAGAAAGTTTTAGTTTTAGAAAGTTGAATTTCTAGAAACATCCTCTGGCTTTCTCCACAAGCTAGAGCTTGATTGGTTGCCAATCTATAATAGGCTTTGAAGACCTTCAAAGGTTCTAGTTTAAGAATAAAAGTTTGACAGCAGTTGACAAATCTTGTCAAGAATTGTAGATATCTCCTATTCTCACTATTTCTTCTTTGTCTAGAATTAGTTCAAAGATTTTCGTGATCTTCTTCTAGATAGTTTAATTGCTCCTTCAATTTGAGCTAATCTTCAACCCTCATGTTTGGATCCTTTGATTTAAGTAACATATCATCTTTGTCTCAATTGCTCAGATGCTTTGGCTTTTTCCTTTACTTTCAAACACTTTATCTATGAAAGTAGTAAAACCTCTTTGAGGCCATTAATCTCTTCCTTGAAAAAATGAATCTTTTTCTCTTGATGTATGTTCTTCTCATTTGCCTCATCTAATGCCAAAGCTTGCTTATTATTTTTATAACTTCTCATCTAAGCAAGAGCATCACCTTCTTGCCTATCTCTTAGCAAGCATGAGGTGTCTAAGGCAAACAACCAAACACAAGGTGTCTAAGGTAGGCAACCAAGCATGAGTGTTTAAGCTGCTACACCAGCCAAGCAATTGCAAGGATTAAACACGTGCCACGTGTTGCTTCTATCAAGTAGTTGCAAAGGTTAACCATGTGCCACATGTCATACCTGCCAAGCAGTTACAAGGATTAAGCATGTGCCACATGTCGTCTTCATGCACTAAGAAAGACACTAATCACTTCCCTTTGATCAACACCTAGCAACGAGTCATGTAGGTGTTTACCTACTTTGGATTCCTATAAATAGACCATTCACCTACCAATAAAAGAAACAAGAGATGTATGAAAAGCTCCTATGGTGGTGTTATGCGAAATGTTGGGTCTTTGAGTCCTCATATCGAATGTAGTGTGATAATTCTAGTCTAAAAGGTGAGTGATCTTATAATGCATGATTTTATATGATTTTAGAATTATATATCTCATGTTTCAAATGTCATATGTATTCATTATTTTTAAATATCATGAGATATGCTTTGAAAATGTGTTGTTCAAATGCTATGTTTATAATAGATATATGTTCCTTGCATCCTTGATATGTATGTATGTAAATAGTTAAGATTGTTTTGTGATCATGAAGGAATGGGTACGATTTAGGGAAGCTCCATCTAAGGAGGTTAGGTTTTAAGCAAGACCATTGTGACCCCTCCAGTCTTTCTTAGGAGCTTACCTAGTACATACTATTCACTGAAAATCCTTGGTACTATCGTTATTATGCTTTATATTATTGTTATGGATGTAATTGTAATATACATTGCACCTATATCGTGTTGTAGAGATGGAGGGGCACACCATAGCTGATTGACCTAGTGATCTTTTGTGCTAAGAAATGAAGGGGTGCTGAAGCATTTTGTATGAGAAACGTGTCGAGAGATATAGGAGCATTGTGTCTATAAGGCACCATGATATGTGAGACATATGTCATCTTCGAATGCATATGTGAGACATATGTCATCCGTAGATGCATATGTGTTATATGCCGTTGGAGGAAGGGGCATTGTAGCAGTTATATTGCATGATATTACGATGTGCCAAGAGTTGGAGTGGCATCGTAGCCATGGATTATGCATGTGTTTACCTGACTATACATCAAGTTATTGATTTTCTATGCGCACTTGATTGTTATGCTATATATTATCTATGTTGAGTGTTACATGCATGATTAAACCCTTTTTCTATCTTAGATTAACCATCCTAAAATCTACATTATATGACCATTCATTAAGTTATACTCACTTTTTAGTTCCCTAAATTTTTCGGAGGAGAACCTAGTAGAACCCGATACTGAGCAAGTTCCAAAGAATGTACAATAAGACATATAACCATGTTGCCTTTTTCATTTTGCTTATTTTGGATAGACTGTCAGCATGTAGCCATTTCCTTAGGTATGTATAAGTTTTGGTCGCTTAAGCCCCACCTTGGTGCACTAAAAGTTTTGTATCTCGAAAGAGCAATGATTATATAGTTCCTTTATTATGTTTCCTTATGCTGCTCTGACACAGTTTATTTGTTGATCACAAGTTCAGTTCCCTTATGATAGTATCTCTATCTTAGTCTTTAGACTAGAGATGAGGTAGTGTCTTGTAAGGATGGCACCTACAAGGGTAGGTTGTCACATGTACTATCTCACAATAAGGTAACTCTGCCTCTTTATGTGTTTCCTTTTCTAGTGGTACTTTTGTTCTTTAGACCATGTTGTTGTCCCATTATTGTCACATAACAGGATCTTAGACAATATAGTCAAGGGAACTACCCATAAGCCAAAAGACTTCCTTTATTATTATAGAAGCAACAAAAACCACTTAGAATGTACACATACCTAGAGGTAGACCTGCAAAAGTCCTCATCAGGCTGAAAGTCCAATTTTTCAGTATGAAAGGAGTACCAACTCATTGTAAAGACTCATAAACATATAATTCCTTGTTCTCTAAAGATACTTGAGTATATGTTTGACGTCTTCCCAAAGCTGTAATAAAGAAATGGACTAATATCCACTTATTATTCCTACAATAAAGCAAATATCTAGTCAAACATATAGCATCGCATACTTAAGGCTATCCATTGCAAAGGCATTTAATCAAAAACATTTATAAAACCTATGACCTCATACTAGTGTAGCAAAGCTACTATAGTATAGTGGCTCTAGGGTCGAACTCTGGGATGGGTTTTCATTCTACCAGTGATATACTCATGATTAGAAATTAAATTTAATGATTTCCTTTATCAAAAACTTAAAACTTAAAAAGAAAATAAAATTTGTTTTGAAAGTATTTGAACCTAAATTAACATAAACTAATTAAAAATGGAAGAAAGAAAGTTTCTCGGAGCTAAGGATTGCTAGGATCAAGTTTAGAATGCAAAGTGGAAAATTCCGGATTTTTCTCCTCGCATTGGGGATTTAACCTATAGTTATTTCCCGAACCGGTATAGGTTTAACAATGAAGATTTAATCCATAATAATCAATAGAAATGGTAGTTAAGGTCCATTAATGGCTTTAGACACTATATAGGTCTTCACCTTGAACCACTTTCCAATGGCTCGTACATGATAACTAATGGACTAATATGGATCTAGCAATAAGCATCCATAAAGACCTGAAGCTTACCATGTATTGGCCATTCAAAGTGATTCTAAGGGATTTAAAGCAAAACTTTGGATTAAAAAACCATTTATGAACTTCAACTACCTGAATTTAATGCACGAGCATTTTCCACCTTTGCATCTGGACTTTTCACCTAGCTTCCTTCACTCCAAGAAACCAAGAGTTTAGCCTCTCATCCTCTGAGAAAACATCCTCAGAGGTTGTTTGGCTTCCAAGAAAGAGAAAATAGTAACGAGAAAATAGAAAATAAGAGTGCTCTGTATATTGCTAAGTGTTAAGCTTAACACTCGGGTTACATGTCTTCAAGAGGTGATTTTCACCCCTTATATAGTTTTTACAAAAGCAAAGCTTTTCATTGGCTTGATACAAGGAGAAGAAAGGAAATTACATCAAAAGAAACTTAAGAAAATATCTAAAGTGGAGTCGGCAAAAACAGAGGAGATTTTGCACCACGCATGGGGTGTGCGAAATTTTCGCACACCTGAAGGAGGTGTGCGAAATTCGCACACCATTCAGGGGGGTGTGCGAAATTTTCGCACACCTGGAGCAGTTTTCTTCTGAAGGTCATAACTTCCTCGTTTCAGCTCCAAATCGTGCACGGTTTGAAGCGTTGGATTCTTGACTTCTTGAGCTTTGAAACGGTATATAGCATGTAGAAAATGGACTTCGGGAAGTGCTCCAAAAGTGCCAAAGAACACTAAAGCTGCTGTCCTCTGATTTCCTCCTTGCTTCTCTTTTGATTTTCTTTGCTTCTCTTCTTTGGTTGGCTTGTCTTAATGATCCAAAAAGATGTCAAAACACTAAAACTAGCCACAAATATGATTAGAAGTCATTGCTAGGTCCTTAACATGCCAATTGGAATAAAGGTGAAGAATTACTACACAAAAGTGCTTAAAACATAATGACTTAAAGGTGTAAAATGGCACTTTTGGGTAGTAATCAACTATCTTTTAATATATCCTCCAAACTATATCATTTTTTGCCTTATTCCTTATCATATAGTCTTCATTAAAAATCTAACATTTGTGTTAACAGATATCTTCTGATAATCCTAACTATAAAGGTAATAACCCAAGAATCCTCTTAAATATCTTATAAATTGATATACTTTTTAAGAAAAATAGGTGTTACACAGTCGATAAGACATATCCTCAAAAAAATCTAGGAAAAGATGAGAAACCTATCCATGATCTCACTATGTCCATCCAAGTTTGATATCTTCTTTCCAACTCTCCAATTTGAAATGGAGACCTTGATGCATAATTGGGAAATAATCCCATGCTCCAACGAAAAGAATCAAACTTACTAGACATATCACCTTCAACAAATCAAAGTGACTTGATATGTATGACCAATAGGTTATCCGATCTCACCTTAAATTCAATGAATATATCCAAGGCATCAGATTTCCTATGTACATATTCAAACCTAGAGTAATCATCACTAAGAGTGATGAAATACCCATACCCTTCCCATGCATGGACACTAAAAGTTCCATAAATGTTAGTATGCACTAACTCTAAATATTCCTTGTCTCTAGTCCTCTTTGTCATTTTACCATCTATATAGGATTCATAAACTAGAAGATCTTCTAGAATTAAAGAGTCCAAACTTTACTAGTCTTTGGATCCTATTTAGATTAATATGACCTAGGTTTAGATACCAAATGTTTAATTAGTACTAGGTTTAATCCTGAGATCTAACTATTCTCATCACTTGGCAAAGTGATAATGGAATACATATAACATAAAAAGACATTACCTCCCACTAACTTGCATAACTAACCTTGCATTTGAAGTTAAGGCAAGTATAATCCCATCATTTAATCTTCTCACTTGTTGAATATCCTATAAAGTCTTACAAACAGTGGGCCTAGAATCCATCTATCATAAATAGTGAAATCCACCACTAAATATTCAACAATGAGAAAATAATATATACTTTCCTTTTTCCCTTAGGTAAACTAGGCCTTCGTTTTCTAGTATCCTAAAAGGTCTAATTCATGCCTAATTGGTGTCTCAGCTGATTCGTGTCCAGCTGGTGCTCCTTGATTGAGGGATTAATCAACAAAATTTATAACCTATTACACCATATACTAGGGTAGCAAAGACAAAGCTACTATGGCATAGTGACTCTAGGATCGTTCACTGGGATGGGTTTTCACTTCACAAATGATATTAATTCAAAGCTGAATTGGTGGCTTTTCATTTCAAGGTTAGCTTTAAAAGAAAACATAATCTTTGGTGGAAAAGGTTGGTTTTAAGCCAACCAAAAATAGTAACTAATTTTACTTACAAAGAAAAGTGTTTCTTGGAGTTTCAGATCACTAGGCTCAGATTCCTTGTACAAAAAGGGAGTTCCGGTCACTTGTTTCTTTTCCTCGCATTAGAGAATTAACATATAGTTCCTTCTCCAACCGGTGTTGTACAGATGCTTCCCATTAATGGGTTCAAACACTAAATCCCTCTCACTGATGCAACTTGCAATGGCTCGTGCCTCTCACCTAACACTTGCCATTCAAGGTGATCTTTAACCTTGGATTTCCCTTCACAAGCTCGCAAGAGATAACTAATGGATGTCTCCTTAGAGTCCAAAATCTTACCAAGTGTTGGCAATTCTAGAAAATCCTACCTTCAAGTCACCTCCCAGAGGCTCGCAAGGGGTAAACTAGTGAATCTCCATGGACGGAAATCACTTGCCTTACCAAGTGTTGGCCCAAGTGATTTAAAGGCGTTTTAAGTTAACTAAAAAGATAAAAACCATTAACGGGTCACACTTTCTCTTCATTAAAAACTAAAACAGTAAAACTTCCAATTTATCATTCTGAAACTTACCCGGCTTTCTTCACTCCAAGAGATGAAGAGCCTAGCCTCTCATCCTCTAAGGAAAAATCCTTAGAGTTTGATTGGCTAGAAAGAAAAAGAATGAGAAAACAAAAATATATATGAAAAGCAGAGCAAGTGCTCTGTATTTTACTCCTTGCAAATTTGTACAAAGGATGCTTCCTAACAAGCTCCTCCAACCGTCTCCCTGGAACAAGCTCCTCCAAAAGTCCCCTTTTTTAGTGTTTACAAGAGAGTTTATATAGGAAGGTAATTTACCCTTCCTTGGATACTTCCTAGCTAAGGAATTACATGAGTGGCTGAATACAAGGAGAAAATGGAAATTTATACAAAAATATCTGAAGAAAATATCTAAAAATGTCGGTCGCAAATATCGGGAAGCACTAAGGACCATTTCGCAAGTGAAAATGAGATTTCGCAGATGTACAAAAAGGGCTGCGAAATCACTTCGCAACAAAAGGCTGATTCCGTAGCGCTGCGAAGTTGGCTTTCATCTTGTGGTGTTTGGATTCCATCGCGTCGTGAAACTTCAGAGGAATTCCATAGCACTGTGCAAAAAGGCTGCGAAAGCATTCCGCAACAAAAGGGTGATTTCGCAACACTTTGCAAAATTCTTCCTTCAGCTTGATGCAGTTGTCTTCTGAAGGCTGTAACTCTCTCATTTCAGCTCCAAATCATACACGGCTTGAAGTGTTGGATTCTTAACTTCCTGAGCTTTGAAATGGTATATAGCATGTAGAAAATGGACTTCGGGAAGTGCTCCAAAAGTGTGAAGGAAGACTGCAGCTGCTGTCCTCTGTTTTCTTCACTCTGTTTTCCTCTTTGCTTTTCTCCTCTTTGCTTCTCTCCTTTTTGCATTCCGGATTTGCTTATGGCAAAGGATTTCAAAGCTTCGGTTCTTCATGTTTCTGAGCTTTCCATTGCTTTGCCATGGATTCCAAATAACTCTCCTCAATCTTGGATTGCTTTGGTGATCAAATTACTAACAAAAACACCAAAACTTAACACAATTGGATTAGAATTGATTGCAAGGTTCCTTAACATGCCAATTGAGTTAAAAGGTAATAATTACTACTCAAGAGTGTTTAAAAGAGTTAATTACAAGCTACAAAATAGCACTTTTTGAGTAGTAATCAAGGTCACAAAGGAATCACTTGCCCATGTGCTTGATATCTTATTCCTTCTCTTAAACTTTTCTTATTTGGTGTTCTTCTTCTTCTTGATAGAATAACCTAAAGAACCTTTGACTTCTATATGAACACCCTATAACTTTGAGAATCCATTCAACCATTCCAAAGGAAAATGACAAGGTCTTTAAGATCATATGAATATTGGTGTTCATAACAGTCTTAAGAGTAGCTTGTCAAAGCTAACCTACCCTTATCACCAAATAACCATTGCAAGCTAGAAAGAGAATATCAAAATCTCTATTAATAGACATGTGTTGCCATTTCAACACATTATCCAAAGATCCAAGAATTAGACACTTGGTTTTCTGATTTGTCTAATACCACCTTGATATACTGCTTTTTCCTTTTGCTAGGTTAGTTCATAAGGAATAACTAACTCTACTTAAACTAGCTTTTATGCAATTAGTTACTATATTTAGAATAAAATTAGTCCAATTGATTACTTAGACTTGGTCTATTGTGAGAAAGAAAGTGATAATAAAACCAACATGATATTTGTAACAAAGAATATAACCAAGCATATGATATAATTGAGCATTCAAGGCATTTGGTAATTAATTTAGCAAAAATATAGTGCTCTCAAACTACATATCTTTTTACAAATTGTCCTAGTATCATAAGAATCAAGCCTATGGTGGGTAGGTCATGACCTTATTACTAGTTAGAGACCCTCTTAGATTGATCTCTCTGACTTAACTATGAAAGGTATCTAAAGGCAAGATCAATATACCTTTTATTTGGTCCATGGACAATGCAAGTGGGACTATGGTGGGCAATTTGACCCCTTCATATCCAATGGTAAGTGTATAACCATTGTACTTGAACTATCAATGTCACCAAGTAAGGAACCCCATCGGTGGGGTGGTTGCTCCCATCATAGACATGTCTAGTCTCACTACTACAAAAAATAAAAATTAGGACGCTTTATTCCTTGACGCTTATAAAAAAAACGCCATTATTTAGCTTTTTCAAGGGACATTGTGGAAAAAATGGTGAATGATGGAGCGTGAAAGGGACGTTCTAAACGATGGCATTTTTTTATGGAAGAATAATGGCACATCTGTTAGCACATGACACTTCTATAGGTGGCATGATTTATTTTTTTATTTTATTTTTAATATTTTTTACCATGTCATTAAAAAAATAAGATATATTAGAACTACCCAAAATTCCCATGACCTAATAGCGCACCACACATTCCCTCCCTTCTTGAAAATCCCACAAATTGGTGAAACCCCAACAAGCCCAAATGTTAGAGAACAGCGAGTGCTCCATTGTATCGACAAAGGCTTCCTGATAGGATTCGGTCCTTGGCAAGATTCGATCCTTGGCTTCCTATAGTCTCTTTACCCCGTATTTCCAGCCCTAAAAAAACCCACATCAACCATCGTATGAGGAGATTCTGGCAAGTTGTTGGCAATCTAATCCTTTTTGTCTTCTGATAATAATTTCTTGATTGTTATTACAAAGTCACCTTAATCCTTTCCCCCATTCCTCACCTACAACTCCAACACCAAAATGCCCTAACCTATTGGAGTAGCCCTAATTGACATCCGTGGGTTTTTATCACTGGAAAAATCCTCTATTAATCTGTAAGTCCCTTTTTGTCTCAATATATTTTTTTTAAAATGATTTATTTAGGGTATTTTTAGGTGTTTTGTGAATTTTCTGAAAATTGTGTTTTGTATAATGAATTTTTGTGCATCAGAAATTTTATTTTATTTTTCTTGATCATCCAAATAATTATATTTGCGGTACGTGAGAAAAGGAAAAGCCTTTGTATAGGTAGAGGTAAACAGAGGGTTGTATAAAGGCAAGGTAAACATAGAGATGTCATTGATCTTTTCATTGTTTTTGTTTTGGTTGGTTGTTTATTTTTAGGAACACTTGTGTTTGGTTGTTGGGAAAATAAAATAGAAAAATAAATTAAATATTTTAAATCTTAATCAACCCGAGAAAATGGAAAAAATTTATTAGCATATGACCTTCAGTTTAAATCAATATAGTTGATTTATTTACTTTTTTTTTTTTACAAGCATGAATAGAACATAAATCATCAATTTCACTTTCCTGTTTATAACCAACGAGAGTGTTTTGGGGATTTTGGAGCATTTTAATTATGCCTAGATTTTATTAATAAATTATGAAAATTGTAATTGAGGTGATTAATCACAATGATATTTGGAACCTTAATATAAATTTATTATTATTAGACTGGATATTTTTGTTGGGACTGTATTGAGAAATTCTTGAAAACACTGTTTGTTGTTTTTGTAACTTTGTTGGGATTGCTTTAATTATTAGGGTTATTTCAATTTTTTTGTTATTTTTCTTTCTCAAGAAATTATAGAAATAAAAGATTTAATGACTTGTTGCTTGCCCAACTCATATGGCTATAGATTTTGAGATTCTACAATTGTTGAATTTTCCATTACTTACTCAGATTTTGGCCATCAAATTTGAACAAAAATCTAAAGAGAATATATCAATGATATATTTGAAATTTTTTTTTTTTTTTGTTAGGAAAGTAATTAATTTATGAATAAAACTAGGATTCACATCATATAGTACCATATAAG
This sequence comes from Vitis cinerea var. helleri x Vitis riparia, assembly GCA_946000715.1. Taxonomy (NCBI): domain Eukaryota; kingdom Viridiplantae; phylum Streptophyta; class Magnoliopsida; order Vitales; family Vitaceae; genus Vitis; species Vitis cinerea var. helleri x Vitis riparia. The sequence goes on from OX253994.1 coordinate 11,878,021, forward strand.
GTGAACAACATTATGAGTTATGCATTTCTAGGGAAAAAAATAATAATAAAGACTTTTAATAATACTATTTCATTTTCTAGTTTAGCAAATTTTTTAATTAGAAAAAAGTGGTCTTGTGTTTTTCGAAATGCCTTTTGTTTATTTTTTTTTACTAGTTTTCAATTCATTAAAATGCTGAATTATATTCTATGAATATTTAGTTGAAAGGAATAATTGACAAAGAAATAATAAATTTGAATCATTTAAGTTTAATTTGATAATTTAATAAAATTGGTTTTTAGTTTTCTTTTTTATACATGTTAGGGACAACTAAGATAACTTTTATGTGTACTTCTGTTGTTTATATTTTAAATAAGCCTATTTTAGGCATGTTTTCTCCTTGTAATTTATTTTTAATATATAAAAAGGTGACTTTCAACTTTCATAGTTGTGAAAGAGAATGCTCAACCATTAAGGGTGGTTCTTTATTCATGTTATTGGGTGCAATTAGTCTCAAAAAGCATGTGGCTCATCAAAAGGGCCTTTAATTAAATACATTTTTGTTTCTTTATATTATTTACTTTTTCTTATTTTTGAGAGTAAAATTCATTCAACTTTGATTTTGTTTTTATTTTTTAATTCAACTGTTATTATTATTATTATTATTATTATTATTATTATTTTTCACACTATCAAACACTGAAGCTCAATATTCACTTAAATGCAACATAGTCCTTACAAAGTTATTACTCTCATGTTGTGAATCAAACTTGATATTTGTTTCATTTCATTTAAAAAAAATTGATTTATTTTGGGGTCAATTTTGTGAGCAACTAGGTTCCTTAAATTACTCTCATTATTTCCCTTGATTAATTATGATTAATGTTTGTTCAAATGACAAATCTGATTTTGTTTCCCCTTTTAGGAAAAGGTGTAAGGGTGCATTTCGAGCATATCTTCCTTTGCTCATTTTGTTTTTCCCTTGGCTTTCTCTCCTAAAATAGGTGATGAGAACTTCAATTTTAAACTTTTCTTAAGCTTTAGAGTCAATTACACTAACAATAATTCACTTTCTTTTTCATTTTTGTCCATTCCTATAGGAATATTTTCAGTATTATGTGCATTGGATTTGCTTTGGTAAGACATCATTCTTGAAGTGACTCATTATTTCCCTTCACCAGTTATAATTAATGTTTGTTCAAATGGAAAATCTAATTTTGTTTCCCCATTTAGGAAAATGTGTAAGGATGCATTTTGGGCATATATTCCTTTTCTCATCTTGTTTTTCCCTTGGCTTTCTCTCCTCAAATAGGTAATGAGAACTTTGATTTTAAACTTTTCTTACACCTCAAAGTCAATTACACTAACAAGAATCCCCTTTCTTTTCCTGCTTTGTTTGTGCGTGAAGGAATGGTTTCAATATTATGTGTATTGGATTTGCTTTCGTAAGACATCATTTTACAATGTCTAGAGATCAATATTATGATTGCTCATGCTTGTTGAACAATTTTTTCATCGTGCTTGGACTTAAAATCATCAATTCATGCCTAACTCTACACACACACACATATTGTAGCCAACTTAGTTTTTTTTTAGGGTTACACATATATTGTAGCCAACATGGTTGTTATTTGATCTAACCCAAGTGGTGGAAAATAGTAATTTTAAAGGTTGAATCTTAAATATAAAATTTAAATAGGCTAAATTGGCATTTGCACATTTATAAATAGAAAATGGGAATTTTATTTTATCTCTTAAGATTTATGTTTTCATTTGCACATTTTTCATGCTTGATTTTCATTAGTTGATTGAGACAAAGAGTTTAAGCAAATGGTTGTGGTCAAATTTATTACTATAGAATATTGTGAATCTAATTCTTTTGCTTTTCAAATAATTAACCCTTTTTGATACCATTATTGTAAGCATTTTGACAAAAAAATATTAGTTTTCTATGTAACTTTAATATTTTAGCAAAATCATTAATATAGATTTGTTTAGATATTTTGTTCTTAAGAAAATCTTATCAATCAAAATTGTTTTCATTTCTTAAATAGGCTTTGATAACTTCAAGTGCTTCAATTTAGGAATTAACTTCACATGTGCTAGAGGAATGGATCGTTGTTGGATTTCAAAAGATCGAAGGTCAAAGGAATATGAGGATGGGATTGAATACTTCATTTCATTTGCAGTACAAAATCCTGCAAGTAAAATATCCATTAGATGCCCATGTCTACAGTGTGGGAATTTGAGATTCCACACTCCTCAAACCACTAGAGGACATTTGTTTTTCTATGGATTTGATCAAAGTTACCTTACATGGTATTGGCATGGAGAAGTAGCTCCAAGTAGTGGATCAACAAGTACAAGGGTTGAACGTTGTGATAAATTTCAATTTGGTGATGTGGATTACACTATAGAAATGGTTAAGCTACATAAGATGATTGTTAGGCTGATCCAGAATTTTTTCAAAAATTATTTGAAGATGCTGAAAAACCTTTATATCCCGATTGTAGAAAATTTACCAAGTTATCTGCGTTGGTTAAATTATACAATATAAAAGCACGATATGGGTGGTCTGATAAAGGTTTTTCAGAGCTATTAGGATTGCTTGGTAAAATGTTACTTGTCAACAATGAGTTGCCATTGTCTAAGTACAAAGCAAAGAAGACTTTGAATGCATTGGGAATGGAATATGAAAAAATACATGCATGTCCAAATGATTGTATACTATATAGGAATGAGTTAAAAGATGCATCTTCATATCCTACTTGTGGAGCTTCAAGGTGGAAGGTGAATAGAACAGGAACTACAAAGAGTAAGAGAGTTTTGACTAAAGTCATGTGGTATTTTCCACCTATCCCACGATTTAAGAGAATGTTCCAATCCTCAAAAATTGCAAAAGATATCACTTGGCATGCATAAGAGAGAGAATTTGATGGGAAGATGCGTCCTCCATCGGATTCCCCATCATGGAAGATAATTGACCATCGATGGCCTGATTTTGGTTCAAAACCTAGAAATCTCAGACTTGCCATTTCAGTTGATGGTATTAATCCTCATAGTTCCTTGAGTAGCAGGTATAGTTGTTGACCTATTATAATGATCACCTATAACCTTCCACCATGGTTATGCATGAAGAGAAAATTCATGATGTTATCATTGTTGATATCTGGTCCACGACAACCTGGAAATGACATAGATGTTTATTTAGCACCTTTGATAGAAGATCTTAAACTTTTGTGGGAGGTGGGGATTGAAGCTTTTGATGCATATCAAAGAGAATTCTTTACATTAAAGGTTGTTTTATTATGGACAATCAATGATTTCCCTACATATGGTAACTTGTCAGGTTGCACAGTTAAAGAGTACTTTGCTTGTCCTATATGTGGCAAAAAAACCGATTCTCATAGATTGAAGCATGGGAAAAAGAACTCATTCACAGGCCATAGACGATTTCTTCCATGCAACCATCCTTTTAGGAAAGAAAAAAAGTCATTCAATGGTGAGCAAAACTTTCGATCACCTCCACAACCATTGAGTGGAGAGGAAATATTACACAAAATAGATAAAATTTCTAATTCATGGGGAAAGAAGAAGGTTAGACATGATAAGTCTAAAGGAAATACCACAAGTTGCTGGAAAAAAAAGTCCATATTCTTTGATCTTGAGTACTAGAGATATCTACATGTCCGTCATAACTTGGATGTGATGCACATTGAAAAATATGTTTGTGAAACCATCATTGGTACATTACTAAACATCCAAGGGAAGACAAAAGATGGATTAAATTCTAATTTAGATCTTATGGAGATGGGCTTAAGGTTTGAATTAGCACCAAGGTTTGAACAAAAGTGAACTTATCTTCCACCTGCTTGTTACACACACTCTAGAATGGAGAAGAAGATATTTTGCCAAACTTTAGCATAATTGAAAGTTCCTAAAGGGTATTGTTCAACGTTTAGAAACCTTGTATCAATGGAGGAATTGAAACTTTTTGGCTTAAAATCCCATGATTATCAAACATTAATGCAACAATCATTACCAATTGCATTACGATCAATCTTGCCAAAGCATGTTCGACTTGCCATTTGTAGATTGAGTTTCTTTTTCAATGCTCTTTGTAGCAAAGTGGTTGATGTGTCTACATTGGATGAGTTACAAAATGAGTTAGTTTTGACATTGTGCTTGCTTGAAAAGTACTTTCTACCTTCTTTCTTCGATATCATGATTCATTTGACTATGCATCTTGTAAGAGAGGTAAGACTCTATGGATCGATTTATCTTAGATGGATGTACCCATTTGAAAGGTTCATGAAAGTACTAAAGAGTTATGTAAGTAATTGTAATCACCCTGAAGGATGCATTGTAGAAAGCTATATTGCAGAGGAAGCTATTGAGTTTTGCACTGAGTACTTATCAAATGTTGATGCAATTGGGATTCCCATTGGTTTGAACATTAACCAAAATGTTGGGACACCTATACTTGGAGGTCATGTCATGAAAATTGATTCCAAGTTTTGGTTGCAAGCACACCATTATGTGTTGGAGAATACAACTATTGTTCAACCTTCTATTAAGTAAGGACCACTTATTTGTCTTTTATTCTAATATACTAACAAAAAATTTAGGATACTAATTGTGACTTATATGTGACTTTGTAGAGAACACATGACATGGTTGAAAATGCAAAATCCTCGTCAATCTAAGAGGCAAAAGTGGCTACAAGATGAGCATATGCACACTTTTACTTATTGGTTGCGGAAAAAGGTATTAGAGTGATTGTCACATTTGCAATATTTTTTGAAGTAATCATCAAAATAAATAGTAACAATCGCTTATCCATTTAGGTTGAAGTTAGCATTGCTAACCATAAACCTATATCAGAAACCCTTAGATGGATAGCACATGGCCCTAACCATTATGTGTCCAAGTATCATGGATATATCATTAATGTGTGTTGTTACCATACAAAGGAACGTGACGAATTACGCACAACACAAAACAGTGGAGTTAGTGTTGTAGCATCCACAATGCAAATTGCAAGCGCGAAGGATAAAAATCCGATTTTTGGTGAGCTATGTTTTTATGGGGTTATTACTGAGATTTGGGATCTTGATTACACCATGTTCAAGATTCCAGTTTTCAAGTGTGATTGGGTTGACAATAACAACGACATCAAAGTTGATAACCTTGGTTTTACATTAGTTGACTTGACCAAGGTGGCGCATAAATCAGATTCATTCATTTTAGCATCTCAAGCAAAGCAGGTTTTCTATGTACAAGACCAACTTGAGTCAAGATGGTCGGTTGTGCTATCAACTCCTTAAAAAGACTTACTGGATAAAAAGGGTGTTGAGGACCTCACAAACTCAATTATTGAACACCATCCATCCATTAGTGCATTGCCACAAGTTGAAACATTCAATGCTATGGATGACTCTTGTGCAATATGCATGCAAGGAGACAGTGAAGGGATTTGGATTGAAAACAAATCTTCTATGTGACTCAGTTTCAACCTTATTCTAAATGATGTAACAAAACATATTTGTGAATGAAAATGCATATATACTTTTTTTTGGATTAAGACAAAATCTCCAATTGATTAGATTTTTGATTGGCTACTTAGTTTGTAAATTCATTAACTTGACAGCCTAGATTATTTTTTGTTGATATTACATTTTGCTATAAGTAAATGTTATTTGATATGTTAGATTGGGATTTTCATTATAGTTTTGTTTGAACATTTCAACAATAATTATAATAACTTCAATAAGTACATTTTAGTTATTACTGAAATGATTTATTGGATGCATAGGTTGGATACTAAGATACATTTTTTGTCTATATATGTATATGTTTACATATATGTACTAATGAGTTAGTAATATATAATATATGTATTACCTTTTACAAGAATTGAAATATAATTATCATGCTTTGAAATGCCTTTTACAAAGGGTTTATGTTTTATATTTACTTTGGATGGGTTTTACAGTAAGCCCCCTCCATCTAGTTGGTTGCAATTGCTCATCTAAGTGTCCTTAAGCTTAGCCTACCTTTATAGAGATATCATTATGTTAGAAGACAAAGAAAAAGGTATTTTAACTTCTTTGTTTTTGCTTAAGCTACTTGCATTCTTCTTCACATCAATATTAATGTAACTTTTCTTTACTTATAGGTATGGATGCAGATGATGGGCAAAAACCATTAAAGAGGAAGTATAGGGGAATGACTAGAAAAACTATGATTATTAAGAATATGAGCAAAGGGATAAAGCTTCTCATTAAGTACAATGCTAATGGCATTCATGTTGGAGATGCTTCTGTTCATCTCACAAGTTACTTTTGTGTATTAGCACGTACAATGGTGCCAATCAGATATAATAACTGGCGAGATGTCCCCATGCAATTGAAGGATAAGTTGTGGGACTCAATTGAGGTAACCTACTTATACTCTAAATAACTATTAACAAAATATTGTAATTTCTTATGTCACTTGAATCTACTAATAACCTTGTTTATTATATGTAGACTGCTTTTACATTAGATAAAAGAAGCAGGAGAAACTGTATGCTAACAATAGGAAAATGTTTTTGGTCATTTAAGAACATGTTGACCATGAAATACATTATCCCTTTTAAGGATAAGCCATAACTCCTAAAGAAAGTGCCACTTCAATATAGTTTCATTGAGGATGAAGATTGGAATTTATTTGTGAAAGATAGGCTCTCTATTGCATTTAAGGTAGAACTACATTTAATTTAAAACATGGTACTTATAATATTACGTACTCAATATTATTTATAAATTGCAAGTACTACTTTTATTGACATGTATACATTCTTGTTTATAAATTATAGGAATTTAGAAAAGTTCAGAAAGAGAGAAGAAAGAAAGACATATACAATCACCATTTAAGTAGAAAAGGATATGTAGGACTTGAAAAAGAATTGGTAAGTGAGTACTTGCTGAATTTTAGCTTTATGAGATGCTTGTACAAGTGAAATTAATGGTTTTTCAACATTTATTTATGTTTCCATTATATAACACATTTTATAAACTACTAACTATTATATATGTTCCATTTCTCATAGATGGTGACATCTGGGTGTACTCAAAGTATTGATAAAAGCATTTTATGGAAAAAAGCAAGGGAAAAAAAATGGAAATTATGATGAGGTTGTCATACCAGTTGTAGAGAAGATTGTATGTTCATATTTTATAACCTAAATTTCTTATATTTAGACAAATAATATTCGTTTAGCTATTTTAAACACAACTTTATAACTTTGTCTCTTATTTTAGGATAAGCTCTTGAAGGAGTTTGAAGAGGGTGGTCAAAGTTATAGTGGGAGCAATGACATACTTGCACAAGCATTGGGCACTCCAGAATATAGTGGTCGAGTACGTGGTAAAGGAAAGCATTAACACACATTGTCAATTTTTCCATAGTGCAGCTGATTGTGCTATGCAAGATTTTGTGAAAGCCTCTGAAGAATGACAAGCTCAGTTTGAGGCTGGCATTTTAGCAAAGCTTTCTCAAATTGTACCAACCAGACCCCAATCTGATGTGGGTAGTTGTAACATTAAAACAAAACAACTTGTATTACCTGAGGTAGTGGATTGCCCACAACATCTTGTTGAAGTAGTGCAAAAAGAACTTGAAAAGAAGGTATGTTATTTATAATATTGTTTTCTATCACTAATATACAATGTTAACACTTATAAACCTAAATTTTTTTTAAGTGGTATGATTACTACCAAAAAGTGCTATTTTGTAGACCTAATTATAATGGTTTTAAGCACCTTTGTGTAGTAATCATATTCATTTAACCCAATTAATTCATTAAGGTCCTTAGTAATTGGTTTTAACCATTTTGTGGCAAGTTTACATGATTTTGTCAGCTTATGAATCAATTCAAGCATGCCAAATGATGGAGAAGCTACTTGGACAAGTTAAAGGAAGGATTTTGGAAGTTTATAGGCTTGAATTTCAAGTGGAAACACGAGCACAAGCAAAGAGAATGGAGAAGAGGAAAACAGAGTGAAGAAAACAGAGGATAGCAGCTACAGTCTTCTTTCACACTTTTGGGGCACTTCCCAAAGTCCATTTTCTACATACTATATACCATTTCAAATCTTAGGAAGTCAAGAATTCAACGCTTCAAACCGTGTATGATTTGGAGCTGAAATGAGGAAGATATGGCCTTCGGAAGACAACTGCATCAAACCTTGCGAAAATTTCGCAAGGTGAATTTCTCCTTGCGAAATTTCGCAAGGGGATTTTCCTCATGGTGCGAAATTTTCCATTTCGCACCATGAAGAAACCACCTTGTGAAATTTCTCAAGGAGGATTTAGGCACCTTGCGAAATGCCAAATTTTCGCAAGGTGGCTTTTCACCTTGCGAAATTTGGACCCTTCATCTTTCCCCTTGCCAAATTTCCTCTGTTTCTCCACGCACGCACCACCGACTTCCCAGATATTTTTAGCTTGATATTTTCTCGTGTAAATTCCTTTTGTAACCTTGTATTCAGCCGACATAAGGCTTTATCTTGTAATTTTAGCTTGTTATTGTCTTTAAATAGAGGTGAAGAGCCTCAGACAAATATCATCTTATAACCTGTAACTTTATAAGTTATAAGAGCACTTTTGTTCATACGTTTCTTTTCTCTTTTCTTTCTCATTTTCTTAGTAGCCAAACATCCTTGGAGGATGAAATCCCCAAGGATGAGAGGCTAAAACCTTTTAAGTTTCTCAAAGTATGGATGTTATGTGATGGCTTGGATGCAATTCCATGGAAATTTCTTGCACCTGGAAGGTAAGGTAGTCGTTTTTCATTAATGGTTCATTAATGCAAAGTTTGGTTTTTATTTCCTTTGGACAACTTCCAACGGCCAATACTTGATAAGCTTTTGGATTTCTATCCATTAGTTATCTCCTACGAGCTATTGGAAGGTGAGGTTTTCAATTCCAACTTTTGCATTAATCCGTTAGAACCAATTTCAATGGCCATTGAAAGGTGAGTTTATCACCTGGAATGACTTTGAGTTGCCAATATTTGGTAAGCTTTTGGCTTTAGACCATTAGTTATCTCTTACGAGCCATTCAAAGGAAGTCTAAGGTGAATAACCATTGATGAAATCCACTACCATCTGTTTTGCCATTTTAAAGGATTAAAACTTGATTTGCTAAATCCATACCGGTTCAGGAAGCAAGCATCACCATAGTTGCAACCCCAACGCGAGGAGCCTATCCTGAGATTTCCAATTTGCATAAGAGCCAAAGCATAGCTATCCTATCTTTGAGAAACTTGTTTTTACACCCTTTCATTTTAGTCTTTAATGTTAGCTTAAATTAGTTTAAATCTTTCTAAAACATTTACATCTTCTTTTAAAGCTAACATCCATAAGAAAATCACCTATTTTCCTAATTTGAATATCACTTGTGTTTGCGAAAACCCTTCCCAGTGAACGGTCCTAGAACCACTATGCTATAGTAGCTTGGCTACTTTAGTAATAGTATTTAAGGTATAAATTTTGTTGATACGCCTTTAAAGCTAAGCTACCATAAGTCGCATCATGGTACAAACATGAAATTCATGCAACATGTCTACCCTTAAGTCAAATATATATGCACTTTCACATCTTCTTGTACACTTTTCCATAATAGTTAAACTTTAAATTACACTTTCACATCTCTTTAGAACCATTCCCAACTTATTAAACATGTTATTGATGAATTAATGATATTAATTAGCATCTCCAAGTAGGGTATTACAAAATTATTTGAGCATGAATAAAAAAATGGAGAGTCAACACTAATTACTTACATTGAATTCAAGGTGGAGAGACTTAGCCTAAAAATAAACTTCTATTAGTGTATAGGAGATTCAAACCAATGAACTTGTAACTAGGTTAAAAATATTGAATAGATTCTTCTTAATTCCAAATAAAGAAAACATTAATTTTTTGAAATATTGTGGTAGGTGGAAATATCACTTATAACTAGGTTGTGATTATGTAAAATGAAGTTCTTAGAATTATAGATGCAAACTTTCATCAATATCAATTTTTATTTAATTGGGTTATTTCATTTTTATAGGTAAGTAAATGTCAGTTGGCTACAACAAGGAAGGAAAATGTGGTGGCAGGTGGGACAATTGTACTTGAATGTGGTCCCAACTACCTAGTAGTTGTGGATGTTCCTTATGAGCCTAATACAACACTTCCTATTCCCATTCCCGATGAAATTACTACTGTTGGAACAATTGTTGGGTACCAAGTCTTGTGGCCTGCCCATTTGGTCATTCTTAGTACTCATCCCATTCAGGTGTTGTATTTTTCTTCCTTTGCATCTATATGTTAATAAGCATAATTTGTGTTATAATAGAGAAAATGAGACATGTAACATTATGCCTTTTTTTTTTATAGGAAGTCAAGAAATTGAAAAAACAAAGGATTAAACAAATAGAAGTAAAAGGCAAATGTGAAAATCCTCAAGATATCAAGAACTTTGACACCTTGGTTGGACTAATGTTAAAGGAATAGAAAGTAAAATCAATAGACATTCCAATTGATATTTTTGAAGAGAGTTTTAGAACCTTTCTCATGAAAGAAGATATGGATATGATAATCTCATCAAAAGAAGTGTCATCCAATTGTATCATATACTACATATGGTGAGAGAAATTTTACTTTTATTGTTTATTTTATTCTATTTGCCTAATTACATTATAGTTTGCATTCTACTAACATTATAGGTCCACTTAATGTTAGGTGCATGTAAAATATTCACAATTTTTATAATGGTGTTTGAATTTCAATTAGGCACTTGCATAAGAAAATGGTTGATGTTATGATGATAGAACGGTTTGCTTTTGTTAACCCTGCATTAGTTTCTAAAGCTGGAATGGGAGAAGCAAGCAAGGAAAATAGATCAAGGGTTATTGCAAATCGATTGATGAATGCAAGTCGTGTAGATTATATTTTTATTCCATACAACCTAGAGTAAGTTCCTTGAAATTTATAAGTTTTGCACTTAGCCTATGTTTTTGAAGCAATACTATGTCTTACATTACTACAAATTTTCAGTTTCCACTGGGTCTTGGTAGCACTAGAGACAAGGACAATGACAACATACTACCTTGACCCAATGCTATATCAACCCTGTGATGATCTTAAGGATGTAGTTAACATGTAAGTTTCGCCATTGTCAAACTTGAATCATCCATGATGTGTACTTAATATTATTGGCATCATGTAGGGCACTAAGAATCCATCCACCACAAAAACAAAAAACATCCAAGAGGGAGCCTACATGGGTAAAGGTTATGGTGAGTATGAGTTATGTCACTTTGAATGTGGTTTGTTAATTTTAGTTCATAGTAATAAAGTACTACAAATCATACATTTTTATTCTAAAGCTCACTATACAATGATTTCTATTTGCATCTATAGTCTCCTAGGCAACCAAGTAGTGTGGAATGTGGATATTATGTGATGAGATATATGAAGGACATTATTGTTGATTCAGGGCATCTTACAACAAAGGTTTGCACTTAATAATAAATTTCCAAAATAGTATTGTTTAGCATATGTATCAACTTAATTGACCAAATGGTATGTGTTACTCCGTATTAGTTTAATGGCAAAAAATCTTATAGCGAAGTGGAGATCAATGAAGTACGATCAATTGGGTGCTACTAATGACTCAATTGATTGTTACTTTTGCTTGAAGGTACAACTTCATGAGCTGTCATATTTATTTGTAACAATTTGTATGTTGTTTGTAAACTACTCATTAAGGTTTAACTAATTATTTCAACTATTATTGTGAAGAATAAATATCCATTGGGTATGGATAAGATTTTGTGGAATGTAATGAAGGCAAAGTAGAGAAGCTTTTGTGATTCCCCCTGATGTTATATAGAAGATATGATTACTACTCAAAAAGTGCTATTTGATAGCTTTTAATTAATCCTTTTAAACACTTTTGAGTAGTAGTTAGTGCCTTTTAACCCAATTAGCATGTTAAGGCCCCTTTCAATCAATTCTAATCAAATTGTGTAAGTTTTGGTGTTTTTGTTAGTATTTTGATCACCAAAGCATTATGAGATTGAGGAGAGTTTTATGGAATCCTTGGAAAATAATGGGAAGCTTAGAGGCATGAAGAATCAAAGCTTTGAAGCACTTTTTCTATAAACAAGTCTGGAATGCAAGGGAAAGCAAAGAGAATCCAGCCATGAAGCATTCTTGATGACAGTCACTCCAGCCACTTTTGGAGCACTTCCTGAAGTCCAAATTATGCATGCTATATGTCATTTGAAAGCTTAGGAAGTCAACAATCCAATGCTTCAAACCGTGTGCAATTCGAAGTTGAAATGAGGAAGTTACAGCCTTTGGAAGATGACTGCTCCAAGCTGAAGGAAGGATTCAGCAAAGTGTTGCGAAATCAGCCTTTTGTTGCGGAATCATTTCGCAACACTTTTGCACAGTGCTATGGATTTCCCCTGAAGCTTCACGCCGCGATGGAAGCTAAACACCACAAAATGGAAGTCAGCTTCGCAAAGGTGTTGAATCAGCCTTTTGCTGCAAAGAAATTTCGCAGCCCTTCTTATGCACCTGTGAAATTTCGCAGACCTCACTTTTCACCTGCGAAGTGGTCCTTAGTGCTTCCCGATATTTGTAACCGACACTTGGAGATATTTTTCATTAGATTTTTGTTGTCTAATTCCCCAAATTCTCCTTGTAAGTCACCAATTATAGGATTCCTTAGCTTTTAAGTTAGGAATTTGGCTAAAATATCCATGTAATAGCTGATTATGTAATTTTTGGTATAAATATAGCCCGAGGAGCCTGTTCTGAGGGTAATGAACCTTTTGTAAAAGTTTCAAAGGAAGAAATACACAGAGCTTGAGCTCTGCTTTACCTTCTCACTTTGATTGTGTTTTTTATTTAATTACTAAGTTATGCACTCTCTGAGGAGCTTTCCCCAGAGAATGAGTAACTAAACCTTTTAGTTCCTTGGAGTTAAGGTTGCCGGGAAAGGTTCCAAGTGCAAGAATCAGAAGCTTTGTGGTTTCAGCTAAGAATAAAGAGAAAGTGTGTCCCGTGAATGGTTTCTAATGTTTTTAGTTAACTTAAAACGCCTTGGAGTCACCTGGGCCAACACTTGGTAAGGCAAGTGATCTCTAACCATGGAGATGTACTAGTTTACCCCTTGCGAGCCTCTGGTAGGTGACTTGAAGGTAGGATTTTCTAGAATAGCCAACACTTGATAAGCTTTTGGACTCTAAGGAGACATCCATTAGTTATCACTTGCGAGCTTTTGACGGGTAATCCAAGGTTAAAGATCACCTTGAATGGTAAAGGCTAAGTGAGAGGCTCAAACCATTGCAAGTTGCATCAGTGAGAGAATTAGAGCTGAAATCCAATTGAGGGATGCTTTTGTGCAGCACCTGTTAGAGAATTGACTTTATGTTAATTCTCTAATGTGAGGAAATGAACCAATTGACCGGAGCTATGCTTTTGCATGAGGATCCTCCCCTGTAAACCTGAATCTCCAAGGAATGCTTTTCTTCTTAAGTAATTTTCATCACTTGCTGTGTTGTTAACCTAAGCTTAACCCTTTTTCAACCAAAGTTTGTGTTTTATTTCTTAAGCTAATCTTGAAATGAAACAGCACCAATTCACTTTGAATTGGTATCATTTTCAATTGAGTACCCTTCCCAGTGAACGATCCTAGAGCCACTATGCTATAGTAGCTTTTTCTTTGCTACCCTAGTTCATGGTGTAATAGGTATAAATTTTGTTAATTACTCCCGCCATCAAGGAGCACCAGCTGGATACGAATCAGCTGAGACACCAATTAGGCATGAATCAAGATAACATACAAAAAGTTATTTTGGATGATATGAAGCTACACAAGTTTCTTTTTTATGCAAAACAACACAATGGTAATCCTCATCAATTAGGGAAGAAATCTAATTAAGTGAATTTTCCTATTTTTTGAAATTGAAGGTAGTGTTGTTATTCTCAGGTGATATAATGTGTGTGTGTGTTTTATCTAAATGAGGAACCTGACCCTATTCATAAATATGGGTGCCTATTGACACCTGAAGTACATTATCCCATATTGTATTTCACTTATCTTAATACTTGAAAACATATCTTAGACATGCTGAATTGAGACAAGAAAAACACATTTACCAGTGACAATTATTAGTGAAACATAAGAATTGCAGTGCTTGATTTAGAAGTTGCAATCCATTACTAAGAAAAAGGAAGATTTGTTCTTATTGGGCATGAAAAGGAGTTTCTTGTGTTGCATTCTTATCAGTTGGCTTCTACCATGTACTTTAATCATTTTAGTGGTATTTTATTTCCAAGATGCATTGGTTTTCCCAGTTTTCAGAATTATTTTTTAACATATCCATGTTATTCCTAATATTTTTATGATGTGCCCACTCTATTCCTGTAGACCCTCAATTTTGTCCCTTTAGCACATGTCTTTAAAATTCGTTTTCAATGCTCCACAATAGTTCCTTGGTGGCCCATGACTACTCATACCACTTACCTTTTTCTGAGTCACCTCGGAGATTTTGGTTGAGGGATTATTTGATCCCTTATTGTGACCCTTGGCAGCCCTAACTTAGACTTAGGCTTTTCTTGTTTTTTTTTTAGGATAGTTTTTTAGATACCCTTGGCTCATTTAGTTAGGCCCACCTAGTCTTCACCTTAGGCCCATTTAGGCACACTTGGCCTATTCGAACTTTTTTAGCGTGACTTGTATGACTTGTGTGGTTGCATAGCTTGTGGGGCTCATTTTTGTATTTATTTGTTTATTTTTATTTTTTTATTTTTTTTTTAGTTTTAGTTTTATGATTATCATTCACTTTTTATTGGTTATCTTCATCTTTATATTATTTTCCTTAACTTATTTATTTATTTATTATTTATTTATTTTTACCGTTTCCTAATTTATTTACTTACTTATCTATTCATTCAATTATTTAACTTCAAAAATTTCATGTTTTTTGCAAGGAAAATTACCATTGGAGTTTAAGGAAGGTGGGACTCTCCTTGGAAGGTTTTGGAGGGGAATTTGAATTGGAAGATTTAAAAAAAGGAAAAGGAGAAAAGAAGAGAGGAAATAAGAGAATTTGCCTTTTTAGAGAGATTGAGGTTTTAGGGGGTAATATATGTATATGTGAGAAAAGGAAAAGAGAGGAGAACACGTATTGGAGTCTTGGTAGGGAAACAAAGAAATGGAGCTTTTTTTTTATTGTGGGAGAAGATTTCTCAGTCGGGAAAAGGTGCAGCAGCCTGGAACCAAGCAATTGGAGAGGAGAACGTGCAGGTATGTTTCCAGATTTTTGCTATATCACCATTTAGTTTCAATCTTTCCTGACTTCTTAGTTTTCTGAAGATTCATTCTTGTTGTTTGGTGTGGACGCAAGGGCCACAATTTGATTAGTTGAGACTGATTTGCTTGCATGTTTATGCTATTTTAATATTCCTTTTAATGTCTTTGGTTCCATCTAAAAGCAATCTGAATATAGGTTTACCTTTGAATTTGATGCTATGGGTCTTGTCCCCATTTATATCCCAATCTGGCTTCAAAATACCCACCGACTGTCTTCTTTTCCCCTGTTTTCTTTTCTTTTCTTTCTTGGTCTTTCTGTGTGCTTCTGTATCTACGTTTCTTCATTTTCTTTACCTTGGTATTCTCGGATATGGAGACCATGAGCATTTCGAGAAAGGTGGGAACTTGATAAAGGCTGTGTAAAACGGGTTGCTTGGGGATAGATGGGTGCAGAGGTTGTTACTATTTCTAAGGGGTCTCCGTGGCTTTCTGAATCAGATGTTATGGATTTAAGCTATGACCATATCTCTGGTACTTCCATACTTGCAGCTCTTAGTGGAGATGTCTGGCCAAAATTGCGTATTCTAAATTATTTGATTGAATTGTGGGCAAGACAATTGATTCCTCTTATGACAAATAGATTGCACTAGAAGATGGGTGATCCTTTAAAGGTTGTGAATTCTGCCATTGACCTCCACAAGAAGATGATTGAGATGTGCTACTGATGTTAAAACAGAACGGATATCAGAAGTCCTGTCGCCGAGACATTTGGCTTATCACTTGTTGGTGAACTTGTCGGGACTTTCTGCCACCTCTCCCATCTCCACGTCTGCATGGCATTCATCATTGCCAACAATTCCATATACTCAGATTCTAGAAGAAGACAGACCAACAATTTGTGGAAAGAAAAAGAACACTTCGAGTAACATTAATCGTTTCTGTCGTTAATGATATGTGGTGTTCGAATGATGGAAATGATGGAATTCCACGGGTTTATAGTCTTCTAGCTGGCTATGGAAAATTAATGGGTCACCCAGATGTTGGGATATTTGAAGAGGCTTTCCAATCCCAGGTGCTGGAACGACTATTAAGTTTGGCTCAAATGGAGTGCAGCATCATCTGATGCTGACAAAGGCCCTTGAATGGACCTTGAATTGGTGCAGACTACAGAGCATGTTTGATAGGAACTTTTGTGCTCAAAGGGACTTTGTTTCCAATCCTAAAACATTGAAGAAAAGGTCATATATTTGGTGGCAACTTGTTTTGGAATGCTGCTGTTTTTAGAACTATAACAGCCATTAGAGAGGCTGCTGTAACAGATGAGCTTCTGATCCTTGATCTA
This sequence comes from Vitis cinerea var. helleri x Vitis riparia, assembly GCA_946000715.1. Classification (NCBI taxonomy): domain Eukaryota; kingdom Viridiplantae; phylum Streptophyta; class Magnoliopsida; order Vitales; family Vitaceae; genus Vitis; species Vitis cinerea var. helleri x Vitis riparia. Next base: position 11,894,705 of record OX253994.1, read on the forward strand.
GAAGAGACAATGTCTTTGGTGGTTCCATTCAGCATGAAGCTACATTTTCCAACATTTTCTATCCATTGGAATCCTTCTTGGGGTTGTAGAATTTGAAGCTCCTCCAGGCTTAGTCCTCCTTGTCATTTGTAGATTTCTGAATGTGTCGCTTGTAAAAAATACAGACCTCGGAGGACACAATGCTGGGTTTCTATGTAAATTCATTTGCTGAAACAGGGGACGACCCCACACTTGCTGTCCAGTGTTCCTGTGGATATGTATGGTAAATGTGGTGCAGCTTCAAGTGCTCAACGGCTATTCGATGAAATGTCCCATCGGACATGGTCACTTGGAATTTATTAATGTCTGGTTATTTGCATGTGGGTCGTCCAGAAATTGCAATCGAATTGTTTTCAGAGATGGTCAAATTTGCCAAAGCGAATCTTTAGATGGGCAGCCTGAAGGAAACAGTAATGAAATAGTCAAGATGTTCTACTGACCGAAGATGTCTTGATAGCTGAAGGTCCTTGGGGATTTTCCTGATAAGCATGGAGAGGAGTTGAATGCAGCTACTGATCTGACAGAGTTCAGTGATAAAAACAGATCTGTATGGTATCCAGATTGGAGAAAGAAAGTAGCTTTTGCCTTGCAAACATTGCAATTGGGAAAGACACCTGAATTTAACATCCCATTTTTGTGTTTTGAGGATGCTCAAGATGTTGAGAATACCACCCAACAAGACTTAGCTTCACCACAATCATGTCTTGTGTACCTGGAACACTGGAGAGAAGTATGGTCTACACTTGAACATGCATGTAGAACTGTGACAGAGTGTGTTGTTCTCTGGAAGGATGTAAGCAAGAATCTAGGAAAGAGGAGGGCATTGTCTGAACTTCTAAAGCTGTTAGAGAGTTGTGGTCTCTCTCGGCATAAGTCCATATTTTTTCGAGGATCAACTCAAACCCAACCAGCCAAGTTGGTTGCTACAGCCATCATATGATGTGCAGCATTTGTTATCAATGCAGGGTAGGCTCCCTTATCAAAATGTTGATCTAGCTGCTTCCAGCCAATTACAGAGTTTGATCCAAGAAGTTTCTGATGTTGAATGGAGTGCGGCAAACCGATATTACTTCAAGAGCATAGCCTTAGTGCAGCTTCTGTGACAGATTTGCCTGAATTTTCACAAGGATCTTACGCTTGAACGAGTTAATAGATCAATCTGCTTTCTCGACCATCTCATAATAATACAGCAAGAGCAACGGAATGCAGTTTATCATTTCTCTGAGCATGTGAAAGACCTGAGAAAAAGTGTAGCATCTTTAGAAAATTTGTACTCAAGTTCTACTGCTTGTGATAATGGAACTGATAGCAAGTGCTCTGTTGCCCCAAACTAGCATGCCACACTTAAATACATGTGGCAACAAAAGTAACTGTTCGATAGTTTGTGTTCCATGTTACATGAAGAATCTTTGTTGTTAAGAACGGTCGAGAGTACCCATTTGAGCACTTGTCAACATGTCAAAGGTTCAGCAAATAGGGTTCTTGTTTTCGTTGAGAAATTTGTTCCCCTGTTTCAAAAATCTAAGGAATCTTTGGATGATCATTTTCTCGGCCATAATAGGGTCCTAACCATAGTAGCAACTTCCTTTTATCCTCCTGTTATTACAAAACAAATGGAGCAGTTGGTATTTCAAAACTTCCAGGTCATAAGGGAGTTTGAGGAGTGCTTGTGTGCTTTCTAGAGACAAGAAAGAGGCTTTAGTTATAACAACTACAAGTGGAAATTGATGACCTGAACCTTCTGATCTTTCATGACTGTGAGGAAGGTGACCTGCAGCCTGAAGTTCTCTGGCCAACTGAACTCGAGCCACTTGATCGCCGGATTGTCGAAGAACAAATCCAGTTCAGTTCTTTCCTTTTACTGGTTTTCTGGCTCATCCCTACCTCATGAATACACCCAGTTATGCAGTGTTATTAAAATACCAAGGGACCTTATTGATCCCTACATCCTGGTTAGCATCCTTCAAAACGAGAAATGGAAGTATCAACTAGTTTTCATGTAAGACAAGGTCAACGAATAGATCAGATTCTGCAGTCGCTTCTTCTTTTCAAGATGATAATATCCAAGCAGTTTTTCTCTCAATCCACATACCAGTAGCCACCTCCAATGTGCACAAATAAAGGACTTATAGCCAGGAATGAAGCTCCCGCCAGAATAATTCTAATTGCTCGTCAATGACGTTGAAAGCATGAGGAATAACAGTGTTGTGAGTATAATTGGTACGGTCTCTTTTATCAGTCCCTCTGCTTCCATAATGAGGAAAAACAATACCGAATAAGAAAACAATGCGTACAGATTCCATGTCTCATAAATATGCCCCTCAGCAAGTAGTAACTCCAAAAGGTCAAATCACCCAGATGCAACCATCTCCTAAAGTTTGATCAGAGTCATTTGAATCTGTGAGGGTTAAGCTGAGGGACTCATTTGATGATGCATTAGCCTTGGTTTACCAGCAGCAAGATAAGCCTCCACATACAGAAAAGAATTCTAAAAATGAGGCTACAAATACAAGCATTCCTAGGCAGTCAGAGGAGGACTCTAAGCTTGCTGAATCTCATTCTACTGCTATTAATATTGACGACCAGGTTTCTGAAAAGCCTAGAGAGACTTTGCCATCCCAAGAAGATTGTTCTGCTAAGAAGCACAATGATGAACAAAGTGTTGAACTCGCTAGCCTGATTGATTGCCACCAATGCTGATGGGGGTCTTAAATCAGCTTCTGGCAAATTCTGATTCTTCACTAACCCATCAGCAGATGATACAATGCCTGAAACAGTTCAAGCCGAACTTGTAGTTGTGATTGATGCTGTTGCTTCTGGTGCTGGCAGTAAAGATTGCATCCTTGAATCTGAAAGAATGACAAGATATGATAATCTTCAGTTCCTCTAACAGGATTCTAGAAACACAATTGGTTGAATCAGTCAAAATTCGAACCATTATATCTCTTTCTTCTGGTTTGTGCCGCATCGAGGAATCCAAAATGCTATGTCCGCCTAAAATAAGCATAGAAGAGAAAAGAGATCATCTTCAGGAACCAATTTTACTATATTCAGTCTGACAAGACAGCGAAAATGGTACCATGGTTCAGCCTGGTGATATTCCCATAATCACAGTTGAATTAACGCACACCATTCTTTCATTTTCTGTAAAGCTCCTGTCCTTTGGTCAACAGTACAATAAAATGCTGCGAGGAGTTGGTGTACTAGCAATTCTGTTGGATGGTCTGAAGCAGCATGAGTTTCTTTTGGGTGCAGATCAACACAATGGTAATCCTGATCAGTTGGAGAGAAAATTCAGCTACAGCAGCTTCAAGGAACACTCTGGCAGTAAAGGTACTTTGCGGAGAGAAGCCCTTAATAAGTAACTGAATCCTATGGTAAAGCATGGCTTACGTCCTGGTACTTTGAAGAAGCAGTCATTTATTCAGAACCCTGTTCTATTTTTCACCTCATTTTATAAGTATCCTGTTCGAGTGCTGGAATCTAGTCAAGAGAACATATCTGCACTCCTACTGAGCCTTGAGTATCTCATTGGCATTTTGTATATGGGTGATACTCAAGTTTTCAAGGTTTGTCTAGACTATTGGAATTCCTTAGTTTTGGAGTTGTTTGAGGCACACCATAATTTAGATAATCTTGCGATGGCTGCAAATACGACGGGACTGCAGATACCATTGATCCCTGGTACGGTTGATGGCCTTGGTTCACGACTTTTGCAGCAGCGGCGGCTTTATTCTGGTCCTATGTCAAAGTTGAGATTGCTTATGATCTATTGTATGGCTAAGCCTGAAGTTTTGATTGTTGAAAATAAAAATGGGAATATTGTTCGTGAAACCATGAAAGACAATGATGTCCTTGTTCAGTATAAGATTATGAGACAAATTCTGATCTATTTGTCGCACCTTGATCATGAGGATACTGAAAAACAGATGCTGAAGAAATTAAGCAAGCAACTGAAAGATGAGGATTGGACATGGAATAACTTAAATACATTATGCTGAGCAATAGGATCCATATCCAGTTCCATGATGAAAGAACAGGAAAACAGATTTCTGGTGATGGTCATCCATGATTTGCTGAATTTATGAGAAATCACAAAAGGAAAAAAAATAATAAAAACATCATTGCTTACATGTATGATTACACCTCATTCAATGAAGTGAACCCTCGACCTGGAATTATCATAAACAACCCGCATGACGAAGATGCTTACGAAGGTTCTAGACAGCGGTTCGAATGATCATATTTTCATATACTATTCTGATTATGGAGGTCCTGGGGTGCTCGGTATGCCAACTAATCCTTACCCTTTACGCTAATGATCTGATTGAATTCTTAAAGAAGAAGCATGCTCCTGGTACCTATAAAAGCTTGTGAATCTGGAAGTATATTCGAAGGCCTTCTTCCTGAAGGTCTGAATATCCACGACTCCGCAACCTTTCAAATGCAGCAGAAAAGGGTAGGTTTGATGGAAAGCTGATCATACCAAGTAATTCAGATGTTAAGGATGATGATTCTGATGAAAAAGATCCCCTTTTGTAACCTCTGTGCCTATGAAATCTATGACAATTCGGCGTAAAGTAGTTTAGAAGATGGAAATAATTTTTTATACTCCAACAGTAGATGCACATACAGCTGCAATTCCTCTCAATGAAAGCGTCATAGCTGCTCTTGCTCATAAAACTATAATTTTGGTAACTCATCAAGTGGAGTTCCTCTTTGAAGTCGATAAAATTCTGGTTATGGAAGCTGAAGGCTATCATAGAATCACTTATAAACATGAAAATCCTGAAGCTGTATGCTTGAGAGACACACTTCAAGAACGTCATAGAAGGGTTAAGCAGAAAGGCATCTTCTAAAGCCTCCAAATACATTCAGTCAACTTGTTTCTGAATTGAAGAACAAACACTATGATGCAAAGGCATATGCTTCCATGTTACGGGAAATGATGGAGAAACTTGAAAAGGATATCGGGGAATCAAAGTTTGCAGAATTGATGAATAAGCACTTTGCAGCAAATGCCATTCCAAAAGGTATTCACTGCTTGTCTCTTTATCTGACTGATGAATACTCCTCCAATGCTCATGCACGAAGACAGTTGCCTTCTCTGGAATTACTTCCTCTACTCTCTGACAACTCTTACCATCACATGATTATGTCAACTAACGATATCCTGGCTGCTTTAGTTGCTAAATTCTGCTGTTCAGTCATCTCTGCAGCCTGAGAAAATAGTATTCCATGTCACCACTAACAAGAAAACATACGGGGGAATGTACTCCTGGTTTGCACTAACTCCAGTCTCACCTATCATTGCTGAAGTAAAAGGCATTCATCAGTTTGACTGGTAATAAAGGAGAGTGTTCCCATGTTCGAAGCTGTAGAGAGCTATAATGGAATCCGGAGTTACTACCATGGGAATCATGTTGCAACGGCCAATCTCAGCGAGACTAATCCACAAAGATTTGCTTCGAAATTGCAAGATTAGATCCTGAAATCCGTACTAAGCTCAGTATTGCTTTTGATGAGTAAGGAGAAAATTGCAGCAGGCATTTGGGTACTAATACCTGCAGCCAAAAAGTATTTATTGCTCATAGAAGGTAGACTGAACAGTGCTCAGAAGCAATAGCATCAATAGCGGAATAAAGGTGTAACTGGGCCTCATCCGATTATGACTCCAAAGGCTGTGTTGCCAAATCGGTAAATGAATTCTCAATACGGGTTCCTAGCATTGCGGCCACCCCAACTAAGTAATAGTCGGAATTATCATTTCCTGTTAAGTTCCACTACCACCCATGACTAAATGAAGCCCTCAAGCTCCCTTCCAGCAATGTCTCTGATAGCAAATGCCCACCAAGTTTCCCATTCAGTAACTGCTTCAAGTCAGTAATAAAGTGAAGAGTTGTGACTAGATTTGCTTCATACCATATCAATCCCACTCCGGTGACTCATTATGTGTCAGTTTGAGCTGATGGATCCGAGAGAGACACGGATAGGGAAAGCTGATTACACCAAGGTTTGGACTCCTCAAGAGCAACTCAGGTTTGCTGGAATTTTTCATCCCTTACCGGAAGTCACCAAAACTTTGAACAACAGGGAGTCCCAGAAAATACCAAGAGAGAGTAGAATGTATTTAGGGATTCAACACCAACAAGACAGTCTCAATCTCATTCCCAGGCTCCAGTCCATCATGGTTATCTTGCTACACACACCTCCTCATTTTTTGCTCTTTTGATTGAAAATTTACTGTTTTAAATTGAAATTTTGAATCCTTCTTCAACTAAACATTTCTAGCTTTGAAAAATCCATCTTTAGAACACTTCGAGGCATAAAATCCATATTCTAATACACTCTTGCTGCCATTTTTCCTTCTGGCATGCATTTTCACTATTTTATTTGATTTTCAACGGATTTTCTTGATTTTTCTCAATTTTCTCAAGCATGAACAAACTTCATGATTCCAAACAATGGAATTCATTGAATCAATTCGTGCAAAAGTAATATGGACTTTGGTGGGGGGTCCTACATTCTTGATATCTTCACTAATATTGATTTTAAATATGATTGTTTGGTATTTAATTGATTTTGATTCCTCTTAGAGAAATGCTTGAATTTGTTTTATATTTGTTATTGGGCTAACCTTGTTTCCCATAAAGGCGCTTTAGCTTGCTATCCAGGTATGCTTCTTCTCATCTTTCTTTTTCGAGAATTCTATGGACACGTATATGATTGGTGACCATATCCATGCATGATGTGATTCTTGGGTGTTTAAATATATACTTGATTTGCTCGGATAAGACACATGCTGTGTGATAGATTCCCAAACTAATCTCTTATGTTTTATGATAGCGCTTAAGAAGCGGTTCAGGTACGCACCTTAACTCTCCTTTATTGCGATTTGATCTTGTTTGGCATGATATTTTTTGAAATCACCTTAGTCAACCTAGGTACTCTCAATTAATTAATTAATTACCCCATTTCCCTCAACTTAGTCAGTAGAGACCTTTTTAGGGCTTAAAGGGGTGCTACCTCCTAGAGGTACCTTCCCAATAAGTGACCTGATCCCCGGACTTAGACTCGGGTTTTTCAAAGACATGCTTTTTCCAAAAATTATGGAGTCACATTTTAGGGTTTTCTTTCTTGTTTTATTTTCCCTTTAAAATAAAAATAAAATAAGTGGCGACTCCAACTTTTTCTAAAAATTAATTTTTCACAAATAAAAAGCGAGTCTCGCCGATCGAGTGGGGACGCACGTGAAAGATGCCGGTCCACAATTCCATATGGCAGTTCTTTGGTATAACCCTCTATATTGTAGGCCTCACTTTAATGCTCTTTTCTGATGTTGGGGTAGGCAACAGAGGTGACATTTTCTTTCCCTAATTTGGAACTAATTTTTCACTTTATACTTTCTTGGTTGTCATATCTAGTTCAACCTCAAATATTCTCATTAATAAATTTGGTTTGGTAATCCTAGGTACAATCATTCGAAGTAAATTTTAGCTAGAAATGCTTACTACTATTTTCTTTATTTTTCTAGTAATTCTTTAGGAAATGCAAAAAAAAAAAAAAAAAAAAACTAACCAATCCTTTATACAATTTTTTCTCTAGTGCCAAAAACTTTACATTATTAATTAAAATCTCACAAACTTCTAGTTGTCTTCCACATGGTTGAAGACCTTTTCTCCGTGATATACTTGTTGTCTTTAATTTTTGGTAATAATTGTGATTTGATACATTGCCACTTAATGGCTTCATCTCTGTATTCTCCATGGATCAAGCTTTTCTCCTATTATATAAATAGGTTAACAAAATGGCAATAGCAAGAGCTTTGTCACATTAAAACGTCATTATTTTAAGGCCTCTTATTTGTGGTAGACTTACAAATAACATCACAGTTTTTTTTTTTCTTTTCGAAATGATAAGCATAATGAAACTTTCTTTTAAATAAATTAGATTTAACTTTGTTTAGGGTTGCCTAGTTTACTGATTTCTAATATAGGAAGTTATACCCAAGTATATGCTTACATTTTCCCCTATTTCATATTATCTAATTAGTCATTGGAATAGTTGTAGTTATTACTATTTAATTTGAATCACTTTGTTGTTTTTCAGATATTAGGTTTTTTTGGTTATGCTATGTCAACCTTTCTGTTCTATATTATTGTTTCTTTTCGTCTACAGGTCAGTTTCCATCTCACCAATTGTCATTGGTGGAATTGTTTTTTCTTTATATATTTCTTTTATGTTCAGTTAATGTCTTGATACCTTGAAAGTCACTGCACCAAACATAATTATCATTTATGTAGCAAATATTGCCTAAAGATTAAGTAAGGTAATGTATTAGTCTCTTTCCTATTTGGTTTTCTATTCATGATCATCTAAAAGATTGAAGATTTACTTTTCTTTGGCCAAATAGTGTTTTTTTTTCCAAAGAAAGAAAGATTCATTTGATGTAGTATACTCATCATAAAACTACAAACTTATTTAATGATCATTTGAGGGGGACGATTTTCATAATACAAGGCAATGGAAAATGACTTCCTTGTAGTAAAGCCATTTCAGGAAAGAATCCTTTGTTGTAACTGCCTCTAATACCATTATTTTGGATATAAATCAGTGGAGCCACAATGTTCAACCTTTCTTTTTTCATATCTGATAAGTGGGCATTGGTGATTCACATTTTTGTCTACCACCAAAGGGATGTTTCCATACTTATTTCTTTTTTTATAGAGGCAAACGAATTATTTGGCAACAATCTGACCATTTTAAGTTTGATTCTAATGCAAATGTGTATCCAATTTTATACAGGAACAATTTTTTAATAGGAATTTTTCAATTTTTAAAAATAAAAAACATGAAGTGTATCCAAAACGGCACTACACTTTATAATTATATCGTACAAAATAGAGTTTTTAATAATCAAACTATGCACACATGTTGTTAGTTAGACTTTTTCTACAATAGAAATGAAAAGCATTAGTTGTCAAGTCTTTAAGAAAGAAAAGATTTTAGAAATATGAAAAGTATTATACTAGAATATTAAGCACCAGAATGTGCATATGCATAATGTGGTTACTTTAGAATCATATGAACTATACTATTACAAGGAAATTAGTGAATATTCAATTTTTTGTGTTTTATCTTGACATCAATTGCCCACATATCTGTGTTGTTTGAAAAACATCGAGTTTAATGTGACTTCATAAACATGGTTGGAGATTGAAAAAACTATGTAGAAGTTTCATTTTAAAAGTTTGTATGCTATCATGTATGTTGATTTTGTCAGTAAAATGATGAGAAACCGACGTGCTTTGCTTGTGGAACATAAAAAAATCTTTAGGTTTGCATGATATGTTGTTTTGTAGGATGTAGAAGGTAAACATTAATGTTCATTCTACTTCTTATTGTGATTGTTAATTTTTGTTTCTGAAATTTAGTACTAGTGTATTTTATAGTTATTGTTCATTTCATTCAAGTTGAAATTTTAGCAAATTATACAAATCATGATGCAAACAATATCTAATGCTAACAACTTCAAAAAATAAGTTCTCAACCCTAGTGATCCTTACCATGATTAAGAATCACCTCATATGCTGCGTTTTTTTAGGAGTTTGGGGAATGTCTTTGTGTATGTGGAAGAATGTGTGTGAATTTGCAGGAAAACTGATCAAAATTAAAGGCTGTTTAGGCTAAGGGATGGATGGAGAAGAAAGAATGAAACATAGCCATAGTAAGGGAAATGTATCAAAAAGCACTATCTATTGGCTCAACCATTGAAAGGGCTGCTCGTTGTCTTTAGGTAAACACTAAATCTAATCTCTCTAAAAGAAACTATGCATACTTGTATGATACAGTGGTACAAAAATTAGACATAAATACAAGATTTCTATCCTTAAGCTACAAAAATTAAGCCATGGGATCTTCAACTTACTTTATAATTTCACAATTTTTAATTCTTATCAATAGAATGAAATTCATCCTTAATATTTATAAACTACCCATATTAACAAATGTATTTTTAATTGAACTAAGTTGATTTTTCATATTTGAACAGGAATAGAAGATCTCATATGGTGGCTTTAATGGGTTTGGAGCACTCTTGCATGGGAAGATCCTCCACCACCAGCTAATTAAAAAATATGATCTTTTATTCCTACCCATGAATCTATGCAAACTTGTATAGGAATATATGTGTAATTTTGGACCAATGAATTCCAATAAATGGTTGTTTTTTCTTATTTGTATGACTTTAATATAACATTCTATGCAAATTTTATATTAGGATTTCTAACCACTGAAATTAATGAAAATAGTATTTTTAATATAAAAAAGACAATGACACTTGTAAAGACTATCAAGGTTCTAACAAGCACATATAAAAAAACTATGATGCTCATAAAAGTGTCTTAGTAAAGATATTAAACCAAAATAAGATGATGCTTCATATGAGTGTCAACATTGTTTCTTATATATATATATATATATATAATGATACTTTTTTTTTCCCTTGACACTTGAAAAATGTCAATGTTGAGAATAATATAAATTCATGGCACACCTAGGTGGATTGAAGATGACACTTAAAATGAGTATCAAGGTTTTAATTTATAGAAGATGATGCTTGTAATAAGTGTCAATGTATCTAAAAATATACAATGACAATCTATAATATGACGCTTTAAGAAAGTGTCATTATATATCTTCCTTGACACATTAAAAACGTCATTGTTTTACTTTTTTCTTGTAGTTGTGGACCCATATTTTTCACATGTGTCCCCACTCAATCAGCGAGACTCACTTTTATTTGATGAAAAAATTGGTTTTGGAAAAGTCGGAGTAGCCACTTATTTTATTTTATTTTAAAAGGGAAAATAAAACAAGAAAGAAACCCCTAAGGAAGTGACTTTATAGTTTTTGGAAAAGCGTCTTTGAAAAACCCGAGTTTAGGTCCAAGGATCAGGTTACCTAATTACTACTCAAAAACTACTCTTTTATAGCTTGAAACTAACTGTTTTAAACACTTTTGAGTTAATACCTTTTAACTTAATTGGCACATTAAGGAACCTAGCAAGGGTTACTAATAAGTTTTTGGCAAGTTTTGGTATTTTTGGTAGCTATTTGATCATTAAAACAAGCCAAGAATGAGGGAGAATTTTGTAAAATCCATGGCAATGCAAGTTAAAGCTCAAATACATGAAGAATCCAAGCTTTGGAGCACTTAATAGCCCTTTGCCAAGCCAATCAGAGATACAAGGAAGAAATCCAACAACCAGCATTTTCGCATGGTTGTGCGAAATTTCGCACACCATGCGAAACCACTTGAGGCAGCCAAAGAATTTCACGCACCATGCGAAATTTCGCATGGTATGCGAAATCTTCCTATGCACTAACTCCATTAGATTTTTATCTTTAGATATTTTGTGTGATTTCCTATTTTCTTCTTGTAATCAACTTAGATATTTTCATATATATATATTTTTATATATTTGGTGTATGTAACATCTTTTGATATAGACACACAGGGATGGAATCAGAGAACACTTGTAAAAAATTCCCATAGTAAGAAATATACAGAGTTTTTGCTCTACCTTTTCTTCTCATTTTGTTTTTCACTTTTCTTTCTAGCCAAATAGCCTCCAAGGATGATTTCTCAGGGGATGAGTGGCTAGGTTTTACGTTTCTTGGAGTGAGGGAAGCGAGGTGAAGGACCCGAATGCAACGGTGGGAGTTGTCTTTGGTTTAAATGAAAGTAGTTGTTAACCATTAATGGTTTTTATTTTAAGGTTTAGCTCTAAATCCCTTAAAAGCACCTTGAATGGCCAATACTTGGTAAGCTTTTCGAATTCTATGGATGCTTATTGCTAGATCCATAGACACTACAAGAAAAAAGGGAATTAATGACGTTTTTTAAGTGTTAAGAAAAGCATAAGATGACGCTTTTCTAAAGCGTCCTTTTCTCCCCTATCATTATATGTTTTAGTCAATAATGACGCTTTTAGGAAGTGTCATCTTTGAATTATACTTTCAATAACACTTAAAAAAGTGTCATCTTTGAATTTTTTTTACTAAAATAATTTTTATAGAATTGTCATTGTTGATGCTTATACAAGGGTCATCTTTGGATTATTTTTCAATGACAATTTTAAAAGCATCATCTTTGGTTTATGTTAATAATGACACTTAATAGAAGCGTCATCTTTAAGCATTTTATTTTAATAATAATATTGGTATTATGTTTTTAAAATAATGAATTTCCTATATAATTAAATAAAAGCAAAAGCATTATAAATCATAAAATTAAATTGAATTGTACAAATTAAAATATCTCCAAATATTAATATACAATGGCTTAGTTTCAATAATTAGTATAATTACTTGTATACAGATTATTAATTTGTTCATTAGATCAAAATATTTCAATGAGAATTTTTAAATCCAATATAAGAACAAATACCGGTGCAATAACTACAAAAAGAAACCATCATCAACAAAAGTCTAGTTCAACCTCTTAAAGATTTAAATGATATCATCTTCATGATTTCCAACATCGCTTTATTGTAATGATTTCTCTTCTTCTTGAAAGCCAATTTCCTTTGCAAGCTGTAAATAAAAAAAAAAAAACTTTTAATTTATACATATAACAACCAATATAATTGAAACAAAGAGGATATAAGAATAGAAAATAATCCAACACGTTAATTAGCTTTTGTTCAAGTAAAGCAATAAAACAAACATGCTAATATTCTTCTTATTGGGTCAAAGGTAAAAAGTTTTACTAGAGTAAATAAATTATTAGTGTTAAAAAATACTGCTACTAAGTAAGATAATTATCTCAATCATTAAGCATACAACCACATGAATATGTCTTAGTTCCCTTAATTATTGAAAAGATCCATTTTAAAATGATTTATACTATGTTGATAGTGAAGAAAAATAAATCTTCATTTACCTTGTCATTGGCATTATTCCTGTCAAAGTCTTCTTCATTATGCTTTTGCTTTAGAGAGGTTATCAATAACATTAGAGTAATATAAATCAAAAGAGGTTAATTAAAATAAATAAATAAATAAACATTGACATATTTATTTTTTCACAAAATAGCCACTATAAGAAAATGAGAAAATTATAAGAAAAGGAATTCAAAATAATTTACAAGAAAAACTAATGTATATTATGAAGAGTTTTAACCAATCTAACCAGATGATGAAATTTAAAATTCAACAAAATTTACATAATCATATACTGGCTGATGAATGTTAAAACAATCATACATGAGATTTGAAAATTGATTCATTATCGAGTTCAAACTTATTAATAAAAATAAAAATAGCAGTCAATCAAAAATTGAAGCAAATGAAAGATGAATGAATTAAGTTATAAATTTGAAAAGCAATGCAATGAACTTGAACTCTCGTTTATTTCGATGTTGATTTATTGATATAAAGTTCATGAAAGAAAAATAATAGAAGAAAAAAATGCACTCAAATATGCCCTTAGTGGATCAGCATGAATATCATTCAACTAGCAGACTTACTTGCATGTTCCCAACAAGTAACGTGAAAAGCATCAATTTTAAGAATTACAATGATAATAGTTGCCTACTTCATAAGAAAGAAACACATAGTTTCTTTCAACATTAACAAATGCAAATCTCAAAAGCTAATTACTGAAACATAGGAGTTGGGGCAGCTCCTTATGGACTTTTGATAAAGAACTCTTAAAACATTATCAAATAAAAGAATAACATAAGACCTACTATGCATAGTTAAAAATAATACCAAGGTCCAATTAAATAAGTTGAAAACTATCTTACTATCACTATGTTAATATTAATTTCTTTTTTAATTTCTTATATTTTTATTTTTTATTTACTTGATTAGTCTTTATTTTTATTTTAGTTCCTTTGACTTTTAATTTTATTGAGTTGATAAGAGGTGCTTGTTCAAAGTTTTTGAAAATATAAATCATTAGGTAAGTGTATGATAAGAATCCAAGGATAGGAAAATAAACTTCTTTTTATACTTTATTTGAACAAAACCATGAAATGTATCATTGTCTTGTTTAGGATAACATATAACTCCTATGCAATTATAAAAGTAAATAATTAATTTGTAAAGTAAATAATTAATTTGTAAAGTAATAGAAATAAAATTTTATCTTCTATTTAGTCATCCTTTCAAGCTATTCTATCTTTAAGAGAGAAGTTTCTAGCATAGTGGTGGATTACCTTTAGAAATAGAGGAGATACTTGCCTTGAAAAACAATGTCTTATGTGCATCTAGCCCTCTACTCCTAGTTGTCACAATCATTACCTTCTACTCCTAATTGTCATATAAAATGATAACTTGTTTTCCTGTATCAACAATAGAAGACCACTTTGTTTAATCACTACATCTCATTCCATTCAATAATAATGAAGATATATTATTAAAAAACAATGAAAGTTGGATCTTTTGTTTTTTTATAAAAGAAAAAAGAAAAAAAAAATAGAAACGTAATAAGGAGGGAAGGAGAACACATTTATGAACCCACATAAAGAATACTCAAAACTTTTATATTTTTAAATTAGGATTAGTTGTGTAGTCACTCAACCATCTAGAGTAACTTTTAGTAATAAATAATATATATATTTAATATTTAAAGAGGCCTCAAATACTTTAAATGAAGGTCCACTTAAAAAACAAAAATTAGAAATGACCTCTCCTCTTTCTATTCTTTGTATAAGGTGGACTGCGCAAGGTTGAAGAAGGCATTGAAAAGACAATAAAGTTTCTTTTAACTTATTGGAAATCTACAACAAACTCCACATAAATATGGTATGCTCACGAATTTGGATAGCTTTTGTTAAGTGATGTACTCTAAACCTACATTGGTAGACTAACTTGAGAAATAAATAATAAAATTAGTATAATTGGTTTCTTGTTCTTAACACATAATCTAGACTATATTTTACAAACCCACAAACCTTGTCAACATATGACAAAACCTTGCAATCCTGACAACGAAAAATAAATAAAGTTAATTATATTTATTAAAAAATAAATGATAATGTATACATGCATCAACATCTAGTTTTTAGGTAAATAGGTGGAATTACACATTTTATCTAAATTATTTCATTGAAAAAAAAGATATAAAATGAGTAAAAAAATATATGCCAAACTTATGGTATATATCTTAATCCAATATGCCAAATTTAAGAAATTAAACTAATCTAAGATCTACAAGAAATTTTCTTTCAATTTATTTTCTTTGAATTCAGAGAGAGAGAGAGAGAGAGAGAGAGAGAGAGAGAGGTGGGAACTGAATTATTGTCAAGAATTCGATTTAAGAGAGTTTTTGTTCCTTCAATTTTTTTTTTTAAAATTGAATATTAAGTGCGTCCTTTCTTTCTCTGCTAAATATTTTGTAAGTTTTTTATATTCTTAATCAACCGGTTTAATCATGGAAGAAAATGTGTTTATATAACTATATATATCCTTACATTTTTGTATTCTAATAAATAATTCCTCCTTTTTATCAACTTTAATGGTTCATCATATTAATACATCTATATATCAAGTCTTATAAGTGTTGAAAAAACTCACCATGCTGCTTTAACCTTATTTGATACCGTTGAAAAAGTCACTTGGTGTCCTATAATAGGTGCAATCTTCTACGGAAAAAAACCTCTCCTATCTAACTTGATCGATTTTGTATTTCAGGAAGACAATAATAGTATGTTCTATAGGGAGTTTATTTGTTAGATTTCTTCTATAATTCTAGCAAAATTCATAATAGGAGCAGTCTATAATGAAGAAGACATAAGTGTTGTCAATTCAAGCAATGACGACAAATTATCTCCATAAAAAATGACTCAGGATCAACAAAAACTAAAGCTGGTTTCTCTACTAATAAGTGGTTCTTGTAACACTAGTTTTGTTTGATATTGAAGGGTTAAAAGTTTGGCCTTCTTATGTTTGTTTGCATTCTCTTTTGTTGTTAGATTTTTTATTTTATTTTTCAATTAATATCCTCGCCTTTATTTGTCTTAGAAAATGAATTCACTTTTTGGAAACTAAAAATATATCTTTAAATCAATTTTGGAAGCCTCTTGCAACTATAAATTATTTAGCAATCTGGAAGTCTCAAACTCAACCAACCTTCCAACCATGGCTGTCTGCAACGCTGGTATTGCCCAACTCCAGTCAAATACACTTCCTTTCCTCCATATCTTCATGGTCTCCTTTTTCTTGTCTCTAATGATCCCTTCTGCGAATTCATCATTATCTTTCAGTTTCAACAATTTTGATCAGAATGGTCATCGAATTCATTTTGAGGGGCATGCTTCTTATTCTGCTGATAAAATCATCCACCTCACCAGAAACCAGCAGGACAAAAAGATGAATGATAGTTGGGGTCAAGCTACATATCATGAGCCGTTCAACTTTGGGAGAAGGCCTCGGGAAGAATGGCTGATTTCAGTACCAATTTCTTATTTGAAATTGATTCCCAAAGAAAATCTTCTTATGGTGATGGATTGACATTCTTTCTTGCTCCAAACGGTACCCAACTGCCTTCAGATGTGACAGGAGGCGGCCTGGGTCTTCTGTCTAACAACCAGACGCTGAACTCAGAAGCAAATCACTTTTTTGCAGTGGAGTTTGATCATGTTGGTATCGATATTAACTCCATGAAATCTGTGAAAAACGTGACATGGTTGAGTAATATTCAGGAAGGAAAAATAAATCATGTTTCCATCAGTTACGCTTCTAGTTCCGAAAATCTGAGTGTTATCTTTGGCACTGATGATTTGTATAATGACACTACTCTACAAAGCCTATGTTATAAAGTTAATCTGAGCAATTACTTGCCCGAATTCGTTACTATTGGCTTCTCAAGTGCTACAGGAGATTTGTCCGAGATAAACGTCATTTACTCATGGAATTTCAGCTCATCAGCGTTACAAATCTCTGATAGTGCAGAGAAAAACCAAGAAAAGAAGATAGGACTAGCGGTGGGATTGAGTCTTGGCGCTTGTGCCCTAGTGGCTGGGTTGGGATTGGTCTGCTTTTGCTTGTGGAAGAAAAGGTTAAGTGGGAAAGGGGGAGAAGATCCTGATTTTGACCTGTCCATGGATGACGATTTTGAAAAGGGTACTGGGCCACGGAAGTTTACGCATCAAGAGTTGGTTCTTGCCACAAATAACTTTGCAGAGGAAGAGAAGCTTGGAGAGGGAGGGTTTAGTGGGGTTTATAAAGGTTTCTTGTGGAATCTGAGCTCCTACATTGCTGTTTTTTTTAGGGTATCAAGAGGCTCTAAACAAGGGATAAAGGAGTATGCATCTGAAGTGAAGATCGTCAGTAGATTGAGGCATCGGAACCTGGTGCAGCTCATGGGCTGGTGCCATAAAAAAAGAGAGCTTCTATTGGCATACGAGTTCATGCCAAACGGTAGTTTGGCTTCTTGTTTGTTTGAAGGAAAAACCTTGTTGACATGGGCAATGAGGTACAAAATTGCTATTGGATTGGCCTCAGCGTTGCTATACCTACATGAAGAATGGGAACAGTGTGTAGTGCACAGAGATGTAAAATCGAGTAACGTGATGCTGGATGCAGATTTCAACGCGAAGCTTGGTGATTTCGGGCTAGCCAGGCTTGTTGATCATGGGAAAGGGTCACAAACCACAGTTTTGGCAGGGACTATGGGGTACATGGCTCCTGAATGTCTTATGACAGGCAATGCTAGCAAGGAAACGGATGTCTACAGTTTTGGAGTTGTTGCTTTGGAAATTTGCTGTGGAACCAAAAGCCAAGGAAAATCAGATCAGATTGGTGGAGTGGGTTTGGGCCCTTTATGGAGTAGGAAAGCTTCTTGAAGCAGCTGACCCAAGACTATCTACAGACTTCGATGAGAAACAAGTGGAATGCCTGATGATTGTGGGGCTTTGGTGTGCTCACCCAGACTGCAGTCTTCGCCCTGCAATAAGACAAGCAATAAATGTCCTTAATTCTGAAGCTTCATTGCCTGCTCTCCCTTCAAACATGCCTGTGCCAATGTATTATGCTTCTCCAGCAAATACATCTACCTTTTCACTTCAAGCATCCTGTACTGCTACCATTTCTGAGAGAGGCTAGTCCCAGCTTCCAAGCTTTTCTGCTGGCACAAACTCATCTATCATCACATCTTCTTCAGCTTCGTCTCCATCTGCATCTCTTCTGCCCAATCGCTTAGTTCTTCATAAGTTTGTCTGGTTTCCGTTTCCTATGCATTTGAAGTGTTTAATTTACTTTTGAAAGCAATGTGTGGTGCTCGTCACCATGTATGGATGGATTTCTGTTTTCTGAAACTAGTAGTATCTTCCATAAAATTTATAGTAAATTTAATTTTAAAATTTCTAAAATTTGATTTAATAAAAACTTTTTAATAACCCATTTTTTTAAACAATTTTTAAAATTCATTCTCTTTTTCAAATCTCTAAGAGTTCTTATATAAAAGTTATTGTTATTTTTTATTATTTAATGTAATAAAATTAGGATTCCAAATAAAACTAAAAATAAGGATTATATTTCTTTATATAATTTTGAATAAAAAATAAAATGATGATAACATAGGTTAATTAAAATATTATTTTTATTCACAACAAAATATTTACGCTATATAAGAATTTTTTTCTGTTTTTTTTTTTCTGAAATTTTGCCTCTCTAATATATTTTTATTGTTTTTCTTTATATATGTATTACTTAAAACAATACTATATTTAGATATCAAAATTTTTTGGAAAAATACAGAAAAATAGAAAAAAAGAAAATGTGAATAAAATTTTTTTAGTTCATTATACATAAAAATTTTGAGAGAAATAAATTTAAATTATTAAAAAATGAACTTTCTCAATTTTATTTTCAATTTTTTTGAAAGATTTTAAAATTTTGCATAATACTTTCTTTCTTTTTTTTAAATCTCATTTTCAGTGAGGAGATTTTTTTTTTTTTTTTTTTGAGAATCCAACTTACTAATCTAAATAGTTTTTACTTAAAAATATATTATAATAAAGCAAATTAATTAGTTCACCATTTGTTATTGTTATATACTATTTATGAGATATTTTTAGGATAAAGTTTATTTATGCTTAATCATAAATCTACACATAATTCATCTATTACTTATAATTAAATTAATTAAGATATATATATATATATATAAAAGCATAGTAACAAAAGTAGTGGATTTGTGAGTAAGTAGTATGAATCTTTCTTTAAATTAACATCAATTCTTATAATTAAATTTCAAAGGTAAGAAGAAGTTTTGAATAAATGTTTGGTATCAATTTTCTCTTACAACCACCAAGAAAAAAATTTAAATATTTATATTTAATTTTGAAATAAATGATAATTAAAAAATAATCTATACATTTATGTTGAATAATTTTTTATTGTTTTTATCCTACCATGAAAAATTGTATTATTAAATAAATATTTAATCAATTCACTTAAATAATATATTTTTATCTTCATGAGACATTGTGTGTAATGTTTAAATTTAAATTTGTAAATAATAAAGGACAATAACATATTTTCTTTCAATTGTTAATTTGTTTTCTTTTGTAAATTAGTTATATATTAGGTTATGATTTTAAAGGAATAATAGACAATAATTTACCAATCTCATTCATCTTCAACATGGTATAAGAGCATTCAAGCTCCTTGGCCTGAAAACCTTAACCACCACTTGGTCTTCCTTCTTACTCCTTTCTTTATGCCAAAGTCATCTAGTGCTCTTCTTCCTCCTCATAACCTCATGGCCACCCAAGATGCCACCACTTCTATAACTTCTACTCTCAATATTCATAACACCCATGAGTCACACCGAACACTCATCTTAATAAATTTTTTTACTCAAACCCCACTTAAACTGACCACTACCAACTACATATCATGAAGGCTTTAATTCAAAACCATATTCATTGGCTATGATCTCCTTGGCTATATTGATGGAACCAAACCTTATCCACCTACCATTCTCATTGTCAACGGCACCATAATACCCCTCATGGCTTTGTCAAGATCAATTGATCCTAAATGCACTTTTTAGCTCTTTTTCACCCACAATAATTCCATTCATTGCCCATGCCATAACCTCTTGTGAAGCATGGACCATCCCTACTAATACCTATGCTAAATCATTGTGTGGTCACATTAAACAAGTCAAGATCCATCTTAAGAATCCCACCAAGGGTTTGCAAAGTATCAATGTCTTCTTACAAACCGTCAAAGCCCATGCCGATGAACTTGCTATCCTTGGTGCCCCAATGGATGAAGAGGATCTCACGAAGAAAATCCTTAACGATCTCGGTGACGAATACTAAGAACTAGTCTATGTCGTTCAATCATGGGACACCCCAATCACGTGCATCTATAACATCTATCCTCTTTTTCCAACAATCGCTCCCCTACAACCTTCAATGTCGGGTTAAATTTAGTACCATCACAAGGTAATCGCCCCCCTTCATGCCCCTTCCAATGTTTTTATCAAATTTATGGTGTCCAAGGTCACACTACTAAAAGATACACTTCCTTATATTTCATATCGGTTCAAGCCTCGATACATTCCCGCCTTTTGACACCTCATCAATAGGCACCAAGGCAACCCTGTGCTCATCTTACTATCAACACCACTTCAGACCCTCCATTATGGCTTCTTGATTGTGGTACTTCACACCATGTTACCACTAACTTGAGTAATCTACCCCTCCATTCCCTGTACACTGGCACCAACCACATCATGATTGGTGATAGCACAGGGCTTCCCATCACCCATACTGGTTCCACCTCTTTTACTACTCCCAGTACTACCTTTCTTTAAATAATGTTTTTTGCATACCTAGCATGAAAAAGAACTTGATTTCAATATCTCAATTTTACACATCAAGTCATGTATCGATTGAATTTTTACCTTATTCTTTGATGTGTGGACTTCTTTTGTTATCATTCATAATGATTATAAATATTATGTTATCTTTGTTGATCATTTCATAAAGTATTTTTGGTTTTATCCACTTAAGCAAAAATTCCAAGTTCATGATGTATTTATTCGATTTAAGGCTTTTGTGGAAAAAATACTTTGATAAGAAAATCACCTTTACTATAATAAAGGAGGTCAATACCAAGCACTTGCAAAGTTTCTTGCCACCCAAGGTATCTCTCACATCACCACTCCCCCCTATACCCCTGAACACAATGGCTATTCCAAAAGGCATCATCGTCATATTGTTAAAACTAATCTTTCCTTTCTTTCTTATGCTTCTCTTTCCCTTGCCTTTTGGTCTCATGCCTTCGTCACTGCTATCTATCTTATAAACTGCATGTCCACTCCCACCCTTAATATCTCTTTTTCCTTTGAGGAAAATTTTGACACTTCTTTTAATTACTCCAAACTTTGTATCTTTGGTTGTCTTTGCTACCCTTGGCTTCATCCCTACTTTGCTTACAAGCTTGCCTCCTACTCTAAACCATGTGTTTTCATAAGGTACTCCCTCACTCAAAGCACTTATCTTTCCCTTGATCATTCCACCTCCAAAATCTTTGTCTCTCGTCATGTTAATTTTTTTAGTTTGTGTTTCCCTTCGCGTCTCTTTAAAGTCATTTACCTCGTCCTCAACCTGACACTATTTCCACTTAGGTCCCTCCTATCCTTACTATATCTCTTTTTCCTCTTTTACCACCACCATTCTTAGCACCATGACAACTTTGCCCCTTAATTTAGAGACCTCCATGTGATGCGTTGTCACAAGACCCACCCACCACCCTATCAAAAACCCCACTATCCACCTCACTATCACCCTCCAACCTATATCCTACCCCAACCCACTTGCATCTATCCCCACAAGACTCATCTATCATATCTACCTCCCTTGACCCTACTCTTACTACTCACCCACTCCTCTCCCCACACCCTTCCTTTCTCAATTTGCCTTCTTAACACCCACATGATGACTACTAACTCCCAAAATAATATTTACCCATTCAAAAAATCAATCTCATAGCTTGCCTTACCGTTCCTGATGACCTTAAACCAACCACTTCGACCCAAGCTTAAAAAGATCCAAAATGGCATCAAATCATGTTTGAGGAATATGATGCTCTTGTTCAAAATAGGACATGAGAGTTAGTTGATTTGCTAGTTCGCAAGTATATGAATCGTTCAAGTAATATAATTGTACCTAAGTACGGATATTGAACCCACAAGGACTATGCTACTAATTAGTAAATTTTATTATTCCCACTGCTATTTGATCAACTGAATCTTTAAAGTTGCAAAAGAAGGTAACTTAAACAGTTAAAGAAAATAAATTCAAACTCTTATGATTTAAACGATCTAGGGCTTTTGATTTCACTACAAACACTTTCATGCAATTCAATGCTTAATGTAATTTCTGTTATGCTTTATTTGAAGATTTAATTCCTTAAGCCAACCAATATTTTCTCTTGAAATATATCAGGTTGCTCCTTAAATTACTAACCTAGCATATCTCTATGTGAATTTAAGTCTAAAGGAGTAATTAAGATCTATGGAATTATTATAGATTTAACTATTAATCTCTTAGAACATGGTAATGTATCTCTACTATTCATTCATTCTAATGTAATCTATTCTATGGATCTAATTTAGATTCTAACTCTCGTTATCAACATAAATCATAAAATCAATCAAAACTTGGGCCCTTAAGAATTGATAGCATTAAGTGCAGAATAGATACACAAATAAATTGATGCAAAACAGATAATTAAATTAAACTAATCAAAAACATAAATCGTGATTGAGCTACATCTCAGTCCTAGATAAAGGAAATTAATTCTTGTTACGATGAAGAACAAACATCTTGAATCACAATCATAAAGAAAATGGAAGAATAAACCAGAAAAATAGAAGGAAATCTGCAAATCCCCTTCTTGTTCTCTAAGCTCCTTCCTCTCCCAGCTCTCTAAGCTCCCCCCAAAATAAACCCTACTTTTGTCTATTTATAGCCCCAGTATCGCAACCTGACGTCCCACCTAATTCAGATTTGAACAGAATGAGATAAGAACAAATAATTTTCAAAATTTAAATATGGGGTCGTGATGCTCAATGCCTCCCGCCACAACGCTTTAGTCTCGGGTCTGAGGATTTCTGAAATTTCTTTGGGCGCCACAATGGACAAGTTCCTCCCTGCTGCAGCGGTTTTGTCTCGGGTCCCCAACTATGATTTTCTACATGCGTGCGCCACGACGCTGGCACTTTCATCTCGGGTAAGTTACGCAAATTGTCACATAAGAGGCTGTTGCGACGCTTGAGAGCTCCCACCATGGCGGTTCTCACATTTTCGCCGAACTTCATATTTTTCTTTCAATTTTACCTCGTATTGCTCCCTTTTCGTACTCTTGGCTATTTGAGACCTAAAACAATAAAAATAATGATTGTTGAGATAAAATTACTCTTAAACTAATGAAATATCAAGTTAAATCATAGATAATAAGTCGCTCTAAATTGACTTATCATTAGTTCCACCTACCCTTACACAAAACCTTGTTGGTTGCAAATGGGTTTTTCGAACTAAGCGTTACTTTGATGATTCTATTGACAGGTTTCAAGCTTGTCTAATTGGGAAGGACTTTCACCAACGACCAAGAGTAGATTATCATGTAACATTTAGTTCAGTGGTTAAACTAGAACTATGTGCCTTGTTCTTGATTTTGCAGTTAGTTGTGGGTGGTCACTTCGTCAACTTGATGCTAACAATGCTTTCTAACAAAGCCATCGTTTCAAGAATGTGTATATGGTACAAACATATATATATATATATATTTTTTTATTTTGAAAAAAAATATATAGTTTAACTTTTGTTTTGATTTCCAAAAGTAGTTTTTTATTCTCAAAAAAGGAAAATAATTTTGAAACAATTTGGTTGTTTTGTGCTTGCAAAAAATCTAGTCAAATAAAAGGATTTTTTATGATAAAATATTAATCATTTTATTATTTTTAAATATTGTTGTGTAAATTATCTAAAAATATATAAATAAACCATTTTTATACAAGTCTCTTTTGATTATAAGTCTCTTGTAATAATAAAAAATTAAAATTTAATAGAAGATTTCTACATCATTAAGACTTAAAGAAGTGAATTTTCTAATTTTCAATCATCCTCCACATTTAATTATACAATTTTTTTTTTCAAAATAGCTTTACAAAAACAAGTGTAATTAACCAAATACAATTAAAATATATTTTTGAAAAATATATAATTATCTAAATAGAGATCTCATTCCTTTTGCAAGATTTGTTGTTCCATATATGGGTGTTCATGGAATCAAGTTCAGATAGACTTGCATGTTCTTTTATTTTATACATCATTCTATCAATTACCACCAACTAGGTAAGATAAGATTAGACATTCACTTAGGAAGCCAAAAAGCCAATCAACATGAAGTTGTGGAATTTAACTTAAACTCGAACTGAGATTCTATTCCCTTTGCTTTACTAAAAAGAAATTCTTTCATCTCAATCCTGATCAACTTAACTATCTTATCAATCATTCTCTTTTATTGACGACCCATCTACAAATCATAAAAACTATTGTTGTCCTCTAAGACCCTATTCACATCTACATGTTTTTTAAAATAAACGAAATGTAGATACTCCAAGTATTCCACTAGTTATATATCAACATTCCAACAAAAATACTTTTATGCATGAAAAAACCAAGTTTCAGCAGCTAAAGTTCAAATTACATTACAAAATTAATCCATATATTTTACAAACAAGTAGATTAGATAGAGATCAATTTTGATTCTTTAATTGAAAAACAACTCATTTGAAAAAGTTGGAAACAATATCACAAGGGTGCATGATCTTTAGATCCTAGGGAATGTTGAATTGCATTTTGACAAAATTTTCATGTCAAATTTTGACCAAAAAAAAAAAAAACAATCAAGATTTGTTAAGCAAATTCGACATTAAGTTATGGCTCAGTATTGTTTGCTTCAAATGGTTGTAACCTCTTCATTTCAACTTTGATTTGTACACCATTTGAAGTGTTGGGTTCCTAACTTCATAAGCTTTGACTTGATTTATGGCTTTATCCAATTAGTAAGTCCTTCAAAATTCACCTTAAAGTGAAAGTATGTGTAGCTACTAGGTCTTAAACTTCTATTTACATGTTGAACTTCATGTCATGGCTTCCAATCTTTCATTCTCATGTTTGCTTACCTTCTATCTCTCTCCATAGCATTCATTACTCATCTCTTTCCCTAACATTGCTCCATCTGTATTTACTAAACTCTTATCACACTTCACGACTCTTGGAGTTCCTTTGATGCATATCAAGTAGACAAATGGTCATAGTCTTAGCAACAATTTCAATTAAAGGGGGAGACATGAGCCTTTACATTACATAATTCACTCTTTAATTTTGCCATTAAAGCACAATTTGAGCTACTTCATTGGTACCATAGAATTCTCCTTATAAAGACAACATCATTCCATGATTCTTTTTGGCTTCTAATGATTCAATTACAAAAGTTATTTCTTGTCTTGTATACATATGAGTTCCTATATTGTTATACTAAAGGATATATACATGTACATATACATATATAAACATACATATACATACATACATACATATATATATATATATATATATATATGTATACACATATATTTATATACACACACACACTATTTATACACACACACACACACGTATATATATATATATAAGTTTAAATGGTTTTCATCTCTACTGAAGTTCTTATCAAAATAAATTTGGCTTTGAATATATTGAGTATTGATATTATAGCATTTAATTCATCAATATGCTAGAAAATGAACTAACATGATTATGAAACACACTTAAATAGGAATTTGCATTCAATCACGCTAGTATGTATTTTAAAATTTTCTACAATGGATTATAATTTTGAAAAAAATCTATTTCATTATTTGTCTAAAGTAATATGTTTTCTTACTCACTTTGTTCAATATTCGATACAGGTGAATTCAAGTACTTTTAGAATTGATTTTCCTTAGAGATTAAATGCTTGGACTAAAAATGATTAATATAGTTATAATTGTTGAGAATTATTAAAGTGGGCCCACATGTGTTAATTAATTGTAAATTGTTAGCTATTTTTTTCTATTAGCCCATTAAAGTGATCAAATAAGTTTTTATTTATTTTATTGGGCTTGGACATATCATTAAGTGTGGGCTTTAATGTGTAGAGATCACTTGATTTTATTTTATTTTTTATAATGGGCCAAAAATAAAATAAAATAAAATAATATAATATAAATAGGTTGAGGCCTTAGTATAAACAGATAAGAGATTCTACTCATATCCCTTTGTTGAGTGAAATAGTGTTTTTCTCTTTGGAGAATAAAGGTTTAAATGTGAAAGACTAAAACCCCATTCCATTGCATCACAATGGATCTAGGTACATTTCCAATTTATTTTTCTTGATGATTTAACATGATCTTGATTTTGGGTTATAACTTGATCTTGTTGTAGTTGGGCTATTAATATGAGATCTTCAATAGGTTATAACATGAGTCTAATGTTTAGGTATTCATATAAGTAGTTTGGGTAATCCCTACAAGCAGTAAAGTCAAAATCAGAATACCCCATGATCTCCAAATCATCAAATCTTCGCTATGTAAGCATGAATGAAATCTTTTGTTTTCTATAGATATCACATAACCCTTTTAACTGCTTTCCAATGATCCATTCTTGGGTTACTTAAATATCTGCCTAGCATATCAACCATGTACGCAATATCCGAACACGTACAAACTTGAGCATACATAAGACTCCTTACTACTGAAACATAAGGAATCTTTTGCATCTCTCTTTTCTCAATTTCATTCCTCGAGCATTGAAGCAAACTGAATTTATCACCCCTAGCAATGAGCATATCTCCTGGTGCACAATCCTTCATGCCAAATCTACTAAGCACTTTATCAATATATGCCTTTTGTGATAAGCCAAGAATACCACGAGAACGATCTTAATGAATCTGTATGACCAACACAAAATATGCATTACCAAGATCTTTCATTTCAAAATTGTTTGAAAGAAATCTCTTAGTTTCATGTAATAGGCCTATATCGCTGCTTGCTAGTAGAATATCATCAACATATAATACCAAAAGAATAAATTTGCTCCCACTTATCTTGTGATAAATACATTGATCAACAGTGTTTTCCTTAAAACCAAAAAAGGTAATCACTTGATCAAACTTCCAATACCATTGATAGGATGCCTTTTTTAAATCATAGATGGACTTCTTTAATTTGCACACTAGATGTTTTGAATCATTAGATTCAAAGTTCTTTGGTTGCATCATGTATATTATTTCTTTAATGTCACCATTGAGAAATGAGCTACAAGTGCCATAATGATTCTAAAAGATTCTTTTAAAGAAATTGGAGAGAAAGTCTCTTTATAATCAATATCTTCCTTTTGTGTGAAACCTTCGGCGACAAGACGCACTTTATATCTTCTGATATTGCCTTTTGAATCTTGTTTGGTTTTGAAAATCCATTCACAACCAATTGGTTTCGCTCCCTTAGGTAATTCGATAAGATCCTAAATGTCATTGTCTTCCATTAATTTCATTTCATCTTTCTTGGAATTTATCCATTTGTAGGAGTTCACACATTGTTTGACCTAAGTAAACGATACTGGATCATCTTCTAGTCCTATATCAAACTCACATTCTTGGAGATACACGATATAATCATTTGAAATCCCCAATCTCCTCTCCCTAGTGGATATCCTTAATGGCACCTTCAATTGAGGTTGTTGTTGCTTCTCTACATGAGTAAGAGTGGGTGCTTCAATATGAGTAGGGGATATCTTAGGAGCATCTTGATTATTTGTATTTACATTTTACATAATGACAAGTGAAATTACTTGCTCATTATTAGTTGCAATAGCAGGAATAATGACATGTTCCTCCTCAAACATAATGTTCCTAAGTTTAGCACTCCACTATATTCAACATCCTTAATAAATTTTAAATTCCCTGTCTAAGAAACAAGGATTTGCATGAGGGATCATAAAACTTGAAACCCCTCAATCTCTTTAAGTATCCAACAAAATAGCAACTTACTATTCTTAGGTCCAATTTTCTTTCATTAGGCCTATATGGCCTAGCCTTAGTTGGACAACAATTTGAAGATGCCTAATGCTAGGCTTCTTTCCAGTTCATTGCTCATATGAGATTTTAGCTACTACTTTACTTAGAACTCAGTTAAGGATATATACTATAATCTTTAAGGCTTCTCCCCAAAGCGATTATGGCAGAGAAGAATGACTTATCATACTTCCAACCATATTCTTTAAGGTTCTATTTTGTCTCTTATATACACCATTTTGACTTGGAGTCCCTAACATGGTGTGCTAAGGAACAATGCCACATTCCTACTAATATCTTGCGAAAGGCCTTGGATGCTATTCACTTGATCCATCATATCTACCATAGTACTCAACACCATGGTTAGATTTAATGGCTTTAATTTTCCTTCCAAAGTGATTTTCAACTTCATCTTTATAGGATTTGAAAACATGGAATGATTGAGGTTTCTTATGAATCAAGTATAGGTACCCATAATGAGAACAATCGTCTATGAAAGTAATAAAATATTGTTGACCATTTCAAGAAGCCATAGGGAATGGACCACAAATATTAGTAAGAATTACTTCTAAGATGTTTGAACCCCTATCAGTACCAACGTTTTCACATTTGTTTGTTTTCCCTTAATGCATTTAATACATGTTTCAAAATTTGAAAAATCAAGGGAATTAAGAATTCCTTCTGACATAAGCCTCTGAATTCTTTGTTTAGAAATGTGTCCTAAACAGTTATACCACAACATGGAAGAATTCTCATCAATTAATTTGCATTTTATACCATAATTGCTTGCATGCAAGGTTTCAATGATTTGTGAGGCATGAACATCCAATTTATATAGATTATCATTTAAAGAATCGACACCAATAATGTTTCAATGTTGAAAGAGACTAAATTTTCCATTTCCAAACGAACAAGAATAGTAGAAATTGTCCAAACAAGGACTAGAAATCAAATTCCATCAAAAACACGGTACATAAAATGTCTCATGCAAATACAAATAATAACCAGATTCTAATTGCAATCTAACTAATCCAACTATCTCAATAGAAGTCTTGTTTTCATTACTCACATAGATCAATCTTTTAGCATCAGTTGGCAACCGACTCTTTAGACAACCCTACATAGTCACACTTATGTGAGTTGTTGCACTTGTATCTATCCACTAAGTATGATTTGGTACTAAGGCCAAATTAACTTCAGAACAAACAAAGTTGAGAAGTTTACCCTTTTTAATGAGCCATTTTGTATACTTAGGACAATCCTTCTTCACATGTCCACCTTTCTTGTAAAAGAAACAAGTGATGACCTTATCTTGTTTTTATTGCACCTTAGGCTATGAAGTCCCATTATTTTCAGCTTCTTTTTCTTTATTGTTTCTTTTTCTCTTCTTGTTGGTAGTATTGTCATTGGAAGAAGTTTCTAAGTGAGCACTTTCTATTTGCTCTTGTTTCAATCTCTCTTTCTCTTGCACATATTAGACAATGAGCTCATTAAGAGTCCATTTCTCCTTTTGAGTATTGTAACTTATCTTAAAAGGATTGAATTGTGCAAGAAGAGAGATCAAGACCAGGTGCACGAGAATGTCATCAGAGAATTCTAACTTTAGTGCCCTTAATCTTGTAACAAGATTAGACATTTCTATGATATACTCCCTTATGTTTCCTTTGCCTTTATATCACATTGAAATGAGCTTAGACAAAATGGTGCTCATTTTGACCTTTTCATTACCAACAAATTAGTCTGCTATTTAGCTCAAGAAACTCTTAGCAATTTCTTCCTAAGGCATAATCTGATGGCATTTGGAATGGAATGTTTCATGATCATCAGACTCATGTGGTTAGAATGCTCCTATTCTCATAAAGTGACTTTTGTTCTATACTACTGCTCTTAGTAGGAACAAGAGGTTTCCCTGATAGGATTGCATGGTCTAGGTCCATACACCCAAGCACAATGGCAATGTGCTCTTTCCATTTCCTAAAGTTAGTGCCATTAAGCACTGGAATATTATTGAAGCTGGCATATATAAAAGTAGCATTTACTATATCTATAACAAAATAACAAGCTTACAATAAATAAACATGGCCTAATATAAAATAAATTGCGCCAATATAAGATACCAAACACAACATTGAAATTTAGTATTTGGACAAAAATAACAATTTGTAAACAATACTCTTAAATGAAAGGTTTGTACATATTGATAACAAATCCTACCAACAAGTCTTTCTTTGCACAAACATGTTGCATGCATGGAAAACACCAAAATTTATCACATATTACTACCACAAATGTCTATAATCTAGTAAAAAGATGATCTTTCTTTGGGTCAAATATTTTCCACATAGATTTAAACACAATCATTGCATTTATTTAATAATATCCACATATTTCAAAATAAACAAATCTACATAAAGAGGTCATTTCGATGGCATTCAATTCAATTCAATTTATTTTGAAACACTATATATTAAAATACATAAGAGATGGATAACATTCAAAACAAGAACTCCAATTTTTAGTTTTTATTTTTTATTTTTTTATGGGTCAATGGTCAATAGTTAATGGTCATAGATCAACGGTCAGGATGGACCGGTTTGGGTCAACTCAACCTAGTTCCTTATTCAACCCATTGGATCCTTATAAAAGGCTCAAGTCTAACTTGTCATTATACCTATCAAATGGTCTTATTTGTTGGGCCCAAAGTCTTTGGGCTTGAAGAAACTTTTAGGGCAAGCAAGAAATTAAGTTCCTTCAAAAAAGGCAACATGGAATTCAAAAAACCCTAAAAAATTCCAATGTGAGCCATGCCCACGATCATACATATCAAAAACAAATAATAGTCTGGACCCAAGAAAAAAAAAACTTCCTAGAATCTAACAAACGAATATGTGTATATATATACATTCATAAACTATTAATTAGATCCAAAAAACACAAACATGTCTTAATGAATAGAAAAATCTATGAAAAGAATTGGGAAATTTATTTCTCAATGATTCAACAAGATGTGGCTCTAATACTACTTGCATGATGTGGCTTTGATACTACTTGTAGGGATTATCCACACTACTTATAAAAATACCTAAACCTAAACATTAGATCTCATGTTATGACCTATTCTAGATCTCATACTAATAGCCCAACTAGAATAGAATCAAGTTATAACCTAAAATCAAGATCATGTGTTTCATTCCAAAATCAAGATCATGTTAAATCATCAAGAAAAATAAATCAAAAGTATACCTGGATCCATTATGATATAGTGGAATGAGGTTTTAGTCTTCCACATCTAAACCTTTCTTCTCTAGAGAGAAAAATCTTATTTCACTCAACTATAGGATATAAGTAGAATCTCTTATCTATTTAGACTGGGGACCTCAACCTATTTATTTTATTTTATTTTTGACCCATAATAAAAAATAAAATAATATCAAGTGGTCTCTACATATTAAAGCCCACACTTAATAAGATGCTTAAGCCCAATAAATAAACAAAAACTTATCTAATCACCTTAATGAGCTAATCGGAAAAGATAGCCAATAATCTACAATTAATCAACACATGTGGGCCCACTTTAATAATTTCCCAACAATAATTAATATAGTTTTGTCATTTTTCTTTTCTATTCTTTTTTGGATATTGATCAACTCTCAAAATCGCTATTTTGCATGCTTAAAAGATGGATTTTTCATATTCTTTGAATGATTCATTTTCTTTTAACTTTAATATATGTTAAGTCCTTATTTGTTACTAATGTGTTAATCCAGTGAAGAATACAATAAAATGAGGGTTAAAAGCATAAATTATAAGAGTATCAAGTTAACCCAAAGATCATAAGCACAAAGAACAATTAGAGATGAAAGAAAGTATGAAAAAGGTAAGGAAAAGAGGCAATATCGAAGTGCTAGAGCAATTTCAATACAAAAGGTGGAAGATTTCAATAGTCATTTTGATTAGGGGCAGAAGGCCAAAGTATTTTGATTCAAAGACTTGGAGGTATCAACATTCTAGCTTGAAATTTCGATACATTGCTAGGAAAATGAATTCTCACTTGATACCTATTTTTTAAGTTAGTTTGACACAAGCACAACATGGAATTGAAATCTGTTAATACAAGGAATAAAATGGAACTTAGCTCGGTTTAATACTAGTTAATTTTGACACAAGGGTTTAGTTTGCATAAGTGTGGACCCGCATTTTTCACATGCGTCCCCACTCGATCAGCGAGACTCGCTTTTTATTGGTGAAAAAATAATTTAGTTTTGGAAAAGTTGGAGTCGCCACTTATTTTATTTTTATTTAAAGGGAAAATAAAACAAGAAAGAAAAACCCTAAAATGTGACTCCATAATTTTTGGAAAAAGCATGTCTTTGAAAAACCCGAGTCTAGGTCCGGGGATCAGGTTACTTATTGGGAAGGTACCTCTAGAAGGTAGCACCCCTCTAAGCCCTAAAGAGGTCTTTACTGACTAATTTGGGGAAATGGGGCAATTAATTGATTAATTGTAGATACCTAAGTAAGCTAGGTGATTTTCATAAAGTAGCATGCTAAATAAAGAGATCAATCACAATAAAGGAGAGTTAAGGTGCGTACCTGAATCGCCTCTTAAGCGCCATTAAAAGACATCAAAGTTAGTTTGAAAATATGACACATAACATGCATTCTTGTCAAGGATGATCAAACAAGCATCAAGGCAATCAAGTATGTCATCAAACGTGGACATGGCTCATAATAACATGCACATTCATAGAATTTTATAGTTGGAGGGTGGAAGGAGTGTACCTAATTAGTGAACATCCACACGTCTTTGGAAAACAAGATTAGCTCAATAAAAAGTGTAAACGCTTCTCATATATATCATAAAGAGTGACTAAAACTAGCAAAATATCAAACAATCCCCTCATTTGAATCAATATTAGAGATGATGTCAAGAATGTCGGACCCCCCACCAAGGTCCAAATTGCTTTCGCACGAATTGATTCAATCAGTCCTATTACTTAGAACCATGAAGTTTATTCGTGCTTGTGAAAAAAATAAAATAAATAAATAAATAAATAAATAATAAAAATAAAAATAAAAAAATCAAGAAAATGGTTGAAAGTCAAAGAAAATAGTGAAAACGCATGCCGGAAGGAAAATAGCAGCAAATATTATTAAAAAGAAAAAAATGAATTTTATTGCCTAGGGAATCTCTCAAGGATGGAATTGGAAAAAGAAGTTTCTTTGATGGAGAAGAGATTTTGAAAACCTGATTCAAAGCATGTAAGATCGCAAGCAAGAACAAAGGCAAAAAGAGGAGGATGATGCACCAAAGTGTCCACTGTGTGAGTAAGGTCTGGAGGTGTGACTGAGACTGCTTTATTAAATCTGAAGCCTATTTCTTCAACTCCATTATGCTGGAACTTTCTGATACGCCTCTATAAAATCAGGCATGTTCATATCTCCTTGACTATCTTAAATAAGGTCCATGGTTTACGGATAAACAAGAAGTCTCACGCATGCAAGGGCGATCACCATGTGTCTTCAACAGCCGACATGTTTAGCATTTTGTTCATGAGTCATACAATCTGACTAACCCTCCACTTTGTAGGGGATTAATGCCAAGTTATTATCCGCAGAATAATCTGGACTCCATCCATGGACCCAGCCATTGCTTCCCTGTGCCAAAAAAAAAAACCTTTGATCTGATAGGTCTCCTTTCTCCGTCTGAGGGCTTTGAGTGTAGGAAAGTCCATTTAAATCACCAGAGATCATGCTCTTAAGGATATCGATTTCATGTGTGTTGGAGGTGTCATCCTGTTCAGCACATAAGCTTTCTAGTGTATTCAATGAGCCATCAAATCCAATAGCTGAGTCTGAATACTCATCATTTAATCCTCCATCTTCTTCAAGTGATGGGAAGCTCCATTTATTCTGGTTTGAATCTAATATTTGCACTGATTTTATCCATGTGCTCATTTACAGTTTCTTCGGATGATAATACATCTCCTTTATTAGATCTATCACGCCTATTTTGTCCAGTGTTCATCTGCAACCCTCTCTCTTTCCTTTGGACGCCTATAGTCACTCCATGAAGAAATTACCAACATCGACTTATCATTGTCTAAGAGAGCTGCTACAGACTCAAAAGTGCTTAAAGAAATCATTGGTAATTTTGATATCATCTTTAAGTGCGATTAATCGGCTGAAATTAATCTTGTAGAACAACTCATGCAATGCCCATTGGTATGACATGCATCTCTTGCAATATGCAGTCATTTCCCCTAGACCTTTGAGTGTCCTCTAGTTCATTTCCTAAGAACTGCACATATGTTATCAGATCATAACTCAAGGCCTTGCTTTTAACACTTGGATCTACCCCATGTATAAACTATGTGTCATGGTGACATAGGTCAACACCTTCACAATCAAAACCAACGACCCATTTCTTCCCGTTGCATGAGCATAGCTTGTTCCGTACCTTCACAAGTTGCAATGACTCTATTTCCAGCTGATTTTGCAAGCTGGACTGCAAATCGTCCAGTTCCTCCCATAGCAGCAGTGACATTCCGGATTCCATTTGTGCTACCTTTTCTAAAGTAATTGATGCTGTAAGTCCTAAGGTTAGCATGGCAACAATTTCTGGATCTGGTCTTGCCACAGGAAGGATGTGTTTGGAAGGAACCATCAGAAATTCAGCATAACTTCCAAAAGTCGCAACTGCAGTAGGAGTGCTGATTTTCAAATTATTGACAGAATCACCCAGAACAACAATCATTCCCACACCCATCGTATATAAATTTAGTATTTTTCTCCACTACCTGAAAACCAACATCAAATGGAAGACGCGAGTCAGGGTCTTTGTCATTTCCACCAAGATAGCGGCTTGAGCTGAAGTTCACATCACTAGCATTAACACCGGCATAAATTATTTTCACAAGGACATGGCGTGGTTTGATTGATAATCTCAATGGCATGCACACTATTCTGGTTACACTACGAAAATTGTCTCAAGGTGTGGGCGACTACTTTCAAAAACTCCGAGGAATTTGGAGATTCAATGAGGCTTTGAATGAGACTTTTCTCCTTTGATTTTGAAATAGGCAACCTGTATTTTGCTTCTTCAAACTTCTGCCACACCAAAGTTGTAAATCCAGGATCTATCCTTGCACAACTCAAGAGGGTCTTCACCACTTCATTCTTGTTCATGTATAAATATAGGCACCGTTCTATCAAATTCTGGACAAATTCAATATCTTTACGCGAAACTTTCCTGCTGTCATTGCTTGAAATGCATATTGAACCTGAGTCTGCCACAGGAGCCTCTGTTGTGTTGTTCTGGTGATCACTTTGGGACTCATGTGGAACTTGGGTTGAGGACTGTATTTCCCGTGCACTCTGTGAATCCTGTAGGGTCTTCATTACATCTAAATGGAAGTTGAACTCATCTCTCTGTTTAACTCAGGTATCTCCCAACTGCGGCTAAGGTTGTCTGATTCACTAAATTCAGAAGTCTGCATCAAAGGTGGTGTTTGTTTTTTTGGCTTTTTGCTGAAAACCATTTAGTTTTAGAATTTAGGTTGTTTGTTTTTTTACTTTTTCATGACTTATTATAAACTTTTTACTAAATAGAAAAAGTCAAAATATGTGGCTTTTTCTAAATAGAAAAAATAACACAATGGTTTTTTTTTTACTTTTTAATGCTTAATAGAAATAAAATATTACAAAAACAAACAACCTAATATTTAATACTATTAAGTATTAAAGTTCTATTTAGAATTAAGTAAAAAAAACAAACACCACCTAAATCTCTAATACTTCCTAAAGTTGAGACTGTTTTCACCTCAATTTAATGCCCCTTGACGTCATAAAAAATTATAAAAGGCAACCTAAACTGCAATCAACCCATTTTTCTTGGCGATCTTCAATCGGAATCACGTAGTTCTCTTGCATGAGCCAAACACTTGAGTGCACGTTCGGCAACAGAACTCTCTTATTTTCATAAGATGAGAATAGGCTATGCTGCTATAGTGTGACATGTAAGGTGCTACGTCAACTGTGTCTTCAAAAGAAATGGGGCGCCATGCGTAGTACTGCACATCTAAGAAGGTAGCCTATCGTGCATGCAAATGGGGACGTGAAGAGTGGTTGGGTGACCATGCTGATGTGGGACAAACTGGTGGTACTTGAGTCTCTACTCTTCCTAGGCCTAGGAAAGTAGCCGTGTGTGACAAACTTCCACGTACACGGGGGATGAGTGGTGGTGTAGTGTAATTCTTTGAGAAGAAATCAATCCAACACCGGTAAACCGCTTTTAGACATGCTTGTATAAAAAAGTCAACATTCTTGTATGTGATTATTTCTATTTGATGTGAAACTCCCCTCAGTGCATGCCAAAACCATGTCTCCAACTACCCTCAATGCATGCCAAACCCATGTCTCCAAAAGCAACAGAGTCAGGAATGATGATTCTGAGGAATCACCGAAGTGTTTTTCTGGTGGCACACCCGTTAATATAGAAGCCACCCATTCTTGATCAATGATGGAGCAAATAAGATGGATCCACGTAGACCCCAAGGCAAACTAGACTGCAGTCAACCCAAGCATGAAAGAAACCACATTCTTGAAGACCGGAACAGTTCCAATTCGCAATAGAAATTCAAGTATTCATAAGATGATGCTGAAAAATTCTCAGATTGGCTTCAAATCCCATATCTAATCAATGGATTTGCAGTTGTCATTGAGAAGAAGCTATAGATGCTTGTCTTTCTGGATTTTCTCTTTCCAGATTCTTCTAAGACGAGTTGTGCACTGGTTATGGGTCCTTGATTTGCATGTGGAAAACCGTGTATATCCATTATGGCGTTTGAAAGCATGATGAGGGTAAAAACAAATACAAGGAAGGCATAAATCACAGATGAAAATTCAGCAAGAACAACCGGGGAAGAAACATAAGAAAGTGCATGAGAACAATAGAAAAGAATAGCCTAATTTCGGTAGGTTTTGCGAAGCTCCAAATCATGTTTCTGTCAGTGAGCCTCAAGAAATAAAAAAAAAAAAAACAGAGAACAAAGGGGTGCATCTTAAATACTCAAATGAATGAGATGGATAGATCAAGGACTACCACAGATGAAATCTCCAGATTCAACAATCACCAAACGCCTTATGATATCCGTACGTAAGCAACGAATAACACTTGTGCATAAGCAATAAATAACATACCAGAAACCGCTAGCAATGAACGAAGGACGAGGTGATGACGAATGACGAATATGAATACGATATCTACAATAGCCCTTCCTCAAGGTGCTCCCCTGGTTCTCTTATCTCTTCCCTTTTGCCTTCTTCTCCCTTGAACCATGCATTGATTCTCTCTCCATAAACATGATCACCTCATTCTCATACCTCAAACTGTACACCCGTTTTTCTCTCCAAAAGTCTCCTGCTCTCATCCTTATCATCCTCACTTCTATGGCTGTGTGATGGTGAGCCTTAATGAATCAAAACTCCCTTTTTTTTTAGATGTCGGCCATGTCTATCTGCCATGCCCATCCTGCGATTGCCACCTTTTCTTCTCATGGAATCAAATCTGCCACCTCCTCTTGAAAAACCTCATTTTTCTATTTCTCCCAAATTCTCCTCAACCACCGAGAGAGTCCCTCCCTAAAAAAAATCCCCACTTTTGTATGGAAGTTTCCATATATTATTCTATGGGCAGCTACTTTCCTTTCTTTAAAATTTTGGTGATCTTCCTTCCAAATAGATGGCAGCTCGTTTTTTAGAAAAAAAATAAATAAAAAAAAATCTTCTTTCCATCCTTCATAAGTGATCTGCTTTCCTTTCTTTAACATTTTAAATCTCCTTTCCATCCTCCATTCAGCCGTGATCTACTTTCCTTTCTTTAAGGATATAAATCTTCTTTCCATGTTGCATAGAATATTCCCACATATATGCAGCCATGTACATCAAGGATCTTCTCCAATGTGTGCATTCGAATCTCATGCCAAAATAAAATAAGAATTAAAATTAGTAAAGGTCATGAAATTGAAAATTAAAACTAATTTAAAATTATGCAATTAAAAACATTATGTCTATCATAGGTACACAAAAATAATTAAGACATCAATTTACACAATTAATCATCAATCTCATGCAATATTCTATAAAATAAATAAATAAAAACAAATAACTAACTAAATAATAATAAATAAATAAGTAAATAAATAAATAAGAGATCAAGTACATGCAAGCATTAAAAATGCAAATCATGCAAATTATGTAAGTCATGTGGGAATTACCTAAAAGGCAACATAGGTGGGTCGGGATGCTTAGGTGGACCTAGCGAACCTGAGTGGGTCTAAAAAAAGTGCCTAAGTGAGACTAGGGTGTTTAGGACAATGCCTAAGTGTGCTATCCTAAAAGTGCACCTAAAAGCTATCCTAAAAAGGAAGGAAAAACCTAAGTCTAAATCAAAACTGCCAAGGGTCACAATAAGGGGTCAGATAATCCTTCAACCAAAGTCTCCAAGGTGGCTCAAAAAAGGTAAGTAGTATGAGTAACTATGGGCCACCAAGGAACTACTATAAAGTATCGAATAAGTATCTAATAAGACATGTGCTGGGAAGACAAAATTGAGGGTCTACAATAAGTTCGATACCAAATTAAGGAAGACAAAGAGCATTAGTTTTTAAGGATTCCCTATCAAAGAACTTTGACACTAGTTCAATACAAGCCTCTAAATTTTGACAAACACCTACATTTTTTTTTTTTTTTTTTTTTGTGCTTCAATCCATGTAAAAGCTATTTGTAGGATGCATTTTTATTATTTGGGTATGTTCAATCTAAAAGCAATTGGAGGAGGCCAAGAGAGATGAAGTTTTTAAAGTTGCAAAGTTTGGCACAAGGAGTAGAGGATTTCAACACTAAGTTCAATAAACAACCCTAGATTTCGATAATGATATGATATAATAGAGGCTCTGTCAAAATTTTGGTACCACAATGTTGATGTATCAAGAATCTCGACATTGTCCAGTTATAATTAAATTTTCTACTGTTTAAAATCACCAAAATTTCATTATCTTTTTTAATTCAATAGGTTAAGTTAAATTACATGGAAATTAAATTAGCAATCTTAGATCTTGCATTATTAGGTACCACCTTGGCAATCCTTGTGGGATCGATCAAGTCCCTATACCAATAGTTTGCTTGTTCTATTTTTTTTTCTTTTTTCTTTTTTTTTTTTGGGGGGGAGAATACCGATGTTTGACCTTGGTTTACTTTGTTTTTGGGAGAACACCTGTCTTCAACCTCGGTTTACTAAAACCAAGTGTAAAATAGTTCACCAAAGCCAAAGTCAAACCAACTACCACCACTTTCTTAGGAGTATATTTGCCTATGATTAACAAATTTGCCATTAATAAACTCTTGAAGGAGTAAGATCCACCTTATCAACCTTGCCCTAGCATCCTCCTTGCTAGGCACATATTTTAAAGTTGAGTGATAAGCGAAAACTACTCTAGAAATCCCCAACAAGTAAGCTTTGAATTTATCAAATGCAAACACAATTGCAAGTAACTCCTCAATAGTTGTGTATTTTTTTTAGCATCATTCAACATTTTACTTGCATGATAAACTGCATAAGGTCTTCCTTCTTCTGTTTGCCCAAAAACAACATGTACGGCATTGTCATTTGCATCACACATTGATTAAGCTTATGATTGGTGTTGAATTAAGCTTCTCCTTCAAAACATCGAAAGCTTTTTGATAATAATTATTCCAACAAAATTCTGTATCCTTTAACAATGATAAATCTTCTGTAAAAACCAACA
This sequence comes from Vitis cinerea var. helleri x Vitis riparia, assembly GCA_946000715.1. Lineage (NCBI taxonomy): Eukaryota > Viridiplantae > Streptophyta > Magnoliopsida > Vitales > Vitaceae > Vitis > Vitis cinerea var. helleri x Vitis riparia. Next base: position 11,934,696 of record OX253994.1, read on the forward strand.
TGCCCCGATAAATTGGAGAACCTCCGTTATTGTAGATGGCTTAGGAAGCTTCAAAGTGAGATCAGCTTTAGCTTGATTCACCTTATTTCCTTCTGCAAAAACAATGTGCCCAAGGACAATTTCTTTGTTCACCATAAACTGACACTTTTACCAATTTAGAAACAGTCCTTTTTCTGTACATCTCAACAAAACTGCTTCTAAAATTTTCAAATATTCTTTAAAATTAGCTTCATACACACATCCATGAAAGCCTCCATAACCTTTTCCACCAGTTCTGAAAATATACTCATCATAGAGCTTCAGAAAGTGGTCGGAGCATTAGTTAAGTAACCCAAAAGACATTCTCCTAGAATTTTGACTGTGTTACTGAATCAATAACTAATAACATTTCTCTTCCTGGATATGTGAAATTTGAACATATGAGGAGAGACTGAATCTCAGTTTCAACTTTGCCCTCGCAAAAGTCTCCTTTTTTATTTGTATGTTAAGTGCTGTTTTGGCTGTTGTGTGTAGAACTCTTCCACTCGGTTTCTATTCATTGCACAATTGTGTTACTAGAATCAGACAAAAGGCTTCTTTTTAAGTCTATAAAACAAATTGTCATTCAATTATTTGATTATTAAATCATCTCATCTATTATTAATTCCTGTTATTGCGTGCAATTTCCCATCACTTTCTGAAGATCTCAAGGAACTAGTTGGTCAATCAAAAGACTAGGCATGCATCCAAATTATCAGAATTCTTAATAACATAACCTAGGAAGTATCTTCGCCACTTCCTTGTAAACTACATAGAAAGTTGCTACCAAGCATCCATCAATTACAAAGACATTTTTCGAATTCACTATTCGTCGTGTAGTCCCAGTTTGGTGCTGTAAAGTATTTTATCGGACCAATTTATCATTTTTCTCCCTAAATATTAAAAATTCATTTAAAAGGATATTTGACTTATTGAATGTTCTTAATTAACTCAAATATCCTTAATGCATAAGAGATAACTTCTAAAAAAAACAAAAATTCATATTTAAAAGCCACCATTGTCATGTTAACTCTTCTAACTCGTAATAAGAAATAGATTTTTTTGGTCCATTTCAAAATATTCCTTTAATTTATTTTCTTTGAATTAAGAGAGAGAGAGATAGAGGCAATAAGAGAGTTTTTGTTTATTAATCATGGAAGAAAATATCCATGAGCTATATTTAAAACAAAAATGAATTCTGTGTGTATAACTATATTCTTACATTTTGTATTTTAATAAATAATTCATCATTTTTTCTTCACTTTGACGGTTCATCGTATTAATACATGTATATGTCAAGACTTACAAGTGTTGATAAAACTCACAATGCTACTTTAACCTTATTTGATACCAATTAAAAAGTCACTTGGTGTCCTATAATAGGTGCAATGTTTTGATCTTCTAAAAAATTACAAAAAATAAAAATAAAATAAAAAGGAAAAACTTCTCCTATCTAACTTGATCGATTTTGTATTTCTAGAAGGCAATAATGATATGCTTTATAGAGGGTTGTTTTTTTAGATTTCTTCTATAATGTTAGCAAAATCCATCATAGAAGCAATCTATAATGAAGAAGACATATGTGTTGTCAATTCAAGCTATGGCGACAAATTATCTCCATAAAAAACAAACGAAAGATTAACTAAGAGTAAAGCTGGTTTCTCTTATAATAGGGGGTTCTTGTAACATTAATTTTGTTTGATATTGAAGGGTTAAAAGTTTGGACTTCTTATGTTTGTTTGCATTCTCCTTTGTTGTTGGATCCTTTTCTTTCTTTTCTTTTTTTTTTTTTTAATTAATATTCTTGCCTTTATTTGTCTTCAAAAATGAATTCACCTTTTGGAAACTAAAAATATTTCTTTAACTTTTTGAAGATTAAAAAGAATTTTTTGGAAACTTTTACTGGGTTGCTATTTGGATTGACTTTTGGGAAGGTACAAGCGGATTTTTTGAATGCAATGATAGATTTTAGTAAAAATAAGTTGTTAAGGGCTTAGACAATTTTGGAAGCCTCTTGCGAATATAAATTATCTAGCAATCTGCAACTCTCAAACTCAACCATCCTTCCAACCATGGTTGTCTGCAACGCTGGTATTGCCCAACTCCATTCAAATACACTTCCTTTACTCCATATCTTCATGGTCTCCTTTTTCTTGTCTCTAATGATCCCTTCTGCGAGTTCATCATTATCTTTGAATTCATCATTATCTTTCAGTTTTAATGATTTTGATCCGAATGGTAATCAAATTCATTTTGAGGGGCAGGCTTATTGTTCTGGTGATAAAGCCATCTACCTCACCAGAAACCAGCAGGAGAAAAAGATGAATGATAGTTGGGGTCGAGCTACATATCGTGAGCCGTTTCACCTTTGGGATAAGGCCTCGAAAAGGATGGCTGATTTCTCTACCAATTTCTCATTTGGAATTGATTCCCTAGGTAATTCTTATGGTGATGGACTCGCATTCTTTCTTGCTCCATACGGTACCCAACTGCCTTCAAATGTGACAGGAGGCTGCGGCCTGGGTCTTGTGTCTAGCAACCAAGCACTGAACTCAAAAGCAAATCACTTTTTTGCAGTGGAGTTTGATACTTATCCAAATGATTGGGATCCAAAACATGATCATGTTGGTATCAATATTAACTCCATGAAATCTGTGGAAAACATGACATGGTGGAGTCATATTCAGGGAGGAAAAATAAATCATGTTTCCATCAGTTACGCTTCTAGTTCAAAAAATCTGAGTGTTATCTTTGGCACTGATGATTTGCATGATAACAGCACTCCACAAAGCCTCTATTACAAAGTTAATCTGAGCAATACTTGCCCGAATTCGTTACTATTGGCTTCTCAAGTGCAACAGGAGATTCGTACGAGATAAACGTCATTTACTCATGGAGTTTCAGTTCATCGAATTTACAAATCTCTGATAGTGAAGAAAAGAAGACAGAACTAGTGGTGGGATTGAGTGTTGGCGTTTGTGCCCTGGTGGCCGGGTTGGGATTGGTCTGCTTCTGCTTGTGGAGGAAAAGGATAAGTGAGAAAGGGGTAGAAGATCCTGCTTTTGACCTGTCCATGGTTGACGATTTTGCAAAGGGTACTGGGCCTCGGATGTTTACGCGTCAAGAGTTGGTTCTTGCCACAAATAACTTTGCAGAGGCAGAGAAGCTTGGAGAGGGAGGGTTTGGTGGGGTTTATAAAGGTTTCTTGCGGAATTCAAGCTCCTACATTGCTGTTAAGAGGGTCTCAAGAGGGTCTGAACAAGGGGTAAAAGAGTATGCATCTGAAGTGAAGATCATCAGTAGATTGAGGCATCGGAACCTGGTGCAGCTAATGGGCTGGTGCCATAAAAAAAGAGAGCTTCTATTGGTATACGACTTCATGCCAAACGGTAGTTTGGCCTCTTGTTTGTTTGAAGGAAAAACCTTGTTGACATGGGCAATGAGGTACAAAATTGCCACTGGATTGGCCTCAGCGTTGCTCTACCTGCATGAAGAATGGGAACAATGTGTTGTGCACAGAGATGTAAAGTCGAGTAACGTGATGCTGGATGCAGATTTCAACGCGAAGCTTGGTGATTTTGGGCTAGCCAGACTTGTTGATCATGGGAAAAGGTCGCAAACCACAGTTTTGGCAGGGACTATGGGGTACATGGCTCCTGAATGTCTTATGAAAGGCAATGCTAGCAAGGAATCCGATGTCTACAGTTTTGGAGTTGTTGCTTTGGAAATTAGCTGTGGAAGAAAATCTGTGGAGCCAAAAGCCAAGGAAAATCAGATCACATTGGTGGAGTGGGTTTGGACCCTTTATGGAGTAGGAAAGCTTCTTGAAGCAGCTGACCCAATATTATGTGCAGACTTTGACGAGAAACAAATTGAACGCCTGATGATTGTGGGGCTTTGGCGTGCTCACCCAGACTGCAATCTTCGGCCTGCAATAAGGCAAGCAGTTAATGTCCTTAATTATGAAGCTTCATTGCCTGTTCTCCCTTCAAACATGCCTTTGCCAATGTATTATGCTCCTCCAGAAAATACATATGCCTTTTCACTTCAAGCATCCTACACTGTTACCATGTCTGAGAGAGGCTAATCCCGGCTTCCAAGCTTTTCTGCTGGCACAAACTCATCTAACTTCACATCTTCTTCAACTTCTTCTCCATCTGCATCTCTGCTGCACAATCACTCAGTTCTTCATAAGTTTGTCTGGTTTCAGTTTGCTATGCATTTGAAGTGTTTAGTTTACTTCTGAAAGCAATGTGTAGTGCTCGTCACCGTGTATGGATGGATTTCTGTTTTCTGAAACTAGTAGTATCTTCCATATAATTTATAGTAAATCTGATATAAACAATATAAACTTACAAAATTAATTTAAAATTTTCTGAAATTTGATTTCATAAATTTTTTTAAATAATAATCATATTCAAATGGGGTTCTTATGTCAATCACAATCCTGTATAAAGATGTATTAAAGCTAAGTATGGAAGTGGGGCATTTATAAACACCAAAGAAGGGGAGGCTTCAATTTTATGATATATCTCATAACTACAAAATAATTAAGTCTTAAATTTATAAAAATAAAAAAATAAAAAAAGTTAAATTCATATAATTATTTGAATTTTAAATTTAATCTATCCTTTTCTATAAGGAAAAACAAAAAAACAAAAGAAGGAGAAAAGTGTAAATTTGTTGATAATTCCTTATTTTTTAATTTTATTAATTAAAATTCGTGTGTACAAATTTTATTACGTTACATATCTATATTATTTTAAAATAAATATCATACTTTAAATTAGAAAAGTTTATATCTCAATCTTATATATTTGATACAAATTTCATTCATGGCTTTAAAAAAGAACAATGCTTAAAATTGTAATTGAATGACATACATTTTAATTATATACTTCAAATTTTCTATCATAAAAAGAAAATAAAATAAAATAGAGTTCATTGTATTGAACTAATTATAATAGGACAGTATAAATACATTATAAATAATGTAAAAGGATTGACCATAACAATATATCAAATTAGCAAATTTTAAAATTGTAATCAAGCCTTATAATAATTTAATAAATTTATTATTTATTTCCTATATTTAATTTTATTAATATGTATTTTTTTTAATTACTAAATTCAAATATGAACATAAATATCTATTATTAATTCCTATTGTTGCGCTCAATTTCCAATCACTTTCTGAAGATCTCAACCAAAGAGTCGGTCCATCAAAAGACTGGGCCTGCATCCAAATTATCAGCAATATTAACCTAGGAAATATCTTCGCCACTTCCTTGCAAAGGACTCCCTACATAGAAAGTTGCTACCAAGCATATCCATCAATTACAAGGACATTGTTCGAACTCACTATTCGTCGTGTAGTCCCAGTTGGGTGATGCAAAGTATTTTATCCAACCAATTCATCCTTTTTTTCCGGGAATTTCTATGTGGTACTCTATTTGGGCGATGAGGTACAAGAATAAAAAGCATAGAAAAGGACGACCAGGTTTGATTTCCTCAGTTGACTAGTAAGAGATACTTGGAGTAAATTTTTTTGAGGATATTTTACTTTGCTGTGTATGAATCGCAATTCAACAAACAACCTAAGAATGATGAGAACCGTTCAGTGGCTGCTTCAGATCTCCTTATTACTATGGCTAAGCAAAGGATTAGCAGCAACTCAAGGGAAGCCTGGTTGTCAAGAGAGGTGTGGAGACGTTGAAATTCCATACCCCTTTGGAATTGGATCTGCTGGTTGCTACTTCGATGAATGGTTCGAAGTAACTTGCAACAACTCTACCAACCTTCCTAAGCCTTTCCTGAAAGGAAAAAATCTGGAGGTGCTGAATGTTTCGTTAGATGGCACCATCCGGGTCAACAACCCAGTACTCCTTTCTCAGAATTGTTCCGGCAAACCATCAAGTGATACGCAGTGGTGGGAGGGAGGCCCCTTTTCATTCTCCGACACCTACACTAGATTCACTGCTGTGGGTTGCAGCGTCCTGGCCTACTTTATGCAGGATGATACAGTAATCGGGGGATGCATGACCTTCTGCAAAAAGAAAGCAACTGCGGCAAAGAAAGCCAGCTGCTATGGCTTGGAGTGTTGCCAAACCCAAGTCCCTCCAGGCCTCCTGTCCTTCACTGCAAATTTAGGAACCCTTTCTGATGAGCAAGAACCATGCAAATACGCGTTCATGGTGGACCAAGAATGGTTTATCTCAAATGTACCAGATCCACGTACGGTGAAAGATATGGAATACGTTCCAGCAGTGCTGGACTGGCGGATATACAACGCAACATGCGATGCCTCCACCTCAAACCTCAACACATCCACAAGTTTTTGTGGCGAGAATACCCTTTGTTCAACTGACACTCAAACCTCAAGTCTCACCTGCAGTTGTCTCCCGGGTCATGAAGGCAACCCTTATCTTCCCCAAGGATGTGAAGGTACACAATCTACATAGGACTGCTAATTTATTTGATTTTATGTATATGTATATGGATATATTAATAGGAGGAAATCAGTAAATTTTTTGGAAAAATTATGTTTAGGAGAACAAGAAAGTTTTATTTTATTTTTTGAAGTCTCGCTTTTAATAAATTTTTTTTTTTAAAAAAGACCAAAATTATCCTCAATGAAAATATTTTATATTTCTTTTATAAATAAAATTTCATATTTTGAAAACTTTCAAAGTTAAATTATTTTTTTAAAAAATTATAAAAGTAAAAATCCTAAATATATATATATATCAAAGACTCTTTAAAATTATTAATATTTGTAAAAATAATTTAAAATATTATGAAATAAAATAAAAAATGAGGGATAAAGGAATTGGTCAAAGGCCAATCTTTCTTTCATGTTCTTTCTTCCATCTAAATACTTTTTCACTTACATTCTCATTAATTTTAAACAATGTTTTTCATTTCCATACAAATAAAATCAATTTTTTATAATTTTTTTTCATACCCATTTTTCCAATGTATTAAAAAAAAAGGAATATTCAAAGTTTATGACATCAATGAGGAATATTTAAAAGATATAATTTTTTTTATTAGATGTTAAAATTACTACATATAAAAGTTATTTTAAAAGAAATAAGATATTTTTATGAAGGGTAATTATGGCATTTAATAAAAGATGGGAGAGAGTCTACTTTCTTCTATTGAAGCGAGAAGAATATTATTTTGATAAATTTGTAAAAGTAAGTTTTTGGTTTTCAAATAGTCCTCCCATGCTCTCTTAAACATAATTGATAGAGTATGTGTTGAATCATTTCTTAATTTAAAACATGAAGGTACAACTTTTGATGAGCCATTTGAGAATTGGACGGAAGTCATGACCCGGAATATGACTTTACCAACCTTTACATTAGATGATGGCGAACACCGTCACATACAGGTGCTACCAGGTATGTTCCCATCTTCCATATTTTTCTCTCTTTCCTCTACTCTTACAAGTACAAATTAGAAATAAATAAATAAATCCAATTTTAGAATTCATACAATATCATAGGATACCTACGAACCATAGTTTTGAAATTTTGCCAGAAGTACGACAAGAATCATTAATTAAATTTTAAACCATATTTTACATTATTTATTATTAAGGTGTTATTCAAGTATTTTATTAAAAAATTAATAATTCAAATTTTTAAATTTTTAAATAATTAATTGAAAACATAAACTAAAAGGGTGTTTATTTTTTTAGCTTTTTCTGAAAGTAAATTTGTTTTCAAATTTTAAGTTGTTTGATTTTTTAATTTTTTCATAACTTATTATAAATTTTTTATTGAATAAAAAAAATCAAAATATTTGATTTTTTTTAATGGAAAAAGTAGCATATTGGTTTCTCTTTATATTTTTAATGCTTAATAAAAATAAAATATTATAAAAATAAACAATCTAACACTTAACACTATTAAGAATTATTTAGTTTTAATTTCTATTTAAAATTAAGTAACAAAACAAACTTCACCTAAATTTCATACTTATTTTTTTATAAGAGTTTCCATATATTTTATACAGAAGATACCATAATTTTTTATGTTTAAAAAAAAAAAAAGGAAATGTATAAAGAGAATTAAATTAAGATTAACTTAACCATGGGTCTACAAGTTTGAAAGGGAAAAAAAAAATTAAAATACTTTGACTAACTGATTGAAAATTAAAAGAAGACTGGTATTATTATTTAATGAGTTATTTAACATACACAAAATAGAAAGCTTTCTATTTTAAAAAAATAATAATAATAATAATTAAAGGTTATGTTTGGAAGCTATTTAAAAAAATAGTTTGCTACTTTCAATAACAAAAAAAAGTTTGGACAATCATAAAACAAAATGTTTTTTGAAAATATATTTTAATTACTTTTAATTACTCCTACTTATTTTTTAAAGGCCGTTTAAACAAATAATTATACAACATATGGAGAATGATTGAAAATAAAGTATTACGTATAAAAGTTATTTTAAAAAAAGTACTTAAAAATATAAAAAATAGGTGAAGACCATTTCAAGAACTTTTATTATACAAAAAGTAGTTTGCCAAAACTAATTTTTACGAATGCTTTCAAAAACACTTCCCAACATAGATAAAATTATTACTTTATACTTTCATAAATTTTGTTAAAAATTATATTAAAAATATTTTTTTTATAAGGATATATTTCATTCATGGAAAGTAGTAAAGGAAGGAAAATATTTTTTTTTTCGAAGTGAGGAAAAAAAGGAAATGATTGATAGAGAAAAAATACTACAAAATATTGCCTTCTTATTTTTATAAAAATGAGAAAAGTTCAAACAAAGTGCAATCCTCTACAGTTAAATATTCTATCTGGGCCTTTTTTATACAAGAAACATGAATAAAAGAAAAAATGTTATATTTTCTTTTCCTTAAAATTTCTAGGAACGAGACATAGCTTAAAGCTCATGAAAAATCTTTTGTAGTTTCTCAATACAAAAGCTCTATTGTAAAATTCCTTATATAAGTTGAGTCAAAGATTTGAAACTTTAGTCATGTCTAGATAATTCACCATGTCAACCGCAATCTTTTGGCTTACAAGCTCAATTCAACACAACCAAAGTTTAAACCCTAACCCCGAGGTTTGCAAAATCTAAACCATAACCTTTTATCCTCCTTTTGGTAAGTTTCTAATTTTGGCAAATCAAATGTTTTCAATCCTTGGGCGGTTATCTTGAGCTGGGTCAAAAGGCTAGATCAACCTATGATTTTCAGGTCAAGTTTGAACTTAGACCAACCATTTCGCACTCACCCTATGTTCTATAAATGATAGCACATAGAATCCAATAACCAAGTTTGAAAGAGAACCTGCATAGAATTATAGATGTAGTATTCCCATAAGAATATAGAAGCAAAAATGACAATTGTAGTATTAATAGTGGTGTTTCTTTTACAAAAGGAACAAGTGAAATACCAGTACTCCTAAGATCAATTGTTTTAGCAATTTTGGATTTGTTATGACGGCGGAAGCTGTCATGAAATCATCATTAATCAAGAACACAAAGATTAAACAATAACACATGGTACACGAGGTTTTAACGTGGTTTGACCAACCATGCCTACACTCACGGATAAGAGAGGACCATTCCACTATACAATAGAGAACATTACAGAGGACATAACCAGATACAACTGTTGAGTTCTCGAAACATCCCATGTTTCCCCACTCTTTGTATCCCTACCCTACCACAAGCCCTCTCACTCCACTGGGTATCTCCCATTCTTCCTCACATCTCTATCTACCTCATATAATATTCACAAGCCCATATCTATCTCATAACTTTTTCCCTTCATGACCTAGAATATTTATGGAGATATTTCCAACAACCTTCCTTATTATATAAGAAAATATAATATTATAATAATATATCAACCTATAAATATTCTATATAATATTCTTTACCAAAAAAAGAAGGAATCTATACTAATTAGGAATTTTGGACATTTCATAATAGGATTAAATATTGCCAAAAGAAAAAGAAAAGAAAATAATTAAGAGAAAAGAAAATTGACCCAACTTTAGATTAGTTTAGTCAAACTTAACCTATTTCTATAAGAATATAGGTTTACTATATTCTATGGAAAAAGGAATTTATTCTATAAATTTTAATTAACCTACAATAAGACCACATTTCTCAACTTGGAAATCTAGGGTTCATAAATGTGGCAAGGGGGTGATATAAAGTTTAATTAGTAGCATATTTTAAATTCAACTAGTATATTTTTAACTTGCTAGACAGTAACAATTTTCCTTTGTTGCGAGTTGTGCAGTCATAGCAATAGGAGCGCTTGGAACATTACTTCTGGTACTTTGTGCATGGTGGTTGTACAAAGTACTAAAAAGGAGAAAGAAAATTAAGTACAAAAAGAAATGTTTCAATACAAATGGTGGTTTACTCTTGGAACAACAATTATCTTCAAGTGAAGGAAATATTGATAAAACCAAATTATTTACTTCCAAAGAGTTGGAGAAAGCCACTGATCGTTATAATGAAAATCGGGTTATTGGACAAGGAGGCCAAGGTACTGTTTACAAAGGAATGTTGATGGATGGAAGAATTGTTGCAGTTAAAAAGTTGAAGATAATGAGTGATAGCAAACTTGAACAATTCATTAATGAGGTGGTCATTCAATGCCAAATTAATCACAGAAATGTGGTTAAGCTATTAGGATGTTGTTTGGAGGCAGAAGTGCCTTTGCTGGTCTATGAGTTCATTCCTAATGGCACCCTTTCTGAACATATCCATGGCCAAAATGAAGAGTTCCCAATTACATGGGAAATGCGTCTTCGAATTGCTACTGAAGTTGCTGGAGCTCTTTCTTACTTGCATTCAGCAGCTTCTGTACCAATCTATCATCGAGATATCAAATCAACTAACATACTTTTAGATGATAAATATCGAGCAAAAGTGGCAGACTTTGGAATTTCAAAATTTGTTGCCATTGATCAAACACATTTGACCACCCAAGTACAAGGTACTTTTGGATACTTGGACCCAGAGTACTTCCAATCAAGCCAATTTACTGAAAAAAGTGATGTCTACAGTTTTGGAATAGTTCTTATTGAGCTTTTAACTGGGAAAAAGCCAATCTTGTCAACTAGATCAGAAGAATGGACAAGTTTAGCCTCATATTTCATATTGTCCATGGAAGGAGATCGTTTATCAGATCTTCTTGATGCTCGAGTTATAAAAGAGGGCAGGAATGAAGACATCAATGAGATAGCTTTTCTTGCAAGACGATGCATAAACTTGAATGGGAAGAAAAGGCCTACAATGATGGAAGTTGCAATGCAGTTGGAAAGAATTAGAAAGTGTCAAGGAGATTTCAGAGCTCAAGACAATTCTGAGGAGATTGAATACAACACCACTAAATTGCTTGGGCCTTGGGATGTTACCTCCATTTCAACAGATTCTTGCTTGAATACCAATGCATCTTCTTCATCGGATGTTTAACATCTATTGTTTCAAAGGTCATTTTAAGTTTATAAGCACACTTTTTCTTATCATATTATATAAGCATTCATGTAGAAATATGAGACTACTTTAGCTACTACTTTGTGTAATTTTTCATTAATGTAGTATTGTACGATGATACTTTTTATATGGGAATGATTTTTAGTTGAACATAATGTTGTTGCATGATGCTTCTTATTTAATTAGAAGAAATAGTACCACTTCATCTTGCTTTTTGACTTCAATAAAATTGTGGTTTGGCATTTCTTTTTCACATGCAATTCATTTTGTGGGCAACTATTTATAACCTTTATAAATATTGTCAAGTAAGACTTTTGTTTTATTCTTTTTCCTTGTTCAAGCCTAGTTATATTTCTTTCACCTTGATTAAAAATTTTCTTTATTGTAATATACAACTAAAATGCAAAAAATTTAGCAATTTTTCTAAATAAGAAAGAATAAATGTGAATTTTCTCCATCCAATTAGTTGATATTGGATAAGCGATAAAGGTGAATTTACAAAAGAGTTCAGAAGTACAAACTATTTAAAAATACAACTAGTATAATGTTAACCAATATGAACAATGTAAAACATTGGGATTAAGTTCATTTTTTGAAAATGCAACTAGTTAGAACGGCGAAGTATAAAAGCCTACTTGAATTGCAAGCATCGTTTGTAAACAACTATAAGTCCACATAATTTTTGGTATTAGATATGTGTAGAAGAGGCACAAACCTTGATCCCAAGCATTTAGAATAGCAAAATGCAAGTGCATTCAAATTTGTACTGATTGGAAAACTCAAAAATAGCAAAATCAGTAATAGTTAAATCTAAATCAAAGATTAAGTAAAGTATTAATTTTGGGAGCAACTAAACATCAACCAGAAGTTGACAACTATCAAGACACCCGGATGACAAGCATCATCTCCATTAACAAGCAAATACCTAATCTTAAAACATGAATACCACATTTTCACTTTCCACTTTCACAAACGAAATTGAGAGATTTTATATATATATATATATATATATATATATATATAGAATTGAAACCATTGTATATTAAATACACTAACGGAGAGTGGAGGAGAATTGTTTTGCTTTTATTTATTTTTATCACATAATTTTTTTCATCTCACTCCACTTTGCAATTACTTTTGGGGTACAATAATGTGGATTGCACTCTTGAATAAAGAAGGGTATTGCCTTGCCTTGAGTTCCATTTGATCCATTCCCTGTGAAAAATAAAAGTACTGGTATCTGGTGTTTCCAATGACGTCCTTCCTTTTTACAGTGGAGTATAACATGCCTGTTAATGCTAAAGAACTTGGAAGCCAAAATCTCAATTCCTATTTGTCCTTCAAAGTGAATCAAAGATCAAAAGCAGAACATTCTTTTTCATATATAGTTGAGACCTTTCTCCAAGTGAATCAATAATTCTAAAATCCAATCGACCACATAGCAATTGATAATTAGGTTTACACTGCTATCAAATTAGATAAACCATTATGCAAGGATGCTATCAAATGGGATATAATGTAGAGAGGCCTAATGCATGCAGAAAGGTCAACACAAAAAATTAAGTGCATTACAATCACCTAGCAGGATGGAAACAAATAGCGGTTTAAGAGTGTAATTACATTAACATTCTACAAAAAGTTTCCAGATTTGAATTTTCATATGCCATTCTCAACAAGACAAATCCGAACAAAACACTAGAGCACTGGATGCTTGTAAGACAAAAAGGTGATGTTCTAAATGATCTTTTTGGCTTGACATGGGGAAAAATACATGGCAACTTAAAACCTGCAAACTTCAACTTCTAATGGGTGATGATTCCCTCAGTAGGTCAAAGAAGGATAACCCATCAAAGTCATAGCTGAGAATCCCTCATTTGAAACCCCTCTTTGTTGATGAAAGAAGAAGCCCCCAAGAAGAAATAGTTAAAAAGTTATTTATTTATTTATTTTTTTAAAGTTCTAATAGAAAATCATGATTATATCTGTAAATCCAACAATAAGAAATCAAACTTCAGTAGTGACTATATGGGTACCATAAACCTCTTCTTCTTACAAAGACAACATTGTTTCATGATTCTTTTTTTTTTCCTTATGACTTAACATGTAAAGTTATTTCTTGTCTTGTAGACATATAAGTTCCTATATTATTACATAAGAGGTTATATAGCACCTCCTGTCCTAATTTTTCTTAACTAGTAATTCATTTTAATACCTTTTTTTCTTCTCTAGATTATTAATTAAGTTCGTTCTAACTGGTTATTTCATTCTTGATATGCTAAGTTTAAATGGTTATCATCTTTATTAGAGTTCTTATCAATATAAATTTGGTTTTGAATATATTGGATACTGAAATTGTAGCATTTAAATCTTCAATATACGAGAAGATCAACTAACATGCTTATCAAACACACTTAAATACATCGAAATTTGCATTCAATTACAGTAGTATGTATTTAAAATTTTTCTACAATGGATTATAATTTTGCACAAATCCATTTCATTATTGGTCTAGAGTAATATGTCATCCTACTTTCTTTGCTTTGTATTTGATACAAGCAAGTTCAAATGTTTGTAGAATTGATTTTCTTTAGAGATTAGATGCTTGGACTAAAAATGATTTTCTCATCTAGTTGCATGAGGAAGACTTCTGAAATATTTTCATGTCTATTGATTTCAAAGAACAAAGGTATGGTTCTCATATGTTATATATTTTCAATAGGTAGTTCTTGTATGTTATGATTCTGAATTATATTAATATAGTCATATATCTAGTTTATGTTTAGGTTCTTTCTAACATGACTACATTAATAAATTCATATACATACATACATACATACATACATACATACATATACATATATATATATATATATATATATATATATATATATATATATATATATTATAGGAAACTTCTACTAATAGAATTTGTGGCCTGTTAATTCATTGAACCCTTTTACCCTAGGTTTACAAGAAAAAGGTTTCATTTTATGAGTTATTTACTTTTAGTATTATTGTTCACGTGATACAACTTTTGAAATTGGGTTATTTGATCAAAAAGGTCTTTGAAAACTCAATTTTGAAATCTAACCTCCCAACATTTTTTGGCCTCATTTGGACAAAAATGCCTTCATTATTTTCTTGTCAAAACAACATTTTCTTTTAAGACCTACATGTAAATACTTGAAATGGAAAAGGGCATTTATGTCAAAAATAGGTTACTTTTCTAGAAAAAAACATGGGGAAGGTTAGATTTACAATTTGGGGATTATTTCATCCCTTTTAACCAAATATTTCTTTGAAATTTGATCTCTAATATTGCCTACAAACATCATCTAAGGTTTGAATTTGCACCATTGGGCATTGGTACATACTCTTCTTCGATTTGGTAATAAAGTTACATTAATATAATTTTTATGATTTTTTATTCTTTTCTTTTTTGGCTATTGATTAGCTCTCAAAATTACTATTTTCATATGCTTAAAAATGGATTTTTTTTTTTTTTTTATATATTTTGAATTAATCATTATCTTTTAAGTTCAAGTATAGCTTAGGTCCTTATTCACATACTAATGTGTTAATCTAGTGCAGAATACAGTAAAATAAGATAAAAAGTGTCATAAATTATGAAAGTATTAAGGCAAATCAAATATCAAAAGGGCAAAGAAAGATTGGAGATGAAAAAAGAAAAATATATGGAAAAGGCAAGGAAATGAGGCATTGTCAAAATGCTAGAGCATTTTCAATAGCCATTTTGATAAAGTAAGGAATATTAGAGTATTTTGATACAAAGAATTGGAGATATCGAAATTCTAGTTCGAAATTTCAATACATTTCGAGGCAAATGAACAATGAAAATTCTCACCTCAATACCCATTGTCGAAGTTAGTTTAATATGAGCAAAGCATGGTATTGAAATATAAGAATGTCTTGATCACATTTGTTGAACATAGTTAATACAACTTTTACACCTCTTGCAAAACTTAATACAAGATATAAAATGAAACATAGCTCAATTCAATACCATTTTTTACTCAAGGGTTCAATTTGCCCAAGTTTGATACCAAATTAAGGAAGATAGGAAGCATTAGTTTTTGAAGATTCTCTATCAAAGCACTTTGACACTAGTTCAACACAAGCCTCAAGATTTTCATAAACACTTACATTTTTGTTTTTTGAGCTTCAATCCATGTAGAGGCTATTTGTGGGGAGCATTTTTATTATTTGGGTGTGTTCAAGCATAAAGCAATTAGAGAAGGCCAAAAGAGAGGAATTTTTTAAGTACAAAGTTTGACACAAGGAGTAAAGGATTTTGACACTAAGTTCAATAAACAACCCTAAATTTTAATAACAATATGATATGATAGAGCCTCTATTGGAATTTTGGTACCACAATGTTGATGTACCAATAGTCTTGACACATATAGATTTCTTATTTTATTTTTAAGACTTTCTTATTTTAATTTTATTGGTTATTTTTGTTTTTTTAGAAATTTTAGATTTTTTTAATGTTTTTAGGGTAAGGTTTAAGATATAAATACCTATCTTACAAATTTTTATAGTAGGAGTGAATGAAAATCAAATATATATTCTACTATTGATTATTAATGCAATACAATCTTGATTGTTTTTCCTTGATTCAATGTGTTGTGTTAGAATAACAATGAGTGGCTAAGAACTTTCATCTAGAAAGGTGGATCTCCTAAGATTTGATTTCAAAGTGATAAGCATCTTTGTCCTTGCTCTAAGATTCGATTTCTCGTAACTTTTAAAAGGTAGATAGCTCTCTTTAAACTAGAGTCAAGTTTTATTGATACATACTAGATACCATAAATGCTTTCTTATAAGGGTGCTTTCTTATAAGGGTTGATTTATTTAGTGATCTCTTATAGGCAACACCTTCTAGTTAGTATTTGCAATGGGTATAGTGCTTTATAGGTTGAGAAGTGAATATAAAAGAGCAAATCCTAATTTCCTTGAGATTTGAACTTTGGAATATTAAATTTGTTTGAGGATGATTTTCACCATTAGTCAATCAATGTCTAGTTATAATTAATTTATCTAATGTTTAGAATCACCATTTTTTTATTTAATAAGTTAAGTTAAATTGCATGGAAATTAAATTCACTATCTTAAATCTTTGCATCATTAGGAACCACTTTTGCAATCCTTATGCAATCGAGTCACTATATCAATAGTTGCTTTTTTTTTTTTTTTTTTTTGGAGAATACTAGTCGTTGAATTTAAAATAGTTCACCAAAGCCAAAGTCAAACCCACTACTATCATTTTCTTGGGAGTATATTTGTTTATGAATAACAAAATTGCCAATTATAAAATCTTGAAGAAGTAAGATCCACCTTATCAACCTATCCTTAGAATCCTTTTTGCTAGGTAGATATTTAATTTGAGTGATAAGGGAAAACTCCTATGGAAATCCCCAACAAGTAAGCTAGGTAGAACAACATGTTATGCATTGTCATTTGTGTCACACATTAATTCAAATGAAAAGCTCCAATTAGGTATTGGCCTTACAGTTGGTGTTTAAGAAAGCTTCTTCTTCAAAACGTTGAAAGCTTTTTACCAATCATCATTCAAACAAATCTCTACATTGTTTAACAACAAAGAACAAAGTTGTTGAGCAATTTTTGGAAAGTCTTTGATAAATCTTCTTTGCATTCTTTAACAAGGCACAAATTGGTTGAGCAATTTTTGAAAAAACTTTGATTAGGTACTAGTCTTATAGTTAGTGTTGAAGAGAGCTTCTTTAAAATGTGGTAAGCCTTTTGGCAATCATCATTGCAACAAATCTTTGCATTCTTTTACAACAAGGAACCATATGCACTACTACAAAAAGTGAAAATAATGACACTCATGACCAAACTTCTCTGTTGCACCAAAATACTTAATCCTAATATGTAGTAGCTTTGGCCAAGAAAGATTAGAGAAAAAGCTACTATGACTTTTCTAGTATTTTGTGTATCATCCTCAGGGACTAGCTTATGGGATTTGTCAATACTAGAGTAAATGAATTGCTTTTGTTTGAATCCTAAAGTGGAAAACAATATGTGAATAATGTGAAACTAAGTAAAAGAAATTAAATTAATAACAAAATGAATATTGATTTTAAATTCAATTGATTGAAGTTTAGGGCTTTCCACAATCCAACTTACGGTATAGAAATTAGAGAAAACAAGGGTCTTTTAAGTAATATGACCTTCAGGTTTTGGGATCCTTGGTTACTCGCGATCAACTTGAATTCTATAACTCAAATTTGCATTTAAAGCCTAATTTTTCCTTTTTAAAACTGATTCCTAAAACTATCAAATGAATGAAATTGATTACCAAATTAAGATTTGGCTTTTTAACACTTCCTACTCCTTATAACTTTGTCTTGGAGCAAATAATGATAAGGAAGACAAGGATAACTGATGATCAAGAGTTACCAAGAATCACTTATCGGGTAATAACCTACCATATCATTTCCTAAACTAACTCACAAGAATAGGAAATTTTTTTGATAAATTGTCACCCAACCAATAATTAATCTCATTGTTATAATAATTTACCTATTGTCCCTATAGGTTTCCTAACCCTTAGGTTTTCATGCTTCAAACTCCACATTGGCTTCTTAGCCTCTCATGGGGGTGATGTCACATTCATAGTCCATAATAGGGTAAAAATCCATAATTTGAATCAAAAGAAACTAAAACCAATATATTTAATAAAGAAGAAAAGAAAACAAACCAAAGTTCTTGTCTTCTTCCATCTCCAATGTCAAACTCTGCGGAAAAAGATCTAAGATATCTAAACCCTAGAACTAATTGAGTTTATATAATATCATCAATTACCTAACATGTGGCACACTCTCATTGGCTACTTATTATAAAATAATTACCTAAAAATGATTTAAAAATAATAAAATGGTGATTTCTAGTCGTGTGAGTCCACTTAGGGTGGATGGAGTGCCTTATATGCAATTCCCGAGGTAGAGGAGGCAAAACATCAAAGTGGCAATGGGTGAATTCAAAATGGGGTCATTTCAAATTAGATTTTGAATTCATAAGTTAGATTTCGAAATGGTCCTTCAACTTTACGTAGTTGTCTTCAAATGACCATAACTTCTTCATTTCAAATCTGATTTGCATATCATTTGAAGCTTGGACTTCTAACTCCTAAGCTTCGAAAAAATATATATTATATCTAAAATGGACTCTGAGAAGCACTTTGTCCTCAAAATCATAGTATATGTTGCCACCAGATTTTGAGTTTTAAATTTCCATGCAGTTGAATCTTCCTTCATGCCTGATTTTCCATGTCTTCTCACCTTCTTTGTTATTCCATAATGGTCATTTCTCATCTTATAAACTCATGATATCCTTGTCTTGCCTTTCCTCATGGTCCATGAGTCTTGATTCACATATTTCCTCATTTAACCCTTTCTTGATCTTTCAAAATCTAAAGTGATTCAACTTGCACCCTTTTCTTCCCTTGAACCTGAGATAAATCTCCAAAATAAGTTAAACTCATGGATAGGACATTAGCATTGATTTAGGTTAAGTTGGGTTATTTGAATGTCCTTTGGTGCACAAATCATATCGAATATGTGTCATTGGAGCACATATTTTTGGCTCCAATCATCTCACTTCCTTGGCGCTTTCAAAAGAGTGTCATGATTTAGTTTAATTTGAACAAACATAGGTGCTTGTTTACTATGGAACTTTTAAAATCATCATTGAACAACATGGGTTTGGAAACATTAGCACTTATTTTTAAGCATCATTGTTACATGAATTTTTAAGCATCCTTGATGCTTTTGAAAAGTACCATCTTCTTACATGATATCTATGTTAAAACCCAAAATAATAATAATAATAATTCAAAGAAAAAAAATTCTAGGATTTCTCCTTATGAATTCTCTTGAAAAAATATACAACACTATAGGATTTAAATAAACCTAATAAAACCCAAAAAAAGAAAGAAATTTACAAACTCATGAAGTGGCTACACAAATAATTCTAAATACAATAAATCTAATATAGTAACTAAATAAGAAAGAAAAATAGTAACTAAATAAAACTAAATAGTAACTAATAAAGTTACTAGATATTACTAAATAAAAAACTCTAACACTCTTCCCCCTCCACAAACTCATGAAGTGGCTACACGAAGCATTGAGAGTTTGCCAACTAAAAACTAAAAACAAGGAAGAGAGTGTGACCTGGTAAACAAAGTTACAATCTATAGAGAAGAAGAGTCAAAGAACAAAGTAAGAGTGTTATGATGAAGGTGATGACGAGTGAAGTAACAATCAATCTCAATATGATTGGTCTTTACATGAAAAATGGAGTTGTGAGAAATCTAAATAACATCCTTGTTGTCACTATACATCAGAATAGGACAAGAAAGGAAAACACCCATATCAACAAGTAACCAACATAACCAAACTATCTTACTAGTAGTAGAAGCCATAACACGATACTTAGCTTTTATGGAAGATAAAAAAACAATGGTTTTTTTTCTCGTTTTTCTAAGAAATAAGATAATCTCCCAAAAATAAACAAAATCTAGTGGTAAACTTGTGATCTTTAGGATCATTGGTCCAATCAACATCAGAATAGGCACCCACCTCTAAAGAAAAAGTGGATGGAAATAAAAGACTTTGAAATATAGTGCCTTAGAGATATTTTAGAATAAGAAGAACAACAACCCAATGAATTGTAGTAGGAAAAACAACAAATTGACTAACAATGTGAACAAAATAAGCAATATCCGAATGTATAATAGTGAGATAAACCAAGCTACCAACAATAGTATGATATAAAGTAGGGTCTAGTAAGAGGTTACCATCAAAAGAAGAATATCGAATATTAACCTCAAGAGGAGTATCAATAGTCTTAGTATTAATAAGGTGAGCTAAATTGAGAATATCAACTATGTACTTAGACCATGAGAGAAGATGACCTTTCGAAGAAGAGGCTACCTCAATACCCAAAAAGGACCATAGAGCACCTAAACACTTCATTTCAAAATGGGAAGCCAAGTCAAATTTCAACACTACAATCTTATCAATATCATCACCTATAATAATCATGTCATTAACATATAGAGAAAGAAGAATACGACCAGAAGAGGTGCACTTTAGAAAAAATGTAGGATTGTGATGACTAGGGTGAAAGATAAGATAAGTAAGCACATAAGAGAACTTCATAAACCAAGCATGAGGTGCTTGTTTGAGACCATATAAAGTTTTCTTGAGCCTGCAAACTTCTCCAAGGTTATGAGAAACACTAAGAGAGGGGACCATGTGTAGCAAGTAATTCACAAAATGCAGTGGAAGTATATTCCTCACCAAAATCACACCTAAAGCACTTGATAACAATAGAATGTTAAGTTTTAGAATGTTGAGTTTTGACATAAGCTTGAAATGCTTTATAAATATTTAAAAAATCAAAATGATGTTTCATAAGATAAACCCAACAATAACGAGTATAATCATCAATGAAGGAAACATAATATTAAGGCTCTTCTTTTGTAGAAATTGGAAAAGGTCTCCACACATTAGAATGAACTAGAACAAATGGGGCAAGAGAATAGGAAACACTTTCATTAAAAGGTAAGACATAAAATTTTTCCAGTTTACAACCATTGGAATCAACAATATCTTGTATTTGAAAATTTCCTAATGCTCTTATGGAAACTAAATACTTTAAATGAGAATGTCATAAATAAAAACTAGATGAAGAAGGACTAAAACAAATCAAGACTAGGAGCAACAACTATTGGGACTTCTAGCTCATCTAAAATATATAACCCCCCCCCCCCCCTCTCCTACAGCCTGTCCCAATTAGCTTTTGAGATTGAGGATCCTGCAAAAAACAAGAAGTAGAAGAAAAAGAAACTACGTAACCAAAGTCACATAATTTAGCAACAAAGACAAGATTCAATGTAAGATTAGGAATATGATAGACATGAGAAAGAGACAAACAAGTTGTAATAACAAAAATAATATTAGCTAAGGGTAAAAAAGTGTCATCAACAGTCATGATAGACATAAAAGATGTAGGATATAAAGAAGCAAAAGATAAGGAATTGAGGGACATGGTGAGAAGCTTCAAAGTTTAAGACCCATATAGAGGAAGACATACTTCAAGAACTAGTGGCTAGCAAACCTAAAGAGGCCGATATAGTTGTAGCTATGCGGTAAGGAGCTTTTTGAATTATTCAACAAGAAAAGCTACTGTGGGATTAGAGGATAATGTGGGTCCAAATCCAAACAAGTCAAATAGAGGAACAACTACAATGGTATTAGACTATGGAGGCCTATAAAAACGTTATTGGCTAGTATTGAACTAACTTTAATGACACTATTGAGAAGGCAGGTGTTACACTAATCTTGGAAGGATCATCGGACACTAAGCCTTATAGTAACCATTTTGCTTATAGTAGTTGCATTCATCTATAGAAACCCTTGAATAAGGCTTGTTCTGATTGTTAGAAGGTGACTTAGAAAGGATTGTCAAAACAAATGTATCAGATGTAGAGAGAATACCTTTTCTTGCTTGAAACTTAAGACATATCTTCTCCGCCAAAAATTCACCAACCACTTATTCAAGAGAGAGAAATAGGTTGCGATACAAAATTGCCCCATGCAATGCTTCAAATTACTACGAAAGGCTAAAAAAAAATTGAATAAGACATTGTTCCTCTCTATGGGCAATATAAGGTGCAAAGGCTTGAAGCTCTATTGATTTCGTGAGAGCCAATTGGTCCTAGAAATTAGTCATCATGAAATAAAACTCCTAAATACTCTTTTCTTTTTGTTCAAGGGCTCAAATATCAATTTTTAACTAATATTGTTTGCAAAATTGGATTGTGTATACAATCTTTCCAAATGTTCCAGATTTCCTTAACAATTTCATATTTTTTAGACTGCGTACCTATTGAAGTTTCAATAGAGTTGTTAATCTAAGTAATAATTTTAGACTTGCTTACTTCCCAAACATCTAACTGGTTTGCATATTTTTCATCGTTTTCATTCATAGGTTTGGGTAGAGTGTCAATAATATAACCCCACATCTTTTTGCCTTTTAGAAAACTTTTCATCACATAACTCAATAAGATAATTTTTTCTATCCAATCTCACACTAATAGATGGAAGGGAATCATCTCATTCACTAGCCATGATGAATGAATAACAAATAACCAACAAACAAAATAAAGCAAGTGCAAAATGAAGAAAATAAATACAAAATCAAATACTAGGATCAAATATGAAAAGAACGATGCAATAACCACCTACTACGGTATCCCACATTCAAACATGATAAAAACGAATTTCATGAAAAAAAACGAATACAAATAAAAAGGTCTCATTAAAAGATCAATCTTACTTTGATACCATGTTGAAATAAAAAATGAAAAAAAAAATCAAAGAAAAAAATAGAGAAAAGAAAATCTAGGATTTCTCCTTCTGAATTGTTTTGAAAAAAAGATACAATACTATTATGATTTAAATAGACTTAGTAAAACATAAAAAAGAAAGAGAATAATTCTAAATATAATAATCCTAATATAGTAACAAAATAAGAAAGAAAAATAGTAACTAAATAAAGGTCCTAGATATTACTAAATAAATAACTCTAACAATATATATGCCTAAATTTCCACTCCTTCCAAATGATTTCATATCCAAAAAAACATATGTTTACACTCACATCAATGGTGAGCATCGAAAACCCTAAAGCCTTCACTACTCATTGCCAATTATCGACCAATGTTTAGGTTTTCTATGAGCTCACATCATCATTAGTAGCAACATCAAGACCCATCAACAATGGAATTTCATATATCTAATCGATTCTTGAAATTAGAAATGAAATGAGAGACCATTGAAGAGTGGTTTGGACTTCTCCTTCATGAAGTAGCAAGGAGTGAACTAATGATATCTATGGTTTTTTGGAAGATTTGATGTGGTGTTCATTTCTATCGATGCTTGACTAGTTGGTGTGGTTTGGGAGAATGTAGTCCAGAATGTAACATGAGCTCTTACTTTTCTTTCTCAATACCCTTCACTCTCACCCATTATCTCCTTACTTAAGGTCTCAGACCGACTCGAAACCTCTTATCATCTTTTCTAATGTTTTCAGATCTTTCAGAGTTTGGAAAGACTATAAGCACTTCTCAAATTTTAATCCTTCATTTTTTTTTTCTCCTTCTAATTTGTTGATTATCTATTTATGTTTGGTGAATTTGAAATGGAGTTAAGGTAAGAATTATGGGGTTTAGGTGTTAATATATACTAATTCTAATATTTATTTTGGAAGTGTTGAGGATGATTTTTGTATTGTTATTAAGGTTAAATCTAATTTATGACATATTTTCTATTTGTTCACCAAGTGTTCATCACTTGATGGTCTTGGTAGTTTTTGTTCTATTTTCTTCTTCTTCATTATTGAGGTTTTTTTTTTCTTCTTATCTATATTATATATGTTATGCTAAAAAAATTATTTACTTGACTAACATTGAAAAGGAAATTGAGCTAATTGTGGATGACCTAGATGTCTCAATTTTATATTTTTTTTCCTCTTAATATATTTTAGGTTTTGAGTTATATGAGTTTGTTAACTTGTGTGAATGCATGATGAAATTTTGAGAAACTTTGGGTGACATCATGGTTCCAAATTTTGGCTGTTCTTATTTAATTCAAAACCATTTTGGACTCATGAAGCTTCACTTTGCTTAGTACAATGCTCGTAGATAAATTTGCTTTCTTTTGATACTACTTTGATGAAATCCAATAACTTTTCTTTTTATTTAAAATAAATCAATTCTTGATATTACTTTGATGAAACTAGTTGCAACCAACAATTTGAGCCTAACAAACAAACTTAGAAAATGAACATTTAGTCTTGTTTTTAAGGTGAATTTATTCTTGTTTGAGCAGATGACTTGAGTATGCCTGTATTTATTACTAAATTTTTGGACCATGTATAGGGAAAGCTACAAGATGGACATGAAATAGTAGTGAAAAGACTTTCTAGTAGTTAAGAGTGAGGAATAGAAAAGTTCAAGAATGAAAATGTATGAATTTCCAAGCTCCAACATAGGAATCTTGTTAGGCTCTTCGATTGTTGTATTGATGGAGAAAGAAGTTGATTTGTAAATACATGCCCAACAAGAGCTTGGATACATTTTTGTTTGGTTGGTTTGCCTCACACTTCTACATTATATTTTCTACTTAGTAACCTATATTGTCTTGATCGATAACTCTCATTGAGAGCTACTATGTCTTACTAAATTTGGATCACATTTAGAAATCATTTATCTAAGTATTATGACATATACCAATACTAATGAGGCTCTAGCAATATGATTTGGAGTTGTATGTTCTCTGCCATGGGGATGCACTTAGGCTATTGATAAGAACTCTCAACAACCAAGACACATTACAACAATTCAACAATCTACCTATATTTAAACTTGAATATAAAAGGGAAGGACATATTTCTAAACATGTAATACTCTTTCTAAATTTCAAACTAATTGAAAGGCATATTTTGAGAAAATTTTAGAACTAGAATTAACATTTTGTATTGATTATAATTTTTTTTTCCTATGGTTGCGTTGTTTAGATCCAACAAAAGGACTGCAACTTTATTGGGTTAAACGCTGCAACATTATTCAAGGTATTACTAAAGGACTTCTTTATCTCTATCATGATTCTTGTTTAAGGACTATACATCAAGATTTGAAAGTCAACAACATTTTGTTAGATGGTAGTTAACTATTGGGTGTTGGTTTACCTAGTCAATTAAAGAATGGTTTATGTATGCTTATTTTTGTAGGTTATTAACATGGACTGGGGAAACTTCAATTCTTACCATCTTCCAATTACCGAGTTTGACACTTGTTTAGATGTTGAAATCTCAAATCCTGGTAGTCAGGAATGGGAACTTTATTTTTTCAAGTGTTTCTCTTTTGACACATTTGCATTTGTTATATTTTATCTCTAAATCCTATTTTATCTCATATTTTTAAAATTTTATTTTAGGAATGTATTTAGGAGAAATTGTGTGAAGAGTCATTGAAGATGGCTGAGGAAACAACTCTATTTGGGGAGGATGTGCTTTTAAAACTCAAAACTTCATACTTACTAAGGTCTAAAAACAATTTTTAACTTTGAAGAATGCTTTCTAATCTATTGGATCATATTTTGTTCCTTTATGATCTTAGAAAAGAAAGTATATTAGAATTATATGGTAGGTTAGTGCATTGATACCAAAGGAAGAAAGTGTGTATTATATATAAAAATAAGTATATCAATCGATTTACAAGTTCTAAATCGTTGTTTGAAATAGGTCACCTGATATGGCTGCCATGCATCAAGATACATTAGAGGACCATGAAGTTGTTGATGAGAAGTTGATGGAAATTTTGGGGTAATGTGTGACTATAGCGCATGAGATTGCTAGTTTTTGTGTTTTGTCCTCTACTTCCACTCTAAAGCTAAGTTTCATATTTAAAAACTTAGGTCTGCAATTATGTTAAACATGCAAATATAACAATAAAAAGTTAAAAAAATTCTCTTTAGTAAACTTTAGTAGTTTTTATTAACTATTTGGTCCTTCAAAGTACATAATTGATAATGAAATACAACTTTAGGCATGGCAATTATGGACCAAAGATAGGGGATTAGATTTAATTGATCAAGTGTTAGACTAATTCATTTTCCCATTGAAAGCAATGAGAATCATACATGTCGGTTTGCTATGTGTTCAACATCATGTTGTTGATAGGCCTACCATGTTTGTTGTAGTTCTCATACTAAGCAACAAAATAGATCATCCACAACTAAACCAACCTGTATTCTCTTTCCAAAGCTCAATGAACAATGATCCTGAATAAGAATGCAAAAAAGTTCGTTAAATCAGCTAGGTAACTATATCCATCACTATAGGGAGGTAAAGGATTACCAAATTATAGTTTGTATGTAATTCAAGAATTTAAGCAATTGCAGAGTTTCAATTATAAAATTTATTCGAAGTAAATTTGAAAACTCACTACAACAAATATGATGTTTCACAACAAATGTTTTTGTGGTAAAAAGTTAGATTTTTGTGATAAATATGTTTTTGCCACAAAAAATCGTTTGTCGTAGGATTGTTGCAACAAGTCCATCACTAAAAATTTTTACCAACAAATAAATATTTGAGTCGCTGAAAGTAACTTGTAGCGATAAATAATATTTATGGAAAAAAATGAACTATTCATGGCCAAAATATATATATATATATATATCTTAAGGAAAATTTTGTAGCAAAGGTCTATTTTAACGACAAATGTTATTTTGTGGCAATATAATATCTTTTGTGACAAAATTTATGTTTCTAGCAAAAAGTTACATTTTTTGTAGAGATTTTGAGCATGATTATTTATTTCTAGAAACATGATGAAGCCCATACACCTATCCCAAGCCTAGCTAAGGACATTTTAGTCCCTTAATAATTACTATATTACATTGTAATATCATCGGGACTTAAACTCGGGACCCTTCGCTTTATCACTATTCTTTGAAAAGACTTTGATTGTATCTTCTATAAATTAATTGATGTTTAAAGGGAAATAATAAACTTTTAATCAGGTTCAACATTATTTCTATCTTTATACTAATCTCAAATTATGATTACTTTTTATACTTTTATCAATGAATGAGTAAAAATTTGAAAATGAAAATTAAAGATTTCAAAACAAACTTTATAAATTATTAATATTTATTTGCATAATTATTCTTAAAAAAAATATGCAAAGATAGAATTAAAAAAAAAAAAAAAAACAAGTTAAAAGAAAATTGATATTTAAAAATAAAAATAAAAAACTTTTTTAAAAAAAGATAGTTATTTAAACTGATATATAATAGAACCCAAATCTCTTCATAAATGAATCTTTGAAATATATATATATATATATATATATTTGATAATTATGTAAATAAAATTTTTTTTTAAAAAAATTGTTTATGTTAAGGCTAAGAATCTAATTTTTTTTCTTAATCTTATTTTATTTGATTCATTATATTTTTAATTAATATTTTTTCCATGAAAATTTTAAAATAAAATTTAGACTTCAAAATTTATATACTTTTATTAAATTTTTAGAAATTTCATTTATATATTCAAAATTATTATTGTTAAACTCACACAAAAATATCAAATGACCATTTTTTTTTCCAACTTTTTATCTACATCAAATCCTTTGGTGCTTTAATAAAATAAAAAACTATTTTTTATAATAAATGACTATTTTGTATAACATTTTTATAAATTATTAAATATAAAATATTAATTATTTAATAGTTTTATTTAATATTTAATTTATTATATAAAAAGTGATGCATATATAATTAAAATAAAAGATATTTTTCTACTACAAATTAGATTATGGAAAAAAATTTGAACAAAAATTGAAATTTGTAAGTCATTCATACTAAGAAGCAAAGTTCATAGTAGAATATCACATACTATATGAGAATTATTTTTACCATAGTTTTAAGGATGAAATGTAAATTTGTGACTAAATGATATTTTGCCATAAATAATTTTGAGGCAAAATTTTGAATTTTCCCATTATATTTTTAGCAACAAAAGTAGCCTCGTAGCAACAAGTAATATTTTGCCACAAATAATTTTGTGGCAAAAAGATGAATTCATGGTAAAATATCAAATATTCCATAAAAATTATTACAGTCTTATTTTTAATGACAAAAAGGAAATTTATTGCTAAAAGTGACATTTTGCCACAAAATTTTGTTTATGGAAAAAAAATTGTGGCAAAAAATGATATTTGTTGTAGTGACTTTTTTCCACCCTTTTTTAATACTTTGGTTGGGGCTTTCTTTCTTCTTAGAGAATGTGTCGCATAAGGACTTCTAGAATTAGGTTATATTGGATCTAAATTCCATTTTCCCTTAACAATTGTATTACCCTTTTGATTAAAATTTGGCTCCACCTTTGAACTATTTGCATCCACCTTAAGAGTCTGAGGAATAGAAAAAATTTCTTGTCTAGTGAAAATACAACTCCCAATACTTCCCAAAGCTTTATTGGTCATCTTTTCTGTTTCAAAGTACTTTTCTATGTCAATAAGATACATTCTTCTCTAGATCAAAGTACTCATTTGTTTCAAGTTCAATATCTGATTCATTCCTTCGTTTCAAAAGTTTGAAACTATGTTGCTACTAGGTGGAGTTGTCAAGATATTTTTCTAAGGGTTTATAGAAATAAGTTACTATAATTTCAAGGTATAATTTCTCTGCTTTGCTGTTGTTGTAAGATGATTTAGATCTAAATCATTTGTACAATTTGATTGTTAGATCTAGATCATTTCTTTTTCATCATCTGTTTGTTTCGAGCATTTTGTATATTTAATGAATTTTTTCTTTTCTTATGCTCTAATCATCTCTTCATTTTCAAATCAATATTTTGTGTATTAAGCTATTTGTTTTTCATTTTCATTTTCTTTTTTTTATGTATGTGTTTAGACTCATGGATTTGGATTTTTAAGATTTGAATGAAATCCATTAATTTGAAATTTACTATTTAGGGTCTGTTTGATCAACGTGAGTTCTTTTTTAATTTGTCTTATTTTAATCTTGTTTAACAACCATGATTTGATTTGTTTAGCTAATGGATTTATACAATAAAAAAATATAACAAATGGGCCTTGGATCCTAAGATTAGTTAGTGACTAGGTAGGATGTGGTTTGGGTGGGTTGAGGTTT
The DNA here is from genome assembly GCA_946000715.1 of Vitis cinerea var. helleri x Vitis riparia. Taxonomy (NCBI): domain Eukaryota; kingdom Viridiplantae; phylum Streptophyta; class Magnoliopsida; order Vitales; family Vitaceae; genus Vitis; species Vitis cinerea var. helleri x Vitis riparia. The sequence goes on from OX253994.1 coordinate 11,963,983, forward strand.
CAATCTGTACACATGGTGAGTGGGATGTTTGTGACAATCATTTTGGGTCACCAGAAAATAAGATGCAAAAAAGTTGGATTTTTCCACCTAAAGCCTCACTTGCTTTTTTTAATTTTTTATTTATATTTTTTTAATAGGATACAAACATTTAGTTAATAGTAATGAAAAATCCCTTCTCATCAAACCATCCAACAATTGAGATCTCTAATTTTCCATACAAAGTCATGAAACTGATGAAGAATTGAACATTAGTGTAATAGTGTGTAGTGATTTTAATCATTTTACGTGTCTTGTGAACTGAAAAAAAAAATATCTAGTTGTAGAATTTATGGTTTTCTATGAAACTCTAAGGTCTTCTTTATGTTTCATTGTTTGGAACTTTTTTTTGGAAAAATAAAAAATAAAACATTGAAACTTGTGCCTCTCATTTTAACTTGAAGTAATTTGATTAGCTTGGAGATGAATTTTCTAATATTATTAGCATTTGTCTATGAGACCATTGAGCATCTAGCCTGTCATTGATTTGTATCTATGTCCCATATGAAATTGTGCAGGTTGGAATTAGTAGCTACATAATTATCAATTTGTAAGTCCAAAATAATTGATTATTGAATTGACTAGTTACTGAATGTCTGAAAGAATTCTTCCATGTATCTTAAACAGATTGAAATTAAGATGCTTTTGCTCTATAGATGTTCAAACAATAGTGTTGATGTAATTAGATAGCTTTATATAGTGTCAAATTCTTGGGTCTACTTTTATTGTTCATACTAAGGTATATTATAAATGTATTTAGATCCTTCTACTGTTTTCAATGTATACAATGGGCTAAAAGGTATGTTGACTTGGATAGTATGGGATAATTTATCTTATCTATTTCCTTAGGTTCTCAATTTTAGGCTATTTGATTGATTGTCAATAAGATCTGTATTGATACATATATCATGATTGATTCCTTAGGTTCAATTGTTGCTCTTCCCTTGATTGCATTATTGAAGATGGGTTCTTGGCTTTTAACTAAAATTCAATGTCAAGATGGTAGTCTCAATTGTTTTCTATATTTCATTTGATATTAGTTCTAATCGTTATATTTTTTTCTCAAACATTTGTAAAAGGTTATAATTTCAATTATACTTATTAGTTATTGCATGTATAATTTAGAAAATTTCTAACCTTCCTATCTTTTTTATAGGTTGCAAAGCAAACTAGTTTGCTTAAAAAAAAAATAAAAATCGTTATATTGATGGAGGTGCATGCCAAAAACCATGAAGATTACATTGATCATTGAACTCATTAGGAGGTTAAATTAGGTTTTTATAGATTATGGTTTATCTTAATGGTCTTTGCACTCATGTTTGTTCTTTTATTGAAAGACTTAGAAATTGTTGTTGAAATATTTTGATATAATTAATAAATTTGGATGTAATTATTGTATATAAGTAGTTACTTTAATTCAATTGTTTGAACTAAGTTATTTTACATCAATATTTTAAGATATTTTAATTAGTAAAATTTGAATTCAATTTATGACTTGTAAATTGTTTTTTATTTAATTATACAAGAAATTTATTATTTTAATAAGAGGATATAAATATTATTTTTAATAGCAAATGTTCAAAGATGAAGCTTTTAAAAGTGCCATTGATAATACTAATCAAAGATGATGATTTATAACTCTATCAAGATTGATAATTTTGTAAAAAATATTTCAATAAAAAATATTCAACTATGACACTTCTATGGGTGTCATTGTTAATATTATTCAGAGATGACACTTTTTTAGGTGTTGTTGAAAGTATTAATCAAAGATGATGCTTCCCAAAAGCGTCATTATTCACTAATATATACAATGAAAAAATGATGCTTTATTGAAGTGTCATCTTTTCTCTTCCTTGACACTTAAAAAACATCATTGTTTCTCTTATTTTTTATAGTGGTGGTTGAGCAATTTTTGAAAAGTCTTTGACTAGGTATTGGCCTTACAATTGGTGTTGAAGAAAGCTTTCCTTCAAAACGTGGAAAACTTTTTGCCAATCATCATTTCAACAAATCTCTCCATTCTTTAACAAGGAACAAAGTGGATCAGCAAATTTTGAAAAGTCTTTGATAAATCTACATTGCATTCTTTTACAAGACACAAAATAGTTGAGCAATTTTTAAAAATTCTTTGATAAATCTTCTATAAAAACCAACATTGCCCCATAAATGGGAGAACCTCATTTAGTGTAGATGGCTTAGGAAGCTCCACTTTGAGATCAACTTTAGCTTGATTGACCTTATCTCCTCTTGCAAAGATAATGTACCCAAGGATAATTTCTTTGCTTACCATAAATTAGTGTCGACACTTTTTACCAGTCAAGGACAAGTCCTTTCTCTATACATCTCAACAAAACTGCTTCTAAAATTTTCAAATATTCCTCATAATTAGCTCTAGTTACAGAATATCATCCATGAAAATCTCCAACACCTTTTAATTTCCACTAATTTTGAAAATATACCCATCATACACTTTAGAAAGTGGTTGAGTATTTACATAACTGTGGACCCCGCATTTCGGCTCATGCGTTTCCCACTCGAAGGCAAGCTCGATTTTGATTTTGAAAAATGATTTTATTGATTAAGAAAAATTGACTTGGAGTCGCCACTTATTATTTTTTTTTTTAAAGGGTAACAAAATAAGAAAAAAAACCCTAAGTGCGACTCCTTATTTTGGAAAAGGCGATCTACGAAAAACCGGATCGGGCTCAAGGGTCAGGTTACTTATCGGGAAGGTACGGTAAAGACCATAGCACCCCTCTAAGTCCCTAAAGTCGGGTCTCTACTAATAAAATGAAACTGACGTGGCAATCGACGAGTAAATCAATGAATATCCTGAATAAATCATGCACACTTAGAAACTAGAAAACGCATAGACACTGATCAAAATGAAAAATGGGTACATACCTGGGCAACGAGCCACCATGCGCTATCAAGAAATGAGGTTAGTGCACAATTAAAGGAATAATCTCATGCATGTCATAGAGCAGAATCAGTCAATCATGTGTGATAACCAAATCAATCAATTAATCAATTATAAAATCACTTATGTAGGGCCCCCCTCCCTCCAAAGCCCGTTAAGGAGTAAAAAAAGAAAACCACTTGAAAATCATATTTTTAAAAAATCAATTTTTGGAAGCAAAGATGGAGAAAATATAATAAAATAAATAAAAATAATAATAAAATAATAAAGTAAATAAATGAATAAATAACTAAAAAGAGAAAAAAAAACATCCACTTATCCCAATACCCCAATAGCATTTCCTTTCAATAAAATCCTTGGTCGTCCCCACATTTGGCACCCTGTATTTCCTGCATACCCATAATGCGGACCTACTGTTCCTTATCATCCCTTATGCAAAGCTATCTCCAATCATTAAGGAGATAGAAAAGTGGCTACCCATGTATCTCAAAGAGGCTGACAAACAACTGAGAGCCTTGGTTTCGGTGAGTATTGTGCCTTATTTCTAGGAGCAGTAGCTTCTGAAGCATTGAAGATCCAGTAACTTGATGCCTGGGAGCTCAAAGGTATAGGATGGGACTGTTCCGGCTTAGGACCGTTACAACTGCCTGAGGCAATGAATGATCTGTTATGAAAGGAACGCATCATGACTTGGCGGAATCAAACCAACGCCGCCTACTCCGAGACGGAGTTGTTGGAGCGGATGACCCCGGCGCCGCCAACAGTGGCCAAAGTCACAGCCATGGCAGATTCGACGACGGTCTCCATTGATGACGCTACGTAGACTGTTGAGAGATGGACGTCGCGGCTGAGCGTGGTACCCTTGGACTGCATTGGCAGTGAATTAATATGGCTCGGGTGGAAGACGACGCCGTCGTAGGCGTGGGTGTAGCTTTAGTTAAAGAGATACATCGTCGGAAAACCATCTTCGATGGGAGCTCTGTCCATGTTTTCGACATCACCGGAAATTACAAAATTTCCTCCCAGGTGATGTCTTTCTCAAGCCCGTTCCCTACACGGAAATTCCTACACCTGCTCATTTCTGTCAAAACTGAAAAGTAGCATGTGTGCCTTACAAATAGAGGATTGAGAAATATGATAACGAAATCAGGTTGTGAGTTGGGTATGAGGGTAGGAAAGGTGGCCACGGCTAGCTGTTGATGATGAGCGTGAGGATATGGGCATGATGATGGACAATTGGTGGGTAAAGAGATGGATTTGGTGGGCACGTGTGCATGGCTCCATGCATGAAGGTGAGTGTCCTTGGGGATTCCTATGAGGATGAGCATGGCATGGGTGTGGTGGGCAACTGGGCATGCAAGGCTCCATGCACGTGAGTAAGAAATGAGTGTGGTGGTTAGAGAGAGAAGGCATGGTAGATGAAAGACGAAAATGGGTTAGTAAGTTAGATGGATGGGTATGAAAATATTAGAGAGAGAAGTGAGTTAGTGGTGTGAAAAAGAATGATGTGCATGAGGTTAATGGGCGGGAGAGGTGAGTGATGAGTAATGGGAATAATGGAAATGCATGAGGAGGGTGGTATGGAGAATGGGATAAAACGACAGTGGGTATGAAAGCAGTATGAAGGCAAGGATGGTTTGGTGATTTGCATGGTTGGATGGGGTCATCACTGTCATGATGGAACCTTGACTGTTCATCCTTTCCAGAAGATAAACTCTGATAGTTGCCCTTGGATGACCTTCCACTCTTGTCGAATTGGGTTTCAACAAATTTACCAAAGCAGACCCGAATTATTGTTTCTAACAGTTGCAATAATGCCAAACGTCTCCAAAACGAGATTGGACTCCAAGACTTATTGTTCAGCTATTCTACCCTTTACACCAGATTTCCCTCCCAAGTGTGCTGGATATCTCATGAGCATCCTTATTATTCCAGTTTTACCAACACCACTTCCCCCACTGACCAAAGTTGAATTGCTCATTTCTTTCATTAATCATTGCCAAGCTGGCAACGTCTACAACGGCCAACACATGAGGACTTATAACTATGTTTAATCGGTGCAGTTGCGGGTCCCAATAAACCGATCCCCATTTTCAACTCATACAAAGACAGCAACATCTCATCCTATTGAGAACTGATCCTCTTCATGCCGTACTAGCTGGATAATCCCTCAACTCCCCTGACATACCACACGACAATACCTCCCAAGATTTTAATGATGAGTCTTCTCAGATACAGTTTCATTCAAACAGTTAACCCAAAAATATGGTATCTAGACACCCAAGAAGAACCAGAAACAGAGAACACCATAAAGTAAAACAGAGCACGCATAAGGGAGGATAATACCACTACCCAGCTCCATTTTATGAGATCCAAGAAGTTAAGAAATAAAAAGAAAAGGACTGGTGGGAAAATCTGGATGGTTTCAAAACGCAAGCAGATAACGCAATCATCATACGACTCATGCATAGCGTAGCCATCACACAACTCGTACAAGGGAAAACAGGGGGCAGGCAATGCAGGAAATGAGGAGCAAGTTTAGCACACTAAATAATCAAAACAAGCATCCAATTATCAAGAATGAAGCAAGGTATGACTGAAAACAAAACAAAACGAGATAAAAGCGGAGAACCTAAAGCGCGAATTCATCAAACCTGAATGATTCCTTTGGAGCAAAGTCGCTTGGTTCTTTCCCGAACTGCACACTCCCTGATCGCCTCCCTCTTCCAAAAAACCCCCCTCTCTCCGTTCTCGCTTCTTTCTTTTTTCCTTCCTCCTTTTTCTTCTGATCTCACCTCTCACAGATATCTAATCCCTTGTTTCCGTCTTCCGCAGCAAGCCATTACCAACCTTACTATTCCTCCATCAGCCAGCATGGCTTCTCAACCACCAGCATGGCCTCCCTGCCATCTCCATGCTGGTCCATGCAGCTCGTCTCCTGTGTTGGGAAGGGGTCCCCCCACTCGCCTAGGGTGCTGTCAGCTGCTGGTGATGAGAAGGCACCATTCCAATGTTATTAAAAAAAAAAACCTTTTAAAAAAAACCTGAAGTCCCCGGCTCTTGAAAGGGGGTCTACAAATATGCCCCTCTTCGATAGAGTTCACAAGTGTAAGGAAACTACATGAAAGTGTCAAGTGTAGGGTGCCCAACGACGTGACCGAAGTATGCGTCGTAAACTCGAAAGACTACGTCATGAGCAATGAAAAGAGAAATCACCGAATATGAATGCCAGGGACTGTGACCCTGAATGATACAGTCGAGGAGAAATGACTCTGAACGTCAAAACATGGGAAGATGGTGACTCAAGGTCTTCTGATTCATGCCTAATTGGTGTCTCAGCTGATTCGTGTCCAGCTGGTGCTCCTTGATTGAGGGATTAATCAACAAAATTTATAACCTATTACACCATATACTAGGGTAGCAAAGACAAAGCTACTATAGCATAGTGGCTCTAGGATCGTTCACTGGGATGGGTTTTCACTTCACAAATGATATTATTTCAAAGCTAAATTGGTGCCTTTTCATTTCAAGGTTAGCTTTAAAAGAAAACATAAAGATGTTTGAATGAAAAAGGTTCGGTTTTAAACTAACCAAAAATAGTAACTGATTTTACTTACAAAGAAAAGTGTTTCTTGGAGTTTAGATCACTAGGCTCAGATTCCTCATACAAAAAGGGAGTTCCGGTCACTTGTTTCTTTTCCTCGCATTAGAGAATTAACATATAGTTCCTTCTCCAACCGGTGTTGTACAGATGCTTCCCATTAATGGGTTCAAACACTAAATCTCTCTCACTGATGCATCTTGCAATGGCTCATACCTCTCACCTAGCACTTGCCATTCAAGGTGATCTTTAACCTTGGATTACCAGTCAAAAGCTCGCAAGAGATAACTAATGGATGTCTCCTTGGAGTCCAAAAGATTACCAAGTGTTGGCAATTCTAGAAAATCCTACCTTCAAGTCACCTCCCAGAGGCTCGCAAGGGGTAAACTAGTGAATCTCCATGGACGGAGATCACTTGCCTTACCAAGTGTTGGCCCAGGTGATTTAAAGACGTTTTAAGTTAACTAAAAAGATAAAAACCATTAACGGGTCACACTTTCTCTTCATTAAAAACTAAAACAACAAAACTTCCAATTTATGCATGTGGAAACTTACCCGGCTTTCCTCACTCCAAGATACAAAGAGCCTAGCCTCTCATCCTCTAAGGAAAAATCCTCAGAGTTTGATTGGCTAGAAAGAAAACTAAAGAGAAAACAAGAATATAGAGAAGAAATAGAGCAAGTGCTCTGTAAAATATATTCCTTACTATTACAAAAGTTTCCTCTCCGAGAGTCTCCCTGAGAGTTTATATAGGAAGGTAATTTACCCTTCCTTGGATACTTCCTAGCTAAGGAATTACATGAGTGGCTGAATACAAGGAGAAAATGGAAATTTAGACACAAAAATATCAGAAGAAAAGATCTAAAAGAGTTGGTGCACAACTATCGGGAAGCTTCAGGACCGTTGCACTGTGCAAAATGAGGTCTGCGAGATTTCGCAGATGCATAAGAAGGGCTGCGAAATTTCTTTGCAGCAAAAGGCTGATTCAACACCTTTGCGAAGCTGGCTTACATCTTGTGGTGTTTGGCTTCCATCGTGGCGTGAAACTTCAGGGGAAATCCATAGCACTGTGCAAAAGTGTTGCGAAATCATTCCGCAACAAAAGGCTGATTTCGCAACACTTTGCTGAACCCTTCCTTCAGCTTGGAGCAGTTGTCTTCCAAAGGCTATAACTCCTTCATTTCAACTCCAAATCACACACGGTTTGAAGCATTAGATTGTTGACTTCCTAAGCTTTAAAATGACATATAGCATGTATAAATTAGACTTTGGGAAGTGCTCCAAAAGTGGCTGACACGACTGTCATCAAGAATGCTTCATGGCAGATTTCTCTTTGCTTCCTCTCCTTGCATTCCGAATTTGCTTATGGCAAAGGACTTCAAAGCTTTGGATCTTCATGCCTCTAAGCTTCCCATTGCTTTGCCATGGATTCCAAATAACTCTCCTCAATCTCATATTGCTTTGATGATCAAAAAGCTATCAAAACACCAAAACTTAAGACAATTTAATTAGAATTGATTGAAAGGGGCCTTAACATGTTAATTGGGCTAAAAGGCAATAACTACTACTCAAAAGTGTTTAAAAGGATTAATTACAAGCTATCAAATAGCACTTTTTGAGTAGTAATCATCTTCGAATGAATGTGTACAATGGCTTCGAACACCGAATGTCGACTAAAGATGTGGCTCTGAACACCGAATCGAAAGTGGACAATGGCTCTGAACGTCAAACTGGGAAGCGATGATGATGGCTTTAAACGCTGAAACAGAGAATGCGACAGTGATGGCTCTGAATGCCAAAAGTGAGAAGCGATAACGATGGCTCCGAACGCCAAATGGAGAAGTGGTGATGGCTCTGAACGCCGAAACTGAGAAGTGGTGATGGCTCTGAACGCCGAATGGAAAATGTCGATGGCTCTGAATGCCGAGACTGAGAAGTGATGATGATGGCTCTGAACGCCGATACTGAGAAGTGGTGATGGCTCTGAACGCCGAATGGAAAATGCCGATGGCTCTGAATGCTGAGACTGAGAAGTGATGATGATGGCTCTGAACGCCGATACTGAAGATGAATAACGACTCTGAACGCAGAATTGAAAAAGCGGCTCTGAACGCCAAACTAAAAAAGATGTGATAGCACTGGATGCCAAAATGAAAACGCGGCTCTGAACGCTAAATGGAAGAAAGCGATGAGGATGGCTCTGAACACCGATACTGAAAAGGTGATAATGATGGCTCTGAACGCCGAGCGAAGATGTGATAATGGCTCTGAACGTCGAAACCGGGAAGTGATGGCTCTGAACACCAAAACTGGAGAAGTGATGATGGCTCTGAACGCCGAATGGAAAATGCTGATGATGATGGCTTTGAACGCCGAAACTGAAAATGCAACTCTGAACGTGAAACTGAAAATGTGATGATGATGGCTCTGAACACCGAAACTGAGAAGCGATGATGATGGCTTTGAACACCGATACTGAAAAGTGATGAAGGCTCTGAATGCCAAACTGAAAATAGTGATGGCTCTAAACGCCAAAACTGAAAAGCGATGATGGCTCTGAATGCCAAAACTGAGAACGATGATGGCTCTGAATGCCAAACTGAAAATAGTGATGGCTCTGAATGCCAAACTGAAAATAGTGATGGCTTTGAACGCCAAACTGAAAATAGTGATGGCTCTGAATGCCAAACTGAAAATAGTGATGGCTCTGAACGCCAAAATTGAAAAGCGATGATGGCTCTGAACGCCAAAACTGAGAACGATGATGGCTCTGAACGCTAAACTGAAAATAGCGATGGCTCTGAATGCCAAACTAAAAATAGTGATGGCTCTAAATGCCAAAACTGAAAAGCGATAATGGCTCTGAACGCCAAAACTGAAAAGCGATGATGGCTCTGAATGCCAAACTAAAAAGTGATGATGGCTCTGAATGCCAAACTGAAAATAGTGATGGCTCTGAATGCCAAACTGAAAATAGTGATGGCTCTGAACGCCAAACTGAAAATAGTGATGGCTCTGAATGCCAAACTGAAAATAGATAATGAAGGCTCTGAACGCCAAATTGAAAATAGTGATGACGATGGCTTTGAACGTCAAACTGGGAAGCGATGATGATGGCTCTGAACGTTGAAACAGAGAATGCGATAGTGATAGCTCTGAATGCCAAAACTGAGAAGTGATAACGATGGCTCCGAACGCCAAACGGAGAAGTGGTGATGGCTCTAAACGCCGAAACTGAGAAGTGGTGAAGGCTCGAACGCCAAGACTGGAAATGGTGATGGCTCTGAACGCCAAAACGGATGAGTGATGATGGCTCAGAACACCAAGACTGGAAATGGTGATGGCTCTGAACGCCAAAACAGATGAGTGATGATGGCTCTGAACGCCGAAACTGATGAGTGATGATGGCGCTGAACGCCAAACTGAAAATAGTGATGGCTATGGAAGCCAAAACTGAGAGGCGATGATGGCTCTGAACGCCAAAACTGAGAAGTGATGAAGGCTCTGAACGCCAAACTGAAAATAGTGATGGCTCTGAACGCCAAAACTGAAAAGCGATGATGGCGCTGAACGCCAAACTGAAAATAGTGATGGTGGCTCTGAACGCCAAACTAAAAATGATGATGAAGGCTCTGAACGCCAAACTGAAAATAATGATGGTTCTAAACGCCAAAACTGAAAAGCGATGATGGCTCTGAATGCCAAAACTAAGAACGATGAAGGCTCTGAACACCAAACTGAAAAGAGATGATGGCTCTGAACGCCGAAACTGAGAATGTGACTCTGAACGTCGAGACTGACTCTAAATACCAAACTGAGAAAATAATAGCTCTGGAAGCCAAACCAAAAAAAACTAAACCTAAACACTAAACTAGAAGGCCCATAGGTGAAGACCTACGGTGGTGATAGAATAGAAATGCCCATAGATGCCAATCTATGGTGGTGAAATAACTGAAATGCCCATAGATGTCCGATCTATGGTGGTGAATCTGAAAGCCCAAGGATGAAAATCCATGGCGGGGAAATAACTGAAATGCCCACAGATGAAAATCTATGGTGGTGAATCTGAAAGCCCAAGGATGAAAATCCATGGTGGTGAAATAACTGAAATGCCCATAGATGAAAATCTATGGTGGTGAATCTGAAATAAATGCTCATAGATGAAAATCTATGATGGTGAAAAACTGATCAAAGCCCATAGATGTCTGATCTATGGTGGTGATAAATCTGAGACAAAGGGAGATGCCCTAAACAAACTGAAAATAGGGGGATGCCTTAAACAATGACAGTAGGGGGATGCCCTAAATGAAAAGACAGTAGGGGGATGCCCTAAACTAAATGACAGTAGAGGGATGCCTTAAATGAAATGACAATAGGGGGATGCCCTAAACGAAAAGACAGTAGGGGGATGCCCTAAACGAAATGATAGTAGGGGGATGCCCTAAACGAAATGACAATAGGGGGATGCCCTAAACGAAAAGACAGTAGGGGAATGCCCTAAACGAAATGACAGTAAGGGGAATGCCCTAAACGAAATGACAGTAAGGGGATGCCCTAAACAAATGGAAAATAGAGGGATGCCCTAAACAATGACAATAGGGGGATGCCCTAAACAAGATGACAATAGGGGGATGCCCTAAATGAAATGATAATAAGGGGATGCCCTAAACGAAAAGACAGTAGGGGGATGCCCTAAACGAAATGACAGTAGGGGGATGCCCTAAACAAACTGAAAAATAGGGGGATGTCCTAAACAAACGGAAAATAGGGGGATGCCTTAAACAATGACAATAGGGGGATGCCCTAAACGAAAAGACAGTAAAGAGATGCCCTAAACAAGATGACAATAGGGGGATGCCCTAAGTGATAACTCATAAAGATCGACAAATGGGTCTGACAACCATGAAATCAAAACGAGACACGATAAACCCAAAGAGAGGGGGTATGCTCCAGTAGAAAAGCGCTAAGAAGGGGGGTATGCCCTAGTATGATGACTCGCAAAGATCCAGAAGTGGATCAAGTGATGAGAAAAATCGCAAAAGATTTGGTGGACTCAAGGGTGGGGGTATGCCCTAGTATGACAACTCACAAAGGTCAAGAAATAAAATGAGTAGTGAGAAAATCCGCAAAATATCTAATGAACTGAAGGATGGGGTTATGCCTCAGTGTGGCATCAAATGTGTGATAGGTCAGAAGAACCAGATGAGCTCAGATCACCCGTCATTGAATGCGCGACCCAAATCATCCTCGTGTACAACTGAATCAAACCCATAGATTAAAAGGGGTGTCTCCCGGAAAGAAAGCATGATGACATCGAGGCGTCGCGAAGTGTAGGCCTAACTGGGTAACTCCCGAGAGGCTCCACGGAGGAAACATCGTGTCCATGTGTATCTCGTAAGTGGGGATGAGCATGCAACTCCATGAAGATCCGTAAGTCTTATCCAGAACGGTAATATGCCCCAGTATGGCATCGAACGTATGACAAGTCAGAAATCGGCCGACATGAAATCATCTATCATCGAGCATGTGACCTCTGCGAAGATCCGTAAATCTCACCCAAAACGGAAATATGCCCCAATATGGCATCAAATGTGGGACGGGTCAGAAGAAAAAGTGACATGAAATCATCTATCGTCGAGCACGTGACCTCCGTGAAGATCCGTAAATCTCATCCGAAACGGAAATATGCCCCAGTATGGCATCGGGTGCACGATAGGTCCGAAGAACAAATGACATGAAATCATCTATCGTCGAGCACGTGACCTCCGCGAAGATCCGTAAATCTCACCCAAAACGGAAATATGCCCCAGTATGGCATCGGATGTGGGACGGGTCAGAAGAAAAAGTGACATGAAATCATCTATCGTCGAGCACGTGACCTCCGTGAAGATCCGTAAATCTCATCCGAAACGGAAATATGCCCCAGTATGGCATCGGATGCACGATAGGTCCGAAGAACAAATGACATGAAATCATCTATCGTCGAGCACGTGACCTCCGCGAAGATCCGTAAATCTCACCCAAAACGGAAATATGCCCCAGTATGGCATCGGATGTGGGACGGGTCAGAAGAAAAAGTGACATGAAATCATCTATCGTCGAGCACGTGACCTCCGTGAAGATCCGTAAATCTCATCCGAAACGGAAATATGGCCCAGTATGGGCATCGGATGCACGATAGGTCAGAAATCGAGCGACATGAAATCATCTATCATCGAACATGTAACACTGGTCGTCCGAATCCATAACTGAATCATGCACATATATCCAAGATGTGCCTCCCAGATGGAGAGGCATGATGGCATCCAAGTGTTGAGAAATGCGGACCTAGCTGGATGGATCTCGGGGGCTCCGTAAAGTAACGAATTATGTCCACATCTCAGTGAGCATCCAGTAAGTGATAATGATCGTGCAAGTCTGTGAGGATCCATAAACCTCTAAATGAAGTGGGATATGCCCCCGGCGTGGCACCAGAGGTACGATAGGTCAAAAATCGGGTGACACCAAGTCAATCATCGTCAAATTCACGATCCCGATAATTCGAACACAACTGAATCGGTCTTACACATCAAAAGGGTGACTCCTAGAAGAAGAAGCATGACAATATCTAAATATCAACCAGATCTCAATCACCTGTCCAAGTAGAGGCTGCAGAAGACGACATCTGATCCCATGGCCTCAGGGTGGTCTTAAGACACGGGACGTAACGTAGGCCAAGGTGATAGTGTGATAGAAACGAAAGAAAACTAGGTTCAAATACCCAATGATCAAAACTCATGCCCTCATATATGAAATGCAACATGTATAGTGAACCCCATGAGCCATGGACCTGAGGATGCCTAACGTGAATATGATATCGATAAGGAAACAAATGAAGCAAAATGAACTGATAGTGATATGTGGAATGATGATGTGAAATGAGTATCAAACCCGAGATGGGTTGCTGTAAGAAGAGAATAAGATGTGAAGGGAATGAAACGAATCACAAGCAATGATAAAAACGACAGCGAAACAATAAATATGTGAAGAAAGGTGGTAATCTACTCAGATCAAACATGAAGTGAAGTCACATCAATAACGAATATAATGATGGAAAGGACAATGACTCGGAGTCCTTAGGAGAAAGTCACTCATCTCTCTCACAAATAGATATGACAAAGTAATACAAATAACATGGGATCTCAGAGAGCTCACATACGAACTCCCAATAACAAACATACTCGATAAAAATGACCCCCAAACATCAATATACATACTCAATGATAAAAAATAATACACACCTGCGTTTTTTTTTTTTTTTAATCATCATTTTTTTTTCAAATTTTTTTTTTTTAACATATATACAAACACGCGTACCCTGAACATGAACAAATGAACCCCGAAGATGATATCAATAACAAATGGACACACTCCCAAGTGCTAAGGTAACAAACAAACTCTCTCTGACAAGATGACCTTCTCAAACTAAGGATCTCTAAACCAGTGTCCACGAGATGGATGGTGGAAATGATGTGACTATCCTCCATGTGATGAACTGAGGAGGCTCACCACTCAGGGTGGAGAGAATATGAGACAAACAAATAGTAGATAGGATAAGGAAGAAGAGATGAATAACACAACCAATAAGATGAGATGAAAATGCAGAGGTGCAGTGATAGGAAAAGATGATGAGAAAAACATGCCCCTAGGTCCAAGGCTCATGAAACTCCCAAACAATGCATGCATACATTAAAGGGCCCCTGTCCTGGTGTGAAAATGTGAGCAAGGCGATAAGAAAGAAAGGCTATAATACGCATGTGAGGCTCAATGGGCTAGCAACGGACTATGTATCACAAAGGAATAATAAGGTAATGGCTAACCGAAATGATGGCCACCCATCCTGCGACCATGGTCTCAAACATAGTACCTCTTTAGCTGATCCACATTGGTTGGCTTTGAGAATCGGTTTCCGTCTAAATCCATCAGCCATGTAGCGCCCTCTGGGGTCAACTCCCTGATGAAATAAGGTCCGCTCCAGTTGGGTCTGAACTTCCCTCTAGGATCTCTGATCAATCCCCTGATGACTTTCAAGACTAAGTCACCTACATGTAGTGGTCTGGGCTTGACCCGCTTTTTGAAAGCGCGGGCCATCTTCCTCTGATATGCACGAACATGGTCTACTGCTCTCAATCTCCTCTCATCTAGGAGATTGAGCTGATCAAATTGAGCCTGAGCCTAATCTGCCTCGGGAATCTGCTGCTTTAGTGCTACCCTCAACGAACCCATCTCAATCTCAACGGGTAGCATCGCCTCCATGCCATATACCAATGAGTAGGGTGTGGCGCCTGTAGAGGTGCGAAAAGAGGTCCGATAAGCCCACAATGCAAATGGGAGCTTCTCTGACCAATCCCGAGAAGTCTCGACCATCCTCCGTAATATCCTCTTGATATTCTTATTTGCGGCCTCTACTGCCCCGTTCGTCTGCGGCCTGTACGCAGACGACCTATGATGTCGGATGTTGTATCGCTGCACTAAGGTGTCAACCTCTGCCCTGAAATGCACCCCTCTATCCAAAATCAACTCATGGGGGACTCCATAGCGACAAATAATATGTGATCTAATGAAACTAGCAACCCTAGATGATGTCAATCTCGTAAACGAAGCAGCCTCCACCCACTTGGTGAAGTAATCGATGGCGACCAGGATGAACTCATGACCACTGGAAGATTTCGGCGAAATCTTCCCGATGATGTCGATACCCCATACTGAAAACGACCAAGGTGAAGTCAGTGCGTGCAACTCTGAAGGTGGCACGTGAATGAGGTCCCCATGTATCTGACACTTGGGACATCTCTGAACAAACTGGCAGCAATCCGTCTCCATGGTCAACCAAAAGTGATCGATCCTCATGATCTTACGGGCCAACATATGCCCTCCCATATGTGGTCCGCAAACTCCCACATGAACCTCTCTCATCACTCGATCGGCAGAGGCACGGTCCAAGCACAATAATAGCATCCCGTCAGCTGATCGTCTATATAATGTCTCACCACAAATCACGAATCGGGAGGCTAACTGTCTCAATGCTTTCCTATCCTTGGCCGTGGCAGCCTCAGGATACATGCCAAGTCTCAAGAAGTGATATATGTCATGGTACCAGGGTAGACCATCGTCTATCTCTGTATCATCAATCAGACAACAATATGCAGGAGCAGACCTCGACTCGATCAACAATGGGCGAATAGTGGCATCAACAGGAATGTCAATCATGGAAGCCAGAGTAGCTAAGGCATCAGCAAACTGGTTCTGCGCTCTAGGCAGATGGGTATATCTCAAATCATCGAATCTCTCGACCAGTAGCTCCAAATACGCGTGGTAAGGCCTAAGCTTCACATCTCTAGTCTTCCACTCGCCCTAAATCTGTCTCAATACCAGATTGGAGTCACCAAACACCTCCATCTATCTAATCCCGAGCTCGAGGATTGTCTCTAATCCCAAAATAGAAGCCTCATACTCAACAATGTTGTTCATGGCAGGATGTCGATCCGAGAATGCCAAACGAACAGATCTGGGAATGTGATCACCATGAGGGGATATCAATAAGACGCCTATCCTGTATCCAGAATGGTTGGCTGCACCATCAAAGTACATGCGCCAACCTGACAAACTAGTCACAGCAGCGACATCCTCATTCGGGAAGTCATCATCAACGACTCTACTGTTGGGAATTGGTAAAGACGCTAGGTGATCAGCGACAACGCTCCCTCTGACGGACTTCTGAGTGACATAATGGATATTAAAATCAGTCAGAAGCACCAACCATCTCATGAGGCGACCAACCAGGGTGGGTCTGTCAAACAAATATCTCAGAGGATCTAGACGGGATATCAAATGCACTGAATACTCAGTCATGTAATGTCTTAGTCGGCGAGTGGCCCAAACCAATGCCAAGCAATAACGCTCAATCATGACATATCTCGTCTCATATCTAGTATCCTCTTACTCAGATAATAAATGGCTCGATCCTTGCCCAAATCATCAAGCTGAGCCAACATACATCCCAAAGCCACGTCTGAGACAGATAGGTATAGGAGTAAAGGAGGGCCTGGTGTAGGAGGCGCCTAGACTGGGGGTGACAACAAGTACTCTCGGATCCTCTCGAATGCGCACTAACATTTATCATCCCAAACAGTGGGTTGACTCTTCCTCAAGAGTCGGAAAATGGGCTCACAGACGTCTGTCAATCTGGCGATGAATCGGCTGATGTACTGAAGTCTACCCAAGAAGCCTCTGACCTCTCTCTCTGTCCTCGGTGCAGGCATGTCCAGGATAGCTCTGATCTTATCCAGATCTACCTCCATGCCTCTCTCACTGACCATATACCCTAAGAGTTTCCCAGAAGTCACTCCGAAAGTGCACTTCTTAGGATTCAATCTCAATCTAAACTGTCGAATCCTCTCAAAGAACCTCTCCAAAGCTGCCAAGTGATCTGGTCTATCTCGGGATTTCATTATCATGTCGTCTACATAAACCTCGACATTCCGATGCATCATGTCATGGAAAAGGGTGGTCGGCGCTCTCTGATAGGTGGCTCCTGCGTTCTTCAATCCGAATGGCATGACTCTGTAGCAATAAGTACCTCACTCGGTAATGAAGGACGTTTTCTCCATGTCCTCTGGAGCCATCAAGACCTGATTGTACCCGGAAAATCCGTCCATAAAGGACAACATCGAATGACCCACCGTACTATCAACTAGCATGTCGATGTGTGGAAAGGGAAAATCATCCTTAGGACTGGCCTTGTTGAGATCTCAGAAATCAACACAGACTCTCACATTGTCGTCCTTTTTGGGAACAGGGACGACATTGGCTAGCCACTCCGGGTACTCGACCACTGATAAGAATCCTACACTGAGCTGCTTCTGAATCTCCTCCTTGACCTACAGGCTCTAACGAGGATGCAATCGTCTCAACTTCTGCTTAACCGGTTTGGCATGGGGCAGAAGTGGCAAACGATGCTGGACAATAGATGGATCAAGGCCTGGCATGTCCTCATAGGACCATGCGAAAATGTCCAAGTATGCTCCGAGCAACTGGATGAGGCTATCTCTCTCATCAACAAATAAATCTGACCCGATCCTCAACTCCTTAGGCTGATCTACTGTGCCGAAATCAACAATCTCTGTGTCCCCTATAGTAGGTGAAACTCTCTCGTCAACGGAACCCGAATCGGAAGCAGAAAACGAGTCATCGTCTGAATCGTGCTGTGCAATCTCATCATCAATGTCAAAAATCTGTGATGTGGGTGAAGATGATGTAGATAAATCAATAACATGAGAGACAGGCAAATACTCAAAGGTGCTCAAATCCATAGATGAAAAGTCAGAAACATAGTCATGACGGGAGACAAATCCCGATAAAACATCAAAGGAAAGAGGTGGGTTCACAAGGTCGGACGCTCCCTTAACTAGGCCAACAGGACCATCAAACAAATCAACAGCAACTATAACATCCTCGACGACCTCTGGAGTGGGGGCAACCTGGATCTCCTCGACGATCTCGAGGACGGACACCCCGAAGAGATCAAATGGTGAAGCGAGCTCCGGCGGGGCTATCTTCTCGGTCTGGCTCAAGCTCATCGCGAGCATCTCATCAACGTACTCGTCACGCGGCACGGCTCAGTCCACTACGTCTCCAATCTCTGCAAAAGTCCCGTGATCATCGATCTCATCCGGGAAGCAAAGCGTCATAAGGCTCGTGCGATCTGGGGAGGGAGAAGCAATCAACACAGAAGTCGAAGGGCCGGGGGCTCAGTCACTCAATTGTAACTGCTGGACGAGGCGCTGAAGCTCGGCCTCTTAGGTGGTGCTGAGTCCTCCGATGATCCCATCAGATGGTGCATGTGGCTCTGATGCCCTCACAAAGTAATCGGCTAGGCTCATGGTGTATGTGCGGACAGGATAATAAAAGGGCGTATGAGTCAAGCGAGCCCTCACCCTCTCCCTGCGCAGCCGCGCCATATGACGATAGACGACCTCAGTGGGAATAAATCTGAGCCTGAATGGTACGTCGCAGTCTGAAAAGGCCATGAACTCACTGGGCCCGTGCTGGCGCCGCCTTAGGCCCATACCGGGAAGATAAGACATGCTCCGCATAATATCGAGCACCATCGTGCTGCTGTGCTGGTCGAAGGACATGGCTTCAAAGTCTCGGCAGAAATCCTCCATTTAAAAAGTCTGCACCTCGTCAAAGGTAAATCCTATCAGAAAAAAATCATCATCAGCGTGACTAATCTCGAGTACAGGCTCGACAGAGATGAACCTATCACCCGCAGACTGCACTACGACGACCCGGCCATCATGAATAAACTTCACCTTCTGATGAAGGGAAGAAGGAATAGCTTCGGCTCTATGGATCCATGGTCGGCTTAGCAGCAGGTTAAAGGATGTAGGAATCCTCACAACCTGAAACACGGCGACAAAAGTGGCTGGACCAATCAGTAGCTCAATCTCTAGTGTACCCATGACCTTCCTCCGAGTACTATCATATGCGCGAACGGTCTGAGTGGAGGGACCGAAGTTAGAAGGAGCGTATCCGAGGGCAATGGCAGTGGCGAGAGGACATACGTTTAGGGCCGAGCCATTGTCCAGAAGGACAGATGGGACTCGGCGGCCTGAACAACCGATAGATATGTAGAGTGGACGCGTGTGATCTGAGCCCTCTGGTGGCAAATCATCGTCCGAGAATACGATGCATGTGGCTCGGTCGGCCATCATCATATGGATCAATCCCTCGAGGGAGGTGGTAGTCTCGACCCGGATCTGGCTCAAAGCCCAAATCAGAGCATCACGGTGGGTGCTCGAGGACGCCAACAGGCTCCAAATGGAAATACGAGCCTGAGTGCTCCGCAACTATCTCAAGATCGCATTGTCCTCAACTCTGATCTCCTCGAGAGCAGACGTACCCTCAACTGGCCTAGCTGCCGCGGGAGGTGGTTGTCGCATCACTCTACCTCCTTGGAGAACATGCTGAATGTCCAGAGTCTAAGAATCATCAACGTACAGAGCCTGAACCTCCTCAACATCCGGGATCAAGATGAAAGGCGTCCGGACACTGTAATGTGGCAAAATCAATGGCTCAACGGTGGCAGCCTGCACCGACGCCGTCTCGGGAACTAATCGAAATGAAGCAGGCATCCGAGGACCCAGAGTCACCCCACTCATCTCATAAATCACATCTGGCATGATGGGCTCTAGGTCTGAATCATCATCACTCAGCATGTGGATGTGGTCATCGATCTCATCAAACTCTAAGAAATGAATGTCATCGGCTGGTGGAGGGACTGCATGTGTGGTGTGAGCAGGCAACGGGTTCGTGGTCACACTCGGCTGACCCAAGTGTACCAAACCCTGGTCGATCAAATCCTGAACGACATGCCTCAAAGCGGTGCATCGATCGGTCTCGTGTCCAAGCCCTTGATGGTATGCGCAGTGTAGATCCATCCTGAATTGAGGTGGAATCGGCTGAGGTGGCGGCCTGGGAGCAAGAGCAGTCAACAACCCTTCCTCCGTAAGCTTCCGAAGAACCTGGCTCAACGGCATGCCTAACTGCGAGAACTGCCTATGTGTCCTCAAAGCAAATGGAGCAGAAGTCTGCTGAGCTCTGAGTCGGGGATACGACGCTGCGAGCCTCGCAGTGAACTGAACAGCATAGCATGGCTGCCCTATGGCCGGGTAGGAAACCAGGGGTATCTCAATGCCCTAGGAGGCATAATAAGGCAAAGCCAAAGTTTGCGGTGTGTATGTCTGATCATAAGCCGGACGAGGTGCACGCAGCCTATACTGATGAGGTGCATAGGAAGAATGAGGCTCGGATAGCTGTGGGACTGACTGATGGCGCCTAAGAGGCCTCTAACTGGAAGAACCAATGGCGCTCACATCCACTGACCTCTGTCCTACAAAGGGCTTCTTCCCCTTAATATCACTAGGAGAAGAATCTGTCCACAATCCTCTCGAGATGCCATCCTCGACATTGTATAAAGCCAGAAGTAATGAGCCAAAATCTGTAAACGGTACCCCGACCACGTGCCTAGTGATCCTGGGCTGTAAACTCCTCAAGACCATTTGTACCTGATCTCTCTCTGGAGGCCTGTCAATGATCTCGGCAATCTTCCCACGCCAGCGAGAGATGAATGATGAAACTGACTCATCTGTCCCCTGTTTCAGAGCCTCGAGCTCTCTCCTCGATACGTCAACGACAATATTAAATGCGTACTGTCTCAAGAACTCTTGGGCCAGATCATCCCAAGTCCGACGACGTGATACATCCAAAGAAGCAAACCAACGCTGTGCAGCGCCACCCAAAGACATGGGGAAAAGCATGATCATCTGAGCCCCGTCTAATCCATGAGCCCTCATGATCGTACTGTAAAGCCTCAAATGGATGCGAGGGCACCCAATCCCCGTGTATCGCTCGATCTCTGGCATCCTGAACTTGGCCGGTAAACTAGCCACCGGCACTCCATCAAAATCCTCCCAAGTAATGGCTCTGTCGGAAGTCCTCAACTGCCTCAACCCTTGCTCAAGCCTATCCATGCGAGCATGAGGGTCCTCTGAGGTCGGGGTAGGCACGGTGACGGGAGGCGGGGCGACCTCGGTCTGACTATGCAGAGTGAACGGCGTGGCCTGTGGTGCTGACTAACTAGGTGGAGGGGGTGGAGGCACTGTAGGGTCATACTGGGCGCCATCTTGAGGCGGGACCTGCTGGGCCTGCTGCCTATCTATCATCCGACCGAGGCTAGCTATAGCCTCCTAAATCGAAGCCATGGCCTCAACAAACTGATCGACGGTAACTATCTGTGAATCCATATCTCTCTGATCTGATCTCTGGTCTGACTGGTCCAATACCCTGATCAATCTACCCTCAACTCTGATCCAAGAAGTCGAACCCAAACTGAACGTATCGATACTCCTACAATAGTTGAAATACTAGATAAGGTGCGGGGTAAGGGAAACTTCACAAAGAATGTCTATCAAATGTGTTAAAAGGTAGCCTGGAAGCAATCAAACTGATATCCAATCCTGAGCAGATATATAAGAGACTACTGCGAAGGTAACTAAACCTGTCACTACTGAACCGGCTCTGAAGGCCCATAGATGCACCCACGTGTTCGGGAAGGAAAATCCTAATTGAAATGTCTAAGGCTCAACCTACAAGGTCAAGGCGGCTCTAAAAGGAGATAAGTGGACTTTAAAAGATCCCTAGCAGAAGCGATCGTACCCTCCGATGGTACGCAACCCTCTACACTCCTCCGAAGAGACGGGGCGCTTCCATGCAAGGTGGTCGTCACCTCCACACATGCACTACCTCGACATCCCAGGAGGTTTCCTATGGTTAAATCTCTCAAACTCTCAATGCTCAATGGTCAACTAGAGTGCACAGTGAACGGTGTGGGTGCATCCAATAACCCTAAGAAGCTAAAACGAGAAAGGAAACATACTGGTCGCACGACTATCCATAAAACCTAGCTCGGGGCTATACAAGTCTTCAATGATCGGACTCCAATCGCCATCAAAGTGTCGCTCTCCTCTAGAATGCTCCCGTGCATCGATATAGCCCGTCACTAGACCCTACTCCTAATCTCTGGCTCGGTCAGAGAGCAAGCACACAAAAGGTCTCACACTTGCAATAGTGAGAACCGAGATGAAAGGAATGACCGAAACTAAGAGAGTTGGAGGTAGGGGGATAGAAGCGAGACTCACATAGACAGACGACATGCAATCATGCAGAGGGAGGGCAATCATGCATCATACAGTCAGGCAGAGCAGGATATATCACTCATGTACACACAAGATAAGCGAGAATACGACAATCAAGACGAATAGTGATACAAACATCATGCTCAAAGACGATCAAAATAGTATACAAGTCAAAGAATCAACATATCAAGCTGAGTGATATACAATGGTGAGTGCATGCATGTGAAGTGATCAGGACAATCATGCCAAAATCAGAATCAATACGCTAAGCAATGCAATAAGATCAATCATCAATAATCCAGCATGTCAAAATCTCAAATGAATACGACATCTAAGCATGCATCAAGAAATCCTCAATGTACAATCAAGAGATGAGCATCCACTGATCGTCCAATCAAATGCCACGTTTGCTTCACTCTAAGTTCAAGCTTGACCCTCTAAATAAATCCCCAACGGAGTCGCCATTTTGTGGACCCCGCATTTCGGCTCATGTGTTTCCCACTCGAAGGCGAGCTCGATTTTGATTTTGAAAAATGATTTTATTGATTAAGAAAAATTGACTTGGAGTCACCACTTATTTTTGTTTTATTTTTAAAGAGTAACAAAATAAGAAAGAAAACCCTAAGTGCGACTCCTTATTTTGGAAAAGGCGATCTACGAAAAACCGGATCGGGCTCAGGGGTCAGGTTACTTATCGGGAAGGTACGGTAAAGACCATAGCACCCCTCTAAGTCCCAAAAGTCGGGTCTCTACTAATAAAATGAAACTGACGTGGCAATCGACGAGTAAATCAATGAATATCCTGAATAAATCATGCACACGTAGAAACCAGAAAACGCATAGACACTGATCAAAATGAAACATGGGTACATACCTGGGCAACGAGCCACCATGCGCTATCAAGAAATGAGATTAGTGCACAATTAAAGGAATAATCTCATGCATGTCATAGAGCAGAATCAGTCAATCATGTGTGATAACCAAATCAATCAATTAATCAATTATAAAATCACTTATGTAGAGCCCCCATCCCTCCAAAGCCCGTTTTATTTCTAAGTAAATCGATTTCGTAAATTCCATCGCTTGGAATTATGAAAATAAATTCGCACTTATTTTAAAACATTTTTAAAAGTGAGGAAAATTCGAAAGTGGCTTGTTGGAATAGAAAATGGAGGCAAATTTTAATGAAAATGGATTTTATAGATTTTAAGATTAATAAGAAAGAAATAAAAAATAACAAAATGAAATAATAATAAAAAAAATTTTAAAAAAAATAAAATGATAAAATAATAAAATAGGATGAAATAATGAAAAGGTTAAGAAGTAAAAAAAGAAAACCACTTGAAAATCAGATTTTAAAAAAATCAATTTTTGGAAGCAAAGATGGAGAAAATATAATAAAATAAATAAAAATGATAATAAAATAATAAAGTAAATAAATGAATAAATAACTAAAAAGAGAAAAAAAAACATCCACTTATCCCAATACCCCAATAGCATTTCCTTTCAATAAAATCCTTGGTCGTCCCCACATTTGGCACCCTGTATTCCCTGCATACCCATAATGTAGACCTACTGTTCCTCATCATCCCTCATGCAAAGCTATCTTCAATCATTAAGGAGATAGAAGAGTGGCTACCCATGTATCTCAAAGAGGCTGACGAACAACTGAGAGCCTTGGTTTCGGTGAGTATTATGCCTTATTTCTAGGAGCAGTATCTTCTGAAGCACTGAAGATCCAGCAACTTGATGCCTGGGAGCTCAAAGGTATAGGATGGGATTGTTTCGGCTTAGGACCTTTACAACTGCCTGAGGCAATGAATGATCTGTTATGAAAGGAACGCATCATGACTTGGCGGAATCAAACCAACGCCGCCTACTCCGAGACGGAGTTGTTGGAGCGGATGACCCCAGCACCGCCAACAGTGGCCAAAGTCACAGCCATGGCAGATTCGGTGACGGTGTCCATCGATGATGCTACGTAGACTGTTGAGAGATGGACGTCGCAGCTGAGCGTGGTACCCTTGGACTGCGTTGGCAGTGAATCAATATGGCTCGGGTGGAAGACGACACCGTCGTAGGCGTGGGTGTAGCTTTAGTTAAAGAGATACATCGTCGGAAAACCGTCTTCGATGGGAGCTCTGTCCATGTTTCCGACAGCACCGGAAATTACAGAATTTCCTCCCAGGTGATGTCTTTCTCAAGCCCATTCCCTACACGGAAATACCTACACCTGCTCATTTCTGTCAAAACTGAAAAGTAGCATGCGTGCCTTACAAATAGAGGATTGAGAAATATGATAACGAAATCGGGTTGTGAGTTGGGTATGAGGATAGGAAAGGTGGCCACAACTAGCTGTTGATGATGAGCGTGAGGATATGGGCATGATGATGGACAATTGGTGGGTAAAGAGATGGATTTGGTGGGCACGTGTGCATGGCTCCATGCATGAAGGTGAGTGTCCTTGGGGATTCCTATGAGGATGAGCATGGCACGGGTGTGGTGGGCGACCGGGCATGCAAGGCTCCATGCATGTGAGTAAGAAACGAGTGTGGTGGTTAGAGAGAGAAGGCATGGTAGATGAAAGATGAAAATGGGTTAGTAAGTTAGATGGATGGGTATGAAAATATTAGAGAGAGAAGTGAGTTAGTGGTGTGAAAAAGAATGATGTGCATGAGGTTAATGAGCGGGAGAGGTGAGTGATGAGTAATGGGAATAATGGAAATGCATGAGGAGGGTGGTATGGAGAATGGGATAAAACGGCAGTGGGTATGAAAGCAGTATGAAGGCAAGGATGGTTTGGTGATTTGCATGGTTGGATGGGGTCATCACTGTCATGATGGAACCTTGACTGTTCATCCTTTCCAGAAGATAAACTCTGATAGTTGCCCTTGGATGACCTTCCACTCTTGTCGAATTGGGTTTCAACAAATTTACCAAAGCAGACCCGAATTATTGTTTCTAACAGTTGCAACAATGCCAAACATCTCCAGAACGAGATTGGACTCCAAGACTTATTGTTCAGCTATTCTACCCTTTACACCAGATTTCCCTCCCAAGTGTGCTGGATACCTCATGAGCATCCTTATTGTTCCAGTTTTACCAACACCATTTCCCCCACTGACCAAAGTTGAATTGCTCATTTCCTTCATTAATCATTGCCAAGCTGGCAACGTCTACAACGGCCAACACATGAGGACTTATAACTATGTTTAATCGGTGCAGTTGCGGGTCCCAATAAACCGATCCCCATTTTCAACTCATACAAAGACAGCAACATCTCATCCTGTTGAGAACTGATCCTCTTCATGCCGTACTAGCTAGATAATCCCTCAACTCCCCTGACATACCACACGACAATACCTCCCAAGATTTTAATGATGAGTCTTCTCGGATACAGTTTCATTCAAACAGTTAACCCAAAAATATGGTATCTAGACACCCAAGAAGAACCAGAAACAGAGAACACCATAAAGTAAAACAGAGCACGCATAAGGGAGGATAATACCACTACCCAGCTCCATTTTATGAGATCCAAGAAGTTAAGAAATAAAAAGAAAAGGACTGGTGGGAAAATCTGGATGGTTTCAAAACGTAAGCAGATAACGCAATCATCATACGACTCATGCATAGCGTAGCCATCACACAACTCGTACAAGGGAAAACAGGGGGCAGGCAATGCAGGAAATGAGGAGCAAGTTTAGCACGCTAAATAATCAAAACAAGCATCCAACTATCAAGAATGAAGCAAGGTATGACTGAAAACAAAACAAAACGAGATAAAAGCGGAGAACCTAAAGCGTGAATTCATCAAACCTGAATGATTCCTTTGGAGCAAAGTCGCTTGGTTCTTTCCCGAACTGCACACTCCCTGATTGCCTCCCTCTTCCAGAAAACCCCCCTTTCTCCGTTCTCCCTTCTTCCTTTTTACCTTCCTCCTTTTTATTCTGATCTCACTTCTCACAGATATCTAATCCCCTGTTTCCGTCTTCCGCAGCAAGCCATTACCAACCTTACTATTCCTCTATCAGCCAGCATGGCTTCTCAACCACCAGCATGGCCCCCCTGCCATCTCCATGCCGGTCCATGCAGCTCGTCTCCTGTGTTGGGAAGGGGTCCCCCCACTCGCTTAGGGTGCTGCCAGTTGCTGGTGATGAGAAGGCACCATTCCAATGTTACTAAAAAAAAAACCTAAAGTCCCCGGCTCTTGAAAGGGGGTCTACAATAACCCAAAAGACATTCTTCTATAAGAATACATACCACAAGGCTCCTAGTCTTCCAATGGAGTAACTGGTATCATTATTTTATAATAATAAAATTAAAAGGTTAATTTCATTCACTTTCCTTAAGATTGAGGCTAAATACACTTAGTTTTCATTAATTTGAAATTTTATTAAATACTATTTATCTGATTCTCATTTGTTATTTTTATGTAGTCACCTTCCATTTTATTTGAAATTCGAAAAGTATTTGATGAAATTTTTATTTTCAAACTTACAACAACTAAATATTTTAGCTCAAACTTAGGAATGTGAATGAAATCTACGCTAACATTAAATAAAGCTTAAAGTAAATTATTTGTGATTCTGAGTGTTGTTTTAGTTTACCCAATTAGTCACAAACGATCAAATCATCTCCTTTGATTAAGTCATGGTTTCCAGAGTTTCCGACAAAGACCTTTTTCCTTTTCAGTTTTATATTCCAACGAAAAGAAAAAATTAGCAAATCACAAGTGGGGGATGAGATAAGGACTTCTCAACCATACAATGAAGTTGCAGAGAAAGACATGTCTTCTTCTGGGCCAGAAGAACTTGCAAACCAAAATTTGAACTGGCTTCTTCCAATCACTCTCTGAAGATTCAACCAAATAGTTGGTCAATCAAAAGACTAGGCATACATCAAGTTCCACATGCGTTGAAATATATGGGATATGTTCCAGCAGTGCTGGACTGGTGGATATACAACGCAACATGCACAAGTTTTTGTGGCCCGAATTCCCTCTGTTCAACTAGCTATCAAACCTCAAGTCTCACCTGCCGTTGTCCCCCGGGATGTGAAGGCAACCCTTATCTTCCCCAAGGATGTCAAGGTACACAATCTACTTACTAGTGCTAATTTATTTGGTTTCATCCATATGGAGATATTTAACAAGATGCTATATCTATTCTATTATTGAGAGGAGGAAATTGGTAACAAAATAAAACTCATTTGAGAAAAGGACGCTATTCATTAATTCAAAATTTTAAATAATTATTTAAAAACATAAACTAAATTTCATACTTTTTTTTATTAGAGTTTCTATATATTTTATATAGAAGTTATCATTTATTTTGTTTTATGAAATGTATCAACAAGAGAATTAAATTAAGATTAACTCAACCATGGGTCAGCAAGCTTGAAAGGGAAAAAAAATTAAAATACTTTGACTATTTGAGGGAAAATTAAAAGGCAAGTATTTTAAAAATAAATAAATAAAGGGTATGTTTGGAAACTATTTTAAAAATAGTTTGCTACTTTTAATAAAAAAATAGGAAAACATTTTTGCCAACCATAAAACAGAATGTTTTTTGAAAATATATTTTAATTATTTTAAATTATTCCTACTTTTTTAAGGCTATTTAAACAAATAGTTATATAAAATTATTACTTTCATAAATTTTATTAAAAATTAAATTAAGAAGATATTTTTGTAAAGAAAGAAAAATATATTTTTTTTTCATATCTTAATGTTACCCAAAAAAAGTGAAAAAAAAAAAATGGAAATGATTGATAGAGAAAAGGCACTAAAAAAAGATTTCCTTCTTTTTCTTACATTAAAATGAGAAAAGTTCAAGAAAGTTGCAATCTTCTACAATTAAATTTTCTGTCTCGGCATTTTTTATTCAAGAAACAAAAATGAAAGAAAAATTTTTATATTTTCTTTTCCTCAAAATCTCTAGGAAAGAGACAGCTTGAAGCTCAGGACAGACAAAAATTTTGTAGTTTCTCAATACAAAAACTCTATTTTAAAATTCCTTGTAAAAGTTGAGTCAAAGATGTGAAACTTTAGTCATGTCTAACAAATTCACCATGTCAACCGTGTCTAACAAATTCACCATGTCAACCGCAATCTTTTGGCTCACAAGCTCAAGCTAAAACCTAAACCCCAAGGTTGGAAAAATCTAAACCATAACCCTTTATATATCCTTCTTTTGGGAAAATCTTAAATGTTGACAAATCAAATATTTTCAATCCTTGGATAGGTTGGCTTGAGCTGCGTCGAAAGGCCTGATCAACCTATGATTTTCACTTCAAGTTTGAACCAGACCAACCAGTTTGCATTGACCCTATGTTCTATAAATGATAGCACATAGAATCCAATAACCATGTTTGAAAGAGAACCTAGATAGAATTATAGATCTAGTATTCCCATAAGAATATAGAAAGCAAAAATGACAGTTGCGGTATCAACGTTGGTGTTTCTTTTACAAAAGGAACAAGTGGTACACCAGTACTCCCAAGATCAAATGCTTTTGCAATTATGGATTAATATTGGCAAAAGCAAAAGAAAAAGGAAATAATTAAGAGAAAAGAAAAACGACCCAACTTTTCATAGTTTATTCAAATATAACGTATTATTCCTACAAAAATATAGGTTTACTATATTTTATGGAAAGAGGACTTTTAACTTTGAAAGCCCATTTGTAAACTTCTTAAAGAAAACAATTTTTTGAGAATTTATTATGAAAAGAAACTGATTTTTAAAATAAATTTAATGTGTTTGCAATTGCTCTTCGAATAGTTTTCTCAGACATGATTGAAAATATGGGAAATGCTTTGAGAATTTTTATATTATACATAATTAATTTAATGTATATATATTATATAAATTAATTCAAATAAAATTATTATAAATTAATTAATTTTAATTCTTGTACATTTTGCATAATAATTAAATATAAAATAAATGTAAATTTATAAATAAAATTATCAATATTTTAAAGTAAAAAATACTTACACATTTATTATCATTTCTTTTATATTATTAAATACACTCAAATTAGATAAATTTCTATAAAATATATTTTAAAATTTTGAATATTTTTATTGGATGTCACAACACATATATCAATTATTTTTTAAAAAAAACAACCACAAAATTTCTATTATTACTTAGATTTTTTCTGAACATTTTTATAAATTTGATGGGATATAACACAAACAATGCACAACCAGGTTTTATCCCTTCTTGTGAGAACCTAATAGGAATCAATCAAATAGAGCAACAAGAATTCACCCAATCAACAAGTATATGAACACCAACAATTTTTAGCGTAGAAAACCTTCTCCAATGTGAGAAGTAAAAACCACAAGACCCTTAGGCCACTTAAAAAACTCCACTAATATAATCAATGGGTTACACAATTCTCTCTAAATAAAACTAGAGACATACATCAACCATATCTCAAGACAAATTAATCTTGACAATTTCAACAACTTTGCATAAAAATAATGGAGAAATCTCACCAAACATAGCCACTGTTCTCGGACTGAAATATAGCTGTTCTAAACTCCAAATCCAATCTCCACTGTTCAGAATGAAGATTAATGAGTTTTGAACATGCTCACCAAAAATCAACTCAATCGAACCATAGATTAACCTTGATTGGAGCTCATGATGAAAATTGTCCGGATAGAAAACTTACCAAAACAAAGGCTCTGTTCTCGGACTAAAAGATGACCATTCAAAACTCCAAATCCGATCTCCACCATTCAGACGAGTCACAAACCTCTCCTCCAAATTTCAGGTCGATCGGTCCACAAACGGAGTAGGATCAGACCTTTGATGAAATCTGGACAATGAAAAAAAACTGAGTTTTTCTCCCTAACTTCAAAAAATGTGGTTCTCCCCTTCTCTCTCTTTTCTCCTTCTACTCTCTTTTTCTTCTACCTTCGATGGCTGCAAAAAAAATAAAATTGGAAGAAGAACAAGAAAAGGGATTCTTCTTCTAACCCTTTTATATAAAGGCCTAAGATGTCTTAAATTTTGGGCTCTTAATTTGAGCCTTCCACATCAGGAAAAGTCCAACAAAATTTTGATCAATTTTTATCTCATCAATATTTCCTAATATATCCATAAAAATTGATATTTATAGATATATATATATATATATATATATATTAATTTTATCAACAATATTTCATTAATTTCTTTCTAAAATGGACAATAAAAAAATAGTTGAAAAATATAAAATGTTAGAACTATTACGTTTTAAAAAATATGTTCTTTATAAATATAATCGAAACTAAAAAATTAATCATAAAATTGTTTTGTCACTAGTTAGATCATATTTATCATAATACAATAATGGTGAAAAAATTTTATATTCATATCACAACAATTACTTTTAAAACAAATTATGTCGAGTATTATTATCCACTTAATAACAAAATTTTACTAAGTAGTAATTTTCATTGAAAAAATTGTTTATGAAAGGTTATATATATATATAAATTGCTTTTGTGACAAAGTATATTAGTTAAGCATTTACAATGGTTGAAATACATCGCAATAATATTTTTGTCAATAAGTGTTTGTTGTTGCAATTACCATCTGTAAATAGTTACATGTAAGTGACAAATAATTCAATTTGTGATAAAGTATGTTAGAAATTTACGATAATTTAAATCTATCGCAGAAGTAAATATAAATGGGTCAACATTACTTAATTTTTTGTAGTGAATTTTTCAACAATTGAGTGCAGTTTTTTAAAATGATTCAAAAAAAATGATTTTTTTTTCATAACTATTTTAGAAACATTTTTAAACATACATACCTTCTTAATATCATTATCTTAATGTTTGGGTACTTTTAATATTTAATACTTATTCTTTCTTTTATGTTGTTGACAGGTTATGTAATCAAATACAAACAAGTTTGATATGAACTCATGGCCTCACCAGGTGCTAGCCGCCACAGAATTATTTGGCTGTGGAGGTCATTGTTCCAATAGAAATAGTGTAATTTCCAAATAAAACCCCAAGGATAATGGCAGTCTAAATACTCCAATTGCTTTTCTCTGTGGAAGGTGAAGGGTGCACAAGCCTTGACTGGGTCTTTTTCTGAATATCTTTCTAGATGAGATTGACGGATTATGTCCTTGGAACCCTTCCATTGGCAGTGATTTTATTTTACGTCTTGATCATCCCGTACAGATCGTGAGTCCATGTTCTAAGCGTGTTAACATCAGCATGATCAAATTTCAATACAACTTGGCAAGATGGATCCAATGCGTTAATGGGACACTTCTCCACAGAGAAATCACAAAACAAGAAGAAAAAACAAGTCTTATATCTTACGATTCTTACCTCCTGATCAGCAAATTGAAGCCATGGCTCTGCGTTTGATCCTCCTCCTGCAACTTGCAGTAGTAGTATGGGCGATGGAAGCTGACGCGACTGCCGCTGAGCTAGCCCTGCCCGGCTGTGCTACCCACTGCGGCAATATCAGCATCCCATATCCGTTTGGGACCACCACAGAATGCTACCTAAACCAAGATTTCTTCATCAATTGCAGTTCCACCCATCAAGCTTTTCTGATGGACAATCATATAGATGTTCTATGATTTCAGTTTCGGGTCAATTGCGGGTTCTTTCATATGTTGCTCATGACTGTTACAACAAAGCCGGGCAAAAAGTATCCAACAACAATCCATGGATGAGACTGCCAACGTTTGCCATCTCCCATACCCGGAACAAGTTCATGACAGTGGGCTGCGACACCTACGCCTTCATTGAAGCCTCAAGCGGGCAAAAGTACAAGACTGGCTGCTTCTCACTGTGTAAGAGCATTGGTAATGTTATCAATGGGTCCTGCTCGGGGATCGGCTGTTGCCAGACCACAGTCCCAGTGAACGTAAAGAGCTATGAGATCAGTGTGAACAGCTACAACAACCACAGCGGTCCATGGGACTTTAATCAATGCGGCTTCGCTTTTGTGGCTGAAGATGGCTCTGTCTACTTTTCCTCCACAGACATTGATTTACAGAACAAAACCCAAGTTCCTACAGTGCTTGATTGGAGTATAGGAGATGAGAAATGCGAAGCAAAGGAGAATGAAACAAGTTACTCCTGAAAGGACAATAGCTACTGTTATAACCCAGACAATGGTCCTGGGTATAGTGCAATTGCTCCGAGGGATATGAAGGAAACACTTATCTTCCACATGGTTGCAAGGGTACTATATCTTAATCCTTCATCACTTGTTTCTTCCATTTGATCTTATAATTGGATATTAATCATGGGAATTTTTTTTTTTTTTCAGATATTGATGAATGTGATGCTGATAACCCCTGCAATGTAACACATACATGCCAGAATTTACCAAGCAGTTATAGATGTTCTTGCCCAATTGGGTATGAAGGCAACGACAAAAAAGATGGCACAGTGTCATAGACTTCGTCTTGTCCTAAGTTCGTGTAACACTTAGACAAGTCAAAACACTCGATCTTGCTAAGTCAGCCTTACTCCTGATACTTAGTTTGTTAGGCTAAAATGCACCCGACTTGGAAGCTTTAGAGGGCGTAATAGGCAACACTTACAAAATGGAAGCTTTATTGCTCAAAGGAAACTTTACAAGTGCTTTGGAACTCACTTACTTGGTTAGGAAGTGATTTGAGTGGACCTTGGCCAAATGAGGCCTTAACCTATTTATAGGCACCTTAGGAAGTCTCTAGAACCTTGAAGGGTTCCTTACAAATGAAGAATAATCTAGAAGCTCCTTCACAAGTCTATGTACAAGATGACTTTGGAAGATTCTAAAACACTCCACAGTATTCCAATGCTCTCCTAGCCAAGTGTAGAGATGTCCACACATCTCTAACCCTCTCTAGAAGCTTCCATACTCTTCCACTTTGTAGCTAAGTGTAGATATCTCCAGGGGTCTGTAAAAGCTTCCCACCTCCTATATAAGCCTATGGGGAGGGTCATTTGAAGCATCTTGTGACAACAAGCTGTAGTCCCATACCTAGCTGAGAGTTGAAGTTTCCTATGGTTAATAATGCCTTAGGTAAATCAAATTTTAATTTACCTATAATAAGACCACATTTCTTAACTTAGAAATATAGAGTTCATAGAAGTAACTTTTTCCGTTATTGATATGAAGTTCAATTAAGGGGTTGGTATAAAGTTCAATTAGTAGCATATTTTGAGTTCAAGTTGTATATTTTTAATTAGCTTGCTAGACAAATGTAACTTTTTCCATTGTTGCGAGTTGTGTAGGCATAGCAGTAGGACTTAGAACATTACTTCTGGTAATTTGTGCATGGTGGTTGTACAAAATACCAAAAAGGAGAAAGAAAATTAAGCACAAGGAGAAATGCTTTAAAAGAAATGGTGGTTTATTCTTGGAATAACAATTACCTTCAAGTGAAGGAAATGTTGACAAAACTAAATTGTTCACCTCCAAAGAGTTGGAGAAAGCCACTAATCGTTATAATGAAAATCGGGTTATTGGTCAAGGAGGTCAAGGTACTATTTACAAAGGAATGTTGATGGATGGAAGAATTGTTGCAGTTAAAAATTCGAAGATAGTGAGTGACGACAAACTTGAACAATTCATTAATGAGGTTGTCATTCTATCCCAAATTAATCATAGAAATGTTGTTAAGCTATTTAGAGACATAAGTACCTTTGTTGGTCTATGAGTTCAGTCCTAACGGAACCCTTTCTAAACATATCTACAACCAAACTAAAGAGTTCCAAATTTCATGGGAGATGCGTCTTGAAATTGCTATTGAAGTTGCAGGAACTCTTTCTTACTTGCATTTAGTAGCTTTTGTACCAATCTATCACTGAGATATCAAATCAACTAACATACTTTTAGATGATAAATATTGAGCAAAAGTGGTAGACTTTGGAACTTCAAAATCTATTGTCATTGATCAAACACATTTGACCACCCAAGTACAAGGTACTTTTGGATACTTGGATCCAAAGTGCTTCCAATCAAGCCAATTTACTAAAAGAATGATGTGTACAACTTTGGAATAGTTCTTATTGAGCTTTTAACCAAGAGAAAACCAATCTTGTCAACTACATCTAAAGAAGGGAAAAGTTCAGCCACATATTTCATATTATCCATGAAAGAAGATCATTTATCAGATCTTCTTGATGCTCAAGTTGTAAAAAAATGTAGGAAAGAAGAAATCAATGCAATTGCTTTTCTTGCAAGACGATGCATACACTTGAATGGGAAGAAAAGGCCCACAATGATTGAAGTTGCAATGGAGTTGGAAAGAATTAGAAAATGTCAAGGAGATTTCTATGCTCGAGAGAATTCTTAGGAGGTTGAATTAACTGGGCCTTGGGATGTTGCCTCCACTTCAATAGGGTCTTGCTTGAATACCAATGCATCTTCTCCATCAAATGTCTAACCTCTATTGTTTCAAAAGTTATTTTGAGTTGACAAGCATACTTTTGTCTTATCATATTATATATGTATTCGTGTTGAAATATGAAACTACTTGAGCTACTACTATGTGTAATTTTCCATTAAAGAAGTGTTGTATGATGATACTTTTTATATGGGAATGGCTTTCACTTAAACATAATGTTCTTGAATGATGCTTCTTAGTTAATTAGAAGAAATAGTACCACTTTATCTTGCCTTTCGACTTGGTAAAATTGTCGTTTGGCATATTTTTGTTTCACATGCAATTCAAAGTGTTTATAACTTTTATAAATGTTGTCAAGTAAGATTTTTTTTTCTTCTTTTTCTTTGGTCAAACCTAGTTATATTTCTTTCACCTTGATTAAGAAAATTCCTTTTTTTTTTCAATATCCAAATAAAATATAGAATATTAAGTATTTTTTCTACATAAGAAATTATAGATGTGAATTTTCTCCATTCAATTAGTTGATATTGGACAAGTGACAACTTAAAGGAAAATTTACAAAAGCGTTCACGAGTACAAACTATTTAGAAATACTAGTTTAATGTTAACCATCATGAACAAGTTATAATATTGGGATTAAGTTCATTTTTGAAAATGCAACTAGTTAGAATGGCAAAGTATAAGAGCCCACTTGAAGTGCTATTAAAGCATTGTTGTAGACAACTATAAAGCCACATAATTTTTGGTATTAGACATAGGTAAAAAGAGACACGAGCCTTGATCCCAAGCATTTAGAATAGCAAAATGCAAGTGCATTCAAATCTGTATTGATTGGAAAACTCGAAAATAGTAAAAGCAATAATAGTTAAATCTAAATGAAGGATTAAGTAAAGTATTAATTTTGGAAGCAACTAAACATCAACTAGAAGTTAACAACTATTGAGACACCCACATGACAAGCATCATCTCCATTAATAAGCAAATACCTAATCTTAAAACCATGTTTTCACTTTCCACTTTCACAAACGAAATTGAGACTTTTTTTTTTCATAAAATTGAAACCATTGTATATTAACTACACTGACAGAGAGTGAAGGAGAATTTTTTGCTTTTATTTATTTTTATCAGACTTTTTTCATTTCATTCCACTTTGCAATTACTTTTGGGGTACAATGATCTGAAAAATGAGTCATTTATACTGTCTTTTGAATAAAGAAGGATCTTGACTTGCCTAGAGTTCCATTTGACCTGTTGCATGTGAAAAATAAAAGTAATGATATCTACTGTTTCCAATGATGTCCTTCATTTTTACTAATGGAGTATAACATGCATGTTAATGCTAAAGAACTTGGAAGCTAAAATCTTAATTCCTACTTGTCCTTCCAAGTGAATCAAAGATAAAAGCAGAACATTCTTTTAATAGTTGAGACCTTTCTTTAAGTGAATCAATAATTTTAAAATCAAATTGACTACATAGCAATTGATAATTAGGTTTACTTTGCTATCAAATGGGATAAACCATTATGCAAGGATGCTACATTGTGATATAATGCAACGAGGCCTAATGCATGAAGGTAGGGCAACACAAAAAATCAAATGCATTATGATCACTCAGTCAGATGGAAATAAACGGCAGCCTAAGAATGTTAGATTAACATTCTGAAAAAAGTTTCCAGATTTGAACCTTTATATGCCTTTCTCAATAGGACAAATCTGGATGAAACATCACAGCACTAGATGTGTGCAAGACAAAAAAGTAATGTGCTAAATGATCTCTTTGGTTTGAAACAGGGAAAAAAAATACAAGGCAACAAAACTTGCAAGCTTCTACTTCTAATGGGTGATGATTTCCTCATCAAAGTCAAAGTAGGATAACCCATTAGAGTCATAGCTGAGACACCCTCATTTGCAAACCCCTTGGAAACATCTTTTTGTTGATGAAGGAAAAGCCTCCAATAAGAAACTGTTAAAAAGTTGTGTTTTTTTTTTTCTTTGTATGTGAGTGTTTGGTTAGGTTAGCAATTCCAGACAAACTTAATAAGTGTCTTTGTAAACCCTCCATTTTGTCTTCTTAACAGATATGACACCAGGTGTCTTCCCATACTTCTCTTTTGACTCATAGTCATTTCTTGATAGCCTTTCAAGCTTAATTTAGGCTCACTTAGGTACACTTGCCCCATTTAGGCACGTTTGGCCCATTTAGGTATGCCTAGTCCTTTAGGGCTTGCTCCAGCACCCCTAAGTCATTTGTATGGCTTGCATGGCTTATATAGGTTGCATGACTTACGTGGCTTGCATGAATATGCATCACGTACTTATATCTATTTATCTTTTTATTTATTTATTTATTTATTTATTTATTGATTTATTTCTTATTCACCTTTTATTTATGGTCATTGTATATTTTTGTTATCATTACTTTTATTATTATCTTTATTATTCTTACAATTATATTTTATTTTTTATTATTATTATCAATATTATTATTATTATTATTATTATCATAATTTATTTATTTTATGTTTTTTTATTTGTTTTATTTTATTTTATTTATTTATTTTTTAAATCTTTATTTTTTTTTATTTACTTAAAAAAATGAAAAAAGAAAAATCGGTGGGCTGCATGTAAAAGAGGTGGATTTTTTGAAAAACGAAGGGTGAAGAAAATAAGGCTTAGAAAAGAGATAAGGAAAAATTTCCAAAGGAAGAGGCATGGGAAAATGAGGATTTTCGGAAAAGAAAAAAAGAGAGATGGGCTATTTTTTTTTAGGAAGAAGAAAGTATTCAGATAGGAACAGGGGAGAGGAGTCTGGAGAGAAAAGAAGAGAAATCGGCAGAGATGAGAGATTTTTGAAAATAACCTGGAGGTTTGGAGAAGATAAATCGGCAAAGAGGAGAGGTCTGGAGAAAGAAAAAAAAAAGTGAGTGGAGGGCTAAGAAGGAAGCTAGGAAAAGAGAAAGCTGGGTGGAGAAAGAGGAAAAACAGGGGAAAGAAGTCGGGAAGTGAAGAACATGGGTATGATTTCTATAAACTACTAGGTTCTTTCAGTTTCATGAGTTCCATAAGGTTTTCTGTGTATACTGGGATTCCATTTTGATGTCTGAATGCGAGCTTTGGGCACTATTGCATATTCTTATAGAATCCAAATCTGTTTGAATGTATTTTATGTTTGATTTTGTACCTATTTCCTTGGCTCTGTTTTGGGATTCAGTCTGATATGCTTACAATCATGTTTTGATTTATATTTAAAATCCATTTGCTTTCATTCACGTACACCTCAGCCCGTTGACAACTCATGAAATGTGGCTTTGCTTAGTATATCTTCAAATCTCCCAGTCTTGCTCTGTTTTTTTTAGCAACTTTCCTTCTCTATATTCCTCTGTTCCTGTGTATCAAGTTGTGGAATATTTTGGTTTGTGTATCACCGCCAAAGAGTACAATCCCAAAGGGTGCAAGCATGCTTTGAGCTTAGTTTCTAAAGGTGGGTAATGGTTGTGATGTATTCGACTATGTTGCCACCTTTGTTTGTCGGCGGTAGCGGGGGATTGGTGTTCTAAGTGGAAGTGGCTTTGAGAGATAGATTTTTCAGTTGCACTCTACCTTATCAAGGTACAAAAATACCAGCAGTGGGAAAGTGAGAGGGAAGAGGGTGTGGGGGTTTTTTTTGGGATAAATGAGGGTGTAGAGGTGTAGCAGTATCCATGGTGGCATTGCAGAGCTCTAATTTCGTCCTATTATTGCTTGAAAGTTGAAACAATAAAAAGATAATTGAAGTGAGTCAAGAAAGGATTCACCGTTTCTCCATAAGGAATCAGATTATTGTTTGGAAAAGCTGCAAAACCCCATCATAACAACAAAAGACTCTCAGAACGCACAACCCCCACAGAAAGAGCCAGAATCAAAATGACCCAGAAATAGCAACCACTGATCCTTGAATTTTCCATAGCCGCTTCTCTCAAATAAGATTTTGCTATGGATTTTCTCTCCGAATTGAGGCTAACATCAATTTTTGGGTTGACACCCCCAACCAAAGCTCTTTTCTTCCACACAGCCTGGTTTAGCAGCGTTCTGGAGCTATCACAGTTGCTCCTTCAACGTCGGTCGGGACTACTGCTCCACGGGTGGCTGTGGTGGCTCCCCTTGCTACCATGGCATGGGCGGCGCTACTTCGGCCACCCTCGCCGAGACTACCCTAGGTTCGGGGTAGATTTTTTTTTAGGATGTGAGCCTCACCGACAGTGGCAATTCGGCCACCCTCCAGCACCCCATGCTGTAACATTGTTCTATCCTCTTGATTTTCTTTTCTTTTAATGTTAACAATTTATTTATTTCATTTATTCTTTTTTTTTTTAAATTCTCAAATAACTTTTTAAAATCCCATTTTTTTAAAATCTAATCTTTAAAATACAAATTTCAAATAAATTTTCAAATTTTCAAATTTAATCTTTAAAATAAAATTTTCAAATAGTTTTTCTAAAGTACAATTTTCAAATAGTTTTCTAAAATTTCCAAATTTAAAATCTTTAAAATACAATTCTCAAATCAAAATTTCCAAAATTCCAAATTTAATTTTTAAAATTCCATTTCCAAAATTCCACATTTAATTTTTTTAAAAAAAAATTCATTTCCTAAATTTCCAAAATTTCAAACTTATTTTTTTTTAAATTCCATTTCCAAAATTTCCAAATTTTCCAAAATTCCAAACTTATTTTTTTTAAATTCCATTTCCAAAATTTCAAATTTAATTTTCAAAACTCCCATTTTCAATTTTTCTTTTAAATATAAAAATGAATAAGTTTTCATAATTCCAAAATAATGAAGTTTATGAGAATTAATTCATAACAAAATAAATTGGGCTTTGGTGGGGACCCAACAATCATAACATTTCTTTAAAAAATAATTCAAGTAAATTGTGCGATTGATTCTGTTTGATTTTTGTTTGGTTTTGTGTGAGATTTTTTACACTTGTCATTGAACACTAACCTTGTTTTCATGACAATGCTTCATTACCTGCTACCAAGGTACGCTCTCACCCTCACTTTGTTTATTATTTTGTTATCATGACTTGTTTTTTTAACTATGATCATTTTGGTATCCATTGATCTCCTAGTTAATTGTCATGTCTGCTTCACCTTATTTAGTAGAGACCCATTTTTAGGGGCTTAGAGGGGTGCTACAGTCTTTACCGTACCTTTCCAATTAGTAATTTGATCCCCAAACCCAGGTTTGGTTTTTCACAGACCGTCTTTTCCAAATAAGGAGTCACACTTAGAGTTTCTTTCTTATTTTGTTTTCCCTTAAAAAAAAATAATAATAAGTGGCGACTCTAAGGTAGTGTTTGTTTTTTGACTGACTAGAAAAAACTAAAATATTTGATTTTTTCTATTCAATTAAAAGTACCTTGTTGATATTAATCAACATAACTAAAGTGAACTTGTTATCAATAAATTTAGTTTAATTATATTGGTTGATGTCAATGAATTACTTTTAGCTGAGTAAAAAAAGCCAAATATTTTGATTTTTTCTATTCAACCGAAAAACAAAAACTACCTATGTCTTTTCTAAAAATTATATATTTTCACCAAATAGATTAAAAGCGAGTCGTGCCATTGGGTGGGAATGCATCAAGCTAAAATGCGGGGTCCACAGTCTTCTAAATTAATTTTTCCAAATCCTTTTTCGAACTACTTGCCTAATGAAGATCAAGTTGTTGAATTTGTCAAAAGACCAAGGTTTGTAGTTAAGGTTAGAGTTGAATGAAGTTGAATCAACCATATTATGTTAACATTGTTTTTCATGAAATATTTTTTTAAGAAGTTGGGAAGGCTTAGGAAGCATTTTTGTCTAAGTATTCAAAATTCCCTATTCCAAGATCGATCCGACTTTAGGTCAGATCGATCGAAGTTGCGCTTTGTTGATAATATCTCAATGGTTAGATCAAGGGCTTCTTGCATTTAAAAACCCTAAAATTGCTTCTTATTCTATAGAGTGAATACCAGAGACACAACAACCATCCCATTTTGTTTCTCTTTTCCTTTCCTAATTTGGGATGTTTGGTTGCCAAGAAAATCCAACTTTTCTATTGTTTTCCAAATTATTTTCAATGGATTTTCTTGAGAAAAAAATGGGTTGATTTTTCATTCATTCATCTCTCAATTTCTAATCTGTTTAGGTTTGGGTTGTTCTTCTTGTGGGGATTTAATAAGAGGTTGAGATCGAGCTTGGTGTGGACTCCAAGTGTGCTCTAGAAGAAGAAGGTGTGTAGCTAAAAGTGAAAGATACTAGTCAAGTGGTCTAGGAAGGATTGACAGGCTTAAGCTAGTAAAACCTTGTATTCAATGTTTATTCTTCATAGTGGACATTTTCAATCAATTGTAGGCCTCTGATTTTTTATTTTTTTCGAAGATTTTCCACATAAATTTTGGTGTCATAGTTGCTTTCTCTCTCTCTCTCTCTCTCTCTCTCTCTCTCTCTCTTTCTTCTGTTTGATTTATTTTCAGCCATATTTTGTTTATTTAATGCTTATGGTTTTAAGTTGAATAGAAGAACAATGGGATGATATATGTGTTTTCCTATTGGGTTATTCTAAAAATTTTCTATGTTTATTATTGGTAGAGATAGTATGTAGAAATGGAAATTTGAGTTATTGGAAAATTGATCTTATTAAGTATGTTGGGGAATGTTGATGCATTTACATGTGACTTGT
The DNA here is from genome assembly GCA_946000715.1 of Vitis cinerea var. helleri x Vitis riparia. Lineage (NCBI taxonomy): Eukaryota > Viridiplantae > Streptophyta > Magnoliopsida > Vitales > Vitaceae > Vitis > Vitis cinerea var. helleri x Vitis riparia. The sequence continues at coordinate 12,005,360 of OX253994.1, forward strand.
ACTTGAACCATATTAGGGAGTGTTGCTGCATTCATGGTTGCATGTGATCTCTACTTTGTGTTGGAAAATAGTTGAAGAGAAAAGAAAATTGTGAATAGGTTTAAGGTTAGATAAGTTGTGTTTGAGATTTTTTTTTTTTTTTTTTTAAATTGTTTAAACACCTATTCACCCCCTCTCCTTCTAGGTGTAGTCCATCATTGAGATTCACCTTTCAATTGGTATCAAAGTAGGCTTTTAAAGCAAAAATCATTTTTAATCCTATAGTCTCAATCATGGACCCTCATCAAGAGAGAGATTCCATTGGGAGACCATCATTCTTAACTAGCGAAAATTATTCTTATTGGAAAGTGAGAATGTAATATTTTCTCAAAATGCAAAGTGAAAAAGTTTGGAACGTCGTTGAATTTGGTTGGTCTCCACCTAAGATATTGGATAGAGAAAGTAGACCAATAAATGTTGTCTAGCCTAAATTAGAATGGGATAAAAATAAAAATGAAGCTAGTGAGAATAATGCTAGAGCCACGCATTCCATCTTCAATGCTATTATCATGGATGAATTCCATAGGATTGCTACATGTACTTCAAATAATGAGGGTTGGGATATCCTCCAAGTGACTCATGAAGAAACTAATGTCATGAAAGTGTCCAAACTTCAAACATTAACATCTAGATTTGAGACCATTAGGATGGATAATCATAAAACTTTTGGAGAATTTCATGCAAAATTGATGGATATTGTGAATTTTAGCTTTAATCTTGGTGAACCCATTCTAACTCTAAAATGCTTAGAAATATTTTAAGATCTTCTCCGGAGAGATTTAGAGCAAAGGTCACTGTCATTGAAGAGTCCAAGGATGTGGATTCATTAAAGATAGATGAACTTGTAGGTTCTCTCCAAACATTTGAGATGATCCTTATATATATCACCTAGAAAAGCTAAGGGAATTGCTTTAAAAACTATTAAAGAAAAGTCCGTAAGTTCCAAAAGTGAGGATGATGAGAAAATGTCGAATGGTGAGATTACTAAATTTGCTAAAAAAAATTCAAGAAGTACATGAAATTCATAAAATCTAAAAAGTATCAAATGATGGTAAAAAAAAAATGGAGAAACTAAAATGTCCCTAAAATGTGTGAAAAAAGAGTTAAAGATTGAGTACTTTAAATGTGGGGGAAAATGGCATTATGCCACCAAATGTCCCTGAAAGGAAAAAAGAAAGGTCATGCAAATCACTTGGAGTGACATGGAATCATGTCAATCAAGTGAAAAAGAATCCAATGGAAGTAAAGAATGCACTAACTTTATAGCCTTTATGGCAAGTGTCAATGAGAACCACTCAAGAAAGAGGTATTAAGTGAGTCTTATGAGTCTCTAATGGAGATGAAATAAGTTTTGACACAACATATGAGACTTTGTATAAGGAGTACTTGAGCCTTAAGCAAAACCAAGTCAAGTAGAAGGCTTCTAAGAAGATTTTAACCAATGAGATTGATGTTTTAAAGGGAGAAAATAAGATGTTGCTTGATAAAATTGTCTTTCTTGAAAATGAACATTTGGAAGTGAAGAAAAAATGTGATGAGTTAAGTCTTAGGAAGGAAGAGTCACATCCTAACTTTAAAAGACTTAAATGTGTTGATTAATCCAAGGTGTAAATCTTTTAAAAAAGAGGCTTAAGGTTTGTTGATGGAAATGCTACTTCAAGTAGTGGTAAAATAGTTTTTGTTAAGCCTTGTGAAAAAGAATTTCATAAGAAAACTCATCCTCAAATCAAGTTTCATTGCACTCATTGTGACAAAATGTGACACACTTTTGATAGATGTTATGCAAGATTGTTTGATAATTTTCAAAGAAAGTTGACTAACTTAATGAATGAATGTCATACTTTGAACAATAGTTTGTTGAATGAGAATAAGAGAGTGTCTAAGAACAACTCAAAGATCCCTAACAATGGTGAGGTGAAAAGAAGTACTTTGAATGAAAAGACAAAAGTCTTAAATGTCAAACAAATTTGGGTGAAAAAGAATAAGTTGAAGTGTTTTGTTATCCATACCCCACTTAGAGCTAGAGAATCACATTCATGGTATCTTGATAGTGGTTGTTCACGTCATATGACAAGTAATAAATCATTCTTCACTAGTTTCATCTAATTTGATGGAGGAAATGTGACATTTGGAGATGGTAATGTGGCTATAGTGAAAGGCAAAGGTACCATTTGTGCCCCTGACATTCCTAATCTTGAAGATGTCTTATATTGAAGGTTTAACAACTAAGTTAATTAGCATAAGCCAAATGTGTGAGAATGAGTTCAATGTCCAATTTTCACAAAATTTTTGCAAGGTGTTTGACTTAAATGATGAATGTGTGATGATTGGCTTGAGAACTTGTGACAATTGCAATGTTGTTAGTCAAAAATCTCCTTTATCCTCTTCTCTTGTGTGTATAAGTTCTAAAATTGCATGTGTTAATCTCCTGTTGCAACATAGATTGTTTCAAAATGAAAAAGAGCATCCCATTGTAGAAGTTAGGATTGATAGGAGGAGGAAATTTGATGATGCCTATGTTGTTGATAGGTCGAAGTACTGGGCTCTTCATTCTAGATCAAAAAATGTGAACATTAAACATGACTTCATTCAAGACTTGGTAGAAGATAAGGTTGTTTCATTAGAGTTTTTCCCTATATAGGATCAAATTGCTAACAATGTTACTAAACCTTTGGACATTTCTAGGTTTGAATCGCTTAGGATCCTTATAGGTTTATAAACTCTCTATTGACTGCCTTTAGAACTTGTCTAGGACTTCCTTCATGCATGTCTTTGAGTCCTAAGTGTCTTCTCAAGTTCTAAAGTGTCCTTGTGGTGGTGTTCTATTTTTCTTGGTTCTTTGTCTTTGTTTTTGAACACAATTGTTAAGATCATGTGAGTGACATACTTGTTATTTTTGTTTAAAAGTTAGATTGACTCATAATGATCTTAAAAGTTCCAAGATGTATTTATTTCCATAACTGGAATAATGAGCATGATATTGAATCCTTGCTATCAGAATTTGATTAGATAAGCCACAAAATATTAACAACATATCTTCTGAGTGAGTAAAAGCTTATTGTTGGACCTTATGGTTACATAAAATGAGAGTAATTCTCTTTATGGTCTAAATGCAATTCTATGTCTATCTAATAAGCCTTAAAGAGTGAGTAAAGTCACCCACAATCTCCTTGAGTGTTTAAGATTATTTTTCCTTAATTGTTTACCCCCTCTTTTAATTCAAAAAATGATGAAAAATTTTGAAAAGAAAAGAAAAGAAAATATTATATTTCTTGGAATGGTTATGGCACTTTGGCAATGTTTTAACTATAAAAATCCTCTATTAGAAGAATATATTAAAGGCCATCTTAGTGATCCCTAAGTCAAAAATTTATCGTAAAGGTGAAACCCATGTTTGTGTAATCATCTCAAGGCTACATGTGAAAAGCAAATTGTGAAACCAAGGTTTAGTTAATCGGGTTTTGATGATAACAAAACAAAGTTTGGAACTAATGATTGGATTTCAAGTATGACTAGGCAAGATGATTTTCAAAGTGGTAATCGCAAAGGCAAAATCAAGCCAAAGATAAATCAATAAGAAGAAGAAGACTTGAAAGAGAAGTGTCTTTCAAGACCTAAGCTTCATAGGATCTCTTTGTAAGGTTGTTGATGCACTAGGTTTTTCACACATTAGATTAATATATACACCAAAATCATCCAAGAGTTATTTTGTTTTTAAATCTTTTAAAATTGGATGATTTCATATTTTTCAACTAAAACCTTATGTCAAATGCTTCTCAAACTTGTTTAAAGGGTTTTAAGTTGAAAAAGATGGCTGTTGAGCCAAAAACAGCTCAACTGGTTGAGAAACTAGTTGACCAGTTTAGCTCAACCAGTTGAAGGGTGCAAAAACCTCCTCTCTCTTCCAGAATGCTTGTTTAACCAATTGAGGTTGAACTTTATATGATCAAGAGGCAGTCAAGAGGCAGTTGAGGTCTAACGATCATCTACTATGCATTAAATGTCAATAGCTAGTGAACTGATCAAACCTAAGCTTGACCGGACAAACCCCTAACGACTAGTTTTGCATTTTTTCGCTATAAAAAGGTTTCAGTCTTTATTATTTTAAGAGTTTAACCTTTCTAATTTTTTTTTTTAAATATATTTGAGCCTTGGAAGAGTGTTTTTTAGTGCACATTATTCTAAAAGTTGCATATCTTTAATGCACCATTCAATCCTAGTTTATCTTGTATCACTTGAGCCTAAATTTTTGTACCAAGATTTTGTGAGATTATTTCCTATCTTCATTTGTAATATTTGAAAGGAAAAATCTAAGTGTGAAGTATCACTTAGGGATTCTCAAGTGTGGGTTATCACTTAAGGGGTTGTTCAAGAGTGAGGTATTTCTTAAGGATAGTAAATAATACTTAGAGCCAAAAGTTCAAGAGGATTGATTAGAACCATAATTCAATTGTATTACTTGAAGGCTTGGTTTGGAAGCCTTGAATTAGTGTGAAACTCAAGTTTAGGATTGAAGCTAGAGGAGAGTGGATGTAGGTCGGGTTTCATTGAATCATTATAAAAATCTTGTGTTTGCATTCTCTTTTCTCTACTTTTTATTTTATATGCAATTATCTCTATATTGTTTTTATTATATATTTGTATATAATTGCCTCTTACATTCACATAGTTTAAATTTGTAAAAAGAGACCATCACCCTATTCACCTCCCCTCTAAGGTTATTACCTTAAGTTGAATTAGCCATTTTTTCTAATAATTGGTAGCAAAGCTAGGCCTCTTGTTTAAGGACTTAATCGTCTAAGTGGATATGGCTAATTCATCAAACCTATCCTATTTTAAAGGTTTTTCTACCACTTGACCTCCATTTTTTACGAGAACCGATTATTTCTATTGGAAAACTTAAATGACTTGGTTTTTAAATTCTACTAATCTTGATCTATGGGATGTCATTGAAGATGGTCCCTATGTTCCTTCAAAATTAGAAAATGGAGTGATGGGTCCAAAACCTAAGCAAGAATGGGATGAGCTTGATAAAAAAAAAAAAAAAGGTTCAGTTAAATGCCAAAGCCATTTATTCCTTATATTGTGCTATTGATATAAATGAATATAATCATATTTGCCAATGTAAGTTGGCTAAAGAAATTTAGAAACTATTAGAAATCACTCATGAGGGAACCAGCCAAGATAAAAAGTCTAGAATTAACATCCTTGTGCATGATTATGAATTATTTTCTATGAAGGATTTTGAATCTATTGTAGAGATGTTTTCTAGGTTCATGGTGATTGTGAATGAACTTTAAGATTTGGGAAAGACCTATACCGAAGTGGAGAAAGTCATGAAGATCTTGAAATCTCTACCAAAGAAATGGGAAGCAAAAGTGATGGCTATTCAAGAAGCAAAGGATCTCACCAAGCTTCTACTTGAAGAACTCATTGGCTCACTCATGACTGATGAGATAAATTTGAACAATCATAAAAAAAAGTTGAAGATAATAAGAAATTATAGCATTTAAGGCCTCAACAAATGATGATGAGAAGGAAGAAAGTGAAAATGAAGACCTTGATCTCATCACCAAGAAATTCATGAAGTATATCAAGCTTGAGAAGATCAAGGAAAGAAGAAAATCTAATTCAAGAGAAGAATCCTCAAGTTCCAAAAAGAATAAGAAAGCATGGTGGCAACATGAAGTGAAAGTGATGAAGACTCCATGGAAAAAGAATGCACAAATTAGAATGCTAACATGTGCTTCATGGCTTCGGAGGAACATGAAGATGAGGTAAATTCCAATTATAATTGGTTTCAAGATGTATTTCAAGAATTATATTTTGATATTGAAAAACTTGGGTTAAATAATGTCTTCTCAATAAAAAGATTTTTTATCTTCAAAATAAGCTCAATGAGCTTAAAGAAAAATTTTAAATTATTGAGATGGCAAAAATCTCTTTTGAAAAGGAAAATGAGGAATTGAAAAAGAAAAGTCAATGGTTCATATCCTCTCTAGAAAAGTTCTCAAATGGTCAAAAGACTTTTGACATGATTTTGGCAAGTGAAAGTTACATTTTTAATAAAAAGAGACTAGGCTATAAGCCTTTCAAAAATAAAAAATAATTTAAAATGATTTTCTAAATAAAGCCTCTAATTTTAAGCGTTTAAAATTCCTAAACCTTTCTTGGATATATTTGAGCCTTGAGAGAGTGTTTTTTAGTACACAATGTTCTAAAACTTGCATATCTTTAGTGCATTCACTCCTAGTTTATCTTGTATCATTTGAGCCAAAAGTTTTATACTACGATTTTGTGATATTATTTCATATCTTCATTTTTAAATCTTTGAGAGGAAAAATCTAAGTGTGAAGTATCACTTAGGGATTCTCAAGTGTGAGGTATCAATTGAGGGGTGGTTCAAGAGTTAGGTATCTATTAAGAATTGTAAAAAGTGCTTGGAGCCAAAATTCCAAGATGATTGATTAGAACCATAATCCAATTGTATTGCTTGAAGGCTTGGTTTGGAAACCTTGAATTAGTGGAACCTTAAGCTTGAGATTGAAGCTAGAGGAGAGTGGACGTAGGCAAGGTTGCACCGAACCACTATAAAAATCTTACGTTTGCATTCTCTCTTCCTTATTCTTTTATTTTATATGCAATTGTCTCTACATTGTTCTTATTATATATTTGCATTTAAATTTGTAAAAAGAGACCATCACCCTATTCACCGCTCATCTAGGGTGATTACCTTAAGTTAAATTAGCCAATTTTTCTAATACAAATGATGTGTGTATTTTATAAATGTGAATAGGTCGTGTTAAACAAAAATCCGGCCAAGAGAAGTGCAAATCGAATTTATGAGATATCATCTTGAATTTCTCTAGGAAGGAAGAGTGTTCTTGAAAATGATTTTTGGTTAATGGTTTGATATAGGCTTATAGTTAGAAATTAATTAGCATTCTCATTGTTTATGGAGTCATAAGTGAGTCTCCATTGAGCTTGAGCTTTCTTGATAGATTGTTAATAATCATTTGTCTTTTATGTAGGCATATGATAAATTTGTAAGGTTTCACACTCTCATTGCTTATTTTCCGACTCCTTATAATCTCTTGGCTGAATTTTTTATCAATATGAATCATTTTTATCTCAATGATTGGAAGAGAAGTGTGTCATTCTTTTTGGTTCTCAACATTTTTGGATCTTATTGTGTTCATTGGAAGTCATTTTGGTGTCTTTCTTGTGATATTTCATCCAATTTTTGCCTACGTTATTTTTTTATAGGGTTTCGATCAATCCAAGAATTTGTAGATCGATTCACTCTGTTCACAATCATTTGGTCGAGAGTCTATGTACGATTTGCGGATCAATCCAGCAAGATTGATGTCATGTTGCTTCAACACTTGGAATTTTCCACTAGTAGTCTCCTATGCTCAGGTTTCATAGTCTTTTGGCCAAGAGCATATGAACAAAATGGGGATTGATCCACCAAGATGAATGTCACATTTTTCACAATTCTTACCCACACTTAGCCGTTTTTTGGCTAATCTAGTTCTTTTCAAGCATGTGCTATTGTGTTTCACCAAGAGCACATGAACGAAATGTGGATCGATCGTCAAGATCGATATCTCTAGGCTCTTAGAGAAGAAAACTTTCATTTTATCTCTGATCTTGTGTGTTTTTTAAAGAATGGAATGAGGGGTAAAATTTTCATTCCATTTTTTAAAAAAAAATGTAAAAATTCAAAATCTCTAATCTTTAAAAACCCCTATTTCATTCTCAATTATGCCCTAATTTCAAAATCTATCAAAAATGGTCTTCTTCTTCTTCTTCTTCTTCTTTCATTTCCTATACATCTTCCACCATCATGGCTACCAGAATCTTCAATCGCTATTGTCTTTCCTCTCCAACAAGGTTATCAATCCTTATTCCTAATTTGAATCTTGGGAATTTATGTGGAGAAATTCATTCCTCAATTGGTGGTTTTTTTTTTTTTTTTTTTTCCGGTATGGTTTATTTCGTGGATTCTTAGCTTTCGTCTTCTTCTTCGACATGGTTCTCTTTTCGGCAACCATTTTTGTTCGGTTAGTCAATGTTTTTTCACTCCACTATTAGCTTCATTTTGATGCTTTATGTTTATGGAATCCTCTCACAGGAGATTTTTTGTTTCGAGTTTCATTTTTAGCTTGGATTGTTCTTAGTTTCTAGCAATGTGAGTGTTTTCTATACATTTCCATATCTAAACTCTATTTTCATTATGGTAGAGCATTTTTTGAAAGTTTTTAATTGAAACCATGTGATGGGATTTAGGGGGAGATTCTTATATCCTATGATGGGAGTCAAGGGGGATTTTTGTATGCTATTAATTTTTTTTTTTTTTGGGATGTAGATAAGGAAACTTGATGATATGTGGATACTTGATTTTTGGGTATTTGACAATTTTTTTAACATGTGGATGCTTGTTGATTTGAATGTTAGATATTCTGTTATTAAATTGTCATCCCTTTGTATTTTTTTCTTGGATAGAAATGAGGAGATTATGACCCTTTGTCTCCTTCTTGGACAAAAAATGGGAGACATTACAATTATTATTTTGGATATTGGATATTGAATATCTACATGTTGATGATTATTGCTATATTTTTTTTAGAAACATGTTGATATATGATCTTGCCTAATTTGAATTTGAATATACATTGAACTTTTTTAATATACTTGTTGATATATTATGTATATTCAATTGCTTCATACAGGTACTACTAATTGTTTTTCTTGAGGTGTATTTGAAGGATTTGTAATACCTAGGTTGTGAGTTTGAGTGGGTTAGTGAATGGCCATATATGAGAGTGGGTGGGACTTACTTGTACTCATTCATGTTGTAAAGGGTTTTGTCATAGAATTTCCAAAAAGAGAAATTGTAAGTGTTTCGTTAGGTTGGCAATTCAAGACAAAATTCCTAAGTGTCTCATAACTTGGTTTTTCCAATTTTTTTTTTTTTTTTTTTAACTACTTGCCTAATGAAGATCAAGTTGTTGAATTTGTCAAGAAACCAAGGTTTATAGTCGAGGTTGGAGTTGGATGGAATTGAATCTACAATATTATGTTAATGTTGTTTTTCTCGAAATATTTTTTTTAAGAAGTCAGGAAGGCTTAGGACATTTTTTTACTAAGTGTTCAAAATGCCTTGTTCCAGGACCTATCTAGCTTTAGGTCAGATTGATCTAAGTTGCACTTTTTTTTATGTTATTTCATCCATTGGACTAAGGGCTTCTTTCATTTAAAAACCCTAAAAAAATTTCATGTTCTGTAGAGATAATACCAAAGACATAGCAACTATCCCATTTTAGTTCTTTTTCCCTTTCCTAATTTGGGTTGTTTGGTTGCAAAGAAAATCTAACTTTCCTATTATTTTTCACACTATTTTCAATGGATTTTTCTAGAGAAAAAAATGGGTTGATTCTTCATTCATTCATCTCTCAATTTCTAATCTATTTAGGTTTAGGTGAAAGCCATTTTCTTTTTGTGGGGATTCAAGAAGAGGCTGAGATCGAGCTAAGTGTGGACTCTAAGTGCGCTCTAGAAGAAGGCGTGTAACTAGAGTGAAAGGTACTAGTCAAGTGGTCTAGGAAGGATTGGTAGGCTTAAGTTAAGTAAAACCTTGTATTCTTTATAATGGACATTTTCAATCAATTCTAGGCCTCTAATTTTTATCTCTTTGAAAGTTTTCCACATAAATTTTGGTGTCACAGTTGCTCTCTCTCTCTCTCTCTCTTCTCTTCTCTTTGATTTATTTTCAGCCTTGTTTTGTTTATTTAATGTTTGTGGTTTGAAGTTGAATAGAAGAACAATGGGATGATATATGTGTTTTCTTGTTGGGTTATTCTGAAAATTTTATGTGCTTATTATTGGTAGAGATATTATGTAGAAATGGAAATTTGAGTTATTGGAAAATTGATCTTATTAAGTATGTTGGGGAGTGTTGATGCATTTGCATGTGACTTGCATTTGAATTGTATTGGGGAGTGTTGTTGCATTCATGGTTGCATGTGATCTCTACTATGTCTCGAAAAAAAGTTGAAGAGAAAAGAAAATTATGAATAAGTTTAAGGTTAGATAAGTTGTGTTAGGATTTTTTTTAAATTGTCTAAACAACACCTATTCACCCCTCCTCTAGGTGTAGTCCATCATTGAGATTCACCTTTCATTGTAAGTTCAAATAGACAAACCTAATTATATCTGTAAAACCAACAATGAGAAATCAGAGTTCAATACCTACTGCATGGGTACCATAGACTTCTCTCCTTCTTACAAAGACAACATTGTTTCATAATTCTTTTTTCTTCTAATTTCTCAATTGAAAAATTTATTTCTTGTCTTGTATACATATCAGTAAGGATATATAGCACTTATTGTCCTAATTTTTCTTAATTAGTAATTCATTTTATTTTATTTTTCTTTTCTCTAGATTAGTAAGTTTGTTGTGAGTGATTATTTCATTCTTGATATGATAAGTTTAAATGGTTGTCATCTCTACTAAAGTTCTTATCAATATAGATTTGGTTTTGAATTATTAGGTACTGAAATTATAGCATTTAAATCTTCAATATGCTAGAAGATGAACTAACATGCTTATCAAACACACTTAAATAGGAATTTGCATTCAATCACACTAGTATGTATTTTAAATTTTTCTACAATGGATTATAATTTTGTACAAATCCATTTCATTATTTGTCCAAAGTAATATGTTTTCCTAGTTAGTTTGTTTTGTATTTGATAACTATAGAATTGATTTTCCTTAGAGATTAGATGCTTGGACAAAAAATGGTTCTTTCATCTATTGTAAGGGGAAAACTCCTGAAATATTTCAATGTCTACTCATTTTGAAGAACAGAGGGTATAGTTCTCATGTGTTATATGTTTTCAATAGGTTGTTGCTCTTGTATGTTATAATTAACATAGTCATATATATAATTTATATTTGGGTTATTTCTAAAATCTATATATATTTATTGAATGTGACTTCTTAATTCATTGAACCCTTTTACCATAAATTGTAGCTTCTTAATTCATTGAAGCCTTTGATGTTTATATAAAAAAAGTTCCATTTTGCGAGTTATTTAATTTTAGCACTAGTGTCCACGTGATAACAACTTTTCAACAATGAAGTCAAACATGTTTTTATTAGATTTAAAACCATTGTTGAAAAGTATTTTGATAAAAATAAAAAATAAAAACACCTTACTCGGATAATAGTGAAGAATACATAGCCCTTGCCAATTTCTTAGCAACCAATGGAGTTTCTCATCTCACTACTCCACCTCACACCCCTGAACACAATGGCTTTTATGAAAGAAGACATCTTCACATTGTTGAAACAAGTTTAGCATTACTCTCTCATGCCTCTATTCCTCTCACTTACTAGCCTCATACTTTTGCCACAGTAGTTTACTGATTACTACTCAAAAAGAGCATATTTTAGATAATAATTCTCATGAGTTTCACGTCTTTTGAATAGTAATTATACCTAAAACACTCAATTAACATGTTGTAGCCCTTATAAGAGTTACTAACAAGTTTTATGAAGTTTTGGAGTCATTTCAAGGTATGTTTTTGATAAATTGGTGCCCAAAAGAGATGAATCAAATTGAAGAAAACAAATAAAGTTGATGATGATCCAAATGCATAATGAAAGAAGCATTGCAATCGATTTGGATCGGGATTTGAAGTTGATTTGGAGGTAGTTGAAGTGGAATCAAGATAAAGAAATGGGAGAAATTGCAAAGAGGAGTTGAAAAAGCATGTTTTTCGATTTCGCATGACCATGCGAAATTTTTGCATAATCATGCGAAATGAAACAGAATAGGCTTGGCTGTAGCACATAAGGGAAATGTGAAAAGTGGTTTCGCATGACTGTGCATTTGATCACTCAGATTTTGTCGTTTATTGGATCAAAACAAAATTTATAACCTAATTCACTATTATATAGCAATTTGTACCCGATCAAAAAGTGGTTTTAGTACAAACTACTGTAGTTTAGTGGTATTTAGGTATCGTCCACAAGGATGGATTATTCTTGGTAATTAAGGCTTGAACGAGATGATAAGAAATGATGGTGATCAAGTGAAATTTACTTGAAATTGCATGATAAAATCTCAAGATAGCAATGTATTCAAATTTAATTGAAAATGAAGTGTAAAAGAGAAGAGAATTAATAAGATGTGAGATTCTCGGAGTTAGGATTTTCTAGAGAGCAATTTCCATGGTGAATAGGTGTTAAGATCTAATTTTCATCGAGTTAGATTGAAAACCTAAATTTTCATCTAAACCGATTTTTGATTTAGCTTTAGATCTAGATCTAATTTCTCTTCAAATTAGGTAATCTAATCCAAGAGATCAATTTGAATCATATATTCAATTCATCTTAAATTATCTTCCAATGATTCATACTATGCAACTATTCAATCTCATCAAATCTAGCATTAAGAATTTGATGAATCTACCTAGCTTGCATTGTAGCAATCATCCAAGACAATTTGAAGAGAAAAATCCCCAAATTTCAATTAATCAATCAATTGGATCAAATTACCTTTGCAATTCAAGCTGAATTCTCTAATTCACCATAGATCTTGCCTCTAGATCCTCCCTCCTCCGAGAAAAACGAGATTTAGCCACTCATGCTTGGAGATTTGATCTCACAAGACATGTTTGGCTACCGAGAAAATAAGAGAAACTGAAGAAAAGTGGAGAATTATATAGAGAGAAGAAGTATGAAAAGTTCTAGAATTAGAAAATGTATCAAAAAGTTCTTAAATGAGTCAATCACGTTTCTATTTATAGGCCAAGGTCAAGAGGACACTTGGCATCATCTAAGAGGTCTTCCGGAGGCTTCTTCATCAAGGAATCTGGAGAAAATGCATTTTCGCACGAGCCCCTAGCAATCTCGCATGATGGTGCGAAGTGGAAAATCTATCAGTTGCATTTTCGTCTTGCTGGAGCGTTTTGCATGACTGTGCGAAAATTTCACATAGTCGTGTGAAACCACTTTTCACATTTCCCTTATGTGCTGCAGCTAAGCCTATTCTGTTTCAATTCGCATGACTATGCGAAAATTTCGCATGGTCATGCGAAATCGAAAAACATGCTTTTTCGACTCCTCTTTGCAATTTCTCCCATTTCTTTATCTTGATTCCACTTCAACTACCTCCAAATCAACTCCAAATCCCGATCCAAACCGATTGCATTCCTTCTTTCATTATGCATTTGGATCATCATCAACTTTATTTGTTTTCTTCAATTTGATTCATCTCTTTTGGGCACCAATTTATCAAAAACATACATTGAAATGACTCCAAAACTTCATAAACTTGTTAGTAACTCTTGCAAGGGCTACAACATGTTAATTGAGTGTTTTAGGTATAATTACTACTCAAAAGACGTGAAACTCATGAGAATTATTATCTAAAATATGCTCTTTTTGAGTAGTAATCATTTACCTCATTAATTGTATGCCAACCCCAACCCTCAATCTTTCCTCTCCGTATGAAAATATTTTTAGGATTATACCTCACTACTCCAAACTAAAAGTATTTGGTTGTCTCTATTGCCCTTTGCTTTGATCCTATATAACTCATAAACTAGAGTCTTGTTCCAAACCTTGTGTCTTTCTAAGATATTCTCTAACTCAAAGTGCCTAACATTGTCTTAATTCCTCCACTTCTAAAATTTATGCCTCTCGTCATGTCCAGTTTGTTGAATCTTTATTTCCTTTCACCCATCTCTCACAACATTTACCTCGTCTCCAATCCACTATTATTGCAACTTGTTTTTCCCCACCAATCCATGTCATCTCACCATCTCCCTTACCACCACTCAATTCACCATCTGTAGTAGTTGCTCTTTAGCAATCACCTGATGACGTCCTTTCACCAACTCCCTTGCTATACCCCTTACTTACCTACTGCTTACCTGAACCTGTCACTCAACACACTTCACAGCAGCCTCCACTACCAAATAATCCACAAGCTACTCACCGAATGACCACCCGAGCCAAGAACAACATTCACAAACATCTCCATAAAATGAACCTACACATTCAATTAACCAAATCTAATGGCCTTGAACCCACCATAGTGACCCAAGCTGTCACAACCTTATTGGTTGTAAATGGATTTTTAGAACTAAAAGCAAGTTTGATGGTTCTGTTGACAGGTTCAAGGCTCATCTAGTCACGAAGGTTTTGCACCAACAATCTGGAATATATTACACTGACACATTCAACCCTGTGGTTAAACCAACAACCATTCGCGTTGTGCTTAGTATCCCTGTCAATCGTGGTTGGTCCTTAAGGCAACTTGATGTCAACAATGCTTTCTTTCAAGGTAATCTTTATGAAAAAGTCTACATGTCCCAACCACTAGGTTTTGTTGATGAAGACAACCTAACACATATATGCAAGCTTAGAAAAGCCATATATGGCCTAAAACAAGCTCCTCGGGCATGGTATTAAGAACTTAGAAACTTTCTTCTTTCCTTTGGTTTTAAGGATTCCTATGCTGATCCTTCTTTATTTGTCTTCAATGTTGATGGTCATATTCTACATTTTCTTATTTACGTTGATGACATACTCATTACAAGTAATAATACGTCCATGGTGGATCGATTTGTGACTACTCTTGCGCAGCGGTTTTCTTTTAAGGACCTTGGGTTGTTAACTTATTTCCTGGTTATAAAAGTTGTCCCCAACAAGAATGGCGTACTACTCGCTCAAAGACATTATATTCAGGACCTCTTAACACAAACTCAAATGCATGAAGCCAAACTTGTTCTCACTCTAATGCCAACCAGTCCTTTTCTTACATTACACTCGGGTTCTTCTTTATCAGATCCTTCTCAGTATAGAACAAGGGTGGGCAGCCTATAATATTTACTCATTACAAGGCCCAACATTGCCTTTGTCATTAAAAAGTTGTCCCAGTACATGCATTGTCCCATAACTAAGCATTGGTCTTTTTTCAAACTCCTTTTACGTTATTTGATTGGATCCATTAATGATGGCCTACAAATTTCTCATGATTCCTCTCTTAGTTTGCATGCTTTTTCTGATGCTAATTTGGCAGGGGACAAAGTCACTTTTTCATCCACAAGTGCTTATGTTGTTTATCTCGATAAAACTCCTATGTCTTGGAGTTTTAAAAGCAGTGGGCTATTGCTAGATCTTCCACTGAGGCAGAGTATCGACCAGTTGCTAAGACTTTTACTTAAATCAAATGGATCTACTATCTACTTTCTGATCTTAGCATTAAGCTTCCCTGTTGTTCAGTCATCTATTGTGATAACATTGGGGCTAATCAATTATGTTCAAATCCAATTTTTCATTCAAGAATGAAGCATATTGCCATTGCTTTTGATTTTACTAGAGTTCAAGTTCAAAATGATGCTCATTGTGTTGCTCATATTTCTTTGACCGATCAAATCGTTGATGCCCTCACAAAGCCCTAAAACCCTAAACCCTAAAACCCTCGCCAACGGTTTCTTCATCTCAAGTTCAAGATTGGACTTCTTTCCCCAACTCCATCTTGAGGGGGCATATTAAAGGATTAACTTATCTCCTTGGTTTTAGCAACTTACTTTTGATTTATTCTTTTTATCTTTGTTGTATTCAAAGAGGTTTCTTAGTTGTACATAACTAAGTTAAGAGTTAGTTTCAACAACTCTGATTTATAGGATCTATATAACAAACTTTTCTTACTCCTTTGTTGTATTTATATGCTTACTTTGATCAATGAAAGACTTGAACAAAAGTTCATATATTTCAAAATCTGACACTATGGGCAACACCTTAAGGTTAGTATTTGCAATGAGTATAAGGCTTAATATGTTGAGAAGTGAACATGAAAAAGTGTGACCATCAAAAGATCATATTAGATCCCATTTTCCTTGAGATTTGAACTTAGGATTAAACCCATTCGTGAATAATTTTCACCATTAGTTAAATATTGTCTAGTTATAATTAATTTACCTATAATTTAGAAACACCAAAATTTCATTTTTTTTTAATTCAATAGGTTAAATTAAATTACATGGAAATAAAATTAGCAATCTGAAATCCTTGCGTCGCAATGGAGTCACTATATCAATACTTGCTTCTTTTTTTCTTTTCCGGGGGGGGGGGGGGGGGGGGGGGGGGGGTGGGGGCGGGGGGAGAACACTAGTCTTTGACGTTGGTCTACTAACACCAAGTGTAAAATAGTTCACTGAAGCCAAAATCAAACCAACTACTACCATTTTCTTTAGACTACATCTTTTTATGATTAATAAAATTGCCATTAATAAACTCTTGAAGGAGTGAGATTCACCTTATCAACCTATCTTTAGCGTCCTTCTTTCTGGGCAAATATTTTTGATAAGTGAAAACTATTATGGAAATCCCCAACAAGCAAGCTTTGAAAGTAACTCCTGAATAGTTGTGTAGTATTTTTTAGCATCATTCAACATTTTACTTGCATGATGTACTACATAAGGTCTTCCTTCTTCTCTTTGTCCAATAACAACGAGTACGAGGTTGCCATTTGCATCAAACATGAACTCAAATGGCAATCTCTAATTAGGTGGCCTTATGATTGGTGTTGAAGTAAGCTTCTCCTTCAAAACATCAAAAGCTTTTTGGCAATCATCATTCCAACAAAACACTGCATCCTTTAACAAGGATTTTTGAAAAGTCTTTCTGTAAAAACCAACATGCCCCCATAAATTGGAGAAGCTCCGTTAGTGTGGAAGGCTTAGGAAGCTTCAAAGTGAGATCAACTTTAGAACATAAAGCGACACTTTTGCCAATTTAGAACAAGTCCTTTCTCTATACATCTCAACAAAACTACTTCTACAATTTTCAATATTCTTCAAAATTAGCTCCATAGACAGAAATATCATCCATGAAAACCTCCACCACCTTTTCCACCAATTCTGAAAACATACTCATCATACACCTTCAGAAAGTGGTCGAAGCATTCCATATCCCAAAAGGCATTCTTCTGGAAGAATACATACCACAAGGCTCCTAGTGAATGAAATTTATCTTAAAATTAAATAAAGCTTAAACTAAATTTTTTGAGAGTCCGAGTGTGATTTAGTTTAGCGAATTAGTCAACAACCATCAAATCATTTCCTTTGATTAAGTCAGTCTGAGTGTTATTTAGTTTATAAGAACCATCAAATCATTTCCTTTGACTAAGTCAGTCTGAGTGTGATTTAGTTCCGAGAGCCTTCGACCGAATGTTTTTGGCTTTTCAATTTTATATTGGAACGAAAAGAAAAAATTAGGAACCACATGTGGGGGGATGATCAGACAAGACTTCTTCTGGGCCAGAAGAACTCTCAAAGCGAAATTTTAATTTGCTTCTTCCTCACCATCCACATGCAATTAACATTGGGTTATTTGATTAATTAATTCACTAACATTCTCTTTTCCACGCGATAACTATTTGAAAATAAATTGCTCATACAAAAAATCTATATTAAAACATATAAAATAATTGAGTCTCTCTCACAACATTGATTATCTACATTCCGCAAAACCATCAAATAACAAATTAATATTCACGAAAGATCATTACTTTATACATTAAAAAATTAAAAATTAAATTAGCTTGTTGTCGCGGACTTAGGTTCTTCCCAAGTTCACCTGTGGCATTTTGCTACAGTTACGAACACCAAACCATGACATTATGTTCACAAAAGAAAATTAAAAAAATACCATAATTATGATTATATAAACTAGCACTATTTTATAGTAATAAAATGACATTTTCTTTTGATTTTAAGTTAAACATACTTAAAATCCGTTTGATAATGATTTTAAAAAATATTTTTAATATTTTTTATATTTAAAAAATTTTATCTTTCAAATATTAGAAAAGATAAAAACACTTACTAAAAACACTATCCACTCTTAGTTATCATTAATTTAAAATTTTATTAAATATTTTTTTTCCTATTATTTATAATTTTCATTCACCTTTAATTTGATTTAAATTTCAAATTCATGATAGATGAGGGCATTAGTTTCTCACCACGTCTTTTTTATTTTTCAATTTTATATTCAACGAAAAGGAAAATTAGTAGATCACAAGTGGGGGATGAGACAAGACTTCACAACCATGTGATGACGTTGCAAAGTCTTTTTCTGGGCCAGGAGAACTTCCAAATCAAAATTTCAACTGGCTTCTTCCTCACGGACGACAAAACCTTTAGTGGGCCCCTAGATTTGATTATTCGAGATTCTAAGTAACATGCGGTTCAGTAAACTCAATATAAAAACAAATTTTCATTCAATTGTTTGATTATCGATGCTCTCATCTATTATTAACTCCTATAGTTGGGCGCAATTTTCAATTAATTTCTGAAGATCTCAAACAAATAGTTGGTCAATCAAAAGATTAGGCATACATCAAAATCATCAGTATGAACTCGCTGCATAGAAAGTTGCGAGGGCATGCATGAACTCGCTATTTGTCGTGTGGTCCCAGTTGGGTGCTTCATTAGAGTGATGAGGTACAAGAAGAAAAAGCATAGGAAAGAACCAGGCTTGACTTCCTGATCAGTCGACTAGGATGAGATACTTGGGAGTGTATTTTATTTTCGAGGATATTTTACTTTGCTGCATATAAATCTCAATTCAACAAACAACCTAAGAGAGCATACTGGAGAATGATGAGTACTGTTCAATTGCTGCTTCAGATCTCCTTGTTACTATGGCTAAGCATAGGAGCAGTAGCAGCTACTCAAGGGAGCTTCTTTCGTAGTGCACTTGAACTGTGTGCAATCACTACCAAAAAATTTAATATTGTCGACTTATTTATATTTACCTTTAGGACGAATTTAAATTATTGTAAATTTCTAACACATTTATTCCGTCGCAAATTGATCAATTGTTTGTCGTTTATATGTAACTATTTACCGATGGTAATTACAATAATAAATATCCGTCACAAAAATATTGTTGGGATGGATTTAAACCAATGCAAAACTTGCTATAAATATTATTTGAGCAATCGCCTGGTTGAATGAAAATATTATTTGAAAGTCATTTCTCCACGGCTAAAAAAATTAAAGAAAGTCATTTTACGATGGCAAAAATTTTCATTCAATTATTTGAGTGTTCAGTATCAATGCTCTCATCTATTATCAACTCCTATTGTTGCGCGCAATTTCCAATTAGATTCTGAAGACTTCAACCAAATAGTTGGTCAATCAAAAGATAAGGTATACGTCAAAATCATCAGAATGAACCATGGAAATATCTTCGCCACTTCCTTGCAAGGGACTCCCTACACAGAAAGTTACAAGGGCATGTATCGAACTCACTATTCGTCGTGTGGTCCCAGTTGGGTGCTCAATTAGGGTAATGAGGCACTAGAAGAAAAGCATAGGAAAGAACCAAGCTTGACTTCCTCAGTTGACTAGTATGATATACTTGGAGCATATTTTATTTTTAAGGATACTTTACCTTGCTGCATATGAATCTCAATTCAACAAACAACCTAAGAGAGCATACTGGAGAAGGATGAGTACTGTTCAATTACTGCTTCAGATCTCCTTATTACTATGGCTAAGAAAAGGATTAGGAGCAACTCAAGGGAAGCCTGATTGTCGAGAGACGTGTGGAGACGTTTACATTCCATACCCCTTCGGAATTGGATCTGCTAGTTGCTACTTTGATGAATGGTTCGAAGTAACTTGCAACAAATCCACCGACCCTCCCAAGCCTTTCCTAAACAGCATAAATATGGAGGTGCTGCATGTTTCATTAGATCGTGGCACCATCCAGGTCAACAACCCAGTATTCTTTGATTGTTCCGACGAACCATCAAATGTCACAGTGACACCAAATTTCACAGTGCGGTGGGAGGGAGGCCCCTTCTCATTCTCCGAAACCTACACTAGATTCACTGCTGTGGGTTGCAGCACCCTGGCCTACATCACGCAGAATGATTCAGTAAGCATGTCCTTCTGCAAAGAGGGCACAACTGCGGCAACAAATGGCAGCTGCTATGGCTTGAAGTGTTGCCAAACCCAAGTCCCTCCGGCCCTCCGGTCCTTCACCGCATATTTAGACAGCTTTCCTAGTGGTAATGATGAGCAGTTGCCATGCAAATCCGCGTTCATGGTGGACCAAGAGTGGTTCATCTCAAAGGGACAAGATCCAGAAAAGGTGAAAGATATGAAATACGTTCCAGCAGTGCTGGACTGGCGGATATACAACGCAACATGCAACGGCTCCACCTCAACCCTCGACACATCCACAATTACTGTTAATTATGGCAATAATACTGTCTGTTCATCTACCAATCAAGGCTCAAGCGTCACCTGCGATTGTCTCCAGGGATATGAAGGCAACCCTTATCTTCCCCAAGGATGTCAAGGTACACAATCTACTTGCTATTGCTAATTAATTCCATTTTATGTATATGGATATATTTAACAAGGATACTAATACTATATCTATTAATTCGATTATTTTATTTTTTTTAAAAAGCCTCACTCTTACAAACTTTCTCTCATCCTTTTTCAAACTACCGAAATTATCCTCAATGAAAATATCTTATATTTCTTTTATGCATGAAATTTCTTACTTTGAAGACTTTAACAATTAAATTAAAAACTTTAAATTATTTTTAAAAAAAATTATAAAAATTAAATATTGTAAAATTTTTTATAAAATAAAATATGCATACATTTTCACCCACAATCTCATTTTCCAACAACTGTATTCATTTCTATACAAATTAAAATAAAATTTTTATAATTTTTTTCATACCCATTTTTTTAACCAAGATAATCAAATAAATAAATCTCCCATGATGTATAAAAAATTGTAATACTAAGGAATATTCAAATTCTATAGCATTCTCTTCCATATAGGTTGTAAAAATTTTCTTCTCATGTCATTCAGAAGGTTGAGCCTTACTAATATATTCATACGGAGTCTTCAAAATATAAAATTTCAGTCTTGAATAAATATAAGATATTTTTTTTATTAAGAGAGTTCTTGTTTTTTTAGCTTTTTACTTAAAACAATTTGCTTTCAAATTTTAAATTGTTTATTTTTCTATTTTTTCATGACTTATTATAGATTTTTTGCTAAATTAAAAAAAAAAAAACCAAAATATTTAGATTTTTCTAAATAAAAAAAAAACATGTTGATTTTTCTTTATTTCTTAATACTTAATAGAAATAAAAAGTTATAAAAACAAATAATTTAATATTTAACACTATTAAATAGTTTTAATCAATGTTTTTGGTTGACATCACTATTAAATAGTTTTAAGCAATGTTTTAAGCAATGTTCTATTATCAGCCTAGGACATCACTGGCTACATGCATTTTGTTATCTAATATGCCCAACAAAACAATTAGATTTTAACATTTTTTATAATATTAAATAAAAATAATATAATATTTTTAAAAATTATAAAATTAGTTTAAATTTTCATTTTTAATATATTCACATTTAAATATTATGCATATTTCATTTAATAAAGTTTTAAAATTAATATGATTTAATTTGATAATATCAAATATATAAAAAAAATATTATTGATTTTTAATTTATTCATATATATTTTAAATTTTTTATAATTATTTTTAATTTTAATAATATATAAATTACATATTTATGGCGTCATCAGTTCGACCGCAGTTCAACCACCGGTCCAACCAGTGAACCGTGAACCGGTAACTTTTCCGATTCGATGACCAATTCAGTTCTGAAAACATTGGTTTTAAGTTTTATTTAGAATTAAGTAAAAAAAAAAAAACAAACACCACCTAAGGTTAATTATGACATTTAATAAAAGATGAGATGAATGTCCTTTATAAGAAAATATTAATTTGATAATGTTGTGAAAATAAGAGGGTGTCTGTTTTTTTATCAACTTTAGATTGTTTATTTTTGTACTTTTTCATAACTTATTATAATTTTTTTATTGAGAATAAAAAAATTAAAATATTTAGTTTTTTATTTTAAATGTAAAAAGTAATTTTTAAATGTTTAATAAAAATAAAATATTACAAAAATAAACAACTTAATACTTAATACTATTTAAAGTGTGTTTGGTAACGATTTTAGGAAGTGTTTCTAGTCTTTCTAATACTTGACAAATAAAAATTTTCAGATGTTAAAAAAGTTAAAAACACTTCCTAAAATAATTGTCCAACGCTCTTAGATTTAAATTATATTTAAATCTAAATTAAAAAAACAAATACAAGTCTTTTTTTCTTTTTCCTTTTTTTAAGAATCCTCTCATGCTATACTAAACATAATTTTCCCATATTTCTTATCAATTCATTTCCTAGAGTAAGAGCTAAGATTCTTGAATTTTGAAGATGAAGGTGCAAATGCAGACTCCAGTGATTATGGGACGCTCTGCATTAATAGGAATGGAAGAAAATTTTGTAGAACAAAAATTGTTGATCCAAGTGCTACTAGAACGGTACTGCCAGGTATGTTCCTATCTTCTTTCTTTTTGTCTCTTACCTCTCCTCCCCCGAGTACATATTAGAAAAAACAAACAAACAAAACATAACAAAGAAAAAAAAAAATTCCAATTCTTGAACAAAGACAATATCATAGGATAGCTATGGTCCATAGTTTTGAAATTTTAGCATTACTTATGAGTAGAATCAAAAGCTCAATTTGGCTATAGTGCAAAAATTTTCATTATCTATTGTTAAGGTCTTATTGGGATACACCTTTTATTTTTTATTTTTAAAAATAAAAAATAACAATAACTTCTGACAATAAACTTTAAAATCCATTTTAAGATAATTGCGGTATTTTACTAAAAATAACTTCACTAACTCAAATTTTAAAATTTTTAAAATTATTTTTTAAAAATATAAATTAAATTTCATACTTTATATATATATATATATATATATATATATATATATATATATATATATAAGAGTTTCTATACATTTTTTATACAATTTAACAATATTTAAAAAAAGAAAAATAGAAAGTGTATAAGGAGAATTAAATTAAGACTAACTGAATCATGGATCTACAAGTTTGAAAGGGAAACAAAAATTTGAAAATTAAAAGACAAGTATTACTATTTAATGAGTTACACAAAATAGCATATTTGTCTGTATGTTTGGAAGAGGTTTTCAAAAATAATTTTATGTTTTTAACCATGAAATACAAATTAGTTTTCTATTCTTGAAAACATAAAATAGAGTGTTTCCTGATAATATATTTTAGTTTTTTTTAGTTATTTTCCCTTATTTTTTAAAGATTGTTTTCAAAAATAATTATATCAATATAAACAACAATTGGAAATAAAATACAATAGCTAAAATTTATTTTTAAAAAAATATAACAAACAGGTTAAGAACATTTTAAGTTTTTAAACATATTTCTATTCTTCAACACATCGTATAACCCTTTTCAAAAACAACTCTCAAAAACTATTTTTCATAATTATTTTTCAAAACACTTCCTAAATAGAATCGAAATTATTATTTTTATTAATTTTGTTAAAACTTAAATTTAGAAAGAATTTTTTATGAAAGATAAGTTTTGAGTGATGAAAAGTAGTAAGGGAAGGGAAATAAATTTTTAATGTTATGCAAAGAAGTGAGAAAAAAGTTACAAAGGAAGAGATAGACGAAAAAATACTAAAAGATTTCCTTATGATTTTGCTTAGGTAATTGAGGAAAGCTTAAAAATTTTGCATTTCTAAATAATTAAATTTTCTTTGTCTCAACATCTTGTACAAAAAGTTGAATAAAAGAAAATTTATTACATTTTCTTTCTCTAAAAAATTTCTAGGAATAGACATATCTTAACAAAAGGTGGATTTTAAAATTCCTTACAAAAGTTGAGCACAAGATTTGACACTTTAGTCATGTATAACAAATGCACCATGTCAATCGCTATCTTTTGGCTCAAAAGCTCAATTCAGTACAACCAAAGTTTAAACCTTAAGCCCAAGGTTGGCAAAATCTAAACCATAACCCTTTATCCTCCTTTTGGCAAGTTTTTAATTTTGACCAATCAAATATTCTCAATCCCTAGATAGGTTGGCTTTATGTCATGGACTTAGACCTTTCCTAAGCTCATGTGCAGCACTTAGGCAACTGACCCCGCTTGAAAGTTGCTCAGTTAACCTTCCCCTTGATACTTAGCTTACCAGGCTAAGATGCACACGATTTGGAAGCTAAGAGAACTGTAGACAATACTTAAAGAATAGGAAGCTTTTATTACTCAAAGGAAGCTTTACAAGTGCTTGGAAGCTCACTTGCCTGGTTAGTTTGGCTCTTGGGTGGTTCCTTGGTCAAGTGAGGCTCTTACCTATTTATAGGCACTAGTGGAACTCTTTGGAGCCTGGGAGTGTTCCTTACAAATCAAGAATGTTCTAGACTGTCCTAAACACTACTTATGTACAAGTATTTACAAGACATGTTTGGAAGTCTCTAGAATATCTTGTAGGATTCCTTTGTCTTCCACCCTTGGTATAGAGATGTGTGAGTGTATCTAGCCATCTTTAGAATCTTTCGCACTCTTCCTGCAACTCTAGGAGTCTCTAGAAACTTCTCGTCCTCTATATAAGCCCATGGGGAGGGTCATTTGAGCAAGTCGTGATACTCTCCCCTACCTATGCCACCGCCATTCCCGTCGTCACCTTGGCTTCAAATCTCTCGATGTGTTTCCAGAACTTTTTCAAGGCATCCATATATTCCCAGCTTACTTGCCTCTTAGGTAGTTCTTTCCATTAGACTAGATACTATATTTTCGAAAGGACCTCTTGTATCCTAGTAACCCGTTCAGCCAGGATATTCTTCACCTCTTTCTCTAGTGAGGCCTCGGATGGATGCAAGCACCTACGCTTTCGATGCTTGGAGTGTTGCTTCCTCTTGCCCATCGAGTTCACCTTTCCCTTGGTGACCTTGTTCATGTATGTGATGGCTACCTCAGCTTGCTTCCCCTTTGCCTCCTTTACTTGCACCCCTAATAGTAAGGAGATCTTAGGCATAATAGGCATTGGATTGAATTTGAGGGCACCTAATAGTTGCATCGAGTCCATATGTGCTTCATCTTCTTGTTTCCGTTACTTGATCATGGCATTGAGTGCCTTCCTCTTTAGACAATCTCGTGCCCAATGTGGACTGTCACATAGAAAGCACTTGATTTTAAGTGGAAACTCATTTATTTCGGTCTTACCCTTTCCTTTCTAGACATTAGGCGTCTTACCTGATCCCATTCTAACAGCATTGTGGTCCCTCAAAACCTCACTTCTCCCACCCTTGGCGTGGCTATCCTCCGAACACTCAACCTTGGAGGAGTCTCCCCTCTTATAATCTATCAAAGACTCCATTACTGCCATAGCAGTGGCTAAGTCTTGAACACCTTAGTGCCTTAATTTCTACTCGACCCACTTTTGCAGGTTATCCATGAAGTTGAATAACAACTCCTCCTTAGTCATGTTAGGAATCTCAAGCATGAGTGAAGAGAATTCCTTAACATAGTCACGAATCGAGCTTGTGTGTTATTCTTCCTAGTTAAGTAAGACACGTCTTCGAGGTAGAATTGGCTCTTGATCTCCCTTTTGAGGTCTTTCTATGTCTCTATGATGCAAATGTCTTTCTCCATATCAACGAACCTCCAACGCCACCATAGTAAGATAGAGGGTCACAATCCTTATCTTAGTCACCTCATTAGTCAATGCAATAGCCTCGAAATGTCGCTCTATGTGCCACAAGAAGTTATCCAACTCCTTGGCATCCCATTTGCCACTAAACCATTGAGGCTTTGGCACCTCCACCCTAGATGCCTCATCTGTGGTCATGACCTGTGTGGACACAACAACCTTATAGATGACCAACTCCTGCTTAATCTCCTGGTCCCAAGACTCCATTTGGGTAGCCAAGGCCTCCATCCTTGACTCCATGCTAGCAAGCATGCTAATGACTTTCTCTTAGAAGGACTCAAACTCTTTGTGCAACACTGGATGAACCTATGAGACTAGCATCCCCTCATGATGGTCTTAGATTTGTTCCCTAAGATCCTTTATACCTTTCTCCATAACTTGCTGGATCAAGTCCAACCTCTCCTAGGTGTCTTCCATGCCTAGCTACACTTTGGTTAACCTTGCCACCATGTTGGCAATGGCATCATGAGACTTATCCTTCCTACCCCTGCCCAGTGCAGTAGGCTCCATCTCCCTCCCATGGGTTTGCTCACTAGCGTCCTCAATGTTGGACCCAACATGCATCCTTCATAATGCCCGTTTTACAACTGTGCTCTGATACCAACTGTCACAGACTTAGGCCTTTACTAAGCTTAGGTGTGGCACTTAGACAACTCACCCCTCTTGAAAGTTGTTAAGTCGGTCTTTCCCTTGATGCTTATCTCGCTAGGCTAAAATGCACACGATTTGGAAGTTAAGAGAATCTTAGGCAACACTTAAAGAATAGGAAGCTTGTATTACTCAAATGAAGTTTTACAAGTGCTTGGAAGCTCACTTGCTTGGTTGGTTAGGTTCTTGGGAGGTGTCTTGGCCAAATGAGGCCTTTACCTATTTATAGGCACTAGTGGAACTCTTTGGAACCTAGGAGTGTTCCTACAAATCAAGAATTTTATAGACTATCCTAGACACTACCTATGTACAAGTATTTCCAAAACATGTTTAGAAGTCTCTAGGATATTCTATAGGCTTCTCTTGTCTTCCACCCTTGGTGTAGAGATGTGTGGGTGTCTCTAGTCATCTCTAGAACCTTCCACGCTCTTCCCATAAATAGCTAAGTGTAAGTGGCTCTAGAAGTCTCCAGAAGCTTCTTGTCCTCTATATAAGCCGGGGAGGGTCATTTGAGCAGGTTGTGACACTTAGTTGGTCAAAAGGCCAAATAATCCTATGATTTTCACATCAAGTTTGAACCTAAACCAACCAGGTTGCATTGACCATTTGTTCTATAAACGATAGCACATTAAATAGAATGCAGCTGATACTCAGGTCATACAAAACATATTGAGATTAGTACGTGTGATTTATTTTCAATTGAATCTTGATGTAAGAAGGGAAATGTCTTCCATAAAAAGATTAGTCAATTGTACAAGATCACTTGGAAGCAAACATCTCCCAATGCAAGATTAATTTCATATGAAAACCATTTGTAGAAATTCTATAGTAACTTTCACTAATTATAAATTAATCTTCAAAGCATGTGTTCACCATAATTATGCATAGATTAACAGGAATTGTGTCCCAAAAATACCTCAAAACTTGGTTCCATGATCCTGCTAGGAAGGAAGCTTAATTAGGAAATTGATATATGAATCCAATAATCAAGTTTAAAAGAAAACCTATATATATATAAGGGAAACCATACTTTTCCCTATATAGCATTGTAGATATCATATCCCATAAGAATATAGAAGCAAAAAATGACAGTGGCAATATCAACATTGATGTTTCTTTTACAAAAGGAACAAGTAAAATACCACTATTCCTAAGATCAAATGTTTTTGCAATTATGGATTAATATTGGAAAAATTAAAAGAAAGTGGAAACAATTAAGAGAAAAGAAAATTAACACAAATTTTCATAGTTTAATCAAACTTAACATATTCCTGTAAGAATATAGGCTTACTATATTCTATGTAAAGAGGATTTTCTTTTTTAAATTTTATTTACCTATAGTAACACCACATCTCTTAACTTAGAAATCTAGGGTTCATAGAAGTGGTGAAGGGTGATATAATGTTCAATTAGTAGTATATTTTTAGTATCAAGTAGTATTTTTAGCTTGTTAGACAAAGTAACATTTTTCCTTTGTTGTGAGCTGTGTAGGCATACTAGCAGGACTTGGAGCATTGCTTCTGGTAATTTGTGCATGGTTTTTGTATAGAGTACTGAAAAGGAGAAGGAAAATTAAGCACAAAGAGAAATGCTTTAAAAGAAATGGTGGCTTACTCTTGGAACAACAATTATCTTCAAGTGAAGGAAATGTTGATAAAACCAAATTGTTCACTTCGAAAGAATTGGAGAAAGCCACTGATCGTTATAATGAAAATCGGGTTATTGGGCAAGGA
Organism: Vitis cinerea var. helleri x Vitis riparia; assembly: GCA_946000715.1. Classification (NCBI taxonomy): domain Eukaryota; kingdom Viridiplantae; phylum Streptophyta; class Magnoliopsida; order Vitales; family Vitaceae; genus Vitis; species Vitis cinerea var. helleri x Vitis riparia. The sequence goes on from OX253994.1 coordinate 12,033,474, forward strand.
GGCCAAGGTACTGTTTACAAAGGAATGTTGATGGATGGAAGAATTGTTGCAGTTAAAAAGTTGAAGATAGTGGGTGATGGCAAACTTGAACAATTCATTAATGAGGTTGTCATTCTATCCCAAATTAATCATAGAAATGTGGTTAAGCTATTAGGATGTTGTTTAGAGACAGAAGTACCTTTGTTGGTCTATGAGTACATTCCTAATGGAACCCTTTCTGAACATATCCATGACCAAAATGAAGAGTTCCCAATTACATGGAAAATGCGTCTTCAAATTGCTACTGAAGTTGCGGGAGCTCTTTCTTACTTGCATTCAGCAGCTTCCATACCCATCTATCATCGAGATATCAAATCAACTAACATACTTTTAGATGATAAATATCGAGCAAAAGTGGCAGACTTTGGAACTTCAAAATCTGTTGCCATTGATCAAACACATTTAACTACCAAAGTACAAGGTACTTTCGGATACTTGGACCCAGAGTACTTCCAATCAAGTCAATTTACTGAAAAGAGTGATGTCTACAGCTTTGGAATAGTTCTTATTGAGCTTTTAACTGGAAAAAAGCCAATCTTATCAATTGGATCCGGAGAAGGGAAAAGTTTAGCCTCATATTTCATAATGTCCATGAAAGAAGATCGTTTATCAGATCTTCTTGATGGTCGAGTTGTGAAAGAAGGTAGGAAAGAAGAGATCAATGCAATTGCTTTTCTTGCAAAACGATGCATAAACTTGAATGGGAAGAAAAGACCCACAATGATGGAAGTTGCAATGGAGTTGGAAAGAATTAGAAAGTGTCAAGGAGATTTCAGTGCTCAAGAGAATTCTGACGAGGTTGAATACGACACCATTGAATTGACTAGGCCTTGGGATGTTGCCTCTACTTCAACAAGGTCTTGCTTTAATACCAATGCATCTCCTCCATTAGATGTCCAACCTCTATTGTTTCAAAAGTCATTTTAAGTTCATAAGCATACTTTGTTTGACCATATTATATATGCATTCATGTAGAAATATGAGACTACTCTAGGTATTACTTTGTGTAATTTTTTGTTAAAACAATGTTGAATGATGATACTTTTTATATATGAATGGTTTTCAATTAACATAATGTTGTTATATGATGCTTCTTATTTAATTAGAAGAAACAATACCACTTAATCTTGCCTTTTGACTTTAATAAAATTGTGGTTTGGCCTTTCTTTTTCATAATTCATTATGGACAGGTGTTCATAACTTTCATAAAATGTTATCAAGTAAGAATTTCTTTTTGCTTTGGTCAAGCCTAACTATATTTCTTTCACCTTGATTAAGGAATTTCTTTCTTTTAATATCCAAATAAAATAAGCAATACTGAGCTTTTTTTTCTAAATAAGTGAGTATATATGTGAATTATTCTCCATCCAATTAGGTTTTCTTTTTTTAATGGAAAGAAACCATGAAGTAGAGTATCTACATATTCGATTGAAAAATGAGTCACAATAATCTTTAAAACCAAACTTTGTAACATCTATAGGAAAATCCAATCTCCAAATGATAGACTTTATATTATAAAACTTTTCTTAGCTAAGCAATTTTTTGTTCTATTTACTTCTCTATAAATATGATGACAATTAGTTGATATTAGACAAGTGAAAAATTAAAGTTAAGTTTACAAAAGAGTTCATGAGTACAACTATTTTGAAATACAATTAGTATAATGTTAACCATCAAGAACAGGGTTAACCATCATGAACAAGGTAAAACATTGGGATTAAGTTCATTTTGAAAACACAACTAGTTAAAACAATGATGTATAGGCAAGGATGAAAATATCGGTAATTTTGGATATATCGGTATTTCGATTTTACGGATATATCGGAGATATATTGGTGGATATTTTGACATAAAATATTGGTAGACCTAAAATTGACCAAAACTTATAAAAATATAAAGTAAAACTTTTAGAAATGAAATTAAAGTATAATAGATATTTTAAAGTTATTTTGTTAAATAAATTAATGTATATATATATATATATATATATATATATATATATATATATATATATATATATATATATATATATATATATATATATATATATATATATATATATATGTATATAATATTATACGTGTCAATAAAAAATATAAATTTGATAAGTGTATATTGATTATTAAATTATATTAAATATTATTTGATCATTATATTGTGATATTTGATTATAATATATTTCGATGGATATTTTGACACAAAATATCTGTAAACCTAAAATTGATCAAAACTTATAAAAATATAAAATAAAACTTTTAGAAATGAAATTTAAAACATAATAGACATTTTAAAGTTATTTTTTTCAAATAAATTGACATATATATAATATTGTACATGTTAATAAAAAATATAAATTTGATAAGTGTATATTGATTATTGAATTATATAAAATATTATTTGATGATAATATTGTGATTATAATATGTTTAATTTTAAATTCTATTTAATATTAAAATTATGATATATTATAAAATAAATGATGATAAATGTATAAATTTTTAATATATTAATAATATTAAAAACACTATGAATAAAATTATGATATATTTTTACTAATCAATTAAATGAAAATTTTTCATTTAATCATAAAATAGTTATAATTAATTTGTTATTTAAAGTGTTTTTTAAATATTTTATTTATATCCTAAGTTTTGATATATATATTTTAGTGCATGTTAAAAAAAGGCTCAATTTTGAGCTTTGACCGTTGACCGCCCGTGTTGACTAAGCGTTGACCAGGCGATATATCCATGCTATATATCATGTCGGCACCCACTGACACACCGATATTTCACCTAATTTCGGCGATATTTTCTTCCTTGTGTATAGGAGCCTATTTGAAGTGTTATTGAAGTATCGTCATAAAAAACTATAAGGCTAATTAGTTGATGGTATTAGATATGGGTAGAATAGACATAAGCCTTGATCCCAAGCATTTAGAATAGAAAAATGCAAGTGCATTCAAACTTATACTATTGAAATAAAATGAACCTTCACTAGGTAAAGCTTTTATAAGTAGGAAAAATAAAATGTTAATTAATTAAATGAAGATTTTAACAACCTTTCTAATGGACACCTTTGAAATGATGCCAATAAATTATTTTTCCTTATATTTTTCTTTGGAAAAAAAGAAAAGGACAACATTTTTTGTCATTTGAGATGATATTAATAAAAAAAAGAAAAGATTGAACCAACAATTTACTAGCATTTTGGCCTACCAACCTTGTAGTTATTAAATGTAAGGAAACTAAAGGAGCAACACAATGAGATGGATAGAAAGCTTCCTAAGTGAATTAGAGATGGTTGATCAGGGTTTAGTAGTTGAGTCTTAGAGAATTTGGTTTGACAAAGGTTATAGTGTAGATCCTCCATTTTGTCCTCATAGCACATGTTATTCATTATACTTGGTTCCCTTCACCTTATGCCTTCTTATGGTACACATATAGGATTTCCTTCTGCTTATCTATCCAGCATGTTCCTTGGTGGTCCAATTGTTACTCAACTTTGGCATTGACTCTTAGGCCACTTTTAGAGGGATTTTTTAGACCCATGGCGGCATCCTAGGTTTTTTCAAAGTTTTGGCTCATTTGAAGCTCTTATAGGCTCTTTTTAATGACCCATGACCCTTTTTTTTTTTACCTTTATTGGAATTGAGCCCTTAAAAGAAAGACATGATGTAACAAAGTTAGACTTAATTGTCCTTTGATATCCTTTTTATGCATTAAAATTGATTTGAGCATTCAACTCATATCTCTTACATTGTACATGACTTAGATGTGTTAGGAGTTACATAAAGGATACAAGTCATAGGTTCCTTACAAGTGATAAGTTGTCCACAGTCAATTTATCGATTTAGCCAATCCAATAGAGGTTGTATTGCACTACTGCATAATTGGAGGGATGGATTATCTTAATCGTCGGATGAGTTTCTCATGGTAAGTGCACTAGTGTATGTGATGTACACTACATAAGACCTACGGTGAATCATAATGTAAGGTTATCAATTGTCATGATTCACCAAGCTACTATACTACATGGACTCTCAATCTTGAGATGATATTAAGCTTGTGTAAGCCATAAAGTATCTGTTTGTTTATCAAAAAGATTTTCTCTAGACAAGGCCTTTTGGAGCCTATTTTTGCCTTTTTGGGTTTTCTTTTCAAATATGGTTTTAAAACTTTTTTTTAAAAAAAAATTCCATTTGGCTAAGTTTCAAGCATCTTTCAATGACCATTTTTGTGGCCCAAGGTCAAGCCTCTTTCCATACATTTTGAACTTATCTTTATGCTAGAGAAAATTAATAGTTGCTCTTATTGTTTTTGTGTTTTTTTTGAAAGGTTTTTATGGACCCGATTTTCACATGTGTCCCTACTCAACTGTTGTTGGGATTGAGCCCCTAAAATCAAGACATGATTTAACAAAGTTAAATTTAATTATCCCCTTGCTATCCTTTTAGTGCATTGACATTGATTTGAGCATTCAGTCCATATCTCTTAAATTATACATGACTTGGGTGCATTAGGAATTACACAAAAGATACAAGTCATAGGTTCCGTGGAAGTAAATAAGTTATCCACAGTTGATTCATGGATTTAGGCAATCTAGTAGAGACTGTAGTACACCACCTCTTAATTGGAGGGATGGCTTATCATGGTCATCGAGATGGGTTTCTCATGGTAAGTGCACTAGTGTATGTGATGCACAGTGGACAGGGCCTACAATGAATCATACCGCAAGGCTATCAATTGTCATGATTCACCAAGCTACTTTACTACATGGACTCTCAACCTTGAGGGGATATTGAGTCTGTGCCAAAATCAACAGGAGGCTATGACCTATGGGTAAGACCCTAAAGTAGTCATATATCCCTACGGATTAAGTCATTGTTGATGGAGATTGGTGGCAATAGGTATTTTCAATATAGGCACCATGATATCTCATGGGATTGAGATAGTGTGTCCTCTTAGGTGATCCAAATGACATGTGATCATGAAATCTATGGTCATAGTAATTCCTTTAGTGGAATTTGACATATGCTTGTTGGAGCTAGAGTATGTCATTTGATCACTTAATAAGTGGGATCTATAACTCAAGGATTTGAAAGGTATTCTTGATAGGTGATATCACTACCTTGTTAAATTATGAACACCAATTCATGGGGAGTTGACATGCAGTAGATGGTCACGGACCCAAGCACTTAGTGTCTTGTTGTTATTTACATAGGATACTGGAGTTTAGTTGATTCTTTGTAGTGGGATATTGAATTGAATTCATAATTGGATTTGGAGGAAGCCGGTACTCCTATGGGTCCCTATGGTCCTCGGCCATTCTGAGCTCATATACCTTGTTGGCATAGATTATGAGGATCGGATTGGCTCTAGGTTTACTTTTATGCATAAAGGCATTTTGGTAATTGTGCAAGGTTACACAAGGGCAAGTGAACAAGGTTTCTAGATTGGTCTAATTGATTCATTAGTAGCCCCTATTGGGTTAATTAATCAATTAGAACCCATTTTAGGCTAGATTAAATGACCAAGCCCATATGGGCTCAAGTCACTTAAGCCTAGATCCCTATAAATACCCCCAAGGGGTTAGGGTTCCTATAACTTTTGTCTTCCATCATCCAGAGAAAAAGAGAGTCATAGCCTCCACCTTCGTTTCCTTCCCACCATAAGTGTGTCAAGAATAAGGTTGAGTCATCGAGCGAAAGATCATGGGTTTACGAGACTTTCAACAACTTTAAGGTCGTCTTCAACACTTGGAATTTAAGGTTTGGAAACATCCAAACCTAATGGTTAGTACTTTAACCTTAAAAGATCAATTTAAAAAAAAAAAATTGGTATTCATTCTATTGTTTAGATCTAAGATTCCAACAATGTCTTGGTCTTTGCAACTACAATTGCAACCTTGGTCCTTAATATTTTATCTTTAGGGTTTCCTTTGATTTCGGTCACAATGTCCTAGTTTTTTCTTTAAATTTTAAGGTTTTCTTTTATTTATTTCATTTTCATCACATCCTAGTTTCATTATCTTTTATCCATATTATTTCCTTTCATTTCAATCTTAACTATATCCCATGTCACTTATCGTTATATTTTAAGGACTCCTTCATCTTTTGTCATTCCGATTGCATCCTAATTCCCTTTTTTCTTCTACTTTTAGGGTTTTCTTCAATTTCAATCACCACAACTATGTATTAGGACACTCATTATCTTTAAGATTTCCTTTTGGGTCCCCAGTCACTTATCTTTATCTTTTATTTTTTCTTCCATGTTTTGTCATTTTGATTATGACCCATGCCATTTCTCTTTGAGGTTTCCTCTGATTTTGGTTATTACAACTACATCCTAGGTCCCTTAACTTCATCTTTTAGGGTTTTCTTTGATTTCAATCATTATAATCACATCTTAAGTCACTTCTGAACCATATTTTCTCTTTTGTGGGAAATTCCACCAAATCTATGACCGTTAAGATTTATAAATAAATAAATAAATAAATAATGAAAAGAAAGGTCATTCAAATTGACATGAAAGACTAACTACATTACATTATCAAAATCCATGTTTGCATTTGATAAGCCACAACAATGGGTTCAAGTTTGTTTTGTAACTTTTCACTATAGTCATTACTTTTCTTTCTACTATCCCTAGCTTTGCATTTTCCTTTGGTGCCAATTTTTGGTTTAAAATCATTGAATTAATATGGTACTCAAATTAATAGCATCATAATCTAATCCACCATCAAAATAAAATGAACTTACTCATAAAAAGAAATAAACAAGTATAGCAACTCAACCATCTCCTCAAGGAACTAGGTGATTTTCCTCATAAAATTAATTTAAATTCCTTAAGATATAGTAATTTTTAACCAACTTATTAATTAAGATTCAAATATAAATGCATAATATAGACTAAAAAAATAGGCTGAAAATAGAATGTGAAGTGGATTTAAGAAAATTCAAATCCAATCTAAAGATGGTGAAATATCTAGAAGATTTATGAACTTCACATCTAATATAAGCATCAAATAAGATCATTTTTTTTTTAAAGAAAATTCAATTGCACACCAAATTCTAGATCTCAAGAAGTTCTAGCACAAATTCAACTTAGGATCTAGTCAAGAGTTCACTCATACATGATTTAGTGGAAAAATAGCCAATGATATCTCATGAATAAGCATTCATTATATCCAAAAAGCATCACTTATGCCTTATCAAGAGACATTCTTAAAGAGTTCTACTTTTCGAATGATGAAATTCACTAATCTAAAAGTAGTGAGTGCAATTAACCCGGAAGAGATGCATTATTAGGGTTGATCTTCACCTTGGGACACTCGTTTTTCAGATATGGAGAGGTTTAGCTACCAATCATGGAGGGTTTGGTCATAATCCTCATGTTTGGTTATTGAGAAAGTAAGAAACGTGACATGGAAAGGGAAGGAAAAAGTAAAATCTAAAATTCAAATTCAAATTAGTCAAAGGCCATGTGTTGAAGATTTAAAGAAACAAATCCACAATTATCTACTCTATTTATACTATCATCCATCCAAGTGGCAAAATCCTATAGTGTCATATCATCTAACACTAAAATCCCAAATATTTAGGAGTGTTTTTACCACAATAAGTTAAAGAAAAATACAATTATAGTACAGTGCTGAATTATAGAGCTAATTTTTATATAGGAAAATGAAAATCAATACCGTTTCAATACTAGAATATGCCTTTGATTTTCTATATCAGAATTTTGATATACCATCATCTAGTACCAAAATTTCAATACAAGCCTCTTAAGCCACTGCATATTTTGGTAAAAGCATCTCTAATATCCAAATTTTGATCCTAATTTCAATACAAGCTCCCAAATTATAGGGACCTATTGCCTTATTTCCATAAAGTAGCCCTTATATCCAAATTATGATACAATTTCAATACTAGATTTGATACAAGCTCTAGTATTCATTTTGTATCCATTTTGATAGACATTTAGTTACTAACTCCAAGCTTGGTGTCCTTTAACATCCTTGATCAATTTTGCTCCGCCATAATTTGCAACTCTTCTCACCACCCTCCATTCATTACTATCCCTTTTTATTTAACTCTCATGTGAAGTTCACATCATTCTTTAACCTCCATCAACTCTTCAAAAATGCATTTTCCTTGGATTCTCTTAAAGAGTCTTGAATTTTCTTAATTGATGCGTTATAGAACTCAAATGCTCATAGTAGATCCAAAAAAGAACTTAGCATAAATTTAAGTTAAAAAAGACATCATCAACACTCAAAAAGAGTAAAGAAAACTATGGTTTGGTCGTATAAATATTCATTTTTTGAGTATCAATGAACTTGGAAAGTAGTTGTTCAATAGCTCAAACTCCTTAGTTGTACCTTGCATTGCTTAGAGGAAACTTACCTAAAATTACCTATAAGTGATCTATCCATAACCAAGATGAAGTTTGGGTGAAACTAAGTGAATGTAAAAATATTTTCAAAAAAAGTATTGTTAATAATCATTGAAACTCAAATATTAGGGAAAAAAAGGTAATGATAATTCCAATTGATATATAAATTCCTTATCAAATTACTTCTAACCTGTATGAAAGGCATATATCTTTAGGGTTTTCTTCAATTTATATCATTGTGACCACTTCCTAGGTCCCTTCTTTTTTAATTTGTAAGGTTTCCTTTAATTTCAACCATTTTGACCACATCCCATCTCCCTTAACTTTTCTTTAGGGTTTCCTTCAATTTGGTTCATTATGACAATGTCCCTAGACCTTCATCTTTTATCTTATAAGGTGTCCTTTGGTTGATCATCTTCTCTGAATTCCCATGCACTACTTAAGGATTCCTAAATCAATCTCCAAGCACCAAGACGAGAGGAAAATAGATATAATTTTATGAATATGTAGGTATTATGCTATTAAGGATAAAATTAGGGGTCTACACAATGACTATAGTCACATTTACCATATGTAAAAATAATTTACTACAGTACTAAATCTCTGAGCTTTTGAGTTTTTTGCTTTCCTTATCACCATTGAACTATTTTATGGGAGGGGCTATATGGGAGAAATAATTAACACAATTTTGATGATATAAAGTTTTGCCACTTTTTCTAGAATCATCCTCAGGAGTCGGTTGTTGAAGGTTTCTGTATGGACTAAATTTAAACTCCATATACATACCATGCTATCCATTGCCTGCAGGTTTTCATACATAGATTTACATTATACTACTTTTTCTAGTTTTAAAATTTTTGAGCTTCCAATTGTAGCTTGCTACCAATATCTTGGAATTTGTTGAACCTCTCACACATGCGGTTGGAAACAAGAAAACTTTTGTCATTAGGTTCAGCTTTCTATTCAATATTTGTTTACTATACTAATTTGAAAATTTGATACTTTATTATAATATTTCTAGGATAAATTTTATTAATTATAAATTTCATAAGTCATAATGAACTTGTTAAAATAGATAAATTTGCAATATATATTAAGATAATTTTTAATTTCATCTTCTTAAGTTTTTCTTTTTTTAGAATGTAATTGAATTATGAACATAAACAAGTTAATTTACAGGTTCTAAAAATAGCATACCAATGGGTCTTATCAAGTAATGGTCTGTGTAACAACAGATCAATAGATAACTTTTGAAAAAAATCAACTTATATTGACACTTTTATTAATATATATTAATGAATAAATTTTCAGATGCATTTTTTCACTGCAACTTTGTCGCTCTAGAAATGTCAATGAAGACAAGCATTGACACTTTTCGAGTGTCAAGGTTGCCTATAAATCATACTCATTTATCATTATATTTGACAAATGATGCTTAAAGATTCCACAATCATTAGAAAGCAATGTTTTGACCTGTGTAAAAAACCATTAAGAAATTAGCTTTTTGTGGTAGTGGAGAGAGGAGTTGTGAAGTGAAAGTTTGTTACAAAAGTGATATGATTGCTGAAAGTAGTTGAGTGAACTGATGAGACAACCGATGAGGGAAAAAGGAAGAGCATATGCCGAAAATGCTTGCCTGAGGACTAGGCACTGCACGGGAGAGATGAACTTCAAAAATTAAGAAGGAATTTTACCATGCCATTTCTCTAGGTAACCGCCTTAAATATTGAAACATCGGGGACCTAATTTCATTTTGATGCATGGAAGTGAAGTGCAAAGGTGTGGGAGTTATCTAAGAATCCAATTGAAATTTAGGAATCCCTATAGCTGGTGATAACATGGAAGGCACATATAAGGCAACTTATCTATATATATGTATATATGTATTCTTGAAGGGTAAAGCAAGATATGTTGGGCATTGGAGGGCCACAAAATCTGAAATAGAATGTGTCTTGCGTGTTTTAAGGATAGACAACATAGATGAATGTTGTTTTAGCTAAATTCGATTATCTTTGTATTGCGGAAAGAAGGATTCTCACTCACCAACGTATATCACAAGGGATCTACTTCTCCAATACTTATAATTAACAAAATAAACAGGTTGAAAGGGACTTAAATTAACCATAATAATAGAATAAATTCCTTATTTTATGAAGTTAATTTCTTTACTTTTCCTAAGTATCTTCTTAGCTATTCTTCCAATAATCCTTATTATCCTTTCATAATTAGGAGAAAAGAGAGTCAATATTTTTCTATAGGTCCCAATAATCCTCATTTGAATGGATATTATTTGGTCATATAGTTTTAGAAAGATATTTGGGTTTTATATTCATGTGTACATGAGTGTTTTGGCAAAAAAAACAAGGGTAGACAAAATTCTTATGAATTTGATCCTTCTAAATTGGACTAATTGGCTAATTAGGATCTGGTGAGTTAGATTAAATAATCCAAGTCCAAAATGGGCTCAAGTTACTTAAGCTTATTGACAAATCCAAATAAACCCCCTTAAGGTTTAAATCGAGCTTGTAAGATCAATCGTTCTGTCTTTCAGAAAAGAGAGAAAACCCTAACCTCCATCTTTACGAAGAGGATTCCACCATTCTCACATGCCAAGATCTAGTAGAGAGTTATCGAGTTGAAGATCGTGAGGTTTTTTAGATTCGCATCATCATCTTCTTTGTTTAGAGTTTGATATAGAAACATCTGGATCAAATATATGTTATTTAATTCCTAATGCTACAGTTTGTATATCTTTATTACTTATATTGTGCAGATCTACCATCCCTAGGTTGTTATAGGGCATGCACCTATGATTAATAGGTTTTCTAGTAGGCCAGGGGTCATTATATTTGTTGACCTTCGCTACCAACCATTGCAAGGGAAGGTAACCTACTCCTATCATCGTACTACTCCTAGTAGGAAAAATAAATGCTGGTAGTAGAGTACGCTTCAACTGCACAAGGTGTTGAATATCCTTGAAGTGTGTTATCATTGTTCTTCAAGATGCGGCAGTTGATGAAGAGGACCACAAGTACATGGGGGGTGTTGGAGAAGAAGGTGAGCAGAGGTGGTGGTTTGGAGATGGGCCAAGTGTGATGAGGGGTGCGCAGGTTTGGTTTTATTGAAGGTGTGTTATTTTAGTTTGAAGAAGGTGATGTACAACTTACGTAAAGCAAGTAGTAAATCAATTATGACTACCTCAAACACACGTTAATAGATTAACAAGAGGGTTATGTGTAGCTTGTGATCCAAGTAGAAAGGATAATTTAAGCAAAGAAGAATCACCATCAGGGAAGATAGAAGTAGTAGGAGTAGTCTTCTTCATGTTCCCCGTTTTCTTTGTTTTAGTAGTAGTAGTAGTAGATTAATGCCAATAGTTTCGATAGTTTTTAATTCTCCATAAGCAGTCAACACAATTTTCAGTTTCTAGTTATCTTAGACTTTAATTTCAATTGATTTCAGTTTAAATTTCAGTTCTAACTTCATGGCAAATTTATTCTCCTACAATTTTAATTTCTTTGCAAGTTTAATTTCATGCATTCTAAATTTTCAAAGTTCGATTTTAAGCATGTCTAGTTAATTAGCTTAGAACCAAGGGGTGAGTGAAGTTGGGATTTCTCCATATCTCAGCTCGGACCTCCAATGGAGCTCCATGATTAGCAATGTTGAACTGAATCCTATGTTGTAACAAATACTTGCTATAAGGGTATGAGAGCCAAAGTCGCGTACCTTTGGGAGTATGTTTGAGCATTGTTGAAGGAACTTAATTTGCCATAAAAGGAACCAACAAATCAACAATTGCATTGTCAAAAAATCCATTTTTTTCATGATTGGAGCAAGCACATCGACACCAGATATCAATTTATTAAAAAGTGCATTATGAAGAAAGAAGTGCAATTAAAATTTGCAAAATCTCAAAATTAATCAAATTGTAGATATTTGTACCAAGCCTATCAAGTTTTAAGATTTTAAAAGGTTAAGGACGCTACTTTGAGTCACAAATCATGTTTAAGGGGGCGTGTTGGAAAGTAAACTTGATTTAGGAACTTTCCGAATATAAGAATTGGATTTAGTTTCTAAAAGTCAAGGGAAAATATTTTATTTTGAGTAGTTATTCTAGTTTCTAATTTTGAGTTGTCAAGTCTTAGAAGGTTTTTATATCTTATTATTAGGAGTTTTTATTTATTATGAGTATTTATATTAGGAGATTATGTACTATTGGACCTGTGAAGAAGACAATCAAATACCATTGAGATACAATAATTTGAAGTTCTTGCATTTGGCAACTCAGACAATCATCATAAGCACTGCAGGCATTCATCAAGATAGAGAAAGCCTTGATGTAGAAAAGTTAAGAGAATGAAACTAGCGGGTAATGATCTTGGCATTGACAAAGCCCCCACCAAAAGTACACCATTACATCAATATATTGATACATGATCCGTTCATTTCAAATTTAATCACTTTGATAGGAGTATACAATCAAAACAACAGTAATAGAGCCTTTTGAAGATTATTATTCCTCCTCTGTTGGTTCAATCCAAACAGGAAATTTTGTGGTAGAATCAGTGCTGCTCCAGCTGGGCAAGATGGTGCCTGTCTCCATCTCATATATCCACCAACCTTCGACATTAACTTGGGTAAAATAGAGACAATTGCTCCTGTATCCCACTTTGCTGCCTGAAACAGACATGCAATGCTCAGCCCCAACAAACAAGGTTCTATGCCCAAGGCTCTCCATCTTAATCCATGACAGCTTTTCAAGATCAAGATTGAAAACCTCTACATCATCCACAACATGAATCGACTTTCTGCTGATGAGGAAAACAAGTGAGATCTCCCCATCGGATTCAACTAAATGTTCTCGAAAATGCCTTGATGGGACAGAAGGAATGCCCCTGTTAGTACCCAAAGTTGTTATTCCAAAACCAGAATCAGTGTCCTCTATAACTGCAAGAGTTCCTTGTAAACTCAAAGCATAGAACTTTCCTTTGAGTGCAACGGCATTCATAAATTGCATAAACTGTCGTGGTTGTGAATCGACTGGAGAATGTGGATCAACAATGGTGCAGTCTTGTTTGATCCATTCATAAGCCCTTCCTGGCTTATAGAATAAGAAAGTGAAGTGGAGATTGGATGGAGATTGCTTCTTCTTCTTCAGCTTTACAGCCATGTTGGGAGTGAAGAAAGACGATAAGCTGAGCAGAGCGGGAGGATCCTATTATAAATTAAACTAAAATGCAGCCATAGACGTAGCCTCCAAGGCCTTGAAAAACTTGTACTCTTAGAGTTGACCTGAAATGAATTACCTGAAAGGTTTTTTAATGGTGAAATGTGTAAACGTGGCCTCCAAGTTTTGACTACTTGGTGGTTGGTACCATTTCAAAATGCTCTGCAACGTGAGAGAAAATTTATAGTTGACTTGAATCATTAGATTTGATGACTCCATTCCCCTTAGGCTCCAAGCTTTTGCTTTTGCTTTTGCCTGAATCAATAGCTGGGCATCCATCTTTGACAGGCCCGACCATTTCACCACCACTCATCATTTTTTGAGAGAGATAGACAGAAGTAAAAAAGAAGTACGAAAATCCTAATATATAGTTTTTGGGTTTTGCAGTACACATCAAGTTGAAAAGCGACACCTTCAAAATAACTAATACAAAATTATGAATTCATGGAGTCTGAATACTCTTCGTTTAAACAGAAAAACTAAACTATGTGATGGCATACTCATAAACCAGTGAAAGGAATAATTAATCGTCCTACCTTGATCTGCTACAAGCCATCTCTTGTTTCTTGTTCGCTGGGGAGGATGACCATGGTTAGACGCAATTTTTAAATAGAGTTTTAATTTTAAAAAAACAAAAAATTAATATAAAATTATCAATTCAAGGGTTGTGAAGCAATTTTTGTACTCACAAATAACTTAGGAAGAACCTAAATTTATGGAAAAGATAGAAAAAATAAAAGAAAATAAATATATATAAGTTTAAAATTAATAAAATATTTTTACATCCTTCTGTGAATTTTTATTTACATCTCTTTTTTTATATAAAATTAAATAATTTGAAAACATATAAATTTACAACTAAAGTAAATTAAATTATATAGATATATATATATTTAAAATGTTTTTCATAAAAAAACTAAATATGAAAAAAATCTTTTTCTTTTTATTTTTTGTAATTTCCTGAAATCAATCATAATACAAAAAAGTTTTATTTTGACTAACTTAAAAATGTTATAATGTGGATGGCTATCTAACAATTCTTGCCAAGTAAATGGTTCAGTATGACCATATATTGAGAGAGATGGGGAAATTCCAAATACCCTTATTTAATTTGTTATAAAAAGAATTATATATTTTTACGTAAGAAAGCAGTTTTATAAATAATAATAATAATAATAATAATAATAATAATAATAATAATAACAATTAAATAGTTCGTCACATGCATGCCTTTTACGTGAGAAAGCAGTTTTTCTAGTAACAAATTTACCTTTTTAATGTTATAGTCTTTATTGTTACAGTATTTTACAAACACTTTTCTCAGTGTTTCAGTCTTCCAAAAACACTCTTGCATAACAGTTTTCTTTTACAAAGACTCTTGTTATCAAAGAGTTTTCTTTTACAAGACTCCTCATGCGTATTAGAACAAAAAAATAAAGAAAAAAAAGAAGAAATAGAGAGGCAAAGTTATGAAAAAACTCTGAAGGTATGTCTTTCTTTCATTTAAGTATTCTATTTATAGAAGTTCAAAAAATTAAAATTAAATATTGTATTTAATTCTTTATTAATATAAAAAATTTCTATGGATAATGGTGAGCTCATTCACAATTATCGGTATATATTTATAACATTATTATTATTATTATTATTATTATTTAATATTTTTATAGATCCTTAAGGCTCAATAAAATATAAATTAAGAATTTATGAAATACGAAAAAGAAATTCATAATTCAGTCTTTTCTTTTTGTAACACTACCTCTTGTACAATTTTTTTTTTCATGTACAAGTACTTAATAGAAACATGGAACTCTCTAAATTAGTAAATGTTCATCAATCAAAAAAATTAATAAATTATTTATTTACTAATAAAAATCCTAAAATATCATTTTATAAGGTTTTTACTATATAAGCGAGTGTGGTACAAAAGAGATAGAAAATAATTATCCATCAATTAATCACTTCTACCTCTTGGTTATATAGATGTCACCTTAGTCAAGATCTTCGTTGCAACCTATAATAATCTAAGCTCTCAAGTGAATTGGGTCGCCCGATCATAGTTACCCAAATGAAATTGTATGGAATCACCTTCCATCTTGAGTGAAAGGAGCCTTCCTTGATCGATTCACTCCTTCAGCAAATGAATTGCATGGAACCGGGATGAATGTCTTTAATGCAAATTAAAGTAAAAAAGAGAGCTAGACTTAGAATTTTAGGTGTATGTTTAGAAATAAAGAAAATGAAATCCTAATGTCGGTGAAGAAGAAGAAATGCAAATCCCAGATTCCCAGGAAAACTTTTAGGCCCCACTTATAACAGGGAAAATTTGACAAAAAGAAAAGGTGAAAGAACTAGGATCAAAGATTAGCCACTGAGTTGAGGTCGTCCACCATAATTTACAAAATGAAATTGTATGGAAAATGGAAGTGAATCAGGTCAAGTGGGCACACCTAATCTACCACATTAAATTGTATGGAAAATGGAAACATGGAACTAATTAGTATATCATTTTTCTTTTCTAAAGTGGGCACACCAATTGTTTTCAAACTGAAATTGCCTGGAAAGTGATTTCCCGGCCACTTGCCTAGAATTTGCTTTGAAACCAGGAGGTTTTGTAATGACTCGTATTCAACTGTGTAAATATTGTTCGCTCTAGGTTCAAAGGGACCCTTACAGTTTTAAAACGCATTTATATAGTTAAGAGGAGCTCATACTTATATAGTGTTAGAAACTTTCCTCCGTATCTGATGTGGGATATCACAAACACCCTCTCATGTAGACATAACATCTTCATTATGTCTCATAGGATTATGAGGTCAAACCAATAGACTGTTAGGAACCCCAGATTACTCATTTCCGATGCCTTGGATCATGTAGGGTGCATGCAATTCTATCCTAAGACCTCTAAATCTCTCGTAGTGGATACAGGTATTAAAAAACAACATGGATACCACAAAAATCATAGATCTAGAGAATAAACATACATACCTTTGATCTGAATGTTCCCATATCCATTTCAATCGATGTAGATAACTCCAAAGTCATAATGGATCTCATAAACACCATGATCTTCCTCCCGATGACTCTTCCTTGTATCTAGGCACTGAAATGGTAGAGATCTTAAGAGTTAAGGCTAGGGTTTTCTCTCAGGACTATAAGGAGAAAGTTACAAGACATAGAAACCCTAACCCCTAAAGGGATATTTATAGGCTTCCATTGAGCTTAAATGACTTAAGCCGACCTTGGGCTTGGGTCACTTAATCTGACCCAAAAAGATTGCTAATTAATTAATTAACCATACAAAACTCTAATTAATTAATTAGCCTAGTCCGGAGATACTGCTCACTTATCCATATACAATCTTACGTAATCACCAAAATGCCCTTGTGCATAAAAGTGGACTAAAAACTAATCCAACCCTTATAAACCATGTCATAAAGGAATATGAGCTCAAAGTAGGGACCATTAAGACCCATAGGAGTACTAGCTCCCTCATAATCAAATTCTGAAATTAATTTAACATCCCATTATAGAAAGTCAACTGCAGTACTCCAATACCATATGTATATTACAACGACACACCAAGTGCTTAGGTCCATGACCTACCATCCACTGCATGTAGACTCCCCATGAACTAGTGTTCGTAATTTAATAAGGTAGTGTTATTACCTATCAAGATTACCTCTCAAATCCTTGAGTTACAAATCTTACTTATTATGTGATCAAATGACATACTCTACCTCCAAGGAGTATATGTCAAATTTCATTAAAAGGATTACTGTAGTCATAGATTTCATGATCACATATCCTTTGGATCACGCAAGGGGGCACACTATCTTGATACTATGAGATATAATGGTGCCTTTATTGAGAATGCCTATTGCCATCAACCTCCATCAGCAGTGACCCAATCTATAAGGATATATGACCACTTTAAGGTCTCACTCATAGGTCAAAACCTCTTGTTGATTTTGACACAGATTCAATATCCTCTCAAGGTTGAGAGTCCATACAGTATAGTAGCTTGGTGAATCATGAGAATTGATAACCTTGAGTTATGATTCACTGTAGGTCCTGTCTAGTATGCATCGCTACACTAGTGCACTCACCATGGGAAATTCATCTTGATAGCTAAGACAAGTCATCCCTCCAATTAGGAGGTGATGCACTACAATCTCTACTAGATTGCCCAAATCTATGAACCAACTATGGACAACTTATCTACTTACAAGGAACCCAACTTATAATTTTATGTGTAACTCCTAATGCACACAGTCATGTATAATGTAAGAGACATGGGTTGAATGCTCAAATCAATGTCAACAGACCAAAAGGATAGCAAGGGAATAGTTAAGTCTAACTTTTTTATATCATGTCTTACTTTTAAGGACTCAATCCCAACATAGACACCCCTCACGGGACCAAACAAACTCTGATTCATCCCCATTGCAATCATGCCATTTGATTCTGGCTCAGACGGGTGTTATCAACAAAATTTATAAAACTTAAATCACCTCACACTAGGGTAGCATAGCTAACATAGTATAATGGCTCTAGGATCGTCCACAGGGATGGGTTTTCATCGTACAGTTGACTTAAATGAAGGAAATAAAATGGTGTTTTTTTTTATGAAAATTATCTTTTAAAGAAAATGAAATTGTGGTTACAAAGATTGATTTTAACTTAAGCAAAAACAATAAGTGAAATTAACTATAAAGAAAAGGTCTCTTGGAGCTTTAGGTCACTAGAATCGAGTTCCATAGGCAAAAGGGGAGATTTCATATCTTCTCCTCGCGTTGGGGATAATAGCATAAAGGATGGTTATCTCCCGAATCGGTTTTATATTTAGCAATTAAGATTTAATCCAAAGGTTTCATGGAAAATGATAGTTGCTTCCCATTAATGGCTTCAAACATTAAAGATTCTCACATTGAACCACCTTCCAATGGCTCATAAATGATAACTAATAGACATCCATGGATCTAGCAATAAGCATCCATGGAATCCGAAAAGCTTACCAAGTATTGGTCATTCAAGGTGCTTTTAAGGGATTTAAAACTAAACCTTAAAATAAAAACCATGGTGAACAACTACTTTCATTTAAAGCAAGAACAACTTCCACCTTTGCATTCAAGTCCTTCACCTAACTTCCATCACTCCAAGAAACGTAAAACCTAGCCACTCATCCCCTGAAAAATCATCCTCAGAGGTTGTTTGGCTAGAAAGAAAATTGAAAACAAAATGAGAAGGAAAGGTAGAGCAAAAAGCCCTCTGTATTTTTTACTACGGGAATTTACAAGTGTTTAATAAAAACCATCCATAACATCACACACGTCCCTCCTTCTGTTCCTCCCCTTATATATAAGCTACCTAAAAGATATATAAAAAGATATAAAAGAAAATATCTAGGTTGGTTACAAAGAGAAACTAGGAAATTACACAAAATATCTTAAAATAAAAATCTAACGGAGTCGGTACACAGGAAGATTTCGCATACCATGTGAAATTTGGCATGGTGTGCGAAATCCTTTGGCTACCTCAAGTGGTTTCGCATGGTGTGTGAAACTTCGCACAGCCATGCGAAATTGCTAGTTGTTGGATTTTTTCCTCTGGTTTTCTTCCTTTCATCTCTGATTGGCTTGACAAAGGGTTATAAAGTGCTCCAAAGCATGGATTCTTCATGTATTTGAGCTTTAACTTGCATTGCCATGGATTTCACAAAATTATCTCTCATTCTTGGCTTATTTCAATGATAAAAAAGCTACCAAAAACACCAAAACTTGCCAAAAACTTATTAGTAACCCTTGCTAGGTTCCTTAATGTGCCAATTGAGTTAAAAGGTATTAACTACTACTCAAAAGAGTTTAAAACAATTAGTTTCAAGCTATAAAAGAGTACTTTTTGAGTAGTAATCACTCCTCCCAACCGACATATTGCTAGTCCCTTAGCAATGAAAGAGAGATAAAGAAGAATAGACAGTAAAATAATTTACAAAATCATGCTAATCACTCCAAAAAATTCTCAAGTGCAATGATACGAATTATACTCTCTCATGGAATATCAAAGAGGCAAAACCCAACGTTCAACAAGAGTCATCAAATATCTTGCTTAATCACAATTTATAAAGAGTAGGCATTATGCAATTTTAAGCATCAAAAGAATTTCCACTTCCAAAGGTTCAATCCTTATTTTTTCACAAAAATCTAAGTGTTAAGCTTATTAGTTTCCGATTATAGTATGTTAAACTATTCTCTCCCCCCAACCTAGATCTTTCTCAAACTTTAGCAAACTGACCAACCTCCCATAGGCTAAGAATGCACCTCTTTATTTCACAATTTTTTTCATTGTAGGAGTGCAATGCTAAAGGTGTTGTTTTCTAAAGTGTCTATGTAATGGGGATCCATTGATGACTCCTAACCAATCAAGGTTTAGGGCATCAAGCTTTAAGGATCTTTCGACCACTAACTCCTCAAATTTTTCCTTGAACTTTTGAGATCGAAATTCACTACCCAATCACCTACAATATGTTAAACTCCACCTATTCACCCTTGTAACGAGCATTGAGGTCGGTGACTCCCAACCAATCAAGGTTTAGGGCACCGAGTTTTAAAGACTTTCACCGTATACCCCTCGGACCTTGCTCGGGTTTCAAGGCAAGCAAAACACTTTGTTTTTTTTTTTTTTTTTGAAGGCTCATTGGCCTTTTATAAGGTGTCTCAACTCTATTAAAACAAGGTCAAAGGTACCAAGTCAAAATTTTCCTAAGTTCAGCGGGTGAGATAGTTTTTCATCTTATAACCGGAACCTAATGTGCACAGTGTGTGATAAGATTAAAGTGGAAGAAATAAGGTTGAATTCCATAGAAGTTTCGATAATTCATCAACTTCAATAAGCATAATACAAACTCTAAGAACTCAATTCCTCTTATTTCATTTTGATTTTTCCTTAATAAACATGAAAAGTAGAATGAAAACTTTTAAAATTAAGCAAAAAGTAACCAAATTAACAAATTAACCTAGCATTATTTAACAAAACTTCCTTCCTCAACTCTCCCCCCAACTGAGATCAACATTGCCCTAAATGTTTCAAGAGCAATTGAAAATAAAGGGAGGAAGTGGTACCTCCTGAATGAAATGGAGTCCGAGTCGTAAAGGAGAAACCACATGAGTAAAAAACAAAAAGGTAATGAGTAGAGGAAATAGAAAAATGCTAAGTATAATTAAAAATATGATGTCTATATATTAATATGAGAAAGTACAATATAAGATATCATCAAGCAATACATCTAATCCTAGTTTATAAAGCATCAAAACAAGGACAAATCTCTAATAATATAATATGGAAATACAATAAGATAAAGAGATGTCCTATGATCAAGTAGTGGGAGCCTCAAGTGGAGATGATGCCTCCTTAGGCGTAGATGTGACTGTGGGAGGCTCATACTGAGGTGGTGGAATCCGAACCTGTGTTGGTGTAATGTCCTCAACTAGAGCTATAGGCGTTGAGGATGCGGGAAAGTCAGGCTGAGGCGAAGACAGGAGTCCCAGGTGCTGCTGAATTTGGCGGAGAATAGCAGTTTGCTGGTCCTGATGAGCACGCATCTCAACCATCTGCTGGAAGAGAGCAGAATGGGTAGTGGTGAGTGTTTGAAAGGTATGCACAAGGGCACGAAACTCCGAAGTCGGTATGGTGATGGACGGCTCGGTTGTAGTAGGCGCGACTGGTGGAATAGTAGAAGTCGTAGGCTGAGCAGCAGAAGTAGCCTCAGGTGTGGGCACTGGTGGTGCAGTCTCTGCTAGGAGCTCACCATGCTCTGGCTGTGGAGGCATTGGGGGTGCTACCATAGGAGGGACTCCTAGATGTGCAGAATAGCCCGCCAACTGATTCTATTTTTTGAGAGTGAATCGCTCTCGACCAAGGCGGCAACGCTCGAGCCGAGGCTCAGTAGGAAAGCCTAAATACTCCAAGATTTAGCACAGCAACCTCAAAAATAGTAGTGGAATGGTGTTAGCCCTCTGAAGCTTCTTCCTATGGACCTTCTCCTCAAAGTGGATGAGGGAGGCCATGATCAAGTGGTGCGGGCCAAAGTAGAAGCCCTCGAATATAGGAAATAAAGCATCTAAAATAGCTCATCTCCTTTGTACTAAATGTTGTAAGGGAAAGAGGTTGGAGCGCAGCACCACATCTACGAGGAGTATCCTAGGTGGAAACTTTTTCGGTAGAAGTATCGAATCTGTAGAGGTCCCCTTGGATAGTATGTGGACCATGTCCCTCTGAGATACTGGGGACCACTGTCGAATAGCACATGGATCCTCTGGCTCGTACGGAATCTATAGAGCCTCTGCAATATGTCTGGCCTCGAGGACACCATGACATCCATCAATGTTGAAGTGAATCACGGTGGGACTCGGGACGCCACGAGTAGTCATAGACTGGTAAAAGTCTAGTGCTACTCTGGGATAGAAGAACTCACGAGGAGTCATGAGGTGCTTAAGGTGGTACCTCTGGAGTAGGCCGTAATAGTCTCGAAGCTCAGGCTATTGTCGCATGGCCTCTTGATCAAAATATAGCTCCGAGTGGAAGGGTCTCACTCTACAATCTGAGTTGCCCTCAATGAGCGGTGCTGTAAGCATCTGACGTCTGATAATCAACTCTGGTGACAGGTCAGTAGGAACCTTAGAATCTATAGGAGGCTCAGAAGCTCTAGACGACTCCCCTAGGCCTGAAGTCTTGGCCTCCTTAGCCAGAGGATGTCGTACTGAACTCTTAGGGCGCGAAGTAGTTGCCCCTAGGGTAGTAGGTGGTCTCTTCGTCTCGTACCTGCGTTAAGGAGCAGGTGAGGAAGGTCCAATGGCCTTTCCACCTTCGAAAGGTGGAATCCTCGAGCACCTAAGCAGAGGAGGCTCTCTGCCTCATGGTGCGTCTCGGTGAAGGGGCGAGAAGGGCTCTTGGGTCCACGTCATGTCGGAAATGGAAGACGAACCTCAGGTCTGTGCTCTGAGGGGGCGCAGAGTGAGTCTTTTCAAAATGAGATGCGCGCAGGGCTCGGAATCAAATGGAGAGGGGCAAGGTTGCAAGGTGAAGGATTTGCAGGGTGTGAGGTGTTTGCGAAATGAGGATTTTAGGGCTCAAGGGGTTTAAAAAGAGAGAGACAGGTGGCTTTTCATTTTCGCAGGCATCTCTTGGTTTTCACATAGTGTGCAAAATGGCTTTAGGGGCTGCGAAATGGTTTCGCAGACCCCTTAGGGCTTCGCATAGTGTGCGAAATGGGTTTGGGTGTGCGAAATTTTTTGCATGGTCTACGAAAATTTCACACAGTGATCAAAATGATTTCGCATGGGTTGGCTTATTTTCATTGGGTGTGCGAATTTGGTTCGCAGGGTGTGTGAAATTTCACACCCTATGCGAAATGATTCCTTGATTTCGCATGCCCTGCGAAAATTTTGCAAAGTGTGCAAATTGTTTTGATTTTTCCCCTGTTTGAAATCCCCCTGCAATCGATCATCAAAAACCTAAGTTAAATCAAACCAAAATAAAATTAAAACGAAAAAAATAAAAAACAAAACAAGTAATAATACAGGAAAACTTTTAAATCATAAATAAAATAAAAATATGGACTCGATTAGTCTTTAAAAAGACTAAGTCCATCAAAAAGCTAGTCTTGTCAAGCTTGATGTGGATCAAGGAGGATCAAATCCTCCTTGTCGTGAGAAAAAGGCTCCACAAAGGGCTTGAGACGGTGGCCATTCACTTTGAAGCTCCCGATGCTATTGGAGTTAAGTAGCTCCACTACTCCATTTGAATGCACTTGGTGAATGGTAAAAGGTCCTATCCACCTTGATTTTAGCTTGCCAGGAAATATGTGGAGCTTAGAGTCATAAAGCAAGACTCTTTGTCCCTTTTGAAAATCCTTACGGGAAATCAATTGATCATGTCACCTCTTCAATTTCTCTTTTGCAATTTTTTAATTGATGTAGGCATCATTTCTCAATTCCTCCATCTCATTGAGGTCTAAGAACCTCTTCAACCCAGCTCTACTTAGATCCATGTTGACCTGCTTGATTGCCCACCAAGCTTTGTATTCCAATTCCACAGGGAGATGGCATGCTTTGCCATAGACTAGGTGATAAGGAGACATCCCAAGAATGGTCTTGTAAGTTGTTCTATATGCCCATAGTGAATTAAGGAGCTTGACTAACCAATCTTTTATGTTTGTATTCACCACCTTCATCGATATGTTTTTAATCTCCCGATTTGCTAACTCAACTTGCCCACTAGTTTGAGGGTGGTAAGGTGTAGCCACCTTATGCTTCACCCCATACTTAGCTAGGAGTGTTTGAAAAGGCTTATTGCAAAAATGAGTACCCCCATCACTAATTATGGCTTTGGGCACCCCAAATCTTGAGAAGATGTTCTCCTTGAGAAACTTGAGAACCACTCTATGGTCATTATGCTTGCATGGGACTGCCTCAACCCACTTAGAAACATAATATACTCCTACCAAGATGTACGAGTAGCCAAAAGACATAAGGAATGATCCCATGAAGTCAATGCCCCAAACGTCAAAAAGATCAACTATCAAAATGGGGTTCAAGGGCATCATGTTCCGGCGTGTCAACTTCCCAAGCCTCTGGCATCGATCACAACTCTTGCACACGGTGTGGGCATCTTTGAAAAGTGATGGCCAACAGAAACTCGATTGCAACACCCTCATGGCTATCTTCTAAGATGCAAAGTGGCCTCCGCATGCATTTTCATGACAATGACTGAGGATACTCTGTTGCTCTTCTTTAGGCATTTCCTTATTATCTGATCCGCACAATACTTGAATAGAAATGGCTCTTCCCAATAGGAGGCATGAATTTTTGCAAAGAAGTGCTTCTTATCTTGTGCTTTCCACTCACTTGGAACTTCTCCTGTGACCAGGTAGTTAGCAATGTGCGCGTACGAAGGGGCAACTTCCACCAACATCAGAGACTCCTCTGGAAAATCATCATTAATGGGCAAACCATGGGAGTTATGTGCGATAGCTAGCCTTGAAAGGTGGTCTGCTACCACATTCTCCACTCTTTTCTTATCTTTGATCTGGAGACTAAACTCTTGAAGCAAGAGAATCCATCTAATCAGCCTTGCTTTAGCATCTTGCTTAGTCAATAGATACTTCAAAGCAGAGTGATAAGTGAAAACCACAATGAAAGACCCCACCAAGTAAGCATGAAACTTATCCAAGGCAAAAACTACAGCTGACAATTCTTTCTCGATGGTTGTGTAGTTTCTTTGCGCTTCATTCAATGTCTTGCTCGCATAGTAGACCACATAGGGTTTTCCATCTTCTCTTTGCCCAAGAAGAACTCCTATAGCAAAGTCACTAGCATCACACATTACCTCAAAGGGTAGTTACCAGTTGGGAGCCCTCACTATTGGTGCGATTGTCAGGAATAGCTTCAACTCTTCAAAACTCCTTTGGCATCTATCATCCTATATGAATTTAGCATCCTTGACCAATAGTTCACAAAGAGGCCTTGCAAGCTTAGATAAATCCTTGATAAACCTCCTACAGAACTTGGCATGGCCAAGAAATTGCCTTACTCCTTTGACATTTGTTGGGGATGGCAATTTAACAATGAGTTCAACCTTTGCTTTGTCAACTTCAATGCCTTCCTTGGAGATGATGTGCCCAAGGAAAATCCCTTGGTGTACCATGAAATGGCACTTTTCCTAGTTAAGCACTAAGTTTTCTCAATGCATCAGTTCAGAACAACTTCTAAGTTGATCAAGCATTCATCAAATGCACTTCCATATATGGTGATATCATCCATAAAGACTTCCATAATACGCTCCACCATATCACTGAAAATGATTAACATGCATCTTTTGAAAGTTGTGGGTGCATTGCATAAGCCAAAAGGCATTCTCCTGTATGCATAGGTTCCAAATGGGCATGTGAAAGTGGTCTTCTCCTGGTCTTCAACATCAATTGCTATCTGAAAGTACCCAGAGTAGCCATCTAAGAAACAATAAAAAGATGCCCAGAGACCCTCTCAAGAACCTGATCAATAAAGGGCAATGGAAAATGATCCTTCCTTGTCACCGAATTCAACCTCTTGTAATTAATACACACCCTCCAACCTGTAGTGAGGCGTGTAGAGACATCTTCTCCCTTATCATTTTTCACCACCGTGATCCCAGACTTCTTTGGCACAACTTGAGTAGGACTCACCCATGGGCTATCTGATATGGGGTAAATAATACCAGCCTGAAGTAGTTTAAGAACTTCAGCTCGCACCACCTCTTGCATGTGAGGGTTCAACCTTATTTGAGGTTGACGAACTGGCTTAGCTTCATCCTCCATGTAAATATGATGGGTGCGGACTAAAGGGTTGATCCCTTTCAAATCAGAAATTTGCCACCCTATTGCCTTCTTACATCTTCTAAGGACTTCAAGTAGACAATCCTCCTGATGAATGGTAAGAGCTGAAGATATAACAACAGGGCACTGTTTGTCTTCTTCCAAATATGCATACTTCAACTCTGTGGGTAGTGGCTTAAGAATAAGCTTTGGGGGCTCCTCCTTGGTCTTTGCGTCTCCTCCTCATTGAATAAGGGTAGAATTTCTTCTCTTCTCCTCCAATGAGGTAGGGTAGCAAGCAAATCTAAGGGTTCAAGTAACCCTTCATCAAGATCCCCAAAACTCTTAACCAAATCCTCCTGCAGTCTATGATCATAATGCTCCTCCACTAAAGTGTCAATCATGCACACTTCCTCTGGGCCCTCATTTTCTTTCGGATGGATATGCTTCTTGTACAAATGGAAGATGTTGAGCTCCAATGTCATGTTGCCAAACGTGAGTTACATGACTCCATTCCTACAATTGATGATTGCATTTGATGTAGCTAGGAATGGTCTTCCAAGTATGATATGAACATAATTAGTTCCTTTGACAACCGGATCCGTATCAAGAACAACAAAATCCACTGGGTAGTAGAATTTGTCAACTTGAACCAAGACATCTTCAATTATCCCTCTTGGAATCTTCACTGATCTATCTGCCAGAGATAGAGTGATTGATGTTGGCTTCAACTCTCCAAGTCCCAATTGCTTATAGACAGAATAGGGTAGCAAATTCACACTTGCTCCCAAGTCCAAGAAAGCTTCCAATCCTCACTGAGATGGTAGGACAACCCGAATCTTTGTACTTCATTGGAGACTTGCACTGTATGATTGCACTCACTTGCTCAGTCAAGAAGGCTTTCTTGTTCACATTCAACCCTCTCTTTACAGTGCATAAGTCCTTTAAGAATTTTGCATATGTCGGTACTTGTTTGATCATGTCTAGCAAAGGGATATTGACCTTCACTTGCCTTAACACTTCAAAGATTTCTGATGCATTATTAGTTCCCTTTTTTCCATGCAAAGCTTGGGGGAAAGGTGGAGGCATGTGTTTCTTCATCATATCTTCCTTGATCACTATCCTCTCGGGTTGTTCATCCACAAAAGAATCATGGTCATCTTTATTTGTACTTTTCCCTTTTCTCTTTCC
This sequence comes from Vitis cinerea var. helleri x Vitis riparia, assembly GCA_946000715.1. Taxonomy (NCBI): domain Eukaryota; kingdom Viridiplantae; phylum Streptophyta; class Magnoliopsida; order Vitales; family Vitaceae; genus Vitis; species Vitis cinerea var. helleri x Vitis riparia. The sequence goes on from OX253994.1 coordinate 12,060,679, forward strand.
TTTATTTTCCTCACCCTTTTATTTTTCTGCTACACTCTCTTCATCATGCTTTGGCTTAGATGTGGGCTGATCAACCTCTTTACCACTCCTCAAGGTGATAACTGTTTTGACTTCCCTCACCTTTGAAGATTCTCCCTCTTAAGCCTCCACTTCATGGATACCCTTGGGATTTTGATGAGGTTGAGAAGAAAACTTTCCTTTCTCTTGCTCTGTGTTGAGGTTGGTAAGCCTTGAGATTGCGCATTGGACATTGTCTATCTTCTGAGACAGATCATTTTGCATCCCATTCATTCTTTTGTTCAATGTACTCTCCACACTGTCAATTCTCTAATTCAGTTGACCATTGATGGACTTCTAATCTCCCATAAAGTCTCCCATAACCTTGCTAAGGTTCACAATAGTTTGTTCAAGATTCGAGCCTTGCTGAGGTGCTTGAGCAGGTTGTGTGTAGTGAGGTGGATTTGGTTTCCAAGAGAAATTTGGATGGTTCCTCCAATTCGAATTGTAGGTGTTGCCATATGAAGCATTGTTATTGGGTTTGAGTTGACCAATAACATTTGCTTTATCACCAAACATCTCTCTCACTACTAGAATTGTAGAACACTCCTCCACCAAGTGCTCATAAGATTGACAAATGGAACAAGGCATAGCTTGCAATGGAGTCTCAAAAATGGCTTGCACTTCTTGTATCTTCTTCATTTCTAGCTCTTCCAATCTCCTTGCCATAGCTTCAACCTTTGCCTTCATGTCAATGTCTTCATTCAAAACATACATCCCACCCTTACCATTAGGTTGAGACTTCATTCTTCCCACCTCTCTAGCATTTGGTTCATCCCATCCTCTTGAAACTTCAGCCACATAATTCAAAAAGTCCATAGCTTCCTCCGGATTCTTACTCATGAAGTATCCTCCACACATAGTTTCTAGGAGTTGCTTCATTGAAGAAGACATACCATTGTAAAAATAGCTCACTAAGAGCCATGTATCAAAGCCATGGTGAGGACAAGCATTAATAGCTTCCATGTACCTCTCCCAACACTCATAGAATTTTTCATTCTCTTTAGCCAAGAAATTCAAAATTTGCCTTTTCAGACCATTGGTCTTATGAGTAGGGAAGAACTTCTTGAGAAACTCAGCTTGCAAATCAATCCAAGTTTGGATACTCCTTGGCCTTAAATTAAGCCAAATCTTGGCCTTATCCTTCAAGGTGAAAGGAAATAGCTTGAGCCTCATCAAATCAATTGAAGCTCCTCCTTCTTGGAATGTATTACAAACCTCTTCAAATTCCTTAATATGAAAGTAGGGATTCTCACTTTCCATCCCATGGAAAGTAGGTAGAAGTGGCACAATGTGAGGTCAAATTACTAGCTGCTCAGTGGGAGGCACTATGCATGACGGTGCACTCATACAAGGTGGATGCATGCGGTCTCTCATGGATCGGTATGCATTGAAATTACCCTCTTGACCATGTTGGCTATTCTGATCTTCAGGTGGAACATCCATTATGTTTAAGCACACTTCTAACTCAGTTTCTTGAGGAGTTTCAATCTTCACAAGTCTTCCCTCAATATCTCTTATCTAATAGGGCATGCACAACTAGAGATCACTGAAACAAAAACAAAGAAAACAAAATAAATACAATACTAGGAAAAAGTTAAGGTTAGCTAAAAACTAAATAAAAGATAAGCTAAATATTGACAAAGTAAAAGAATTAGTAAAAATAAAAATCACCAAACTTGTGATGAAAATCATAAGTATTCACCAAAATTCATGTCAATGTATTTTGGCACCATTCCGGGCAACGACGCCATTTGATTCATCCCAATTGCAGTCATGTCATTTGATTCTAGCTCAGACGGGTGTTATCAACAAAATTTATAAAACCTAAATCACCTCACACTAGGGTAACATAGCTAACATAGTATAGTGGCTCTAGGATCGTCCACATGGATGGGTTTTCATCGTACAGTTGACTTAAATGAAGGAAATAAAATGGTGTTTTTTCTTATGAAAATTAGCTTTTAAAGAAAATGGAATTATGGTTGCAAAGATTGATTTTAAGTTAAGCAAAAACAATAAGTTAAATTAACTATAAAGAAAAGGTCTCTTGGAGCTTTAGGTCACTAGGATGGAGTTTCTTAGGCAAAGAGGGAGATTCCGGATCTTCTCCTCACGTTGGGGATAATAACATAAAGGATGGTTATCTCCCGAACCGGTTTTATATTTAGCAATTAAGATTTAATCCAAAGGTTTCATGGAAAATGGTAGTTGCTTCCCATTAATGGCTTCAAACACTAAAGACTCTCACCTTGAACCACCTTTCAATGGCTTGTAAATGATAACTAATAGACATCCATGGATCTAGCAATAAGCATCCATGGAATCCGAAAAGCTTACCAAGTATTGGTCATTCAAGGTGCTTTTAAGGGATTTAAAACTAAACCTTAAAATAAAAACCATTAATGGTGAACAACTACTTCATTTAAAGCAAGGACAACTCCCACCTTTGCATTCAGGTCCTTCACCTAACTTCCATCACTCCAAGAAACGTAAAACCTAGCCACTCATCCCCTAAGAAATCATCCTCAGAGGTTGTTTGGCTAGAAAGAAAAAGGAAAACAAAATGAAAAGGAAATGCAGAGCAAAAAGTCCTTTGTATTTCTTACTATGGGAATTTACAAGTGTTTAATAAAAAAACATCCATAACATCACACACGTCCTTCCTTTTGTCCCTCCCCTTATATATAAGCTACCTAAAAGATATATAAAAAGATGTAAAAGAAAATATCTAGGTTGGTTACAAAGAGAAACTAGGAAATTACACAAAATATCTTAAAATAAAAATCTAACGGAGTCAATGCACAGGAAGATTTCGCATACCATGCGAAATTTGGCATGGTGTGCGAAATCCTTTGGCTGCCTCAAGTGGTTTCGCATAGTGTGCGAAATTTCGCATAGCCATGCGAAACTGCTAGTTGTTGGATTTCTTCCTCTGGTTTTCTTCGTTGCATCTTTGATTGGCTTGGAAAAAAGGGCTATGAAGTGCTCCATAGCATGGATTCTTCATGTATTTGAGCTTTAACTTGCATTGCCATGGATTTCACAAAATTCTTCTTCATTCTTGGCTTGTTTCAATGATCAAAAAGTACAAAAAAAACCAAAACTTGCCAAAAACTGATTAGTAACCCTTGCTAGGTTCCTTAATGTGCCAATTGAGTTAAAAGGTATTAACTACTACTCAAAAGAGTTTAAAACAGTTAGTTTCAAGCTATAAAAGAGTACTTTTTGAGTAGTAATCAAACTCTAACACTGAAGTCAGGGATTAGCTCTGATACCATTTGTAATGACTCGCACCTAATCATGTAGATATTGTTCGTCCTAAGCTCAAAAAGGTCATCACGACTTTAAAACATATTTACATAATTAAGAGGAGTTCATACTTATATAGTATCAGGAACTTCCCCTCTATGTGATTTGTGATATCCCACATAGGATAGGAAAGAAAGTTTCTGACACTATATAAGTATGAACTCCTCTTAACTATGTAAACGTGTTTTAAAGCTATGAAGGCCCTTACAAGTTGTTACAAATAGTATTAGAGTTAATCCTAAACCCTAGTATGGGGGTTTGTTTAGCCCCGTGAGGGGTGTCAATCTATATGCTTAGCCTCGCAATCCCATGAGACACAACGAGGATATTGTGTCTACTTGGGGGGAGGGGGGGTGTTTGTGAAATCCCACATTGGATAAGGAGGAAAGTTCCTAACACTATATAAGTATGACCTCCTCTTAATTATGTGGAAGTTTTTTAAAGTCGTGAGGATCTTTTTAGTCCTAGAGTGAATAATATCTACAAGGTTGGATGTAGGTGATTACAAAATTTTGGCCTTGTAGGAGGTGTTTATCTTTTTTACCCCATAATCCTAAGGAGATACAATGAGAACGTTGTGTTTGCATGGGAGGTGTTTATGATGTCTCACATCAAATAGGGGAGAAAGTTCTCGATACTATATATGTATGGGCTCCTCTTAACCTTGTAGAAGTGTTTTAAAGTCGTGAGGGGCCCTTTGGGCCTAGAGCAGACAATATTTACATGGTTAGGTGCGGGTCGTTACAATTTTATTGGATTTAAAACCAACAACCTTGTTGTTAGTAGATCAACAACAAAAACTAGGAAAACAATGGTAGATTAGGGAATTTAACTAACTTATTTTCATAGGAAGCATTTCTACTCAGTAGAGTAGAAAAACAAGTGAAGAGTTGAGTAACGAGTTGGAATGGATGTATCTTTTTCTCAAAAATGTTGATGCAAATCGCAAATACGATCCAAGAACCAAGCTCTAGTTGAGTTAGATCAGGGATGTAACCTATGATATCGAAGATGTCATCGATAGGTTCATGTTCGAGATGAATCACCAACAACAAGGAAGTCTCAAATATCTCAAGCTCCTGAAGTTACGATTTGTTCACAAGCTCGAGTCACGAATCAAAAAGATCAATATCAAGATTGAGAAGATTATGGATAACAAATCAAGATACAATTTTGAAAATTTACCAACTACAAGCTTTTCCAACAAAGTTGTGCCACAGAAAGAGAAGAATGCTCTGATTGTTGATGAAGTTAACATGGTGGGGATTCAAGAGAGTGCAAAAATTGTGAAGCAAATGCTACTTAATAGAGAGATGTGAAAAGCTGTGTTATCCATTGTGGGTATGGGTGCCTTGGGAAAGACTACCCTTGCTAAGAAAGTTTATAATGATAATGATGTCCAACAATACTTTGATTGTCATGCTTGGATTTATGTCTCTCAAGAGCATACAATCAGGGAGCTTTTGTAAGTTATTGCTGATTGTGTTATGATTTTATCTGAAACGTAGGGTAAAATGAATCAGAGTGAGTAGCAGAGTAAAATGAATGAGAGCGATTTGGGAACATGCTTCATGATTACCTAACCACCAAGAAGTACTTGATAGTTATGGATGATATATGGAGAAATGAAGCTTGGGATAGTTTGGGCTTGTATTCTCATGACTAGGTGATTGGAAGCAGAGTGTTGATCACATTGCGCAATAAATAAATTGGTTTTTATGCTGATCCACAAAGCACTCCCCATGAACTCCCTTTTCTGACTAAAGAAGAGAATTGAGAGCTCCTTGTCAAGAAATATTTTAGGACAACAAATGTTGTTTGCCCCCGAGAATTAAAAGGGATGGGAAAAAAATTTGTAGCAAATTATGAGGATTTTCCCCTTGCAATTGTCGTCTTAGGAGGCCTTCCATCAAGAAAAAAAAAGACACCACTCTCCTAGAAAAAAAATACTTGACAGTTTAACTTGGCACCTAAATCAAGGTCCAGACTCATGTTTGGGGGTTCTTGCTTTAAGCTACGATGATATGCAATATTACTTAAAGTAATATTTTCTTTATTATAGTCTTTTCCTAGAAGATTCAGAAATCGGGACAAATAAGTTGATCTGCTTGTGGGTTGCAGAAGGGTTCATACAAAGAGGAGAAGAAACAGAGGAAGATGTAGCAGAAGATCTCTACATGAACTAATACATAGAAACATTATCCAAGTGACTAACAAGAGCTTGGATGAAAGAGTGATGTCTTGTCGCATGCACGATTTGTTTCGAGACCTTGCCATTTCCGAGGCCCAAGTTACAAAATTTTTTGAGCGATATAAAAGCATCGACTCTACATCCACTGTAAGTGTTCATCGACTTACCATTCATCAAGGTAAGAAGACTATTTCTGAACACTTACATAGTTCACGTATCTGATCTCTCATTTGTTTTTCTTAATGCTTTGAAGAAAAGGCTTTCAGATCTTTACACAAGCATGTCAAATTGCTCACCATAATAGACCTAGAGAGCACCTGATATCCATACCCTCCTTAAAGGTATAGGAGAACTTACCTACCTGAAGTTTTTGTGCTTAAGGGGAACCCACATAGGAAGGCTTCCATCATCCATAGGTAATCTTTTTAACTTACAAACCCAAGACTTTTGAAGTACTTAATTGAATAATTCCTTGTACAATTTGGAAATTGCCCCACTTAAGCATCTACATGGCCATGGAACGGTTTCAAGCCAGTCAGTGATAAATAAGTGTTGGAATGGTCCTTTGGGTGTTGTGCACCTAACAAACCTCCAAGTATTAGATTTAAGAGCAGGCAGTTGCTGCAACAGTGAAGGCTTGGGAAAATTAATCAAGCTTAAAGAAATGACAACTAGATGGACTGAAATTCAACAAATAAAAAATGACAGATTTTTTGGGTCAATTAAAAAATTAATTGCTCTTCGATCCTTATGTTTGTATTCTACTTATGGAGAGGAAACATTAATCCTGCCACAACTCATGTCTTTCTCAGACCACATGAACCTTTACCATCTAAGTTTAGGAGGAAGGCTTGAGAATTCCCTGATTTGAATTCTACCCTCTAAACCTCTTCTACTTGGAATTGCAATGTTGGGAATGTAAAGCAAGACCCAATGGTGACTCTAGAGAAGCTTCCAAAATTGAGATCTGTGGTAAAGAGAACGGTTTGTACTTCTGGAGGATTCCTGCAACTCGAGACCATTGAGCTCAGGCATTTAAAAGAATTAGAAGAATTAATTGTGGAGGATGGAGCAATGCCTAATCTGAAGGCTTTAGTAATTGAAAGTAGCCTTAAAATGGAAAAGCTTTCTCCTGGATTGCTACAACGGACAAATTTGCAGTACCTAAAGTTATTTCATTTGTCTCGTGAGTTCATTGATGAGGTTACTCAGATTAAAGGAGAAGATTGACTTATCACCTCACTATATGGGTGGAGACATTCAGTGTCATGAAGGCTTGGGAGAACTTTAGGTACAACTCGCCCTTAGGAAATGAACTGTTCTATTTTGGATGATATTGAAGCATAATACTTCCGATCCATTGCATCTTCTCTACTTTTCTTCTCTGCGTTTTTCCTTTACTTCTGTCTTTTTATGAAACACATTTATTTGTGTAAGATGATTCCGATAATTCCATTCAAATAAAATGAGCATGCACTTTGTGATTGAACCTTCACAAGTCCTTTTCGCATTTTTCTGCTTCATCAATAGCATGATTTTCAAACAGTTTGGAACATCACCACATCAAATACCTGATAAATTCACAGATAAGATTTCTATTTTGCTAACAACCTTGAGTTCAACCATATATAAAATTTATATTTCAACTTCTGATGGTTGGAGATACAAAATTCGTCCTTGAATTCAGAAATATAAAAAATTCGCTAACCTACCAGCCAAGTACAACAATAATCAAACCAGATATCCACAAATTTATATATCACTGAAATTTTGACTGTACTGCGAGTTTATAGATCAATAGAGGAGACCCAACCTGTGAAGGTGACGTCGTTTGCAAGTGCAATTTTGTGCGGCCAAAGACGTTGTCGGAGAATCAGAGGATGCTAGTGGATCAACGACACGCCTTTGTCAAAAATGGAGGATGATCGTTGATGTTGACAAAGTGCATTAAGAGCCGTTGATTTGACTCAGTTAGGTTAGGTTTTAGAGGAATGAAAGGACTGTATACAAAGAGAGGTAAAGGATGAGGTCGAACAGACATTTGAGAGCCAAAGAGAAGCGGGATTGTTTCAAAAAAAAAATTTGTGGGTGTGTTTGAAGCTGTTGGAAAAAAAATAAAAATAAAATCTATTTTAAGTTTCCTAATTTGGAAAACACATCCGATAAATTTTTAAAAGAAAACAATTGGGAAACACCCTGTTTCAAATGGTTTTAGTTTTTTTTATAATATTTTAAACAATTGAATACAAAGAATACTTTGTATTTTAGATTGTATATAAATTTATAGTTGATTTATTAAAGATAAGTGAGAAAATTATTTTTCATATTTAAGTTATAATTTTGTTCCTTAAAAAAGTTAAAATTTTATTTTTATTAATCTAATTTAGACATGCATGATGTAAGTATATGACCAAAATATCAATAAACATACACAAATGACCACATATATGAAAAACTTAACTAAACAAGAAAATGATGAATAGATTTTGATACAAAACTTTTAACGGTATCCTCGTAAAACTTTTCTCAATGTGTTCTTAAAGTGATTATAAGGTTTAAATTTGTTATCTTGAAAAGAAAATTAAGAGCATATTTGACTTTGACTTTGAGAGAGTTAGAAGTTTGAGAACTTTTCTCATAGAAATTAGGTGAATGTTAAAAATTTAGAGAACTGCTTGAAATGTGTTTGGAGAATCAGTTATTAGGTGTTGCTTTGTATATAACACATTCCCAAAAAAGAATAGAATCAAAGTAATTTTTTTTTTTTTTAATATCAAACACCAAGTTGTTATTTTTAAAAACATTTATAATGAAAGTCTTACCAACAAAAATGCTTTAACCAAATGACTCTCAAAATAAACTCTTAAGCTATTTAGAACTACAACTTGAATGAATTGGATCAAATTAATGGTGAACCCAAACCCAAAAGAAAACATCAATCTCAGTCCAACCCAATCCAACCTCTAATTTAAGATACTCGACTCAACCTCAATCTAACATCATTATTGTATACTTGGATTGAGTTTTGATTGGTTGAGTTACACTTAAGTTGGATTGGACTTGGACTGATGATGTTGTATAATTTTTAAAAATTGAGTTTGGGTTGTTTAAGATTTGGCATAAGATTAACCCAAATTGAGTTTGGATTGAAAAACATAACTCACACCCAACCTAGATATTAAAAATGATCATATAAGGCCGCTCATTAAGGGATAAAATTATCATAATGTTTACATATGTTTTAAAAATAATTAGTAGTCATATTTTGAGACCTACTTTAGGTTTTATTTAAAATTTGGTGGCTCAACTTATAGGCATTCCGACTTTAAGTTTCCCATTGGTTAAAAAAAAACAAAAGACCCTAAGCACAAAGCACTCATAGTTTCCCATTTTGTCCTTAATAAGGCTAATGTAGGACAACCAAATTAGCTTATAATTCCACATAAGTACCAAGCAAACATTCTAATGAAAGGTATCAAAAGTTCTATTCAACAATGAAATGTATTATTGTACTACCTACATTAGAGATATGTAAGCAGGAATGTATTACTTCTTATCACGAGACGTGCATAGGCTGTGTGCACAAGAACTGCAAAAGATGTGCATAGGTTATGTGCATGAGAACTACACAGGATGCGCATAGGCCGTGTGCATGAGAACTGCACGGGACGTGCATAGGCGGCGTGCATAGGAATTGCATGGAAGGCATATGTGGGCAGTAGCATGAGGAGAGAGACTCTCCAGTTTTTCAAGCATTTCTTCAATGAATGGATTTTGATTTGGGAACATCCAAATCACACGTATGAGTTTCAAATATCTAGATCTTTCTTCTATAATGGTTTTTGAAGCCATTATTTTTTGTTGCATTAGATCTAAAGAGCCTTAAGGATAGATGCATGCACCCTACAAGATCCAAGGCATGGGAATAGAGTGATCTAGGGTTCCCAACAACTGGTATCAGAACCCTAGGTTAGGTTCTAGCATGTTAGATATGTTCAAGGGATAACTCTATTTAAGCATAATCTTCTGCATGATGACTTTTCCTTGTGTTTAGGCATTGAGATGGTGGAGATCTTAAGAAGGAAGGTTAGGGCTCTCTATCTAGCCAATAAGGAAAGAATGGTAGGACATGGAAACCCTAACCCCTAAAGGGGTATTTATAGGTTTCCTATTAGGCTTAAGTGACTTTAGCCCACCATGGGCTTAGGTCACTTAATCTAGCCCAAAAATGTTACTAATTGATTAATTAACCAAATAGAGCCTCAATTAATCAATTAGCCTAATCTAAACATAATGCTCACTTATTCCTATGCAATCTTGCATAATTACCAAAATGCCCTTATGCACAAAAGTGAACTAAAAACTCATCCAACCCTTATAAACAATGCAATCAAGGAATATAAGCTTATAGTGAGGATCATTGGGACTCATAGGAGTACTAGCTCCCCTAGAATCCAATTCTAAAGTTGCTTCAATATCCTACTACAAAATATCAACTAAACTATAGTTTCCTATGTATATTTCAACAAAACGATCGGTGCTCAAGTGCATGACTTGCTATCCACTATGTACAGTCTCCCTATGAACTAGTCATCCATAATTTAACAAGGAGAAAGTTATTAGCCATTCAAGACTACCTCTACAATCCTTGAGTTACAGATCCTCCTATTATGTGATGAAATGACAAATTTTAACTTACTAAGAGTATATGTCAAATCCTACTAAAGGAATTACTATGGGCTCATAAATTTCATAATCACACGTCCTTAGGATCACCCAAGAAGACGTATTGTCTCAAAGTCCATGAGATATCATGGTGCCTCTATTGAAAATGCCTATTGCTACCAGTTTCCATCAATAGTGACCCAATCCATAGGGAATATATGATTAGCTTATGATTTCACCTATAGGTAAAAGCCACTGTTCACTTATGTACAAGCTTAATATTCTCTCAAGGCTGAGAGACTATACAGTATAGTAGCTTGGTGAAGTCATGACTACCCTATAGCCTTATGCCATGACTCATTGTAAATCCTATCCAATGTATAACCATACACACTACTGCACTCGTCATGGGAATCCTATCTTGATAGCCAAGACCAACTATTCCTCCAATTAGGAAGTGGTGCACTATAGCCTCAAATGCATGGCCTAAGTCCATTAACCTATTATGAACAAATCATATACTTGTAAGGAACTCCTAATGCATCCAAGTTATGTACAATGCAAAAGATGATAGGCTAGAATTCTCATAAAGTATAATACATGGATTAAGGATAGATAAAAGTGAAACTAGAATATCATTAAATAAATAATGTATTCCAAATTTATTACATCATGTCATGATTTTAAGAGCTCTATCTTAACAAACAAACCCTACAAAATAGGATTAGTACACTTAGAATGGATCTAATAGATAAGAACCTAACTTAGGGCTTTGATACCAATTATTAGGAATCTTGGATTACTTCCTTCCCATGCCTCAGATTTTGTAAGGTGCATGTAAATCTATCCTAGGCTCTCTAAATCTATCGCAGCGGAAAACCAAGTATTCAAAAACCAATATTGATACCACAAAAAACATAGATTTAGAGAATAAAGTTACATACCTTTGATCTAGATGTTCCCAGATCGATTCAAATTGATGTAGATTACTCTAAAGTCCAAATGGATCTTGTAAACACCATGATCTTCCGTACAATGACTCTTCCATATGTTTAGGCATTCGGATGGTGAAGATCTCAAGACTGAAGGTTAGGGTTCTCTCTATGGATTGTAAGGAGAGAATGGTAAGACATGGAAACACTAACCCCTAAAGGGATATTTATAGGCTTCCTATTAGGCTTAAGTGACTTGAGCCCACCATGACCTTAGGTCACTTAATCTAGCCCAAAAAGGTTGTTAATTGATTAATTAACCATAAATGGCCCCAATTAATCAATTAGCCCAATCTAAAAATACCATTCACTTACCTTTATGCAACCTTGTGTTATTACCAAAATATCCTTATACACAAAAGTGAACTAAAAACTCATCCAACTCTCATAAATTATGTCATGAAGGAATATAAGCTCAATGAGGGGACCATTAGGACCAATAGGAATATTGGCTTAAAATCCAATTTTAAGGTTGATTCAATATCCTATCATAGAGAATCAACTGAACTCCAATATCTTATGTATATTACAATGAGGCACTAAGTGGTTGGGTCCATGACCTGCTATCCACTATATACAATCTCCTCATGAACTGATCGTTTAGAGTTTAACAAGGTGAAAGTTATCAGCCTTTCAAGACTACTTCTACAATCCTTATGTTACATATCCATTTATTATGTGATCAAATGACATATTATAACTCACTAAGAGCATATGTCAAATTCCACTAATGGAATTATTGCAGGCCCACAAATTTCATGATTACACATCCTTAGAATCACCTAAGGGGACACATTATCTCAAAGTCCATGAGATATCATGGTGTCCCTATTAAGAATACTTGTTGTTATCGATTTTCATCAATTGTAACCCAATCCATAAGGAATACATGATCAACTTACAATTTCACCCATCAGTCAAAGCCACTATTAACTTCTACACAAGCTCAATATTCTCTTAAGATTGTGAAACTATATAGTATAGTAGCTTGGTGAAGCTATGACTACCTAATAGGCTTATATCATGACTCATTGTAAGTCTTGTCCAATGTGAAACCATATACACTAGTGCACTCACCATGGGAACCTCATCCCGATGGTCAAGACCAACTATCCCTCCCATTAGGAGGTGGTGCACTATAACCTCAAATGGATTGCCTAAATCCATGAACCGGTTGTGAACAAATCATATACTTGTAAGGAACCCGTGACTTGGATCTTCCGTACAACTCTTAATGCACCCAAGTCATGTACAATGTAAGAGATGCTATAGTGGAATGCTCATAAAGTATAATACATGGATTAAGGATATATAAAAGTGATCCTAGAATATCATTAAATGAATAATGTATTTCAAATCTATTACATCATGCCATGCTTTTAAGGGCTTCGTCCTAACATTTTGATATGGAGAGCTTTTATTGGAGAGAAGGCTTTTCCTTTCCTAACAATCTCATCTTTAAGGATTAAATGGGAACACTTCATGCATCCCTTCATCATATCTTTGTTGTACAACGTTTTGCTTGCATCCATTCAAAGTATAAAGCAAATGTAAACCAATGTTATCTAACATGGTGGTGTTGGTTCCTACGACCTTTCTCCACTTAGTTTTTAGTTTTTCTAGCTACTATGTCTATATTCTTTTCCAATCAAATCATCAGGTCAGGTTGCTAGGGGGGTCTTGGAGATGAGGTATGTTTGTATGCTCGAGATGAAGGTCGTCTGGTTTTTTTGTTCCTTTAGCTTTTATTTTGGTATCTGATTATTTTTCAATGTGCAATAATTGTCAAACCCATAAGTTTCACCCTTTGAAAACTCTATCATACTCAATAATTGCTTTCTTAGTGTGAAACAAAGTGTCTTAAGTACCTATTCCAATCCATATTTGTTATTTTTTTGTTAGAAGAATAATTGCTCACATATTGTGTCATAAAAAGCTGAAATAAAGAGATAATTATCCATATTCTTAGAATTTTAAAGCTGATGTTTTCTTGAATATTACATAAGATAAAAAATGGTTGAAAAAAAATTATAAGAGGAAAAGAATTGAAGGAAACTTTCTTAAGGAAGGCAAGAAAATGAGTCATGGCTTCAGTTTGTCGTCGATGCACTCGTTGTTCTATGCCATTATCATTTCTTTCCAATTGCTCTTTTGTCTCTTGCATGACTTCTTTGTATGCTTTCCATAAACAACGCTAAAGAAGATACAAGAATTCTCTTTAGGTTTTTAGTATAATGTGGTTGAGCTACTTAGGAAGGAAAAACAATATTCTTTCCTTGTTTGAGTAGTGAATTTCCTTTTATACTACTTAGGCTTCATGGGTTGTTTGTCATTTAGTGGCAAGATCCTTTTCAGTGGAGTTCAACTTTTCTAGGAATGTCTCCCAAATATTTCCAGACTTCAGGCAACTTTATGCTCATTAGTCACAAAAAATAGGCATTTTTCTTAGGTTGGGATTATTGGGTATGCTTGCTTACCTGAAGTGGGATAGGGTTGTATGTTTGAGGGGTGGTACTTTCAAACTAGGTTAATTTTAACCCTTTCAATTATTGTGAGTAAATTCATAGGGCACTGCAATTAGAGACCAAGATCAAATCTCACACTCAATGATGCTTTGTTATTGTAGGGAAATCCATAGGAATTATATATGGAGATTATAAGGTTATTGTAGGAAATTTGAGAATAGTACAATGTGGTTATGAAAATTTTTGTAAGTGTATTTTTAAGATTAAAAATTAATAAGATGTATTTTGGGAATACTACATATTTCTAAGCTCTATAGTTACAAGCATTCCCTATTTCATTTTAAAAAAAAATAAATGAATGTACTTGATCTCTACTCTTTATTAAGCTTTTAAGCTCACTCCTTTTATTAAACGTTTTCAAGTACACTTGATTTTGGGAAGGAGTGACTTAGGTAGGAATGGCTCAAGAAGTTTCTTTATTTGTGGGCTTCTGTTTGTTTGACTCTATAAGGGGTGTTTATGTGTTTGGCACCATAATCGTATGGGACACAATGAGGATGGTGTGTTGACATGAGGGGTGTTTGTAATATCTAACATCAGATAGGGGGAAAAAGTTCTTAGGGCTATATATATGCTCTTCTTAAACTTGTAAATGTGTTTTAAATTCATGAGGGCCCTTTGGACCAAACGCAAACAATATCTACAAGGTTGGGAGCGTACAATTACAAATGGTATCATAGCTATAGGATATGGTCTTATAGACCTCTTAACATAAATGGAGTTGGGTTAGATTATGTGTGATGAGGAATCTCTATTTTATTTTATTTTTTTGAAAATTTTAGTTTCCTTTTGCAATTCAATTATTATTTATTCCAAATCCTTTTAGTATTCATTTTGTTTCTAATCTCATTGTGTCTTTAGAAGACCCAAACATAGGGTCAATCCTCTAATTCTAGTGGGAACACTTTCGAGTAGTTTAAGAAGTTGAGTCCTCTTTTTAAAGGAGAGCCAAACCTAATAGTGATTAAGCCCTTAAAATCAAGACATGATGTAACAAAGTTAGACGTACATCATTGTCCCTAGGTTATCCCTTTTATACGTTGATATTGATTTGAGCATTCAACTCATATCTTTTACATTGTACATGAGTTAGGTGCACTAGGAGTTGTATAGAGAATACAAGCGATGCGTTCTTTGTAAGTAGATAAGTTGTCCACAATTAGTTCATGGATTTGGACAATTCAGTAGAGATTGTAGTGCACTACCTCCTAGTTAGAGGATAGCTTGTCTTAGCTATCAGGATGGGTTTCCCATAGTGAGTGCACTAGTGTATGTGATTCATACTAGATAGGACCTCTGGTAAATCATGATGTAAGGCTATCAATTATCATGATTCACCAAGTTACTATACCACATGGACTTTCAACCTTGAGAGGATATTGAGTCCATGCTAAAGTCAACAGGAGGCTTTGACTTATGGGTGAAGCCCTAAGGTGGTCACATATCCCTATGATTTGGGCCACTATTGATGAAGGTTGGTGGCAATAGGTATTCTCAATAAAGACACCATGATATCTCATGAGATTAAGATAGTGTATCCCCTTGGTTGATCTAAAAGACATGTGATCTAGAAGACTACGACCATAGAATTTCCTTTAATGGAAATTTAACATATACTCCTTAGAGCTAGAGTATGTCAATTGATCACATAATAAGTGAGATCTATAACTCAATGATTGGAGAGATAATCCTGATAGGTGATAACACTACCTTATTAGATTATCTACATCAATTCATAGAGAGTCTGCATGTAGTATATAGTAGGTCACAGACTACAACTTCGTCTCATTGTTATTTACATAAGGTATTGGAGAGTAGTTGATTCTCTATAATGTTGAATCAACTTCATAATTGAATTCTAATGGAGTCATTCCTCCAATGGTCCCGATAGTCCCTATTTGAGCTCATATACCTTGATATCATGGCTTATGGGGATTGGATTGACTTTAGGTTCACTTTTTTGAATAAAGACATTTTGGTAACTATGCAAAGTTGCATCGAAAATAGTGAACAATGTTTCTGAATTGGTTTAATTGATTAATTAGATGGCCATATGAGGTTAATTAATCAATTAAGACCTATTTTGTGCTAAATTAAGTGACCCAAGCCCTTTGTGGGTAGGGAACCTTATAAATATCCTTTTAGGGGTTAAGGTTTCCATCGCTTTGAAATCATTATATTCAACCTCTAGAGAAAAGTGAGAATTATAGTCTTCATCACCCCTTCCTCCCCATCAGTTATGTGTTAAGATCAAGGAAGAGCCATCGAGTGGAAGATCTTAGGTATTCTAGACCTCTGATGACTTTGAATATTTTCATTTTCACCATGTGGAATAGATTTGAGAATGTCCAAATTTGAGGTAATGTTCTCTAAAGCACTATTAATCTAGATCCTTATATTAAAAATTGTATGTTTTGCTTCTGTTGCTAGGATCTAGAGTCCTAGGAAGAAATTCATGCACCTAACTTGAGCCTGAGATAGGGAATAGAGAGATTCAAGTTTCCCTACATCTTCATGACTCTT
Organism: Vitis cinerea var. helleri x Vitis riparia; assembly: GCA_946000715.1. Taxonomy (NCBI): domain Eukaryota; kingdom Viridiplantae; phylum Streptophyta; class Magnoliopsida; order Vitales; family Vitaceae; genus Vitis; species Vitis cinerea var. helleri x Vitis riparia. Next base: position 12,076,944 of record OX253994.1, read on the forward strand.
GGATCTTCTTTGATGTTCCTTCACTACCAAGGAGGAAAGCGATTCTTGCAACATGCATTTTGTTTCACCTCTTAAACATGAAGTTTATCTCAAGATATACATTATAGTTAAAGGAGGTAAAGGATTACCAAATTATAGTTTGTACGTAATTCAAGAATTTAAGCAATTCCAGAGTTTCAACTATAAAATTTATTCGAAGTAAATTTGAAAACTCACTACAACAAATATGATGCTTCACAACAAATGTTTTTGTGGTCAAAAGTAAGATTTTTGTGATAAATATTTTTTGCCCCAAAAAAACATGTCGTAGGATTGTTGCAACAAGACCGTCACTAAAATTTTTTACCAACAAATAAAAAATTTTGTCGCTAAAAGTAACTTTTAGAAATAAATAATATTTATGGCAAAAAATAAACTATTCATGCCAAAAAAAAAATTAAAAAAAAATCTCTATCTTAGGGAAAATTTTGTGGCAAAAGGTCTCTTTTGACGACGAATGTTATTTTGTGGCAATATAATATATTTTGCGACATAAATAGTTACATTTTTTGTGGAGATTTTGAGCATGATTATTTATTTCTAGAAACATGATGAAACCCATACACCAATCTCAAGCCTAGCGAAGGACATTTTAGTCCCTTAATAATTACTATATTACATTGTAATCATTGGGACTTGAACTCATGGCCCTTCATTTTATCACTATTCTTTGAAAAGACTTTGACCGTATCTTCTATAAATCCATTGATGTTTAAAGGGAAATAATAAACTTTTAATCGGGTTCAACATTATTTCTATCTTTATACTAATCTCAAATTATGATTATTTTTTATACTTTTATCAATGAACGAGTAAAAATTTGAAAATGAAAATTAAAGATTTCAAAACAAACTTTATAAATTATCAATATTTATTTTCATAATTATTCTTAAAAAAATATTCAAAAATGGAATTAAAAAAAAACATTAAAAGAAAATTGATATTTAAAAATAAAAATATAAAACTTAAAAAAAAATTACATAGTTATTTAAACTGATATATAATAGAATCAAAACTCTTCATAAATGAATCTTTGGTATATATATATATATAATAATTATGTAAATAAAAAATTAAAAAAAAAATGTTTATGTTAAGGCTAAGAATCTTTTTTTTTTTCTTAATCTTATTTTATTTGATTCATTATATTTTTAATTAATATTTTTTCCATGAAAATTTTAAAATAAAATTTAGACTTCCAAATTTATATACTTTTATTAAATTTTTAGAAATTTCATTTATATATTCAAAATTATTATTGTTAAACTCACATAAAAATATCAAAAGACCATTTTTTTCCAACTTTTTATCAACATCAAATCCTCTGATGCTTTAATAAAATAAAAGAACTATTTTTTTTATAATAAATGACTATTTTTTATAACATTTTTAGAAATTATTAAATATAAAATATTAATTATTTAATAGTTTTATTCAATATTTAATTTATTATATAAAAAGTAATGCATATATAATTTAAATAAAAGATATTTTTCTACTACAAATTAGATTATGGAAAAAAATTTGAACAAAAATTGAAATTTGTAAGTCATTCATACTAAAAAGTAAAGTTCATAGCAGAATATCACATACTATATGAGAATTATTTTTAGGGAGAATTGTGTTTTGGGCCCAAAAATTAACATTTGGTTCATATAACTTCCATAATTGATGGAAAAGATATAAGATGTTAAAAGACCAATATATCCTTCAAATTTCTATATATTACCTTTTAAGAATATAAAATAGTGATGGACTAAAATACCCCATGACCTTTCACATAAGCTTTTTTTGTATTTATTGCACCACTATTCATGCAACCATAGTAATTTTATTTTAACAATTTGGATTTTTCATTGTTTTTAATTTTTTTTTATAAATAATTGAAAATCAGCATTATTTTCTATTTTAAATTATAAATAAAGAACAATTATGTTCAAAAACTATTTAAAAAAATACTTTCTAAAAAAATGGTAATATGATTTATATTTTTTATATTTTCTTTTCGAAAAAACATTTAATTAAAAAATGAAAACTATTTTTAAAAATAAAAATTGAAAACCTTGTTTAGTAGTATTTTTTATATGAAAATAATAAAAAGAATTAAATCTCATTCACTGATTATCCATTTTTATTTTTTTCCATTAGTTATTTTAATAATAAAATAAAAAATATAGTATGTTTACAATTAAACAAAGAAATTGATCAATTATGTGTTTTTTGTGGGATAATATTTTACATGAAAAATAATTAAATAACTAAATTATATATATTTATTACTCTTTTTAATTTTATTTTCTTTATTTATTTTTTGTCTAATAGAAAATTTTAATATATCCATAATTAACAAAGTAATAAATCAATTGTGCACATTTTAATCTATTAAAATAAATTACTTTCTAATTAAAATAAATAAAATGAAATAAGTAAATAAATTTGGGGTTATTTCTATTTTTTAACATATCTTATATCAATATTTTTTATGGTTAAATAAATTTTTTTATTTTTTATTCTTTAATTCCAAAAATAAAATGAAATAAATAAATAAGTTTGGTATTTTCTAACTGATTTTATATTCATATTTCTAATGGTTAAATAAATTTTTTATTCTTTTTTCTTTATTTCCAAAAATAAAAGGAAATAAATAAATAAACTTGGTTTAAATAATAGTTTTTAAGTAATTTCTTTGTCTTATTTTTAATTACATTTTGCATTGAAAATAAAATAAAATAACATTTTATTTGTTTTAATTATTTTAAATGTCAAACTATTGGGAACATTGTTTACACACTCATGTGGATATAATTTATACATATATATGAAATTTATACCATTATACAAGGTTATTACACTAATTGTACAAGGGGTATACAAAACTGTACATTTTGAACAATTGTTTTCTTTTCTTCTTATCTAAGGACTATATGTTCTCCTACCACAAATTCTTTTATTTCATGTATTTTATTTAACTCATATAACAATTCAAATACTTACCTTAATAATGATGTTTAGGGAAAAATTTTGTTTTTACTTTTTATATCATTTTTTAAATCAAACCATTGAAAACATGGTTCACACATCATATGTGACACATAATGTATGCACATGGATGAAATTTGCACCATTGTTATACTAACTATACAAGGTAAATGTTCAATTGGACAAGGCAAATGTTCTAACTGTACAAGACAAATGTTCTAACTATACAAGGGGTACACAAGGTTATCCTTTGTGAAAGATTTTAATCAATTTTGGACAACTTTTTTTTTTTTTTTGTCTTGTCATCTAAGGATTGCACACTCTTAAGGTACACATTCCTCTATTACACACTCATCTTATGCACTTTATTTAACTCGCACATGATAATTTGAATACTTATCCCACTAATGATGTTTGAGAGAAAATTTTGTTTTTCCATCTTCCACTAATTTTTGAAACAAACCAGTGAAAACATGGTTAACCTACCTATGTTTACACATTGAGTAGGGGGTATCTGGAATTTTAGTCACTATACAAGGTATTTACACTAAGTGTGCATGACAAATATACTAACTATACAAGGGTGTACAAGACTATTATTTGTGAAGGATTTTAATTGATTCTGAAAAACTTGTTTGTTTATTTCCCCTAACCGAGGATAAATGACATTCCTTACACATATTAGTTAAGCATACATTCATCTCATGCACTTTATCTAACTTGTATATGGTCATTTGAATAGGTACTTCACTTATGATGATTGTAAAACAAAATTATACAACATTTTTTCTTCTTTTTTAAAACCAAACCAATGCAAACATGGTTAACTGACCTATTGTCAGACATTCATGAGATGATGTATGAAATTTGAGTTATTGTACAAGGGTATTACACTAAGTGTACAAGACAAATTTACTAATTGTACAAGGGTGTACAAGACTACTTTTTGTCAAAGATTTCAAGTGATTTTGAAAAACTTTCTCATTTTTTTCCACTCAAAGATTTTTTCCCCACTCAAGAATTGTTTCGAATTTTTTTTTTTTTAAATTTCATCATCAAAATTTTGTAATTGCATATTTTGTTTTTCTAGTTTTAGCAATGTTGTTTCTTTCCACCTTTTTTTTTCTTTTGTTCTGTGAAATTTTATCCAAATGAATCTATATTTAAAATTATAATCATATTTATCAAATTTTTTACTAAGATTATCTTTAATTCTTTTAATATATTTATACTCATTTATTTAAAAAATGAAAAACTAATTTTTTTTTTTTTTAAACATGTTCTATTACCTTTCCAGTAAAAAATTAGATAAATTTGAAAGTCAATAAAAAAATTAAATATCACTTTCAATAATTTTTAGATAAAATTTTATATAATATATTTTATTTGAAATTTAATTTCTAAAGTTTAACTAAAAAAATTGTATTGAAAATTTTCTTGTTGTGAGTCAAAATACTTTGCATTAATCTATCTAGATAAGAAAAATTATTAATATAATATTAGAACTTCATATCTTAGTTATTTTTTTCAATAAATTTATATTTTTAAAAATTTTAAAGTAAAAACATTAAAAATTAAAAAGCTAAAAGGATATATATATATATATATATATATATATATATATATATATATATATATATATATATATATATATATATATATATACATATATATATATATATATATATGTATATATATATATATATATGTATGTATATATATATATGTATATATATATATATATATGTATGTATGTATGTATGTATGTATGTATGTATAATAAAGTGAAGTGATAGTCAATTTTAAAATTTTTTAAAATATGGTTAATGTAGAAAATATAAAAAATAATTAAAAATAAGAGAAAAATATAAATGCAAGGGTAATATAAATTTAAAATAAAAAAATAAAAATTAAACTAAAAGATAAATACAAAAAGATAAAAAATATTTGGATGAAAAATCCCAAAATTTTTATGATTGCTTATAATAAGAGCAAAAAGATTCAATATCTTTAAAAATGAAAAACAAAAAAACATTATTACATTTTATTTGACATAAAATTGAAATATAGATTGGAAGAAAAAGAAAAAAAAAAGTTAGGAATGAGTAATACTTAATAGGGAATAGAAAAGGGGAAAAAAATACAAAAAAAATTGAAATTCACACTCACTTGTGTCTATGTAAGGGTTAAGGGTATTTTAGGGATTAATGAAGGACAATATCCTTTATCTTAATTTTCATACTTTGTTTGGGTCTTGGGTTTAAATATGCATGATATATGGACCAAATGTTAATTTTTGGGCCCATCTGGCCCCAAAACACAATTCTTCCTTATTTTTACTATAGTTTTAAAGACGAAATGTAAAATTTGTGGCCAAAAGTGATATTTTGCCACAAATAATTTTGAAGCAAAAATTTGAATTTTCCTATTATATTTTTAGCAACAAAAGTAGTCTCGTAGCAACAAGTAATATTTTACCACAAATAATTTTGTGGCAAAAAGATGAGTTCATGGTAAAATATCAAATATTCCATAAGAATTATTCCAGTCTTATTTTTAATGACAAAAAGGAAATTTATTGCTAAAAGTGACATTTTGCCACAAAATTTTGTTTATGGAAAAAAAAATTGTGGCAAAAAGCGATATTTGTTGTAGTGACTCTTTTTTCCACCCTTCTTTAATTATGGACCTTTACAAAACACCATCAACAACATCGTGTAATTCCCCAAATAGTCCTACTTCAAAAGAGAAGATGCTCTTCTCTTTAAGTTTTCATTTACAACTAGATGATGGCCCACTTTTAACTTTGTTTGCTTTCACTTTGGTTGGAGCTTTCTTTCTTGTCAAAGAATGTGTCATTTGTCTCCTGATAGTAGCATCAGGACTTTTAGAATCAAGTTCTATTGACTCTAAATTCCATCTACCCTTAACAATTGTACTACCCTTTCGATTAAAATTTGGCTCCACCTATGAACTATTTGCATCCACCTTAAGAGTCTGAGGAATAGAGAAAAATACTTGTCTAGGGAAGATATAGCTCCCAGTACCTCCCAAAGCTTCATTGGTTATCTTTTCTGTTTCAAAGTACTCTTTCGTTTCAAGAAGATACCTTCTTCTCTATATCAAAGTACTCCTCTATTTCAAGTTCAATATCTGATTCACTCCTTCGTTTCAAGTTTGAAACAATATTGCTGCTAGGTGGAGTTGTCAAGGTAATTTTTCTAAAGGTTTATAGACATAGGTCACTATAACTTCAATTTATAATTTCTTTGTTTTGTTGTTCTTATAAGAGCTAACAATCAAATTGTATAAATGATTTACTCTTCTGTTTCAAGAAGATACCTTCTTCTCTAGATCAAATTACTCCTCTGTTTCAAGTTCAATATCTGATTCACTCCCTCATTTCAAGTTTGAAACTATGTTGCTTCTAGGTGGAGTTGTCAAGGTAATTTTTCTAAGGGTTTATAGACATAGGTCACTATAATTTCAAGGTATAATTTCTTTGTTTTGTTGTTGTTATAAGATCTAACAATCAAATTGTATAAATGATTTAGATATAAATTGTTTATACAATTTGATTGTTAGATCTAGATCATTTCTTTCTCATCATTTATTTGTTCCTACAATTTTGTATATTTAATGAACTATTTTTTTTTTTTTTTTGATGCTCTAATCATCTCTTCATTTTCACATCAATATTTTGTGTATTAAGCTATTTGTTTTTCATTTTCTTTTTCTTTTTATCTTTTATATATATATGTGTGTTTAGACTCATGGATTTGGATTTTTAAGATTTGAATGAAATCCATTAATTTGAAATTAATTATTTGGCGTTTATTTGATCAACGTGAGTTCCTTTTTAATTTTTCTCATTTTAATCTTGTATAACAACCATGATTTGATTTGTTTAGATGATGGAGATATACAATAACAAATATAACAAATGGACCTTGGATCCTATGATTAGTTGGTGACTAGGTAGGATGTGGTTTGGGTACGTTAAGGTTTAAATTTGTACACATGGTGATTGGGATGTTTGTGACTATCATTTTGGGTCACCAGAAAATAAGATGCAAAAAAAGTTGGATTTTTCCACCTAAAGCCTCACTTGCTTTTTATATTTTTTAATAGGATACAAAAATGTTAATAGTAATGAAAAATCCCTTCTCATCAAACCATTCAACAATTGAGATCTCTAATTTTCCATACAAACTCATGAAACTAATGAAGATTTGAACAGTAGTGTCATAGTGTGTAATGATTTTTAATCATTTTACATGTCTCATAAACTAAAAAAAAAAATATCTAGTTGTAGAATTTGTGGTTTTCTATGAAACTCTAAGATCTTCTTTATGTTTCATCGTTTGGAACTTTTTTTTTTAAAAAAACAAATATTGAAACTTGCGCCTCTCATTTTAACTTGAAGTAATTTGATTAGCTTGGAGATGAATTTTATGATATTATTAGCACTATCTATAAGACCATTGAGCATCTAGCCTATCATTGATATGTATCTATCTCCCATATGAAATTATGCAGGTTGGAATTAGTAGCTACATAAATTTCAAGCTAATTATCAATTTGTAAGTCCAAAATAATTGATTATTGAATTGACTAGTTACTGAATGTTTGAAAGAATTCTTCAATGTATCTTGAACAGATTGAAGTTAAGATGCTCTTGCTCTGTAGATGTTTAAACAATAGTGTTGATGTAATTAGATAGCTTTATATAGTGTCAAATTCTTGGGTCTACTTTTATTGTTCATACTAAGGTATATTATAAATGTATTTAGATCTTTCTATTGTTTATACTAAAGTATATTATAAATGTATTTAGATCCTTCTATTGTTTTCAATGTATACAATGGGCTGAAAGGTATGTTGACTTGGATAGTATGGGATGATTTATCTTATCTATTTCCTTAGGTTCTCAATTTTGAGTTATTTGATTGATTGTTAATAAGATCTATATTAATGCATATATCATGATTGATTCCTTAGGTTCAATTGTTGCTCTTTCGTTGACTGCATTATTGAAGATGGGTTCTTGGCTTTCAACTAAAATTCAATGTCAAGATGGTAGTCTCAATTGTTTTCTATATTTCATTTGACATTAGTTCTAATTGTTATATTTTTTTTCCCAAACATTTGTCTTTTTCCCAAACATTTGTAAAAGGTTATAATTTCAATTATATATACTTATTAGTTATTGCATGTATAATTTAGAAAATTTCTATAATTCCTATATTTTTTACAGGCTGCAAAGCAAACTAGTTTGCTAAAAAACAGAAAAATCATTATATTGATGGAGGTGCATGCCAAAAACCATGAAGATTACATTGATCATTGAACTCATTAGGAGGTTAAATTAGGTTTTTATAGATTATGGTTTATCTTATTGGTCTTTGCACTCATGTTTGATCTTTTATTGAAAGACTTAGAAATTGTTGTTGAAATATTTTGATAGAATTAATAAATCTGGATGTAATTATTGTATATAAGTAGTTACTTTAATTGAATTGTTCGAACTAAGTTATTTTCATCAATATTTGAAGATATTTTAATTAGTAAAATTTGAATTCAATTTATGACTTGTAAATTGTTTTTTATTTAATTATACAAGAAATTTATTATTTTAATAAGAGGATATAAATATTATTTTTAATAAGAAATGTTCAAAGATGAAGCTTCTAAAAGTGTCATTGATAATACTAATCAAAGATGATGCTTTATAACTGTCAAGATTAATAATTTTGTAAAAAATATTTCAAAAAAAATATTCAACTATGACACTTCTATGGGTGTCATTGTTAATATTATTCAAAGATGGCACTTAAATAGGTGTTGTTGAAAGTATTAATCAAAGATGATGCTTCCCAAAAGTGTCATTGTTCACTAATATATACAATGAAAAGATGATGCTTTATAGAAGAGTCATATTTTCTCTTCCTTGACACTTAAAAACGTCATTGTTTCTCTTATTTCTTGTAGTGGTGGTTGAGCAATTTTTGAAAAGTCTTTGATTAGGTACTAGCCTTACAATTGTTGTTGAAGAAAGCCTTTCCTTCAAAACGTGGAAAATTTTTTGCCAATCATCATTTCAACAAATCTCTCCATTCTTTAATAAGGAACAAAGTGGATCAGCAATTTTTAAAAAGTCTTTGATAAATCTTCTTTGCTTTCTTTTGCAAGACATAAAATGGTTGAGTAATTTTTAAAAATTCTTTGATAAATCTTCTATAAAAACCAACATTGCCCCAAAAATGGGAGAACCTCCTTTAGTGTAGATGGCTTAATTAGGAAGCTCCACTTTGAGATCAACTTTAGCTTGATTGACCTTATTTCCTCTTGCAAAGATAATGTACCTAAGGACAATTTCTTTGCTCACCATAAATTAGTGTCAACACTTTTACCAATCAAGAACAAGTCCTTTCTCTATGCATCTCAACAAAATTGCTTCTAAAATTTTCAAATATTCCTCATAATTAGCTCCATTTACAAAATATCATACACCTTAGAAAGTGGTTGGAGTATTTACATAACCCAAAAGACATTCTTCTATAAGAATACATACCACAAGGCTCCTAGTCTTCCGATGGAGTAACTAGTATCATTATTTTATAATAATAAAATTAAAGGGTTAATTTCATTCACTTTCCTTAAGATTGAGGCTAAATACACCTAGTTTTCATTAATTTAAAATTTTATTAAATACTTTCTATCCGATTCTCATTTGTTATTTTTATGTATTCACCTTTCATTTGATTTGAAATTTGAAAAGTATTTGATGAAATTTTTATTTTCAAACTTACAAGAACTAAATATGTTAGCTCAAACTTGGGAATGTGAATGAAATCTACGCTAACATTAAATAAAGCTTAAACTAAATTATTAGTGATTCCGAGTGTTGTTTAGTTTACCCAATTAGTCAACAAGCGATCAAATCATTTCCTTTGATTAAGTCATGGTTTCCAGAGTTTCTGACAAAAACCTTTTTACTTTTCAGTTTTATATTCCAACAAAAAGAAAAAAATTAGTAAATCACAAGTTGGGGATGAGATAAGGACTTCTCAACCATACAATGAAGTTGCAGAGAAAGACATGTCTTCTTCTGGGCCAGAAGAACTTGCAAACCAAAATTTGAACTGGCTTCTTCCAATCACTCTCTGAAGATTCAACCAAATAGTTGGTCAATCAAAAGACTAGGCATACATCAAGTTCCACATGCGTTGAAAGATATGGGATATGTTCCAAAGTATAGACCCCAAAATTTGTCCAAATGTTATTTTTTCATTAATTTTGAGCCCAATTTTGTCCTTAGATTTTAAATTCCAATAACATGTGTGTTTTTTTTTTTGCCCACTCACTATTTAATTCTTTTTTTTTTTAATTATTTTATTTTTATTTATTATTATTATTATTATTATTATTATTATATTATATTTTTATCTTTTTTATTTTATTTTTATTTTCTCTCTCCTCTTTTCTTTCTCTTTCTCCACCTACCTCCCATACCTCCTATGTCCAAAGGCTACCCATTTCTACTCTTCATCATTTTTTTTCCATTTTTTTATTCCATCTCCCCCATTCCCAAGGCAAGAATGGCCGACCCCTTATTTCTTTTTTTTTCTTTTTTTCTGCTACTCTCTCTGGACTCACACAGAATTGACCCATTTTTCTCCCGCCATTTCTCTTCTTCTTCTCACGGCCAGCCCCCCCCCCCCCCCCCCCATTTCTTTTCCATTTTTTCTTCTCCTTGGAACTCTCCCCAGGACGGCCCAACTCCCCCACACGGCAGTAGCAGCCCCGAATTTCTCTCCATTTCTCAGCTCTTCCCCATATTTTCTCCATTTTTCTCCACAGCCGGTCGGGACAGCTCCCAGATTTATTTATTTATTTATTTATTTTTCTTCCCTATTTTTTGTTTTGTTTTTTTTCCTCCCTTTCTCTTCTCCTTCCCACGACACTCCCCCCAATTTTTTTTGTTTCCCATTTTTTTCTCCTGGTCGGCCCCCATTTTTTTCTTTCCCTCATTTTTCCTCCCTTTCTCTCCATCCAAACACTATTCTTTTGATTTATTATTATTATTATTATTATTATCTACTCTTCTCTAGCCATACCCAATCTCTTAGTGTCGCCAGCAAACCACTGACCAGTCGCCGTTGATGAGCCCTTGTCAGCCGCTGACCCCCTCCCATTTTCTCTCATTCCCTCACTTTCCCATCCCACTCATTTTTCACTATTATTATTATTATTATTATTATTCTTTATTTTAAAAATAATTGTTGTTGAAATTGGGCTTGTGTATTTATGTTTATTTGTGGGCCTTCTATTTGAGCTTTATTAATTAGTGTGGAGTTTATGTTAATTTGTTGTTGGTAAATTAATATGAAATTTGGGTTAATTTTTTGTTGGTGGATTAATTTGAAATTTGTTAATTTGTTAATTTGGGTTTATGGTTATATTGCATTTGGTGATTAATTTGGGATATTTGGATTATATCAATTGCATATTGTTTATTTAGACTTGGGTCTATTGTTAATTGGTTATTTGTTTGGGCTTATTGGATTGGGCTTGATATATTATTTCCTTTGACCATGTATATTATTAATGTGGGCTTGTTAATTGATGTGAATTTTGGGCCCACAATGTGGGTGATATTTGTTGGATGACTTGAATATTTGATATAGCTTGGCCCATTTGAAGTATTTAATTTGGACATGGGATAATTATGATGTATATTAAATTAGGCTTGGATTATGGAATATTAAATTTAGGCCTAATGAGATTTATCTTAATTTATCATATTTTAGGTTTGATTAATTGAGTTTATATTTTAGTTATTAATTTGGAAATTTTATATTAGGGTCTATGATATGTGGGATATTTTTGTTGGTTTGGGCCCATTTTTAATTGGTGAAATTTATTAGACTAATTTGAAGTTTGAATTTGGGCTTGAATAATTATTGTGGACTCTACATATTTTTGGATATTTACATTTGTGTTATTTTTGTTTTTGCATGAACCTATTCTGCAATTCTGTTGGTTGAGTATGAATTTATGGCACGTGGAGCATGGAATTTCATGAAAGAAAGTGAGAATCAAAAGGCTGTATGAAGACATTGAGTTTGTTGTAAGTTTATTTGAGTACATATTTTATTTCCCACTTTTATTTGGTTTTATATTTGTTAGTTCTCATAAATATTCATTTGTATATATTTATTGCGTGTGTACAAAATCGAACATTGAACAAACTAGAAATTTAGTTTAAATGCGAGGAAGAATTTAATAAATATGTTTTAATAAAATAATAATTTTAAAATATTCTTTTTAATAAAAGAAAATTTTTTATATATATAAATTCAGAAAAATGCATTTAGAAAAATCCAAAAGAATTGTTTTTAACAGAATTTGAAAAATTGTCTTTAATAGAATTGTCCAAAAATTTATTTGTTTAATAAAAATTGTCCAAAAATTGTTTTGTAAATAAAATTGTAAAAATTTATTATTTTCTAGTAAAAACAAGTAAAAATAATTTTTGTGCTTGAATTGAAATTTTGTAATAAATTCTTTTGATACAATAAATGTAAATAACTTTTTTTTTTTAAAATTGAATACAAATAAAATTGAGAAAATAAATTGATTCTTCGTTGTGAATAAATAAATCGAAATCATTAATTCAATATCATTTTAATAAAATCCTTTGAAATTTCTTGAAAACTATTTTTTTAATATCTATTTTTAGGTCAATAAATCATTTTGCATAATTCTCTTATTATTTATTTTGTGTATTTTTGTAATTAGATTTGATCATTATTTTTGTGTATATTGATTTTCATTATGACTTGTACATATTCATTTGCTTGATTATTTTTCTTGGTATTCATAATTAATTAATTAATTGTCACAATTCCCTTAATTTGTTTAGCAGAGACCATATGTATACAGGCTTAGAGGGGTGCTATGGCTCACCATCGTACCTTCCCAATAAGTAACCCGACCCCCGAACCCAGACTCAATTTTTCACAAACTTGTTTTTCCTTCAGGAGTCACACTTAGGTTTTTTTTTTCCCTTAAAAAATAAAACAAAAATAAGTGGCGACTCCAAGTCTTTTCCAAAAAAATCATATTTTTCACCAAATAAATAAAAAATGAGTTTTGCCATCAAGTAGGAATGCATCGAGCGAAAATGCGGGGTCCACACAAAGACTCCTTAAAATTATCCTTACACTAATTTAGAAATAAAATAAAAAATGTAGGGATAAATGGGTTGGTCAAAGACCCAATCTTCATTCATCTTCCCCTAATTGACATTATTCTTTTCTATAAATAAAAAAAATTCAAATTTTCATAATTTTTTTATACCCATTTTCCTAATAGAGATAGTCAACTAAATAAATCTCCCAATAATGTATTCCAAAATCGTAACAATAAAGAATATTCAAAGTTTATGATTTAAACTTTATAATATTCTTTTTAGTAGAAGTTATAAAAAGTGTTTCCTTTCATGTTATTATTGAGATTGAGACCTACATCCTATTCTCCACCAAAAGAGCTTCTGGAAAGTTTTCAAAATACAAAATTTTATTTTTGAAAAAAAATAACGAAAAAATAAGAAGATATTTTTATCAAGGGTAATTATGGCATTTAATAAAAGATGGGAGAGAATCTACTTTCTTCTATTAAGGGTTAGAGAATATTATTTTGATAAATTTGTAAAAGTAAGTTTTTTGTTTTCAAATAATCCTCCCATGCTCTCTTCGACATAATTTTCCTATTTTTATCAATTAATTCTTTTTATTTACTTTTTTTTAATCACTTGATAAGAGCTAATATTCTTGAATCATTTCTTTATTTGAACATGAAGGTACAAATTTTAACCTATTTGATAATAGGACGCTATGCATTAATTCAAAATTTTATATAATTATTTAAAAACATAAACTAAATTTTATACTTTTTTTTTATTAGAGTTTCTATATATTTTATATAGAAGTTATCATTTATTTTGTTTTAGGAAATGTATCGAAAAGAGAATTAAATTAAGATTAACTTAACAATGGGTCTACAAGTTTTAAAGGAAAAAAAATTTAAAATACTTTGACTATCTAAGTGAAAATTAAAAGACAAGTATTATTATTTAATGAGTTATTTCATATACACAAAATAGGATGCTTTCTAATTTTATTTTATTTTAAATAAAGGGTAGGTTTGGAAGCTATTCTAAAAATAGTTTGCTACTTTTAATAATAAAAAAATAGGAAAACGTTTTCGAGAACCATAAAACTGAAAATAAAACAAAATGTTTTTTTGAAAATATATTTTAATTACTTTCAATTATTCTTACTTGTTTTTTGAAGGCTGTCTAAACAAATAATTATATAAAATATGAAGAATAATTAAAAATAGAGTACTATGGAGGAAAGTTATTTTTAAAAACTACTTAAAAATATAGAAAATAGGTTAAAAACATTTCAAAAATTTTTATTCTTAAAAAACAATTTTCAAAGATAGTTTTTCAAAACTATCTTTTGTGAACACTTTCAAAAACACTTCTCAACATAGATAAAATTATTACTTTCATAAATTTTATTAAAAAATTATTAAGAAGATTTTTTTTGGTAAGGATATATTTTATTCATGAAGTAGTATAGAAACGAAAATAATTTTTTTTCATATCTTAATGTTACGCAAAAAAAAAAAAAAAAAAAAAAAAGGTGAGGAAAAAAAATGATTGATAGAGGAAAAGTACTAAAAATGATTTCCTTCTTATTTTTATAAAAATGAGAAAAGTTCAAACAAATTGCAATCCTCTACAATTAAATTTTATGTCTTGGCATTTTTTATACAAGTAGAAAAAAATTTATATTTTCTTTTACTCAAAATTTCTAGGAAAGAGACAACTTAAAGCTGAAGACAAAAATTTTGTAGTTTCTCGATACAAAAGCTCTATTTTAAAATTCCTTATATAAGTTGAGTCAAAGATTTGAAACTTTAGTCATGTCTAACAAATTCACCATGCCAACCGCGATCTTTTGGCTCACAAGTTCAATTTAGCACAACCAAAGTTTAAACCTTAACCCCAAGGTTGGAAAAATCTAAACCATAACCTTTTATCCTCCTTTTGGCAACTTTCTAATTTTGACAAACCAAATATTTTCAATCCTTGGGTAGGTGAGCTCGAGTTGGGTCAAAAGGCCAGATCAACCTATGATTTTCAAGTCAAGATTGAACTCAAACTAACCAGTTTGCACTGGCCCTATGTTCTATAAATGATAGCACATAGAATCCAATAACCAAGTTTGAAAGAAAACCTAAATAGAGTTATAGATGTAGTGTTCCCATAAGAATATAGAAGCAAAAATGACAATTGTAGTATCAACATTGATGTTTCTTTTATAAAAGGAACAAGTGAAATACTAGTACAACTAAGATCAAATATCTTTGCAATTTTGGATTAATTTTGACAAAAACAAAAGAAAAGGAAATAATTAAGAGAGAAAAAAACTGACCCAACTTTGCATAGTTTAGTCAAACTTAACCTATTTATATAAGAATATTGGTTTACTATATTCTAGAAAGTTTGAAGTGAGTTGCTAATGGAGTACTCACTGGTTTTGACTATTGCATTCCAAAGCATTCTAACACTTTCTCAACGTTTTTTTTTTTTTTTTTTTTTTGTGATAAGTACAATTTCCTTACTTTTGTCTCTATGAATCTCCATACCCAATATTTTCTTCGCAACTCCAAGGTCTTTCATTTCAAACTCTCCTTGAAGTTGAGTTTTCAACCTATTGATCTCAAACATATTCTTGCAAGCAATTAACATGTCATCAACATATAATAATAAATAAATTAAAGAACCACCAAACAATTCCTTGTGATATATACAATTATCATACTCACTCCTATGGTAGTCATTACCAATTATAAAAGTATTAAACCTTTTATACCACTACCTAGAAGATTACTTCAAACCATAAAGAGATTTCTTCAATAAATAAACATGCTCTTCCTTTCTTGAAATAATGAATCCCTCAGGTTGACGCATATAAATCTGTTCTTCTGACTCACTATGTAGAAAAGTAGTCTTGACATCAAGTTGCCCCCACTCTAAATCAAATAAAGCAACCATAGCAAGTAACACCTGTTGAAATTGATCATTGGAAAGCATGACATGGTGTAACAAATTGAGATTCATTTATAAATTTATTTATTTATGTTTCTTGGTTTTCCTTAAATATCTCATTTGTATTAATTGGTTATTTGAGCATACACGCCCTACATCACTTACATTATACATGACTTGGGTGTATTAGGAGTTGCACAGAAGATCTAAGTCATGGGGTAAAGTGATGAGTTGTCCATAGTTGGTTCATGGATTTGGGCTATCTATTTGAGATTGTAGTACACTACTTCCTAATTGGAGGGATAGCTTGTCTTGGCTATCAAGATGGTTTTCCCATGGTAAGTGTACTAGTACATGTGATGGGCATTAGACTAGACCTATGGTGAATCATGATACAAGGCTATCAATTGTTATAATTCACCAAGCTACTATACTACATGGAATCTCAACCTTGAGAGGATATTGAGCTTGTGCCAAAGTTAACAAGAGGCTTTGACCTATGGGTGAGACCCTAAGGTGGTCATATATCCCTATGGATTGGATCACTATTGATGGAGGCTAGTGGCAATAGGTATTCTCAATAGAGGCACCATGATATCTCATGGATTGAGACAATGTCTCCCCTTGGGTGATCTAAAGGACATGTGATCTAAAAGACTATGGCCATAGCATTTCCTTTAGTGGAAATTTGATATATGCTCCTAAGAGCTAAAGTATGTCAATTGATCACATAATAAGTGAGATTTGTAACTCAAGGATTGGAAAGGTAATCTTGATAGGTGATAGCACTACCTTGTTAGATTATGGACACCAGTTCATGGGGAGTCTGGATACAGTGAATAGTAGGTCATCGACGTTAAGCTTCGTCTCGTTGTTATTTACATAGGATGCAAGCGTAGTTGATTCTTTTTAGTGGAATGTTGAATCAACTTCAGAATTAGATTTTGAGGGAGCCAGTACTCCTATGGGTCCCAATGGTCCCCACTTTGAGCTCATATACCATGACGACACAATTTATGAGGGTTGAATTGGCTCTTGGATCATTCTTGTGCATAAGGAGGTTTTGGTAACTATGCAAGATTGCACAAGGAATAACAAACAAGTTCTCTAGATTGGGTTAGTTGATTAATTAGATGACCCTGTGTGGTTAATTAATCAATTAGGACCCATTTTAGGCTAGATTAAGTGACTTAAGCCTTGGTGGGCTCAAGTCACTTAAGTCCAATAGGGGAGCCCTATAAATACCCCCATAGGGGCTAGGGCTTCCATAATTTTTAAAGAGACTTTGGCTTCCACCTCCATAGAAAGAGAGAGATAGTGAGAGCCAAGAGATCATATTTTCCAAAGTCCACACTTTGGAGTGTCAAGATCGTGGCTCTAGTCATCAGGCGGAAGATCTTGGGTAGAGACTTCCAGATTCATTGTTCTTCATCTTCTCTGAGCATAATTGATTTGGAAACATCCAAATCAAAGGTAAAGTTCTCTAATGGCTTTGTATAATAGAACTCAATTGTATTTGTATATAAATATTCATCATCATTGATGAAATAATGTGCCATATTGCTCTTGTGGTGCATTTTTTTATTGTCAAGAAGTTGCCCTTCTTTCTCTTTTGGCTTTATTGAAATCAAATTTTCTATGGTTTTTGAAGCTTTAGTCATAAACTCCACATTTTCTCTCACACTGGGGTTATTTTCTGTATGAAGTTGCTCTTTCTTAGGACTCAACATTGTAGACTCATCAAAAGTCACATCCCTGCTAATAATAAATTTGTAGAATTTTGAATCTAAGCACCAAAACTTGTACCCTTTCACTCCATCAGCATATCCTAAGAATATGCACTTCCTTGCCCTTAGTTCCAACTTACCTTCATTCACATGAGCATAAGTAGGGCAACCAAATATTCTTAAATTAACATAATTAGAAGGAGAACTAGACCATGCCTCTTTAGGAGTCCTACAATTAATAGGAATTAACGAAGATCTATTCACAAGATAACAAGCTGAATTTACCACTTCAGCCTAAAATTCCTTTTACAACCTTGCATTTGAAAGCATGCATTGTGCTTTCTCTAAAAGAGTTCTATTCATCCGTTCTATAACACCATTTTATTGTGGAGTATGCCTAACTCTGTGGTGTCTCACAATACCTTCATTCTTGCAAAACTCATTAAACTCTTTCCCACAAAATTCCATGCTATTGTCAGTTCTCAAGCACTTGATTTGTTTTCTAGTCTACTTCTTGATCATGGCTTTCTTGCTTGAACTTCCCAAAGACATCATTATTATGTTTCAAGATATATACCCATACCTTTCTAGAGTAATCATCAATAAAGGTCAACATATATCTTCCACCACTATGTGATACAACCTAGGAATGGCCCCAAAGATTCGAATGGATATAATCCAAAGTACCTTTAATTCTATGAATACTTGCACTAAAATTCACCTTGCATTGTTTCTCGAACACACAATGCTCACAAAAATATAATTCTCCTATTTTTTGTCCATCAAGCAAGCCTCGTTTGCTCAAAATTGGCAAGCCTCTCTCACTCATAGGCCCAATCCACATATGCCACAATCTAGTAGTCTCTATAATTAATTTTGAGGTTGAAATTGCAACTGCACCTATAATCGTGCTACCTTGGAATGTATAAAGACCATTAATTTTCTTTCCTTTCATCCTAACAATAGCACCCTTTGAAATCCTTACAACTCCACCTCCATCTTTATATGTGCATCCATTATAGTCTAAGTGTCCCTAAAGAAATCAAATTTTTCTTCAATTCTGAACCATGCCTTATATCAGTTAATGTCCTTATAATGCCATCATGCATCTTAATTCGAATTGTGTCTATCCAAAACAACCTTATAGGCTACATCGTTTCCCATGAGAACCTTCCCACCATCTATGAGTTGGCAGGTACTAAACCATTCCCTATTGGGAGACACATAATAAGAGCACCCTGAATCAAGAATCCACTCATCACTTTAGTTTGTAATAGTAATTGAAAGAACATCTACAATATTTTAATTTTCTACTACAACTGTTGCATCACCAGAATTAAAAGTTTTCTCTTTTTCTTTTTCTTTTTCTTTACTATTTGAACAATTTTTCAGATAGTGCCCTTTTTCTTGCACTTGAAACATTTGTTGTTTTCCCTAGACTTTGATTTAGATCTTAGATAATTGAGAAAAGTTTAAAAATTTTGCATTTTTGAATAATTAAATTTTCTTTGTCTCAACGTCTTAGACAAAAATTGAATAAAAGATTTATTTATTTTTTTTTTTTTCCCTTAAAAATTTCTAGGAATGAGACATATCTTAACAAAATATCGATTTTAAAATTCCTTACAAAAGTTGAGCCTAAGATTTGACACTTTAGCCATGTATAACAAATTCACCATGTCAACCACTATCTTTTGGCTCAAAAGCTTGGTTTTGTGATCCTCCTAGGAAGAAAGCTTAGTTAGAAAATTGATGTAAAAATCCAATAATCAAGTTTGAAAGAAAACCTATATATATTGAAAGGAAACCATACTTTTCCCTATATGGAATTATAGATATCATATTCCCATAAGAATATAGTATAGAGAAAGAAAATAGATGGGAAAATATGGCATATTATTTTCATCAATGATGATGAATATTTATATACAAATACAATTGAGTTCTATTATAATTTAAACTCTATCTCCTACTCTAATTCAAACTAATAGTAGACTTCTACTCTAATTCAAACTTTATATTTTACTCTAATTCAAACTAATAATAAATAGATAAATACTAATAGTTAAATTAAGGATAAACATCTAAATTCTTTATTTTCTCTATTATGTCTCGTAAGATGGAGCTCCAACAGAAAAGTCCAATGTTGGTCTTAAGATGAAGAAATCGAGCTTGCGGAAAAGGCTTTATTAAAGCATATGTTAATTGGTCTTCTGAGGAGACATGGGCAACACAGAGGGCACCATGTTGAACTTGTTCATGAATGAAGTGATAATCTAAAGCAATATGTTTCATTCATGAGTGGAATGCTGGATTTGCACAAAGATTTGTAGCACCAACATTATCGCAGTTGATTACAGGAGGAATAGACAAATGAACTCAAAGTTCAGTGAGAAGTGAGAAAATCCAACTGAGTTCTATAGTATTAGTAGCAACTAATTTGTATTCAGCTTTGTTGAGGAGCGGGCAATCGTCGATTATTTCTTCAAACTCCAAAAGATAAGATTGCAGCATAAGTAAACAAGATAAGCATTGGTAGAAGTATAGTCATCTTTATTACCTACTCAATCAACATCAGAAAAAGCATGAAGTGATAGAGGAGATTGTCGATGGAGGAGAAGACCATCAGTAGGGTCCCATAGAGATACCGCAATAATTGTTTCACAACATTCAAGTGGTTATGGGTGGGACGATGCATAAACTGAGATAGTTTATTTACCGCATATGCAATGTCAGTTGTATGAGCAACAAGTATTGCAGACTGCCAACTATGGTTCGATATTTAGATGGATTTGAAATAGTAGTGCTGGAGTGAAGATCAAGAGTTGGAGCAGTAGCAAGTGAGATAGTAACTGGCTTTGCATCAATCATGCATATACGAGCTAAAAAATTCATAATGTAATGACAATGAGAAAGAAGCAAGCCATATGGATGGGAAGTAACTTCAACTTCAAGAAAATAAGTGAGAGGAAGATCCTTGATAGAGAAGCATTGAGCAAGGAGTGTAATGAATTTTTGCACAATGTCATCATTTTCACCTATAATAATAATGTCATCAACATAAACAAGAAGATAAATCATGACACCACTGTTGTTAAAGATAAAAAACGAGGAATCTACATGAGAGTTGATAAATCCAGAGATGACAAAACATTGGCACAACTCATGATACCAAGCACATGGTGCTTACTTCAGACAATAGATAGCCCGATGTAATTTGTAAACATGATGAGGATGATCACAATCAATGAATCCCTGTGGTTGAGCCATAAATACATCCTCGATAAGATGGCATTGAAGAAAGGCATTGTTCACATCAAGTTGATGAAGCAACCAACCATGAGTAACCGTAAGACTAAGAACTAGACGAATGGTGGTGGGTTTGACAATTGGACTAAACATGTCATGATAATCAACTCTAGGACATTGATGAAACCATTTGGCAACTAAGCATGCCCTTGACCTGTCAATATAACCATTAGGGAAACATTTAATACAAAAAATCCACTTGCAACCAACTAAATTCTGAGTTGGATCCAAGGGAACAAGTTCCCATGTTCTATTCCGAACAAGAGCATACTCTTCTGACATTGCATGACGCCACTTAGGATCTTTAATAGCCTAGGTAACTGTGGTAGGTTTAAAATTAGTGTTGGTTAGAAGTTGGGTGTTAAGATTAAGTTTATGAGTTGGATTGTGAATGTTATTCTCTGATCATGAAATAACAACTCGTGTAATTGGGTCAACAAGCGTAGGAGGTGGAATGTGAGAGGATGGAGGAAAGTAGGGAGGTTGAAGTTGAGTTGGGTTAGGCGATGTCTGCGAGGTTTGTGGGTTAAGCGTTGATTATGAGGTGGGTGGGTTAAGGGGTGTTGGGATTGGGTGTGACAATGGGAGTGGTTGTGGGTTCAACACAAAAGTATGTGGGTTTTGGTTTTGGTCAGGGAGTGAAGAAGTTGTGGTTGGAAATTGGGTCAAGCTAGGATTGATGAGAGTGAGCGACATGGTGGAGTTAGGATCTACACAAAAGGGTAATTTTGTTGTAGGTGTAGATGATGTAGCCAATTAAGGAGATGATATGGGCGAGGGCCAAGACAGAGATGCAAGTGAAAACCAATGAGAGATAATGATAATCAAGGAATGTGGAAGATGAGAGTGAAGAGAAGAAAAAAGGAAGACGTTTTCAACAAATTTAACATGACGGGATGTATAGATTTGAGATGAAGAAGGTTCAAGACACAAACACTTTGAGTGAGACAGTAACCAAGAAAAACACTTGGATCAGAGCGAGGAGCAAGTTTATGAGAAGAATATGGACGTAACCAAGGATAAAATAAACACCTAAAAACACAAAGTTTTGAATAATTAGGCGAAAACTGAAAGAGTTTGAGATAGGGTAAGGAAAATTGGAGTGTGGAAGTTGGAATATGATTAATAAGATAGACTATAGTGGCAAAAGCATAAGACCAATATGACAAAGGCATGGAGGCATGGGAGAGAAGAGATAAACCGGTTTCAATGATATGACAATGAGGACGTTCAGAATACCCATTATGTTCTAGAGTATGTGAGGGTGAAGTGAGATGGGAGATTCCATGAGATGTAAGACAGAATGAAAGTGCTTGATATTCCTCCCTATTATCACAATATAATGTAATAATTTTTTTACTAAAGAATTTTTCAACAATTGATTGAAATCAAATGAAAACATCATGAACCTGAGATTTATGTTTAAAATGATAAAACCAAATATATTTAGTAAAGTGGTCTAAAAAAACATAATATTTGAAATTATCAATGAAATAAATTGGTAATGTCCACACATTAGAAAAAATAATTTGAAGAGGAGAAATTGAAGAGGGTAACTTATGACTTTTATTACATTGACATGCATTACTATTGAAAGATAAAGATAATGGACTTGATAATTCTAAATTAAAATCGGAAACAAGATACCCAAGGATGGGAGATAACAAATGTCTTAATCTAATATGTCACTCAAATGAAGTGGTCTTGACACTAGAAAATGCAACAAAATAAGATGACTTGGAGGAGACTGACTATTCATACACACTACCTTTACTCTGCCTCTACAAAAGGATATCCCCCATGTGTAGATCCTTCACAAAAAATGAAGAAGGTAAGAATTCAATTGAGGTATTATTTGATTTACAAAATTGAGATATAGAGATAATATTCCTATGTATGTTAGGGTCACAAAGTACATTTTGTAAAGAGAAAGTATGAGAAGGAGTAGAGAGTGAAGTGGAACCAGTATGGGTGATAGGAAGACCTGAGCCATCACTAGAGTTTTAAGAAGCAGTGGTAATGGCAAGATTTGATCATGGTTACCATTATTATGGGGGTCAAGGCTGCCATTGTTAGGAAGGACGAGGTTTCCATTATTGTTATGGTCGAGAAGTTGGAGTGAATATTGGAGTGAATGTCAATAACCGATAAAGAGGACATTGTTAAGTTATATGTCCTTGTGCTCTACAACCCTGGCATTTACCCAAATAAGAATGATGAAAAGGGTGATTACCTTAAGGAGTGGTAGAGGAGCCATGAGGCACAAAAGTAGGTTACTAAATGGATGACACCTATGACAATCGAGAGGGACCTGATCCATTATTTTCGGAATTAGGACAGGTGTGTGTCAAGTTTGTAGAAGCAAGAAAGGACAAAAAAGTGGATTGATTGGTGCGTAGCGACAACTCTTTATTAATCAATTTTTCATGTAGTTCATCAAAGAAGATTAGAGTCTCACGTCCTTCAATAGTATCAATAATAGATTTGTATTCATCATCAACTCCAGCGAGAATTTTTTCAATAAGGTCTTCATCATCCTTGAGTTTGCCTGGATGAGCAAGTTCGTCAACATGTGTCTTTATAAATTGCATGTATTTGGTGATTGTCTGAGAACCTTTGGTAGCATGCTTGAGTTGTTCCTTAATCTACTTAATGTGGCCTCGAGAAGGACGTGCATAAATATTGGCAAGAATGGTCCAATCTTCACAAGATGTTTTGGCCTATTGAATGAGTGGAATAATAGATGGAATGAGAGAACCAACTAAGGCACCAAAAATTAATTTATCTTGACGCATCCAAGTGTGGTATTCCAGATTGGTTGTAGTAGTATTATTTACAGTGATAATGGTTAGTTTCCATGGATGAGATCCATCAATAAGTTTTTTAAGATCATAACCAATGAGAAGTACTTCAATTTGGAGTTTCCATGAAAGGTAATTGATGGAGGTAAGTTTGAGGGTGTTTTGATTGGAGATATGAATTAAGGTGAAAGATTTATTAGGTTCTTGGGTATTTGGATTGGAAATTTGAAAGTGCTCAGTCATGATATGGTGGGGAAGGAAAGAAGAATGAGAGATAGACCTAGGCAAAAAAAAAAAAAAAAAGCTTTGATACCATATGGAGAAATAAAATAGATAGGGAAATATGACATATTATTTTCATCAATGATGATGAATATTTATATACAAATATAATTGAGTTCTATTATAATTCAAACTCTATCTCCTACTCTAATTCAAACTAATAGTAGACTTCTACTCTAATTTAAACTAATAGTTAACTTCTACTCTGATTCAAACTGTATATTTTACCTTAATTCATACTAATAATTAATAGATAAATAATAATAGTTAAATTAAGGATAAACATCTAAATTATTTACTTTCTCCATTATATAGATGCAAAAATGATAGTGACAGTATCAACATTGATGTTTCTTTTACAAAAGAACAAGTAAAATGCCACTATTCCTAAGATCAAATATTTTTGAAATTATGGATTAATATTGGCAAAAGCAAAAGAAAAAGGAAACAATTAAGAGAAAAGAAATTTATCACAACTTTGCATATTTTAATCAAACTTAATATTTTCCTATAAGAATATAGGCTTACTCTATTCTATGGAAAGAGGTTTTTATTCTTTAAATTTTAATTTACCTATAGTAACACCATATCTTTTAACTTAGAAATCTAGGGTTCATAGAAGTGGCAAGGGGATGATATAATGTTCAATTATTTTTAGCTTGCTAGACAAAGTAACAATTTTCCTTTATTGTGAGTTATGTAGGCATACTAGTAGGACTTGGAGCATTACTTCTAGTAGTTTGTACATGGTGGTTGTATAAAGTACTAAAAAGAAGAAGGAAACTTAAGCATAAAGAGAATTGCTTTAAAAGAAATGGTGGTTTACTCTTGGAACAACAATTTTCTTCAAGTGAAGGAAATGTTGATAAAACCAAATTGTTCACTTCCAAAGAGTTGGTGAAAGCCATTGATCGTTATAATGAAAATCAAGTTATTGGTCAAGGAGGCCAAGGTACTGTTTATAAAGGAATGTTGATAGATGGAAGAATTTTTGTATTTAAAAAGTTGAAGATAGTGGTTGATGGCAAAGTTGAACAATTCATTAATGAGGTTGTCATTCTATCCCAATGAATCATAAAAATGTGGTTAAACTATTAGGATGTTATTTGGAGATAGAAGTACCTTTGTTGGTCTATGAGTACATTCCTAATGAAACTTTTTTTGAACATATCCATCACCAAAATGAAGAGTTCCCAATTACATGGGAAATGCGTCTTTGAATTGCTACTGAAGTTGCGGGAGCTCTTTCTTACTTGCATTCAATAGCTTTCGTACCAATCTATCACAGAGATATCAAAACAACTAACATACTTTTAGATGAACATGATCAACATTTTCTAATTGCTCCATTATGTCATAACTAGAAAAACTTTGGGGTGCTAGATTCATTTCCAACTTACCATCATGCAATCTACTTTTACGCCAAGGATGATTAGTTGGCATATAACAACGATGACCTATATAACATATTTTGTTTCTCAATGATTGAGATGATGTATCAACATTGCAAATAAGGCAACACATGTAACCTTCAATACTCTAATCGAAAATATGCCATACACAAGAAAATCATTAATTGTCCATAAAATTGTTGCATGCATTTTAAAATATTGACCAATAGAGACATCATAAGTCTTTAAGCCATCATGCTATAACTCTTTGAGTTCATCAATTAATGGGTGTAAGTAAACATCAATTTCTCTTCCAAGAGAATGTGGACTTGGAATCAAAAGTGACATCATTAAGAATGGTTCTTTCATGCATTTCCAGGGAGGCAAGTTATATGACACTAGTATAATAGGCCACATATTGTATGAGTGATTCATGTTACCAAATGGATTAAAACCATTTAATGAAATACCTAACCTCACATTTTGGGATTCACTACTGAAAGAAGGGTACATTCTATCAAATGACTTCCATGCTTCAGCATCAGCTAGATGCCTTAGTACACCATCATGTACTCACTTTTCTTTATGCCACCTCATATCACTTGTTGTATGCCTTAACATAAATAGTCGTTGTAATCTTGGTTTAAGAGGAAAAAAATCGCAAGGTTTTATGTAGGATCTTATTGCCCTTACCATCATTAATCTTATATCGATTCTCATCACATACAAGACATTTATCTAAAAATTCATTTTCTTTCCAGAACAATGACAATCAAACTTGCAAGCATGAATTTTTTCATACCCAAAACCCGAATCCCATAACATCTTCTTAGCATTATATGTACATGATGGAAAATTTGCACCTTCAGGAAATGCCTCACTTAACAATTCAAGTAACATATCAAATGATTTATTACTCCAATGGTTAAGAACCTTTACATGCATCAATTCAACAATGAAAGTCAAAGATGATAATTTAGATCTCGTAAACAACTTTTTTCTGGTTTCACCTAACAACTCATCAAAATGTTTGGTCTCTACATTAGTTGTCTTAGATGTAGCATCTCATCTCTATTTGGTATGGGGCCATAAACATCACTCAAAAGTTCAATCATTTCATCATCCTCATCAACTTCATCATTAATAGTAAAAGTTTCACAATGATCTAACCTATTAGTGCCATTCATATCATTTCTTTCATTGTAATCAACACAAACATTTTCTCCATGAAAAATCCATCTTTGATATGTTGTGGCTATTCCATATTTATATTAGTGGGTTTCAATGTTATATATGGATTTCCAAAATGCATTCTGACAATGTTTACATGGACAATGAGTCTTTCCTTTTTTTATCCACATGATTTTTTGCAACATGAAGAAATGTTTTAACACTGGTTGCATATTCATCTAACAATCTATTGCAAAGATTCATCCAACTTTTATCCATTAGTAAAACATGTATGATGCAACTTTTATCCACCATTTTTTTCAATTGTAAAAGCATATAAAATATAATATTAAAGTAATATTAACCCTAATAATAGAAATAATACAAATATAGATATTTAAGTGATTATTTGTACATCTATAGTAAGTAAAATGAGATTAGTAGCATTTTATTAGAACTATTAAAAGAGATGAAATTTAATTTTCATAATTTTTAGGTACTTTATTAGACTTTGTTCAAAAGGTTTTGAAATGTCTAAACTATGTTATCAATCTATGTTATATATATATATATATTGAATTCATAAATAGAAAATATAACTATAAATTATTTTCTCATAAAAATCAATACATAAATAAAAAATATATATATAAAATAGGGAATAAAAGGTAAATTTTTGTAAAACCCAAATTATAGGAGTATTAAAATACCAAACAAGCTACTAATAAATTAATTTTTATTCAATAAATATTTTTTTTATTTATGCCAATAAATAATAATTAAATATTTTTTATTGTAATTTGATTCAAATAACCTCGTTGAAAAAGTGAAGTGTTTCCCTCAAATCTACAATTTTCAAAATCAGTGTCAATATTTAATATAAATGTCAAAATAATATAGTTGAGATACAAAATTTTATATTACTCTAATCTTAACATTTAAAACTTTATTTTACTCCAATCTTAACTTTTGAAATGTCTGAACTATGCCATCAATTTATGTTATAATATATATATATATATATATATATATATATATATATATATATATATATATATATATATATATATATATTATAAGACTATCAGTTGTCATGATTCATCAAGCTACTATACTATATGGACTCTCAACCTTGAGAGGATATTAAGCTTGTGTTGAAATCAACAAGAGACTTTAACTTATGAATCAGACCTTAAAGTGGTCGTATATCCCTATGGATTGGGTCACTATTGATGGAGGTTAGTGGAAACATGTATTCTTAATAGAGGCACCAAGATATCTCTTGGGTTTGAGATAGTGTGTCCCCTTAGGTGGTTCAAAGGACATGTGATTATGAAATCTATGGTTCAAGTAATTCCTTTAGTGGAATTTGACATATACTCCTTAGAGTTATAGTATGTCAATTGATCACATAATAAATAGGATTTATAACTTGAGGATTTGAGAGGTAATCTTGGTAGGTGATAATACAACATTGTTAGATTACTACACTAATTCATGGGGGTCTACATGCAGTGGATAGTAACTCATGAACTCGAACATTGTCTCATTGCTATTTATATAGGGTATTGGAGTGTAGTTGATTCTCTATAGCGAGATGTTGAATCAAATTTAGAATTAGATTCTTAGAGTGCCAGTATTCCTATAGGTCCCAATGGTCCCCGCTTTGAGCTCATATATTATGTTAGCACGGTTTATGAGGGTTGGATTGACTCTAAGTTCACTCTTGTCTATAAGGGCATTTTGGTAACTAAGCAAAGTTGCATAGGGGATAGTGAACAAGGTCTCTAGATTGAGTTAATTGATTAATTAGATGGCCTTATGTGGTTAATTAATAAATTAGAACCTATTTTGAGCTAGATGAAGTGACTTAAGCCCATGTGGGCTCAAGTCATTTTAAACCTAGTAAAGAAACCCTATAAATACCCTTTAGGGGTTAGGGTTAGAGTTTCCATGACTTTGGTTAGTTGTCCTCCACCTCTAGAGATAAAGAGCCAACTCTTATTCCCTTCCAAAGTCCACTCTTTGGAGTGCCATGCATAGACATGGTTCAAGTCATCAACGACAGGCCTTAGGTGTACGAGAATTCTAAAACATTCAAGCACATTATTCATCAGATCAATTTTGATCTAGGAACATCCAAATTGCAAGTATGAATTTTAATCTTTAGATTTGTATTATTCTATGGTTTTTTTAAGCCATTTATTTTCACTATGTTAAATTTTGAGATCCCTAGGGATAGATGCGTGCACCCTATAAGATCCAAGGCATGGAAATAGAATAATCTAGGTTCTTAACAACCTCAATTGGTCTAGTGAACCAGATTAGTCGATTACAACCAGTCAAGCAATTGGTTCAACCAGTTCATCGTGTTTTGTTCTTTTCTCATATTTTCCAAACTCTTTTTTAGTCACATTTTTTCCCATTTTTTTAGGATTCCTAAGGGTGTTTTTGGAGGGTTTTTGAGAGCTTTAACCCTATGTTATTATCTATTTGGTTTAGGTTTCGTTTGAGAGAGTTTTAAATGAAATTAAGCTTTGGATGATATCGTGACAAGTGTCTAAATCTCCACCAATCCTTGCCCTATAAAAAGGGGGTCTTGGGGGCTCATTTTAAGGGGATTCTCTGAGGTATTTTTTTAAGGGAAACTTTGCCAAATTTCAAAGAGAATGGAAGAATATGAGTTTGCTTGGAAGAAGGCTTGTTTTGGAAGAGGATCTGGAGATTACTAGAAGACAAGTGATTCACTTGTGTGGAGATATCTTGGTAAGTCACTTTAATTTCATCTTCTTCATCTTATCTTTGGTTCATTTTCAATTTCTCTTGATTCTTAAGTTGATTTGTATGTTAGATGTCAATATTAAAGGTCAAATACTTGATTGTTGGGCATTTTATCTTTTATATATGGTTGTTCTTCTTCTTTTCTTCACTGTATTCATCTTGATTGCTTAGGGAATTGTTTAAGCATTGGTTTAATTTGTTGCATAGTGGTTTTAGAGGCTTTGTTTAGTTTTATTTTGATATAGTTTGAATATTTTAACTTTTTTGAGGCTCATTGATCAAATCATGATTTGTGACTTATTTGGATTTGAATTTTTTTTCTTTTGATTTCTCCTTTGGGAATTTCATTATTCCCCTTCATTTTATAGTTCTTGAAAACCTTTTTTATTGACTTTAAATTTTTGAAAGCCATAAAGTATTTGTTTATTTGTCGAAGAGATTTTCTCTAAACAAGGCCTTTTGAAGCCTATTTTTGTCATTTTGAGTTTTCTTTGCAAATCCGGTTGTAAAACTCTTTTTCCAATTCTATGGCTAAGTTTCAAGCATCTTTCAATGATCATTTCTATAGCCTAAGTTCAAGCCTCTTTCCATAGGTTTTGAACTTATCTTTATGCTAAAGAAAATTAATAGTTGTTCTTATTGTTTTTATGTTTTTTTAAAGGTTTTTGTGGACCCAATTTTCATTGGTCGCCACTCGATGGCTTGGTCTCTGCAACTACAACCTTGGTTGTTAATATTTTATCTTTAGGGTTTCCTTCAATTTCAATTACAATGTCCTAGTTCTATCTTTATCTTTTAAGGTTTTCTTTAATTTATGTCATTTTCATCACATTCTAGGTTCATTCTCTTTTATCCATATGATTTCCTTCAATTTCAATCTCAACTACATCCCATATAGTAGTCAATATAATTTTATGTTGACCTATAAAATTGGGTCAATATATATATATATATATATATATATATATATATATATATTGACACTAATAAGAAGACCTATATTGACAATGAAACATAAACGCTAACATATATTGATAACATTGGAACATTAACATATGCCTATGGTAATAACCAAAATGGTGTCAACATATCTTAGACATATGTTGACACCTCGATCAATGACCCTAACCCTTCCCATCAACATAAGTCAATGTTGATTGTGAAACGCTGTCAACAAAAGTCTTTTTTTTTATAGTGTTTGATGAGGGTTCTTGTTTTCGTTCGTCCTTCTGGGTATTGGAGATCTCATCCCCACCGTGTTCTTCTATGTTCGAGTCTTATCCTTGTCTTCAACGCAACTCATTTGCAAGATTTCTTGGTTCAATTATCTTCTTTGACTAAATTTCTCACCTTTGGCAGCCTTTGATATTTTGTCTATAGGTTTTTTATCCTCTATTCATTTTTTTTTCTTGTTTTGTGTGAGTTTTTCTCATAGTAGAGTTGTTTTGGTGGGATTTTTCATCTTTGATTTTTTTTTTTTCCATTTTTTTTTGTTTGGGTTTTTGTATCTATTACTTAGAATAATGTCTCCCAAATGTTGTGGAAGTAAAGCCCCTATTAGAAGGTTAAGCTCTAGATCCTGAAATGGTGGTCAATATGAGAATATGCC
Organism: Vitis cinerea var. helleri x Vitis riparia; assembly: GCA_946000715.1. Taxonomy (NCBI): domain Eukaryota; kingdom Viridiplantae; phylum Streptophyta; class Magnoliopsida; order Vitales; family Vitaceae; genus Vitis; species Vitis cinerea var. helleri x Vitis riparia. The sequence continues at coordinate 12,108,161 of OX253994.1, forward strand.
TATCAATCCTCCTATTCAAACTCCTATTATCCCTAAAGCTCTTGCGAAAGCATTCATTGATGGCATTCCATTTAATGCTTTCCCAGCTAAGATTTGTAGAGATTCATACACCAATGTTTATCGGCATAGGTCCCTTATACTTGAGTAGCAACTTCATTTGAACTCATTTAAGGACACAAATTCCAACTTTATTTGTAGAACTTGAATGGATCCCTCTAGCAGGATTCATTAGGACTGTTTGTGCTCCTATTGTCCATCTATTCGATTCGAATATCATTGAACATTACCTGGATGAATCTTACCTCAAATCAAGTCTTTTTGAAATAGTTGTTGAGGTTACTCTAGAGATGGGAGCCAAAGTATTAGGCATTCTATTGGTTGATGCACCCTCTGTGAGTGAACTAGAAGTCACTATAGAGCTATTGGATAGAGTTTCAATTGATTTCTGAGGTAAGAATGGAGGTTAGTTAGGCACAGTAGTTCATATTGGTAGTTTATCTCAATCTACCTAGGTATTGGCCATTTTTCTATCATATTCAGTTTATCCTTCCTCTCACTAGGTAGATATTTGTAGGAATGGGTGCATCATTCTGTCCCAAATACTTCATCGGGAACCTATCAACGTCACCTCTTGCATTATAGACAAAATGATTCTTAGAGAAGATCTTTTAGTGGTTCTTCCTAAAGAGGTTCACTAAAATTTGCCAAAGGGCTAGGGTGGAATTTCCAGTAAATTTTTCTTTTCTCAAACCAATGGGTCCCACTAACACCTCATCTTGAAATCATAGCAATGGACAAAGTAAGGGTGTCATTTGTCCTAGGAAGAGGTTATGTCGTCCCAAAAAAGGGGATGGAGTTAGTGAAGATGGCTCAACTTCAGCTGTAGGATCAAGTGTCATAGCTCAATTGATTGCTCGATTTGATGCCTTAAAGGTGAAAATTTCTACACAATCCACTCTATTCTCTGAGCGGCTTTCCCGACCAACTTCATTCTCATATGGAAAAAGGTTTCTTTCTAATTGATGGACAAATGCTCTGCAACATGGATCAATTGTAAGCTCTTGAAGATTTCGTCCACAAGCAACTCTTTTAGTTCTGTTTATAGATTGTCATTTATTTTGGACAAATTACTTTTGTTCTTTATCATTTTTTGGACAATTTGCATTGTTTTGGACATTGTTCTAGACATTTATTTGTCTGTCTTACATGCTTATAGTGACCATTTATGCCCTTTGTCTCTTTATGGGACAAAAAGAATGAGACACATTGTACATGTTGATTTTGGATATTGGATGTTATTGATGATCATTGTCATTTTGTATACATGTGGATTTTGGATATTGGATGTTATTGATGATCATTGTTGTTTTGTATACATGTGGATTTTGGATATTGGATGTTATTGATGATCATTGTCATTTTGTATACATGTGGATATTGGATATTAGATGTTGTTGATGATCATTGTCATTTTGTATACATGTGAATTTTGGATATTGGGTTTTATTGATGATTATTTTGGATTTGGATATACATTGGACTTTTTGGATGTACTTATATTGTGTATACTCATTTGTTGTATACAAGTACTACTGATTGTTTTGTTTGTGAGCTTTTATTGCAGGTTTTGTAGTACCATGGTTGTGAGTTTGAGTGGGTAAGTGAGTGGCCTTGTATGAGAGTGGATGGGGTTTACTTACTCGTACTCATTTGTGTTGTAAATGGTTTTGCCCCAGAATTGCCAAAGGGGGAGATTGTGAGTGTTTAGCTAGGTTGGCAATTCTGGAAAAAAAAAAATTAGTGTCTTCTAACTTAGTTTCTTTAAATCCTCTTTAGACTACTTGCCTAATGAAGATCAAGTTACTGAAATTGATAATGGACCAAGGTAATTAGCTAAGATTGGGGTTGGATGAAATGGATTCAACCATATGTCTTTAAATGTTGTTTGTCTTGAAACATTTTTTTAAAAGTGTTAGGAAAGCTTGGGAAGTATTCTTTGCTAAAGTATTAAAAATGTCCTATTCCTATATCGATCCAACTTCAGGCCAAATCGATCTAGGTCACAATCTTTTTTATATTTTTTCAACTGTAGGATCAAGGGTTTCTTCTACCTTTAAAAGGCAAATTCTGCTTCCAAAATTATAAAGAGACACGACAATCGTTTTCCTTTGGGTTCTCTCATTCCTTTCCTAATTTGGGTGGTTTGGTTGTTGAGAAATCCAACCTTCTTCTTGTTTTCCATATTGTTTTCAATGGTTTTTTTTTAATAAATAAATAAAAAAACAAATGGGTTGATTGTCTACTTCATTCATCTCTCAACTTCTATAATATTTGGGTTTGGGTGAAAACCCATTTCTTCTTGAGTGAGATTCAAGATGAGGTTGAGATCAAGCTTGGTGAGGAGACCGACATCAAGATTGGTGAGGAGGCCGAGATCAAGCTTGGTGAGGATACTGAGATCAAGCTTAGTGAGGATGTCGAGTATGTTCTTGAAGATGAAGGTTTGCAGTTGAAGTGTGAAGGTGTTGGTCAAGTAGTCCGTGAAGGATTAGAGGACTTAAGCTAGGTAAATCCTTGTACATATTGTTTGTTCTTCATAGTGGAATTTTTTATTGGCTATAGGCCCATGGTTTTTTACCTCTTCAAAGGTTTTCCATATAAATCATAGTGTCTTGCTCTAATGCTTGATTAATTTTTAGTTTAGCTTTATATTTGATACTTATGGATATAGTTGATTGGAAGAACAATGAGCTAATATAGGTGTGATTTCATTTGGATATCATGGATAGTGGCTATATTTATTTTGGACAGTGTTATTCAATAGAAGTGGAAACTTGAATCACTGAGAAATTGCACTTATGAACTATTTGGGTAATGTTGTTGCATTTGCATGTGACTTGCATTTGAAATTTGTTGCGGGAATGTTGTTATATTCATATTTGTATGTGATCTTTACTTTATGTTGCATAGTGTTTGGAAAGAAAAGTAGAGAATTGTAAAAATTTATTAACTTAGATAAATTGTGTTGGAAGACTTTTGTAACTTGTTCAACAACACCTATTCATCTTCCCTCTAAGTGTAGTCCATACTTGAGATTTACTTTCACCATCAAATAACAAATTAATATTCACGAAAGATCGTTACTTTATACATTTAAAAAAAATAAAAATGAAATTAGCTTAAGCTCACAAGAGAAAATTAAGAAAATGCCATATTTATGATTGTATAAAGTATTACTATTTTATAGTCACTACTACAAAAATAATTTAAGGTGTCACTATTTATGGTGTCACTTTTAAAATAATGACACCATAAGGTTTATAATTAATAAAGGTAACACATCATATTAAAAATCTTCAATTGATGTAATTAGATGGTGTTAGTTTTATATTAATAGTGTCATTTTTCGGGAAGTGACATCATATAAAATAATTTTTTTTAAGTATTATAACTTAATGAGCCTACTTGAGCCCACTTTTAGAATTAATAATGAGGGCCAATATATAAAAAGCCCATTGTTTCCACATGACACCCACAATCCAAAAAATCTCAGTATACAAACCCTATATATAATTAAAATCATAATCTTCTTCTACCTTTTCTCTCACCCATTGTCAACACGCTCACAACCGACATTCTTCTCTTTGTGTACTCCTAGGTAAGCCAAAATCTCTTAGATCTATCATCTTTTTTCTTTTATTAATGTCATTATATTGATTGTTTCAACATTTATGTATTATGGTTTTTATGAACTGCTTTTTTTTGAGTTGTAGGGAACAAAAACTTAGGTTTAAAGTTCTAGCATAGAAGAAAAAATCTGTAGATTGATTCGTTCCCAATTGGTGTCTCAGCTAATTCATGTTCTCTCAATGGTCCCTAACAGTGGTGCCATTTGATACGTGTCCAGCTAGTGTCCCTTGATTGTGGTCCTCAGAAGGGAGTAATCAACAAAATTTATAACCTATTACACCATGTACTAGGATAGCCTTAGCTAGCATAGCATAGTGGCTCTAAGGTCGTTCACTGGGATGGGTTTTCACTTCACAATTGATATTAATTCAAAGATGAATTGGTGCCTTTTCATTTCAAGGTTAGCTTTAAAAGAAAACATAAACTTTGGTGGAAAAATGATTGGTTTTAAGTTAACCAAAAATACTAACTGATTTTACTTACAAAGAAAAGTGTCTATTGGAGTTTCAGATCACTAGGCTCAGATTCCTCATACAAAAAGGAGAGTTCCGGTCACTTGTTTCTTTTCCTCGTATTAGAGAATTAACATATAGTTAATTCTCTAACCGGTGTGGTACAGATGCTTCCCTTTAATGGGTTCAAACACTAATTCCCTCTCACTAATGCATCTTGCAATGGCTCATGCCTCTCACCTATCATTTGCCATTCAAGGTGATCCTTAAACTTGGATTACCTGTCAAAAGCTCGCAAGAGATAACTAATGGATGTCTCCTTGGAGTCCAAAAGCTTACCAAGTGTTGGCTATTCTAGAAAATCCTACCTTCAAACCACCTCCCAAAGGCTCCCAGGAGATAAACTAGTGCATCTCAATGGATGGAGATCACTTGCCTTACCAAGTGTTGGCCCAAGTGATTTAAAGGCATTTTAAGTTAACTAAAAAGATAAAAACCATTAACGGGTCACACTTTCTCTTCATTAAAAACTAAAACAACAAAACTTCCAATTTATGCATGAGGAAACTTACCCGGCTTTCTTCACTCCAAGAGACGAAGAGCCTAGCCTCTCATCCTTTGAGGAAAATTCCTCAAAGTTTGACTCGCTAGAAAGAAAAATAATGAGAAAACAAAAATATATATGAAAAGCAGAGCAAGTGCTCTGTAGATATATTTCTTAATTATACAAAAGGTTGTCTCCAAGAACAAGCTCCCGAGATTCTCTCTTATCTAAAGAAAATTACAAACTATATATAAGAGGTTATTCACCCTTTGTTCTTACTTAAAGACTAAGGAATCCTATGATAGGTGGGTTACAAGGAGAGTTTGAGGATTTAGACATCAAATATCTAAAGCAAAATATCTCAAAATGTCGGTCGCAAATATCGAGAAGCTTCAGGAGAACACAACAGCTGTGCGTGCAAGAGGGCTGCGAAAATTTCCCAGCAAAAGGACAACATTTTCGCAGCCAAAGGCTGATTTCGCAGTCGTGCAACATTCTGCCTTCAGCTTGGAGTGATCTGCTTGCAATGGCTATAACTCCTTCATTTCAACTCCGAATCGCGCACCATTTGAAGCATTGGATTGTTGACTTCCTGAGCTTCAAAAAAAAACTCTCCGGGTAAGCGCTATCAGAGGATTCAGACATGTCTAACCGGGGAAGTTGATACGTCCTCCTCTCCCATCCGGCATCAGGTGTCGGATGTGAAATATCCGGAAAAGGTGGAACGTCGGCCGGACAGAATTTCGGATGTGAGATATCAGGAGAAGGTGGAACGTCGGCTAGACAGAATTCCGGATGTGAGATATCCGAAGAAGGTGGAACGTCGACCGGAAAATATTCCGGATGTGAGATATCCGGAGAAGGTGAAACGTCAGCCGGACAGAATTCTTCCCCAGGTGGAATGAGCTACGTCGCGCGTCGCAAGGGGGACCGTCTGCGTGTGCAAGGGAGAGAGAGCCACATGGCATTTTTTAGGGAGGATCCCATACTCCTTACATTCCAGATTTGCTTATGGCAAAGGACTTCAAAGCTTCGGTTCTTCATGTTTCTGAGCTTTCCATTGCTTTGCCATGGATTCCAAATGACTCTCCTCAATCTCGGATTGCTTTGGTGATCAAAAAACTATCAAAACACCAAAACTTAACACAATTTGATTAGAATTGATTGCAAGGGTCCTTAATATGTTAATTGGGATAAAAGGTAATAACTACTACTCAAAAGTGTTTAAAAGAGTTAATTATAAACTATGAAATAGCACTTTTTGAGTAGTAATCATGATTAATTGATTTTTTAATCTGAACCAAACACACGATCAACTCCATAAAAACAAGTGGAAAACAAGAAAAAGGGAATGATTTTTAATATGTATTTGTGTGAGAACGATAGGTACAGATTTTATTTAAGATATACTACCACATAATCTTCATCCATTCTAAAAAACGAGAGAGAAAAAAAAAAAAAAAATGATTTTTCTGTTTGGAATGATTTTTATGTTCCATTATATTTAAGAGGTCGTTTGAGGTTGTCACAGAATCTTCAAATCCATTATTTGGATTAATCTGCATGAGGATTTTGAGGAAATTTGTTACTGTTAGTGACGGAAACTGTTACTGTTAGTACCGACTGGGTGGGTTCCAATCAGACCCTAAGGAATTAATGGGTCAAAAGGTCATCCATCAGAGTATGGAATTCATTGTTGTTCTTGTGCCTTGAGTCAAAGTTAACTGACTCATATGCTTCGTATCCAACACGTGTAGAGGGGAAAAATAAGGCAAAAACACATGACTCAAAATCTTATGGTTTTGATTTGTTTACTGAATTAAATTCCAATTCAAGATTGATTGTATTAATGAAACAACAAAAAACATTGATATAAATGTTAGATTTTGTGTGTTTAAAGAATGTTTCTGTAACTGTAAATATTGGCTTTTTGTGATGTGTATTAGACACATTTATTTTATAAATAGACTTCTGGTGTTTGGCTTTTTAATAGAAGTGCATATATAGTCAGTCTTTTAAGATTTATGAATGGATTTGAATATGGGTTGGGGATGTTTTTCATGAGCTTGGAATATTAGGTGGAGTAATTGGTTTCGTAGCAGCGTGAATGTATTTGAGTTTTACATTTTTTTAAAATATATGGTACCATGTAAAATAAAAGTAAAACTTTATGTAAATAATTTTTAAAACATTGTTTAAACTTGTGTCCAAATCAGCAAGACTCATAGTGATGATTTTCTATTAAATCACTTTTGAGGACGACAACCAAAGCAAACGTAATAAAGGCTTAGACACCTCTTTCTTAAGGAAAGCAAGTGATAGCCATTTTCTAGTGGCCACACTTTTCACCACTGTATCCTTCGCTACAAGTTTTATACTGCCCGGAGGGTATAGTGATAGTGACAACATGGCCATTTTAAGCAACAAGTGATAACCCGACCCTTGGTAGCTTGGCATGTAAGGGTATCAACAAAATTTATACCTAAGGTCCTTACACTAAAGTAGCAAAGCTACTATAGCATAGTGGCTCTAGGATCGAACACTGGGAAGGGTTTTTACTTTAACTGGTGAAGTTCGAAGGATGGAGTGAACTTTTCTTAATAAAAATTAGGTTAAAATGAAAACATAAAAAGATGAAGGTGTTGTAAACTAAACTAACATGAAAATAGGTTAAAAGATGGAAAAATAAGTTTCTCAAAGCTTTAGATAGTCATGCTTAACTCACTGTGTAAAAATGGAGATTTTGGGACTTTTCACCTCGAGTTGGGGAAGCAACTAAGGTGATGCTTACTTCCCGAATCGGTATGAGTTTAACAACTGAGTTTTAGTCCTTGAAAACTTACAAAAAAGGTAGCTGAACCTCATAAATGTTCTTTTATTGGTATAGATCATCTCCTCGACTTGCAATACAATGGCTCGTAGGAGATAACTAATGAACGTTAGTGGATCTAACAATAAGAATCCACTGAGACCAAAAGGTTATCAAGTATTGGCCATTCAAAGCAAGTCAGAGGGATTAAAAGCTTTACTTTGAATGAAAACATTTATGACGCTCAGCTACTTACATTTATGGCTTGGAAATCTCCATCCTGACACGGGAGCTTCACATGGCATCCATTACTTCAAGAAACTAAAAGGTTTTAGCCTCTCATCCTTGGGGATTTCATCCTCCAAGGATGTTTGGCTACTAAGAAAATGAGAAAGAAAAAAGAAAAGAAGCGTATGAACAAAAGTGCTCTTATAACTTATAAAGTTACAGGTTACCAGATTATTGTGTCTGAGGCTCTTTACCTCTATTTAAAGACAATAAAAAGCTAAATTACAAGAGCTATTACAAAAGCAACCTTTTCATTGGTTGATTACAAGGGTAAAATAGGTATTTACAAAGCTAAAAGTCAAGCAAAATATCTTGGAGAACCGGCAGTGGAATATCATCAACAGCGTCTCAAAACAGGGGATTTCAAAGGCATTTCACAAGGGGGGAGATGAAAGGTCCAAATTTCGCAAGGTGAAAAGCCACCTTGCGAAATTTCGCAATGTGGTTTCTTCATGGTGCGAAATGGCCAAATTTCGCACCATGAGGAAAATCCCCTTGCGAAATTTTGGCAAGGTGAAATTCACCTTGCGAAATTGGTCATTTGGCAAGTGAATTGCCTCCCCTTGCGAAATGGTGTTCCCATTGCTTATGCTCGCATTTCCGCTTCAGTTGCTTGGAGATATGTTGCCATTGAATAATGAGATGCCGGTGTCCATGTATGAAGCTAAAAAGACTTTCAGTGCTCTTGGTATGGAATATCAAAAAATTCATGCATGTCCTAATGATTGTATTTTGTATAGAAACCAGTATAAGGATGCTATTGCATGCCCAACTTGTGGAAAGTCAAGGTGGAAGATAAATAATGAGGGGGAGAAGATTAAGAAGGGGGTTCCTGCAAAGGTTTTGTGGTATTTCCCACCAATCCCTAGATTCAAAAAGATGTTCCAATCCTCAGAAACCGCTAAACATCTTATGTGGCATGCCAAGGATAAAGAATGTGATGGTAAACTACGCCACCCATCAGACTCCTCAGCGTGGAAACTAGTTGACCATATATGGCCTGATTTTGCTTCTGAACCGTGAAACCTTAGACTAGCACTCTCAACAGATGGTATAAATCCTCATAAGTCTATGAGCAGTAGACATAGTTGTTGGCCTGTTATACTGGTCATATACAACCTTCCTCCTTGGTTGTGCATGAAAAGGAAGTTTATGATGTTATCATTATTGATCTCAGGACCACGACAACCTGGTAAAAATATAGATGTTTACTTGAGTCCATTGGTGGATGACCTTAAAACTTTGTGGGAAAAAGGAGTTGAGACTTATGATGCACACTTGCGTGAGGTTTTTACTTTAAAGGCCATCCTTTTATGGACAATCAATGATTTTGCTGCATATGGAAACTTAGCTGGTTGCACTGTGAAAGGATATTATGCATGTCCAATATGTGGAGAAGGAACATATTCCAAAAGATTAAAGCATGGTAGGAAAAACTCGTATATGGGTCACCGACGATTTCTTCCATGTAACCATCACTATCGGAGACAAAAGAAGGCATTCAATGGTGAACAAGATTTTAGGATTCCTCCTAAAATTTTGAGTGGGAAAGAAATACTTGAAAAAGTTGATCTCATTCCTATTTCTTGGGGAAAAATGAAGATAAAATCTCTTGAATTTAATGTGAACACAAATTGTTGGAAAAAAAAGTCCATATTTTTTGAGTTAGAATATTGGAAATATCTTCATGTCCGTCACAACTTGGATGTTATGCACATCAAAAAGAATGTCTGTGAGAGTATTATTGGTACTTTGTTTAACATCCCAGGGAAAACAAAGGATGGACTTAATGCTCGACTTGACCTAGTTGAAATGGGTTTAAGGTCTTAACTTTTCCCAAGAGTTGACTTGAAAAAGACCTACCTTCCTAATTACTACTCAAAAAGTGCTATTTCATAGCTTGTAATTAACTCTTTTAAACACTTTTGAGTAGTATTTATTGCCTTTTAACCCAATTAACATGTTAAGGACCCTTGCAATCAATTCTAATCAAATTATGTTAAGTTTTGGTGTTTTGATAGCTTTTTTATCACCAAAGCAATCCGAGATTGAGGAGAGTTATTTGGAATCCATGGAAAAGCAATGGAAAGCTCATAAACATGAAGAACCGAAGCTTTGAAGTCCTTTGCCATAAGCAAATCCGGAATGCAAAAAGGAGAGAAGCAAAGAGGAGAAAAGCAAAGAGGAAAACAGAGTGAAGAAAACAGAGGATAGCAGCTGCAGTCTTCTTTCGCACTTTTGGAGCACTTCCCGAAGTCCATTTTCTACATGATATATACCATTTTAAATCTCAGGAAGTCAAGAATCCAACGCTTCAAACCGTGTACGATTTGGAGTTGAAATGAAGGAGTTACAGCCATTGGAAGCCGATCACTCCAAGCTGAAGGAAGAATTTTGCACAGTGTTGCGAAATCACCCTTTTGTTGCGGAATGATTTCGCAGCCTTTTTGCACAGTGATGTGGAATTCCTCCTGAAGTTTCATGACAAGTTGGAAGCCGACCACCGCAAGCTGAAAGACCATTTCGCAGCGGTGCGAAATCAGCCGTTTGCTGCGAAGTAATTTCACAGCCCTTTTTGTACATCTGCGAAATCTCGCAGACCTCATTTTCACCTGCGAAATGGTCCTTAGCACTTCCCAATATTTGTAACCGACACTTGGAGATATTTTTCTTTAGATTTTTGTTGTTTAAATCCTCAAACTCTCCTTGTAACCCACCAATTATAGGATTCCTTAGTTATTAAGTTTGGAAAATGGGTGAATAACCTCAGATATTTTGTTTTGTAATTTTCTTTATATATATCTCTCGAGAGCTTGTTCTTGGAGACGAACCTTTTGTAATAGTAAGGAATATATTTTAAAAAGCACTTGCTCTATTTCTTCTATATATTTTTGTTTTCTCGTTATTTTTCTTTCTAGCCAATCAAACTCTGAGGATTTTTCCTCAGAGGATGAGAGGCTAGGCTCTTTGTCTCTTGGAGTGAAGAACGCCGGGTGAGTTTCCTCATGCATAAATTGGAAGTTTTGTTGTTTTAGTTTTTAATGAAGAGAAAGTGTGACCCGTTAATGGTTTTTATCTTTTTAGTTAACTTAAAACGCCTTTAAATCACCTGGGCCAACACTTGGTAAGGCAAGTGATCTCCGTCCATGGAGATTCACTAGTTTACCCCTTGCGAGCCTCTAGGAGGTGACTTGAAGGTAGGATTTTCTAGAATTTCCAACACTTGGTAATCTTTTGGACTCCAAGGAGACATCCATTAGTTATCTCTTGTGAGCTTGTGAAGGGTAATCCAAGGTTAAAGATCACCTTGAATGGCAAGTGCTAGGTGAGAGGTATGAGCCATTGCAAGGTGCATCAGTGAGAGGGATTTAGTGTTTGAACCCATTAATGGGAAGCATCTGTATCACACCGGTTGGAAAAGGAACTATATGTTAATTCTCTAATGCGAGGAAAAGAAACAAGTGACCGGAACTCCCTTTTTGTACAAGGAATCTGAGCCCAGTGATCTAAACTCCAAGAAACACTTTTCTTTCTAAGTAAAATCAGTTACTATTTTTGGTTAGTTTAAAACCAAACCTTTTTTTTCATTCAAACATCTTTATGTTTTCTTTTAAAGCTAACCTTGAAATGAAAAGGCACCAATTCAACTTTGAATTAATATCATTTGCAAAGTGAAAACCCATCCCAGTGAACGATCCTAGAGCCACTATGCTATAGTAGCTTTGTCTTTGCTACCCTAGTATATGGTGTAATAGGTTATAAATTTTTTTGATTACTCCCTCAATCAAGGAGCACCAGCTGGACACGAATCAGCTGAGACACCAATTAGGCATGAATCACTTCCCCCTGCATGTTTTTCACTATCCAGAAATGATAAAAAATTAGTTTGTCAAACGTTGTCTAATTTGAAGGTCCCTGAGGGGTATTGCTCAAATTTTAGGAATCTTGTCTCCTTAGAGGATTTGAAGTTGTTTGGTCTAAAATCTCATGAATACCATGCACTTATGCAACAACTGTTGCCAGTGGCATTACGTTCTATTTTGCCAAAGCATGTGAGATATACTATATCAAGATTGTGTATTTTCTTCAATAAATTATGTACAAAAGTGGTTGATGTGCCAAAATTGAATGAAGTACATAATGAGTTAGTGGTCACGTTGTGCTTACTTGAAAAGTATTTTCCACCTTCATTTTTTGATATTATGCTTCATCTAACAGTGCATTTGATAAGGGAGGTGCGACTATGTGGTCCAGTTTACTTTAGGTGGATGTACCCATTTGAGAGGTATATGAAAGTTCTTAAAGGATATGTTCGCAATCATAATCGGCCTCAAGGATGCATTGCTGAGTGCTATTTAGCAGAGGAAACTGTTGAATTTTGTACTGAATATTTATCAGGGACTCATGCAATTGGAATTCCAAAAAGTAACAATTATGACAACAAATTTGGTAGACCTATAACTGGTGGTCGTTCTACCAATATTGATCATAAATCGTGGTTACAAGCACATCATTATGTGTTAGAGAATACAACTATTGTCCAACCATACATTGAGTAAGAAAAATATACCTTTATTTTTTTATAATTTCATAACATAATGATGAAATCCTAAGTTTGCATTCCTTGTCTATAACGTTATAGGGAACACATGAATTGGTTGAAGTCTCAATACCCTCGACAATCTAAGAGACAAATTTGGTTGCAAGAAGAACATATGCGTTGTTTTACATATTGGCTTAAAGGAAAGGTAATCTCTTAGTTTTTAGAAATTATTTTAATATGTTAAAAACACCACAAGTTTCCAATTATGTTTTGATTACACACAGGTTGAAGAGGCTATCCATAACGGGCAAGATATTCCCAACACGCTTAGGTGGTTAGCACATGGCCCTACTCACCAGGTGGTCAAATATCCTAGATACATCATTAATGGGTGTCGTTACCATACTAAGGAATGCGATATGACATGCGTCACCCAAAATAGTGGTGTTAGCATTTTAGCAGGGACTATGCAAATTGCCAGTTCTAAGGATAAGAACCCAGTTTTTGGTGAACTTTGCTTTTATGGGGTCATTAATGAGATATGGGATCTTGATTACAACATGTTTAGAATTCCAATTTTCAAGTGTGATTGGGTTGACAACAAGAATGGTATAAAAGTGGATGAACTCGGGTTCACATTAGTTGACTTCTCCAAAATTGGTCACAAATCGGATTCATTTATTTTAGCATCACAAGCCAAGCAAGTCTTCTATGTTGAAGACCAACTTGATCCCAAATGGTCAATAGTTCTCTCAATTCCTCCAAAAGATTTCAACAACATGGAAGGACTGGATGACTTCACCAATAATTGCATGGAACATCACCCCTTTATAAGTTCAATGCCAGAAGTTGAATCATTTGATGTTATGGATGAATCAGATGCAATATACATGAGAGAAGACTGTGAGGGCATATGGATTGAAAATAATTAAATAATATATTGTACCCTTGACATGAGATATAATAAGGCATTTCACTTATTAGTTTTCATGAGTTGCACATTAGCTTAGCTTCTATATATTGCTCATGATATATATATATATATATATATATATATATATTGATCATCCTAAATTTCTTTCATACATCATAAACATATGTTATTCAAAGGTACCACTTCAATCTTCATTTAACTATCTTTTTTGTTGTCCATGGAACTAGATTTATATTATTTTTTATCATCATGTTTTGATTTTATGCTCACATAACTTGAAACTCTCATTCCTAAATTTCTTTTTCATTAAACCTATAAATAATAATTGAAACTATATATGCACTAATTTATTTTATTATTATCCTCACAAATAAATTCTTCATTATTAATAAGAAATCAAAAAACAAGACAAACTTTGAAAGAAAATTTCAAAAACTATATTTGTGAATGACCAATTTAATTATAGGAAATATATGCAAGGATATACTAATCTTGCTTTTGAGTCATTTTATAGGTTTGTTGGTGAAGTACTAGTTTGCACATTTACTTGATATCTTCCACACAAATATGGATCCAGAAAAAGAGGAAATGCCAAAAGTAAAGCATAGAGGTAGTACATTGAAACCAGAGATTGCAAAAAATCGAAGTAAAGGGATAAAGCTCAAGATTGAATACAATAGCCTTGGTAGTCACATTGGGAAAAATTCAGTTGAACTAAGTAGTTATCTTGGTACAATAACTAGAACCCATGTGCCAATAATTGTTGAGAGTTTGAGGAAAGTCCCTAAAGAGACTAAGGAGAAGTTATGGGATTTGATCACGGTAAGTCTATCTATAGCTTTCATATATAATTATTGTATACATTCATTAACATGAGCTAACATGGGTTGCTATTTTGTAGACAAGCTTTAATGTGAATCAAAATTCCAAGAGGAATTGTTTCCTACTAATGGGCATCAGGTTTCGAACCTTTAAGTACAAGTTGACAAAGAAATATATATTGTCTTTCAAGAATGACCCAGAAAAGCTGAAAAAGCCACCTCCTATCTACCCATTCATACAAGAGGATCATTGGAGATAGTTTGTTAAAGATAGATTTTCTGAACACTTTAATGTTAAGCATTATTTTTAATACATCTTCAATTTTTACATTTACATAGTTTCACCATGTACTAATTTTGTGTCTATATTTTCTAGGAATATCGCAAGGTTTAGAAATCGAGAAGAGATAAACACATTTACAATCATTATCTTGGAAGAAAGGGATATGCACGTTTTGAGCAGGATATAGTAAGTTATCAATATCGGTAAAAAAATGGAGTATATATTTTGTTTATAGGAAAATTATTCCAATTTTTAAATGTCATTTATTAACTTGATCATATTGAACTAATGAGTTTTATTGTTAAAATTTTTATAGCTACAAGCAGAAGGGAGTATTGCTAGGGTTGATAGAAGTGTTTTATGGAAGAAAGCACGTGAGAAGAAAGGAAAGTTTAATAAAATTACAGAGCCAATGATTAACATGATAGTAAGTTAGCATATTTATGCCTTTTAAAGCCTATAGTGTTAGTATGTCTATGTGACTATGGTTTGTGCTGATATTGTTAGGTGTTAATAGGCAAGAGGCTTAATGCTATCATTTTTATGAGTAGTTATGTTATACACCAATTTGTCTATTATCCTTTGTATTAAAACAATTCATTTTCTAGCTACCTTGAATTGGTTGTCTTTGATTGATATGTACATCATCTTCATCAAATTATTACTAATATATTTTTTGTTGTAGGATGAATTACTAGAAAATGCTAAGGAGACTGGACTACCTCCACCTGGTCCAAATGACATATTAGGTAAGGCATTGGGTAAGCCTGATCATCCAGGACGTGTGGTAGGTCAAGACCGTTTGGTTAAGCCTAGCTCATACTTTCATCAACCATCTGATGACATGAAAAAAATCAAAGAAGAAATATGGGAAATGGTACGAAAGGAGATGGAAGATGCTGCAACAAGACAAGTTATGTCTCCCCCCACACCCCATTCTGATATGGGTAGTAATAACATGAGACAACAACTTGTTTTACAACCAGTTGTAGCAGAAAAACCAATGTTTAAAATGATAGAAGAGCCCCAACCACCAGAACCACCACTGAAACGCAAGGTATGCATTTACTTACTAATAATACAAGATTAATATAAGTGATATAAAGCCTATGTAAATGATATTATCTGTTGTATTGAAGGTAATTACATGTAAATTAGCAGTGGAAAGAAAAGGAAATGTTGTTGCAACTGGTACACTAATAGAAGAAAAAGGATCGAATAGGTTGGTTGTAATAAATGTTGCACACAAGCCAAATGCTTGACTCCCATTTCCAAATCCATATGAGATTATCAATGTTGGGGATGCTATTGGCTTTGAGCTTGATTGGCCAAAAAGCCTTGTCATACTTGAAACTGAACATCCTCAGGTATGTCATTTTATGTCTATAGTAAATTTGATTGTAACTTGGTATTTTATTGTTTAGGAGTATATATATCTAACATTCCTTCCTTTTTCATAGGTGTTGGATAAAGGAAAGAAGAAGATAGTGAAGACACCAATTATTCGAAAATCTAAGCCTCAAAATCATTCGGTCATTAAAAATTTTCAGAAATTTGTGGATGGTTGTCTTGGTAATGACAAGACGTACCCAATACAGCTCCCCATTTCACTACTTGGTGTCGAATTTCAAACATATATATCTAGAGAGGATTGTGAATACATTATTTCATCTTTAGAGGTGTCATCAAACTGCATCTCCTTCTATTTATGGTGTGCACCTTTTATTTTCATTTGTTTTTATTTTTTAAATATGAGTTGCCCATGTTGAACGAGATTGGATATGACTAATGATAATTTTCTTTTGGTGTTTTGATACAATAATAGGCACATGCATAATCAACTACATATTGCCAAAAAGGAATCACAATTTATATTTGTTAATCCTTTTACAATATCACGAGCAGGCCTTAGTACTCCTCAAACAGAGAAAAGAGCACAAATGTTGTCAAAACGCTTAATGGAGTGCCAAGATGCTAAATATGTTTTCATACCCTACAACCCCGAGTAAGTGACAAATATTATACTTTAATTTGAGGTTTTATGATTGATTTATATTTCTAATTAGATGCTACTTTTGTTTTTAATGTTTTAGCTTTCATTGGGTCTTGGTAGTGACTGAGCCAAGGAAAATGACAGTCCACTATCTTGACCCTATGCATCACAAACCATGTGAGGACTTAAAGGATATCGTAAACATGTAAGTTCTTCCTATTATTTTCCATAGTATTATTTTGTTTTTTTAAAATACATTCATCTCAAACACATATTTTTTATTATTTATATATATGTTAAAACATATAACATTTACCTATTTTAAAAATGTACCCATTGAACTTATTTACATAGGGCTCTTCGAATATCTGCAAAGAAAACATCCAAGAGGGAGCCATCTTGGCAACTAGTGCAGGTGACATCCAAAAAATTTTCTTTACACATTAGCTTATGCATTTGCACCATTTATATATATGAGTACTAATGTTATTTTATAATTGATTGATTAGTGTCCAAGACAAGAAGGAGGATTCGAATGTGGCTACTTTGTTATGAGATTCATAAAAGAGATCATTTTTTATCCTACAATTATTGCTTCAAAGGTATTACAAATTTAATGAATTGTACATAGTTTTAGGCTTCCAAATGTTATGCATTTTAATGTTATTTTCTTACTTGATTTCAGTTTGGTGATAAAAAAAAACATATTCTCAAGTAGAATTCGATGAAATTAGAGGAGAATGGGCTACTTTTGTGCTACAACTAATCATGAATCATGTTGATGCATCATGATCACCATGCATGGTGAGTCCTTTAGCTACTACATGAATTTTTCCATAGGTTCTTTGAATAATGTTTCTATTTGAAAAAAAAAAGAAAAAAAATAGTTCTTAGATTTGTTCATTTATGATAACATCGATCCATGTTTATTTTCTTCAATAAAAATCTATAAAACTCATTAAACTATGAAATGCAGGTATACACTTTTGGGATGGTGGAATGGAGAATAAAAAGAAAGAAGAAGGCAACAAGATTTTGGGTTTTTAAATGCAACTCTTATGTCATACGTTGTAGGACATAAATGTTACTTTAATTAGTACTGAGAAATTTAGATTTTTAGATGGGACTTTTATGTCATTTTATAGTTTGCCGGTTTTATGCTTATGAAATGGAGGTATACATGAATCTTGAGATCTTTAACATTTCTAAATCATGTTTTGGTATGTATTCACTCTTCTTTTTTTAGTTTTGATGGGTTTGATATGTTGGATGTACTATCTTTTTGTGAACATTTGATATACAAATATTATTAGATGATAAATGTATTATGAGTTATTCCAGAAACATTATAGAAAAATGAGTTAAATATAATATGATTGTTATATTTATGGACAAAATATAAACAGGTTAATCTTACTTATTAATTCATAAGCATTACAAAAATCTATAACTAAAAGCAATCATATCTTCCACAATAATTTTCAATGACGTGACACCATTACTCAAAGGTGATGCATTTAATATGACATCATAACTCAAAGATGATGCATTTAATGTGACACCCTATCATCACTAGAAATATATGGTGTCACTTCCGAATGGGTCACCATTTATCTACTTTGGTGTCACTTCCAAATACGTCACCAATTGGTACCCTCTATGGTGTCAGTGGAGAAGGTGACGCTATGTTGTAGTGACACCCTATGTTTATGGTGACTCGTTATAAATGTCACCATATATCTTTTTCCTTGTAGTGAGTAATAAAATTAAAGGGTTAATTTCATCCACTTCTCTTAAGCTTTAGGTTAAATACAATTAATTATCATTAGTTTGAAATCTTATCAAAAAAAACTTTCTTCCCTTTTTTATTTGATATTTTCATCCACCTCTTATTTGATTTAAAATGAGAGAAATATTTGATAAAATTACAAATTAATGATGACTAATTGTACAATTAGCTCATATGTTAGGATAGATGAATGAAATTTATCTTAAAATTAAATAAAGCTTCAACAAAATTATTTGAGAGTTGAGTGTGATTTAGTTTTGCCAATTAGTCACCAACCGTCGAATCATTTCCTTTCATTAAGTCATGGTTCCGAGAGTCTTTGACCACGTGTTTTGTACTTTTCAATTTTATATTCGAAGAAAAAAAAAATATTGGGATTCACATGTAGAGGATGAGACAAGACTTCACGACCATATAATGAAGTTGCAAAGAAGGAAACATCTTCTTGTGGGCCAGAAGAACTTCCAAACCAAATTTTGAATTGGCTTCTTCATCGTGGATCACATGCAATATTCTCTTTGGTCGGCCCTTATACTTAATTATTTGAGATTCTAAGTAATATTCGGTTGAGTCAAGTCAACATAAAACAAATTTTCATTCAATTATTTGAGTATTGAGCATCATTGCTCTCATCTGTTATTAACTCCTATTGTCGCACGCAATTTCCAATTACTTTCTGAAGACTTCAACCAAATAGTTGGCCACTCAAAAGATAAGGCGTACGTCAAAATCATCGGTATGAACCAAGGAAATATCATCGCCACTTCCTTGCAAGGGACTCCCTACACAGAAAGTTACAAGGGCATGTATCGAACTCACTATTCGTTGTGTGGTCCCAGTTGGGTGCTCAATTAGGGTGATGAGGCACTAGAAGAAAAGCATAGGAAAGAACCAAGCTTGACTTCCTCATTTGACTAGTATGAGATACTTGGAGTATATTTATTTTTGAGGATAGTTTATTTTGCTGCATATGAATCTCAATTCAACAAGCAACCTAAGAGAGCATACTGGAGAATGGTGAGTTCTGTTCGATGGCTGTTTCAGATCACCTTAGTACTATGGCTAAGCATAGGAGCAGCAGCAGCAACTCAGGGGAAGCCTGGTTGTCAAAAGAGGTGTGGAAACGTTGACATTCCTTACCCCTTCGGAATTGGATTTGCTGGTTGCTACGTTGATGAATGGTTCGAAGTAACTTGCAACAACTCTTTCCATCCTCCCAAGCCTTTCCTGAAAAGAATAAATCTGGAGGTGCTGAGTGTATCATTAGATCACGGCACCATCCGAGTGAACAACCCAGTACTCATTTATCAGAATTGTCCCGGCAAACCATCAAATTACAGCAAGTCGTGGGATGGAGGCCCCTATTCATTCTCCGAAACCTACACTAGATTCACTGCTGTGGGTTGCAGCGCCCTGGCCTACATCATGCAGGATGATTTAGTAAACGGGGGATGCATTTCCTTCTGCAAACAGGGCACAACTGCGGCAACAAATAGCAATTGCAATGGCTTGAAGTGTTGCCAAACCCAAGTCCCTCCAGGCCTCCAGTCCTTCACTGCAAATTTAGAAAGTACCTTTTATAATGGTAGTGTTCATAAGCAAGAAACATGCAAATACGCGTTCATGGTGGACCACGAATGGTTCAGCAAGTTATCAGATCCACATACGGTGAAAGATAAGGGATATGTTCCAGCAGTGCTGGACTGGCGGATATACAACGCAACATGCAATGCCTCCACCTCAAACCTCAACACATCCACAAGTTTTTGTGGCACTAATGCTCACTGTTCAGTTGCCAGTCAAAGCTCAGGCGTCACCTGCGCTTGTGACAGGGGATATGCAGGCAACCCTTATCTTCCCAAAGGATGTCAAGGTACAGAACCTACTTATTTACTGGTAATTTATTCTATTTTATGGATACGGATATATTTAAGCAGGATACAAAGGCTATATCTATTTTATTAGTAAGAGGAGGAAATTGGTATATTTTTTGGGAAAATTATGTTTAGGAGATATGATAGTTTTATTTTATTTTATTTTAGTTTACTTTACTTTAAAGTCTCACTCTCAAACTTACCAAAACAAGATTCTTTATAAATAAATTTAAAAAATAAAAATAAAATAAACATTTTCTCTCACCTCTTACAAAATACCAAAATTACCCTTAATGAAAACATTTTATATTTTTTTTATAAATAAAATTTCATACTTTGAAAACTTTCACACTCAAATTAAAAATTTTAAAATTAGTTTTTAAAAATTTATAAAATTAAAAAAATCTTAACAATTTTTACAAAATAATCATCAAAGTCCCGTTCAACTTATCCTTTCACTAAAAGAAAATATTTGTAAAAATAATTTAAAATATTATGAAATAAAATAAAATAAAGGGAAACCACGAATGTTCAAGGGCCCAACCCTTCCTTCATCTTATTTCTTCTCTAAATCTTCAATTGTAATAAACTTCCGAGACCCTTATCTCTCTCTCTCTCTCTCTCTCTCTCTCTCTCTCTCTCTCTCTCTCTCTATATATATATATATATATATATATATATATATATATATATATATATATATATATATCATAGCGTAAGAACTAAGATTCTTGAATCATTTCTTTATTTGAAGGTGTAGGTGAAAAAGTGATTACATATCCGAATGGGACAGCATGCATTTTTTACAGGAATGGAGGTGTTTCATGCTTTCCGTATAATAAGATCATTGATCCACGTCGTCCAAGAATGGTGTTGGCAGGTGTGTTGCTATCGTCATTCTTTTTCTCTCTTTCCTCTACTCCCTCCAAGTACAAATTAGAAAGAAAAAAGAAATCCAATTTTAGAACCATGGTTTTGAAATTTTACCATACATGCCTATGACTAGAATCATTAATTGAATTTTGATCCCCATAGTAAAATAGTAAAACCTCAATGAATGAATATTCAATAAATTAATAATACTGCTTAAATAATAATTAATGGTTTGGTCCCAATTTAGATTAAGGTATTAAATTAAAAATCTCGTTAAGTGTATAAAATAATAACATTTTTAGAATTTCTTAAGGGTCCAAGAAAATATAATTAAATTAATAATTGATGAATGATATATATATATATATATATATATATATATATATATATATATATATATATATATATAGCAAATAGAATTTCATAATCTAGAATCAAGTAACTTTTTATGACTTCAATTTTTTCAAGTCACTCCTTGAAATTATCACACTTAAACCTTTTTATCTTTAAGAAAGTTCTTCAATCTTTTAGGGTACTAGGTTTTATGCCATATCTCTTCTTTTTAGAAGTCTTTCTATGTTTTACAATTAATAATTATTTTTTATTTTTTGGAGTCTTTTAGGCTTTCATATGTTAATTTTTTCACCACATTAATTGCTTTAGATCTATAAGTCATATATGTACAAGTATTGGATAGTAGAAATATAATGTGTTTTACAAATTAATAAATATTCATTTATCTATAAATTAGTAAATTATTCATTTATCAATAGATTAAATAACCTTATTAAAATATTTTTTTTTTTTTTAGTTTCAAGAGTATTATTTTTTGTGAAAATTTTCTTTATTTATTATTAAGATGGTATTAGGAAACACTTTTTTTTATTTTTAAAAATAATAATAATAATAATTTTTATATAAATATGATAGTTTTGAAAGATAATGATTTCTAAAATATATTCTACAAAAAGTGAAGTGTTTTATTATAAAGAATTATTTAAGAACATAAACTAAATTTCATACATACATTTTTATATAGAAGTTATGACTGTTTTTATTTTTGAAAATAAAAAATAGGAAATGTATCCAAAAGAGAATTAAATTAAAATTAAAGCAACCATGGATGTCCGCCTTGAAAGAGAAAAAAAAAATCAAAATACTTTGACTATATTGGTGAAAATTAAAAGACAAGTATTATTATTCAATAAGTTATTTAACAGACACAAAGAATGCTTTCTAATTTTTTCTAAAAAATTAAAAGGTATAAGCTATTTTATTTATAATTTTAATTAAAAAAAAAAGGAAAAAAATTTTGGGAATCATAAAACAGAAAATTAAACCAATTTTTTTTTAAAAAAATATCTTTTAGTTATTTTCATTTCTTTCTATTTGTTTATTTAAGTATATTTTTAAAAAATAATTATATAAATATAAAGAATGATCAAAGATAAAATAGTACAGATAAAAATTATTTTTTAAAAAATAAATTAAGAACATTTTAAGTTTCTAAAACTTTTGTTTTATAGATCATGGGAAAATAGTTTTTAAAAATTATTTCTCATCATTGTTTTAAAAAACTCTTCTCAAACATAGAGAAATTTATTGTTTTCATAAATCTTTTTAATAATATATATAAAAAAAAGTGAGAAAAAAATTACCAAGGAAATGATAGAGAAAAATTACTAAAAAAGATTCCCTTCTTATTTTTACAAAAATGAAAAAAAAAAAGAAAACAAAGAAAAATTGCAATTATCTACAATTAAATTTTCTGTCTCAGCATTTTTTTTTTACAAGAAACCTAAATTAAATAAAAAAATTTATATCTTCTTTCCCTCAAAATTTGAATCATTAAATTCATTTCTGTTAAAAAAAAAAAACAAAAAATAGGAATGGAAACAAAATACTCATTTTCATTTTTCATTCTCATTTACCAAACATGGTCTTAGAAGCAACCTTCTCCCAATGCAAGATCGTTTCCATTTGACAACCACTTATAGGTCACCAAAACCACTTGTAGAAATTCTACGGTAACTTTTACTAGGAAATTGCAAATTAAGCTTTGAAGCATGTGCTCGTATTTTGAGTCATTTAATTAGCTTTCCAATTGCACCAAAATATATTTCACCGTAATTCTACATAGATTTAATATCTCGAAACTTTGTTCTGTGTTCCTCTCCTAGGAAGCAAGCTTGATTAGGAAATTAAAGTAAGAATCCAATAACCAAGTTTAAAACAAAACCCACATAGAATTATAAAATGTAGTATTCCCGTAAGAATATAGAAACAAAAATGACAGTTGCAGTATCAGCAATGATGTTACTTTACAAAAGGAACAAGTGATATACCAATACTCCTAAGATTAGATATTGTTGTAATTATGGATTAATTTTGGCAAAAGCATAAGAAAAATGAAATAATTAAGAGAAAAGAAAAATGACAACTTCACATATTTAACTAAACTTAAGGCAAATCTATAAGAATATAGATTTAGTATATTCTATGGAAAAAAAGGATTTTATCCCATAAATTTTAATTTACCTACAGTAAGACCATATTTCTTAACTTAGAAATCTAGGGTTCATAGATGTGGTGAGGGGGTCATATGAAGTTCATTTAGTAGCATTTTTTTAGTTCAATTAGTATATTCTTAGCTTTGCTAGACAAAATAATCTTTTTCCTTTGTTGTGAGTTGTGTAGGCGTACTAGCAGGAGTTGGAACATTGCTTCTAGTAATTTGTGCATGGTGGTTGTACAAAGTACTAAAAAGGAGACAGAAAATTAAGTACAAGGAGAAATGCTTTAAAAGAAATGGCGGTTTACTTTTGGAACAACAATTATCTTCAAGTGAAGGAAATGTTGATAAAACCAAATTGTTCACTTCCAAAGAGTTGGAGAAAGCCACTGATCGTTATAATGAAAATCGGGTTGTTGGTCAAGGAGGCCAAGGTACTGTTTACAAAGGAATGTTGATGGATGGAAGAATTGTTGCAGTTAAAAAGTTGAAGATAGTGGGTGATGGCAAACTTGAGCAATTCATTAACGAGGTTGTCATTCTATCCCAGATTAATCATAGAAATGTGGTTAAGCTGTTAGGATGTTGTTTGGAGACAACAGTACCTTTGTTAGTCTATGAGTTCATTCCTAATGGAACCCTTTCTGAACATATCCATGACCAAAATGAAGAGTTCCCAATTACATGGGAAATGCGTCTTCGAATTGCTACTGAAGTTGCAGGAGCTCTTTCTTACTTGCATTCAGCAGCTTCCATACCAATCTATCACCGAGATATCAAATCAACTAACATACTTTTAGATGATAAATATCGAGCAAAAGTGGCGGACTTTGGAACTTCAAAATCTGTTGCCATTGATCAAACACACTTGACCACCCAAGTACAGGGTACTTTTGGATACTTGGACCCAGAGTACTTTCAATCAAGCCAATTTACTGAAAAAAGTGATGTCTACAGCTTTGGAATAGTTCTTATTGAGCTTTTAACTGGGAAAAAGCCAATCTTGCCAATTGCATCAGAAGAAGGGAAAAGTTTAGCCTCATATTTCATATTGTCCATGAATGAAGATCGTTTATCAGATCTTCTTGATGCTCAAGTTGTAAAAGAGGGTAGAAAAGAAGAGATCAATGCAATTGCTTTTCTTGCAAGACGATGCATAAACTTGAATGGGAAGAAAAGGCCTACAATGATGGAAGCTGCAATGGAGTTGGAAAGAATTAGAAAGTGTCAAGGAGATTTTAGTGCTCAAGAAAATTTTGAGGAGGTTGAATACGACACCATTGAATTGACTGGGCCTTGGGATGTTGCCTCCACTTCAATGGGATCTTGCTTGAATACCAATGCATCTTCTTCATCGGATATCCAACCTTTATTGTTTCAAAAGTCATTTTAAGTTGATAAGCATACTTTTTCTTATCATATTATATATGCATTGATGTAGAAATATGAGACTACTCTAGGTGGTACTTTGTGTGTAATTTTTTGTTAAAGAAGTGTTGTATGGTAATACTTTTTATATGGGAATGGCTTTCACTTAAACATAATGTTGTTGTATGATTAATGCTTCTTAGTTAATTAGAAGAAATAGTACCACTTCATCTTGCCTTTCGACTTGGTAAAATTGTGGTTTGGCATTTCTTTTCACAATTCATGTTATGGGCAAGTGTTCATAACTTTTATAAATATTATCAGGTAAGATTTGTTTTTTTTTTAATCTTTTTCTTTTGTCAAGCTTAGTTGAATTTCTTTCACCTTGATTAAGAAAATATTATTTCTTTAATATCCAAGTAAAATGCATAATAGTATGCATTTTTTCTAAATAAGAAAGTAAAATGTGAATTTTCTCCATCCAATTAGTTGATATTGGACAAGTGACAACTTGAAGGTAAATTTACAAAAGAGTTCATGAGTACAACTATTTAAAAATACAACTAGTATAATGTTAAACATCATGAACAAGGTAAAACATTAGGATTAAGTTCATTTTTGAAAATGCAACTAACTAGAACAGTGAAGCATAAGAGCCTACTTGAAGTGCTATTGAAGCATCATTGATTCATCCCCATTGCAGTCATGTCATTTGATTCTAGCTCAGACGGGTGTTATAAACAAAATTTATAAAACCTAAATCACCTCACGCTAAGGTAGCATAGCTAACATAGTATAGTGGCTCTAGGATCGTCCATAGGGATGGGTTTTCATCGTACAGTTCACTTAACTGAAAGAAATAACATGGTGTTTTTTCTTATGAAAGTTAGCTTTTAAAGAAAATGCAATTGTGGTTGCAAAGATTGATTTTAAGTTAAGCAAAAACAATAGGTGAAATTAACTATAAAGAAAAGGTCTCTTGGAGCTTTAGGTCACTAGGATTGAGTTTCTTAGGCAAAGGAGGAGATTCCGGATCTTCTTCTCGCGTTGGGGATAATAACATAAAGGATGGTTATCTCCTGAACCGGTTTTCTATTTAGCAATTAAGATTTGATCCAAAGGTTTCATGAGAAATGGTAATTGCTTCCCATTAATGGCTTCAAACACTAAAGACTTTCACCTTGAACCACCTTCCAATGGCTCGTAAATGATAACTAATAGACATCCATGGATCTAGCAATAAGCATCCATGGAATCCGAAAAGCTTACCAAGTATTGGCCATTCAAGATGATTTTAAGGGATTTAAAGCTAAACCTTGAAATAAAAACCATTAATGGTTAACAACTACTTTCATTTAAAGCAAGGACAACTCCCACCTTTGCATTCAAGTCCTTTACCTAGCTTCCATCACTCTAAGAAATGTAAAACCTAGCCACTCATCCCCTGAGAAATCATCCTTAGAGGTTGTTTGGCTAGCAAGAAAGTGAAAAACAAAATGAGAAGGAAAGACAGAGCAAAAGCTCTGTATATTTCTTACTACGAGAATTTTTACAAGTGTTTAATGAAAAACATACATAATCCACTATCCCTCTGTCTCTCTCCTTATATATAAGATACCTAAAAATATATATATAAAAAAGTCTAAAAGAAAATATCTAGGTTGGTTACAAGGAGAAACTAGGAAATTACACAAAATATCTGAAGATAAAAATCTAACGAAGTCGGTGCACAAATATCTGGAGATTACACAAGAATATTTCGCATACCATGCAAAGTTTCGCATGGTATTCGAAATTCCTTCATGGCTGCATCTTGGTTTCGCATGGTGAGCGAAATTTCGCACAGGGTGCGAAATTTCTTTCACTCATTCCTACTCTCTGTCCTACAGCTATTGAAGCTCCTCTTGATTTCGCATGCTATGCGAAAATTTCGCATAGCCATGCGAAATTGTTGGTTGCTAGATTTCTTCTCTGATTCTCTTCCTTGCATACTTGATTGGCTTGACAAAGGGCTATGAAGCTCCAAAGCTTGGATTCTTCATGTAATTGAGCTTCAACTTGCTTTGCCATGGACTACACAAAGTTCTCCCTCATTCTTGGCTTGTTTTAATGATAAAAAAACTACCAAAAACACCAAAACTTGCCAAAAATTGATTAGCAACACTTGCAAGGGTCCTTAATGTGCCAATTGAGTTAAAAGGTATTAACTACTACTCAAAAGTGTTTAAAACAGTTAATTTCAAGCTATAAAAGAGCACTTTTTGAGTAGTAATCAATCGTTGTAAACAACTATAAGAAAAAAATATTTTTTTGGTATTAGATATGGGTGGAAGAGACATAAGCCTTGATCCCAAGCATTTAGAATAGCAAAATGCAAGTGTATTCAAATTTGTATTGATTAGAAAACTCCAAAATAAAATGAACCTCATCTAGGGCAAGCTTTTGTAAGTTAAGGAAAAGAAAATGCCAATTGATTGAATGAAGATTTTAACAACCTTTCTAATGGACACGTTAGAAATGATGCCAATAAATTCTTTTTCCTTCTATTTTTCTCTAGAACAAAAAAAAAAAAAAAAAAAACATTTTTGTCCTTTGAGATGATAACGGGTAGCTTTTTAATAAAATAAAGGAAATAGAACCTAAAATTTTCTATCATTTTGGCCAACTAACCATGTACTTATCAAATGCAAGGAAAGGACCAACACAATGAAGATGGATGGAAAGCTTCTTGAGTGAATTAGAGATGGTTGATGGGGATTTAGTAGTTGAGGGTTAGAGAACTTTGTTTGGCAAAGGTGATAGATAAAGGAATTAATTGTGTAGAAGATCATCTTGATTCAATGTGAAATGCTAGGGATTGGAGACCGTGAACCTCCCCCTTAAGGGATGTACAACAAGTTTAAAACACAACTAGGGGAGGTACTCTTTTAAAAGCCACAATTAAGGGATAATTATCATAGCACATGAGTTTTAATAGAATG
The DNA here is from genome assembly GCA_946000715.1 of Vitis cinerea var. helleri x Vitis riparia. Classification (NCBI taxonomy): domain Eukaryota; kingdom Viridiplantae; phylum Streptophyta; class Magnoliopsida; order Vitales; family Vitaceae; genus Vitis; species Vitis cinerea var. helleri x Vitis riparia. The sequence continues at coordinate 12,135,915 of OX253994.1, forward strand.
AGTGATAAAAATCTTATGAGGATTAGGGTAGATGTTAAACAATTATGACATGATTTCCTATATTTTGATAACCTAGTGCACAAGGACTTAGGTTGATTCAAGCCAAAAGAGTTCGAATTTCTTTAGGATTTTGTTTTTCGTTTGAATGACTTAGGCAATGCTAGTTTGAGTTGGTTGGGAAAAATGGATTATATGTTTGATGTTTTTATTCTCTTTATTGGTAGAGACTACTAATATTTAGGTTAAGGGGGGTTAGCACACAAAATTGTCTTTTCTATCTATATAAGCCAAGTATTTTGCATAATCTCAAGCGTTAATTAGTCCTTGACAGCTTGAATAGATGGCACGCCCTTGTTTGAGCACTAATATGTTTATCTAGTAAAGAATGTATTAAAAGAGAATAAAAAAGCACAAATTATGCAAACATGAAGGTAAGCCCAAAGATCAAAGAATGATGAAAGCAAGGTGGAGAAAAAAAATATGCATGAGGGAGACTTAGAGGATGTTTGGTAAATCAATTCAGTGACTAAATATCACTTAATTTAAGTCACTAGGCACATTAGGCATGTTTGATAAAATAATATAATATCACAATCTAAAGTATTAAGTCAAAATAGTTAATTTATTTTTAATCTCAATTCTTTTTTACCTAATTAATTTACTTATGTCTAGTAATGGTATATTTTACAACCAAGATTCCATATCCATGACTCATCTTTTGTAGTAAATATTTTATAATTATATTTCATAATACTTTAAATATGGATATTTAACAAATAAATCTATTGCTTAAGATTGAAGAAAGTAAATATTAGTTATAATTAATGAAGGTAAGTATTAGTTAAAAGTAATTCATTTAAAATTAACAACTTAAAAATAATTTAACTTAAAATCAACTTAAGCTATTAAGTTATAAGTGTTAGGTTTTTGTCAAACTCCTTAGAGATGCACAAAAACTAGGAAAAATCCTATAGTAGAGATGCTAGAGAAAAATATATAGTGCATGCATTTTAATAATCAAAATCGAAAATGCAAAATTTAGATACCTCTTCAAGCTTATGAATGGTGTCAAATTCCACCTCAATACCTCTACAAGCAAACCTTGGTATCAAAATTTCAACAAAAACCCTGCAAATAAATGTCAAACATTAATCCCATTTTTTTATACAGGGCATTAAAAAGGGATTCAACTCATAATACCATTTTCAACACAAGAACCAATTTTGATACAATTTTGATATCAAACTTAAGTTTAGATTTGAGGAATTTCTTAACGAATCAAATCAATACCACTTTGATACAAACTCCAGATTTTGATAAAGCTTGTAAAAATTGATTTTTTTTTTTTTTTTTTAACTTTAATCAATGCAAATCTTGATTTAGAGATGGATTTTGAATTGGTTGGAATATGTTCAAACCCAAAACAACTAAAGAACACCAAGTGGTGTGGAAAGTTGAAGTGGTGAAATTTTGATACAAGAACCCTAATTTTGATACAAATTTGATAAGGGTTGAAAAAATTCAACACTTCCTAGACTTGGGCATTCAATTCCAATACAAAGATCATTCCTATATCGAAATTTTGCACTACTTGAGGATTCCTAAATCAATCTCCACACACCAAAATAAGGGGAAAATAGATGCAATTTTACGAATATGTAGGTGTTGTGCTCTTAAGGGTAAAACTAGGGGTCTACACGATTACTATAATCACATTTACTATTTGTAAATAACTTACTACAGTGCTAAATCTTTGAGTTTTTAAGTTTTCTCTTCTCTCATCACCATTGAATTATTTTATGGAGGAAGTATATAGGAGGGTTTTAGCTATGAAATTAATAACACAATTTTGCTATAATGTTTTGGCACTTTTGCTAGATCATCCTTTAAGAGTTTGGATGTTGGAGGTTTTTGTATGGGCTAAATTTAAACTCCATATACCATGATATCCATTGCCTACAAATTTTCTAACATAGAATTTCATTATACTACTTTTTCTAGTTTCTAAATTTTTTTAGCTTTCAATTGTAGCTTGCTATCAATACCTTGGAATTTGTTGCACCTCTTATACATGCAGTTGGAAACAAGTAAACTTTTGTCATTGGGTTCAGCTTTCCATTCATTATTTGTTCAATATACTAGTTTGAAAATTTGAAACTTTGTTATAAATTTTTTAGGATAAATTTTATTAATTACAAATTTTATAAGTCATAATGAACTTGATAAAATAGGTAAATTTTCAATAATATATTAGGATAATTCTTTCATCTTCTTAAATTTTATTCTTTTGGAAATTAATCAAATTATGAACATAAACTAGTAAATTTACAAGTTCTAAAAATAGCATACCAATAGGTCACAAGTAATAGTCTATGTAGCAATAGATCAATAGATGTTCATTTAAAAAAAAAATCAACTTATATCGACACTTTTATTAAATATTAATGAATAAATTTTGGATGCATTTTTTCACAACAACTTTGTTGCTTTAGAAATGTCAATGAAGACAAGCATTGACAATTTTTGAGTGTCAAGGTTGCCTATAAATCATACTCATTTATCATTATATTTGACAAATGATGCTTATAATGTATCAAGATTCCACATGAACATTAGAAGGCAATGTTTTGACTTGTGTAAAAAACCATTAAGAAATTAACTTTTTCTAATAGTGGAAAGAGGAATTGTGAAGAGAAAGTTTGTTAAAAAAGTGATATGATTGCTTAAAGTAGTTGAGTGAACAGATAAGACAATCGCTGAGAGAAAAGGAAAAGCAAATGCCGAAAACGCTTGCCTAGGGTCTAAGCACTGCATAGGAGAGATTGATGGGAAAAACTCGGATTTCTCCTTCTTCCAAGCCCAGATCAAGTTAGGAACATGCATAACTATCCTAAGTTTTTTTTAAAAAAAATCCTATGCATAGTAGAAAAAAAACATTTTTAAACTTTAAAGGGATTCAAAAAGTGCTAACAAAAACCATACCTCAAATTCAGATGTTCCTAAATCAAATCAATATGGTAAAAATGAAAAACAAAATCGTAGAAGTCTCATAAACCCGAAGTCTTCTACCCAATGACTCGAACCTTGATCTTATGACACATTTCCGGTGGAGATGGAAGGGATGGTAGAGGCTAAGACTCTCTCTCTCTCTTTAGAGATGGAAGACAGCTCTCTAGAAAAAGATATGGGAACCCTAGCCCCTAAGGGGGTATTTATAGGGCTTCCTATTGGGCTTAAGTGACTTGAACCCACTAAGGGCTTAGGTCACTTAATATAGCCCAAAATGGGTCCTAATTAATTAATTAACTCAACAGGGCTACTAATTAATCAATTAGTCCAATCTAAAGACTTTTTCCACTTACCCTTATGCAACCTTGCGTAATTACCAAAACACCCTTACGCACAAAAGTGAACCTAGAGCCAATCCGACCCTCATAACCCTTGTCAACAAGGTATATGAGCTCAGAGCGAGGACCACTAGGGCCCATAGGAATATTGGCTCCCTCATAAGCCAATAATGAAGTTGATTCAACATCCCACTATAAAGAATCAACTAAACTCTAGTATCCTATGTAAATAACAATGAGACACCAAGTGCTCGGGTCCGTGACATGCTATCCATTATGTTTAGTCTCCCCATGAAATGGTGTCTGTAGTCTAACAAGTTGAAAACTATTAGCTTTTCAAGTCTACCTCTACCATCCTTGAATTGCAGATCCTCTTATTTGTTTAATTGACATATTTTAGCTCTGAAATAGCCTATGTCAAGTTCCACTTAAGAAACTACTATGGTCATAGTTTCCATGAACACACCTTCTTAATATCACTTGAGGGACACACTATCTCAATCCCAAGAGATATCATAGTGTCTCTATTGCATATACCTATTGCTACCAACTTCCATCAATAGTGACCCAATCCATAAGGAATATATGATCAGCTTACGATCTTACCCATAGGTTAAAGCCACTTGTAGACCCTCCATTTTGTCCTACTAGCACATGTCTTATTACGTGTCCGTTTGATACTTTACAATAATTCCTTGATGACTCATTAGGCACCACCTTAGGCCCGTTGTGGCACCCTAGGCCCATTTAGATGCACTTGGCCCATTAGGTACACTCGTAGGTTACTTGACATATTTCTAATCACCCTACATTACTTAGGCACTTTTCTAAACCTTCTAGGTCATTTAGCACATTTTTTTATCACTTAGACACCTCCTTAGTTTAATTTCCACTTAATTCACCTTGGCACTTTCCACTTAGGTCACTTAGGCTTTTTTTCACCTAGGTCACTTAGATGCTTTTTTTTTTTTGGCTTAATTCCCTAAGATTAATTTCTTGATTGCTTTATTTTTTAGATTAGGTGGTATTTGGCTCAGTTTTGATTCTGATTGCTTGAGATGAATTTTTGACATTTAATCCTGTGAATTTGATATTTTGTTTTTTTATTTGTGTTTTAGTTTAATATTTAGGTTATTGTTTATATGCATTTGATATTTATTTGTTTTCTTGCTTTATTTATTGATTCTTCTATTTATTTATTTTAAGAAAATTTCATGTGATTAGTAATCTTATCTTATTAATTTTGTTATTATTATTATTATTATTATTATTATTTATTTTATGTTTTTATTTTTATTTTTTTATTTTGTTTGTTAATTTTAATTTTAATTTTTTATTTCTTTTTTTAATGTTTATTTTATTTTATTTACTTAAAAAATAAAAAAAATAAATAAAAAGTCGATGGACTGCATGGGAAAGGTGGGTTTTTTGAAAAAAAAAAAGAGTGGTAAAGAAAAAGATGTTTGGAAAAGAGGGAAGGGGAAGTTTCCGAGGGGTCTTGATTGCATGGGGGCGAGATAGAGGCTATTTTCAGTGGGGAAGTCTTGAGAGAAAAGAAAAGAAGGAAGAAGGGATGGGAGACATGAGAGAGGAGGAAAGTCACGTTGGGATGATAGATTAGAGGGCAGACTGCTACATGAGAGGGTAGGACGATTAGAATTTTCGCCGAAGAGTTTCTCTCTTTATATTCTCCAACTCTTCTGGGCTCTCTTTCTCGGCATCTGTCCGCCATCCCTCTCTCTCTTTATCCCTGACCACACCATCTCTCACTGATCAGTCCATTTCTCATTCAACTCCATTATGATGCAATTCATGTTGCGTATTGAAAGATCCAAGTACCAATTTCCCCCTCATTAATTCATCCTGAAACCACTGTCTCTGTGGTACGGTGTCTATTAGATGCTTTTTATCTCTCTGTTTGTTGGTGCCAGACCTATTTGATTCTTGGGAAATCTCTCTTTGCCTAACACCCCTGTGATAAGAACTCAATTTTTCTATTTAAAATGATTCTGGCCTTGATCTCTAAAACATTTCTTTGTATTGAAGGCAAAGAGTTTTAGTTGGTAATCCCAATACCCAAATGGTGGAACCCGTACCCTTTTCACCGTTTGTGTTATAAGATATACAATTTAGGAATCTGGGCTTGGTAGTTTTCAGGGGAAAAGTTGATGATTGACGAGAATTTGAACTGTTTCAGATTAGAAAGAGGGTGGGGTGTTTTTGGATTTGATCTTAGTGAAAACAGAATACCCAGAAACTGAATTTTGAAACCGGAGAGTTATCAATATGCAATCAAGGGCGTTGTCGACTGAGAAAGGGGAAGATCCTGCAAATACAATCAGAACAAATCAATCCAGGGTTTTGCCTCCAAGGCTACTTCAGATATTTGGGTTGTTTCTAGCTCTCTGTGTCGCATTTTCAATCATTAGTGTATGCATGATTAAACGTTTTGGAGTTTCTACTACATTAACATCGTCACAGTATATGCTCCTCGCAGGGAAGGTTGAAGAGACTCCACGCCCACTGAAGGATGTAATCCTTGTTTCCTATGAAATAATTCATAAAAAGGATCCTACTGTTGTCCAGAAGATCAAACAGAAGAAAGTATATGAGCAACAAAAACAACTTTAGGTCTTGACCTCAATGTTCGCCACCCATATAAACCTCTTGTTGAGGCAATAAAAAAAAAAAATTCAAAGCCGCACAGGATGCTCTTGCTCAAGTTGCATGAAATTTTGCTCTTGCTCAAGTTGTATGAAATTTTGCTCTTGCTCAAGTTGCATGGAATTTTGTCAATGATGGGCTGAGGACATCACTCTGCCCACAATTTAAGCCCGACCACATAGCACCAGGTGCCATTTTCCTTGCTACCAAGTTTCTCAAAGTGAAGCTTCCATTTGATGATGAGGTGGTCTAGTGGCAAGAATTTGATGTCACCCCACGCCAGTTGGAGGAGATTAGCAATCAAATGTTGGAACTGTACGAGTAAAACAGAGTGCATCCACCTCAAGGGAGTGAAGTGGAAGTTAACGCCAGTGATGGACTAAACCAAAGGGGCACAACAAAAACTCCAGTTGCCAATGAGGAGCCCTTAACGACTAATAGTCATGCTTAAGCAGGGGTTGGAGTGGAGTGGAGTCTACTTTGAAGCCTGTAACTGCAAAGCAGTCATCGCATCGGCCAACATCTGACAATTCAACTGTTGGTAATCATGGAGCACTCGTGAGAGGCACCTAAAATCTAAGTAATGATAGTGAGAGCTCTGAGATGGGTAGTGTTATAACTGATCAGATAGCAAATGGAGAGGCTCTGGGTGAATTTAAATCTATGCCAGACCGAATTGAGGGGGATGTGACTACATGGAAACGTGAGGGCTTTTGTTCAAAGCATAAAGGTGCAGAACAGATACAGTCCCGGCCAGAGGAGTTTGCTAAATCTGTAGGACCTGTTCTTGATACGCTAATTGTTTATTGGAAAAAAAAAAACTATTGCTTGTAGAAAATGTATGTCAGGAATACCACAAAGGGAGTGATCGCATTGGGGAAAGTGGGCTACCACTTTCCAGCACACTTGGAGCACACGCGTCGCCTTCAAAAGAGAAGAATCAACTGCACCATCAATATAGAGAAGGGGGCTGCCACTTTGAGTCTCCACACGCAGCAGATTGGCATTCTCCAAGACTTACACACACGCCATGCCGCCTTGAAGGATTTCCATTATGGATGCCATTTACGGCTGCACCTATGTTAAATAGAAACACCACACTACAACATGTATTATGGAGGCTACCTGGACGCACTTTCCATGGGCTGCACCCACTTCCACCATGCACCATGAGAGTGACTTACATGCATTGAAACTAGGAAGGAAGTGGTCACTTTGTGCACAGCACGCACACAGTGGGTTGTAAGGGAGGTTCTTTTTGTTTTTTAAAAAGAAAAGTCAACACGCGTGCTAAGGTAAGTTCCAAAAATACAAACTTTGTTATTTTGATTCATTTTATTTTTAGTTTGTTATTGTTTTAGAATTTTAGTTAACTAATTTAGTTAAGCTCATATTATAATTTTCATGTTCCAAGTTTGTTAATCTTTTAGTCTTTGATCGATAAATTTTTATTTTAGTCAATTTAGAGTTTTAGTTAATTAATTTAGTTAATCACATGCTTGAATTTTTTGTGTTTCAAAGTTTTTTTTTATTTATTTTTTTTTTTAGCCTTTGGTCCATTAATTTTTAGTTTATTTTTGTTTAGAATTTTAGTTAATCACATATTATAATTTTCATGTTCTAAGTTTAGTAATTTTTATTTTGATCCATTAAATATTTAGTTGAGTTTTCTTAGAGTTTTAGTTAATTAATTTAGTCAATTAAATCATTGTTTTTGTATTTCAAGTTTGTCATTTTCTTTTAATTTTGATCCATAAAAGATTTACTTGAGTTTTTTTTTTTTTTAGAGTTTTAGTTAATTAATTTAGTCAATTAAATCATTGCTTTCGTGTTTCAAGTTTGTTATTTTCTTTTAACTTGGATGCATAAATATTTAGTTGAGTTTTAAAAGTTTTAGTTAATTAATTTAGTCAATTGCAAGTTATTGTTCTCATGTTTTAAATATGACAATTTTAGTTTTGATCCATAAATGTTCAATTTGAGTGTTTTAGAGTTTTAGTTTCTTAGCGTAATTAATACCATGTCATTATATTTGTGTTTCTAAGTTGATAGCTTTATTTTTATTTTTTTTTATTTAATTATTGTTTTTATTAGTCTTGTTTAGTTCTTGAGTGTTTAGAATTCTAGTTTCTTAGTTAAATTAATTCCATGTTATTATATTCTAGTCATTTCGGTTTATTAAGTAATCAATCCTCAAAATAATTATCCAAATTTAATCTTTAGAATTCAATTCTCAAAATAATTTTTTGAATTTAATCTTTACAATTCAATTCTCAAAATAGCTTTCCAAATTTAATTTCTTAAAAATTTAATTCTCAAATAATTTTCCAAACTTAATCTTTAAAATACAATTCTCAAATAGTTTTCTAAAATTTCCAAATCTAATTTCTTAAAAAATTAATTATCAAAACTAATTTCCAAAATTCCAAATCCCATTCTTTAAAAATTTAATTCTCAAATCAAAATTTTCAAAAAATTCTGATTTCCAATTTTTTTTTTTTTTAATGCCATCTTCAAAATCTCAAATTTCAAATTTAAATTTCCAAAACTTTTGCTTTCAATTTTTTTTTAAAAAAAAATGAATAAGTTTTCATAATTCTAAAATATTGGAATTTATGAGAATTAATTCATAACAAAATAAATTCGGCTTTGGTGGGGGCCCAACATTCATAACCTTTCTTTCGAAAATAATTCAAGTGAATTATGCAATCGATGTTGTTTGGTTTTGATTGATTTTGTGCGAGATGTTTTATACTTATCATTGTACATTAACCTTATTTTCATAACAATGCTTTATTACCAATTGCTAAGGTACGCTCTCACCCTCACTTTGTTTATTATTTCGTTATCATGACTTGTTTTTTTTTTAATTATGATCCTTTTGGTATCCATTGATCTCCTAGTTAATTGTCATGTCTGTTTCACCTTATTTAGTAGAGACCCATTTTTAGGGGCTTAGAAGGGTGCTACGGTCTTTACCGTACCTTCCCAATAGGTAACCTAATCCCCAGACCCAGTTTTTTCGCAAACAGTTTTTCCAAAAAAATTAGGAGTCTTTTTAGGGGTTTTGTTCTTACTTGTTTTCCCCGTTAAAAATAAATAAAAGTAAGTGGTGACTCCAAATAAAACCATTCCTCATCGAGAATGGATATTCTGAAACTCAAAAATCACACTTTTTCTCCACTTACATATTTTTTAATCGCGAGTCGTGCCGGTCGATGGATCGGGGAAGGGTCTACACCACTACTAACCTTAACACAAGTTCAATATTCTCTCAAGGTTGAAAGACAACACAATGAAACAACTTGGTGAAGTCATGACTAATTGATAACCTTAAGTCATAACTCACCATAGGTCCTGTCCAATGTGCAACCATACATACTAGTGCACTTACCATGGAAAACCCATCCCAATAGCCAAGACCAACCATCCCTCCAATTAGGAAGTGGTATACTATAGCCTCTAATGGGTTGCCTAGACCCATGAACCGACTGTGAACAAGTCATCTATTTGCAAGGAACCCATGACTTGGATCTTCCATGCAACTCTTAATGCACCCAAGTCACGTACAATGCAAAAAATATAGGGCAAAGTGCTTACAAGATATAATGTAAGGGAAAATGATGGATAAAAATGAACTAGAACTTTATTAAATAAATAATAAAAACCAAGAGTTTATTACATCATGTCATGCTTTTAAGGGCTCTATCCTAATGACCTCTCACTAGCCCTCAAAGCATCATACCTCTAAAGCTTACTAGGTATACATCTAACACCTATGCTATCCATATGACCATAAAAAACTCTTCCTGTCAATGTCTTGGTGAAGGGATCCACCAGGTTATCCGTAGAAGGTATCTTCTCAACCACTACATCACCCCTATGAACTATCTCACAAATCAGGTGATACTTCCTCTCAATATGTTTACATTTTCAATGGTTTCTTGGTTCTTTAGATTGTGTCATAGCCCTACTGTTATTACAAAATAATATCCTAGGTTGTACAGCTAAGAGTACGACCCCAAGTTCCATGAGGAACTTCCTAAGCCAAATGGCTTCCTTTGCTGCTTTAGAAATTGCAACGTACTCAGCTTCCATAGTGGAGTTAGCAATACAAGATTGCTTCACACTTCTCCAACTAACAGCCACACCACTGAAAAATAAAAACAAAGGTAGACTGATGAGAATCCTCATCAAATTAGAAATATGAATATGTATATCCTCTAGGTACTAACTCGTCACTTTGGAATACAAACATTTAATCCCTCATTCTCTTGAGATACTTAAGTATATGCTTGATAGTTGTCTAATGTTCTAAACCTAGATTAAACTGATAGCTACTTACCATACGCACTGCAAAGCAAATATCTGGTCTAGTAGGTGGCATCACATACATAAGGTTAGCCACTACAGAGGCATAGGCTACTAATTGCATGCACTATTTGTCCTCAGGTGTTTTAGGACATTAATCTTGAGAAAGGAATTTAATACATTAAAGGTAACAAACCTTTCTTGGAATCCTACATCACATACTTGACCAAAAGTTTATCTATGTAGGTAGTTTGAGATAACCTTAGTTTCCTATTCTTGTGGTCCCTAAGGACCTTAATCCCAAGAATATACTGTACTTCTCCCAGATCTTTCATCTGGAACTGAGTAGAAAACCAGATCTTAATTGATGACAATAGTCCTACATCATTACTAATGAGTATAATGCCATCAACATACAAGACCATAAAGACCACCATGCTTCCCTACACTTTTTTGTACACACAAGGTTCATCCTTGTTTTGATCAAAGTCAAAGGTCTTGCCTACCTAATCGAAAATTTTATTCCATGAGCAGGATGCTTGCTTTAATCTATAAATGGATTTATGCAACTTGCATATCATATGTTTTTTACTATTTTCTATTAAACCATCTGGTTGCATCATATAGACGCTCTTATCAAGATTTCCATTTAAGAATGCAATCTTGACATCCATTTATCATATCTCATAATCAAGATGTGCTGCAATGGATAAGAGTATTCTGATGGACTTGAGCATGGCCACTGGCGAGGTCTCTTCATAGTCAAAATCAGGTTTTTGACTATAACCCTTTGCTACAAGCCTAGCCTTAAAAGTCTTGACCTTTCCATCTACTCCCCTTTTCATTTTGTAGACCCACTTACACCCTATGGGTTTTATCTCTTCAGGTGCTTCTACAAGCTCCCATACTTGATTAGAATGTATAGATTCTAACTTTACTTCCATAGCCTTTTTCCAAAGATGTGCATCCGCATCACTCATTGTTTCATCATAATTTGTGGGATCAATCTCATGTTCCATTGGGACGGCCTCAAAAAAACTCCCAAATACATTAATATATTTGGTAGTACAACAACCCTCCAACTATGACGATGTACCGGTGTACTAGAATATGAATGGTTGGTACTGGATCCATAGTATTATGTGTTGTTATGGGAGTCTTATCTAGATCTCTCAAATTGAACTTACTCCTAACATTATTACTCATCATATAGTCATCTTCCAGAAATCTAGCATTTGTACTCACAAATACCTTCTAGTTGACTTGACTATAAAAGTAATAACCCCTAGTTCCTTTTGGACACCTAACAAACTGATAAACTTCTGATCTTGGTTCTAGCTTATCTACCTTTGGTTTCAACACATGTACTGGACACCCCCATATGCGAACATGGTGTAAACCAGGTTTACATCCCATCCACATCTCCATAGGAGTTAAAGGTATTGATTTAGATGGAACTAGATTAAGAAGATATCCTGCAATTTCTAAGGCATATCCCCAAAAGGATGTGCGAAGTGTTGAAAAACTCATCATAGATCTCACCATATCCAATAGAGTTTGATTTCTTCTTTCTGCCACTCCATTTTGTTGTTGAAAACCAAGAACATTCAATTAGGATATAATCTCATGCTCCTTAAGGAAGGAATCAAACTCATTAGACATGTACTCTCCACCTCGATTAGATCGAAGTGTCTTGAGGTGTTTACCTAACTAGTTCTCCTATTTCGCCTTAAATTCCTTAAATTTATCCAAGGCATCAAATTTCATATGCATAAGGTAAACATAACCATACTTAGAGTAATCATCTATGAAGGTGATGAAATACTTATACCCTCCACATGCTTGGACATTAAAAGGTCCACACACATCAGTATGCACAAACTCCAAACATTTTTTGGCTCTAACCCCTTTAGCAATAAAGGGGTTCTTGGTCATTTTACCTTCTATATAGGATTCACATCTTAGAAGATCTTCTGGAACTAATGAGTGTAATGTTCCAGACTTGACTAGTCTTTGGATCCTATTTAGATTAAGATGACCTAAGCGTGGATGCCATAGATAAGTCTAATTAGTTCTAGGTACTTTCCTCCTAAGTAAGACATGATTATTCTCAACAATAGATAACAATGATATAGGATTAATACGAAAAAAAATTGTCAACCAATATACTTGAGCCAATAAATAAATCATTCTCTCTAATAAAAACATTTTTATTGAAATAAACTAAATAATTTGATTTATTTAAAATAGAAACTGAAATTAAATTCTTTCTAGACTCAAGTACTGATTGGAGCCAAAATATGTGCTCTAATGGCACATATTTGATGTGATTTGTGCACCAAAGGACATTAAAATCACCCAACTTGACCTACATCAATGCTAAGGCCCTAGCCATGAGTTTAATTTGTACTTTGGAGACTTATCTCAGGTTCAAGGGAAGAAAATGGTGCAAGTTGAATCACTTTAGATTTTGAAATATCAAGAAAGGGCTAAATGAGGAAATAAGTGAGTCAAGACTCATGGACCGGAAGGAAAGGCAAGACGAGGATATAATGCATTTGGAAGATGAGAAATGACCATTACAGAGTAAGAAAGAAGGCAAGAAAACATGGGAAATGAGGCATGAAGCAAGATTCAGATGCATGGAAATTTAGAACTCAAAAATCTGATGGCATTATATATTTTGACTTTGAGGACAAATTTAGAGGACTTTATGGAGTCCATTGTATAAATACTATATATTGTTTCGAAGCTTGGGAGTCCAATGCTTCAAATGGTTTGCAAATCGGAGCTGAAATGAAGAAGTTATGGCCATTTGAAGACAATTGCACCAAGCTGGAGGGTCATTTCGAAATGATTTCGAAATTCAACTTATGAATTCGAAATCCACTTTGAAATGACACCAATTTCGAATTCACCCACTACCACTTTGATGTTTTGCCTCCTCTACCTCGGGAATTGCATATATGGCACTTCATCCGCCCTAAGTGGACCTCACACGACTAGAAATCACCATTTTATTATTTTTTTAATCATTTTCAGGAAATTATTTTGTAATAAGTGGCCAATGAGAGTGTGCCACATGTTAGGTAATTGATGATATTGTATAAACTCTCTCAATTCTAGGTTTGAGGAATCTTGGATCTTTTTCCAGAGAGTTTGACATTGAAAGTGGAAGAAGACGAAAACTTTGGTTTGTTTTCTTTTTCTTCTTTATTAAATATATTGTTTTAATTTCTTTTGATTCAAATTATGGATTTTTACCCTATTATGGATTGTGAATGTGACATCACCCCCATGAGAGGCTAAAAGCCAACTTGGGGCTTGAAGCATGAAAACCTAAGGGCTAGGAAACCTATAAGGACAATGGGTAAATTATTATAACAATAAGATTAATTATTGGTTGGGTGAAAATTTATCAAATTTTTTTATCCTATCTTTGTGAGTTAGTTTAGGGAATGATACCATAGGTTATTACCCGATACTAGTGATTCTTGGTAATTCTTTATCATTAGTTATCATTGTCTTCCCATCGTTATTTGCACCAAAACAAAGCTATAAGGAGTAGGAAAGGTTAAAAAGCCAAATATTAAACTAGTAATCAATCTAATTCATTTGACGGTTTTAGGAATCTGTTTTAAAAAGGAAAAATTAAGTTTCGGATGCAATTTTGAGTTATAGAACTCAACTTGATCGCGAGCGACCAAGGATCCCAAAACCCTAAGATCATATTACTTAAAAGATCGTTGTTTTCTCTAATTTTTATACCCTAGGTTGGATTTTGGAAAACCCCAAACTTGAATCAATCAAATTTAAAATCAATATTCATTTTTTTTATTAATTTAATTTCTTTTACTTAGTTTCGCATTATTCACATATTGTTTTTCACTTTAGGATTTAAACAAAAGCAATTCATTTATTCTAGTATTGACAATTTCCACAAGTCAATCCTTGAGGACGATACCCGAAATACTACAAAAGTCGTAATGACTCTTTCTCTAGTTTTTCTTGACCAAAGTTGCTACGTAAAAAGGCTAAATATTTTGGTACAATAGAGAATTTCGGTCAAGTACATAAAGGCAATCCTTGAGTTCTAGATACTTATTATTCTCTAATACCAGGGTAACATCTTCCACTGCCTGCACAACTATCCTCGTAGTAGATGCTAGAGTCAGGTACATCTCTCCTTCATTTAACCTTCTCCTTAGTTCAAACCCTTGTAATGAATTACAAATATGGTCAATGACCACAAAATCTATCAACCAAGAATTGGTGGAATCCACCACTAAATAAGATTTAACTAAAAGTGAATGAGACATATCTTCCTTTTTCTTCAGGAAATTAGGGCATTCTTTCTTCCAATGGTCTTTCTTGCCATAGACGAAGCACTTGCCCTTGCTCTTTTCTTTCCCTATTTGGATTTCTTGAAAGAATTCTTCTATTTCTTATTACAAAAAGAACCTGACGACTCTTTTACTACCATGTGAACACCTTTAGGATCCTTGAGAATCCCCTCAGCCATCTGGAGTTCCTTAATCAATTCTGGCAAGCTCATCATTTACTTATTCATATTGTAATTGAGCTTAAACTGCTTGAAGGAGTCCGGTAAAGTCTTTAGAATCATGTCAACCTAGGTTTCCCCATCATTTCAACTCCAAGAATCTTCATCTAGTTAAAAAGTGAAATTATACGAATCATATGATCTCTAACAGGAGTTCCTTCTGTCATCTTAGTGCTCATGATGGTCCTTAGAGCAACTTGCCTAGCTAGCCTACCCTTATCACCAAACATCTCTTGGAGATTTAAGAGAATCTCATAAGTAGTGGCAATGCCCATGTGTTGTTGTTGCAATACATTACTAAGAGACCCAAGTATGATGCAACAAGCCTTCTCATTTGCCTTTTACCACTAGGAATTAGCATCTTTCTCTTCCTGCGTGGAAAACTCATTGGGAATGGGTAGAGCAACCTCCCGAGTTACCCATTTGAGTTGTTCTACTATGAGCACTATATCCATATTTCTTTTCCAGTCAACATAATTAGGTCCAGTTAACTTATTATCTGTGAGAATAAGGTTGATCGGATTATAAGACATGATTCTTGTAATAAACAAAATATTTCCATGCATTAATAAATGAACTAAGCACTCAAGGCAAATATGGTAATTAATTTTGCAAAAAGTAGTGCTATCAAACTACGTATATCTATGCAAGATGTCCTAGTATCATAAGAATCAAGCCTACTTTAAGCAGGTCATGACTCTTATTAAGAATCCAAAAATACAAAAAGTACCTGCAACATAATAAGGTTACTTTTTTGGAAGATCTCCAAAAATTGCCTTAAATGCCAAACAACCGTCATGAGCGCTTAAGCACCAAATTTTTTTGAAGAACACTTGAAGCACTTTTGGTGCGCTAGATGATGTCTCCATTGGATGCAGCTTACCACCATTGGATGCACTACTTGAGCGCCCAAGGCACTCAAGCACTAATATCACCGCTTGAGAGCTATTGCAAAATTTCAGAACTTGAGAGTTGGTACTTAAGTTTTCCGACTACCATTTTCTGCAAAAATTTCTCTTTTTCGGTAATGTGCACTAACACTTTGTGATGCTTTGGATTGCTTCCATACTCTCCATAGGTTACAAAGAAGGATAAAAATAAATAAATAACTAAATAAAATTTACAAAAAAAAAAAAAAAAAAAAGCTTATACTCGAAAGATATGGAGTTTACATATCATTCTAAGACCCAAAAAAAAAAAAAAAAAAAACGGGATTTTTACAAAAGAACAAAAATCCTATGCCTCTTATGAGGCTTACAACCCATCTAGGAAATGTAAATAATGATCCAAGTAATTATTACATCCCCAATAAAAATCAATCACAATAATAACCATCGTATTATAACAATATCATAATAAAGAACGCACATTAATTATCCCTTAGCCATGGGATAAACAAATACGCTACAAAAGCAAGTTAGCACACCCTAGAATGGTTCTAGCACAATTACTAACCTATGGGTCTGATACCAATTGATGGGAAAAACCTGGATCTCTCAATTTCCCGAGCCCAAATCAGTTTAGGAACATGCATAACTATCCTAGGTTTTTTCTAAATCCTATGTACAGTAGAAAAATAGCATTTTTAAACTTTAAATGATTCAGAAAGTGCTAACGAAAACCATACCTCAAATTCGGATGTTCATGAATCAAATCCACGTGGTGAAGATGAAGAAAAAAATCGTAGAAGTCTCATAAACCCAAAGTCTTCCGCCCGATGACTCAAACTTTGATCTTGACACACTTTCGGTGGAGATGGAAGGGATGGTGGAAGCTATGACTCTCTCTCTCTCTAAAGATGGAAGACGACTCTCTAGAAAAAGCTATGGGAACCTTAACCCTTAAAGGGGTATTTATAGCGGTTCCTACTGGGCTTAAGTGATTTGAGCCCACTAAGGGCTAGGGTCACTTAATCTAGCCCAAAACGAGTCCTAATTAATTAATTAACCCAATATGGCCTACTAATTAATCAATTAGCACAATCTAAAGGCCTTGTTCACTTACCCTTATGTAATATTACGTAATTACCAAAACACCCTTATACACAAAAGTGAACCTAAAGCTAATCTGACCCTCATAACCCATGCCAACAAGGTATATGAGCTCAGAGCAGGGACCACTAGTAGCCATAAGAATACTGGCTCCCTCATAATCCAATTATGAAGTTGATTCAATATCTTACTACAAAGAATCAATTGAACTCCAGTATTCTATGTAAATAACAATGAGACACCAAGTGCTTGGGTCTGTGACATGTTATCCATTGTGTTCAGTCTCCCTATGAATTGGTGTTCATATTCTAACAAGGTGAAAGCTATCATCCTTTCAAGACTACCTCTACCATCCTTGAGTTACATGTCCTCCTATTGTGTGTTCAATTGATATATTTTAGCTCTAAAAGAGCCTATGTCAAGTTCCACTTAAGAAAGTATTGTGGTCATAGTTTCCATAAAACCTTCTTAGGATCACCTAAGGGGGCACATTGTCTCAATCCTAAGAGATATCATGGTGCCTCTATTGAGAATAGTTATTGCTACCAACTTCCATCAATAGTGACTCAATCCATAGGGAATATATGATCAGCTTACGATCTTACCCGTAAGTTAAAGCCACTGCTAACTTCAGCACAAGTTCAATATTCTCTCAAGGTTGAGAGACAACACAATGAAGCAACTTGGTGAAGTCATGACTACTTAATAGCCTTAAGTCATAACTCACCATAAGTCATGTCCAATGTGCAACCATACACACTAGTGCACTCACTATGGGAAACTCATCCCAATAGCCAAGACCAACTATCCCTCTTATTAGAAGGTGGTGCACTACAACCTCTAATGGGTTGCCTAGACCCATGAACCAACTGTGAACAATTCACCTATTTGCAAGGAACCCATGACTTGGATTTTCCGTACAACTCCTAATGCACCCAAGTCACGTACAATGTAAAATATGCAGGTTAGAGTGCTTACAAGATATAATGCATGGAAAAATGATAAATAAAAGTGAACTGGAATATTATTAAATAAATAATAAAAACCAAGAGTTTATTACATCATGTCATGCTTTTAAGGACTCTATTCTAATAGAGATGAACTTCAAAAATTAAGAAGGAATTTACCATGCCATTTCTCTAGGTAACTACATTAAAAATTGAAATCTTAAGGATAAAGTGTATGATGTCAGGGACAAGGTGTATGGACCTAATTTTGTTTTGACGCATGGAAGTAAAGTGCAAAGGTGTGGAAGTTAGCTAAGAATCCAAGTGAAATTTAGGAATTTCTATTAGCTAGTGATAACATGGAAAGCACATATAAGGCAACTTATATGTATTCTTGAGAAATAAAGCAAGCTATGTTGGGCATTGGAGGGCCACAAAATTTGAAATAGAATGTGTCCGAGTGTTTTAGGGATAGGCAACATAGATGAAATACTATTTTAGCTAAATTCAATTCTCTTTGTATTTCATTAGGAATATATAAGGAAAGAAGGATTCTCACTCACCAACGTATATCGCAAGGGATCTACTTCTCCAATACTTATAAATAACAAACTAAACAGGTTGAAAAGGACTTAAACCATAATAATAGAATAAATTCCTTATTTTATGAAGTTAATTTCTTTACTTTTCCTAGGTATCTTCTTAGTTATTATTCCAACAATCCTTATCATCCCTTCATAATTAGGAGAAAATAGAGTCAATATTTTCCTATAGGTCCCAATAATCCTCATTTGAACGGATATTACTTAGTGATATAGTTTTAGAAAGATATTTAGGTTCTTTATTCATGTGTACATAAGTGCTTTTTGGCAACAAAAAAAAAAAAAACAAGGTTACACAAAATTCTTATGAATTTGATCTTTCTAAATTATACTAATTGACTAATTAGGATATGGTGAGTTAGATTAAATAATCCAAGTCCAAAATGGACTCTAGTCA
Source organism: Vitis cinerea var. helleri x Vitis riparia (assembly GCA_946000715.1). Taxonomy (NCBI): domain Eukaryota; kingdom Viridiplantae; phylum Streptophyta; class Magnoliopsida; order Vitales; family Vitaceae; genus Vitis; species Vitis cinerea var. helleri x Vitis riparia. The sequence goes on from OX253994.1 coordinate 12,154,735, forward strand.
CTTAAGTCTATAGGCAAACCTAAATAAACCCCCTTAAGGTTTAGATCGAGTTTGTAAGATCAATCATTATGTCTTTCATAAAAGAGAGAGAACCCTAACCTCCATCCTTACAAAGAGGATTCCTTCATTCTCACATGCCAAGGTCTAGGAAAGAGTTATTAAGTGGCAGATCGTGAGGTTTTTGAGATTCACATCATCATCTTCTTTATTTAGAGTTTAATCTGGGAACATTTAGATCAAATGTGTTATTTAAGTCCTAATGCTACAGTTTGTATATCTTTATTACTTATATTGTGTATATCTACTATCCCTAGGTTGTTATAGGGCATGCACCTATGATTTAGAGGTTTTCCAGTAGGCTAGGGGTCATTATATTTGTTGACCTTCGCTACCAATCATTGCAAGGGAAGGTAACCTACTCCTATCATGGTACTACTCCTAGTAGGAAAAATAGATGGTGGTAGTAAAGTATGCTTCAATTGCACAAGGTGTTGAATATCCTTGAAGTGTGTTGTTATTGTTCTTTAAGATGCGGCAGTTGATGAAGAGGACCACAAGTACATGGGGAGTGTTGGAGAAGAAGGTGAGTAGAGATGGTGGTTTGGAGATGGGCCAAGTGTGATGAGGGGTGCACAAGTTTGGTTTTATTGAAGGTGTGTTATTTTAGTTTGAAGAAGGTGATGTACAAATTACGTAAAGCAAGTAGTGAATCAATTATGACTACCTCAAACACATGTTAATAGATTAGCAAGAGAATTATGTGTAGCTTGTGATCTAAGCAGAAAGGATAATTTAAGCAAAGAAGAATCACCATCAAGGAAGATAGAAGTAGTAGGAGTAGTCTTCTTCATGTTCCCCGTTTTCTTTGTTTTAGTAGTAGGAGTAGCAGTAGATTAATGCCAATAGATTCGATCATTTTTAATTCTCCATAAGCAGTCAACACAATTTTCAGTTTCTAGTTATCTTAGACTTTAATTTCAATTGATTTCGGTTTAAATTTCAATTCCAACACTCTTCTAATTTCCAACTTTACTTTCCTATAAATTTAACTTCATGGCAAATTGATTCTCCTACAATTTTAATTTCCCTACAAGTTTAATTTCATGCATTCTAAATTTTCAAATTAAGTTCGATTTTAAGCATGTCTAGTTAGTTAGCTTAGAATCAAGGGGTGAGTGAAGTTGGGATTTCTCCATATCTCAACTCGGACATCCAATGGAGTTCCATGATTAGCAATGTTGAACTAAATCCTATGTTGTAACAAATACTTGCTATAAGGGTATGAGAGCCAAAAGTCACGTACCTTTGGGAGTATGTTTGAGCATTGTTGAAGGAACTTAATTTGCCATAAAAGGAACCAACAAAAATCTATGTGGACAACAAATCAACAATTGCATTGTCAAAAAATCCATTTTTTTCATGATTGGAGCAAGCACATCGACACCAGATATCAATATATTAAAGAGTGCATTATGAAGAAAGAAGTGCAATTAAAATTTGCAAAATCTCAAAATTAATCAAATTGTAGATATTTGTACCAAGCCTATCAAGTTTTAAGATTTTAAAAGGTTAAGGACGCTACTTTGAGTCACAAATCATGTTTAAGGGGGCGTGTTGGAAAGTAAACTTGATTTAGGAACTTTCCGAATATAAGAATTGGATTTAGTTTCTAAAAGTCAAGGGAAAATATTTTATTTTGAGTAGTTATTCTAGTTTCTAATTTTGAGTTGTCAAGTCTTAGAAGGTTTTTATATCTTATTATTAGGAGTTTTTATTTATTATGAGTATTTATATTAGGAGATTATGTAATATTGGACCTGTGAAGAAGACAATTAAATACCAATGAGATACAATAATTTGAAGTTCTTGCATTTGGCAACTCGACAATCATCATAAGCACTGCAGGCATTCATCAAGATAGAGAAAGCCTTGATGTAGAAAAGTTAAGAGAATGAAACTAGCGGGTAATGATCTTGGCATTGACAAAGCCTTGACCAAAAGTACACCATTACATCAATATATTGATACATGATCCGCTCATTTCAAATTTAATCACTTTGATAGGAGTATATAATCAAAACAACAGTAATAGAGAGATATCCTCCTTTTGAAGATTATTATTCCTCCTCTGTTGGTTCAATCCAAACAGGAAATTTTGTGGTAGAATCAGTGCTGCTCCAGCTGGGCAAGATGGTGCCTGTCTCCATTTAATATGACACCTTATATATCTCATGCAACTCTATATCAAATTAAATATAACTAAAAATATATGGTGTTGCTTCTGAATGTGTCACCATTCATCTGCTTTGGTGTTGCTTCCAAATACGTCACCAATTGGTACCCTCTATGGTGTCAGTGGATAAGGTGACGCTATGTTGTAACGACACCCTATGTTTATTATAGTGACTCATTATAAATGTCACCATATCTCTTTTTTCTTGTTGTGTGGGCAAGATGGTGCCTGTCTCCATCTCATATATCCACCAACCTTCGACATTAACTTGGGTAAAATAGAGACAATTGCTCCTGTATCCCACTTTGCTGCCTGAAACAGACATGCAATGCTCAGCCCCAACAAACAAGGTTCTATGCCCAAGGCTCGTCATCTTAATCCATGACAGCTTTTTAAGATCAAGATTGAAAACCTCTACATCATCCACAACATGAATCGACTTTCTGCTGATGAAGAAAACAAGTAAGATCTCCCCATCGGATTCAACTAAATGTTCTCGAAAATGCCTTGATGGGACAGAAGGAATGCCCCTGTTAGTACCCAAAGTTGTTATTCCAAAACCAGAATCAGTGTCCTCTATAACTGCAAGAGTTCCTTGTAAACTCAAAGCATAGAACTTTCCTTTGAGTGCAACGGCATTCATAAATTGCATAAACTGTCGTGGTTGTGAACCGACTGGAGAATGTGGATCAACAATGGTGCAGTCTTGTTTGATCCATTCATAAGCCCTTCCTGGCTTATAGAATAAGAAAGCTGGAGAAGTGGTGCCTGTTAGCACCAAGATACAATCATTAGGACGTAGGGGTTTCGTGATCGGCGGGATGATTGGGACAGCGTGTTTAAATGGAATATTGGCATCCCATGGTGGGAGTCTGCTCTCGAGGATATCGATGCCTTGATGTCGATAATTGCACTCAGATGGCGTGGCGCCAAGGGTCACTAACACTCCATGGCTATAACCCACAAAATACTCTTGGGGATCCTTGTATCGCCACCTGGGATGGTGCCAGTAACACCCTTGGCGAAATGTAATGCTGAAAATATGGGGACGAGCCTTTCCATGCCATTCTTTACTGTGGCCATCCCCAGCAGTGGAAAGTTGGAGCCATGGGGTTTTCCCAACTGGATTGCACCGCCTTGATGCTGTCCTCCATGTCTTGGAGGTGCCCCCAAAGCTAATGTCTTCCATCAGAGCTGATTTCTTAGCAATCAAGTTAACAAGTTGGTGAGGAAGGTCGGGCCATGGTCTTGCACTGCTGGCTTCTTTAAGAGATGGAGATTGCTTCTTCTTCTTCAGCTTTACAGACATGTTGGGAGTGAAGAAAGACGATGAGCTGAGCAGAGCGGGAGGATCCTATTATAAATAAAACTAATATGCAGCCATAGACGTAGCCTCCAAGGCCTTGAAAAACTTGTACTCTTAGAGTTGACCTGAAATGAATTACCAGCCTGAAAGGTTTTTTAATGGCGAAATGTGTATTTGTAAGCGTGGCCTCCAAGTTTTGATTACTTGGTAGTTGGTACCATTTCAAAATGCACCGCAACGTGAGAGAAAATTTATAGTTGACTTAGAATCATAAGATCAGATGGCTCCATTCCCCTTGGGCTCCAAGTTTTCGCTTGAATCAATAGCTGGGCAATTTTTGTACTCGCGAATAGCTTAGGAAGAACCTAAATTTATGGAAAAGATAGAAAAAAATAAAAGAAAATAAATAAATAAATATATAAATTTAAAATTAATAAAATATTTTTACATCCTTCAATGAATTTTTATTTACTTTTCTTTTTTATATAAAATTAAATAATTTGAAAACACATAAGTTTATAACTAATTTTAATTAAATTTTATATTTTTTTCATATTTTTCATAAAAAATTAAATATGAAAAAATCTTTTTCTTTTTAATCTTTTTCATGTACAAGTTATATAGTAGAAACATGATACTCTCTAAATTAATAAATGTTCATCTATGAAAAAAATTAATAAATTATTTATTTACTAACAAAGATTAATCCCAAAATGTTATTTTATAAGTTTTTTTTTTTTACGATTTTATTTTTCACTTCTACCTCCGGGTTATATAGATGCACCTTAGCAAGGTTTTGAAAAATGGCGGTTTTTCCAATCCGATCCGGAGTATTGGACCGGCTTTGAACCGCTTGACCGACGGTATGACCATCGGACTGCCCGATTCCCGGGGAATCGGTTAACTATTGGTTGACCAAAATCACAATGGGCTTTACATCCCACAAGCCCAATCTCCTTCCTTGCAAGCCCACCGCGTCAGCCCACCTCATCATTTGTAGCCTATTCAAGGACACCTGTGTAAACTTTGCATTGGGGAATTGAACCTGGGATTTGTGATTATTAAAATGTGCAAAGAACCATTTTGCTACTCATCCACTTTGATATAAAATAGGTAAAGATCTGAATTATATGCATGATTGTTTTAAATTTTTATCATATGACACATTTATTTTATTATAATCATTAATGATAAATATGATAATAATATAATAATTTTTAAAATAAAAAATATATAAATATGTAATTAAATTAAATATTATAATTTTCTTTTCACCTTTATATTTAAATATTATACATATTTCATTTAATAAAATTTAATATATTAATACATTTACATTTATCTTTATCATTTAATTTGATATATCAAATGTAAAAAACATAAATATTATTAAGAATTTTAATTTTATATATATATATATATTTCAATTTCTTATAATTATTTTTAATTTTAATAAAATATAAATTATATATTTATGACATCACTGGTTCAACCCCACCACTCCGACCGCAGTCCAACCATCGAACTAGTGAACCGTGAACTAATAATTTTTCTAATTCAATGTCTTATCCAATTCTAAAAACATCACACCTTAGTCAAAATCTTTGTTGCAACCTATAATAATCTAAGCTTTGGGTCAAGTCAATTGGCTTCCCCATCATAATTACCCAAATGAAATTGTATGGCTATGAAGCCGAAGATGTCATCTACAGGTTCATGTTCGAGATGAATAACCAATAGTAAGGAAGTCTCAAATGTCTCAAGCTCCTTAAGTTACGATTTGTTCACAAGCTCGAGTCTTGAATCCGAGAGATCAATATCAAGATTGAGAAGATTATGGCTAACAAATCAAGGTACTGTGTCAAAGCTTTACCAGCTGCAAGCTCTTCCAGCGAAGTTGTGCCACATAAAGAGATGAGGGTTCCGATCGCTGACGAAGTCAACGTGGTGGGGATTCAAGATAGTGCAAAAAACGTGAAGCAAATGCTGCTTAATGGAGAGATGCGGAGAGCTGTGCTGTCCATCGTGGGCATGGGTGGCTTGGGAAAGACAACCCTTGCTAAGAAAGTTTATAATGATAATGATGTCCAGCAATATTTTGATTGTCATGCTTGGATTTATGTCTCTCAAGAGTATGCAATCAAGGAGCTTTTGCTAGGCATTGCGGATTGTGTTATCATTCTATATAAAAAGCAAAGGAGTAAAATGCAAAAAAGTGAGTTAGGGAACATGCTGCGTGATTACCTGACCACCAAGAAGTACTTGATGGTTATGGATGATATATGGAGAAATGAAGCTTGGGATAAGTCGGGCTTGTATTTTCCTGACTCATGAATGGCAGCAGAGTGTCCATCACTTCGCACAATAAAGAAACTGGTTTTTATGCTGATCCACAAAGCACTCCCCATGTACTCCCTTTTCTGATTGAAGAAGAGAATTGGGAGCTCCTTGTCAAGAAAATTTTTGGGAGTACAAATGCTGTTTGCCCCCGAGAATTTAGACGAGATGAGAGAAAATTGTAGCAAATTGTGGGGGTTTGCCCCTTGAATTGTCGTCTTAGGAGGCCTTCTATCAAGAAAAGAAAAGAAAAGACACCGCTCTCGTGGCAAAAAATACTTGACAGTTTAACTTGGCACCTAAATCAAGGTCCAGACTCATGTTTAAGGGGTTCTTGCTTTAAGCTACGATGATATGCCTTATTACTTAAAGTCATCTTTTCTTTATTGTGGTCTTTTCCTAGAAGAGTCAGAAATCAAGACAAAGAAGTTGATCCGCTTGTGGGTTGCAGAAGGGTCTATACAAAGAAGAGGAGAAGAAATAGAGGAAGATGTAGCAGAAGATCACTTACAGGATCTGATACATAGAAACATGATCAAAGTGACTGACAAGAGCTTGGATGAAAGAGTGATGTCCAGCCACATGCATGATTTGCTTCGAGACCTTGCCATTTCTGAGGCCAAAGATACAAAAAATTTTGAGCGATATGAAAGTATTGAGTCTACATCCACTGTAAGTGTTCATGGACTTACTTGCATAGTTCACGTATCCAATCTGTCATTTGTTTTTCTCAATGCTTTGGAGAAAAGGTTTTAAGATTTTTACACAGGCATGTCAAATTGCTCACCGTATTAGACCTAGAGAGCATGGATATCCATACCCTCCCTGACAGTATAGGAGAACTTATCCACTTGAAGTATTTGTGCTTAAGGGGAACCCGCATAGGAAGGCTTCCATCATCCGTAGGTGATCTTTTTAACATACAAGCCTAGACTTTTAATTGAAATAATTCCTTGTACAATTTGGAAATTGCACCACTTGAGATATCTACACGGCCTGTCATGGTTTCAAGCCAGTCAATGGTGCTTTGGGTGTTGATCACTAACCAACCTCCAATCATTAGGTTTAAGAGCAGGTAGTTGGTGCAATGGTGAAGGCTTGGGAAAATTAATCAAACTTAGAGAACTAATAATTAGAGTGTGTTTAGCAATGATTTTAGGAAATGTTTCTAACATTTTTAACACTTAAATGATAAAAAAATTCAAGTATTGAAAAGGTTATAAATGCTTCTTAGAATCACTACCAAATAGATTCTTAGTATAATCTATATCTGGTTAATTTGTCATAAAAGAAAATAAAGAAAAATAATAATAATAAATAAATAAATGAACAGAGAAGGGAAGGGACAAAACCGAGTCTTTTGAAGTCACAATTTCCTTAAAACAGATTCGTCTTCTCTGTTGGTGCTTGGAGAATTGCAAGGCGTCTATCTCCCAGGATAAAATGGTTTTCAAGTGGCAGCAATAGCACCTTGCAGTCACTTCCTGCGAACTGAACTGTATCTGACTCTATCACCATGGAAAGGAGGGAAGGAAGGTTTTTCAGGAACTTTAATGTCAAAATTCAGGAACTTAACAACTCTAAAAGAGAGTCAAAATCTCTCTTTATATATAGACTTCAAAAGGGAGGGGTAAGAGACTGTTCACTTTCAAGAAGCCAAAAAGTTTTGGCTTCTAGAGGCTTTTAGATTTCTGGAAAGGGTTAAATTCTTTCATCCTATTCAATGTATTTACTCATTTTTCCAACACTTAGATGGACCGAAATCCCACAAATGAAAAATGACGGATTTTCTGAGTCAGTTAAAAAATTAACTGCTCTTTGATCCTTGTGTTTGTATTCTACTTATAGAGAGGAAACATTAAGCCTGCCACAACTCATGTCTTTCTCAGACCACATGAACCTTTACCATCTAAGTTTAGAAGGAAGGCTTGAGAAATTCCCTGATGAAATTGAATTCTACCCTCCAAACCTCATCTACTTGGAATTGGAATGTTGGAATGTAAAGCAAGACCCAATGGTGACTCTAGAGAAGCTGCCAAAATTGAGAATTCTCGTCTTATTGCTTAGTACATCTATGATAAAGAAAATGGTCCGTACTTCTGGAGGATTCCTGCAACTTGAGACCCTTGAGCTCAGGCATTCAAAAGAACTAGAAGAATTAATTGTGGAAGAAGGAGCAATGCCTGATCTGAAGGCTTTAGTAATTGAAAGCTGCCTTAAAATGAAAAAGATTTCTCCTAGATTGCTACAACGGACAAATTTGCAGTACCTAACGTTGCTTCATCTGTCTCATGAGATAATTGATGAGGTTACTCAGATTAAAGAAAAAGATTGACTTATCACCTCACTATACGGGTGGAGACATTCGTGTCATGAAGGCTTGGGAGAACTTTAGGTACAGTTCGCCCCTAGAAAATATATAAAATTTATATTTCAACTTCTGATGGCTGGAGATACAAAATTCGACCTAGAATTCATAAATATAAAAAAATCACTAATCTACCAGCCAAGTACAACATCGATCAAACCAGATATCCCCAAATTTATATATCACTGAAATTTTGACCGTACCGCAAGTTTAAAGATCGATAGAGGAGATCTGACCTGTGATGGTGAAGGCGACGTCGTCTGCAGGAGTTATCTTGTGTGGCCAAATAGGCTGTCGGAGAATCGGAGGATGCCAGCGGATCGATGCCACGAGCTCGTCGACAATGGAGGATGATCGTTTATGTTAACCAAGTGCATCCAGAGCCGTTGATTTGACTCAGTTAAGTTAGGTTTTAGATGGAGGAAAGGACTGCATACAGAGAGAGATAGGGGATGAGGTCGGACAGACATTGGATAGCCAGAGAGAAGCGGGAGAAGGTGCGGGCTTTAAAAAAAAAAAAAAAAAATTCTACTCTAAGTTTTCCAATTCACACCCTGTTTTGAACGATTTTAGTTTTCTTATAATATCTTAAACAATTGAATACAAAGAATACTTTGAACTCATTTGATAGTAATTTCAGGAAATGGTTTTAATATTTTTAATACTTGAAAATTTTTATTATTCAAATGTTAAAAATGTTATAAACACTTTTTAAAATCACTCTCAAATGTAGTGTGTTTTGAAGTAATTATAGAAAACGTTTTTAATATTTTTAACACTTTAATAATAAAATTTTTAAGTATTAAAAATATTAAAAGTGTTTCTTATAATCACTACCAAACGGACTCTTTATATCTTAGATTATATATAAACTTATAGTTGATTGATTAAGGACAAGTTAGAATTTTGTTCCTTAAAAAAGTTAAAAATTTATTTTTACTAGTCTAATTTAGATATGCATGATGTAAGAATATAACCAAAGTATCAATAACCATAGACAAATGACCACAAATATGAAAAGCTTAAGTAAACAAGAAATGATGAATAGACTTTGATATAAAACTTTTAACAATTTCATAAGTGTTCTTAGAGCGATTATAAGTCTTAAAATTGTTATCTTGAAAAGAAAATTAAGAGTATATTTGAGTTTGATTTTGAGAGAGTTTGAAATTTGAAAACTTTTCCCATAGAAATTTGGTGAATTTTAAAAATTTAGAGAACCGCCTAAAAAGTGTTTGAAGAATCAGATAAGGTGTTGCTTTGTGTATTACACATTACCAAAAAAAGTAGCATCAAAGTAATTTTTTTTAATATCAAACACCACTGATTATTTTTTAAAGCATTTATATTGAATTTGATTAGTTGAGTTATACTTGAGTTAATTGGATTAAACTTGCATTGATGAGGTTGTATAATTTTTTTAAAATCAAGTTTGGGTTGTCAAACTTTCGTATGAGCCTAACCCAAATTACATTTGGATTGAAAAAATTTAACTCACGCTCAACTTAGATATAAAAAATGATTATATTGCCAACTCATGAAGGAGTGAAATAATCATTTTTTTTTTTTTTACGTATGTTTTACAAAATAATTGGTAGTCATGTATTTGAGACCTGTTAGGTTTTATTTAAAATTTGGTGGCTCAACTTATGGTCATTCCATACTAAGAGGAATTGGTTAAAAAAAATAAAAAATAAATAAATAAATAAATAACCCATAAGAGCCAAGCACAAAACACTCATAGTTTCCCATTTTGTCCTTAATAAGTCTGATGTAGGACAATCAAATTTGCTTATAATTACACATAAGTACCAAGCAAACATCCTAAAGAAAGGCATTCAAAGAGATGATGTTAGGATGAGGAGGTTGTCACCTAGGCATAACAAATAACAAATTTCAAGGTTTTTGTTTATGGGTAGGATGAATAAGGGGTTGTTCATGCAGTGCTTATATGGAATTATCAGTTGATTAAGGGCCGATTAAGGATAAAATGGGAAATTAGGGGTGTGTACTATGATGGGCTTCTATATGTTTTTTTTTTTTTTTTCCATTTATCAATTGGAGTCTCAAACCAAAATGCCAATAAGTTAGGCCACCGAATTTTAGATAAAACCTACTTTGACCCTCAAAATATTTTTTTTTTTAATAATAAGAACGTTTATTTTTTTAGAAAGCTGTGTTGCTTCCTACTCTCTTCAAAGACCATTGGGCTAGTATATTTGATAGTACTAAAACAATTAAACAAATTCCACTATGTATCACAACCAAGACTATAGTTGTGACCATTTGCCATGATAGCAAACCATTACTTGCTATTATCAATTGACACACATTCATCTACAGATTCCCAATGTGGTATCACATTCTACTCATCACTTTACAAGGAACCCATGATTTGAATCTTCTATGTAACTCCTAATGGACTCAAGTAATGTACAATGCAAGTGATATGGGACGTGTATGTTCAAATAATTGATTAATGTAAAAGCGGTAATAAATGGAAAACCAAACAATGTTATGCTTTCTAAATAAATAATAAATTTATAATTGAATTTCTATTTGTTATATCATGTTATGCTTTCTAAGGCTCAATCCCAATAATGTTGATATCATTCATTTCTTCTTTAAGAATCTATGTCCTCAATTGATGTATGGATGGAGGCTTAAATCCAAACCCAAAGTTTGCAATAGCATCAACCATAGGAACCTAACATGGATTATTTATTGTATTAAATGGGAACCCCTTTGAGTACATGAAACAACCAATTTATTTACACACTTCATTTCTTTCTTCTTGCTTCTATTTGGAATTTAAAGCACTTTGTCTAGGTTTTGAAATAGTAAACTTTTCCATGGATCCCCTACAAAAAGGTTGCACACTCACACTCTCACTCCCATTTCCACTTCTATTTTCAACTGTTTAACAAAATGTACTCTCATTCGTTGGATTTAAGTCCATATCAATTTCTTCAAGCAATGCATTCCTTTTTTATTTTTGTTTTCTAAAATTGTTCAATGTCTCTTGGTTGCATTCCAACCTTACATCTCCACTAACTTTGGTACATGGTTACACTCCATGATGAGTTCCAACCAAGTGATGTTTAAGTTTATTTACCCTTTCCATGCATCTTTGATTACAAAATTTGCATCTTATATACTTCTCTCTGAAACTTTAGTAATTTACTTCCATACAAAATCTTTTCTTGAAACCTTCAATTATGAGAGACTCATATTGAAAAAAAATAAAATAATTCAATTACATAAAGAAATTTCAATAGATTATATAATTGTTTTAGAGCATAAAAGAATAAAATTTCAACTCTAAAATTTTTAAAATTAAATATTAGCATAGCTAATTATTAATAATTTAATATACCAAATTATCTATATAATTTTACAATTTTTCATTAGTAAAAAAAGAGGTCAAATATGAGAAAGTGGAAATCAAATTCTGGTAACTATAGCTTTATGAGATGGGGAAAAAAACAGTGGGTCAAACCACAAGCAATAAAAATAAAATAAAATAAATAAAAAAATTGAAAATTAATTCTCCTTTTCCCAAAAAAAAAATTAAGACTAGAATATGGTGTTTTTGTAGTTGTGGGAGATTAAAAAGAAAATTTGGTCTAAGTGGTGTTCACTAACCAATTACTATAGTTGTATGAGATTTTTTTTACAAGAAAAAAAAAAAAAAAAAAAAAAAAAAAAAAAAAAAAAAAACTTTCCCATAAAAACTTAAAACTAAAATCTAGTCTTACATTAGGTATGGGAGATCAAAAACAAAATATGATCTAAGTGGTCTCCACTAACCAGTTACTATAGATTAAAAAAAGCAAAGTTGTTTGGTCAAAGTTCAAACCAAAAACAATAAAAAATTATATATAAAAAAATATTGGTTTTCCATTTTCCCATAAATAAAAAAAAAAAAAACACAGAAAAAGGAATGAATAAGTACAAAAATTTGGCCTCATGGTGAAATTGTGAATTGGGGAAAAAAAAAAAAAGAAAAGAGAAAGAAGAAAAAAGAAGAATAGAGAAAAGGAAGAGGTCATACTTGTGTGTCACAACTCATTTCAATACCATTTTCGATGCAATAACCAATTTTGATATCAAACTTAAGCTTTAGATTTGGGGAATTTCTTAGCGAATCAGCTCAATACCACTTTAATACAAACTCCAAATTTTGATAAAGCTTGTAAAAATTGATTTTTGAACTTTAATCTATGCAAATCTTGATTTGGAGATGGATTTTGAATTGATTAGAATGTGTTCAAGCCCAAAGCAACTAAAGAACAACAAGAGGTGTTAACAGTTGAAGTGAAATTTTGATACAAGAACCCTAATTTTGATACAAGTTTGATAAAGGTTGAAGAAATTCAACACTTCCCGGACTCAAGCATTCAATGCCAATACAAAGGTCATTCCTATATCGAAATTTTGCACTACTTGAGGATTCCTAAATCAATCTCCATGCACCAAAATAAGGGGAAAAAAAGATGCAATTTTATGAATATGAAGGTATTGTGCTCTTAAGAATAAAACTAAGGGTCTAAACGATTACTATAGTCACATTTATCATTTGTAAATAAGTGACTATAGTGCTAAATCTTTGAGGTTTTGAGTTTTCTCTTCTCTTATCACTATTGAATTATTTTATGGAGAGTTTTAGCTATGAAATTAATAACATAATTTTGATAATATAATGTTTTGGCACTTTTACTTGATCATCCTTTAAGAGTTTGGATGTTGAAGGTTTTTGTATGGATTAAATTTAAACTCCATATACCATGATATCCACTGCATATAGATTTTCAAATATAGAATTTCATATACTACTTTTTCTTGTTTCTAATTTTTTTTTAGCTTCCAAATGTAGCTTGCTACCAATACCTTGGAATTTGTTGCACCTTTTATACTTGCAGTTGGAAACAAGTAAACTATTGTCTTTGGGTTCAGCTTTCTATTCATTATTTGTTCAATATACTAATTTGAAAATTTGATACTTTATTATAAGTTTTTTAAGATAAATTTTATTAATTACAAATTTTATAAGTCATAATGAACTTGATAAGATAGGCAAATTTGCAATAATATATTAAGTAATTCTTTCATCTTCTTAAATGTTTATTTTTCTTGGAAATTAATTGAATTATGAACATAAATTAGTAAATTTATAGGTTCTAAAAATAGCATACCAATTGGTCTTATCAAGTAATGGTCTATGTACCAACAGATCAATAGATGTTAGTTTTAAAAAAAAAAATCAACTTATGTTGACGCTTTTATTAATATTAATGAGGAAATTTTGGAGGCGTATTTTCATTACAACTTTGTTGCTTTAGAAATGTCAATGAAGACAAGTATTGACATTTTTTGAGTGTCAAGGTTACCTATAAATCATACTCATTTATCATTATATTTGACAAATGATGCTTATAATGTATCAAGATTCCACACGATCATTAAAAGGCAATGTTTTGACCTGTGTAAAAAACCATTAAGAAATTAGCCTTTTGTGGTAGTGAAGAGAGGAATTGTGAAGAGAAAGTTTGTTACAAAAATCATATGATTATTGAAAGTAGTTGAGTGAATAGATGATGAGGCAATTGATAAGAGAATATGCTAAAAACGCTTGCCTAGGCTTTGCATGGAAAAAGATGAACTTCAAAAATTAAGAATGAATTTACCATGCCATTTTTCTAGGTAACAACCTTAAACATTGGAGTGTTGGGGACAAGGTGTATGGGCCCAATTTTCTTTTGATGCATAGAAGGGTGTGAGAGTTAGCTAAGAATCCAAGTGAAATTCAAGAACTCCTATAAGCCGGTGGTAACATGGAAAGCACATATAAAGCAACTTATATGTATTCTTGAAGGGTAAAGCAAGCTATGTTGGGCATTAGAGGACCACAAAGTCTAAAATGGAATGAGTCTAAGTGTTTTAGGGATGGGGAAAATAGATGAAATATTGTTTTAGCTAAATTCAATTATCTTTGTATGGCATTTCGAATATATAAGGAAATAAGGATTCTCACTCACCGACGTATATCCCAAGGGATCTAGCTCTCCAATACTTATAAATAACAAAACATACAAGTTGAAAGGGACTTAAAGCATAATTATAGAATAAATTTCTTATTTTATGAAGTTAATTTCTTCACTTTTCCTAAGTATCTTCTTAGCTATTCTTCCAATGATTCTAATTACCCTTTCATAATTAGGGAAAAAGAGAGTTAGTATTTTCTATAGGTCCCAATAATCCCTACTTGAATTGATATTGCTTGGTGATATAGCTTTTGAAGAATATTTGGGTTCTTTATTCAAATACGTACATAAGAGAGCTCTAACAAAAAAACAAGATTACACAAAATTCTATTGAATTTGATTTCTAAATAAGGCTAATTGACTAATTAGGATCAAGTAAGTTAAATTAAATCATCCAAGCCCAAAATGGGCTACTTAAGTCCATAAGCAAACCTATATAAACCCGTTTAAGGTTTAGAGCTTGTAAGATCAGTCATTCTGTCTTCTAGAGGAAAAAAAAAACTCTAGCTTCCATCCTTATGAAAGGGGTTCCATCGTTCTTGAAAAAGAATCGAAAGTCCAATAAGGAACACCCAGATGGGGTAAATGGATGATTTAAAAATTTAAATAAATATTTATATATTATACCCAATTTTTCTTACCCTAAGCCTTTTTCTTATAAAAAAATCTTATTTTTATGTTTAATTGATACCCTATGATTAGTTAGGGATAAAGTAATATGAACATTAATATCCTAAAGATATCCTGAGATAAGTTAAGGAAAACAATAATTGGTTATAGGTATAACTACCACAACTCTCAAGATAACCAACCCAACAACTGCAATAACTAACTAACCAATCAATCAAAAGGTTATCAATATCATCAAACAGAATATAAGTAAGAATAAAAAAATATGCAATAAGACACAAGATTTTTATGTGAAAAACCCCCCACAAATTGTGGAGATAAAAAACCATAATGTCTAAGACTTACTAATCTAAATCCACTATTTGAAATCAAATTACATAGATTTACTTAGTTGTTTTACCTTAAAGACTTACTCTCTAGTACCTACAACTTGATTCATGTCTGTGATACAGAAACTCCCTATTGCTCCCTAGTAGATCATTTTACCACTCCAAAGAGATTAAGGTCTTCAACCTAAGATTCAAATATCAAATCCTTGAATGAGAGATCGTGAAAAGTTGTTGCACATTAAGCTTTCTCAAAGAGATCATTTCTAAGGAATGAAAGGTCTCTCAACAATATATCTCCAATCTCTAAGATCTCTAATCTCTAATCTTTAACCCTCAAGGGGTTATAATGAGGTATTTATAGTTGAAAACTACAAAGAGTTTTTGTATCTTAAGTTTCCAAAATAGAATTTGAGTGAAATTCATCCAAAAATGTGTTTCTAATCTCAGTAGGACTGATCAAGAGCGGAATTACACTGCTCGAGCAGGCTTAATCACCTGAGAGGGATTAGCCACTTAAGAGACCCCTGCTTCTTGAAAATCATTTTAAAACATTTAAGTCTAAAAATGATACTAAACTTGTAGACCCTCCATTTTGTCCTCTTAACAGATATGACACCAAGTGTCTTCCTATACTTCTTTTTTTACTCATAGTCATCTTTTGACTGCCTTTTGAGCTTAATTTAGGCTCACTTAGACACACTTGACCCATTAAGCACACTTGGCCCATTTAGGCACACTTGGCCCATTTAGGCACGCCTGGCCCATTTAGGTACACTTGGCCCTTTAGGGCTTGCTCCAGCACCCCTAAGTCATTTGCATGGTAAGCATGGCTTATGTAGCTTGCATGGCTTACATGGCTTACGTGGCTTGCATGAATATGCATCACGTAGTTATATCTATTTATCTTTTTATTTATTTATTTATTTATTTATTCATTTCTTATATATATATATATATATATATATATATATATATATATATATATATATATATATATATATATATATATGGTCATTGTATACTTTGTTATCATTATTTTCATTATTATTCTTACCATTATATTTTATTTTTGATTATTTTATCATAATTATTATTATCATTATTATTATTATTATTATTATTATTATTATTATTATTATTATTATTATTATTATTATTATTATTATTTATTTATTTATTTACTTTATGCTTTTATTTATTTATTTATTTATTTATTTATTTTATTTTTATTTTTTTTAAATGCTTATTATATTTACTTAAAAAAAATGGAGAGGCATGGAAAAGAGAGATGATTGGGAAGAAGAAAAATGAAGGGCTACAGGGGAACCGAGACTACATGGAAAAAAGACTAATTTTTTGAAAAACGAAGGGTGAAAAAAAAAATTGATGCTTGGAAAAAGAGAGAATGTCAAATTTCCAAGGGTTAGATGCATGGGAAAATGAGGATTTTCGAAAAAGAAAAAGGGAGATGAGTGATTTTTAAAAAGAAAAAGGTATTCATATTTGAGAAGAGAAAGAGAGACATTTAGAAGGAGGAGTAACAAAGGGAAGGAAAACGAGAAGAAGAAAAACAGAGAACTGGGTGGGATTTTTTAGAGCAAAAGAGAGAGAGGAGCAAAGGGAGGCGGAGTAGAGGAGAAGAAGTTGAGTTGAAGCCAAGCAATTCTTTACTTGAGGTGAGCTTTCCAAGTATGACGATTGTAGCATCTTGTTTCTCATTTTTACACTATTTTACTCTCATTTTCAACTGTTTTTCTAAGCATTGATTTGCTTATTAGTGTGGACATCAGGGGCCATTCGCTTGCTTTACTAGATCTACTCTTATGTACATGGTATGTTTTGGCTTTGAATTTTGGTATCTTTGGTTTTTTTTTTTTTTCTCTTATAAATACCTAATGCATTGATCCCTCCTTAAGTTTGATACATAAAAATCATGTTTTTGTTTCATGTGGATTCCACCTGCTCCTAGCTCTTTATCATTCTATGAAACAAAGCTAAGATTCTTTGATGTTTGGTTATTTGTTCATTTATGTTTTGCCCCTGTTTCTGTTCTTCCCTGTAATATTATGTTTTTCGTATCTCTGGGTAATGAGACAATAGCTATAGTCAGGCAACCATTGAGAAGTCTTCGTTCCCCTGGTATCCATCACCATTTGGTTGGCATGTCAGAGAAGTATTGCATGGGATCGGCAAAATATGGTAAGAAATTTCCAACTTTAGAGTGATATCTTCGTTTTCTTGTTGAGTACCAGAACTGGTTGATTGGGGATCTAATCACTAACGAGAATAGTGAGCATTTTGGGTTGAATGAGGGTCCTTCGAGAGTCTACAGATGAAGGCCACTTGATTTTGAAGTTGAGGATGTGGTTGTTATAAATCTTCATAGATGCATGAAAGGAAAGTTGAAATGGGAAGCAAAGTTCAGACCATGAAGTACAGAATGCGTTGGCTGTTAGAAATGAGCAGAAAGTTTAACCTAGTTCTGCATTCTTCATACAGTTCATAACACGTTATCTACATAGGAATATGGGAATGCAGAAAAGGGTTACCACTGTGGCAAGAAGATGGGTGGGCAAGCACTCACCAGAAATCTCCGCTAGGTTTGATCAAGAAGCAACAGTTTCAGTCATGGCCAAACTTGTCATCCATTAAGCGGAGATGTGTTATGCTCGAGATGTCATCAAATGGCTAGATAATGAACTGATCTATTTTGCTTCCAAGTTTGGGGATTGTATGCAAGAAGATCCATCTTCCTTTCGCCTGTAAACCAACTTCTCTTTATACCCATAGTTCACGTACCCATCATACCCATTTCTCTCACTACTTTCCAATCACCCCTCACACCTAACCCACTTTCAGTCCCTTCCCTTCCAATATCCACGAGCATGAGTTCCCATGCAAATACTCCACCACTCATATCCATCTATTCATACTCCACCATACCCATAACCATACTCATTTCTCTATCTTTCGTACCCATTGTCAATAATCGATACTCATCCCATGCCCAATATCTCCATCTTCCATTCCACCACCAAACCCACTCCTTTTACCATCCAAAGCCATTAGCCGCAGCAATAAAGGATCTTCGTCACCACCCAAAAATCCTCCCAAACAGTTTAGTGGTGGATCGGGAGAGGATGAGAAGAGACGAACTCAATCCTCACCATTCAAATCGCTTGGGAGCCTAGTCTCAAAGAAAGATAAAAAATGGTGTTTCCTCTTACTTGAAAGGACAACAATAGGTTGGAGCAAGGAATCTTCAAGGTGCAGTTTTTCTTAATGTTGTGGTGAAGGTTTACCGCACTTGCACCGTGCCTAATTGTTCCTTTCCTTGGCAAAAACAAAGACAATATACGAGTACTGGAAGTGCTTTCATAATAGGGGATGTGATGAAAATCCACGTGGTACAGCTGGTAATGATTATTATTTCAGTGCTAATAAAGAAGGGTCACTTACAGTTTCTCAACAGCCTAAGCTAGCAATAATACCCTTGGTAAGAAATCCTCAAGAGATGAGGCTGGGTGGTGTCCCAGTTTCAAATGTTCCCCCTGGTCATGCCGGTAGATAAAATATTGTAGCAGGTCGGGCCATGCATAACATGTGCAGCCATACAATTAGTGGTACAAGATTTTTAAATAATGCTCTGATGAGACCTCCTTCAATGATGATTGGATCTTCATATATTAGCACTCTCTCACCAATTAAAGTTTTCCGTCAACAACATGAAGTTACAACGATGGGTGACAATGTCCCTCCTCCTTTAATGACCTTTGAAGCAACTAGTTTCCCTCAAAAGATATTAAGAGAGATATATTCGGTTGGTTTCTCTTCTCCCAACTCCCCTGCAGCCCACGGCTCACCCATGGCCACCATATGACCATCTCCCAGCTCCCATGCAACCCACTACCACCCATGTGCAGCACATATCTTCCATAGGTAGCCCATATCTTCCATATATAGCCCATACCTCTCATGTGCAACCCATATCTTCCATAGGCAACCCATGTCTTCCATAGGCAACCCATATGGCCACATAGCCCACATGCATTCTCATTTTAAAATTCATCTTTTAAAAATTTATTTTTTAAGCAATCCAATTTTTAAATAATTATTCAATTTTTTTAATTCCATTTTCGAACAATTCTCCAAATTTCCATTTTTTAAAAATTTAATTTTCCAAAATTCCAATTTTTAAATTTAATTCTCCAAAATTCCATTTTTTAAATTTCAGTTTTCCAAAATTCTATTTTCGAATAATTCTTCAAATTTTCAATTTTCCAAAATTTCATTCTCAAATAGTTCTTCAAAATTCTAATCCTCCAAAATTCTAATTTTTAAATTTAATTTTCCAAAATTCCATTCTCAAAGAATTCTTCAAAATTCCAATTTTTGAATAATTCTCCAAAATTCCATTTTTTAAATTTAATTTTCCAAAATTCCATCCTTGAATAATTCTTCAAAATTCCAATTTTTGAAACTTCAACTTTCATATAATTTTCAAAACTCTAGTTTTCTTTCAAATAATTCCTCTCCAGTTTTCAAATATTTTTTTTTGCTCTACTACTTTTCATCCTTCATTTAAGGTTTTAAGTCACTAAAAATCCCGTTTTTAAATAAACTTGCTACATTTCTTTTTAGGTAAACACTTTCGCAAATTTTCTTTGATTCTTAAAATAATTTTCTGCTTTCCTTGATTTTAATAAGCATGAATGCAATTTTCATAATTTCTAAATAATGGAATTTGTGGGATTAATTCATGCAAAAATAAATTGGGCTTTGGTGGGGGCCCTACATATGAGTTTTCTCTTCTGATTGCCAATTATTACGTTTAACTAATATTGCTTGATCTTTGTCTTACTCTTTGATATGCATGTGATAATTTTATACTTGAACTAACTCTGTTTCATGATAACGCTTTTTTACCTGTTGCCAAGGTATGCTCTTATTCTCACTTTGTTTATTTATTTGTTATTATGACTTGCTTTTGATCTATGATCATTTTGGTATACATTAATTTCCTTATCAATTGTCACACTTCACCTTATTTAGTAGAGAGCCATTTTTAGGGACTTAGAGGGGTACTACAGCCTTTTTATCGTACCTTCCCAATAAGTAATCTGACCCCCAAACCCAACTTTGGTTTTCCATAGACAGTCTTTTCCAAATAAAGAGTCACACTTAGGGTTTTCCTTTTTATTTTATTTTCCCTTAAAAATAAAACAAAAATAAATGGCGACTCCAAGTATTTTCTAAAAATCATATTTTCACTAAATAAACAAAAGCGAGTCACGCCATCGAGTGGGAACGCATCGAGTTAAAATGTGGGATCCGCATAACTTTTTTATACCTTAAAGGAGCCTAATATGCCACAAGTCAAACCTTTTTAAACATACTTGTGACTTCCCGGTTGGACGAACATCAACTCTTGATCTTCAATGGAGAGCAAGTCACTATGTAGAAAGACTTCTATAGTCAAACATTAAAAAAAAAAAACAAAATTGTCAACAAATTAAAAAAAAAAAAAGACTCAATGTCTTAATAATCTCCCTTTTTGTCAATTTTTTGATAAAACATCGTTACATAAATCCACCTGAACTCTCGTAAAGGAGTTTACATAACACACACTAACGCTCAGTTAAAACTAAACTAAGGGAATGCTTTGCAACGCTTTGTAATACTTATCTTCCAACCCTGTAACCTGTACATATACAGAAAACTATACCAAAGATAAAGCAGTGTGAAGGATAACGTCGTGAAAACAAAACAAGATAGTTGAAGGTTTTTCTTGATACATTATGAAAGCATGAGTAAAGAACATATTATTGTAATGAAACCAAGGTACAAAGAAAAGCTTGAGAGGAATATAGATGTATGCAAATCAACCAAACTAATAGAAGTTAGATAAAACCCAATAATTCAATAGTAAAGTGCAAGGGACGTTTACCAAACAAAATATAAGCAGTGAAAGCCATGGGAAAAATCTTCTATGATTGAGATTAGTTCTAGAGAGATAGTTAATTCAAACCAAATATTTTGTAAGAAACATCCATATTAGCTATTTCTCTAAACTATCTAAGTAATGCTTTCATCAATTAATTTGGTTTACTCCAATGTCTTAGGTTTAACTTCCTTCAATATTTCAATTAAATTCCTTTAATAAATTAATTAAATAAATGAAAGATTTCAAAAATATTAACTCCTCCTAAATTAAGGAGTTTCTATGATCACCCTATCTCCTCTTAATTATAACTCCCCCTATTTAAGTGAATTTAATATTGAATTATCTCTCTTTTTGTCACAAAAATAACAAAGTAATTGAATTATAAACATAGGAAATCGCACAATAAGGAGAAATATGAGCATTATATATAAAATAAAAATTGATTCTAGATACATAAGATAAGCATGAAATGAAAATCCAAATCAACAAATACAAAAAAAAACATAGAAAATAAACAACTAAGCATCATGAGAAGGTGGAGAAGGAAAAGAGCTCAGACCACTCTGAGCATGGATCTAAGAAATGATATAGGTCAATAAGCCTTGGATCTCATCATTAAGAGCTGTGATCTTGGTCATAGCCATCCTTAGCAAGAGAAGCCATGGCAGCATCCTCTGCCAGCATGTACGCGAAAAGGCTGGAGGTGCAGTTGCAATGTCGTCAGCTATATTCTTTTCATTCAAGGTGCATCGCCCTGCCCTTTGTTCTGGGATGTGAGTACAAGGACTGGGGCCGGATGACAGCACTGGACCTTTCTGCAGAGACTGAAGCACAGGACTGTTTCTCTTCGCCCATTGCCCTCCTCCTAGTAGCCGCATTGCTTCAAGTTCTCGGAAACTCCAAGCTGAGAGAAGCGTGAAACTGAAAAGCACCACCAAGAGGCCTAATTTCCTAGAAGTGAAACCCATCTTCGAAAAGAAATGAATGGATCGTTTTATATGAATAGAGAGCGGGGAAGATGTGAAGAATAAGCAGCTTTGGGGTGCTGCAAAAATGGTATATGGAAAGTATATATATATATATATATATATATATTCATAAATGTAGACGCTGGGCCTTCATAACAAGCATGCACACCTCAGTGCAATGGGTCGAATGGTAGAATGAATATGTGAGAAAAGTAGTGAGGATCTAAGCTGGCTTAAAAAAGCCAACTAACAAAATATACGATGGAAGCACACGAGGAGCACCGTATTGTAAAATTGGAATAGAAACAAGCTCTTTAGGAGTGAAAGCCTGAACCTTCAAAAGGAGGGAAGGAAGACACACATCAAGTTAAGGCATGTCAAGTACACACCTAACTATGAGATAAGTAATATGAAAGGTCTAATCAAACATGGTCACCTAGAAGGAGTGACTAAGTGAGACTGCATGCATGTTCACATAGAACATGCGAACCAAAAGGGGATAATACGATCCCTGTAGGGTAAATAGGGACTTCCACCCTCTTTCTCTCAGAATGGCAGGAAGAGAAGTATCTTGGAAGGAATGAGGGTTAATAGAACACTCAACCTCGATATGTCTGTTGGGATTGGGCCTCAAAAAGCAAGACATGATGTAACAAAGTTAAACTTAACTATCCTATTGCTATCCCTTTGGTATATTGACATTGATTTAAGCATTCAACTCATTTCTCTTATATTATACATGACTTGGGTGCATTAGGAGTTGCACAAAAGATACAAGTCATGGGTTCCTTGTAAGTAGATAAGTTGTCCACAGTTGGTTCATGGATTTAGGCAATCCAGTAGAGACTATAGGGCACCACCTCCTAATTGGAGCACTGCTACAAAAATAATTTATGGTGTCACTTTTAAAATAATTACACCATAAGGTTTATAATTAATAAATGTGACACATCATATAAAAAATCTTCAATTGAGGTAGTTAGATGATGTTAGTTTTATATTTATAGTGTCATGTTTTAGGAAGTCACATCATATAAAATAAAAAAATTTAAGTATTATAACTCAATGAGCCTACTTGAGCCCACTTGAGCCCACTTTTAGAATTAATAATGAGGGACAATGTATAAAAAGCCCATTTTTTCCACATGCCACCCACAATCCAAAAAATCTCATTATACAACCCTATATATAAAACTATAATATTCTTCTACCTTTTCTCTCACCCATAGTCAACACACTCACAACCGACATTCTCCACTTTGTGGACTCCCAAGTAACCCAAAATCTCTTAGATTTATCATCTTTTTTCTTATATTAATGTCATTATATTGATTGTTTCAGCATCTTTGTATTGTGGTTTTTGTGAACTGCATTTTCTTGAGTTGTAGGGAAGAAAAACTCAGGTTTAAACTTCTAGCATAGAAGAAGAAACATGTAGATTAATTGATTTTTTTTAATATGTACCAAACACATGGTCGAATCCTTAAAAACAAGTGAAAAATAAGAAAAAATAAATTATTTTTAATATGTATTTGTGTGAGAATGACAGGTACAAAATTTTGTTGAGATATACTGCCACATAATCTTCATCTCTTCCCAAAAACAAGAGAGAGAAAAAAATGATTTTTTTTGTGTGTAATCTAAGTGGGAATGAGAGATATAGAATTTCCTTTTGATGCAGTGTTGCCACATGATCTTTATCCTCCATTGAATCCAACATATTAAATCCAATAACTCTCTCCCTAAAAACGAGTAAAGAAAAAAGGAAAAAAGAATGAGTTAAAAAAAGAGGAAAAAATAATGATTTTTTAATGTGTTTCTAAGGAGAATGAGATATACAGATTTTTGTTAAGATGCACTGCCACATGTTCTTCATCCTCTCCATTAAGCCCAACATATTATACCTAATAGCTCTCTCTTTTAAGCCTTCCAATGAAGTGCCTACAGTACCCAACTCAAAGTAAGATAACTTAAGCCCCATTAGCCAACAACCCATATTTTGTGTACATTTTGATGAAATTATTTTGTGAGAAAATGTCATTAAACAATCCCAATTTGATAATCTAGGCATGTATTTGACTTAAAAATAAATTTCTATTCTATAGATCAAAGAATAAAATCATGTTTGAAAATTATTTTTAAAAACTTATTTAGAGCAAAAATAGTTTTCTAACATAAAAATAATTTTTTTAACTTAGAAAATATACTTGAAAACATTTGATAGAAAACTAGGCATGTATTTGACTTAAAAATAAATTTCTATTCTATGGCTCAAATAATAAAAATATGTTTGAAAATTATTCTTAAAAAATTATTTAGAGAAAAAACAGTTTTCTAACATAAAAATAAATTTTTAATTTAGAAAATATATTTGGAAACATTTGATAGAATATTGGGCATGTATTTGACTTAAAAATGAATTTCTTTTCTATAGATCAAAGGATAAAGTCCTGTTTGAAAATTATTCTTAAAAACTTATTTAGAGTAAAAATGGTCTTCTAACATTAAAAATAAAGGTCTTCTAACATAAAAATAAACTTTTAACTTAGAAAATATATTTGAAAACATTTGATAGAAAAGTTCTTTTTTTTAATGTCAATAAGTTGTCTTTTTCTTAATTTAATTGCAATCAATTTGCTTATATGCATTTAAAAATATATATTATCATATTTAACCATATTTTGATTGTTAGGCAAATTATCATTTTTGAGAGGACTTTTTGTAGCTCTCATAATTATAATTGTATTTTAATAACCATTTCCAACAAAAAAAAAGTTATACAATTATCGAAATATGATTTTTAGGATTTTTAAAAAATCTACAAGCCAAAACTATTTATAATTTTGACCATGTGAGAACACTTCTTTTTTAATACTTTGAGTTATTCTGTTTTTTTTTTTTTTTTTTCCCTTAGTATTTGAAAGTATAAAAGAATTTCTTTTATCATATCATATATGTGCATGGGTGTTCTCATGGTTGTTTATGTCATGTCTTATCAAAGAGTATAGTGAAATTTCCTTTGAGTGGAAGATTTTAGTCCACACTAGTGAGTGGACATGGTATGAATAGTTTGGGTGGGCTATATCTATGGTAAAAAATAATAAGACACACCTTTTGCAAGTCTCCAAGTTGGTTGAGACCTACAAACATGGCATCATGCTAACAAGTCTCCAAGTTTCCAACTTTTTTTCTTTTTAATTTTTAATATTAAGGTGTGGGGGCATGAACTCCTTTCTTTCCTTTTTGAATAACAAAAAGGAAGAGAATTTTATTGTGAGAAGGCTATTTCTATAAATTGTGTTCCCGTGGAGAATTTTATTATGTACGAAGGTCATATATATATATATATTTGTCTAATTTAGGAGGGTAATTTGGGTTTGTCTAACCTAGCCCATTTAATCATACTTTACAATCATTTCTATTATTTGAATTATTCTTGTATTAAATTTCTTCAACCCAAATTTAATTAATTGATAGGATGAAAGAGAATGTGAGAAAGTGAGACTAGAGGTGGCCTTTGTTTGATTGATAATTAATAATTTTTTTTTATTTTACGTATATCTATCAACAAATAAGGAGCCATAAAGTCAATATCATAATAGAATTTCATAAAACCCATTATATAATTTCATGCTTGAAGTCATTACTTTTGAAAGTATTTATTATAATGAAAGCTAGTTTTTGTGAAAATTATTATTTTATGGTTGATAATTCATTAAGTGTCTTCTTATTGACATTTAATTTGTGTGTCTGCCTCTATATTGTAATTATATGAAAAAGTATGCCCAACAAGTTGACTTGTTGCCATGGAAAAGTATACCCAAAAAAAGGAACTTGTTGTAGTTAAAAAGTATACCCAAAAAATGACTTGTTGGAGTGCCCCCGATGTATATGTAAATATTGTGGGTGAAAAATTTAGAGGTAAATTATTGGTACTTGTATACATAGATAACTATGAAAGTATAATTTTTGTTATGTGAAATAAATTAATTTTAGTAGGATGATATTATGAATTAATATCATAATATCAATAAGTATTTGAAAATGAAGAACTTATAGAGATGAAGAACTCATGGTAGCAAATTCACATGCAATTCTATATTCAAAAAATAAAAGAAAATAGTATAGGGTTTAGGTTCAATTTCTTTTATTGATTTTTAAATAAAAAATCATGAGTGTGCCTTAGATGGCCTAAATAATGGCAATAAATTGTAGCATTGGTCATAATACTAAACATTAATATGGGCATCAGGACTCTTGTCTTGGGTGGTAGCATATTCAAAATTGATAAGAATTATTCCATCATTCCCTATATACTAGCTTCTACCTAACGGTTTCTCTATTGACAATTTGTACGACCACATGGAAAAAAAATGATGAAAGGCTACTAAGAAAGTTCCCCAAGTTCTAATAACATATATCACATCTAAAAAGACAAGTCAACTAAATCTATTCTATAGTTCTCAAAAATTGTTTTTAATTGTTTTTAAGAACAAAATTATGTTCAAGAATTCAAATATGAAATAGAATTTGCTTAGCTTATTTTTCATAAAATTTCTACATACTCATATACAATGCAAAAATTTATAAAATATTTTTAGAAAACTATATAATGGTAATACTCTTGTTTAGATGCTGAGAAACGATTGAGCTTACTATTATGTCTATTTTCTGGTCCTCTAACAAAAATGCAAACTCAGTGGAACAAATTAAATTAAATTAAATGTATGGGGAAGAAGAACTAGTAATAAAATTATTTTTTATTTATTTAATTTAAATAAAAAATTAAATGCTTGAACAAAGGATAAAACTAGTAATAATCTTGTATAATTTTGGTGGTTGATACTTACAATTTCAAATTCTTTGTGATCAAAGGGTGGTATTGCTACGAACACTTGATCCTACTGAACGTGATGTCTTTTTGGAAAATGAAGCTAGAACTCTAACAAAATATAACCCTAGTGGAACAAATTAATTAAATTAAATTAAATTAAATGACTGTGGAAGAATAACTAGTAATAAAATTGCTTTTCATTTATTTAATTTAAACAAAAAATTAAATGTTTGATCCTGTGTACTATATTTAACCTTTTTGGGTTTACCAAATGATGTCCATTACTTGTGGGAATATGTTAGAAACTAGGGAAATCATTATTAACCATTTGTTTTATGGTCCTAATATATTCTCTAAGATGGACATTTAAGTATCTATTTTATCCATTATTCTGCATGAATAGAGGAGTTGTTTGGAAATATTTTTAATGATGTAAATTTCCTTTTATTACCATTGTATCTTGCCACAATCTTCCAAAGTGAAAATGACACAGAATAAATGAGTTTTGTGTTGTACTTCAAGCTATCTGAAAGTTTCTAAAAAAAACTTGCACTTCATTTCCAAGAAAATATCAGAGTAAGAAGGACTCATTTGTAGCTTTTTGCTTTTGACCTTTGTTGTGAGTTTGAAAAGCATAGTTTTTAATACAACAAAAATACTCAAAATGAATAATTTGCCCATGTGGATAGTTCAGGAGAAACTGCTCTTTATTTCAGAAAGGCTTATAGGTCTATTTATTGGCCACAATTTATTAATTAGTCTGTGACCTTGTTTCTTTCTATCATAGAGGTTAATTGATGATGAAGTAGAGAAGGTAAGAGGTTTTGTTGTCGATACAATTGCACCATTTAGGGAAAGACTAAAGATACTGTGCTGACTAGTAAATATGGAGGATCTTCATTGGAGTGCAACTAAGAGGAAGCTAATGAATGCCTACAACTAAAAGCTTGTTCTATCGCGTCCTCAACATGAGTTTTACTTGGTAAATTTTAGTCCAACTTTTCATACATCATTAATATAATTTGTACCATTTTCTAAAAAAACAAATCATTGCATTTGAATCTCACATGGGATTAAACAACACTAGTGCATATATAAATATGCATATGTGCTTTACAAAAATTTTCTAGCAACTCTTATAGGGGGAAAATTATTTCGAGATTGATTTGGACATGCACAGATTCAATTACTTTTCTAGGAAAGGTTTTAGAGAAACCTAAGTGCCTTGTTTCGATTCAATGGAAGATCAATCTATATTTCTGAAAGCCGAGATTACGAAATGGGGAAGAAGATGTTAAAGAGCCAAGAACTTTACATAAAACAAGTCAAAAGGAAGATTGGAACCAACCTCAACCTTGATGCTTTGCAGCTCCAACAATGTGTCTCTCATAGTGGCTCATTGGTGGGGCTAGGGTTTGAAGAGAAAAGCTGGACAGAGTAATCACAGGATGGGAAGCAAATGGGAAAGTAAACAAAAATAACATTAAAAATAGTCTTTGTACTTATGTGGATAGATGAGGGCTAAGGTTTGAACAAATATTTTGGATAAAGCCCAGTTTTAATATTAAGTTTGGGGAGAAGCCCATTTTGGCCCAAAACTCAACAAACCTACTTCCTCTCTGCCTGCTTACAAAAGTCTCCTAAAAGGTGGTAAAAAGGTGGCCCCAAAATAGCTCAGTCCTCAAGACCCAAAATGAGGGTCTACAACTGGTAATGGATTTTTCACAATTTTATAGTAAATTAAAGAAAAAAATTGTGAAAAAATGATAGTTGATAAAATTATAGCATTGTGTGTTGCTTCACCAAAAGCACCATATCATGATTTATCTTAAATTCTTGTCTTAAAAACACAATTTCAATGCATTTATTATTGTGAAGTTGTGGTTTTTTATTATTTTAAAGATACAATTTTAGTATGTCATCATGAAATTTTGGGTTCAAATCGTGAATTCAATTCATCCTCTCTTTTTTATTATTATTATTATTATTATTATTATATTATTATTATTATTATTATTATTATTATTATTATTATTATTAATGCACAAAATGTTGGATGAGAGAGGATTACAAGTATAATTCACTCTTTTTCTCTTTTATAGGTTGATATCTATAATTGCATACCCAATTATTTTTATTTACTACTGCACACACATGGAAGCATGTTCTTTGATTGTGCATTTCAATGACACGTTCATTTTTATAAATGAACCACATTATCAAAATGGATTGAAGTATCTATACACACAATTGTTTTTTATATTTATTAAAGTTATATATTATTTTTTTCAATTTAAATGTATTTTAATGAATATTTAATATTTTATATTGAAATTGTGTCTTCGAAAACATAATTCCATTAAAATACATTAAAATTATATATACAAGTTACAATTTTAGTAAAATATATTAAAAATCCAAAGTGTGATGGATTTGAAAATATTTTGAAAGTGCACTATTTTAAAAAAATTAAATTAAATTATTTATTTAAAAAAAAAAAAAAAAAAAAAAAGCCCACCAGGGTGGCTCGTATATTTTTTTTAAAGCTGGTAATTAATACTTGATAATGATGTCCTTGTGGGATTTATGCTTGATAATACTAAAAAAAAATTAAACAAATTCCACCGTGTATCACGGCCAAGGCTGTAGCTGTGACCGTTTGTCATGACAGCCAACCATTACCTGCTTTTATCCGTGGACACGTATTCATCTACATATTCCCAATGGCCATCACAATCAACCCATATTATGTTTTATCTCCGCCCATTTCCTCGTGGCGTTTTCCGATTCCCAATATCTTCACGCAGGCCGAGACGGATTGGCTGCCACGTCACCTAATTAAGAAGCAAAACCTAAAAACCCTTTAACATTTGTTTAGCTATAAAACATAATTAAAAATCCTATTTATCCTCGAATTACCTATTTCTTACTGATTACATAATTAATTATTATAAATTTTTATCATATTAATAAAATATGATATTTTAAGATATTTAGAATTATGTTAAATTATTATTATTATAATAATAATTATTATTGTTATTGTTGTTATCGTCTAATTATTAATTTTTTATTAATTAGATAATTGATTATTATAAAATTTGTATAAAAAATTATTTTATCAAGTATGAAAAAACACACGAGATAAAGTTACTTGAAATTGACATTTTTAATTCAATTAATTCGTAAAAATTGAAAAAAAATATAAAAAGAACACTCGAGATAAAGGATTTTTACCTCCTCTAAATATGAAGAAAAGATATATTGTTACTCGACCTCTAAATATGAAAAAAAGATATATTTAAAAGATATATTGTTACTCCAGTGCAATTGCAACGTAACACCGTAGAAATCATATTTTACAAAACAATAACTTAGAAACTTAATAATTTTAAAAAGATTTACAAAGATTTTATAATTTAAAATTTTAAAATATTTGAAAATATTTTCCTTTCAAAATTTAAATTCTTTTCCAAATTCCTTAAAAGATTTGAAAAGATTCTCTCTTTAAATTCTTAATTTAATATTTTTAAATTAAATTTATTATTTGGATTTTTTTTTTATTCTCAATTTAAAATTCTTTTCAAATTAATTTTATTTTTAATTTTCATGTTTATATCATTATTATCAAATAATTCAATTATCATATTTAATCCGAACTTGATTCTGAACAACCTTGAATCTTCAAAGACGTATAAACTAGTCTAATACACTAACATTTATGATATAAAAAAAAAATAACAATAATTAATTCTATAGAGATTTTTAATATTTAAAAAATAAATAGATTTAATACTTACCAAACAACTTAATACTTTTAAACCCAAATAAAAACCAAATCATATAAATAATTAATGACATTTAGTTCAATTTAAATTTAAATCAAATTGAGGTTTATTAATGACCGACTAAAGAATCCGGCTGACGTGGCACGGTCGATGCAAAACAAAAAAATAAAAAATAAAAAATAAAAAAATAAAATTTTATTTATTTATTATTTTGGAATAAAGGGTACCCAACTCATCCACACCCTACGGTTATCCCAATTCCTCCCCAATGTGCATGGCCACTGGAGAGAGGTAGAACAGTGGCACATAGAGAAGCTTGAATGAAAACTTCTGTCTTCAGTGAAATTCAAAGATTTTAGATTATTTGATGTATGCTCCTTATACCCACATGCAGATTCTGTTTTACTTTTGTTTGTTACTGATATTTGGCTCTGTTCTTCATTTCTATAAGAGGTTTTTGCACATTTTTCTGGGGTTTCTGATGATCGATTGCGCTCCATTTTTGAAGTTCTTGTGTCAATACAGTGGGTTTGGATGTTGGTTTTTGGTATTTGGGCGTTTCCCACAGGTTTGTAATCATTTAGGACTGTTCTTGATGCTTGGCCTGGGGTTCAAGGTTTTGCCATGTGTGCATCGTTTCAAGGGTTTGATTCAAATTTTCCGTGAATTTGGAGCAAAGTCGAGTGTTCTGAAAAATGGGTTTTATTCAAGAAGTGGTATTGATGAAGTTTGTGGAACTAAGGTTTTGTCCTGCAAGTGGGGTGCATTGAAACTCTTGAAGAATTCAAACCCACCAAGAATTGACAATTTTGTGGAGAGCACAGTTCTTGTAAAGGATGTTTCAGAGGAAATTGATGATGATGGTGGTGGTGAAGAAAAAGAATGTTATGTTGAAGATGATGAAATCGATGTAATAGAATTGAGGAAATTGATCAAACTTGAGCGGAACAGAGCAAATGCCGCAGTTTTGGAGCTTGAAAAGGAAAGGGTGGCAGCTGCATCTGCAGTAGAGGAGTTAATGGCAAAGATCTTATGCCTCAAAAATGAGAAGAACTCAATTGAAATTCAATCCAATCAAAACCGTAGATTGGCTGAACTGAAGCAGCAATATGATGATGAAGTAATTCGGTATTTGAAGTGGATTATAATGAACTTAGAAGATCAATTAGAGTTTTGTGGGGAAAAATTGGATTCACATGGGAAAGATAATGAGATGGATCAGTATGGAGGTGATGCAGATGCAAGTTATATCAGTTCAAGAGTCAAAGATGGTCGTGATGATGTTCTAATTAGCTCACTTGAGAGGCATTCATCTGCACCTCTGTAAGTTCTCAAGGTTTTATATATTAATACAGTGAGGAGCTTGTATTCCACTTTTACTTAGTTATAACCCAAGTGAACACAGTCATTTTGAATTAGAGATATATAGCTCAACGGTGTAGCTTGATTTGTATCCATGTAATTCCTGTAAATTCATATTGCCATGGAAGCATTTCATATGAAACAATTAATAGGAACTAACAAAGACAGGCTGTGTTATCTGAAATTGCAGTGTTCCTTTTGTCTGATCACTTTTTCTTGGTAGTACTGGATTGAAATTTTGTGGTATCTATCAGATGCTCCTAGCTAAACTAACTACTTGTGCTCTATGTGAACAGAGGTACTGGAATAGTTTATTCTTGTAGTTTCAATGCACCAATACCACTCCAAAGTTGCCCTAGTTTACTTTAATGAAAAATATAATCTTGAAAAATGGCAATCCTTATGCTGTTAGATGGAGCCTGTTTGGTTATGATATATTTCCCCTTTTGGGAAAATGGACTCCTTGGTGTTTGGGAAAAGAAAACCCGGGAAATTGTATCAGAAAACCCTAATTGCTATTTTGTTCTTGCATCTGCCACTGTAGATACTCTTTTTGATAACAGTTGTGCACTTCTTGGAAATGCTGGAATATTTCGTGATTGGTTTTTAGAATGCCATTTTCCAAGCAATGGGATGTAAACAAACAGCCTCACCCATTTGGTAATCTGCAATTTATTCATCAATATAGCTTTGGATATATGATCCCTACACTGTGCAGTCTCATCCATCAGTATGAATACATACGGTTTTCCCCAATTGTATTTTCTTCCATTATAGGTGGAGCCCAAGATGATGTTGCTTTCCTTAATATACAAACATCATAGTGTGTTAATTTCATGATGTTAATCTTATTGTGCTGTAAACAGGAT
The DNA here is from genome assembly GCA_946000715.1 of Vitis cinerea var. helleri x Vitis riparia. Taxonomy (NCBI): domain Eukaryota; kingdom Viridiplantae; phylum Streptophyta; class Magnoliopsida; order Vitales; family Vitaceae; genus Vitis; species Vitis cinerea var. helleri x Vitis riparia. The sequence goes on from OX253994.1 coordinate 12,187,747, forward strand.
GATACAATGCATCTGTCAGAATTGTCTCTGGGATTTGATTTTCTAAAATACCAAATGGATCTCTCTCTTTTTTATTTTGTTCACTGATGGGCAGAATTGGATAAGTGATATAGAGCTTGAGATAGTCCTCCTGAAATCATAGATTGATTTCAAGTGAGAGACCAATAGTATGTATAATATATTTTCACCATGGACATTTGCATGGCTCATGAAGTACCTAATGGCTGCCATTAGGTATGAAATGCTGGAAATAACATAGGTCCTGAGAATGCAAAATTCTACGAAATATACCTCTCTTTCAGCATATGAGGTTGGACCTATCTACCTTCTCTCAGACATCCTTTCCTTATTCTTAGTATCAACTTCCATCTCTATACCCGAATAAATTACTCTTTTAAATCTTACTCACCAGCAATTGTAGCAATAAGGTATTGTATGTACATTGGATATTTTTCCCTTTTTGTTTTGTGGGGAACAGAAACAGCTCTTGGTTAACTTACAAGAGCCATTCCAACCCTAAGTTGTTTATGGATTCACCTGTTCATGTGTTTTTCTGCATTTTATCAACAACCAAGTGGATGGCTGTTGTTAGCAATATCTTGGAACTCACTGTATTAGGCTTATGGAATATGTGTAGGCAACATTTCTTCTGTTCTTGCAGGGTTATGTTATCAAAATTATAAACTAATATACTTGTGTTTGGTTCCAGCTATACAACTGCAATGACTCTTTTTATTGATGCTTTTCTATATTGGCTTTCTTAGGGTTTCCCCAAGTGGAATGTAGACTTCATTGTTGGAATTGGCTCTTCTGTGACTAGCATCTCTTCCATTGATGACCAAATCAGACAGCACCCAGCTTCTTAATTTCCATGTGCCAAATGGTCCCTTATTATTATCTAACCTGTTATTGTTATTTTTCTTCCTGATTATGATGCCCCCTTTTTACTCTTCCTCCATCCAAACACCCTACTTATCTTCACAATATTACTGGTCTCTCTTTCCCTTTCCTCTTTCCTCTGCCCAACACATTCTTGATGAAGATCTTCATTATTCACAGGCCCGCTCACAGTCTTAAACAATGTTCAAGAATTTTGACTTTGTGTTACTAAATCAATAACTAATAACACTTACGTTTCTGGGTATGTAGAATTTTGAACAAATGAAGAGAGACTGATTTTCAGTTTCAACTTTGGCTTTGCAAAAATCTGAGAAACCTCCTTTTTTTTATTTGGATGTTAAGTGCTGTTTGGCTGTTGTGTGTAGAACTCTTCCAGTCGTTTTTACCGAAATCAGTGAAATGGTTTCTTTTTTAGCTTATTAAAATTCACGCCCAATGGCTGGAATAAATAGGAAGAACTAAGAGAAAATTTTCCTTAGTTCATGTTTTTTTTTTTTTTTTTTTTTAAACTTGTTTTAAAATTTATTTTGAACTGAAAGGACCAAAAAATAAAAAATGTTTTTTCTTTTTTTTTTTAGAACAGGTTTTCAAACAACAAAGCCCGGTTGGAATGAATACATTTTAGTTGCCTTTATGAATAATTTTATTATTTTATTAAAAATTAAATTCGGTTTGTATTAATATCTATTAAATTCAATTCCAATCTTGTTTAAAAAAAATTCAATTATAATTTTTTTTTTTTGGTAAAATGTGATTTTATATTATAATAAGATCATATATTATATTTGTTGCATAAAAAATTATATTATTTTTTTAATAGATGTTATAAAATATGGTTATTAATTAACACCTTAATGAAGGCATGATTGATTTTTTCAAATGAATAAATACTATTATAAAAATAATAACAATTCACAATATTTTATTTTACAAGAGTTAGAAACAAGCTAAGTTTATTTTTTTAAAGTATGTACATTACATGCATAAATTTAATATTCAATTGCTAACAAAGTAAAGTATACTAGTTTGAATTTCTACTAGTAATTGAGACAATTTTTAATTGCAAATTATTTTTTAAAAATTAGTAAATTCATTAAATAATCTAAAACATTAAGTTTCAATTGATTTGGTCTCACTTGATTTAGAATTTGATTACCTATCAGAGATTTTGAAAAAGTATAGTTATGTGCGAAAAAAAATAGTAGTCATAAGTTACTGTAAACTAAATTTATTTAAGACTTCTAAATTAATTTTAAAAATTATGAATCTATTTAATAAATTTAATATATTAAGTCTTGCTCGATTTAAAGTTTATCTATTGAGTGAGAAAATTTATAAAATTATAATTATATATAAGAAAAAATAACAAAGTTATTCAAAAGTAGTTTTGGTCGGTACATTTTTTATAGTAATTAGTTTAGTTTTTAAGTTCCTAATTATTTTTTTAAGTCAATAACTCGCATGAGGCTTGACTTTTTATGTAGCGAAGTGAAATTGTAATAGGAAGGTATTGGAATTTTGGGGCAAAATAGTCCTATTATGGAAAAGAAAAAAAAATTAATGTTAGCCACTTTCTCAAACTTATATTTAAAATGACCATTTTGTTGTCACAGAGGAGTCGTATCGTTAATTCTTTTTTTTAGTTAAAGTCACAATTGACAAATGCAACTTTATTTTTATACTAATACGTCAATTGTCAAATTTGGGTTTAGTTTTGAACAAAAGTCTCAATTACCAAATATGACTTTACTATTGAACTTTAAAATTAAATAATATACATATATATATATATATATATAGTAAAAATTATTGTTGAAATTAAAAATATATATTTTAATAATAAAAAAGTTTATATATTTAAACTTAAGGATGTTTATCAATAAATTAATAATCTTAAAATTGAAAGAGGAGTTTACCACCCCTATGCCTACATATTCCACTTGAATACTTTCCTAATTAAGGACTAAATAGGGTAACCCAAATTACCTATTATATGCTATTAATATATAGTATCCAGCTTCACCACTATTGCCTGCTCTCTCCTTTGGCACTTCCCCGTCCAATAACAATGTTATATGACATATAAATAAGACAAAATTAGAAATAAAATGATAAAAATTTTAAATATATGAAGTTAAAAGTGCAAATGTGGTTTCATTTTTGAGTTATTTGCCCAATTGAATTTCACTCTTTTGCCAATCTCTTTGTAAATTTTTATTTTAAATAGATTAGTCATATAATTTATTAATTTAAGACATTTAATTTATTAATAAATTAAATATTAATTCTTTTTATTTTTACAAATTTATCTCTATTGAAAGTTTCCATATACACATTTTTTATTATTATTTTAAAGCATATGTTTTTAATTTCACATAAAACAAAGGTTATTATTTGTACAGACAAAACATATATGCCTCGAATATACATTTCAAAATTAATTTGAAAAAGTCTACTACAAAATGTTTTTTTTTTCCCAACTTAATCAATCACAAAAAATACCCACTAAATATTTATAGAGAGGGGAAAAAATGTCAATAATCTCATATGTCTCCATTGGGAGAGAACCTATGTATGACTAGTACTCTCTTCCTTTTTGGTTGCCCCTCTTTAACTGTAGCAAGTACCAAATCTACATGTGACATGTGATAAACATCTATCTGTGATGGAGTCGGTAATAGAGGTGGTAGAGGTAGTAATTGAGGTCGATGTGGGCCACGCTTACCTCTCGAAATGGATGGGAGTAAATCTAGCTAATTAGATGTGTTAGTTTGTACAGATATAAGGACAAATATAGATCGCTTTAGTGGCAATAGAGTAGATGATGTAGATACTTATGTTAGGGGTACAACTAATGTCTTAAACTCAAGGTCCTAGTGGAGTGGCTAAGAAAGCATTAAGGTAGAATGAAAAGGGGGGTCAACATATGGGGTAGTAGGAAGGTGGGTCTAAAGAGATAGTAGGTACTAATAATGAGTCTAAAGAGGTAAGGGGTTGTATTGATGTTGGGTCTAAAGAAGTGGGTGACAATACTGAACATGGATATGAACAAGGATGAAAGTATCGGTAATTACAGATAGATCGACACTTTGATTTTACGGATATATCAACGGATATTTTGATACAAAATATCGATGAACCTAAAATTAATCAAAACTTATAAATAAATAAAAAAAAACCTCTTAAAAATGAAATTATAAGTATAATAGATATTTTTAAGTTGTTTTGTTAACGAAATTGATATATGTATTATATAATTTATCATATATCATAATAATATTGTATGCTATGATAAAAAAATATAAATTTCATAAGTGTACATTTATTATTAAATTATATCAAATATTATTCAATAATAATATTGTGATATTTGATTATAATATGTCTAATTTTAAAATATATTTAAATTCATTTAATTCAATTGTATTAAATGATATAAAATAAATGATGATACATGTATAATTTTTAATATTTAATTAATAAATTAATGATATTGAAAATACTATAAAGAAAATTATCATGATAATTTTTATATTTTTGGTAATCAATTAAATGAAAAATTTTCATTTAATTATAAAATAATTATTATTAATTTGTTCATTAAAATATTATGTTTATATTATAAATTTTAGACTATATATATTTGGTGCTATATATATAACAAGGGACAAGTCTGTCCTAGTGGTTGGCCAATAGCGTGTTGAATCTTTTGGATGGGGTTTGAGTCAACTCAGCAACAAAAAAATCAGCATATTTTGGAACTTTGACCACCCTCTCCACGTTGACCGACCCAAAATATCGCAAAATATCGATTATAAATCGATAAAATGTCAATAAATTTCGAAAAATCAACGAAATTCTCGATAAATTGCCTAAATATCATAATACTAATATTTTCGCCCCATATATCGTGTCAAGGTCTATCGAAACACGATATTTTGACGATATATCACCGAAATATCGCAATAGTTTAATCCCTAGGTATGAAAAGGTAGGAGCTATAATGATGTTGACACTAACAAAGAGATGGGCTAGTGACTAATATATTTATCTCCCATTCGAGATGTCTATCAACCTCAAATATGTGCCAGTCGAGCAACTGCTGACTATGTTGGTGGCCTACCTCCTCCATGTTGTACATGTGGGAGATGATAATCCTCTCGAAGAATTCGCATAACATTAGTGCTCATACAAATAATATCAACAATACCAGTGTGAAAAACATCACTATCAAAGTCTTCTAATGCATGACCTCCTCGAGATATGATCGATGTTATGGTTTTAATTTGTAACATAAAATGATGTGTAATTATTTTTGGAATAAATACTATATTCAATATGTAAATAATATCAAAGTGTTACAAACTAAGAAGTGAGTAGATAAGGTAGTAGCTTGGTATCGCATAGATCTAACATTATCCATAGTTGTAATAAAGCAACATGTAATACAACGGTACAATGTCATGTACAGAGCATGGTAGTTTATATGAGACAATATAGGCTTCACAATGGTAATGTGATTCCCCCTAGCATCTCATAATGCCATTTAGTGCTCATGATGCAACCTCCAATCATGTTATGGTTAACTGCGTTGATCAATAGAGTGAAGATTAGTACTGATGAAGTATGTTAATGAAATACCCTGCATGAGTCCAAATTGTCACAACATACACTGAAGACAATGTCACTCAACAATATAAAAAAATACAAGTGGCGACATCATCCACCAAATATCCTAATCAGTTAAACAAATGTTTAGAAGCAATACTAGTATATCATATGTGTAAGGTTGTCATAATACCCTGATACATTCAAATCTTAGTATGAGTATAATAAAGTTTACATTATAGTATTAATATTGTTGTTAGAACAAAATTCCTATTTAGCTCAAACTTGATCAGATTGTTGTTTATCAAATTTACCATCTCTGTTTGTGACCAACACACGGTGAGAAGTGTCTATGTGATATAAGAAAATCTAACGCTTACTCCCTAATGCATCTACTCATCAATAGGAACTAGTATATGTGGAAGCAATCTATTAGGACAATCCACGTGTCATCGTTCTCGTGACCGTAATTGAAAATTAAACAAAATTATGTTGAAATGCACATAATTATGACAAAATTATATAATTAATAAGACTTGTAATTATACTTGCAACAATTGTAATGGTTGTGTAATAGTTTTTGTACTATCTAAGCTAGATCAACATAATTCTTTATAAAGATGTACTATTGTTGTGCTCCCTATCTATATTGTGCAGTCTCAGCAACATCTCTTAACATGGGCAAAATTGTTAATTGGAGGTAGGTTTCCTTCTTATCTGCATATAATGAACTACCCACTTACAATAGAACGTATGCTCTGACATGACGTTGTAATGTGACCTTATCTAAAACCTTTGATGGTAAGTGGGAGAAATGGGTAGCAATAAAATGAACTCTAAGGAATAACCCAATAACTCCACCTAAAGTGCATATTGATTGATATTTGTAATACCAATGATAAGAGGACCATGTACACATAATCCAAATAAGATGACCATGTCCTGTAATGATGGTCATCTCAACAACTGACATGTGGAATGTATGTATCTCTAGGTTCTACCTCCCCACTAGTGCAATAATCAAAGGCTAATCAAGTTGAATATAACCCACTCAATGCAAAGCATAAAATCTAGATTGAATAGTGTACGACCAACATGATCATCCAAAACCCAATCTCGAGGGAACCTCTATCAACAAGTCAAAACATCATCCTTATCTGGATCAACACAAATAGTGGATGATCAATGTCTATGTTGAAGACTAAGCATGGTTGTATCCTCAAGGTCAAGACAAATAGGTAACGACTAAGTGTCCATGTCTACATATGGAAAAGTATAAAAATTTAAATTTTCAATAACATTTCCCTTAAAAATCAAGGATTCCATTTTATTTTTCAAGTAACCTAATATAAGCAATTATAAATGGATTGAAAACAAATAATAATTTCTAACAAACATAGATTTCATGGATAAAAATTTTAAAAATTCAGTAGCATCTCCCCTAAAAACCGAAGATTCCAATTTTTTCAAGTAACCTTATATAAGTAAATGGATAGATTGAAAACAAATAAAAATTTCTAACAAACATGAATTTTATAGTTAACAATTTAAAAAATTTAGTAGCATCTCACCTAAAAATTGGAGATTCTAATTATTTTCAAGTAACCTGAGAAAATATGAATGGATTGACAACAAATACCAATAAGATGTTTAATGAGAAGTAAACTACATAAAATTTAAAATGATTAAGGTCAATACTAGTAAACAAGAAAATAATAATACAATAAAATGTTCTTGTAGTACATCAACTCCTATCAGTTAATTCTCTATTAGGATAAGAATGTCGATTATGACCTGATTACTTGCAAAGTCCACATGTTTGTGGAGTTTTTGCTTTCCTTGCATCCATCTCATTATGCAAACGACTTGATTTTAGTTAACCAGAAGTAACACATTCCATTAACTCATAAGGTATGATTATTGGTCCATTGTATTGAGGTCACTCCAACTCATCAAATATGAAATAAAATAAAGGAATCCATGTCGACAGGTAAGCTCACGTGGTGTAATAATTTTGTATAAATTGTCAAAAATCAACTAATCGACTTTGATAAGTAGCAAGAATGTGCGAACATGGGAATCCAAACAAAAGTGTTTTGTTACATGTGCAAGACCCTATTCGAAGGTTAATATGATATGTGTAAGGTTTCCTACTATTGCTTCCAATAGGGTGTTTAATTTTAACGTGAAAACAACCCTCCACATGATCATACAAAACAACCTTATATGAACCCACCTTAACAACTTTAGCCTTTATCTTGGTGTCAATATATGGAGTGCATTCTTCACCTGCAGTAAGTTAACTTGCACCATGCTCTCGCTTGACTGTGAAGTAACTATTAATCCGATAGAAAGTTAGTTGAACCAAAGCTGTTATTGATAAGTTACGAGTAGGGATTAAAATATTGCGATATTTCTTCGAAATATCATGTATCGAGGGGTACTGATACGATAATACCCTTCAAAATATCGAAGGTTGATATTTCCTCATATTTCTGTTTTTATCATCGATATTTCAGCGACATCGAGATTTCATCGATTTTAATGTCATGCCACCGATTTTTTTACTTTCAAAATTTTCTAAAATCTTGACTCATATTTCGACTCCTTTGAAGGGCAACCTAGTCCTGCAACCCAACCCACTTAACTCCCTCCCTATTGTAGTGGCCTTTGCTTTAAATGCTAGCTTTGAATTTTGTTCTTGACCGATGTGGGATTGTATTTCAAGAAGTAATGAAAAATAACTAGGTGGTGGTGCTTGTAGGATTGAACCCATGATCTCAGGTTCAAAATAAGGCTACTATGCCACCAAACTAACATTACTATTTGTGTAATATATATATATGATAAATTAATTAAAATACCAATTAAAGTAAGTAAATTAATTTTAATTATAATGTATTTTGTATAATACTTAAATATAAAATAAATAAAATTATCAACATTTTAAAATTAAAAATACTTATATATATATATATATATATATATATATATATATATATATATATATATATTATATCATTTAATATAATTGAATTAAATGGATTATAATTTTAATATTAAATATATTTTAAAATTAAACATATTATTGTTGAATAATATTTAATAATAATGTATATTTATAAAACTCATGTTTTTTTTATCAACACATATATATTATTATCAAATATGATAAATTATATCACATACATATTTCATTTTTTTTATTTTATAAAACAACTTTAAAATGTCTATTATTGTTCATTATATCATTTTTAGAGTTTTTTTCTCAATATTTTCATGAGTTTTGATTAATTTTGAGCCCACCAATATTTTATGTCAAAATATCTACCATATATATCTTTGATATATCCGTAAAATCGAAGTATTGTTATATCTGTGATTATCGATATTTTCATCATTGGTTACGAGCACTCTTAAGGGCATCATTAAAAACTTCAAACATATTTGTTGTCATAATCTCATATCTCTGTCCACTATCACGTGAGAATGCCTATTTTTCAAAAAGAACATACTCTAGCCACTTTCTAGCCTCTACATTTATCTGCCCAATTGTGGTCATGTGAGTAATAATTTTTTTAACTTTATTTTCTATTGCAACCTTACACATGAGATCCTTTAAAGTCTTATATTTAAACCTTGTGTTGAAGTTATTCGCTAAATGACGCATACTAAATCTATGATAAGCATCTGACTCAATCCGTCCTGAACGAGTCTCATTTACAACAACTATAATGTCAGGATGACAATTAAAGATAAGACATAACCCTTTCCTTTATGTCACTACAACTTTAATATATGCCAAAAACCAACTCCAATTATATATATCCTTTCATTTTGTAACGACGAAGGCAAGTGGAAACAATCGGTTGTTACTATCACATCCTATAGCAATCATCAAAGTCCCTTTATATTTTTTTGTACAAATGTATCTCACCAATACTAAGAAATGGTTGACAATGAGTAAACTCTTTAATAGATAAAGAGAACGCCCAAAAAAAACATGCTAATTTTTTTTTTTTCATTTGGTTTGTTTCCAAGAACTATTTTTGAATACACAATACATCCCAGATTTGATTGTTCCAAAGTAAGAAAGAAGCAGGGTAACTCTACATAAGACTTATACCAATCACCAAGTAACCGAGTGTTGCTTTCCTTTTTGCCTTTATTGCCTTTTGATAAGAAATTTGATAACCAAATTGTTCCATAATAACTTGAATTACAACAACTATAATTGTCATTTGTGTTTTCACCAATGTTTCAATATATTCATATACAAAACTAAAATCCAATCATGAATGATCCTAGTTAATACATGAAGTGACACATGTATGAGGATCTTTGTACTTTGTGATTCTAAACATACCAATAACTTTCCCCGCCATTGCCTTTAGTCATCATTGGTAATCTAGTGTTTTTTCACATTAGAGAACTAACACATTTGTATTTGATCTATAAACATTAAACTCTTGATGTGACTTTATGGGGTACATCTTCACAGCATGTTGTAAATAAACTTTTGATGGAAATATTTGGCCAATTAATAACTCTCCATCAGCATTTCCTAAAGTTAGATTTTTCCATGGAGTTTAATCAATCACAACACAATTAATCGTCCCGTTCATATTTAAAAAATCTAGTGTAAGTGGCATATGGTATGAAATAGTTGCAAATGTTGCTCTTGGGTTGTCATTCGAGATGTTAACTTGAGTGTCATGTAGGGAGGCAAATAGTGATGTGTTTTCAACCTCAAACTCAAACTTAGGATCATTTGACCTATCACCAACTTCAAAGTTCACGTATCTTGTACTTTCACATTCCACAATTTGTTTGACTATCACCAAATCGATAATATCTCTATGACCACAATTTTCATCATCATCTAGTCAATGAATCTCATTTGTATTTATTACATCGTCTTTATCATTGTACTCATCATCTCTTTCATCTTCCTCATTTTTCTCATCAACATTTTCAATGTTATAACCAGTAGGAGTAGGAAAATTTCTAGTGTTTGTGATATTTGTCATTCTTTGATCTACATCAGTATCACCTATTGACAACCATGTGCAATGACCTATTCCATTACTCAAATTAAAGTGATTAGGAGCATGCTCTATGAATAATTCAACTAAAGACATTCCATACTTCGATGGTATTGCTAGCATATGTGCTATGATCTGATCATTTCTAACTACTACTGATTGAAATTTGTTCATTCTAGTAAGGTGTTGACATTTTAAGACTAATTGATAGTGTCTATCAACACTAATGGTATCATATATCATGTGCAAAAACTCCAAAAAGGTCGTATCAATGGGCACATTTATAAGCTCAATCTCCACATTTTTTTTCCAATATATCTCAAATCTGTTTATGTTCTCAAAATTGTTCATTCCAGTAACATAACACTTCCTCTATGGAATCAATCACAATTGTCTTTACATACATAATAACAACATATTATTAATAAATAAAAAGGAAAATAAGGGGAAAAATGAATTATAGCAATAAAACTCTAACATGAAAAATCAATATCAACACAAGAATGACATAATTGATCATCAATTTGAAGTCATAAAATGAAATTTTTTTTCTTCAATTTCTTTCCTTTTCATTAAGAAGTTTGTTCTTAATACCATCGCATTGCATTCAAGAAGGCTTAATACCAACAAAATTCTATGAAATGACTAAGCAAGTCCTTTATAGAGCTAGTGGTACATGAAGTCTTGGCTGCAACAAGCATTGCTTGAAGTTGTTGCTTCTTAACAAGAAAATAAGACATGTCATTAGACATTGAAGCTTGTGATGGGTGCTTAAGAAAATATTGTTGGATAGTTTGCACAAAAGCATCATTTTTTAAAGTGTCCACCACTTAGTCTCAAGTTTTGAATATCATCTTTTTCAGAGTCTCTAATCCCATCTTCTAGGGCCTCTGCTACCAATTTTTTTAAAGCTTCCCATTGCTATTGCCTACTACTGCTTTTGCCCTTTTTTTTGTTTAAATTGCTGCAATTTTCGGTACTTTACCATGATTATCGTCATACCCAAGCACGATCACCTGCAATTGTCTGCATCCCACTTTTGCTGCAACCATTCATCATAGTTGCAGACTCCTCATTTTGCCCATAACACATATAGGTTACTATCCAAGTAAATTATTGTAATTCATTGACTTGTAGTCTTCAATTTTTTCTTGGGAGTTTCTTGCAGAATAAATTACGAAACTTTGATGTGATCACATAAACTTCTGAATTTGTAGTGTAAGGTTTTTTTTTTTTAATTGTTCGAACTTATCATTAACCATAAATTGAAACAAAAATATCCAATCCTTGTTTTAAAATACAAAGTAAAATAAATTGTTTCTTTAAATAATAAACATGCCAACATATTTATTCATTTACTTATTCTTTTTTTTTTTAATGATTCATGGCCCACAATAATAATAATAATAATAATAATAATAATAATAATAATAATAATAATAATAATAATAAATATAACAAAAATAAAATATTTTTAAAAATAAAATTTTCATTATTGTCATTAAATGCATATTTTGAAATATAAAATATGATAATTTATTTTTAATATTTCATGAAATATAAATTGATATAAAAATTTGAAAATACTAATATGATATTTAATATCTCATGAGTTACAAATTAAAATGAGGACTTAAATTCATTATGTTTATTGAGCCCATGATTTAAAACATTTTAATCTTATATTAATAACAAATATATTATACATACTTTCATATCTCTCATTTCATATTCTTTCTTTAAAATATCTATTTAACCTTCAATATATCAAACACCCCACACCCATCAATTTTAACTATCGCAACCGTTTATCAAATTTTCTCATAGGCCATCAACCCAAGACCCATTTCATCCACCATTCCTTTGTGATACCAGCTTATACAAACCATGCACCTAGTTGACCCTAGCCTTTTGTGGCCTACACTAGCCATCCATTCTCACTGCTACAGCTCCTTTATGGGCTGCTCAAAATCCAACTCCCTCACTCATTAATCCTTTCTATCCCCATGTTGTAAGTTGTAACCCATTCATCTGGTTGCCTAAAAGCACACCTTAACCCATGCATAAACCATCAACCAGTTGTAGCCTCACCAACCGTATACCTAGCCTTATCAACCCATAAACCTCAACTCAGCCTCATTAGTTGTCCCATCCCCCTAAAACAGCCCATTCTTTGGGCTACCTAAAACCAGACTCCATCATTTTCACCTACTGTCACTCCTTTTCAGAACAATCCATGAACTCTAACACCCCAGTTGCACTACATCGAACCACCCACCAGTCGTTCTTCATTGTCATTTCCTTGCCAAAATTCCATCACAAAATCACCTTGCCTGCAAACGACCAAAACACAATCATCCTTTCATTTTTTTATCACTCGTACCCATCTTTCCCTCTCCCAAAATTGAGCACCATACAACACCATATATCCCCACACTGCACCACCTTACCGTAGGCTTCACGACGGTTTCATCTTCTTTCTTCCTTCAAGCCGAACACCACAAAAATTTCAATGCATAGCAAGATGACCCGAAGGTGGCTGCCATGAAGAAGAATGTCGGTTCCTTTTTTTTTTTATGAAGAAGATGTTTAAATGACACCACCAGTGATTACTCCACATGCCTCGTCAAGCTTGAAGTCCAGATAACTTCTTGTTGTTGATTTGTTTTCTTGTTGTGTTTGGACCCGAGACATGTACTTTTTATGAAGGTCATGTATGGCCATGCTTGTTTTGTATTTATTTTGTTTATTTCATTTTTTGTTGTTTTAGTTTCATCTCTATTATATGTCTTTAAGTTATATGAATATCAGACATTTTAAACTGGGTAGACATAATAGAGGCGGGAAAATCGATTTTCAACTAAGGCCTGTTTAGCCGGGAAAATGAGGGAATAGTTTTGGAAGTTTAAGAAGTTCGTATTTAGGTGAGAATGAGTTAGATCACATGAAAGGAAGGGGTCTAGAGCCTTCGAAGAGAGGATATAAAATCAGGGCTTGTCTTCTATTAGGGGGTTAGCATTTTTTGGGCCATTCGAGATCCATGTGGAATTGAGAGAAAGTGAGAGAAAATAGAGAGAAAAGAGAAAGAGAGATGTAATCGGGCGGGCTGTGAGTTTTTCTGTTCTTGGTTGAGAGAAAAATTGGGGAAGAGAAGTGAAAATTGAGAGTTCCAGTGGAAGTGGTACTGCCATTGAGCTTCCGGTCATCCTATTTCGCGAATTGCGGGGTTTTTTTTTGTTTTTTTTTGTTTTACAAAAATCAAGATATGATCCTCTGTTTTTATCGTCTTTGTTTATTTTGATCAAATAACTTAAGAGCATATAATTGTGTTTCGTTTACTTGTTGTGGATTTGTATTAGTTTTGATCGTGTTGAGAATTTTAGAATGAATTTCTTATGATTTTTGTATTTTTGACCTTTCAATCATTTATGAGAAATCTTAAGTTATTATATCTAGATATTTCTATATATATAGGTTTGGATCTGATTATTGGAGAAATTTTGATTTTATCTTCTTTGTTTAATTCGTGATATGCTGTCTTAAAAATTTTGTGTGATCCTCTATTTTTATTGATCAAATCACTTTAAAGCATATAATTGTATTTTGTTTATCTGTTGCGGATTTGTATTGGTTTTGGTTGTGTTGAGAATTTTAGAATGAATTTTTTTTATGATTTATTTATTTTTCTACCTCTGATCATTTTTGAGAAATTTTAAGTTATTATTTCTGGAGATTTCTATATATATGTGTGTGTGTTTGGATCCGAAATAGAAATGGAATATATTGATTGAATTTTTTTTATATTGGAAATGCATGTTGAAATGTGGTGGAAAATGAGATATCATGAGTGATTTTTTATTTTATTTTATGTATAAATATTGGAATTCAATAGAAAATAGAATAGAGAGATTGATTTTATTTTTTATTTTTTTAATGAAAATGCATGTTAAAAGTAATGAAGTGTGATATGATGAATGAAAAAATAAAATAGGAACGAAATCATGTGTTAAATAAATAAAAGGAAAATAGAAAAATGAAAAGTAGATTTGAGGGTTGTACAAACCAGCCATGAAAATGTTCCAATGAGGTTAGTGGATATACTTATATCAAATAGAAAATTCCAATGATCTTACTCTCACTGCCCATATGGAATTTGAATTAATAATATGAAGGTTATTGAGAGAATTAATGTTTTGTTCATGTAACAGTGAAATGGATATTTTATATTTGGTTTATACTTTAGTTTGATATAAGTAAAATATTTTTTATCATTAACTCATACTTTATATTTTCTTCTTTATTTAGGTCCTTTCTCATTTTCTAATTTTTTTGAATACATGTCAGATTAGGTTGGGTGTGGACAAATTGGGCCACACATGAGTGTTGTTAGAATTTGATTTTTAGGAAATTAAGTGATTAAATGTGGATTACTTGATGAATCATGATTGAAATTGAGTTAATTTGTTTTTTTTAAAAAAAAAAAATCTTCATCCAAGTAAACTATTGGATAATTATATGATAATTGGCTTTGAATAAACTCTCTTGACTTTGACTCATGAAAATTTAATTTATCTTAATTTTATTTAAATAATTTACACATGTACACTTACAAATTTTTTGGTGATCCAAATTTAAAAATACATATGAATTGTTTTTATTTTTTTTTTAAAAAAATTGTTTTTATACTCCATTCATAACAAAATCAATCCTTGAAATTATATTTAAAATTCATCTTAGTCTTTTTTAAGTATAAAATTTCAATTTCTAAAAAAAATAATGCTACCCATTTTATTTGGTATGCAACTTTGAAAAGTTTTAAAAATGAATTTTGGTTTTAAATACACATGAATTAAAATTCATAGTTTCAACCAATGGATTCTTTATGAATGAAAATTCATGTAAATTAAAATGGGATTGAATAAATCCCTACATACAAAATTTTCCAAAAATAAGGTTTTCTATTGACACTATGGATAGCTCACTGTATATTTGAAATTATAAATTATAATCTAACCATTTAGAAACTCTTTAAAATTTTTCTAATTATTCCATGATATTCTAGACTCTTTTAACTTAATTTTAGGTTTTTATTTTAGTCAAAAATAAGTTCCTAATTAGAAGATATAAATCAATCTTTCAGAAGATTCAACTTTCACTTTGTTTTTAACACTTAGTCTTGTTTTGAAAAATTAAATTATTAAACGATTTCTTTAAATTCATTGAATATTTTTCTATTAATCTAGACTTCCTAATTTAATTTTTGAAATATAAAATATTAAGAAATAATTACTAAAAAGAAAGATATAATTTTTTATTCTTGAACTTACTATACTAATGCTCTCTTGGAGCTTAAAGATATTTACTTATTTTTAAATATGTTATGAATATAATATTTCCTTGTGATTATTTTTCATTCAAAATAGACATATTAGGCTAGTTTTAAAAATTTTATATGATTTTAGGACATCTTTAAGTTAACTAAAAATATCAATTGCTGAATACTTTAAAAAGATGCCTTGTTTTGGACCTACTAATATCATTATGAAATCTAGTACTAAATGAGAGCTAGTTGATTAATTTGAGTACTTGGATGATAAACTAGACATGAAGGAGATACTCCCTGAAAATTTTCATGACAAAACTTAACTTCCAAATTTGTTTTAGATTTATTTTGTAGAATCCCCTGTTTTGACCATTTGCTATTTTTTCATTTTTTTTTTTTCAATTTTTTTTTTTTTTTTTTTGCAAAGAAACCCTCTTGTGAATAAATTTGACACTATTATATATAAGTTTAGTTTTTGATTATTTTTTGAATTCATTATTATTATTTATGAATTAATCTCATTTTTATGAAAATGCTTTAAGACACTAAACCAAGGAAGCAAACCTTTTCTTCACCATTTATTTAAATTAAAGCTTATGATTGAACATTGTCTTTTAGTGTTTTCTTGTTGTGTTAAGATTGTATGACATTAAATTCGGCTTATCATGAAATATTTGATTGTTTAAAATGCAATTTGATGTTATTGCTTGTTATTTAACTTTTGTGTTTTTTGGAAGCGCTTAGAACGCAAATCAAGTATGTCTTTCTTTATTAAATTGATTAATTGTGTTGATGTGTCTATTTCGTTCATTGTATCATGAATTAATCAGTTAATCCTCACAATTATCTCAACTTATTTAGTAGAGACCAATTTTAAGATAAGTAATTTGACCTCCCGGACTTAGACTCGGATTTTCAAAGACACACTTTTCTAAAAAAAAAAATTGGAGTCATTTTTTTAGGGTTTTTTATTTTTATTTTGTTTGCCTTTAAAAAAAAAAAAAAAAAATAAGTGGCAACTCTATTATTAAAAAAAATAATTTATTTTTCATAAACAAAAAGTGAGTCTCGTCATCGAATGAGAATGCATGTAATTGTTGCTTCTTAAGAAGAAACTGGGACATGTCATTAGACATTGAAGCTTGTGATGGATGCTTAAGAAAATACTATTGGACAGTTTTCATAGAAGCATTATTTTTTAAAGCTTGAATATCATCTTTTTCAGTTTGTTTTGTTTTTGTTTTTGTTTTTGTTTTTTTTTTTTTTTTTTTGTGGGCGGGTTGTGTTTAAATTGCTACAATTTTTGGTGCTTTACTATGACTATCATCATACCCAAGCACGATCACCTGTAGTTGTTTGCATTTCATCACAGTGATCTTTGTTTGGCTAGTTTTTGCAACAATATTCATCTTTGCTGCTACATCCGCTGCCCACTGCAACCATTACTCTAGGGCAACAACCAAGCTATCTGACTCACTTGTTGCAGTGTCATTGATTCTATCATTTTATTGCAATATTGATTTTTCCTATATTCAATATTGAACTCTAGTACCTAGAGGAGTACATTATAAATTCGAGTTGTACAAATACCTCATCAAAGTTGTGCACCTAAGGTGAGGTTAGTAGGTTGTTGAATCTTGGAGGTGTCAGTTCCCTACTACAACAAGGTTATAACCCGAGGAAGGTGAATCTACTTTAAGGACAGTGCATTGTCACGCCTTAACCATTTAGTTCAATAAGTACCCTATTCCATTTTTGATTTCTTGTTTGCTTGTTTTGGGCTAGATCGATTTTGTCTTTTAGATCCTTGAACCAACATAAAGAAACATCTACAACTCTCTGGTCCATAAAATCTCTATTATCCTACCACTGAAGTAGGGATTTTAAGTGATTTTTTTCTTCCTCAATCTCTACCTTCCAAATAATGTGTTAAGTGTATTGCTAAAGGAATTGAAAGTGTTGACATGAGCAAGCTTTGAGGGATGCTACACTTATAAAATGAAAAAAAAAAAAAAAATCTTGTAAAAGACGTTATAGAACCTACCATAGGGAATATGATCAAAATCATGTATAATAATGTAAATAGAATGAGAATATTACAAATGTAAAAATAATTTGAATATTAGCAAAACAGTACATGATGATATCACATATTATTGAAATTATATGTTATCTTATAGTAGTTAATATATAAATATTTTATTTTATTTAATATACTATGAAATATTATAACTAAATATATTAATTGTAGGAGCATTTTATTACATCATTTAATATAAAAATTATAACAAAGAAAGTTAAAAATAATATGCAATGTATTGTATAAAATATGCAATATATATTATATAACTTTTAATTATATTTCAAATTAATTGGTTAAAAGGGATGAAATAATTTTCATGTTTGTGATTTTAATTTCTTTCATTTTTTTCTTAAAGAGTAATCCATTTTTGACATAAATATTCTTGACTATTTCAAGTATTTATATGCACACGTTTTAAAATAAATAATTATTTTTACAAGAAAAGAATGATGACATTAAAGTCAAAATGTGGCAAAAAAATAATTGAGGGTTAGATTTCCAAAATCGGGTTTTCAATTGTCCTTTTAATCTAATAAACCTTATATTTAATTTTTAATGTTTTTCACATAAAATTCAAATTAGAGAATAATCGACCCATATGGGTTTTTAAAAATATTTTCCGGTTTTCTTAATCAAATCCATAATCAAGAAAAAGGAAAAATAAGGAATAAAATTGTTTTCATTTTTTTTATAAGGCGATTATAGTAATAAGGGAATTTGCTTATATTCCCAAAGCTAAAAAATACATACAAAAATTTATTATGAATAAGGATAATATGCTATTAAAATTGCCTGAATAATTTAGTACTTAAAAAGATATATTTTAAATTAAATATTAAAAATATTTTTAAATGACAATTAAATTGTACAAACAGTGTAGATTTGGAAATAATTTTATTCTTTTACAAGTTTTTAAAAGAAAAATTACGTTTGTGGGATTGATTCTTTTGGAATTTACTAGTTATATACGTGCCCACGTGAGGGAATATGAAAAAAATTTAATAAAAAAATTAGTATGTGAATTTATTATTTCAAGACTCATATAGAGATCAAGTAGAAATTAAAAATCAAATAAATGAATTAAACATGAAATCAAATTTAAAAAATAAATGGAATTAGATATAAATAAGATCACATTTTTTGGCACCAAATTTTATGATAATAAAATTATTTTTTAATCAATTTCCTTATATTAAAAAAAAATACCACCTTAGTCCTTGGCATAATATTTATCAATCTTAATTTAAACCCATCATTTATTTCTTTTACACTTAATTTGTAAATTTAATTAAGTTAATTATTTTATATATAATTTAAATACTTCTTTTCTTTTATATGAGAGCTTTTTAACAAAAATCATAACAAAAATGACTTAATTTGAGCAAGAAATTTGTGGATTAAAAAAAATGAAAAATATTTAAAAAAGAAAAAAGAAAAAGAACGAATAGCATACCCGAAAGAGTTGAGGAGAAAATTTTGAAAAGAATTCAAAATGACAAAAAAAGAGAAAAAATTCAAACTTTAAAGATGAAAAAAGAAATGGTGTGGACCCCGCATTTCCGCTCATGCGTTTCCCACTCGATGGCGAGCTCGATTTTTATTTTAAAAAAATGATTTTATTGATTAAGGAAAATTGAGTTGGAGTCGCCACTTATTTTTGTTTTATTTTTAAAGGGTAACAAAATAAGAAAGAAAACTCTAAATGCAACTCCTTATTTTTGGAAAAGGTGATCTACGAAAAACCAGATCGGGCTCGGGGGTCAGGTTGCTTATCGGGAAGGTACGGTAAAGACCGTAGCACCCCTCTAAGTCCCTAAAGTCGGGTCTCTACTAATAAAATGAAGCTGACATGGCGATCAATAGGAAAATCAATGGATACTCAAATCGATTAGGCGCATATGGGAATCGAAACATGCAATAGAGAATGATCAGAATAGGAGTGGATGCGTACCTGGGCCACGAACGAATAGTGCGCTATCATAGAAATGGAGTTCAGTGCACAATATAGAGCACGAAACATATCACATGCATCACTAAGCAGGGATTAAAATTGTTCGAAGGAAAACTAGATTTTTGAAATTCATTTGAGAATCGGAATCTTAGAGATTATTTGAAAATTAGATTCTTAAGAATTAAATGTAAGAATGAGAATTTTAGAAATTAAATTTGAAAGAAAATTGGGATTTTGAGTAATTATTTAAAAATTCGGGATTTTAAAGAAAAATTAAGTTACAAAAATTGGGACTTTGGGGGTTAAATTTTGAGTTGTAAGTTATTGAGAAGTAGAAATTATGAAAGTTGATTTATAAAAATTGGAAATCTCGAAAATCATTTGAAGACGGACCTTTTAGAAACGAATGAATAAAACGGTAACAATAATAATAATGACAATAAATGAGTAACTGGATAAATACGATCATTAGAATATTGAGAAGTGAAAATTAAGTTCGGAGATAGGACAATTGGAATTTCATATATTAGAAATTGAAATTTTAGAGAATTAGACTTTAATGGTTGAGATCTTTAAGGGAAATAAATAGGTAAGTATGGAATAGTGTTACTAATTAATCAAAAGCGATATTTGGACGGATGAATAGCGAATAGTGGGGTCTGTGAGATTAAAAATTGAATTGGAAAATCGGATTTTTGATGAAAGTGATATTTGAACGGATGAAAGTGGATAGTGAGATTTTGAAAATTAAGTTTGGAAGTCGGATCTTTGAACAAATGGACTCTAATTATTGGAATTTTTAGAAGAAAGAAATAAGCAAACGTGAAATTTATAACAATGATAACAAAGATGATATTTGAATGAATGAAAGTGGATGGCGGAATTTTTGAGTCTCAAGGTTAAATATGAAAATCCGGTTTCGAAGAATTGAATTTTAATGATTGAAATAAATAAATAAATAAACATGGAATAATGATACTAATTAACAAAAATAATATTTAAACGAATAAAAAGGAGAATAGTGGAATTTTTCTAATTGAGAATTTGAATTAGGGCGTTGGATTCTTAAAGGATATGACTTTGAATAAATAGGTAGGTAGGGGATTATAATACTAATTAACGAGAATAATATTTAGGCGAATAAGGATGGATAGTAGAATTTTTGGGATTGAAGTTTTAATCAAGGCATGGGGTTTTCGGAAGACTGGACTTTGAATAGACATGGAATAATGATTCTAATTGATGAGGATAAAATTTAGACGAACTGTAGAATTTTTAGGATTTGAAAAATTGAGTTAAGACAAGAAATTTTTGAAGAACTAGGTTTTAAATAAATAGACGAATATGAGATAATAATCCTAATTGATGAAAATAAGATTTAAACAAGTATTTGAAGAAACTAAATTAAGACAAGGGATTTTTTGAAGGATTAGATTTTAAATAACTAAATAAACATGGGATAATAATTGGATTTTATGAAAATGTGATTTAAGCAAGTATTTGAATTAAAACTCAAGATTTTTGAAGGATTGGCATAGATAGATAGGAGAATATAGGATAATAATTCTAGTTGATAAATATGAGATTTGAAAGAGTATTTGAAGAATTAAATTAAAACATGTGATTTTGATTTTCTTTTATAGATTAGACTTTGAATAAATAATAAATACGGGATTAATAATTCGAATTATGAAAATATGATTTAAGCAAGTATTTGAATTAAAACTCAGGATTTTTGAAGGATTGACATAGATAGATAGGAGAATATAGGATAATAATTCTAGTTGATGAACATAAGGTTTAAAAAAGTATTTGAAGAATTAAATTAAGACATGTGATGATTTTTTTGATAGCTTGGACTTTAAATAGCTACATAATATATAGTAATGATTCTTAATTGATGAAAATGGGATTTAAACGGGTTATTGAAGGATTAGATTAGGATATGGGATTTTTCAAGGATTAGAATTTAACTTTGATGACTGAAATTTTTAAAATATGACAAATAGATACATGCGAAATAATAATTAACAATCATAATGTTTAAGCTAGTGAAATTGAATAGTATTAACTTCGAGATAAAAATATAATTAACAATAATAATTTGTCTTTAAGTTTGAGTTAACTAAGTTGGTAAAAAAAATGAAATAAGATAAAAAAAATAACAATGAATGAATGACTTAATTTTTCTTTTTAGAAACTTATTTAGACTTGAAACAGCCAAATGGGCTATCCTGAAATGGGTAGGGCCCATGAGAGTGGTTAGTTTGAGGAGCAATGAGGCTCCCCACCAATATGCTGGGCTGGGCTCCAATTTAGGCCCAAACCCATCACCATGGGCAAGCTTAAACCCAGCACAAATACATACTTCATCACAGCCCACTTCTTCTCAAGCCATCCATTTACATGCTTGGGCTGGACTTCTAAACTCAAGCCCAATATTCATCTTCTTCACAGCTTACCCCTCTAAACGCAACATCACCCTCAGAGGGAGCCTTCACCACCGGCGGCAAGATAGAGAGAGGAGTCGTGGAGGCGGTTCGGCAGCAACCAGAAGGTGCAGCCGTCAAGGTGGCTGATGCGAGTGATGGCGGCTGGTGAGGCGAGCCAGCGGCTGGTGTGGCGAGCAAGCGCCTCGCCGACGTGGTGCGCACCAACGAAGAGATGCAGGGAGGGGCAGCAGGCGTGCTTGGACTCCGTGCGTGCAGAAGAGCGAAACTGGTGTCCTGTTTAGGGAGCTTTTCAGCGATGGAAGGAGTTGCGGAGGTGGGTTCCTGAGATCCGTAACTGAAGAAGTTGAGGGACTTGAGCCCCTACGACACAGAGAGAGATCTTGGAAGCCGGGGCTACGGGTCTTGGGAGCTGTCCCGAGGTTGCTGATGGGGTCTTTGGGCCCCCAGACCAGAGATGACAAAAATGGTACCGATTATCAGGTGGAGGAGGAGGAAGAGGACAATGAGTAGTGGGCGTTGAGAGTGTAGAGAGAGGAAAGGTGGTGGCATGCCTGGCACGGGAAATGGGTATACATGAGTAAGGATGACACGAGTGGGAATGGTGATGATGAACTGTGGGTATGATATGGTAATGGGAGTGTGAATGATGGCCCCGGATGCATGCGTGATAATCACGTACACATGGGACTTGAGAAACTGGAAGGGGTGAGATGATGGGAGAAATGGGTGGGGCAGTGTGTTAATGGGTTGGATGATGGAGGTTAGTGAAATATGGGTGCAGGGAAGAGGCAAAATAGGCTTAAGAGGTGCAACTGACATCCTTAGTGTGAGATGAGTGATTGCATAAAAGAGTGAGAAGACATGCACATACATACTTGCTGGAATAGTCACAAATTCCTTTCATTACAGCTAATGGGTTCGCAGCTGGTCTTTACCGGTGAGGGGATCTCAAGCTAGAGTTACAAAATGCTTGAGAAATAGAGTTTCATTAACCCCAAGCCAAACCATAAGGACAACAACAGGATCAACAACAATAACGAGAAAATAATCCAGAAAAACAACGAGATTCAATATATTATCCAACCCAAACTAATGAGTAATGTGAAGCAAACCAAAACGAGAAGGAGATGAGATGAATATGAATCAAAGTAAGCAAGAGACTCACCTCAAACTCGCCTACAGCTGCTCGTTTCCCTGTTATCTCTGTGACCCTCTACCAAAATACGCTCCACTGCTCTCCCTGTTTTCTCTCTTTTTTTCTTTTTCTTACTGCCAATCCCTTCCCCTTAGTTGTCTTTCCTTTCTCGCCTTTCTTTTCCTACCACCCTCACCCACTCTCTGCTCCTTGTCTAATCTGGCCGCCCCCATCAGCTTAATTCCCGGGGTGGTCAGAAAGGTAATCATGATAGAAAAAAATTACCCCCAAAACTCCTCCCGGGGGGGTCTACAAATGGTTATAAGAAATTTGAAAAGTTTCAAACTTTTAATGATAAATTTTTATAATATTGATTATATTAGTAGTGTGGTTTTAAAGAGAATGAAATTTACAACTTTTAAGACATTTTTGGAATGAAAAAGTGAAAAATAAATAAAAAAAATTAATGATTGGTTTATGAAACACTTTCTTTTAAAGAAAATAAAATAAAATTTTTATGTTAAATTTAAAAATTCGTATGAAAAAATCATTGACTTATATTATGTTGTTAAAAATTATATTTTTAATTCGTTTTTAAAAACCATTGTATATTTTGTAAAACTTATTATTATTATTTTTTTTGTAAAGATAGAAAATAGAACCAAATTAAATTAAATAATTTCATATCAAAAAATAGAATCCAAATCAAATTAAATAATTTCATATCAAATAAAAATATATAATATATCAAATTATTCCATCAAGCAAAAAATATATAAAAGAAAAATAAGTCTTGTTCTAAAAATATTTTTAAAAAATCAAAAGAATTAAAATCTCAATAGAAAAATTTTCATCATTTGGTAAATTTTATATCAAAATCTTAATATTTTAAAACAATGTAGTAATTTTCTTAATAAATTTAAATTTGTTTAAATAAATAATGTAAATGATTGATGAACATTTTTATTCAATAATTAATATAATAAGTGTTATTATTAATTCACTATTATTAATTAAATATAAAAATTTAAAATAATTAAATATCTCAAAATGAATGGAAATCACTATTACGGTCATAAAAAGTTTCATGTAATTTTTTTCTTTAAAAATAATTTATTTCATTGAAGAAATAAAAGATAGGTTAAGATAAGAATAAAAAATTAATAATAAACATATTTTATTCATTTTCTCAAAACACACTCAAATATGATTTAAAATACTTCAAATTTATTATTATTATTTTTAAAATAACCTGATATATGGGAGAGTTCCAAACAAACCTTAACTATCTTTCATCTCAATTCTAAATTTAAAATCGAAAAACACTTTATGATGATCTCCTATTATAACCAGACTTCTCTACATACATACTATAAATAAACAAAAATCAATAGTTGAGACTAATAAACATTATATTGGTAGATCATATTATCCTTTGTCAAATAGAGGATGAAGAATAGAGTAGCTATGTTGGAGGGGTGTTGAAGATAAATGCCCAATTTGAGAGGTTTCCCACAAACATTAATCTTTTCTTTTATAATTTCTTGAAAGCAGTTTTCAAGATTGAATTTGAATATAAAATTAAAATGAAGTATTGAATTTGAATATAAAATCAAAATGAAGTTATGAAATACGAATTTCCTTTATGTCAAGTAATTAAAAAAATTAAATTAAAGCCCTATTGATAGAATAGAAATTGGAAGCAAATGAAAAGATTAAATTTTTCATTACCTTTTAGGTTTGTGATGTCAATTTCAAGAATGACTTATGTTAACCCTAAGAAAATAAAAAGATTAAATCCCCATTTAAGTTGATTATGAGTGTGAAAAATATTAAATTTTGAATTACCTTCTAGGATTGTGATGGTAATTTTTAAGAATGGTTTGTGTTACGCTCAAATAATTAAAATTGTAACAAAATGAAAAGATTAAATTATTTTGAAAATATTAAATTATCATTTAAATTGATTATTAGTATTGATAAGGGTATTTCAAGAAATAAAAAAAGTGAAAAAACAACTCGTATTTTCCAACATAAAAATTAGCATATGAATTTATTCTTTCAAGACTTACATAAAAATCAAGTAAAGATTCAAAATTAAATAATTGAATTAAACGTGAAACCAAATTAAAAAATAATAATTGGGATTAGATATAAATAAAATTACACTTTTTGGCACAAAATTTTATGATAATAAAATTATTTTTTTAACCAATTTTTTTTAGATTAAAAAAATAAATACCATCTTGGTCCTTAGCCATAACATTTACCAAATTTAATTTAAACACATTATTTATTTCTTTTACGCTAAATTTATAAAAAAGTTTGTGTTAATTATTTTATATATGGTTTAAATATTTTTTTTCCTTTTATATAAGAGCTTTTTAATAAAAATAAGAACAAAAATGAATTAATTTGATCAAGAAATTTGTGGATTAAAAAAAGAAAAATCTCAAAAACTTTAAAGAGAATAAAATTTATAATGAATGAGAAATTTGAAAAGTTTTCAAACTTTTAATGATAAATTTTTGTAACATTAATTATTTTAATAATATGGTTTTAAAGAGAATGAAATTTATAACTTTAAGACTTTTTTGGAATGAAAAAAGTGAAGAGTAAATAAAAAATTAATGATTGGTTTTCATACATTTTCTTTTCAAAAAAGTAAAATAAAAATTTATATTAAATTTAAAATTTCTTATGGAAAAGTTATTGACTTATATTATGTTGTTAAAAATTATTTTTTTTTTATTTTTTTTTTAAAAACCATTATATATTTTGTAAAACCAAATATTATTTTTTGTTTCTAAAGATAGAAAATATAATCCAAATTAAATTAAATAATTTCATATCAAAGAAAAATACATAATATATCAAATTATTCAATCAAGCGGAAAAATATATATATAAAAAAAGTTATATATATATATATATATATATATATATATATATATATATATATATATATATTTGATCAATCGAAAAAAAATATAAAGGAAAAATAAGTTTTTTCTAAAAATATTTTTAAAAAATCAAAAGAATTAAAATCTCAATAGAAAAAATTTCATCATTTTTGTAAATTTTATTTCAAAATATTAATATTTTTAAAATAATGTTGTAATTTTCTTAATAAAAATTAAATTAGTTTAAATAAATAATGTAAATGAGAGATGAAACTTTTCATTCAATAATTATCTATAATGTAATAAGTGTTATTAATTCACTATTATTTAATTAAATATAAAAGATTAAAAGATTTAAATATTTCAAAATGAATGAAAATTACTATTACAATTATAAAAGAAAAAACGTATGAATTTTTTTAAAAGTAATTTATTTCATTAAAGAAATGAAAGATAGGTTCAAATAAGAAGAAAAAATTAATAATAGATATAGTGTTAAATATATTTTATTTATTTTCTTAAAACACACTCAAATATGATTTAAAATACTTCAAATTTGTTATTAAGAAAAAAAAAACCTGATTTATGGGAGAGTTCTAAACAAATACTAACTATCATTCATCTCAATTCTAAATTTGAAATCAGAAAAACACTTTGCGATGATCTTTTACCATAACCAGACTTCTCTTTATATACTTTGAAACCTTCAAACCCTTTGTAAATATGGAGTATCCTCTTCATTATCAATGTAGTATGATTTGACATTGCCTCATTAAACACCCTTTTGAATATTTGATATGTTCCTGGGTATCCAAACGTTGTCAATCCGTACGCTCGATTGAAGGGAATTTCTCCTTACAATATAGTATCATTCAAGTGGTACTTGAGAACAACCTAATCAATCAAGGTATAAATACAGCCATATAGTGAATTCATCATCTTAGTCCTAAATTTTTCGATCCCTCTTGTGTTTGTTTCCCAAGACAATCAAAACCCCATTTTCCCCTTAAAAATCCCACTAATATTCCCAAAAAAATAAAAAATAAAAAGAAAAAAGTAAAAACCCATTTGCCTATGGAAAAGAAATTCCAGAATAGGGAAAAAAAACAAAACTAATTGTATAGTACCAACTCTCCATGAAGACCTTGTTGTGGTGCAACAGAAATAGAGGACCAGTCAAGCCCACCATCTGGTTCTGGGTGAGGAACTTGTAAATGGGTTCATCGTCTGGTTTGAGTGAGGAACTTGTGGTGCAATAGAAGGACCAATCAACCCACCATCTGGGTTCCGGGTGAGGAACTTGCAAATGTATTCAACGCCATGTACAATCTCGATTATATGTAAGATATGGTAAACTAATAAGTTGTTTTTTTTTTATTATCTTATTTATTTATTTTTTATTTTTTATTTAAGGCACATAAAATGATGGGTGATAAGGGTAGTTTGGGAAACAAAAGATGTAAAACACCTCCTACTTTTATTAGTATATATTTAACCACACAAAGGGAGCATCTCTTGGACTCGACACGTGCCTCAAAATATGTATTTCCCTTAGCAATTTTAGAGATATTTTCTTGCTTCCAGGGCAGTACGGGTACTCTTATTGCACAACTCCACAAGCAGGCCGTGGAAATAACAAAAAGAAGCCTGTTACAGAGGAAAATAAGGGCGTGTTCGTTTGGGAGGTCCAAAACGCATTTCACAAAGCACAGAGATCGCATCTCTCTCTCTCTACGGCAAACGGGACCGCGTTCTTGTGAATTCCTCACAGGTTCGACCCTCTCTGGAACGGTGCCTGTACTCTGAAAATCCATTTTCGAGCTCAGAGTTTAAAACCCTAGATGCGCCTGTGTGCCTTGGGCCGTTTTCACTTGCCGTCGCCGGTACTGTTCTTGTTCTTGGCTTTAATATGTTCTTTCTGTTTGATTCTCGAGAAATTGAGAGAAAAAAAGGATAGGAAATAGAAACATGAACTTAGGGTTCTTAAATATGAACATAGAAGATACCGTTTTGTTTAATTTCATTTTATTTCTCGGTTTCCCAGGAACCAAACGGTTGTTCGATCAAAATTTTGGTACATGAAATGGTATTTGTTTTTGCATTTTCTTTATTTGGATAATTAAGATTATTGAAAATGGAGGCTAGGGATTCTTCTGATTGAATGGGTGTCTGGCGCTTGAATATCAAACTTTGTACCGACCAATGATGCATCATGCTGGCCAGTTTGAATTTTGCAAAAGTAAGTTGATTGAAGTAGAATGATAGGCCAATTTGAAAGTGGAAAACATTCAGTTTGAAATAAAACCTATTGTGACCTCCAAAATCAGAAAGAAATCACAATAAAAAATAAAGAAGGAAGTACCCTTCTAATACATGTATCACTACTCTTTAACTTTTTCCGTAGTAGGTTGAATTATGGGTCAATTTACTAGTAAAAATGAATAACATCTTGTACGAAGATGTGAAAATAATTTTTTTTATTAAATCAAACAGAAATTACATTTAAATAGACTTAGGTTTGAATAAGAGTTTACAACCAAGTCCAAAACCTACCCCTAATATCTCGGCAGTTTAGTTTCTATCAACTAACCTGATTTATTTGAATTTAAAAATAAAAAACAAACTGATAACTCCTAATCTAGATAAATGGAAATAACAACCTAAACATATTGACTTATTTAAATTCTCCCTAAGAACTAGATCTTATCCGTCAACACTCCCCCTCAAGCTTGGCCATAGATGTCAATGAGCCTAAGCTTGCCTACTAAGTACTCAAATGTTGGTCCCGGGAGACCTTTGGTGAGTATGTTTGCAACTTGTTGGTCTGTAGGAATGTACTCTATGTTGATTATTCCATTCTCTACAGTTTTTTGGTAATAAAGTGTCTATCCACCTCCACATGTTTGGTTCTATCCTGATGAACCGGGTTGTGTGCTATCCTGATTGTGGCCTTGTTGTCTCAATAGATCTGCATAGGGAACTCACAACTGATCTGAAACTCTTCTAGAAACCGTTTCAACAAAATTGCTTCACAAATACCATGAGCTATGGCTCTCTATTCAGCTTCAGCACTGCTCCTTGCTACTATGGACTGCTTTTTGCTGCGCCAAGTCACTAAATCCCCCAAAGATGTGTGCAATGCCCGGATGTTGATTTCCTATCATTGACGGATCTTGCCCAATCTACATTAGTAAAAATTTCCACTTTTCTATTTCCTTCTTCACTAAAAAAATAATCCTTTCCCTGGAGTCTTCTTGAGATACCTCAATATTCGATAAACGGCATCAAAGTGTCCTTGGCACGATGAATGCATGTACTGGCTTACTACACTTACTGCAAATGTGATGTTAGGTCTTGTGTGTGAAAGGTATATTAGTTTTCCCACAAGCTGTTGATATCTTCCTTTATTAACTATATCTCCTTCAATTAATTTTGCCTTGCCTCCTTGTTCAATTGGAGTCTCTATTGGTTTGCAGCCAAGCATACTTGTCTCTTCTAACAAGTCTAGTGTGTACTTCCGTTGTGATATAGAAAAGCCCCTCTTACTTCTTGCGACTTCCATTCCCAAAAAAATTTCAAAGTTTTAAGATCTTTAACCTCAAACTCCATTGCCATCAATCTTTTAATTTCCTCCATTTCTTCGAAGTTGTCTCCAATAAGTATTATATCATCTACGTATACTATTAGGATTGTGATTTTTCGATCTGATGAGTGCTTAACAAATAACGTGTGATCAGTTTGCCCTTGTGAGTATTCATGGCTCTTAATCACCTTCGAAAATCTATCAAGCCATGCATGCGGAGACTGCTTTAGCCCATATAGTGATTTTTTTGATAGATAAACACAAAAAAATATATATTAAGAAAAAAGGGCGCTTAAAAGGCAACCCAAAGCATATAGGGAGCATACAAGAGCCGCGAAAAGGCAAGAACAAAAAGAAGCAAAAACTCACCAGCCTTCATCTAGAACCCAACCAATCAATAAAGTTGATTAAAGGTAAAGATCCTACATCTAAACAAGACTTAGACCAAGACCAACGATTACAAACAAATGAATTTTTCATCATTTGAATCGAAATATCCTCATTAACAAAAGCTATCTTGTTTCTTTCCTTCCAAATTGTCCAAAATAAACAAAGAGGAGCTGCTATCCAAGCCTTTCTACGCTTCTTGCCCACAAGGGAACCATGCCAACCTAGAAGAGTGTCTCTAGCCGAAAGCGGAAGGACCCACTTAACACCAAACAGAGCAAAAACAAGCTCCCACAAAACCCTCGCCTTGGAGCAATGGATAAGAATGTGATTAATCATCTCCTCTTCAACACAACAAAGGAAATATCTGTTAGCTATGTTTCACCCCCTCCTTTTGAGATGATCTAGGGTTAGGACCTTCCCCCACGAAACCTCCCAAGCAAAAAAACCCACCTTAGTAGGAACACAAGGGCTCTAAATGATGTTCCACGAAAACAAAACTGCACATCTAGGTTCAAGAGTACTATAAAGGGATTTAACAAAAAAATTCCCGTTCTTTGTCTCTTTCCACATCGCCCTATCCTCCAAACTAAAAACTAGTCTCTTTCCTTGTAGAGTCAAAAGGAACCTCTCCACCGCCTCCACCTCTCAATCATTGAAAGATCTAGAGAAACGGGTATTTCACCCCCCCTCTTCCCCCAAGGAATCCCAACAATCCGCTACCCATGCATCTTTTGAATCCGCTAAGGCATACAAAGAAGGAAAAGAATCACAAAGGGTATTGTTCCCGCACTCTTTGTCTTTCCAAAATCTCACTCTTCTACCATCCTCCATAGAAAAAACAATATTTTTAAGCATCAAGGAGCCTTTCTTTCTAATTTCCTTCCAAAACCCCACCCCATAGCCCTGCCTTACTTCACGGGTACTCCAACCTCCTCCTTCCTCCCCGAACTTCCTACTAATAACAAGCTTTCACAAGGACTCCTTTTCAACTGCAAAGCGCCAACTCCACTTGCACAAAAGGGCCCTATTGAGAATAGAAAGACTTCTAACTCCCAAACCACCTTTTTTTTTTTATCTGAACAAACAATTGCCCACTTTACAAGATGGGGCCTCTTCTCCAAAGCTCCCCCACCCCAAAGAAAGTCCCTTTGGATTTGCTTTAGTCTCAATTTAACAACTCTTGGCACATGCATCAGGGACATGAGATAAATTGACATGCTAACCAAAGTGCTCCGAATGAGAGTAATTCTCTCTCCTTTAGACATGAATTGCCTCTTACATAAGGCTAGTTTATTCCGAATCCTCTCCTCCACACCATCCCAAACCGCCATCGATTTGTGTAGAGCACCCAAGGGGAG
The DNA here is from genome assembly GCA_946000715.1 of Vitis cinerea var. helleri x Vitis riparia. Lineage (NCBI taxonomy): Eukaryota > Viridiplantae > Streptophyta > Magnoliopsida > Vitales > Vitaceae > Vitis > Vitis cinerea var. helleri x Vitis riparia. Next base: position 12,219,479 of record OX253994.1, read on the forward strand.
CCCCAAATAAGTGGAAGGAAGAGCTCCCACTTTGCAGCCAAGTTCTAGCAACATCTCTATATTCTCTACTCTTCCCATCGGCAAAATTTCACTCTTATCCAAATTGATTCTTAGCCTTGATATGACTTCAAACCACATTAACAACCATCTTAAAAAGGTCATCTGCTCCTGGGAAGCATCACAAAAAACCAGTGTATCATCAACGAACAACAGGTGGGTAATTTGAAACCCGTCGCCACCCCTTCCCTTTATCCTATAGCCTGTTAAGAATCCCCCCTTGCTGCTCTATTTATGAGACAACTTAAAGCCTCCATCCCAATCACAAATAAGTTGGGAGATAGAGGGTCCCCTTGCCTCAGCCCCCTAGTGCTATGAAAAAAACCCGTTGGTGAGCCATTAATCAAAACTGAATATGTTGCAGTGGATATACACCAATTAATCCAACCAGGCCATTTCTCCCCAAAACCCATTTTTTGCATCATTAGCAACAGAAAATTCCAATTAATATGATCGTATGCCTTCTCTATATCCAACTTACACAGCGCCCCACTTTCATTCCTTTTCAGCAAAGAATCTATGGCCTCATTAGCGATTAGCGCAACATCGAGAATTTATCTTCCTTCAACAAAGGCATTTTGGGATGAGGACACCACCTTTTTCACAACCTTCTTTAGCCTATTAGCTAAGACCTTTGCTAGCAGCTTGTATAATCCTCCCACCAAACTGATGGGTCTATAGTTCTATCAAATCGTTTGCCCCACCTTTTTTTGGAACTAAAACCAGGAACGTGATGTTCAGGCTTCTGACAAATCTTCCCCTCTCATGAAACTCTTTGAAGAAACCCATAATATTATCTTTAACGAATTCCCAATAGAATTGCTAGAAAGCGAGGGGGAACCCATCTGGACCAAGCGCCTTGTCCCCATTTAGCTCTGAAAGGGTAGAGTAAACCTCTTCCACAAAGAACACCTCTTATAAATTGGCTGCCTCCTCAACCCCAATTCTATCAAAATCCAAACCGTTCAAACTAGGGCGCCAACCACCAGGATCTGACAACAGATTTTGGTAGGCCCTAACCACACCCCTCTGAATCTCTTGCTCTTCTGTTAACTAGAGACCATTAATTTTGATCTTTGCCAAACAATTCCTTATTTTGTTAGAATTTGCCATCCTATGGAAGAATCCCGTGTTCTTATCACCTTCCTTTTACCACGTTTATCTTGATTTTTGTTTCCAAGAATTTCCTCCATAATCGCTCACCACTTTCCTAAACACATCCTTGTTCCAAATCTTCAAATTGGTTTTTAAAGCCTTTAATTTTTCTGTCAGGATAAAGCTATAAGACCCGCTGAAATTGAAACCTTGCCACCAACCTTTCAACATCTCCTTAAACCCCTTCTCCTTCATCCAAATATTTTCAAAACGAAAAGGAATTGGTCCCCCTCCTCACCCCACCCCCATCTAACAGAATTGGAAAATGGTTAGACATCGGCCTTGGGAGAGTACACTGCGTCACCCCGCTAAAATGAGTCTCCCAATCCTCCGATACTAGAAAATGATCCGATCTTGACATGGATTGACCATTCAACCCTCCACTCCAAGTAAAGCCCCCCCTCCCCTTGTAGGAGAAGGTCTCTCAAAGTCAACTCATCAATCACTTCCGAAAACCTTCTCATGGAAGTAGACATTCTTCCTTCTCTACTCCGCTCACTAGGAAATCTGATCACATTAAAATCCCCTCCATTACACCATGAGTCAGTCCGCAACCCTCGAATGACCCTTAACTGCTCCCAAAAAAATCCTCTATATCTTTTCAAGGTAGGCTCGTAGACCCCTATAAAGGTCCACAAGAAGCCATCCTCGCAATTTTTAAAGCGACACATAATTGATAAGAGACCCACCTCCATACCTACCACATCCAATACTTTGTTATCCCAGATGACTACCATCCCACTGGCTGCCCCTTTTGCATTCACTGCTCCCCAATCTAAAAATCTTCCCACTCCAAGACTGTGCACTAACCCCAAGGTTATATCTTGAATTTAGTCTCATGCAAACACACCAAATCCACTCTTTGAGTCCTGATCAGGGCCTTCCTTTAGCCCATATAGTGATTTCTTTAACTTGCACACTATTCTGTTTTTCTTCTTCAAAGCCGGGTGGGAGACTCATATATACTTCTTCCTCCAATTCACCATTTAAGAATGCATTCTTCACATCAAGTTGAAACAATGGCCAATCCAAATGTATTGCTAGGGATAATAGGTACTGGATTGTGTTGAGCTTTGCCACAGGAGCGAATGTCTTAGTGTAATCTACTCCATAGGTTTGTGTGAGACCTTTTGCAACCAACCATGCTTTGTATCTTTCAATCAATCCATCTGGTTTGAATTTGATAGCGAATATCCATTTACATCTGACCACACTCTTGCTTTGTGGTAGTTTCACCAAACTCCATGTGTCGCATCTCTTCAAGGACTGCTTTTCCATTCAGAAACATCAAAGGCTTCTTTTACTGACCTGGGAATATTAACACTAGATAGATTTGTGGTAAAGGCATGAAATGATGAAAACAAGTTATCATATGACACAAATTTAGAAAGAGGATGTTTTGTACATGATCTAACACCTTTCCTATGGGCAATTGGCACATCTAGTGTTTCAGAAATGTTTTTGGGATTGCCTGAAGATGAGGAATTAGTTCATAGCACAAGTTCAGATTCTGGACAGTGCATAGAGTTCATGAGCAACTTGTTTCCTTGAGAATTTTGTTTTCGAGAATAAACACGGAGCTCTTGCTGATTAAGAATATTTAGATCTCCCCCTGTTTCAAGGACTGGTACTGCTTGTGTTTGCTGTGGCATATTCTGGGATGGTGGTATAGTTTCATGGGGTGAGCTCGGCTGTGATGGGTGTAGTAGCAGCAATCTCAGTCTTAGATGAGGTGAACTTGGGTGTGATGGGTGAAGCAGCAGTGGTCTTGGGTAATGAGGTGGTAGACATGGATGGAGTCTCGTATATAGGTAAGGCAGTTGTGTCCCAATCCCACACATGAGCTTCTTGGTCGTGGTTCTCCCCCTGAAGCGAAGTGGGGGAATAGTATGGCACTTCTTCAAAGAATGTGACATCTCGGGAGATAAACATTTTTTTGGTCTTGGGATAGTAGCACCGGTACCCTTTTTGAGTTGGAGAATAGCCAAGAAAAATGGTTTTTATGGTTTGAGGGTCAAGTTTGGTTCGGTGTTGGGAGTGAAGATGAACAAAGGAGGTGCATTCGAATGTCTTGAGGGGAAGATTATTAACGGCTTGAAGGTGTGGATATGTTTTGGTAAGCAGGGACAGTGGGGAGTTGGAGTTTAAGGTTTGGCTAGGTAGGCGATTTATGAGAAACGCGATAGTTTGGCATCTCCCCATAGGTATTTGGGAATGTTCATTGTAAACATGAGAGCACGGGCCTATTCCAATAAATGTCTATTTTTTTCTTTCCGAGACTCCGTTTTGTTACGATGTGTCAACACAAGAACTTTGGTGAACAATTCCCTGTTGTAACAAATATTCTCCCAAGATAGATTGAAAATATTCTCTCCCGTTGTTAGTTCTTAAGACACGGATTTTTTTTTCTTAAAACTGAGTTTGAATCATGTTGTTGAAAAATTTTGGAATACTTGGCAAGTTTCAGATTTTTCTCAAAGAAGATATACCCAAGTTATTCGTGTATGATCATCAATAAATGCCACAAACCATCTTTTTTCATTCATTGTGGTAACCTTAGATGCCCCCCAGATGTCATTGTGAATTAATGAAAATGGGCTAGAGGGTATGTAAGGTTTAGGAGAAAATGGTACCTGAGTGTGTTTTGCAAATTGGTAGATGTCACAATTTAAAGAAACAAGAGTTTTATTCTTGAAGGATGATGGTAAGAAATGTTTCAAATATGAAAAATTAAGGTGGCCGAGTCTATGATGCCACAACATTATTTCCTTATCATTAGAAACAAAAATAGGCGAAATACCAGTCACAAAGGCTTGTCGCCTCTCATTCTCTGTGTCCTCAAGGAAGTAAAGCCCCTCATGAACTCTAGCACTGCCAATCATCCTCCCTAATGATAGGTCTTGAAAGTGACACATAGAAGAACAAAAATTAGCAACACAATTATTATCATGATTGAGTTTACTTATTGACAACAAATTGCATTTTAAGGCGGGAACATGAAGGACTGAATTAAGAGTTAGGTCTTTGGATACTTTGAATGAACCTATTCCTGCAACAGAAGACAAGGATCCATCTGCAATTTTCACTTTAGTAGAACTAGGACATGGAGCATAAGAGAGGAAAAAATTAGAGACACCTGCCATATGGTCGGAGGCACCAGAATCAATGATCCAAGGTTCCTTAAAGTGAATGGTAGATTTTAAGGATGAGTGATAGTTTACCAGATTGAGCTACAAAACATGATCCAAGGCTTGGAGTTGATGAGGATGGGGCAGGTGACTGATTGAGAAGGTGACAGAGTTGCTCAATCTGTTCCTTGCTGAATAGAATTGAGGTTTGATTTTCTGTTGTTGCTTCCTTGTCTTGGTTTGATTGATTTTGACATGCACGTCCTTCAGTTTGTCTTCGGGGAACCCAATTTGTAGGTTTGCCATGAATTTTCCAACATATGTCATGGGTATGTCCATGGCGGTTACAGTGGTCGCACCGCATTTGTTCTCCTTGTTGTGGTGTCCTAGAATCATTGTTGTTCCTTGCTGGTTGTGAGGTTTTTCTGGTTGCCAAAGCTGACATTTCTGTTGGTGGTGCACTAGGAGATCCTTCCTCTAGCAGCATGACTTTCCGGCGTTTTTCTTCCCTACAAACTTCAGCAAAAGCTTCTTCAGTTGTTGGGAATGGAAGATGACTCAAGATGCGGCCTCTGACTTCATCCAGGTCTCGATTTAATCAAGTGAGAAAGTCATACACGCATCATTTTTCAAGAATCTGTCTCTGCTTCGCATTACAGGTTGCACACACTGAATCTTCTTCAAGGAAAAGATCCAGTTCTTGCTAACTATCCTGTAGATCAGTGAAGTATTGAGTAACAGATTTGGTACCCTGTTTCATCTCCTTCAGTTTTGAATGAATTTCGAACACTTGTGAGGCATTGCCGAGATTGGAATATGTTCTTCTAACAGTATCCCATACGTCTTTGGCTGTTGGAAGGAAGAGATATCGGTGGTTGACCATGGGTTCCATGGAGTTGATAAGCCATGCGTGTACAATGGAGTTTTTTGCAAACCATTTCTTGTACGTAGGGGCGGTTGGAGCTAGAGCTTTAGCTTCGCCGATGATGTATTCGAATTTTCCTCTGCCGCAAATCACAATTTTAACTGATTGAGACCATTGAAGATAATTTTTTCCATTAAGTTTGTGAGCTGTAATCTAGAGTAGCTGTTGTTGCCACCAGGAAATGTTGTGACGGGCTGATCAGTGTGAGTCTTGTCGGAGGTTTCTGATTTGGGATTGTCTCCATGTAAGGACCCTGTCATGCCTGTTTTTGCCATGGAAATTATCAGAGTTCTAGCTCTGATACCATGTACGAAGATCTAAAAATGATTTTTTTTATTAAATCAAACGGAAATTACATTTAAATAGACTTAGGTTTCAATTAGAGTTTACAACCAAGTCCAAAACCTACTCCTAATATCTTGGCAGTTTAATTTCTATCAACTAACCTGATTTATTTGAATTTAAAAATAAAAAACAAACTGATAACTCCTAATCTAGATAAATGGAAATAACAACCTAAACGTATTGACTTATTTAAATTCTCCTTGAAAACTAGGTCTTATTGTCAACACATCTCAACTTAACTCACCATAGTTTTAATTCCAACTACATGAGATTGAAGGCTTATTTCATTTTTGCAATTCAACTATATCTAAAGTCATCCTTTGTAAAATCATTCAAAATTAATAATGATTATTATTATTATTATTATTATTATTATTATTTTGGTGTTGCATATTACTTTCTCTTTGCTTTCCTCTTGTTCCTTTTGGTGGTGAATCAACTCCCCCCCCATGCTGTTGCTCTGTGTATGTTTGTTGCCCATAGCTGAACCATCTTAGATAGAGTTTTATTACTCTTGTCATCAATTGGTGCCACCTAATTTATCAGAATTTGTTTGTTATCTTTTCTTGAATTATCACATGCCTATAAAAACATCCTTATGTTGGCGACTCTCTCTCTCTCTCTTTTTAAATTTTTTATTCCCTAATATCTAGGGGTGGCAATTCATGTTGGTGGATCTTGTTCCTATTGTGTCAATGCTCAAACATTTGATTAAATAGGTCAACCCAAATATGATATGAATAATAATTAGATTAAAAACATGAACCCAAATATGACTTAATTATTAAATATGTACTGCATTGTATAACTCATTTAACCCATTTAATAATAAGATTGTCCTATTTAATAATTAGATCGAATTAGGTTTATGTGTAAGTCTATGTGATTAACCTCCTAATATGACATGTTTATGACTCAATTAACTTATATATTCAAAAGTAAATTTGAAATGAATCATATGTGTTAAATATGTTAAGAGTTATAATTAGGTTACTTAACACAATTATTAAATAGGTCAATTTAAGTCAAATTCATGTTATGCAAGTTGATAAAAAAACAATCCATTTATCAAATGGATTGTGCAAGTCGATCGAATTTGACCCAAACATGATTATACTCAACCTAAACCTACGAAAATCGTATTAGGTTCAAGTTATGTTGGTGAATTGTATCAAATTTTGTCACCCCTACTAATATCTATATAATAGTATAAGAAAACATGATTGGCCTTATAGCCTCTTCACAAATTATGCATCTCTTTGTTGGCACTTCACTTCATCCATTCTGCTCTAATTCTATTGGCAATGTCATCCTTAATGTTTCTTCCACAAAAAATAATTGATCCAAGATAGTAGAGATGTTTAATTTTAGGTATTACTTGGTCTCAATTTTGATCATATTCTCATTTGTCCTTTGTAGCTTTAATACAAATAACATTCCATTTATTTTGTCTTTATATAGCGTACCCGAAAGTCTTAGAATTCTAGGGCATCTATTCATAATTTCAACTCAAAATTACCCTTATTATGGTCTTTTTCTTTTAATTTTTAAACAAAACAAGAATAACATTGATATAATAAAAAGAAGGCATATATAGAGGTTGAGAGATCCTTGGAAAACTAAAAAATGGATCCCAACTTCATAAACCCTAGCCTTGAAATTTGACATAGGGAAAAGGCAAAGTTGAAGGAACTCAGGGGAGAGTCTCTAAAACTTTTTTCCTAATTAACCAGCTAGCTTCCATATTAGTTGATGTGGACCTCCAAGCAAAGGAGCAACCCTGGATCTAGAGAGATTCATAATTTGACTTCATCATTGGTTGTATCTCCATGACCCTTTGGCCTCTTTCCTACCTTGCTACACCTAAAATTAAATATTTGTTAACTCCTCCCCGAAGAGGTTAAAAACTTAGCATCCAAGCTCTTGTGTGTGGAATAGATGGTGACAAGTGTACATGAGTGAGAGAAGACATGAGTCTTTCAAGATCCTCAACTCCAAATCGTTGAGGTTATGAGAAAAATTCAGGTTCTAAGGAAAAGTATAGAGAAGGCAAGGATAGCTAAGATAGAAAGATTTCTAACTGTGACAACTTTAAAAAGTTTAGTAACTTGAGAGCTCAATGGTTGATCCCCCACAAAAAAATCTTCCTAAAATGTATTCTTTCTCCATCACTCTCCACTAGAAGGGTAAATATGGAAAAATCCTGAAAAACTTGTGCAATGACCTTGCAGTGGGATTAGTGTTACCTAATTAGAATGCTGACATCCCATACATTGGGTTGTGTCTCATAAATGCTTAAAATAACTTTGTGCTAAAGAGTAGAACTTTCCTTTGGGGACCTTCAAAGCCACTTCCTTAAAAGGGCTCGGTTCCTCAAAGAAATCCTCCCAAAGCCCATCCCCTTTCCATCTTTGGCTGGTAAGGTGGTCTTTCTTACTCCCCCCTACCATTGATCAAAGAAAATTCTTATGCAATTTCTCAATCTTAGATGGGACAAAAGATGAGATCTTGAAAAGAGAGAGGAAATAACTAGGAATGTAAGACAAACATGATTAAATTCATGTTACTCTTCCCTTTTTTCTTGTTGAATAAGACATTATCTTTTTTTTTTTTTTTTTCCACTTAACATGGTATTAGAGTCTTGTTTAGTGGGAGGTCATGTGTCCAAACCTCACCCATGTTTATAAAAGCCCGAAGGAGGCTAATTATACTTGTTTACCTATGGGTTTGTGTATTTCTCCATGTGTAGGTATGAGACTACATGTGAGGGAGTGTGTTAAATAGCCTGATATACATTATGAGTTGAAATGCTACAAGCTTAAGCTTTTAGGAAAACTAGTAATTCAACATTTTTTATTTGAATAGTATGCAAAACATATATTTATAATGTCATGTTGACATCGTGGTTTAACTGCAATTGAACCCTAGGTTCGACCAATGAGCCATGACTTGTAACTTTTCCGATTTGATGATTGATCCAATTCTAACAAAAAAGTCACACAAATATAGTTTACTTATGTTGCAATCCAAGTTAAAAAAAATGCACTTTTGATTCAGTACCTTTAATAGATTCAAAAGCGGATCTAAACTCATATATGAAGGACTAATGATGTTTAAATATTTGTGAAAGACCACCCAAATTTTGAATACAACATATGAGAGCAAGTTGCTTGTTGACTGTAAGCTCTCAAATGCTTAAAATTCCATTCATACTGGTGAAAAACCCTACCCAAGGAGTAATCCCTTAGGTCTCATTTTCTTAATATGATGTATCTTATCAAAATAGATGCGTTAGAATTAGAATAAAAAATTCAAGGACATAAAATTAGATCTGAAATCATTAAAGAACAACAATGGCAAGAAATTAGCTATTTTAAGAATCGAATCCTTAGCAAATAATTTTTTTTTAATTTTTTTTTATCACCTTAAATGAGAAGTCACAAAGTAACTATGGAAAATGTAAAAACTACTAATATGCAGAAGCACATAAAAAAAATTTCTGGAAATTCTTGAAAAAAAATATGCTCTAATCTTCCTAACGCTTTTGGAGTCGAAAGAGGCAAATGGTTCAGCTCCCTTATGAAGAAGGATTTGATGAAAGACAGGTTATCACAAAGGCCAAGCCAATCCAAATGAATAATCAACATCTTGAGGTTTGTGGTCACAAAGGCCAAGCCAATCCAAATGAATAATTAATATCTTAAGCTTTCTGATAAGCTGTCTTTCATCAAATCCTTCTTCATAAGGGAGCTGAACCATTTGCCTCTTTCAACTCCAAAAGCATTAGGAAGATTAGAACATCTTTCCTTTTCAAGAATTTCTTGAAAATCTTTTATGTACTTTTACATATTAGTTAGTTTTGACATTTTGCTTCAGTTGCTTTGTCAAGGATTCAATTCTTATGGTAGCTAATTTCTTGCCATTTTTGTTCCTCAGTAAAGTTGAATTATGCCCTTAGATTTTTTATTTTAATCTTGATGCATCTATTTTGATAAGATACATCATATTGAGAAAATGGGACGCAAGGATAACTCATTGACAAGGGTTTTTAATCAATATGAATGGAATTTCAAGGCATAACCCTTGCTTGCAAACCCAAGCATCTAAGAGCTTATAGTCAACAACCAACTTGCTCTCATCGGTGAGAAAATCACCTGTTTGCTTGGATGATATTGGTATTTTAGATATGTAGTTTAGATATGCTCTTGAGTCTATTTGAGGTATTGATTCGAAGGTGTGAGTGATCCTTTTTTAACTTGGATAGTGACATAAGCAAAACCATTTTTGTGTGACTGTTTTGCAACTGTTGCAATTGTTGTTTTGGTAGATAGAGTATTGATAATCCCATTGATTCTTAAGACTTCCCTAAGTTGGATTTGCTCTATTAAGTCTTTTAATTCTTTGTATTTTTCGATTTCTTCCTTTTAGGGCTTCTAGAAGAAATATCAATAATGTGTTGTAACCACCCATCCAACTTGCAAGGTTTCTCTTTCTTTCTCAGTCGCCTATGATAGGATAATAACGAAATCTCATCTACTTGAAAATTATAGAGACCCAAAGCTTTTGCCTGTTAAAACCCTTCCAAAAGGGCTGGAATCTCTACCTCAATGGCTAAATCTTGACCTGTAGGTTAGAGAACGTCCTTAGCATTGTGCCGCAGTGATCCCTAAGCAACCCTCTAATCCTTAACTGCCCTAGGTTGCTCAAAGAATATCAATCAAAATTTCACTTAACAAAATTCATTGGAATTTGTAGCTATTCAAAATGTGTCTCCTTGGTCAACCTTGTCATTCTACTAACTAGGTTCTAGTCTAGCAAAATGAGGTTCAAAGGGATACCTGTAAAAGCTTCACTAGTTGATTTACAATATTTGTGTGATTTACCATTATATTACCCCTTGATGATCCTCTAAATACCTTTTTAAACCTTGCAAGTCACAATCAAATTGGTGGGCTTATCCTCCATGGACCTAAGATATGGTGTAGTCAAGGCATTCTGTTTACAAGATTGAGTAGCAATTGGTTTGAGGAAAAAATGAAAAGGAAAAACTTGTTCTTGCTATCCTAGTATGAGTTTATTGAGGTGGAATTCTTTGATTAATCATTTAATCCTGTTTGATTGAAACCATCTTGAACTGTGATAGTTGAGGAAAATAAACGTTAAGAAGAGGAAGCAATTCAAAACTTGCTTTTAATTCTGGATTATGTAAACATGATAATCTCAAGGTTGACATCTATATCTCTTTTGATCACATATGAGTTTGGAGTTGAGAGCTGGAGTTGTCATTTATATAATGCTGTCTGATTACCATGTGATCATGTACCAGTGTCACTCAAACTCATCTCTTACAATCTTATCACTAAAATTATCACCAACACTACTACCACTATTTTCACCATTACTAACATATTACCGATATCATCACCATTACCTATTACCACCACCACAAGAACTTTATCTATCACCTCTACCATCACCGGCAACGCTACTGCCTCTATGGTTGCCGTCACCAACTTATCTTTTGCATCCGCAAGCATCATCTTCCCTCCATTTATTGGCACTATCAGTAACAAGATCATTTCCTCAACCACAACACTAAAATTAAACTCTCACTCACTCCTCACTTCCACACATGCTTTCCTGTCTTTACTGAAGTAATAGTTTCTGCAGTAGTCACAAATTTCCTACCTGTAATTTACATCTCCCCATGAGAGATCTATGAAGAAACTCAAATCTAATCTTTCCTTGCATGCATCATTTTTAATTCAAAATTCCACGTTGTGTCTGATTGCCTGCCTTCAACCTTGATCTGAGGTTGGACTCTCTAAATCAAAAGACCTATCTAATCATTTCATCTTTACACCCTGGGGAGGTGAAGTTGTACCTATATATTTATATATATTATTTATCCCCATCTCTTCTTTTGAAGAAGGAAGGAGCAAACAAGTGTGGCTAAAATTTGTAACCTTGTTTTCATGAAAGAACTGATCTTTTAAATAACTAACCAAACCATGATCCTGAGGTCTCCAATTGCATGATTACTTGATTTGGGTGCTTTATTTCTGATATATATATATATATAAATTTAGCCTAAGGGGCTTAGTTTGATTACCTGGGAAATGGAGGAAAAGAATAGAAGGTTAGGAATGTGGCATTTTCTATACTTGGTCACAAAAATAAAAGCTTTGAGCCTTCAACTCAACTCAACTAAACAGAATCCAATTAGAATGACATTATTATGTTGTTTCTGAGGATCAGTTAGATTGGTCAGATCCATAGTTCTGCCCTTATGTTTAATATATGGTTGTGAGAAGGTTTACACCTATGATCAGATGGATCTTTCACTTGCCTTGAGTTGATCTAATGCCTTTCAGTTGAGGTCTGCCTTAAGGTTTACGCTGCTTGGATTATATTCTCTAAGTTTTGAAGGCAAGCATCATGCTAGTCATTCTTCTCCAATTAGACTTGCAAACCCTTTGGTAATTTTTTGTTCTCTTCCAATTAGACTTGCCCCTTGCATATTTCTTTTTGTTCTCTTCCATCATCTGCCTCTCTCTCTCTCACTCGCACTTTCTCTCTATACTTCATTTTCTGAAGGCAGAAAAGATGGTGGGAAAATTGTACTGTTGTTTCTCTTGATGGTTTTATTTTTCATTTTTTATTTTAATTTTTTTTTGGTTTTTTTTTTTAATTTTTAATTTTAATTTTAATTTTTTTTTAAAATAGGTTTGGAAAGGGTGGGGACTCTTGGCATTGCTGCTGCTATGACCTCCTTCTCTACCATTATTACTACACGATAGTGCTGCCTCTCCTCTTTTGCTTTGGGTTGATAGAATGAAACTTGGAGCAAGTTCAGGATGGAAAATCAGTGTTTATAAAGTTTTAACCTGCAGAATCCTTAGTTCTGGCCATTAGTACACTATGAAAAAGGTAACATTTGTCAACTACTTTGCTTTTCCTTTATTTGGCAACGAAGCAGAGGATTTGCAGTAATATCCCTAAAATTTGTAGAACATTTATCTTAGATCTATTTTTTGGTACAGGCCGCTTTCCATTATTAGTGATGGACATACAAGATTGTACAGAGTTAAATGAAATCCCGCAGATGCTTCCGCCTCCACCTGGAAGCTTTATAGATCGTGAAGAACTTATCCAACATGTTGGGGACTTTGCCTTATCCCAGGGCTATGTAGTTACCATTAAGCAGTCCAAGAAGGACAAAGTGGTAGTGCTTGGTTGTGACAGAGGAGGTGTTTACCGTAACAGGCGTAAACCTGTTGATGAAAGTTCTGCTGAACATGTGCGCAAAAGAAAAACAGGTTCACGTCTTACAAATTGCCCTTTTGAAGTCGTGGGTAAAAAGGAAGATGGCTTGTGGGTACTTGCCATTAAAAATGGAGAACATAACCATGATCCCATCAGGGACATTTCAGAACATCCTTCATCTCGTCGCTTCACTGAGAGAGAAGTATTGCTTATTAAAGATATGACTGAAGCTGGTTTAAAACCGCGCCAAATTTTAAAGAGACTGAGACAAAACAATCCGGAGCTTTTATCAACACCAAAGCATGTTTACAATGTTAAAGCTAAGCTCCGACAAGGAAATTTAACAGGTGGAATCCCTATTCCAACATTGTTGTCATTAGCTTTCCATTCCCTTTTTCCCCAGAAAAATCCTTTTCAACACAGTTTAAATGGTTCAAGGTTTTTTTTCCTTTGAGATGAGATGAAATAAGATCGTCTTTTTGAAAGTGTTTCATTTTCTTTGGTGAGCAGGTTTAGTTAAATGTTCTTATTGATACTTGAATGATGATCTGTTACAATCATCATAATTCACCCAGTTGGGAAACAGAAGTTTTTGGGCTGCAGTATAGTCATCAATTTATGTGATATGATCACTGTTTGGGTGCAAGAAAATTGTAGTTTTTGTGTCTCTATCTACTAGGACATTGATTTAGATGGTGTCTGGAACAAATCACATCCATGGTCTTGATGTATGATACTCTTGGTTCAACAGTGAATTTGATGATATAAGAGCAGAGTCATGGGAGTTAGATTCTCTTAGGATGTGTTTGGTATGTGGGAATTGGGATGGAAATGGAGGTGAATCACAAATCATGTACGAGAGAGGAATCAAAATTCTTATAGGGCTTGGTTTTGGTTTCTATGAGAACAAATTTTTGACTTGCTTCCCATTTCTAGTTGTAATCCAAATGAATGGGACATGGACTGGATTTCCCATTCCCATTCCTTTTTCTAGCGTTCCAAACACATCCTTACAGTTATCATATGTAAAGGCATTAAAATCAATGACAATGTTCTGGTGTTTGCTCTATGGATGTAAGATGAACTAAAGGACTAACAAGCACTGATTCCATTGTTTGACGACCTTTTCAGTTGAATCCCTTGATAAAATTTTGGAAATTGATCAGTGTTTGGACTTTCGGTTTCCTCATAATGAATGACAATTTATTTATATTGCAGTGAGGACCTTCAAGTCATTGAGAGTTAAATCATCTGTGGAAAATTCTCATATTTCAACAGCTAATGAGCCATCTTGGAGGCAACGCAATCCTCCAGTAAGCTTACATTTAACTTAACTAAATTGAATTCAATGCCTTCTTGTTCTTCTTTTGTGGAAAATTATCATATTTCAACAGGCAACAAAACCCTCCCTGTAAGCTTACATTTTTGTCTCAGCTAAACTGAATTCCATGCCTTGTCGAATTACTTAAGGTAAGCTAAGATATAGAAGGGGTAAAAAAGTAATCTTTTGCAGCTTATGCTTCTCTTTTTCTCATTAATATGTATCACAGGTTTCTCTCTCTCCCTCTCTCTCCCTCTGTCTGGAGCTCATTTGTTAATATGTATTATAGGCTCCCCTCTCTCTATCTCTCTGTCTCCTCCCTCCCTGCCTCTTGCTTCCTCTCCCTCTAGAGCTCATTTATTAATATCTATTGGAAGGTTCCCAATCTCTCTCTCTTTGTCAGATGTTCTCTTTCTGAAATTATAATAGACTGAAGCTCATCTATTAATATGTCTCAGAGGGTTCCCAATCTCATTGGAGGTAGATTTGTTGATTCACAGTCATTTGCATCCATTGATGTTACAAATCCTGTAAGTACAGAAACAGTATAGAAACTTGGTGATCAAGTTAATTATTTTGTTTCTTTTTTATTTTATCATGACCAAGTTGATTAATCAATAATTGTGTTTTCTAATATAATTGTGTTTTCTAATAGTTATCTTAAATTTTTAATAATTACTGATAGGCAACACAGAAAGTTGTTTCTCAAGTTCCTTTAACCACCAATGAAGAATTCAGAGCTGCAATATTTGCTGCAAAACGAGCTTTTCCTTCATGGCGAGACACACCAGTTACCACCCGTCAACGTATCATGTTCAAATTCCAAGAACTCATTCGGAGAGAGATTGTAAGTGGTGTTGGAATTTCAATTATATTATCTCTTGGTCAAGTTAAATTTTGTTGATTGGAAATATTTTGTCCTAGGATAAGATTGCTATGAATATTACTACTGAACATGGAAAGACATTGAAGGATGCTTACACTGATGTACACCGTGGACTTGGTTAGTCTTGTTATTGTCTTTTGTTTTAAGACTATGTTCTGGTGTTACATGCTCAATGGAAGATGGTCAAGCACTATCAAGTTTTTGGTTTTCTCTTGCAGAGGTGGTGGAACATGCTTGTGGAATGGCGACTCTACAAATGGGGGAATTTGTTTCAAATGTATCAAATGGAATTGATACCTATAGCATTAGAGAGCCACTTGGTGTCTGTGCAGGGATTTGTCCATTCGATTTTCCAGCAATGATTCCCTTATGGGTCAGCTTGCTTTCCTTTTCCATCGCTGTTTATTCTTTCCCCTTGTAATTCTAGGTCATTTAGTCTATGGCATAGTTTTTAAAGATGTACTTAAAGTGTACCTAGGCCCAGCACAACCACTTTCCAATTATAGTGCCTCACTTGCCAAGGCGTGTGCCTTATTAAAGAGGTTTCCCTCATCTACTTTATTTTTCATTTTTTGAACACTTTTATTCTTGAAATTTCCAACTTTGTATTGAAATTTATATAATCTCCTTAATTTTTATTGAATGTTTTTTTAAATGTTTGGAATCCTAAATATTTATTGATTGGATTAAATTTTGGATCATATTTTAAAAAATTTATATGCATCCTAGGTCACGTTTCACTTCTTTCAGGTGCGCGCCTTATGTTGTGCCTTTCACCTAAGCTATAGGGGACTTTTACATCTTGCACCTTGCACTTTTTAAAACTATGTTCTAGGGGCCTTGTTTATTACTTACTGAGATAATAGGTTCTTTGTAAGGCCTTGTTTGGGATAGCTTTTTGCTTTTCACTTTTTCTAAAAGCTGAAACTGAAGCTGGAGTTATGATTTTGAGGGGCATTTGTGGTATTATGAGAGTCTCATTAACCATGAAATAGTTTCCGTTGCATAAGCTACAAAGGGCATGAGAAGCATGAACGTCCTTTCTTCTGTTTCAAGCCCTTTTGAAGCCAGTTTTTTTTTTTTTTTCTTTTAATAAAATTACCCGAACAGCATAGAAGATTTTGTTTGGTTTAAAAAAGAGTTTTTGGCTTCCAATCAATCCAAGTAGGGCCCTAAGTATCTATCATTAATCTGAATTAATTAATAAAGTCACCTTTAGAGTGGACTTGGCACAATTTTCTAGTATAATCTCCATATAACTATTCTTGTGCTTTGTAGTTAACTAGTGTTGTTCTATTGCATGCATATCTAGAGGTATTTATGATGCTTTATAGCCTTTGATTACCAAGATGGAAAAAGAAAACATTCTTAGACTTGTATGGTTTTTCTACAGATGTTTCCAATTGCAGTTACTTGTGGCAATACGTACATTCTAAAGCCATCAGAGAAGGATCCAGGTGATTGTGATCTCCTTCCTCATATAGTGATATATGCATTAGATAATTATCTCATTTCTAATTATCTGAAATATGTGCTAGATTCTCTGGTTCATTGTATTTCATATGATATGACATTCAAAAAGATTTGTCCATCTTATGGGCCTTTATGACATGTTAAAAGACTAGGTTGGTACAATCTTCCTGATGTACATGGCATGGAATATACTGTAGCATGAAGCTCTTGAAGGTATGAATGAAAAGAATTATAGCTACAAGAGGGAGATGAAAAATACAAAGTTCTTCCATAAAATGGCCAATGCTCATAGAAAAAGGAACTGTTTGGCCAAAAATAAGGTAAATGGGGAAACGTTATTTGAGGATGCGAATATAAAGAAGTGGGTGGCAAAACACTTTCATAATTTTCTTTTTGAGTTAGGGGAGTGGAGACCAAATATCAGTGGGATGACTTTTGAAACTTAGGGTAGAGAAGATTTAGGGCCCTTGTAGACACTGTTTTTTGAGGAGGAGGTCTATACAACCCCTTCTAGTTTGTATGGGGATAAGGCCTTTAGGTAGGATGGCTTTTCCATGACCTTCTGGTAATTTTGTTAGGGCTTTGTGAAAAATGAGGTGATGGGATTTTTTACAGAGTTCTATGAGCTAGGCTCTTTGGAAAGAAGCTTAAATGCTACTTTTATAGCATTAGTCCCAAAGAAAAAGGGTACAAAGATTTAAAAATCCTCAGATCAATTAGTTTAGTTGGGGTTTATACTAGCTTCTAGCAAAAGTCTTGACCAATAGACTTAAAAATTGGTGGGAAGAAAGGTTTCAGCTTTTTAACATGTGTTTGTAGATGGTAGATAAATTTTGGATGTGGTCTTTCTAACAAATAAAGCCATTGATTCAAGGCTAAAAAACATTGAGAATGGAGTCATATGTAATCTAAGTATCAAGAAGATGTATTATTATGTCAATTGGGGGTTTGTTGGTAGTCTTGGAAAAAGTGAAATTTGGTCCCAAGTACATTAAGGGGTACATTTTTTATGGATCGCTTCTCCATCTTGGGTAATGGGACCCCATTAGTTTTTTTTCCAAAGTTCTAGAGCTTTGAGAATGTGTGACCCTTTGTCCTCATACCTCTTCATTATGGCTATGAGGGCACTGTCCTGAATCTTGAACAAGGTTAAGAAGGGAGTCAGCATATATTTTGGATAGCTGTGATTTACAGTTGTGTATATTCTGTATAGTTGTGATTTACAGCTGTGTATACAACTGTAATTATAAAGCTGTAATTATTAATTATAGAGCAATAATGATTCTATATAGTTGTCTATTATTCTGTATGGTTGACTATCCTAAAATAGTCTTGTGTACCTTGTATAAATACCCTTGCAATATATGAGAATAATTATTCAACAATTTATCAAGTTGGTATTAGAGCAAAAGCAGAGAATTTCTGTTGTTGCCTATTCAACACTTCTTCCATTCTTTTTCACCCTCTTCGTTACCGTATCATGTTTGCAAAAACTGATATGAGTATTTCTAATAGCAAAAAGCCATCCATGGTGACCATTCATGAGATTGCCTCTCCAATAATTTCTATTAAGTTGGATGGTGCTAATTATCATGTTTGTTCTCAAATTTTGGAGATGCATATTGCTAGTAGAAAGAAGAAGGGATATATCACATGAAGTAAGGCTGCCCCCATAGAGTATGACCCAAACTATGATGAATAGGAGGCCGAAGATGCTCTAGTCAATTCTTGGCTCATCAATTCCATGACTAGCCAACTGATGTCACACTTTGTGCGATGTGGACTGGCTAAGGAGGTTTTGGATGCAGTCAAGAGGAGCAATCTTGATGTCTCCGACTCTTCTCAAGTATATGAATTGATGAAGAAATCCTTTCAATCATGCTAAGGTGGTTGCCCTTTTGCAGAATACTACAATGAGTTAAACTCAATATTCATGGAGCTTGATTATCGAAGGCCCAATGTTATGACGTATGTAGCTGATATTGAGAAATAGAGGAAGTATACTGCTGAGGATTGGGTTTATACTCTAAGAATGATGTTCTACATGTTATTCCTCAATTTTCCAAAATGATTGTCACACAATTTAATACTTAAGGTCTTTCACTTTGACAATGTTTGTGATTTTGTGAATCAATCCCTTGTTGATTTATTCAATGACAATGGAATCCTCCACCAGACAATGTGTACATACACGCCATAACAAGACGACATAGCAGAGTGTAAAACCCACTACATTCTAGAGGTGGCCTAGGCTTTATGCTTTACAATGCATGTTCCAAAACGTTTTTGGGCTAAGGCTGTCATGATTGTTGTTTTTCTTATCAATTGAATGCTTGCTCATGGCATTGATTATCAAACTCCTTTTCAAATGTTATCACAATTTCACTCTATTCCTTTTGCTTTGAATCTTTGTCCTAAGTTTCTGGTTGTGTATATTATGCTCATATATATTCTCACCAAAGGGATAAGCTTGATCCTCGTGCTCTTAAATGTGTATTTCTTGGTTACTCTAATTCCCAAAAGGGCTGTAAATGCTTTCATCCTCCTATAGGTAAATGCTATGTCTTCATGGATGTTCAATTCTATGAAGGAAAGTCTTATTTTTCTGGGAATGTGTCTCTGGTTCCTTTGTAGGGGAGATTAGTAAGGAAGAGGAAAAGTTATGGTTAGAAGAGAAGAGGTTATGGATTTCAAGTTAGGGGGAGGATACAATTGATTTGGGTAAGGTTGTAGATACTCCTAACCATATGGCGATTGAATTTGAATATGAGGAAAGAAGGGATGAAAGACTAGCCGGATTATGCCAACAAAGTTATACAAGGAAGAACAAAGATGCTATTGTCATCCCCACTCCAGGCTCTAATGCTCCTCTTAATGATACTACCATGCCATCGAATGACTCTTTTGAGACTAATCCTGAGGTACATGTTCCTTCACCTTTAACTTTTGAAACTGCTACCTTGAATCCACAAGTTAGTGATCAAGGTAAGAGATATCCTTTTTATGATTATAAAGAACCTAATAGATTGGATTTCTTAAAATTATCCTCTAATGTTGTTTATCCCATTTCTAATTTTGTCTATCGTCTATCTAAGGCTCACCCTGCTTTTGCTCTTCAGTTATCCTCTATGTTTATTCCTAATCATTTTTAGGAAGGCCTTGAAGATCCTATGTGGAAGTATGAAGGCTCTTGAGAAGAACTCGACTTGGGAGATGGTCAAGCTCCCTTAGGGAAAGAAGACAATGAGATGAAGGACTTGGGTGCTCTAAAATACTTCTTGGGCATTGAGGTGTCTCGGTCCAAGCAAGGACCATTCATCTCACAATGGAAGTATACATTAGATCTCTTGACTGAAACTGGTAACTACGGTTGTGAACCTGTAGATACTCCCATTGAGGTAAATCATGGCTTGTCCATCTATTTTGACCAGATTCCAACGAACAAAGAAAGATATTAGAGGCTAGTGGAGAAATTAATCTATCCGACCCACACTAGACCTCACTTGTCATATGCAGTTAGTGTTGCAAGTCACTTCATGCATAATTTGAGTGACCGACACATGAATGCAATAAATTGTATCCTGGTCTATTAAAAGTTCTATCTAGGAAAAGGTATTATGTTCTCTAGACAAGAACATCTAGATAGTGAGAGTTACATAGACTTTGACTTTGTTGTGTCCAAAGTGGATAAAAAGTCTACTTCAAGGTATATGTCATTTGTAGGGGAAATTTGGTGACTTAGAGGAGTAAGAAACAAAATGTGGTCTCGCTGTCTAGTGCAAAAACTGAATACCATGCATTCCATCATTCAACTATGAAACTTACTTGGCTAAGAATTATCTTAAGTGAGCTTGGGTTTGGTCCTAAGAAACCTATGGTGCTTTTTTGTGATAACATGATAACTATTAAGATTGCAAATAATTTGGTACAATGCGATCGAACTAAGCATATTGAACTTGACAAGAGCTACATCAAGGATAGCCTAGACTTTGGCATGATAAAGGTTCCCTACATCAAGAGTGCAGATCAATCGGCGGATATGATGACTCATGTTGTTACTAGTGGTCCATTCTATGTGTCATTATCCAAGTTGGGCATGTGCAATATCTCTGCACCAACTTGAGGGAACATATATTTTGGGCAACTGTGATTTACAACTATGTATACAACTATAATTATAGAGCTATAATTATTAATTGTAAAGTTGTAACTATTTTGTATACTTGTCGATTATTCTATATAGTTGACTATCCTAAAATAGCCTTATGTACTTTATATAAATACCCTTGAGATATATGAAAATAATTATTCAACAATTTATCAAGTAAGGGGGCTTTATCGTGATTTTCTCAGTTAGTGGAAGAGGTGGTGAGGGATTGGAGGTGGCCCATCTGTAATTTTTTTATGGTACTTTTATCCTCTATGATGTCAGTAAAGAGCATGTGGAGCATTTGAATTGAGGCAAATGTTCTAGGCTTTATTTGGTTTTGGCCGGAGACTTCTTTGGGTCTAGAGACCTTCAAGTCGAAGGGGACTCGACACTTCTTTGATCTTGGTTGTTTGAAGGGGAGAAAAAGGACATGGAAGCAGATGGATGGATTTGTAAGATTGTTGTCTTTCTGATAAATTTGAGTAGTTCCTTCCCTTGGAGACCTTGGTCATCCAACCAGGCAACAGATTAGATGGCCAAATGAGGATGGCCTTCCTCACTGATTTTGTTTGCCATCTATTTTTTGTTCTTTTTCTGTGACTGATAATGTTTGGTCTGTGGTTTATAGTCATCTCCATGCCATGTTTAGTATGAAGAATAGCCATCCTTCATTGTACTCCTCTTTTTATTATCTTTATAAATTGGTGTTTCCTATATTCTTAAAAAATGATGTCAGAGAAATGCATTCAAATGAAAATTTTACCTCAACCTGCTCAAGAGAGCTTTATCTGGACCATTCAAGATGTATGTGCAATACTCTTGCAGTCTTCCCTTGTTCAATCTATCTAGTTACTGGTTGTTGGTCATGCATTTCCTTCTGCTGAAGCTATGCATTTGATTATTATTTTTTTTATTTCCACACTTGGTTGTTTATTGGTCTTATATGCATAATACAATTATTTCTCATGCTTAAAAATATGCGTGTCATTTTGTGTTCTTTCAGGGGCTACTATTATACTTGCAGAGTTAGCAATGGAGGCTGGCTTGCCTAATGGTGTCTTAAACATTGTTCATGGCACTGTTGTAAGCTCTTACTTCTGAAATTTCTAATCCAATCTTTATTTAATTGATTCACTTCCTTGACAATGAGAAAATGTATTTGATATTAATATCTGATATTCTTTTGGATCTGCACTACACGTTTTATTTGGTCTTTGACATATGGCTCTTGAAGTACTATATCCAAATACATGAATTTGCTAAATTTTTATGTTTTGATATTTCTGACAGTTCTTTTCCTTTTGGATGTGGACCAGGACATTATTAATGCCATTTGTGATGATGATGATATTAAAGCTATATCATTTGTTGGTTCAAACACAGTAAGTTACTCCTCAGTATTGCATTTTCTAAATTACTTCGTATATAATGCTTGTATTTATAGATATGATCACTACTTGTTGCTCTAATGATTTTCAAAAAGTCTTGTATCCCCAAGAGCAAGGATCTTGAATTGTAGTACCCAGTAAGCTTTGGGTATCATGTGTTTGTGGATATGATTACCTCTTGTTGCTAAGTGATAATTTTCAAAAGGTGTCATATCCCCAAGTGGAAGGATCTCAAATTGTAGTACCCAGTTAGTATTAGGTATCGGACTCACAAGGATTTTGTGCCAAAAACAGTAGCATACCAAATGCATGTAGTTAAAGAGAGGGTAATGTTCAGTAAGGTAGAAGCTGTATCAAGCAATTGGTGGTAGTGATGGTCAGAATGATTTTCTACAATTAAACAATAGAAGAAACATAGTTGAGGCTAAGATCCACTGATTCACCCTTTCTGGAGTAGAGTTTTGCTCCTTAGTCATCCAACCTTTGTCAGGTCAGAGACTGTGGCAGATAATCAATAAAGCTCTAATTCATTAATTCGCAGTCAGTGTTCAGGAATTGGTCAAGTGCTACCTTTCCAGATCTTGATTGCTATCAGATTCAAAAGATATGTTACTGGTGTAATCAAACACTGTCACTCACACAATCCGGAGAATCAATAGTATCAGAATCTCTTAGAACCGTTAACTTAGGTTTTGATCCCTAACAATATAAACTCTCACAGTGAATCACAAAGCCAATTCCAAAAACTTATTAGAATCTATAATAGTGCAGAAACTATACTAGGGAGAAGCAAACTCAGCTTCACCGTCTTCACCTGAGCCCTAGCTAAAAGAAATTGTTATGCATAATTGCAGAGAAATGGAAAAACACTTTGCAAAATAAGAACTTAGTTGTATTTGTTAAGAAGAAGAATACTGCTTAGGTCTTAAGCTACACACTATAAAACTCTAGAAAGAACTTTTTAATGGGCAAAAGAAACAATCCTCCCTTTCCAATTGTATCTCTCATATATATATACACACTGATGAGTTTGTTATCTAAAACCATTCCCTTTGTGCAACTTAGCTGTAGATCCCATGCTTAACCAACTCATGTGAACATCAATGCTCAAAGTAGAGAATAGGTAGATGGTCTCCAGTCTGCTCAAACAGACATGCAACCCTTTAAGCATGGTTGCTGCAAAGAATGTTTTCTCTTAATCCACTCATTGGGTCATACTTAATTTGCTTGAACAAACTCAGCCTCCTTGTTTGACATACATGCTTAGTCCACCCAAAGTGCATCTTGTTTCTGCTCAAAGAGACTAAGCCTTATTCTTGGTTATCCTCATGCTTCTTCCTTCATTCCTTAGTTCTGCTCAAATGGCCTGCTTGGCCTGCTTGGCCTTCTTGTTTATGTTCATTCCTCAACACTTAACCATTTGTTCCAAACATGATTTTACTTAAGTGCAACTTATTTAATGGCTCAAAAGCTCTAGCATGATCATCAGTGACCAGCTTAGGGTCCTAAATAACAAACTTAGCTAAGGGCTAGTTCTAAGTGTCCAAACTCATCAACTTGTTGTAGTTAAAGCCTAGTAAATAAAAAGTTAGGATTCTTATGAATTACAAATTTGCAAGTTAGTAATGATAAACAAACTTGGTGTATGCATCAATAAAATTTTGTATCCTTTAGGGGTTTACAAGATGATTTATTAGAAGTGAGAAAATATCTAATGACCATTTGTTTCTGTGGAAGAATGAAATTATGAAAGTCATGATTTTATAATTAAGGAAGAGAATTAGGCAATCCCATAATCAAAGGGATCTAATGTAATTAAATTAGGAAAGTTTTTAATTTTGGTGCTAGGAATTTTTGTATATATGTTGAGTCTCTATATAGGGTAAAAAAATCAAGGGAAAGACTTTTATACCTTTCATTCCTTCCATCTCTTCTTCTACATGGTATTAGAGCTTTAGCCTCATAAATCTAGGAAGAGAAGAATTTTTTTTTCAACCTTCATAGCCGAGTTGAAGACCAGAGTCAACCTTCATCGTCAACCTTAAGATTTCCTCTTGTCTGAGTTAAGCCATTGCAGGAAACCTAGATCACGAATGCAATGCCAAAGCTCACATTGTCATGCCTCTAATGCAAGACATCTCTATCTTCGCCTTGCACTGCCATCGCACTACACAAAGATCATGTCATGCAACTACTGCAAGTCACATCGTTGAGAGATCATGCAACCTTCATCTCCACCTTGCATCAGTATCACGTTGCAACTCTTGTCTCAACCTTGCTGTCACCCTTGGAGCTTCCTTGTTGTCGGCCTTCCCTTTACCTCAGACTTCCACCCTCGCATCGTCGCAACTCTTCGCGAAACAGAAATTGTGCCATCGTTGTTGTTGCAAGTGAAGATTTTTCCTTCTACTGGTGTTCCTTGCACTGTAGATATTATTAGAAATCAAGAGTGTCGGACCTCTTACGTATTGCTTGGCTTAACTGTAGTTTTACTTGTTCAGGATTAGCATTGCTACAGTAATGAGTTTTTACTTTCTTCTTCGAAATGATGTAGAGTTTATTCATCTTCCTTTTTTTTTTTTTTTTTCTGTTAGTTGAGTTTATACATCTTCTGCACAAGCTTTTTATTAATGAATTTCATTCTTACTTAACTAAAAAGGCGAACACAACCTTTTCTCTTTTACCATAATTGTTTATATGAAATGATTACAACTCCAAAATTTTGTGGACATATAAGGCAAATGCATCTTAAAATAGTTGGACAAAAAAGCATTTACACTAATGTCACTCCCTTAAGCATCAATATTGATCATGTCTAGCTAGCAATATCACTATGATAATGATGATTGCCAATTATAAGGAAATAGTGGTCTTAGAATCCTAGGATGTTGGCATCCTATCCATTAGGTTATGTCTTGTAGATGCCCAAACCAAAACAACTTGGTGCCAAAGAGTAGAACTGTCGCTTGGGAACCTCCAAAGCCACTTCCTTAAAAGGGCTTGATTCCTTAAACCTAAAACCCTTTCCATCTTTGGTTTGCATACTAGGTCCTAGCTGATGAGTTGGTGTCTCTTACACTCCCCCACCCCCAACCAAAGAAAATACCTTTGTAATTTCTCAATCTTAGATGTGATTGAAGATGGAATCTTGTAAAGAGAAGATAAATCAACATGAACCTAAAAATGAAACCTATGTTTTCAGTTGCTCTTGTATGCGTACTATTTAACCATGAGGCCTAGATTATCATCACTAAATTTATTAGAGGGATTAATTTTTTTGGCTGTCCAACACCATTGAACATGATTAAACTCATTCTAACAGTATTACATATATTTTTTTTGTAAGAAACTAGAGCTTTTTATTGCATAAGAAAAACCCATTATTAGGATGGAAGAATATCCTTAAAGAAAGCCATGGGGGAAATAAAAGAAGAAAAATAAATAAAAAAAATGGATGCTAGTGTACGACCAAGCACCCCCCAAAACCTAATAGAAGCCACAAAACCAAGGAACTCTGGATGGGAAGTGAATTCCTAAGAAATAAATTCAATGGAACAGCCCCTAGCTTAGCCAAGTTATCCACTACCTGCTTGACAACTTAGGATTCCAATTGAGAGGGCACCTCTGATCTCTAGAAAGGTCAATGATCCTCAATCCAAGGATAATATCTCTAGGATTCCAATTGAAGTTCATTTGTCTTTCTTTCTTCTTCTTCTTCTTCTTTTTTTTTTTTTGGTGTTGTCATAAACCAAATATTTATAGCATCACAAATCAAAATTACTAGAAGGATGGGGTACCCTTCAAGGGTAAGCAGTTCGCTACAAAGAAAAGAAGAACCGTGAAGGAAGTAAGATGCAGAATATATAGATCAAAGAACCTCTCAAGGAGGCATGAAACTCCCCTAAATTTATATTAGAACTCTCTTCCATGGGAACCTTTGAGATATATCAGGGGTTTTTTTCTTTTCAGCTTAATTGAAATGATACAAGTATTCAGCTTAACAACTCCTCTTTTTGTGTGGAATTCTTGCTAGATGGGCTCCATAATCAGATCTCCATATTAACCTACATTAAGGGGTCTGTCAATATAATTCTTTTGCCCAACTCAGTATAGTTTAATCTAAACATTTCAAGCAGAGTTCTACTAGCCATGTTTCAATTTATTATAATTGAATGTTTGTTCATCATATAATGAAACTATACAACAAGCCTTTTTTTGTTGAACAATATTTTTTTTCACACTGTTGAGAGTAGTTTGTTATCATACTTGATTCCATGGAACATAGTTCAAATGTATTCTTAGCATCTGTTAGTTATGTTCTTATTTGGTCTTTTGTTATTGATACTATTTTTTAAGGATGGCATGTACATATATGCAAGGGCATCAGCTAAAGGGAAACGTGTGCAGGTAAGTGCACTTCATTAGCTTTGGTAACAAATTTAAAGTTTTGCATGTAAGAGAAATGGTTTCTCTTCTACTCATGTGATAGTTGAGATCAATTTAAATGGCTATCTGACTTATTACTGGTTTTCAGTCTAATATAGGAGCCAAGAATCATGCAATTGTCATGCCTGATGCCAGCAAGGATGCTACCTTGAATGCACTAGTTTCTGCTGGTTTTGGTGCTGCAGGACAAAGATGCATGGTGCTCAGCACGGTAGTCTTTGTTGGAGGCTCAAAATCATGGTCGTATTTTCTGTCTCCCTTATTAACTTAAATAATATATTTTGCTTTTCTGATGTTTGAGTTCAATTTATTCCTCACTCTCTTAAGGTTTAAATTATAAGTCAACAATCAGCAGTTCTACTGCAACTAGTTTTCACCTTCAATATCTATCACATTAATATCTACAATTGGAAGAAGAAGCTTCTTTTAAATTCTCTATAAATATATGTGAGTGGCTATCAAGCTAGATTTTCCCCACTTTTGGTCATGGTTTTGGTGGGGGTGGTGTTTGAATTATTTCATCCTTTGGTCTGATGTTATTGCATCCTAAGACTCGGTGATGGCTCCATTTGTTGCAAACACAGGTGCTTAGTGAACCAAGGGATGTAAAATTCATATATAACACATCGTACATGATATGTATAACAATATAACTTCTATTTCTGGGCAGACAACTTCCTTTAGAAGCCCTGTAGATAATAAGTTCTCTGTATAAGATGCTGTGGGAAGTGCCCACATCAATGCAGTGATAAAGATGTGTTGAATTAGAAACAAGTGATATATATATATATATATATATATATATATATATATATATATATATATATTAATGTTAAAGAAAACATGAAAAGGATGAGAACATCTTGTGCAGTTTCTTGTAACCATAGTGCATGTGCTTTGTGTATTTGATTTCATTTGCAAGTAAAAAAAAAAAGGTGGAATTTTGTTGAATGATAAAAGCATATAGGTTTTTTTTTTTTTTTTTTTTCCTTTTAATTGTATCAGTAGGCAGACATATTTGCTCCTTATTAGTTGTTTCGAGAGGTTTATTTCCTCGTCTCATTTTGTGGCGAAGGGTGTGGCCAGCTCAATCAAGATATATTAGTGCAGTAACATGTTGCTCTACATCAACTGTCCACCATGACAATGTGCTGTGAGCAACAAGGGATCAACTCAATCTGATTGCTCAATAGGTAATACAGTACAACAGAAGGATGAGAAAGCCTTCAAAAGAAGCTAAAAGAAAGAGGAAAGGTGAACTTTATGATTAAAGAAGGAATGCCAGGCGCAGCTATCTAGAGGCTTAGTTTCAGGGGGTAAGATTCCCAACAAAACCATCAGGAGCAATATCTCCCATCTTGGCTGGCATATCAGCCTCTTGGTTACCTGATCTGGGATTCCATTTAGAAGACAACCCAATGCTGTTAGACTTGTTTGCAATCTTTCTCCTAGTGATAATATTGCAAGGTTCATAATTTCCCTAGCTTGAGCTTGCCTGCCAATAAGGCCAGAATCTCTGCCAATATCCAAGCATTAGCCTTAGAGAAGACATGTATCACACTTTTTGTGTGGTCTCTAATAAATCCTTCAACTTTCATCTGGACAAGGTTACTTAAAGACCAAACTTCGAAATTAAAATGAACTTTTTACACTTCCATGGTCAAAATAGACACTCTTTTCTTTTCCCTGTTGAACTAACTACTGCCCAGTTGCAAATCCCTAGACTCCTTAAGAGAAGTCATGAACCAGACTTTTTTCCTCACAACATTGATTTTATCATCATCTGACATAGAAAGTTTCACACTTGTTTCCAGCCAAATCAACTGTGTGAGAAGGGCACCACTATGCACTCTCCTACCAAGACCCTCAGAGACAACCATCAATCTTGGTGATATCCTCTAGGGAACCTACTGAACTCTGGCCATGAAAAGCCACCTTTTCCAAACAGCATAAGTGGTTGGTCTTTATAGGACAATAAGACAATAAGCTGTGCAACAGCAGATGGCCTGCTGTTTCCCAGCTAGGTACATAAGCACATATCTGAGGTTAGGGATCTATAAGGCATCTACATAGAAGCAAGTCATTAGTATTGAATGTCTAAGCTGCATTCAGCCAAAATAATGTATGATTTTAGGGTGGTGGTTTATCATTCCAAGTCAAGTTAACTGGAATACTGGGAGATGTGCAACAAGGTTCGAAGTATCAGCTGAGTTCAGGGCTGAGTCGTATCCGCCTTGGCAAGTTCCATGACAAGTCTGATACCTAATACATGTTTTTGCACTAACTTGGTGAAAAATCAGTAAGACTCGTTTTGGTTCACCAAAACTACACCTAGTTAACTCAGATCCATGGCTTCAAACCCATGAAACAATATGATCTTTGCTGTCGTTGGATTGAACGGCGATGAGTGGTAGTGCTAGGATTGGCTGAGGCATCATTGCAAAAGATTCTAATTGTGACCCTTTTCTTCAATCTTTGTTGCTTCCTTGCCGATTGCGTCGGTGCCTTGGTTGAACAATAATATTGTCTTCATTGATGGTTGGCGATGAGTCTAATCACATGGGTGGGTGGGTTGGACGAAAATGCCTCTACATTTCCTTTGTTCTTGGTTTGGAATTTAAGAATTGGGAAAGTAGCAATTGGGATAGATTTAGGAAATTTTAACATATTCCTTTTATGAAATTAATTAAATGCATTAAGTGATGATGTATTCCTAATATTTTTTATGGTTGTATTCCTAATATATGGTAATTTATTTATAAAATTAATTATATAGGATATTCATAAGGAATTAAAAATAACAAATTGAAATATAATAATTGTTACAAGTATTAAAAATGCATATATAATAATTTTAAAATAGACTTGGATGTTAATCATTAATATAAATTAATAAATTTTATTATATAAATATAAAAAATAAATATATAATGAAATAGCATAAAACATAATAATAGTATTTTTAAATAATTTTAGTATATTGATATAGATTTATAGTTAAATATTAAACAATTATTAATTATATTTAATGGTTTAAAATTATGAATTAATGTAACTAAATATTAAATGAAAGAAGTTTATTTTATTAATTCTTGAGTTCATTTAATTGTGTTTAATTTTTTTACCATTGTAATAATTTTTTAAAATATTTTTAAATTTTTAATTAGTATATTTTGCGTATTAGCCAATGTTGATCCGAGATGCATAGACCGATGTGCCTTAGGACCTCCCAAGTCAATGACCTATACCGTGACTTTGAACCATGATGTATAGTCTTTGAAAGATGAAGGAGCTCAAAAAATTTTTAGCACTAAAGGTCAGCCATTCACAAACCAACTCCTAGCATGCCTAGAATCAATAGAAAAAAGATTTGCTTTGTGGTTTACTGCTTAGCCACCTTTCTCCAAAACCATCTCTTGGCTAGGGAGGGTTGATATCCTCATCCATATATGCTTACTGATGCAGCCCACCTAGCTGGACCAGAGCGGACTTCTTCCCCTGTTATCTGTAGCCTCTGCTGCTAGTAAATTGACTGCCTTTTAAGAATTGATGTTCCTCTTCATAAAAAATATCTTCCCTTGCTTGCTTATTTTCCATTTTTTTTTAAATTTTTTTTTCCTTTTCTCTTCTTCATCATAACCAAGTAATGTTGCTTCTTGGGAAATGAAGTTTGGTCATGGAACTGAAATATATTAGTATAACAGGGGTCTGTTATGACCTTTTCCAGGGAAGATAAACTAGTGGAGTGTGCCAAGGCTCTTAAAGTAAATGCTGGAATAGAACCTGATGCAGACCTTGGTCCAGTGATTAGCAAACAGGTGCATACATGGTTCAAACTTTTACCTGTAGATGTGAACTACTTTATTTGACAAGAAATGGTGAGATTTACTGAAATGGCTTTCCACAATTTTAATTGTGAAAATTTTTATGACTTATCAATGGAAACATAGGGCAGTTTTTATTTTGGGTGTCTATTTATGATTTTGCATTCTACATCGGACTGCATTTTAAAACTTTTTAATTCATTCTTCATGTGCACCCAGGTGAAGGAACGAATATGCAGATTGATCCAAGCTGGAGTGGACAGTGGTGCCAGAGTCGTGCTTGACGGAAGAAATATTGAGGTATGTCTTACCAGTTATCTGTCTATGATTATTTTGCTTGATTTCTTTTGGTCCAATCAATCATTTTCTTATATTCCTTAACTAAGATTAAAGGCACATGATTTTTGTGCAATGTAGTGGACATAATATTGTATTTGTTTTCATATTTAAATCACTAAAAATTTAAAGTTAAAGCAAGAAATTTGACATAGCTATATAAATAGCAATTTTCCTATTTTTTTAGTAGAGAAATTACATAAAAGAATTTACAATATAGACAACATAGGGAATTTAAACATATTAAGAAAGATTGAACAAATCTTTAGAACCTAGGTACAATTCTTCCAATACAAAATAATGTAAAAAAATTACAAATAGAAAATTTTAACAAAAATAAAACAAAAATTGGACAAACATGGTCCATAAATTCCTTTTTTTCCTTTTATCAGAAACAAACATAAATATTAATTAAGAAAAGAAACATGAGAAGGATGAGAAATCCTCCCCATGATGTACAAACCAAATCAAAAGTATTAAGTAAATCTCCACTAACTAAGGATGGCTATACAAAAGGTGCAAAAGGCCTATACAAGTATAACAACTCCTGACCCTGCAAACCCAACCCTAGAATGTACATATCGAAAGTCAAGTAAGCTAAATTACACTCAAAGGATAGGGTTTAAAAATGTCTATACAGTAAGCCTAAAAAGAAACATAGAAATAGAGCAAATTCCACATCATCTCTAGCGTCTTCCAAGTGTTCTAAAAAATCCTAGCATTCCTCTCTCTCCACACAATCCACAACAAAGAGAGACACGCAATCCTCCAAAGAGTCTTGCCTCTAATAGAATTCCCAAAACACTTGAAAGAAATCACCATCATATCACAAATACTGTCTGGCTGAACCCATGCCATCCCAACCTGTGAATATGTTTTTTATGACTTAAATTGACTTGTTATGAGGTTTTTAATTTATATTTTTCTTATATTTTAAATTATTTTTAAATATTTGTTAATTGGAAAAATAAGGTCTCAAAATGTTTGCACTTCACTTTGAGGCCTACACCTCACTTAATGGGCATAAAAATGCATTGCCATTTGCTTTCACCTTTTAAACTTTGTTCTATACAATGGCAATGTGCATGTGACTTTGCATTTTATTCCTTTCTCTCAAGTATTCGTTATTTCCTTTATAAGTGAGTTAAAAGTCTATGTGTGATGAATTACTCTATAGAAAAAAAAAAAAAAAAAAAGTCCCTAGAAGGTCATTGCACATATGTTCTAAGGTTTTTTTACTCACTCGTTTTGTGTTGAGTGATGGGACCAAATTTTGTTTTTGGGAATATCTGTGGTAGGGGGATCAACCTTTTTGCTTTCAATTTCCAAGATTGTTCATAGTCACCATAACTAAAAACCTTCTTATTTTAGCTTGTTGAGAGAGAGAAAGAAGAAAAACCTTAATTCTCATTCATGTGATGTCTACTTACAATTGAGAGATATATATATACAAGGCTAGGAGTTCTAACTACCATACATGTGACCTATATTAACAAGGAAAGATTATATACTATAAATACATTATATTCAACACTCCCCCTCAAGCTGGAGCATATACGTCATATGCACCAAGCTTGTTACAAATATATTTAATCCTAGGACCTCTGAGAGATTTAGTGAAGATGTCTGCTAGTTGATCATTTGAATTAACAAAACTTGTAGCAACACATCCTGATGCGATCTTCTCTCTAATGAAATGACAGTCAACTTCAATATGCTTGGTCCTTTCATGAAAGACTGGATTGGATGCAATATGTAATGCGGCCTGGTTATCACAGATGAGTTTCATCTGTTCATCCTTTCCAAATCTCAACTCTCGAAGAAGATGTCTCAACTATATGAGTTCACATGTTGCCAAAGCCATAGCTCGATACTCGGCTTCAGCGCTAGATCTGGCCACTACATCTTGTTTCTTACTCTTCCAAGATATTAGATTACCTCCAATAAAAACACAGTACCCTGAAGTGGAACGTTTATCTGTGGGTGAGCCAGCCCAATCTGCATCTGTGTAACCAACAACCTGAGTATGACCTTTGTTCTCGTACAACACACCTTGGCCTAGTGTACTTTTGATATATCGAAGAATGCGGATTACGGCATCCCAATGGCTATCACATGGTGACTGTAGGAATTGACTAACAACACTCACAAGAAAAGAAATGTCTGGACGAGTAATGGTGAGATAGTTCAATTTACCTACGAGCCGTCGATATCTCCCGGGGTCTCCTAAAGGCTCCCCCTGTCCTGGTACAAGTTTGACATTCGGATCCATAGGTGTGTCTACCGGTTTACAGTCTAACATACTGGTTTCTTCCAGGATGTCTAAAGCATACTTCCTTTGGGAAAGGATCACACCAGAACTGGATTGAGCTATCTCAATTCCCAAGAAATACTTGAGTTTCCCCAAGTCTTTGGTCTGAAAGTGGGTAAAAAGATGTTGCTTTAGTTTCTGAATACCATCCTGATCACTGCCTGTAATGACGATGTCGTCCACATAAACAACCAGATAAATACACTGCCCCAAGGAGTTATGATGATAGAAAATTGAATGGTCTGCTGTACTGCGAAGCATGCCAAACTCTTGAACAACAGAACTAAAACGGCCAAACCATGCTCGAGGAGATTGTTTCAAGCCATATAGAGAACGGCGTAACCTGCACACTAAACCAGACTCCCCCTGAGCAACAAAACCAGGAGGTTGCTCCATATAAACTTCCTCGGCAAGATCACCATGAAGGAAGACATTTTTAATATCCAACTGATAAAGAGGCCAAGAACACATAGCAGCCATGGAGAGAAGCAGACGGACAGAAGCAATCTTGGCAACAGGGGAGAATGTGTCACCATAATCAGAACCATAAACCTGAGTATAGCCTTTAGCAACTAAGCGGGCCTTAAGGCGATCAACCTGACCATCAGGACCAACCTTAACTGCGTAGACCCAACGACAACCAACGGTAGATTTACCAGAGGGTAAAACAACAAGATCCCAAGTGCCATTAGAGTGCAGAGCATCCATTTCATCCACCATTGCCTGTCGCCAGCCTGGATGGGAAAGAGCTTCATGGGTGCTCTTTGGAAGAGAAACAGAGGATATAGCAGAAACAAAAGCAGAATAGGGTGAAGATAATCGATGATAACTCAAAAAATTGTAAATAGGATGAGGATTACGAGTAGAGCGAGTACCTTTCCGAACAGCAATGGGTAAGTCATTAAGAGAAGGCAGAGCTGGGGTAGGTGAAGCCGAAGGGATAGGAAGTGAGTCAGCAGGTGCCTCAGCAAAAGGAAGAGGAGCAACAACACGAGGGCGACGATGATAAACCTGAAGTGGTCGAGGAGGCATAGCATCAGGTGGGGAGACAATGGGAATGGGCAAGACTTCAGAAACAGGAAGAGACTCAGAAGTGATGGAAAAGAATGGTGAGTCCTCAAAGAAGGTGACATCAGCGGAGATAAAGTATCGATGAGTCTCAAGGGAATAACAACGATAACCCTTCTGAAGTCTGGAATATCCCACGAAGAGGCACTTCATGGCTTTGGCGGAAAGCTTGTCCTGTCCAGGAGTGAGAATATGAACAAAACAAGTACAACCAAAGACACGAGGAGGAAGGAAATAAAGGGGTTGGTCAGGGAAGAGAAGGGAGTGAGGAATCTGATCGTGTAAGACAGAGGAGGGCATACGATTAATCAAATAACAAGCGGTAAGAACAGCGTCCCCCCAAAAACGAAAAGGAACATTACTATGGAGGAGGATAGTACGAGCTGTCTCAACAAGATGTCGATTCTTGCGTTCAGCTACCCCATTTTGTTGAGGAGTATGAGCACAAGAAGACTGATGAAGAATTCCATGATGAGACATAAACGAAATGGGGCTGAAAAATATTCCCTGGCATTGTCACTGCGTAACACACGAATAGAAATATTGAACTGGGTTTGGATTTCAGCATAAAATTTTTGGAAAATAGAAAATAACTCAGCTCGATTTTTCATTAAAAATAACCAAGTACATCGAGAATAGTCATCAATGAAAGTGACAAAATACTGAAATCCTAAAGTAGACGCAGTCCGACAAGGACCCCAAACATCAGTGTGGACAAACTCAAAAGGAGACTTTGCCCGATTATTCAAACGCTTTGGGAACGAGATACGAGTATGTTTCCCAAGCTGACATGACTCACACGGAAGCGACGACAAAGTGGAAAAACGAGGGACCATCTTCTGGAACTTGGAGAGACTAGGGTGGCCCAGACGATTGTGAATGAGGAGAGGAGCATCAGTGGAAATGCAAACTGCAGGAGATGAATCCGAGGTGAGGTGATAAAGGCCTTGAGACTCACGTCCTATGCCAATCGTCTTCCCCGTACTCCGGTCTTGCAAGGTCACAAATTTATCAGAAAAGGTAATAGAGCAATTAAGAGTACGAGTGATTTTGCTGATGGAAATTAGATTAAAAGGACATTCAGGAGTATAAAGGATAGAAGTGAGAGGTAGAGAAGGCAGAGGAAGGGCCAAACCAATACCTTTAGCCACAGTTTGAGAACCATTAGCTAAGGTAACATTAGGTAAAGCAGAGGTAGTAGTAATAGAGGAGAAAAGATCCTTATTACCAGATAGGTGATCAGAAGCTCCAGAATCTAGAATCCAGGGTCCAAGAGAAGATGTATGGGTAAGGCAGGCAGAGGCATTACCAGGCTGTTCAACAGAGGCAACAGAAGCCTGAGATGCGGAAGAGCTCGGAGGCTGAGGCAGCGGAGAATCAAAGGACTGGGCCACATGAGCAGTGCGAGGAGGCCGTCCATGTAACTGATAACAACGATTGCGAGTGTGGCCAAGTTTATTGCAATAGGTGCAATGAGGACGTTGACCTCTACCTCGGGTACCACTGCGGCCTCCTCGAGAGCTAGTTTGAGAAACTAATACAGAAGAATCTGAAGTGCTATCAAATGGCAAAGTCTGAGTGGAGGAGATACGGAGGAGGCGAGCAAACACATCATCCAAGGACGGAACTGATGAACTACCAAGAATCTGATCGCGGACAGGCTCAAGATCCGGACGGAGGCCAATAAGAGTAAGAACCATGAAGAACTTGTCAAGCTGTATTTGTTGAGCCCCAACATCAGGAGTAAGAGGCATCACAGTCAAGAACTCTTCCTTAAGAGAGGCAATCTGGCCAATATAAGTAGATAGATCCAAGTCCTGTTGGCTGATATGGACAATAGCAGAAGCCACCTTATAAAGACGCTGGATATCATTCGTGTATAATCCTTTGGCCTGAGTCCAAAATTTAAAACAAGTTTTGTAGGCCCGAAGATGAAGAAGAATCTTGGGATCAACCGATTGCCATAATACACTACATAACTGTGCATCTATCTTCCTCCACTGTACGCGATCAACCTCAGGGATATCTGCCTCTTGTGTAATCAAGTGATCCTCATATCCTTGACCCATAAACCAAAGTTCAACAGAAGCAGACCAGGAAAGATAATTGTCACTGCCAACCAATTTCTCCGAAGTAATCATAGGAGATCTAGATATAACAGAGGAAAAAATGGAAGTTTTAGTAGCCATATCTACTTATCTGGAGAATGAAGTATATTTGGATCGAAGAGAGCCCTAATACGGCTTCAGATTGCGGCGTGGCACCATCGAAAAAGGGAGACGGCCTCAGATCGCGGTGTGGTATCACCAGAAAGGTAGAAGAACACTTCCCAAGGCACGTGCAAGGATTGGAGTGGAGAAAAAGTAGTCGGAGCTTCGCCGGAAAGACTGTTTGGAGGGTCGACGGAGACAAAAATCTCCAAAAGAGGTACGTGCAGGGCTCGGATGGGAGAACCAGGGAGGTAGGGAGGCTGGTCGGCGTCAGGCGAAGCTGGATGAGGAGGCGCGTCGCTGGAAAAGGCCTCACGCGCCCTCACGTGCCGGCGCGTGAGATGCAGCCGCCGGCCGGAAAATTGCGCGTGGCCGGCGTGTGGATGCTTTTTTGGTGTCGGTGCCTTCACAAAAGTTGGAGATCTCCTCTAGGCGCTCCTTCTGGTATGGTCGGTGTCGGAAAAATACGTCGCCAGAAAATTCGCTGGAAAAGTTCGCCGGCGGTGAGTGGTTTCTGTCGACGATCCGACTGACCGGAAAGTATTGGGAGATGGGGAAGGTGACCGGAATGAAACACGGTCACCGGAAGGTTTCCCGGAGTTGATGACACGGGAAACAGGAAAGAATTAGGTTTTCTTCCTTGGCTCTGATACCATGTTGAGAGAGAGAAAGAAGAAAAACCTTAATTCTCATTCATGTGATGTCTACTTACAATTGAGAGATATATATATACAAGGCTAGGAGTCCTAACTACCATACATGTGACCTATATTAACAAGGAAAGATTATATACTATAAATACATTATATTCAACATAGCTATTCTAAGTAATAACACTTCTTTGTCTTGGGATCTCACATTTTTTCGCAATCTAAATGATGCGTAGATTGTGGATCTTGAAAGACTAATGACCTTACTTTCCAATGTTCATTTATCTCCTTTTGTTCTAGATGCGAAAGCTTGGGTTCCGTCCTCTTCAGGAGCTTTCTCAGTAAACTCATTTTTTTCAACTTTATCCAATTTCTCAGATTTTGCTCCTTTCTATCTTGTTAATTTTTTGTGAAAGTCAAAAGTCCTTTCTAAAGTCTGGGCCTTTGCATGGTTAGTAGCACATAAGAAGGTAAATACCAATGACATGCTATAATTTTTTTTTTTTTTTTTTTGATAGGCAAAAGCACAAAGATATATTAGAAAAAGGGAGCTTGAAAGGCAACCCAGAGCATACAGGGAGTATACAAGAGACACCTAAAACAAGCAACAAAAACACAAGCACTCACCAGCCCTCAACAAGAACCCAACCAATCCACAAAGTTAAACAAAGATAAAGGGCCTACAACTATAGAAGAATTAGCCCAGGATAAGAGATTACAAACAAATGAGTTTTTCAATCTTTGAGTCGACAAAGCCTCGTTATCGAAGACTATCCTATTTATTTCCTTCCAAATTGTCCAAAATAAACAGAGAGGAGCTGCCTGCCAAACCTTTCTATGATTCTTGTCCTTAAAAGAGACATACCAACTTAAAAGAGTGTCTCTCACCGAAAACGACAACACCCAATTGATCCCAAAAAGAGAAAACAAAAGATCCCACAAAATCTTCGTCTTAGAACAATGAACAAGGATATGATTTATCGTTTCCTCTTCAACGCCACACAAGCTATAATTGAGGCCTTTCAAAGCCCTTAGCCCTGATTGGTGCATCCTTTGTAGGAGTAGTGAGATGATTGATCATCTCTTCTTATATTGTTTGATTACTTTGGGATTGTGACATAGGATTTTTTCACAGGCTGGGATGGATTGGGTTCAATCAGGTAGTATTTGTGATATGGTGATTTCCTTCAAGTGTTTTGAGAATTCTATCAAAGGCAAGACTGTACGGAGGATAGCATGTCTCTCTTTGATTGCGTGGAGAGAAAGGAATGCTAAGATTTTCGAGGATACTTGGAGGATGCCAGAGTTGATGTGGGATTCGCTTCAGTTCTGATTCTTTTTAGGCTTACTATACAGACATTTTTAAACCTTATCCTTTGAGTATAATTCAACTTAGCTAAATATCGATTTGTACACCCTAGGGTTGGGTCTGCAAGGTCTAGGTTTGTTATACATGTATAGGTCTTTTGTCCTTTTTGTATAACCCTCCTTGTTTAATGGAGGTTTACTCACTTCTTTTGGTCAAGTATGTACATCATGCGGAAGACTTCCCATCCTTCTCATGTTTTTCTCTTTTAATACAATTGTTTGTTTCTAATGAAAAAAAAATAGAAAAAGCCTTTAAAAGTTGGCACCTGGACCCTTCACTTCTACTGTCTGTGTCCTTGCCCATGGCATGGCGTTTTAACTCTAGCATGCTGAAACCATGCTTACTTTCTCTGCAAAGAAACATGATTGCTTTGAGGTCTAGCTCAAGTGGTAAGGGGTTTGGATGGGGTTGTTGGGAGGTTCCTGGTTCAAGTCCCAGGGAGGGGAAAAAAACAAAGAAGAAAAAAAAGGTTTACCTATAAAAAAAAACATGGAGACACATGGCCAACATAAAGTCACATCTTTTAATTTTTTTGCAAAAAAAAGTTTCACTCACAATGGTTAAAATTAGTC
The DNA here is from genome assembly GCA_946000715.1 of Vitis cinerea var. helleri x Vitis riparia. Classification (NCBI taxonomy): domain Eukaryota; kingdom Viridiplantae; phylum Streptophyta; class Magnoliopsida; order Vitales; family Vitaceae; genus Vitis; species Vitis cinerea var. helleri x Vitis riparia. The sequence continues at coordinate 12,258,359 of OX253994.1, forward strand.
TTTCTAGATTTTTTTTTTTTTTTTTTTTTTTTTTTTTGTGTATTTGTAGTTCAATGCGTTTGTGTTATTTATGGGTATAAGAATTTATCCTTCACTAGCTTCTCTTGTGAAGCTTTTATGGCTTCCTATTTGATAAGTAATAATTATATGTCCATAAAGGGTAACTGCCTAAAAGAGATGGGAGAGAGAGAGCGAGAGCGCGACGGTAAGCGAGAACACGATGGAGGGAGAAGGCGAGAATATGACGGCAAGGGGATTGAAGATAAAGAGGGCCCTCGAAGAAGAAGAAAGGGGAGTAGATTCATAGTGGAGTAGATTCATAGTGGAGTCCAAGGTGTTCGAGCTCGCGTTAGTAGAGAGAAGAGGAAAACCCCAAATATTCATAAAGGAAAGTAAGAGAGGAGTCTCGTCTTGGGTCCGAGTGGGAGTGGGGAGCTTAGGGTTCCTACTAGAGGGCTTAAACCACTGCATAAAGGACGAGAAAGAAGGCAGATGGGAAAGGGACTGGAAGGAATAGGGAAGATCTTACTCTCTGCTGTGAAGCGCGAATAGAGTGGGGTGCTTCTTCCGTCTAAGGGTAGCCGACTCGGAGCGGAAGCAATATAGTATTTACATCCCAAAAGATAGAGGAGAAAAAGAGGGATGGGCTTCAATGGCAGAAAATCTACAGCTACTGCAAAGATCAATCGGCAGAAAGGACAACATACAAGAAGAAAAGGTCGGTGGAAACTTTGCTGTGAAGAGAATGTTCGTGGAAGTGGTGAAGAGGCTGATCTGCAGAGATAAAAGCTTAGTCAAGGTGGAGGTACGGAGGGAGGAAATCCATAGAAATCTGGAAAAATTGGAACATCGCTTAGTTGGGAGCTGGAACCCTAGGTCAGGCGAAGGAGAAGATTTGGAGAAATTAGGGAAATTTTTGGCGAACTCTTGGGGATTGAAAGGAAGGTTAAGGTTGGCAAGATTGGAGAGAAATAGGATTTTGTTAGAATTTGAATTATTAGATGAAGCTCAACGTGCTCTTCTTTCAGGAGAGAGAACGATGGGAGGGCTTAGGTTGAGATTTGAGCATTGGAGTCCAAAGACTGGTTGCAGGGAGGAGGAGGAACAAAGCAATGAAGCATGGGTTAGAATCTTTGGGCTACCAGTTTCGTTGTGGAACCCGACTGTGTTGAGTAGGGTGGCGGATGAATGTGGTGGCTTCGTTGTCATTGATCCGCAGACGGCGAAGTTGGTCTAATGGGCTAGGATTTTGGTTAAGATGGACGGAGAAGCTAAGCCGAGTATGCTGGAGATCGGGGTTGAGGAGGAAGTTTACGCCCTTGTCTTTTGGTGGTAGCTTAGGCCGTCCATGAAGAAGATTAGGGTTAACAGTCGAAAAAGTGGGGAGGTCAGGGGTGACGATCTCTCACGCGCCGGCTCGCGCATAGAGGTCGAATCGGTCTTCGAAAGGGCAAAGGCGCTGATGTTGTCAGATGAGGGGACGAGTATGCAGGAGAGGAGTATGGGCCGGGAGGTGATAGCCGATCGGGCCCAAGAATCAACGCCCATGGGATCTGTGAGGAGGGCATGTGGCCCGCGTTCACAAAGAGAGTTTATGGGCCTAAAGCTAAAGGGAGTGGTGAATGAAGGTGTTGGGTTAGAGGCTGGGCCGTCCAAGAGATGGGCTTTTGACGGGGCTGGTTCTATGTTGGATGGGGCCAGACTAGTCAAGCCCATGGCCCAAGAATTAGTTTTCAAACGGCCCGAGGTGCTGATGTTATCAAATAAGGGGCTAGGTTTGCAGGAGAGGAACTTGGGCTGGGAAGGGATAGCAGACTGGGCCCAGGAGTCGGTGATTAGGGGCTTAGAGAAGAGGCCCTATGGGCCGAATGAATCGATGGGCCTAAAGCTAAAGGAAGTGGTGGCTCTTTCTATTGGACCAGAGGCTGGTCAGCCCAAAAGATGGGCTTATGATGGGATTGGCCCAACGTCTGAGTTGGATGGGGCCAGACCAGGTAAGTCCATGGCCCAAGACAAAGTAAAAAGACCCCAGGAGAAGGAATGTCTCCTGGACTGCAGAATTGCTAGCAACGGGAGCTTTTCAAAGGGAGAGCACTTAGTTATTTGGGAGATAGAGGAAATAAGGAAGAAACAGGAGAAAGCTATACTCTCAGCAACAGACAAGTCTCTGGCAGAGGAAGCCATGAGGTATGATTTTGGTCTAAAAATAGAGGGGAAAAGGGGTTATGGGTCTTCTCATCTTATCCCTTATTCTTTTGATCGGGCTCCGGAGGGGGAATCTTGCGATCACTCTGGGGTGCTAGGGGAAATAAATGAAGTTGGACCCGGGGAGGATGGCAATTTCACTAACGCCAGTAATATGGTTAGGGGGGTGGAGTGGGATTCAGAGATGACAGAGCCTCAAGAGATCAAGAGTGAGAAAGAGGACAGATGGGAGGAAAGTAGCTTGGCGAAGTTTAGTCACTTCTTGGGCTTTTCGACAAAGGGGTTGGAAAAGGAAATTCTGAGTTTTTTTATCAAAATAAGAAAGAGACGGGAGAGAATTCATAGCAAAGAATTGCTGGAGAAGTCAAAATTTGAAAGGGAATTGAAGAGGCTAGAGTGTTCAGTTAATTATGAGAAGGGGAATAAGCAAAAAGGCCCTTCACAGGGCAAAGGGGATCAGATTGCAGTAGATTAATGAAGCTAAAGTTGTTAAGCTGAAATGTGAAGGGGGTAAATGACAGATCTAAAAGGAAAATTATCAAGACATTCATAAGGAATCAAAAGGTTAACTTACTGTGTATTCAGGAGACAAAAATTCAGCCAATGTCAGAGGGTGTGGTGAGAAGTTTAGGCTCGGGAAGATTTTTAGATTGGAGGGCCTTGGATGTGGATGGGACAGCGGGAGGTCTGTTGATTTGTTGGGATAAAAGGTCGCTGGAAATTTTGGATTGGGAGGAGGGCCAGTACTCTCTATCTTGTAGATTCAAGAATGTGGAAGATGGGGTTGTCTGGGTGTTTACGGGAGTCTATGGTCCTTTCACCAAAGAGGAAAGAGAATGTTTGTGGGAAGAGATTGGGGCTGTAAGAGGAATTTGGGACGAGCCTTGGTGCTTAGGGGGTGATTTTAATATTACCCTCTTTCAAAGAAAAAGAAGCAGACTAGGGAGAATAACCCCGACCATTAGGAGGTTTGCTTATATTAATGATGACCTAGGGCTGGTGGATCTTCCGTTGCAAGGGGGAGTGTTTACTTGGAGCGGGGGCCTTAACAACCAGTCCTGGGCTAGATTGGACAGGTTTCTGGTGTCTCCTAGTTGGTTAGATCAGTTCAATGGGGTGCTTCAAAGAAGACTGCCTCGTCCTATTTCTGGCCACTTCTTTCTTCTTCTAAAAGGGGGTGGGCTAAGGAGAGGTCCTTCTCTTTTCAGGTTCGAAAACATGTGGCTAAAGGTTGAAGGTTTTTTAGACCTTATCCGAAATTGGTGGAGGGGGATTGAGGTAAGAAGCACTGCTAGCTATAGATTGGCAGCAAAGATGAAGGAAATCAAACAAAAACTAAAAGTTTGGAATAGAGAGGTCTTTGGAAATCTGGAAGGCAATAAAAGTTCAGCTTTACAGCAAGTGGAATTCTGGGACCGTGTGGAAAGTGAAAGAAGCCTGTCTTTGGAGGAGACAGAGTTAAAAAAGGAAGCAAAGGAAAGTTATAAAAAATGGGTCCTCTTGGAAGAAAGTCATTGGAGACAACTCTCAAGGGAGATATGGCTTAAGGAAGGGAATAAAAATATGGGATTTTTTCATCGGATGGCAAACGCTCACTGTAGCAATAACTCTTTGGACATAATTAAAATTGATGGGGTGTGGCTCTTAGAGGAGCAGGAAGTGAGGGAAGGGATTGCTAATGCTTATCAGCAGATGCTCTCTGAAGATTCAGGGTGGAAGGTGGATATTGGGAAGCTTCAATTAGAACAAATCAGTCAGCAAGAAGCAGAGAATCTAGAGATTCCGTTTTCTGAAAATGAGATCCATTCAGCCTTGATGGAGATGAATGGGGATAAAGCCCCTGGGCCGGATGGTTTTACTATGGCGTTTTGGCAAAGCCGTTGGGATTTTGTGAAAAGGGAGATTTTGGAGATGTTTAAGGAGTTCCATGAGCATAGTTCCTTTCTCAAAAGTCTCAATAATATTTTCCTAGTTTTGATTCCTAAGAAAGGGGGGGCTGTTGATCTTGGGGATTTTAGACTCATTAGTCTTTTGGGGGGGTTGTACAAGTTGTTGGCTAAAGTGTTAGCTAACAGACTCAAGAGAGTGTTAAGCAAAGTGGTAGCCCCAACCCAGAACGCATTTGTGATGGGAAGACAAATCCTTGATGCTTCTTTAATTACGAATTAGGTGATAGACTCGTGGCAGAAAAGAAAAGAGAAAGGGCTCATATGCAAATTGGATATTGAGAAAATGTACGATAGCATTAACTGGCAGTTTTTGTTGAAGACCTTACACAAAATGGAATTTGGCTCAAAGTGGTTGGGTTGGATGTGGAGTTGTTTATCTTCAGCCAAGTTTTCAGTTCTAGTTAATAGGGTTCTAGCTGGATTTTTCCTGAGTTCTAAAGGGCTTCGTCAAGGAGATCCCTTATGTCCTTATCTCTTTGTTCTGGGAATGGAAGTTCCAGATGCCCTAATTAGGAGGGCAGTTGCTGGGGGCTACCTTTCAGGGTGCAGTATTCGGGATGGTAGGAGACACAATCTAAAAATTTCTCATCTTTTCTTTGTTGATGATACAATTGTGTTTTATGAGGCTAATAAAGAGCATTTAACACATTTAAGCTGGATTCTTTTGTGGTTTGAAGCTGCTTCAGGCCTAAGGATTAATTTGGACAAAAGTGAAATTATCCCAGTTGGTGTGGTGGAGGAGATTGAGGAGATGGCAGTGGAATTAGGGTGTAGGATGGGCTCGTTGCCTTCTCAATACTTGGGCTTGCCATTAGGGGCTCCTAACAAAGCTCTTTCTGTTTGGGATGGGGTGGAAGAGAAAATGAGGAGGAGACTAGCGCGGTGGAAACGGCAATATATCTCCAAAGGTGGGAGAATCACTCTCATAAAGAGCACCTTGGCTAGCATGCCAATCTATCATATGTCTCTATTCCGGATGCCTAAGACAGTTGCTAGAAGATTAGAAAAAGTTCAAAGAGATTTCCTTTGGGGAAGGGGAAACGTGGAAAGGAAAGCTCATCTAATTAAGTGGGAGGTGATTTGTGCGGACAAGAACAAGGGAGGGCTAGGCTTAAGGAAGCTAGTGCTCTTGAACAAAGCTTTGCTTGGTAAATGGATCTGGAGGTTTGCTTGTGATAAAGATAATCTTTGGAAGCAAGTGATAACGGCGAAATATGGGCAAGAAGGTCATGGTTGGAGAGCAAAGAGGGCTTATGGGGCGTTTAGAGTAGGGGTGTGGAAGGAAATTTTGAAGGAAACTGATTGGTGTTGGGATAACATGGTGTTCATAGCTGGGAAAGGAAGCAAAATCAATTTTTGGACCGATGTTTGGTGTACTGGTACAACGCTGTCCCAAAATTTCCCTCATTTATTTGCTATGGCTTCCCATAGGAATGCTATGGTGGAGGAGATGTAGGATCAGAATTTCGGTCAAGGGGGTTGGAATCTAAGATTTCTGAGGGATTTTAATGATTGGGAGTTGGATATGATAGGGGATTTGCTCTATGCTCTGAGGGGTTACAAGCCCTCTATGGAGGAAGATTCAGTTTGCTGGAAGGGAGGAAAGAACGGAAAGTTTAGGGTCAAAGAAGCGTACAGCTTGTTGGCCAATCCCAATGATATTGTTTTTCTGTCAAGATGTATTTGGGTGGATTCAGTTCCAACCAAGGTTGCATTCTTTACTTGGGAGGCTATGTGGGGGAGGGTGCTCACTCTTGATAGGCTCCAGAAAAGAGGATGGCAGCTTCCTAATTGTTGCTTTCTGTGTGGGTGTGAAGAAGAAACTGTAAATCATATACTTATTCACTGTATAGTGGTCGGAGTTCTGTGGAATATTGTCCTTGGGTTATCAGGTGTGCAGTGGGTCTTTCCAGAAACTGTAAAGGAGGTCTTAACTAACTGGAGGGGCCCTTTTGTGGGAAAAAAAAAAGGAAAAAGATATGGAAGTCTATTCCGTTGTGTATTTTTTGGACGGTTTGGAAGGAGAGAAATAGACTAGCTTTTAGGGGGGAAGTGTTAGATATTCAAAAGCTTAAGAATTCTTTTGTTTGTAATTTATGGAGCTGGGCTAGATTGTATATTGGAGAGGAGCGTCTATCCCTTATAGGTTCTTGGAATGGTTAGCGTCCAATTAAGGGGTGGTGAGGCTTTGTTGGTCTTCTTTTTGCTTTGAGAGGTGCTAGTTGCTTTGTATACCCCCTTTATACTTTTTAGCTTCTCATCTCTGTTTTAATACAATTTGCTTTACTTATCAAAAAAAAAAAAAAAATTATATGTCCATGAAAATGTAGCTGAGCCGCTGTTTCATGATGTGATCTGATGAATACAACATTTAGACACGTCTCGTGCCCAACAAATGTGGCTGAGTCCATTTGATATGTACATTTTTCTTCTTCTTCTTCTTTGTTTTTACATTCCGGGATGGGACTTTCTCTTTTTTGTCATCCTTTTTTATTCTTTTCAGAGGGGGAGGGGTTGGGTAGTTGGGGGGTTGAGGTTGAGTGGTGGAGGCTTAATAGTCCTAATTTTGTATAATTCATCTGATGTTGGGAAATTTGGCCCTTGAATGGGACTTACTTAGACCGCTGTCTTAGTGGTATACAGAGCCATGGGCAACCGGTGGAGATAAAGTCGGAGGAATTTAGCACCCATTGGCTGAAATGTTCAACACACACACATGGATGTATGCATGTATATGTACATGTGTGTATATATTATCTATGGTACAGTATTATCCACTGGACTTCCTTGGAGAAACATCACCCTTGAATTTATGTTCCTGTAAATTAGTTTTGTGGTGATCTTATGATTAGATTGAGAAGGGTTGAGGAAACCTTGTCCATTGCATTTCTGTTTCTGAATTTTATGAAGGATCCAAGTTGGTCTTATTAATTTATTGACAACTATAGGTTCCTGGATATGAGCATGGCAACTTTATTGGTCCAACCATCTTATCTGATGTGACAGCCAACATGTTGTGTTACAAGGTACCTCATTTCATTTTCTCTGAAAGGGACCTCAGAAAACTATTATCCCCACAGAAGAAATGACTGGAGCTTAGATCCTGTCATAAACTTGACCTTGCTCTTCTTTTGGTTTGTGCAGGAGGAAATATTTGGTCCAGTTCTTCTCTGCATGCAGGTTTGTTGAGCATTCCCGCTGCTATTATTTATTTATTATTATCTTTTTAATCAAGTTGTCTATGAGATGTAGTAGTCACACATACTTCTCTTTTTGCAACTTTCTTTCAGGCTGACAACTTACAAGAAGCCATAAGCATTGTCAATAAAAACAAGTACATCATCAATTTAACTTCTCTTGATCACCTTAAATAGTCTATAATCACTTGACGTATTGCATTCTGTTTTTTATTCGAGTTATACTCCTAATGCAGATATGGCATTGGGGCTTCTATATTCACCACATCTGGTGTAGCTGCAAGGAAATTTCAGACTGAGATTGAAGCTGGGGAGGTGAGGCAATCCTTTTCAGCATGTCTGATGACTGGTCTTGAAAACTTAATCTTATGGCCACTAGAAACTGATGAACCAGTTTTGACTCAGGTGGGCATAAATGTGCCAGTTCCAGACCCACTGCCGTTTTTCTCATTTACTGGCTCCAAGGCATCTTTTGCTGGGGATCTCAATTTCTTTGGTAACATATATTTGTCCATGCTCTCGTTCGATAATTCCATCTGTTCTAAAAGCAAATTTACACAGAATGGGCTACATTGGGTAAATTTCTGAAGTGATGAGCAGAAGAATTCCCTGAATTGCAGGAAAGGCTGGAGTTCATTTTTACACCCAAATCAAAACAGTGACGCAACAATGGAAAGATTTACCTAGTGACAGTGGAGTATCCCTGATAATGCCAGCTTGTGAGGGGTCATAAAAGGCAGAAGACAACTTGTCATTTCTTATTTGGAACTCAGCCAAACCAAGTAAATCCCTTCACTGGCTATGAGGTCGTCTTCTCTTCACATTTCACTGTTTATACCCTCCTTTTTTATTTTTATATATAAATTTTTTTCCTTTTCTTCTCTCTGTGGCCTAGAGGGAAATTTTGTTCTTCCCTTCTTCCTTTTCTTTTTCTTCTCTCTCTCTCTTTTGGGTTTGGATGGGGTGGACAGTTGGACGTCTTCAGTACTTGACGGTTGTAGCCAAAATGGATGAGGAACTAATGGCTGGGCTTGATCTAATGGATCTGTTCTGCTTAGAAAGAGGATTCTTAATTATGTAAAATTTTCTTTGCCTGGAAAATGTTTCAGGGCTTCAACTAGTTCATCCAGTTAAATATTGAATGAACCACTAGAATAAATTTACCCTTTTTGTCATGTAGGTGTTTTCCAATTCATATTTGTATGATTTTTTTTTTTTTTTTTTTATGGTTAATTGATTTTTTTTTTAGTCAGGACATGGGGCTCAGGGGAGTTGTATTGCTTGAAAACTATTACTTGACTTGGATTCCATCTTTTAAAGTAGAAACTAAAGAAGCTATTTATTAGCAGAACCTGATCTGATGTAACAATTATCATACCAACTTCCTTTTCCATGTGGAGTAGAGTTTTGTGTCAAGTTTTTGGACTTTTGTGAGAGGTTGACCTGGAAATTATGATCTTAAGAAGTTACTCTTATTAAGGATAAAATGCAGTGGATTTTGGCTCTATTTCATATTGCAAATATCCAATGCCCGAATTTTCTCTATTTTTTTCCGATTTTACCGCCATCTCATTTAGGCAACGGGGCATGGGGGTATTAACGTTTTAAAATCCTAGATAAATTAAGTTTGAATATTAAGATCCTTGAAAGAATGGACAGCCACCATTAGGTGAGCAAAGTGGATGTCCACTCTTAAGGGTGCGAAACTACCAATTGATAAAGATTAGACATTGGTTGTTGAATATTGAAGACATAATCATATTGGAGCACATTATTTTAAAAGGTGTTTTTTTGGCTCGATGTTTAAATCAAGAAGAAATGAATATCTTAGTTGAAATGTCAAAAGTAATATTAAGCTAAAAAAAGATAGGGACAATTGTGTTTTGGATCTAGTTGGGCCAAAAAAATTAAGTTTTGATTTATATAAGTTCACTATTTAAGTCCAAGACCTAGAGGAAGTATGAAAATTGAGAAGAAGGATTTGAATTTTTTATCTTTTCAAATGACCTTAAAAATTGAGAAGAATGATATGAATTTTTTATCTTTCCAAATGACCTTTGACTATGAAAAACAAGAGAGTAGAAAAACATTAATTTAAATTTCATTCCTTTTGTAAATCTCAATGAAATTTAATATAATTTAGTGATTTGAAAAAAAATACAACCTTTTCTAAAAAAATAAAAATAAATTATTATTATTTAAAAATCAAACATCTTGGAAAATATATATTTTTAAAATTGTGTATATAAAAAATAACTAAAAATATGATAAATTTATTTTTTAAAAATAGTATATTTTTATAATATTTTTTTTTTAAAATTAGTTTTCTAAAAATAATAAATTTTTCTAATAATTATTTAAAAAAATTAAGATAAAAAAGTTTCTCAAATATTATGGTAGAAAATAGTTTTGAAGGATATATTGGTATCTTCATATTTTATATCTTCTTTATTAATTATGCAACTTTTATGGGTCAAATCTTAATTTTTGGGCTCAGCTGGGTCCAAAAGACAATTGTCCCAAAAATATATTGACTAGTTTGAAGCAAAGAGATGAACTCAATTGTAGCATGTTGAGGATCATAGACAATGCAAATGCAACAATTGATGCACAATTTAACGAAGTTTTAATAGAACATGTTTTATTTGATTAAATGATGTATATTTATTCATTTAAACTTTTGAAGTACAAAACAAAATATTCAATTTGAAATTTAATTTCACGTGAATATGAAGTAAAGTTACTTAATTTAGATTCATATCAAAGAAGCATATTTAATCAATTTTTTTTAATATATTTGTATTGATTTCATATTGCTGGATTTGATTTTTTTTTTTTTTTGTATGTTGATGGTGAGTCTAATCTTGAATTTGTTCATTCTTTTTATTTTTACATTGTAATAGATCCCAAAATGTGTTATTAGTAATTAACAATTTTTTGCTTATTTTAGTAGTTATGACTCTTGTCTTTGTTACTTACATGATAAGTTATTTTTGCATGAATGTTTTCATATTGATTTCCATTTTATGAAGACTCTGAAATTGTGGTGGTCATTATAGAACTCATTTATCCAACAATCTTCCACCTAATCTCTCCCTCCATGAGTCTTGGCAGGGGAAAATGGTCGACTTCTCTTTCTCTCATGACAATGGCTAGGGTTCCTCTCTTCAAAATTTCACAAAAACTAAATTGCAAGACTGAAACCTTGACCCCTAAGGGGGTTTATATAGGTTTTCTTATGGGCTTAAGTGACTTAAACTCAAATTGGGTTTGGGTCACCTAATTCAACCCGCTTGGGTTCTAATTAATTAATTAGTCCTAATTCAAGGAGCATATGTCAAATTCCATTAGAGAAATTATTATGGCTATAGTTATGATCACAAATCTTTTAGATCACTTAGTGAGACACACTATCTCAATACCATGAGATATTATGGTGTTTCTATTAAGAATACTTGTTGTCACTATCTTTCATCAAAAGTGACCTAATTTGTACGGAATATATAACCATTTCAGGATCCCACCTATAAGTTAAAACCTACTATTGATTTCCACACATACTCAATATTATCTCAAGGTTAATAGTCCATACAACATAGTAGCTTGGTGAATCATGACAACCCGATAGCCTTACGTCATGATTCACCATAAGTCTTGTCCAATATATAACCATACACACTACTGGACTCACCATGGGAAACTCATCCCAATGGCCAAGACAAGTCATTCCTCTAATAAAGAGGTAGTACACTATAGTCTCTACCAAATTGCTCAAATCTACGAGCTAACTGTAAACAACTTATCATCTTACAAGGAACCCATAACTTGTATCACTTATACAACTCCCAATACACCTAAGTTATGTACAATGCAAGAGATATGGGCTTAATGATCAAATTGATATCAATGCAAAAAAGAGATAGCAAAGGGATAGAGAAGTCTAATTTTATCATATCATGTCTTGCTTTTAGGGGCTCAATCCCAGCATTATAAGTAAGTATATTTAGTTTTTATGTTAAATATGTGAAAGACAATTTGTTATAGAAGATTTATGTAATATATTGGCATTTTTTTACACCTTATATTATCTTGATCTTATAATTTTTTTTGTCAAAATTTTCATGTAACTAATTAAGTATCCTCATCAATTATGTTTTTACCATCATGTTGTAGAAGATAGAAGTTAAAAAGGTTATATCCAATGGATAAAGATTGAACCACTCTTCAATTTCCAAATCAATAATACTTATTAGCTTTTGCATGAATGAATCTTCTTGATAAACAAACAATTTTATGTCCATGTAACAAATGTGGAAATCATCAACTTTCATCAACATATGATGATGTCAAGTATGATTTAGTTAAACATGTATTTAACTCAAAATATAAAATATAGGACTTACACAGTGAGAATGTAGTACGTGAATGCAATGAACAACTACCAATGTTCAGAACTCAACTCAATGGGGATTTAATGGAAAATTTTGATGTGAAATTCAAGAAGTCAAATCTTAGTGACAATTTAAACAATGTTGTTGAAGAGGAAACAAATAGAATGCTAAAAGATGGAAAACATGATGATGTGGAATTAGGTACTGAATTTCAATAACGATATGTAAGAAGCAATGGATGGATTATATCATGTATGTGAAAACTTCAATATCCTTACCTTCATTGTAAAGTTCTATTGCTTAAAAGTAAGTCATAGAGGTTGTGATCAAAGCTTTACTAAGCTATTTCAACTCCTAAAGAAGTACTATTTTCAAGTAATAAGACCCCAAATAACACATACCATGCAAGAAGATTATAAATGCATTGAGGCTCAACTACCAAAAAAAAAAAATAGATGTTTGCTAAAATGATTATATTTTGTATTAGAGAGAACATGAAAAGAAGACTAGTTGTCCAACATGAGGAGCTTTTAAGTATGAAACACAATAGGATCCAAATAAGAAAAAAAAGACAAGTGCCTAATAAAATGTTAATTTTCTTTGACTCCAAAGCTACAAAGGATGGGTAGGTTTATATTCTATTTTATAATTTTTTTTAATTAGATAATGTGAAAAAATTATTAAATGATAATGTAACTAGATCAATTCATTTTGTGTATGGTGTCATGGATAGCAACAAAAAAGATGACTTGACACTCAATTGGAAAAATGGCAATAGGAAACATGAGTCATCTAGTTGATTCAAATGCATGGAAACACATTGATGATGACATGTACAAGGATTTCTCAGTAGAGCCTCAAAACATGTCTTATAGTTTTTAGCCCATTATGTGTGTAGTATACAATCTTTTACCAAATTTATGCATGAAGCCTCAACTTACCATGCTAACACTACTCATTGATGGTCTTAGACAACTAGGAAAAGATGTTGACATTTATTTGCAACCATTATTAAGGAGTTGCAAGAGTTATGACATAAAGGGATGAGCACATTTGATGCATATAGTAGTACAAATTCCAATATGCATGCTATTTAATTATGAACAGTTCATTATTTTTTAGCATATAGAGTTGTATCGAGATGTAACAATATGGTTGTCCTTGTTGTGGCCCAAATATTGATTCACTCATGCTTTAAATGGAAAGAAACACGTATATATAATTGATAATTGTTGGTTGCCACTTATAGATGATCCAAGAAAGAATACAAATGCAGGAACTTTTAATAAGAAAGAGGAGATTCATCGATGACCTAAACATTTGATTGGTAAAGAAGTTGAACAAATAACAAATAAATTGAAAGTGAAATGGGGAAATAATGAAAATAAGACACAAAGATGTGTCGAAGATATTGAACAACAAAATGATGATGATGAATTGACATGATTCTCTAAGCGGTCATTACTATTCAATCTTGAATATTGAAAGTACATTCTTGTGCGACACAATATATATGTCATGCACATTGAGAAAAAGTGTGTGAAATCCTTATTGTATTGATGCTATAAATACAAAAAGGAAAACAAATAATGATGGGAATGCACATAGGAACTTGAAGAATTTCAAAATAAAGAGCAGTAATTGTTAAAGAAATTGAAACCAAGCAAGAAACAAAAATATAAGAAACGCTATAGAAAAATGCAGACCATAAAATGCAAATTACTCAAGTTATTTTTTATTTCTTCAATATAAGCAAATTTATAGGCTAGGTTGTATAACCACTACCCTTTATTTTAGGAGGTTCAAACCAATTGTAATATTACAACTAGCAATTAGAAATAAAAACAAGTAACACAATCTCCCATATTTAAAAAAATAAACCAAATCTTGGATTTTATCCTTATTTAGAGAATAAGAAGGATCCAAGATTCTCTATATTCTTCCTCAAGTAAGACTAAACACATTGAATAGACCCAACTTATCAACTAACTTCTCAAACACCAACTTGAATGATCTCCTAGTTAACAAATCTATAGCTTGTTATGATGAAGGCACATACACAAGACAAATGCTCCCTCTTCAATCTTTTCCTTTTTAAAGTGATGGTCGACCTTTACATGTGTTTTTTTTTTTACCGTGATGAACAAGGTTATAAGAGATGGCGATGGTAACCTTATTGACACAATAAACCTTCAGACTCATTTCTCAAAAATTTTAGCTAATGATATCTTCAACCAAAGTAACTCACAAATCACATGTGCTAAAACTCTAAATTCTGCCTTAGTACTACTTTTAGCCACCACTGTCTGTTTTTTACTCCTCTAAGTCACTAAATTGCCCTACACAAAGGTGTGATATCTAGTTGTTAAGCTTCTTTCATTGATCTTGCTAATTTGTATTTATAAAAGTCTCAACACTTTTCTCTTCATTTTTCTTGAAAAATAAGTCTCGTTTTGGAGTCCCTTTGAGATATCTCAAAATCTTACACATGGCTTCCATGTGTTCTTCATAAGCAAAATGCATATATTGACTCACAAAACTAACTACAAAGGCATTATTAGGTTAGTATGGGAAAGATAGATAAGTTATCCTACTAGACATTGGTATCGACCTTTATGGGAAAGATAGACTGTACTTATAGTTTCAAATTAGGATTTATAGGAGTATTTGCGGGCTTATACCCTAACATCCCTATCTCCTTTAAGAGATTTAGGACAAACTTTCTCTAAGAAACTAAAATATCGTTTTTATTTCTTACTACTTCCATACCAAGAAAATATCTCAATGGGCCTACATTTATAATATCAAATTCTACTACAAAAGTATTTTATTAGTCTTTCCATCTCTATAATATCATCACCAATTAAGATTGTATCATCAACATAGACTATGAGAATCGTAGTCTTACCCCCTTTATGTCCATAGAATAGAGTGTGATTGGATTAAACTTGTTGGTACCTTTGATGATGAATAAATTTCATGAATCTACCAAACCAAGCTCATGGGGATTGTTTCAATTCATAAAAAGATTTCCTGAGCTTGCAAACCTTTCCATTAATTTTAATCTCATCAAATCCCGATGACAATTCCATATGAACTTCTTCCTTTAACTCACCGTTCAAGAGTGTATTTTTGACATCAAGTTGTTGGAGTTTCCAATCCAAATTTGTTGTCGAGGATAAGAGTACTTGAACAGTGTTTAGCTTTGCCACTGGTGCAAACATCTCCTGATAGTCAACTCTATAGGTCTTAAAAAAGCTTTTGCTAGTAATCTCACTTTATAGCACTCAATAGATCCATAAGACTTATATTTAATAGTGAAAACCCACTTGCAGCCAACGGAAGATTTTTCCCTCAACATCTCCACAACATCCCAAGTTCTATTCTATTCCAAAGCTAACATTTCTTCTCTTACTATATTTCTTAATTTTGGTATTGATAAAGCTTCCTGTATAGTTTTCAAAACTTCCATTGCGACTAAATTAGTTACAAGATCTTGAATAAATGATGACAAGTGGTTGTAGGTTATAAAGTTGGAGATTGGATGTTGAGTACGAGATTGAGTTCGTTTTCTAAGGGCTATAAGAACATTAAGATCACCATATCTAGAAATAACATGTGGGTTAGAAGTTTGAGTACCTGATATCGGTTCATATTCATGGTTTTGCAAGAGGTCTATCAAGTACTCCACTATTTTAGTATTCTTTCATCTTGAATAAACAAGTGGCTCGGGATATTAGAGTTGCAAGTTTCCTCCTATCATTGAACCCTTGTTCATGGTCATAGTAGGTTTAGAGGGTGTTTGTGGTTGTTCAAGTTCAAGTAGTAGTGTTGGCAGTTGTTCAAGCTCAAGTGGCAATATAGATATAGGAGCAATGATATCCTAAATATTTTCATCCTCATTAACTTTCTTCCCTTAAAAGAAATTTTTGGTAAGAAAAATGTTGGATTTTAAAGAACGTCACATCCATAGAAGTGTAATACTTACATGTTTCTCGTGAGTAATATTTGTACCCTTTTTGTGTAAAAGAGTATCCTAAGAAAATACATTTTCAAGTTTTAAAGTCAAGTTTACTCCTATCATTATCGTGGATGTGTATAAAGGAAGTACAACAAAAAACTCTTAATGGAAGTGAAGAGATAAATTGATTATGAAGATAGGCTTTAAGGAAACAAGTTAATGATAATTCATTATTAAGAATATGGGTTGACATTCTATTTATTAGATAATAGGCAATAAGAACAACATCTCCTTGGAGGCATTTTGGTACATTATTTGTGAACATAATGGCTCTAGCTATTTCTAGAAGGTAATGATTATTTCGTCTAGCAATGCAATTTTGTTATGGGGTTATTGTGCAAGAGCTTTGATGAATAATGTTTTTCTAAAAGAGAAAACTTTCTAGAATATATTTAAAATATTTTTTTTATATTGTTTGTTCTGAGAATTTTAATGTTAGCATTGTATTAGGTGTTAATCTTAGCATAAAAATTTTTAAGCACTTGTTCTGCTTCTATTTTTTATTTCAAATGAATGATATACCCAACAAACCTGAGTGTGATCATCAATAAATGTGATAAACCACTTTTTTTTTTTTCACTAAATGTTTAACTCGTGCAGAGTCTAAATATCATTATGGACTAATGAAAAAAGTAATGAAGCTTTGTATTCTTGAGGAGGATAAGTGGAACAAACTTGCTTGGCTAATTGAAAATTTTACATGAGCACCACACTGTAAATCTCAGGTTAGCTTATTGATAGAAAGAAGGTTGCAAGACAAATTTGGAACATACAAAACAGAATGTAGTTCACTATTAGGACTAATTATAATTGTTCTAGTTCCTACCATTATTGAAAGAGATCCATTTGCTATTTTAACCTTGAAACTTCTTGAACTAGGATTGTATGACATGAATAATATTTCGTAGCTTGTTATGTGATATCTGGTTCCAGAGTCAATCACCCACAATTTCAAATCATTGCTCCAACTACTAAGAGATAAGAAAAAATTACCTTTCTATGCTAGTAATGAAGTATTGGTGTGTTGTGACTGTTTAAGTAGTTTGTAAAGTTGCTCCATTTGCTCTTTGGTAAGAAACAACTATGTACTTTCTCCATAAACATTCTACTTTGAGCTAGGACCAAGTTGGTTAGAGATCTCGACTGAAATCTGAAAATTATACGGATCTTGATTTCTAGCTCTATGGCCTTTCCAATTTGGTGGCTTACCATGTAACTTCCAACAACAATCTTTGGTGTGATTTTTTTTCTTGCTTAGGGGATTCTTGACCATGAACTACTAAAGTTAAATTTTTAGGCAATGATGGTTTTGATTTGCCCATCATAACCTGTTTTCGGTTTGCCTCTCTTCAAACTTCAACAAATATTTAACAATCACTAGGAGAGGTTTGATTCCTAGAAGTCAACAACATGACTTCATTAAGATCGAGATTTAATCCTAGCAAAAAGTCATAATCTCATTTTTTTTTAACCTACTTTTTGTATAGTTTAGCATCCCTAGGATTTGACCATGGAATTTAGACATAAAGGTTAATTCTTGTCACAATCGAGTTAGGGCATTGAAATATTGCACAACAAGGGATGGCATTGGGACGGGTTTTTCGGGTATTCGTTCCGCCCTGCCCCTAATGGGACGGGGTTCAATTTTAATAAACGAGTTTGAGATTTTTTTTAAAAAACCCGGGACGGGTTCGAGGCAGGTTTAGGTATTGCCCCGCCCCGCCCCTCCCTGATTATATATAAAATTAATTTTAAAATTAAATTTAATTTAAATTTTAAAACTAATTTAATTTCATTTTTATTTTACTATTTTTAATATATAGATAATAATAAAATATTTTTAATAAAATAATTTATAAAAAATTTAATAATTTAATTATTTATAAAATATATTTATTTTAATGTAATTAAAAAATTTAAAAGTAATTTAAAAAAAAAATAAAATTAAAAAAAAAAAAGTTAAATGCGGCAAGGCAAGACGGGCGAGTATGAGAATTTATCATACCCACCCCGCCTTGTTTAATTTTTTAAATGAGACGAGGATGTGAATTGTTTTGAATAAAAGGGACGAGGTTGGGATGGGGGTGACCCGTCCCAAACCCACCCTGTTGCCATTCCTATGCACAACATCTAGCTCTCCTTGTTCAAATCACGAGCTCTATTTTGGTTTTTATAAGTTGGGTCAAGTTTTCGATGTCTGAGTATGATAGAGTTAATGCATCCCACATTTCCTTAACGATGGAATAATATAGGTAAGATTCCTTGATATCTTCTTCCATTGAAATCACAATCCAAGCCATAACCATAGAGTTTTGTGCATCCCATGTCGAAAGAAAAGAGATCTCCTGGATCAAGTTTTTTCATTAAGCCATCCACATATCCAAAACAACCTCATCCTTTTATCACCATTAGAGCATATCAAGACTATTTAAGGAAATTTTAATTATTCAATTTTATGGTTGTGATTTGGAGGGAAGAACTTTCAAAAAGGGTTAGAAAGGTTGTAATGGATGAACTTATAGAGACAAGCTGAGACAATTTTGAAGAAACTTCAAAACCAACATTTGTACACTCACCAATTAAGGTTGTTTTGTACATCTCTTTGTCTCAACTAACACCAACCTTGATACCATGAAAACGGGCAAGAAACAAAAAAAGGAAAAAAAAAATTATTGTAGAAAAATGCAAACCATAGAATGGAGACTGCTCAAGTTATTTTTATTTTTTTTAATACAATCAAATTTATAGGCTAGGTTTTGTAACCACCCTTTATTTTAGAAGATTCAAACCAACTGAAATATTACAACTAATAATTAAAAATAAAAGCAAGTAACACAATCTTCTATATAAAGAAAATAAATCAAATCTTGGATTTTATCCTTATTTAGAAAATAAGAATGATATGAGATTTTCTACAAAAATCATGTGATAAGGAAATACAAATGTTTGCAACATACTAGTTTCAAAAAGAAAAGAAGCAAATCTTTCTTAAAACATCATCTAATTTTTTAGTTCCTTCTAGGCTTAGTTTTGATTGGTCAAATGTTGTCAAAGAAGATAGTATGGGTTTGAAGAACATGATTACCATATTCTAATGTAACATTTGCTTCCAATTTTGATTAAACATGTATTCAAGGATTAAAAAAATAGTTAAAAGTTTTTATATGTTTTTCAATGCATTATGTTTGAAATTCATAGATCTTGAAATACGTGTAATGTTAAAAAATAGTATGGCAAGAACATTACGTGAAATGGACAAGATTTCTTCCCCTTAGTATTTGATATGATGATGTGTTTGCCAATTTATTTAGCTTACAAGGCTCAAGGATGCGATCATATACACTATAGATGAGTGTTTATATTTGAAAGGTATAATATTAAAATCATTAAAATTTTACTAATCATATTTATATTTTATTTAATGGTTTAATTTTATTTTACTTATAAATGGATCCCTAATATATTTTCAATTTTCAATTTTCAAATGCTGATGAAAACATTCAAGGGGTATGTTGCAAAGAAACGACAACCTAAAGGTTGCATAGCAAAGAGGTATATCCAAGAGGAGACAATAACATATTATACTAGATATAAAGGTAGAAACCATATAAACCTTTCACAAAAGCTTGAGAAAGTCCTTGATGGATTTAGCCTACTTCAACAAAATAAAAATATTTGATGGTAATGATGATAAAAAACAATTTAGTACTTGAAAAAAGACTAGATGGTATAGGAAAAACATTTGTTCTAAAAGGTGTTGAATATGAACATGTCTGTAAATGAGTAGTGAAAATTCATTCATTATATGAGATATGATTAGGGTAAATGGTACACGACTTTTTTTTTTTTTTTAACAAATTTCTATGAAATGTTAAATTATATTTGAAAATATATAATGTAAATCCTTTTCATGGTCAATTAGGAAACATGAAGATATGTTACAAGAGTGTAATATATGAGAAAGAAATTAGACTATTATAAGGTACCTATTGAAGAAGAGTTTATACCTTAGTTAAGTCAAGAGACATATTAAAACTTATTTAAAAGATTGAATAAAATTTATGTGATAGTTTGTATAACTAAATAAACATATTGTTTATGTCATGTGAATATAGCTAGTGCCTAATACTAGAAATGTTGATTACAAGATCATTTTAAGAGTATCTATAACTTTTGCTACATGATACAAGAAATATTGTATTAATGGGTTTTTTGTCACTAGTGGATACGAATCAAGTAAAAAATATAAAAAATAGTAAGCTTTGTACAAATTCAGTGACCACTTTTTGTTTGAGCTCTAAATGCAAATCTCCAATTTATGAATCTATGATATATTATGGAGTTCTTAAGGATATCATTCAATCGGAGTATCGATGAAGGATATAGACCTATTTTATGGAAGTATGATTAGGTTAAATTGATGCAACAAGATGTTTGTATTGATGAGAAATTAATTCTTAGGATGGTAACCCTTTCTAATATGAGTAGCTCTAAGCCATTCTTGAAAAGCATGTTAGACAAGTTTTCTACTCCAAAGACCCAAAAGATCATAATTGTCATGTAGTATTAGAAGTTCCCCTAAAATTTATATTGAAGATGAGACATGGTTATTAAGAGAACAACCAATTGCTGCTACCATTGATATGAGACCTACAAATGTCACACCTTTTATTGATAATGAGTTGCTTTTTGGTATTGACTTGGTTATTAAAAAGACTAAAAGAAAAACAAAAAAGGTCAAAGAACATTAGAGGTAATATCATTACATTCACCCTCACAATATATTTTACCTTTTTATGATGATAAATGAAAATTTATATTTGATACTCTTATACCTGAACTATTTATTTTCTAATAATTCT
Source organism: Vitis cinerea var. helleri x Vitis riparia (assembly GCA_946000715.1). Classification (NCBI taxonomy): domain Eukaryota; kingdom Viridiplantae; phylum Streptophyta; class Magnoliopsida; order Vitales; family Vitaceae; genus Vitis; species Vitis cinerea var. helleri x Vitis riparia. The sequence continues at coordinate 12,278,984 of OX253994.1, forward strand.
TGCATTACCTAATTGGATTTTTATGTAGTAATTTTAATATTGTTATATATTTGGTATTCATTTCACATAGGTGATTATTTGTATGGGTAGTTTTCCACATAAAAATCCTGATGTCCTTTGCATCGTTCTCATTTTTTATATCTCCTATATCAAAGGAGAATGTTAAAGGATTAAAAATAATAAACTTGAACTAAAAGGATTCAATTACCTATTCACCCCTGTAGGTCTTATCTAGACTAGACAACTTTGAAATAGTATTGTAATAATAAAGATATTAATATTAATATTAATTATAAAAATAAAACTAATATTATTCTTATATGATTGTTGTTAACATTACTATTCATATTATTAATATTTTATAAATATTAATTTTCATATTTTATTATTACAATGTTATTCATTCATAATAGTTGACTAAGTGGATAATGTTTATGCACCGATGTTATGCATTGATATAAAAGTTAAGGTATAAGTACAACAAAAATGCATTTGTCTTATAATATAAATATACCAAGTGTATAATTCACTAAGATATAAACTTTTTTTTTTTTTAATAAAAGTTCTAAACAAACACTTGTGAATGGTTATTGCATAGTCCTTAATATTTCATCTACTCTTTTTTTGTAAGATTTACGAGTTTCATTATATAAAAATTATTGTGAATAAGAATGCGCCCAATATTTAAGGTTAATTCATTAATATGACATATTAATATGGAAACCAATAAAGTAGGATAAAACCAATGTTTTCAAAACTAGATCAATCATTGAACCGTAAAAGTTACTAGTTTATGATTTAGTGGTCGAATTGACAGTCGAACCGGTGATATAATAAATATATAATATATATATTATTAAAATTAAAAATAATAAAAAATTAAAAAATATATAAATAAATTAAAAAATTAATAATATTTATTTTTTATCTCTGATATTATCAAATATAAATATGTTTACATTTTAAATTTTATTAAATGGAATATGTATAATATTTAAATGTGAATATATTCAAAATGAAAGAAAATTTAATTAGAACTAATTTTATAGTTTCAGAAAATATTATATTATTTTTATCTAATATTATAAATCTTTTTAGAAACACATAGATTTTTTGTTTCCTAATTCTAGTATTAATTTGTGTTGCAACCAAGTGGTGCTCTGTTGGTTTTGCTCAGTTAAGGTCTAGGGCTCAAACCCTTGAGGTGGATGTTACACACGTTGATTTATCTTTTGGTTCAAAGGTACAGCCCACTAAGGGGTTAAATGGGTTTGGGTTTTGCCTAAAAACCATTAAAATGTAAGGTTGGGCTAATTGGGCTTTCATTTGGGCCCAGAAGGGAAGGTTGGGTTGGAATTGAGCCGTGTCATGAAGAACCGCCCACCCGGTCCAGGCGGGTTGAATCGGTTTGTGGCCGATTCAACCACCCAGCGGTTTAAAGGAAAGGACCAGACCAGAAAGACCGGCGGTTGGATGGTCATGCAGGTACAATACTTATGAACTTACAATAATAAATGCATTACAATATGACAATGCTTTTTTTTTTAATTATAATATTTTCTTAATAGTTATATTATAAAATAAAAAATTATGACATCTATATAATACAAAATATAATAACTTTATTTTTAAATTATTGAAATGAAACAATAATTTGTAACATTATTATTATTATTTGATAAGTCATATATAATATATTTTTTTTTTTTAAAAAAAAAAAAATATTTTTTTTATAATAATAACGATTGAAACAATAATTTGTAAATTAATTATTATATATATATATATATATATATATATATATATATATATATTAGTATTATTATTTGATGGATCATATATAATGAATTTTTATATTTTAAAATAATAATAATAATAATAATAATAATAAATAAACGATAAAGAAAATGACAAAAGACAAAAAAAGTGTACCACCAAAACACGAAACCAACCCACCACCCAAAGGGTTTATATTATATATCCTAACCTTCAAATATTCTTTTCCACTTCAAACCTTATCCTTAGCTCTTATCTACTATTATTTTAATCTCTTTATATCAACATCAAACCCATACCCTCGGCAACAACTATGTCTTGTTCTGATTAAAAAATTTCATCCTAATCTTATACTTATTTTTTTATTCAAATATTTTCAGACATGATTTTTTTTAATCATTTTTATATTTGTTTTATTAACATATAAGTGGGATTCCACACATGCATTAGTCACAAGGAAAATAAATATTATTGAATAAAATATTAAATGATAAGAAAATTTAATATCTAGTAAAACTAACAATTAAATCAAGTGATCCATTTAATAAATATTTTATTTGAGAAATATCTTCAATGAAATTTATTTTTATCAAATTTATTTTCGTAACATCCTTTAATGATAAATTATATTCAATGAAAATTGTCATAATATTTATTTTTTGAAAATTCTAATACAATAAGGAAATTACCGATTTAAGAGATTTTGAAAATCTTGAGAGCTCCTCATCCATTAAGGCTATGTTTGGTTCCCGGAAAATGCGAGCGAAAAAAAATTGGAAGGAAAAATGGGAGGAAAGAAAAAGGTAAGGAAAGTAATATAAATTTTTTCGCTTGTTTGGTTATCCATGAAAAGTTTAAGGGAAAAAAAAAAATTATTTTCTTTTGTTTGGTTAACTATGAAAAAAAAGTTAAGGAAAAATGAAAGAAAAATAAATTCAATAATTTGTCTTTATCAATTTATAGAATAATAAAATAAATTTTATATTCTTATTTTCTAAAAATCAAGGCTGTGCTGAGCCAAGTTTGCTGGTCAAAGTCTGTGCACTTGGTTGCAGGGTCCAGGGTTTGGTTGAGTTGTTGAATGGTGTCTTGATAGTTGATACTGCTTCAAGCAATCAGCCCATGCAGCCTTCTCGCGCTCGTTGCGGCACTTGGACCCCAGCCACTTGTTGTGGCTCTGCGCGGTGAGGGCTCGCTCCATGGCCACCTCCATAGCCATCTTTCGGAACTCGGACTTCTGCTTGGGCGCATTGTACTTGTGCCCACCATGGCTCATGAAGTACTTGCATGGTGCCGGATATGGCGTTTTGTCGCACCACCAGTTGACGTCGCCGGAGTCAGAAGCCGATAGGGTGGAAGAGAAAAATGACAAGGAAAGCATAAAAATTGCAAATAACCCGAGCTTTATCGCCATTACAGGGGTTGTATTTCTCTAGGTTGCAGTGGCTGTGGCTCTGGTGCGCGCTGTGTGAAGAACCCGATAAATTTTCCCAAACTTTTTCTCTTATTTTCCTCATTATTTTTTAAGGAAAATAGTAGGGAAAATATTATGATATTTTCCATCATATTTTCCTTTATATTTTTTTTCCATCATATTTTCCATGTAATCCAAATTAAGGAAAATAATTTTTCACATGACTTTTTTTCCTTTCCTTACCATTTTCCGGGAACCAAACATAGCCTAAATCTTTTCAATTTTAATGAATATTCTTATGGAATTTAATTTTCATAATATTTTATTCATTAAAAATACCAAAACCATAATCTTTTAGTAATACCTTAATAGATAAAATATATTTTATGAAAAACTTGCAAAGAATTTTATTTCCTTAAAAGGAATTAAATAATGAAACTATTTTCAAAATATTTTATATTTTCATTAAATTAATAAAACTTCCAAAAATATGTTGGTAGTCATTCTTATCATAAATTATCAATTACGAGATTTTTCAAACTTATTTACCTTTTAAATTAGGATTTTATGTTTTAAAAAATTACTCATTTTTTTTTTCCTAGGGAGAAAAGCATGAAGGACTTGGTGTTATCCTTCCAAGAGAAGAGCTTTGAGGACCACATAGATGTCGCTCATCATGGTTAAATATTAACTTTATTTATTTATTTTTTATTAAAGATTATATAATATAATAGGAATATTTTTTGTGACAATACACATATATATTTGTATTAACAAAATAATTTGTCACAAAAGAGTTTGTGCTTTTATAATTTAAAATTTTCTTCGTTTCCAACAATATTATCACAAAATAATAATTATAAATAATAAATATATTTTCAAATAATGGTTGGAGAGTTGGTGACAAAAAATATTCATCACTATAAATTGAAAATTAGTTACAAATAACTTTATCATAATTATGTGTATTTTTGTCATTGGTAATTAAAATTATTCATCACCAAAAATTAAAAATTAGTGATAAATATTTTCATCACAAATATATGCATTTTCCCATCAAAAACTCCAGAACTGAAGAAATTAAAATAGTTTTGCATCTTCATTTGATAATTCTGCACGCACATCACTTAAAATATTATTAATAGTCAAGAAATTAATATAGCACAAATAGAGAGTCAATTGCATAATTGGTCAATTCCTCATATGAAAGTTAATATATATCAACCAGGAAAAATTGAATTAAGTCAAAATTATTCAATTAAAACTAAAAAAAAAAAAGCAATTTCTCTTAATCAAAATTTAGAAAATCTTCGATTATTAAGTCAAAACACTATTAATCAACTTAAGAAGAAATTTAATTATATTCATACAGGAGTAGTTCAAGTTGCAATCAAACCCTTGTTTCGCTTAGGTTTAAATATTCTTGTATTTGTCTGCCTAAGAGATGTTAGGGCAACCAAAATCACTTTGAATTAAAAAGCATGCCCAATCACTATTGAGAAGCATGTGGCCTTCACTCTAGCAATGGCACCGAACAAAAAAAATAGAAATTCAATCCATGGGTGTGTTTCTTCCTAATTTTGTTTAAGAAAATAAAAATTATCATTTTTTTTAACCTTTCATGATAGATTTTCTTCCCTAGGAAAAAATTCTCAATTTTTAAGTCTTCCTTCTCTATTCTATTTTCTTTATTATTAACTTTTATTTCCAAATTTTCCAAATTTCTAACCTTATCAATTCTTTTTCTTTTACAACCATACTCTCATATTTAGAGGTAATGAAAGTGAAATTACATACTAAGGTGGTGTTTGTTTTTTTGGTTTTTTTTTCTGAAAGCAATTTGTTTTCAGAATTTAAGTTGTTTGTTTTTCTATTTTTTCATGACTTATTATAAATTTTTTATTGAATAGAAAAAGCCAAAATATGTAGCTTTTTCTAAATAGAAAAAATAATATATTGGTTTTTCGTTACTTTTTAATACTTAATAGAAATAAAATACTACAAAAACAAACAACTTAATATTTAACACTATTAAGCATTAAGGTTCTATTTAGAATTAAGTAAAAAAAACAAACACCACCTAAATCTCTCTTGAAAAGGTGAATTTCAATGGACTACACCTAAATCTCTCTTGAAAAGGTGAATAGGTGTTGTAGAACAATTTAAAAATTCTCCTAACAAAGATTACCTAACTTTAGACTATCTCAATGTCAAGAAACTTCTTTTCCAATAGCTTTTCAACAAAGCATAACATCCACAAGCAATAATGTATGCATCAACACTCTCCCAACAATTTATAAATGCAAAACACATGCAAATGCTTCAACACTCCTCAAAAATAAATCAAAAGAACAATCGTCTCCTCAACTCATATCAATTGACTCCATGATATTGTACGCACAAATTTCGTAAAATTTATCCTTGCAAAAATTAGCAAAATAAAATAGGAAAAAAAATAATGCGAACAAAAGATTTATTAAATTTAAGAATATAGTGGGTACAACCTCAGAAATAATATTTTTTCCAACAAAGAATATTTTCCCTCTAATTCTTTTGCCTTGATCACACTTTGGAAGACGACGATGACGTTTTCTTGATTTCAAAGGTCAATCGAGGGCCACAAGTGGCTTATTCCTAAATGACCTTGTTGAATGGCAAAGAACGAGTGTATTAATTCTTTTTCCATTTACCGAACTTGCAAGGAGATTTGATGAAACTCTTTCTTTTGTTGTGAAGCCTATTTTCCCGTACGAAATTACCTTTGGATTTTCTCCCTAGGATTTTCCTTTCTGGAGTTTTTCTGGTTTTTCAATTTCTTCCTTTTTTTATTTTTATTTATTTTTTATTTTTTATGGAAGACATCTCTATTTATAGGTGAAGATAGAGAATTTGAATTTCAAATTCCCCAATTTTAGTTTCTTAATTCAAGGGATTTAGTTCCTTAATTTTAGCAAATTTTCTTATCCAGGAGGTTTTACCAACAAGATAATAATAATAATAATAATAATAATAATTTTCTTCTTATTATTATCCTTTTTATAGTTGGAGATGAGAGACTTATCCATAAGATGATTTTTTTTTTAGAAGACCAAATTAGTGGTAATTTAATCCACTAATTTTTTTTATGTCTACAAATGCCCCCACTTCAAGACGTATCATGTACATGCATGGTCATGTAGATGGGGTGAGTCTTGAAGTAATATATATATATATATATATTTTGTGGTAGTGACTGAACTCGAGTGGTTTCCCCGAGTTGCCTACGTACCCTTCAAAGAGAGGGGATCAAGTCAAACGTAGTTCCATTTTTTTTTATTATTATTATTTTTACACTCTAACTTTTGCCAAGACTAAAAGAAATATTTAATCTTGCGAGCATATGTCCTAACTTTTACCTAAGTCACATTTTCAGGTTTTCAACTTAGCAGATTTTTTTTTTTTTTTTTTTTTTTAAACGCTCTAACTTTTGCCTAAGTTGCATTTTCAGGTTTTCAACTTAGCGGACCTTTTTTTTTTTTTTTTGTGCGCTATACATAGTTTATGCTCATGCGGGCCAGGAACATCACTTGTCTTGAGTTTAATCGAAGGATGATAAATTCACGTCTTTGGAACAAAGTTTAATTGAGGGTCAAAAATGACTTATTCTCAACCAAACTTGTGAAAACCTTTCTTAAGCATTTTGGAGAACAAAAGAAGTCCTTTGTCTTGATTTTCTTCAGTCTTAAAAGTGGATGAATGAAACTTTTGTATTGTGTTTGATATTCTTCCATGAGCTTGTTGAAGAATGTGTCAAGCTTGGACTTGATTTTAATCCAAGGGTGGTAACCACGTGTTCTTGGAGCAAAATTTAATTGAGGGTAAATGATGACTTGATCTTAAGTAAACTTATAAACAATATCCTCAAGTGTTTTGAAAAACCCAACCTTGTTTTCTTTAGCTTTGAAGGTGGATGAATGACACTTTTGTTTGTATTTGATATTCTTCCACGGGCTTGTTGAAGAATGTTTGGAGTTTGATTTTGACTTTTGAAGCTTCATTTTTAGATTTAGCTTCTAGGTTGTATCACCTTTTTGAGAATGCGTCATGCTGAAAGAAAAGAATACTTGTATGTAGAGAAGTTGAAGACTTTGGTTTGGAATCTCTAAATTTGACTTCTTTAATACAAAGAGATTGTTCCTCAGTTTAAGAAGTTTGCCAAGAATGATTTTTTTTTTTTAAACTATAGTTTAAGCTCTTGTAGGATAGGAGCAATATGCAGTTTAAGCTCATGCTTTAAGGAGCATCACTGGAATGCCGAGGTTTGAAAACAATTGTGGCAAACTTTGATGTCATGCCCTTTTCATCACCATTGGTGTAGGTGATATTTGCACAACATGTTGCACAATCATGGCCTTTGTCCTCAAATTGTTTTGCTCTCTTTATTTTTGTGGCATAGAGTGATGGATTCTTAAGTACCTCATCATCTTCCTTGGTTTTGCTTGGTTCTGCACCGAAAGTGTTTTCTTCATCTTTACCTAACTCATCTTCTTTCAAAATTTCATGACAACAGATCATATGAGTTGATGTCACCATCCCTCTATTGAAGAACTCCAGAGGGAAGTATTCTTCTATGGTGATAGGTTTCTTTTCTTCTTTCTTCTTCGCATATCGATGAATATTTTGCTTACGTTGTTCCTTCCTAGGAAGATTTGGGTAGGGATGAGATTCTTGCTTCTTGTGAGGTCTTCTTCGTGTCACCAATGTCCAACCTTTTTCGTCATATGACATTGATTTATTATCAGAGCAAATGTGAAGAAGGCTATCCTAACACGACACTTGTGTTTGCTTTGATTTCAGTGACTCACATTGAATAATATTGGCACATGCCCCCAGTTTCTTAAATGGAACATGTAACGAAACAGGATCGAGAGATCCAAATGTGACTGTAGCATGATTTGACTCTACCACTTCATCCAAATCCAGATGGATTCTTCCTTGTTTTACAAGTTTCATTATGAGATCCTTTAAGATGAAACATTTCTCCACCGAGTGACTAGTGATTCGATGGTAATGACAGTAGTTCGGATCATTAACATGACCCATCTCTTCTAGACGCTTGCACTCAGGTAGCTCAATAACCTTTTTCTGAAGCAAGTCTTCCAACACGCTAGGCACATCAGAGTCAGGAAAAGGATACTTTTTCTTCTCTAATTCCTTCAAGGTGAATCGACATCTCTCATTTTCCTGGGTTGGTCTAACCTCTTTTACTTTTTTCTTTTTATCTCGCATTGAGATTTTGACAGGAGTTGCATTTACTGTCATTGACTCCTGGATGGGTTTTATTGAATTCTTATCACTTGCTTTCCCATTGTGTCTTTCTCTTTGCTAGTCAATGATAAGGTCATTTTTAGCATCATGGTTGGCTATGCTGAGCTCCATGTCATGTGCTCGAGTAGCTAATTCTTCAAAGGTACGGGGTTGTATCCCTTGGAGGATGTATATGAGGCCCCAATGAATTCCTTGTATGCACATCTCCACGGCTGATGTCTCAGATAATCTATCTTTGCAATTAAGGCTTAAGGAACGCCAACGGTTGATATAGTCTACAACTGGCTTGTCTTTCCATTGTTTAGTGTTAGTAAGCTCCATCATGCTTATAGTTCGACAGGTGCTATAGAAACGGTTGAGGAATTCACGTTCCATTTGGTCCCAACTATCAATACACTCAGGTGCAAAGTCTATGTACCAATCGAAAGCATTCCCTCGGAGAGAACAGACGAATTGTTTAACTAATAAGTCACCATCTGTACCTGCATTGTTACAAGTTTCAACGAAATGGACAACATGTTGTTTTGGATTGCCTTTCCGTCAAATGATTGAAATTTTGGCAGTTGATAACCCATAGGCATACATAGGTTATCAATCCTCTGAGTGTAAGGTTTAGAGTACATGACTGTACTCTATGAGGGTCCACTATACTGCGCCCTAATGGTGTTAGTTATCATGTCCTGAAGTTGTTGAACAAATAATGACGCCACTGAGGTAGATTCTATCGTTTGCCTCTCACTTTGCATTGTCTTATACGTATGTGGTAGATCATCGAAAGGAGATGCAACATTCGGAGGATGATTGAGTCTGTGACTTGAGTCACCCGTATTTTGTACTTGTGCCTCAACCTTGTTTATGAGGAAGACTAACTGTATATCCTTCTCCTTGACCGTCTTGGTGAGTTTGGCGATGGCATGAGCCATCTTTACCAATTGCTCATCTACAGACGTAGTGCCCGTTGCCATTACCGGCATGGTCATCAAGAAAGGAGAAGTAAAAAAGTCAGAATGATTGGAGTAGTTTTTCTCATTTGACATTCTAGTTGGCGATCCGGAGTATGAGCCAGTGCTGGAGTTGGCATCGGTAACAGAGCAAGGAGATTTATCCCCAAAGTCCCTTAGTGTTGAAGAGAGTTTTCCCTTGCTACGAGGATTATGGCTCTTTGCCCCTAAAGAGGCTAAGGTGATGAGTGGTTGGTGCTCATCATGTGTCCTTACCGGTTTTAGCAAACAAGCAAACTCTCTTGTTTGTTTGTTGAGAGTGAAGATGTTGATTTTGCTTTGCTACGAGTCATGGGGCCCGTAGCAGCGTCATGTGTCGATTTTGCAATGACGATCTTGTCATTGCCCTTGTTGACATGCACAACTTGAGTTCTTTTGGGTGCCATTGACATGGTAAAGATCAATTTACTAACAAAAGAGATGAGAGGCAGAGAGGTCCCATCGAGCGTGCTAGAAATTTGTACGCACAAATTTCGTAAAATTTTATCCTGCAAAAATTAGCAAAATAAAAATAGGAAAATAATGCGAACAAAATATTTATTGAAATTAAAAATGTTGTGGGTACAATCTCAGAAATAATATTTTTTTCCAACAAAGAATATTTTCCCTCTAATTCTTTTGCCTTGATCACACTTTGGAAGACAACGATGACGTTTTCTTGATTTCAAATGTCAATCGAGGTCCACAAGTGACTTATTCCCGAATGAACTTGTTGAATGGTAAAGAACGAGTGTATTAGTTCTTTTGCCGTTTACTAAACTTGCAGGGAGATTTGATGAAGCTCTTTCTTTTGTTGTGAAGCCTCTTTTCCTGTACGAAATTACATTTGGATTTTCTCCTTAGGATTTTCCTTTCTAGAGTTTTTATGGTTTCTCAATTTCTTCCTCATTTTTTTCTTTTTTCTTTCTTTGATGGAAGACATCTCTATTTATAGGTGAAGATAGAGAATTTGAATTTCAAATTCCCCAATTTTAGTTGCTTAATTCAAGGGATTTAGTTCCTTAATTTTAGCAAATTTTCTTATTATTATTATTATATCATTTTTATAGTTGGAGATGAGAGAGACTTATCCATAAAATGATTTTTTTTTTAGAAGACCAAATTAGTGGTAATTTAATCCACTAATTTTTTTATGTCTACAGATATCATTAAAAAAAATGAACAAAAAAATTATCAAGGATATTCCATGAATTATCACACTTATATCGCCTCATATTTCTTCCATTCAACATGCATGCCCAAGTAATCAATGATATCAAAAATAGAAAATAATTCAAAGTGTAGAGTGAGAGAAAGAGACAATGAACACCAGATTTTTAACGTGGAAAACCTTCGAAGAGATAAAAAACCACGGGCCAATCACTGATTCAAAAACTCCACTATGAAGAATAAAAACTGAGTACAAGGTTTTACCTAACTCAAGCCAACCAATCCTTCCCTGACTACTTGACTAGTACCTTCACTTTCAGCTTCTCACCTTCTTCTTCCGGAGCACATTTGGATTTCACACCAAGCTTAATTCGGCCTCTTCTCGAATCTACACAAGAAACAAATGGGTTTTCGCACAAACCCAAATGGAATGAGAGATTGAGATATGAATGAAGGAATGAATCAACCCATTGATTGCTCAAGAAAATCCATTAAAAACTAGTTTGGAAAACATTAAGAGAAGTGAATTTTCTTTGCAATCAAAAACCCTAAATTAGGAAAACAAGATAAGAAAATGAAGAACACATGGAGTGGCTGCTCTCTTCATGTTTTCTGCAATCCCTTTTCAGAAAAATGAGAGAAGATTGCTTTTTAAAGTGTAAAAAGAAGCCCTTAATCTAATGGTTGAGATTTGATCTAAAAAAAAAATTAGTTGGATTGATCCACCCCTACACCTGGATCGATCCAAAAACAGGAGAATAAAAGTCTTACACCAAAAACCATTTCTCTCAACTTCCTAACACATTTAAAGATGAAAAACCGGGTTGATTCACATTCAATCACCACACACTCGGCTACATACCTTGGCCTCTTAGCCAAATCTTAGTCTTTAAAGTCCAGTAGTTTGAAGGGGAATTGGGAAGTCGAGTTAGGGGGTACTTAGGAATTTTGTCCGAAATTGCCAACCTAGCTAAACACTCACAATCTCCCTCTTTGGCAATTCTGGGACAAAACCCTTTACAACATGAATGAGTACAAGTAAGTAAGCCCCACCCAACTCTCATACAAGGCCACACACTCACTCAAAACCACAACCTAGGTACTACGATACTTGTAAATAAATCTCAAGAAAAACATTAGTAGCACTTGCACATATATCCAAGGCACTTCCACAAGTTTCGAATGAATTGACACATAGATATCCACATATATCCACAAAGATCACTTGCCTAAAGATAGTCAATATGCATTCATGAGTCAAAAACCATGTCTAATAACCATAAATACACAAAAAAAATGATCATGATCAACATATCAAATATCCAAAACATAAAGACATTGTCATGATCAACTACATGTCATTTCACCATCCATGTCAAGTGTAAAATGTCTCCCCTTTTTTGTCCCAGAATAAGACAAAGAGCTGTCCAAAATAAGCAATGTACATAAGACGAGCAAAATGAACATGATAAGCAAAGTACATAAGACAAAGAGCTGTCTAAAAAGATAACTAGCTGCTACTTGGCTAAGAGAGATTCTTATGGACAAAATCTTCAAGAGCGTTCAGTTGATCCATGTTGCAAAGCATTTGTCCATCAATTAGTGAGAAACCTCTCTTCATATGATATTGGAGTTGAGAAATCTGCTCAGACAACAAGGTGGATTGAGCATAAAGTTTCTCATCCAAAGAATCAAACCTAGCACAAAGTTGAGCTAGAACATTGAAATCTACATCTAAATCTGAGTCATTTTCACCAAATTTTCTCTTGGCTCTACTATGGCACACCTTCTTCTTAGAACCAAGGGTACCCTTAATTTGTGTCTGACGTCAATTCCAAGATGAGGTATCAATGAGGCCTATTGGCTCAAGAAATGAAGAATTTACAGGAAATACAACTCTAGCCATTTGGCAGATTTGTGTGATTAAAATGCCATAGAGAAGAACCTCCTTCGTAGACACTGTAGGATCTCCTCGAACAATCATCTCATCTAAGATGCAAGATGCTAGGTTGATGGGTTCTCGATGAAGAATTCGGGACAAGAGAATGTAACCATTCTTACAAATATTTGCCCGATGAGAGGAAGGATAAACTGAGAATGATAGAAAAGTCGCTAACACCCATGCAGGACGAGATATGCTACTAGTGTGTACCACTGAGCCTAGCTGACCTCGAACCTCTCCCCATAAGTTAATAGACACTCTATCCAACAACTCAAAGGTGATTTCCAAATCACTCACAGAGGGTGCTTGAACCAACAGGATGCCTAAGACTTCAGCAATTATCTCAGGAGTGACTTTAACAACAATTCCAAAAAGACTTGACTAGAGGTAGGACTCATCCAAGTCATGTTCAATAATTCTTGAATAAAACATTCAGACAATAGGAGCACAAGTAGTCCCAATGAAGTTTGCTAGAGGAAGTCATCCTAGTTCTATAAACAGTTCTGGAATTGGTGTGTCGAGAAAAGATTTTGGATGAAGTTGTCTCTCAAGAATAAGAGACCTCTGACAATAAACCTTGGTGTATTGGTCTCTACAGAACTTTTTTGGAAATGCATTGAAAGGAATCCCATCAATGGAAGTTTTTGCAAGAGCTTAGGGGATACTAGGAGGCTGAACAGGTGGATTGATGGGTAAATTCTCATCTTGAGCATTTTTTGAGGTTTTAGAGGATGACCCTTTAACAAGGGCTTTGCTTTTACGACCTTTTGGAGGCATAGTTCTCAAACAACCCACTCAAACAGCTTACTGTGAGAAAATCTCACACAAAAACTAACCAACAACACCAGTGGAAGAAAAACCAACCTGTACATGAAGAATAGGGGCTACCAGAGCAGCGATCCTGTGATAGAGAAGATACAAAGAACTGTTGACTAGAAACGCTGGAGTGTAGGCTGATTAACATCAGAGAAGATGCCAGAAGAAAGATGGAAATGCAGACCGACGACAATCAAATAATAAGAAAAGTGAGCAGATCCTGAGTGGAGAATCGATTGACGGTAGGAGTTAAATCACCGACAGCAGATTGAACCAGATAAAACGAGTTGTTTGTACACTGACGACTATGAATTCCGATAGCAGTGGCTAGAACTAACAAACAACGGTGAAGATATGTAGAGAAGAAGGTCTAGAACAAAAGCCTTAAGGCTTTGAAAGAAATGAGAAAACAAACAGATTTGGGGATTTTGACATTTTCAATTTTTTTTTACTTGAGGATCACTAAGGCGGCCTTTACAACATAACAACACAAGGGATGTCCCACTCTTGCAATAGAGACTTTTTAACTCTTGAAATATTGTCAAGGAGCCATAACCATTCCGGGAAACTTAATATTTTTCTTTTTCTTTTCTTTTCTTTAATTTCAAAGAGAGTGCAAACAATCAAGGAAGAATAATCTTAAACACTCAAGGATATTCCGAGTGACTTTACTCACTTTTTAATGCTCATTAGATAAACATAAGTTTACATTTAGACTATAAAGAACATTACTCACCACTTATGTAATCACAAGGTTCAACCATGAGTTGTTACTCACTTAAAAGAAATGAAGTTAACCCTTTGTAGTTTATCTAAATAGATCAAAATAGCAAGGATTTAATGTCATGTTTATCAATTAAGCCATGGGGATAAAAACATCTTGAAGCTTTTAAGAACATTATGAGTCAATTTAACTTTTAAACAAAAGTGTAAGCATGTCACTCTCATGAACTCAGAAAATGTTGAAAATTTATGAAAAATGAAGAAAAGATTGAACCAAAACAAAAAGAACATCAACTTGATGAAATTTAGGAACTTAGGAAGACAACTAGGACTTAAGGATATGCAAGAAGTTGTCCTAGAAATGTTCTAGAGGAAGTCAACCGACTTTGCATAAACCTATGGACTTTCTAAGTGATTCAAACCTAGACACATTGATTACTACTCAAAAAGTGCTATTTCATAGCTTGTAATTAACTCTTTTAAACACTTTTGAGTAGTAGTTATTGCCTTTTAACCCAATTAACATGTTAAGGCCTCTTGCAATCAATTCTAATCAAATTGTGTTAAGTTTTGGTGTTTTGATAACTTTTTGATCACCAAAGCAATCCGAGATTGAGGAGAGTTATTTGGAATCCATGGCAAAGCAATGGAAAGCTCAAAAGCATGAAGAACCAAAGCTTTGAAGTCCTTTGCCATAAGCAAATCCGGAATGCAAAAAGGAGAGAAGCAAAGAGGAGAAAAGCAAAGAGGAAAACAGAGTGAAGAAAACAGAGAATAGCAGCTGCAGTCTTCCTTCACACTTTTGGAGCACTTCCCGAAGTCCATTTTCTACATTCTATATACCATTTCAAAGCTCAGGAGGTCAAGAATCCAATGCTTCAAACCGTGTACGATTTGGAGCTGAAATGAGGAAGTTACAGCCATTGGAAGCCGATCACTCCAAGCTGAAGAAAGGATTCAGCAAAGTGTTGCGAAATCAGCCTTTTGTTGCGGAATGATTTCGCAGCCTTTTTGCACAGTGCTGTGGAGTTCCTCTGAAGTTTCACGACACGATAGAAGCCAAACACCACAAGATGGAAGCCAACTTCGCAGCGGTGCGAAATCAGCTGATTGCTGCGGAGTAATTTCGCAGCCCTTTTTATGCATCTGCGAAATCTCGCAGACCTCGTTTTCACCTGCGAAACGGTCCTAAAGCTTCCCGATAGTTGTGCACCGACTCTTTTAGATCTTTTCTTCTGATATTTTTGTGTCTAAATTTCCATTTTCTCCTTTTATTCAACTACTCATGTAATTCCTTAGCTAGGAAGTATCCAAGGAAGGGTAAATTATCTTCCTATATAAACTCTCGGAGAAGCTTGTTCCAGGGGATCCATCATAGATATATATCATATATGTAATCGACGAACAGAGCACTTGCTCTGTTTCTTCTATATATTTTTGTTTTCTCTTTAGTTTTCTTTCTAGCCAATCAAACTCTGAGGATTTTTTTTCTTAGAGGATGAGAGGCTAGACTCTTTGTTTCTTGGAGCTAAGGTAACCGGGTAAGTTCCCTCATGCATAAATTGGAAGTTTTGTTGTTTTAGTTTTTAATGAAGAGAAAGTGTGACCCGTTAATGGTTTTTATCTTTTTAGTTAACTTAAAACGTCTTTAAATCACCTGGGCCAACACTTGGTAATGCAAGTGATCTCCGTCCATGGAGATTCACTAGTTTACCCCTTGCGAGCCTCTGGGAGGTGACTTGAAGGTAGGATTTTCTAGAATAGCCAACACTTGGTAAGCTTTTGGACTCCAAGGAAACATCCATTAGTTATCTCTTGCGAGCTTTTGACGGGTAATCCAAGGTTAAAGATCACCTTGAATGGCAAGTGCTAGGTGAGAGGTATGAGCCATTGCAAGGTGCATCAGTGAGAGGGATTTAGTGTTTGAACCCATTAATGGGAAGCATCTGTACAACACCGGTTGGAGAAGGAACTATATGTTAATTCTCTAATGCGAGGAAAAGAAACAAGTGACCGGAACTCCCTTTTTGTAGGAGGAATCTGAGCCTTGTGATCTGAAACTCCAAGAAACACTTTTCTTTGTAAGTAAAATCAGTTACTATTTTTGGTTAGTTTAAAACCGAATCTTTTTCATTCAAACATCTTTATGTTTTCTTTTAAAGCTAACCTTGAAATGAAAAGACACCAATTCAGCTTTGATTAATATCATTTGTGAAGTGAAAACCCATCCCAGTGAACGATCCTAGAGCCACTATGCTATAGTAGCTTTGTCTTTGCTACCTTAGTATATGGTGTAATAGGTTATAAATTTTGTTGATTACTTCCTCAATCAAGGAGCACCAGCTGGTCACGAATCAGCTGAAACACCTATTAGGCATGAATCACACATCCAAAGGTTTAGTGAGAATATCAACAATTTGACCCTTAGTTGGAACATATTCCAATGACACCACTTTGTCTTCAACTAAATCACGAATGAAGTGATGTCTAATGTCAACGTGTTTTGTTCTAGACTGAAGAACAAGGTTCTTGGAGATGTTGATTGCACTAGTATTATCACAAAACACTACCATGGTTCCTTGATCTATTCCATAGTCTCTCAACATTTGTTTGATCCACAAAAGCTGAGAACAACAACTACCGGCTGCAATGTATTCCACTTCAGCTGTGGAAAGCGAAACAAAGTTTTACTTCTTATTCATCTAAGCAACCAAGCAATTTCCAATATAGAAACAACCACTTGAAGTGTTTTTCCTATCATCCACATTTCCAGCCCAATTAGCATCAGTGTAGCAAGCTACATCAGAATGAGTGTCAAATGGATACCAAAGACCTAGCTTTAAAGTACCAGCAATGTACCTAATGATGCGCTTAAGAGTTGTGAGATGAGATTCCTTAGGACATGCTTGATACCTAGCACACACTCCAACACTAAAAGCTATGTTCGGTCTACTAGCAGTGGGGTATAAGAGGCTACCAATCATGCTCCTATATAATGTTTCCTTTACCCTTTCCCGGATTCATCCTTACTTAGCTTTAGGTTGGTAGGCATTGGTGTCTTAAAATGTTTAGTTGACTCAAGTCCAAAGTTTTTGACAAGTTCCCTTGTATACTTGGATTGGGATAGAAAAATCCCATCCTTGAGTTGTTTCACTTGGAAACCAAGAAAATAGGTCAATTCTCCTACCATATTCATCTCAAACTCACTTTTCATTTCTTTGGCAAAATTTAAAGCACACTCACTAGAAGTAGAGCCAAACATTATGTCATCCACATAGATTTGTGCTACCAAGAACACTTCATCATTTCTTCTAATAAACAATGTTCGATCAGCTCCCCCTTTCATGAATCATTTCTTAAGAAGATAGGATGTGAGTATTTCATGCCAAGCTCTAGGAGCTTGCTTTAAACCATAGAGAGTTTTTCTAAGTCTATAGACATGATTTGGATACCTAGGGTCTTGAAACCCTTTAGGTTGCTCCACATACACTTCTTTATTGAGGATCCCATTCAGAAAGACACTATTGACATCCATTTGAAACAATTTAAATTTCCATACACAAGCCATAGATAAGAGTATTCGAATGGATTCAAGTCTTGCAACTAGAGCAAATATTTCATCAAAATCAATTCCCTCAATTTGCTTGAACCCTTGAGCAACTAACCTAGCTTTGTTTCTCACAATCACACCATTTTCATCTATCTCATTTTTGAAAATCCATTTTGTTCCAATGACATTTACATCTTTTGGTCTAGGCACTAAGAACCAAACATCATTTCTAGAAAATTGATTTAGCTCTTCATGAAGAGCCTCTACCCAAGCTTCATCATTCAAGGCTTCTTCAATTGGTTCAATTTGGGAGGTATAGAAAACATAGCTTACCTCATTTAGCTTGGATTGTCTCCTTGTTACCATGTTATCCTCATAGTTCCTAATCACATTACTCAATGGATGGTTCTTAGGTACCCTTGACTTTTTTTTTCTTTGATGGCTCAATTCTCCCCCTATCTCCTTACTTTCCTTGCTCTTCTTTTTTTTCTTCATCTTCACTTAACTTTTCATCTTCAGATTTTTCTTCAATCACTTCAATATCTTTTGACACATCAATTTTATCCTCATCACACTCTCTTGACCTTGATCCTAGATTATCCACAAATCACATTGATTGATTGCACCATACATTTTGAACTCAAAATGTATACTCTATATGCTCGACTTTTGGAGGAATATCCTAAGAATATCCCTTCTTCACTCTTGGATTCAAACTTTCCAAGATTTTCATGATCTTTCAAGACATAACATCTACTTCCAAACACCCTAAAGTACTTCACACTAGGTTTCTTACTTTTCCACAACTCATAACAAGTCTTCCTAGTATGAGGACGCATGTGTTTTCTATTGGAAGTATAGCAAGCGGTGTTGATGGCTTCAACCCAAAAATGTGTAGGAAGTTCATGTTGATTTAGCATTGTTCGGGCCATTTCTTGAAGGACACGATTCTTTCTCTCAACTATCCCATTTTTTTTAGGTGTTCTAGGAGCGGAAAACTCATGTTTGATTCCTAGAGAATGACAAAATTCTAAAAAATCAGAATTGTCAAATTCTCTCCCCTATCACTCCTAATTATTTCAATGGGATACATTTTTTCATTTTGAATTTTCAAACCAATGTCCTTGAAATTTAAGAATGGCTCACTTTTATCTCTTAGGAATGCAACCCATGCATACCTAGAATAGTCATCAACCATCACCAAAATGTATTTCTTACCCCCTAAACTCTCAGTTCTCATTGATCCCATGAGGTCCATATGTAAGAATTCTAAAGGTTTAGAGGTCAAAATTTCATCAACTTTCTTATATGTACTCTTTTGTTTTCCCTTTTGACAAGGACTACAAATAGGATTAGAGGGTTTTCCAAGCTTAGGAATCCCTTTAATGACTTCATTATTAGAAATCTTCATCAAGCCACAGTAGTTTAAATGACCCAACCTACGGTGCCACAAATCGATTGATTTAACTTTTGAACTACCATACACAAAGGAAGAAGAAGAATAAATAGAAGGATTTTGACAAATAACATAGCAATTATCAGAAGTTCTCAAACCAATCATTACACAATTTCCATTCAAATCAAACACTTTACATAAATTTTGTGAAAATTGAACATTGAACTTCTTGTCACATATTTGACTAATGCTAATCAAGTTAGCTTTCAATCCTTCCTCGTATAAAACCTCTTCAAGATTAGGAATCTTGGGAACACAAATTGTGTCTTTCCTTTTCACACTAGCAACATTGCCATCACCAAAAGTCACATTTCCTCCATCAAATTCAGTGAAATTAGTGAAGAATGATCTATTACCTATCATATGACGTGAACAACTACTATCAAAGTACCATGAGTGTGACTCGCTAGCTCTAAGTGTAGTGTGAACAACAAGGCAATTAAGCTCATTCTTTTTTACCCATATTTGTTTTACATTTGTGACTTTGGTCATTCCATTTGAAGTATTTCCTTGGATGCCTCTATGATGAGGGACATTTGAATCCCTCTTGAACACTTTCTTGCTTCCTTGTAACAACCTATTTCTCAAAGTGAATGATTCATTCATTAGGTTGGTTAACTTTTTTTGGAAACTCTCAAACATCCTAGCATAACATTTATCAATGGTGTGTCCCATTTTAGTGCAATGAGTGCAATGAAGTTTCAGTTTATGATTAATTTTCTTAGAGACCACTCCTTCACAAGACTTGACAAAAATTGTTTTACCACTACTTGGAGTGGTAACTTCATCAACAAATCCTAAGTCTTTTTTATAATATGATTTTCTCCCTGAATTGATTAAGTCACTAAGTCTTTTAGAGCTAGGATGTGACTTTTCTTTCTTAAGACTCAACTCATTCTTAAACACTTGATTTTCACTCTTCAATTCATCACACATTTTCTTCATATCAAAGTGTTTGCCCTCAAGAAAGGAAATCTTATCTAGCAAAGACTTTTTCTCTCCCTTTAGAGTTTTAAACTCATTGATTAAACTTTTTATAGAAACCTTCCACTCAACTTGTTCCTGTTTGAGACTTAAGCACTCTTTGTACAAAGTCTCATATGTAGAGTCAAAACTCATCTCATCACCATTGGAGTCACTTGACTCACAAGACTCACTAAGTGCCTCCTTTTTGAGTGGTTCATCAATGACACTTGCCATAAAGGCTGTGAAATTAGTGCATTCCTCACTGACATTGGATTCTTTTTCACTAGATTGACATGATTCTGTGTCACTCCAAGTGACTTGCATGGCTTTCTTTCATTTTTTCTTTGAGGGACATTTAGTGGCATAGTGCCTCTTTCCCCCACACTTGAAGCATCAACCTCAAGGTCCTTTTTGACACTTTTGTCTTTCTTTTTATCTTTTACATTTGTTTTTCCCATTGAATTATTCCATTTTTTAGCATCTTCCTTGGACTTCTTCTTATATTTCCTGAACTTCATGTATTTTTTGAATTTTCTAGCAAATCTAACAACTTCTCCATCCTACATTTTCTCATCACCCTCACATTTGGAACCTCGGGACTCCTCTTTAATGGAATTCAAGGCAATTCCCTTTGATTTCCTAGGTGATCCAAGAGTCATTTCAAAAGTTTGGAGTGAACCTACAAGTTCATCCACTTTCAAGGAATTTACATCCTTGGACTCTTCAATGGCTGTGAATTTTGCTCTAAATCTCTCCGGTAGAGATCTTAGAATTTTTCTAACCACTTTAGAATTAAGGATGAGCTCACCTAGATTAAAGCTAGAATTCATAATGTCCATCAGTTTTGCATGAAACTCTCCAAAAATTCTCATGATCTTCCATCTTAATTGTCTCAAACCTAGAGGTCAACATTTGAAGTTTGGACACTTTCACAACATTAGTGCCTTCATGAGAAACTTCGAGGATATCCCAAGCCTCCTTAGCCGAAGTACATGTGGCTATCCTACGGAATTTATCCGTGCTAATGGCATTAAAGATGGAATACATGACTCTAGCATTGTTCTCACTAGCTTCATTATCACCTCTATCTCATTCCAACTTAGGCTTAATAACATTAGTTGGTCTACCTTCTCTATCCAACACCTTATGTGGAGACCAACCAAATTCAACAGCGTTCCAAACTTTTTCACTTTGCATTTTAAGAAAATATTGCATTGTCACTTTCCAATGAGAATAATTTTCGCCGGTTAAAAATGGTGATCTCCCAATGGAAGCTCCCTCTTGATGAGGTTCCATAATTGAGATTTAAGAATCGAAAATGAATTTTTTTTCTTTAAAAACCTGCTCTGATTCCAATTGAAATTATGAATCTCAATAATGGACTACACCTAGAAGGGGGGGAGGGGTTGAATAGGTGTTGTAGAACAATTTAAAAATTCGCCTAACAAAGATTACCTAACCTTAGACTATCTCAATGTCAAGAAACTTCTCTTCCAACAACTTTTCAACAAAGCATAACATTCACAAGCAATAATGTATGCATCAACACTTTCCCAACAATTTATAAATGCAAAACACACGCAAATGCTTCAACACTCCTAAAAAATAAATCAAAAGAACAATCATCTCCTCAACTCATATCAATTGACTCCATGATATCATTAAACAAAATGAACAAAAAAATTATTAAGGATATTCCATGGATCATCACGCTTATATCACCTCATATTTATTCCATTCAACATGTATGCCCAAGTAATCAATGATATCAAAAATAGAAAATAATTCAAAGTGTAGAGTGAAAGAAAGAGACAATGAACACTAGATTTTTAACGTGGAGAACCTCCGAAGAGATAAAAAACCAAGGGCCTATCACCGATTGAAAAACTCCACTATGAAGAATAAAAACTAAGTACAAGGTTTTACCTAGCTCAAGCCAACCAATCCTTCTCGGACTACTTGACTAGTACCTTCACTTTCAGCTTCTCACTTTCTTCTTCCAGAGCACACTTGGAGTCCGCACCAAGCTCAATTTGACTTCTTCTCGAATCCACACAAGAAGCAAATGAGTTTTTGCACAAACCCAAATAAAATGAGAGATTGAGATATGAATGAAGGAATGAATCAACCATTGATTGCTCAAGAAAATCCATTAAAAACTAGTTTGGAAAACATTAAGAGAAGTGGATTTTCTTTGCAATCAAAAACCCTAAATTAGGAAAACAAGATAAGAAAATGAAGAACACATGGAGTGACTGCTCTCTTCATGTTTTCTGCAGTCCCTTTTCAGAAAAATGAGAGAAGATTGCTTTTTAAAGTGTAAAAAGAAGCCCTTAATCTAATGGTTGAGATTTGATCTAAAAAAAATTAGTTGGATCGATCCACCCCTGCACCTGGATCGATCCAAAAATAGGGGAATAAAAGTCTTGCACCAAAAAAAAATTCTCTCAACTTTCTAACAAATTTAAAGATGAAAAACCGGATTGATTCACATTCAATCATCACATATTCGACTACATACCTCGACCGCTTAGCCAAATCTTAGTCTTCAAAGTCCAGTAGTCCAAAGAGGAATTGGGAAGCCGAGTTAGGGGACACTTAGGAATTTTGTCCGAAATTGCCAACCTAGCTAAACACTCACATCTCTCTCTCTTTCTCTTTCTCTCTCTCTCTCTCTCTCTCTCTCTATATATATATATATATATATATATATATGTATGTATGTATGTATGTATGTATGTATGTATGTATGTATGTATGTGTGTATATATATATATATTTCATTTTAATAATCTTTTGCTACATATAATTATGCAAAATTAGATACTAAAGATTTGATAATGTTAAATTAAATTATCTTATAAATAAATATATATTGAGTGGAAAAATCTTTCCAAATAAAAACTATTTTCTAATATAAAAAATAAAATAAGAAATTAAAAAAATAAAAAATACAATTAAAACTAAAAAAACTTAAAAAATAAAATACAGACTCCATTGTATTTGTAGCGATTTCTCATTATTTATCTTTGCTATTAGCATGCTTTATGAGTAAAAATATAGTGAAAGTCAATATTTTATTTATATATATATTTTTAGTTTAATTGTATTTTTAATTTTTAAAATTTCTTATTTTATTATTGATGTTAACTAACAAAATTTTATTCAATTTTATTAGCAAGATATAAGAATGAGGCATTTTAACCTTGTTTGATTTATATAATATAAAATATAAAATTATTATTATTATTAGAGGATGAGAGAGGATTTAATTAGTCGCTTAGGCTATGTTTGAAATGGATGGAATATGATAAGATAAAATATGTATATCTTAAGATATCATATTCCTTTAAGTAAGTGCATACCTTAGGATATGATTTCAGGATATGATATCCTTGAATATAAATCCAATGTTCATGATATTTTAAGATATTATATCTAATAAAATATGTTATATTATAGTCATACTTGGTTTGTAAAATGAATAAAAAAATAAGTAAAATGGAGTATATATATATATATATATATATATATATATATATTAATTTTTAATATTTAAAATAAAAATTTATATTGCATTGCATTTGTTTCTATTTTAAAATTATGAAAATTTTATGTTGTTTAATAATATTTATGATAAAAATATTTAAATTTTATAAATAATTTTTTATATTATGTTGTTTAATATATAAAAATAATATATTTTTATAAATATTTTTTTTAGTTCTTCTTTTTTTAACCACATTTAATTTTATAATAAACATTTTTATCTTGCAAAATAAATAATATTAAAAAAAATAAAAAATTAATTAAAAATAAATTTATGATAACTGAAATATATATATTTCATATGTTAACTTAGAGTTAACATATCATGTGGAAGAAATATAAAAATGAAGATGGATAATCTATTGCACCAAAGATAAAAGGAATGATGAGATTTTGTTTCATCACTAATCAAACTTGAGATAGGATATTTTGTCTTATCCTATTTCATAGTATATCAAACCAATCAAATATAGTCATAAGAATTTGCACCGATCTTATATAATAACATTTTTCATAAATATATTTATTTTAAAAATAATTTTAATAAATTAGAGAAATTATTTTTTTTGATATTTTATTTAATGTTATCAAATTTTTAGAAAAAATTTGAAGGATGTCACAATTTTTAATATTTAGTTCCCATTTTTATTGCCTCTAAATATGGGCTTATGGTTTTTGAAGACAAAAGTTGAGAAGGCTAGAAAATTTAATTAAAAAAAAAAAAAACGCAATAATAAAGAGTTAAAAAAGGGAGAATTTTTTATTTTAAGAAAAGCAGTCATGGGCTGCGTTTTTATTATTTAAAGGAAAATTAGGAAGAAACGACAGCCCATGACTGTGTTGATGCACATGGCTGCTTATATCTATCATATAGACACACCCGGTGAGAGTTGACAGTCTCGAGAGGTTCTGGGTGGCTGATCAAAGTCAGCAGCCATGTTACGGTTTTCGCTTCAACGAGGTCTCTAAATTTTTACTCTTCAAGTCCGTTTGGTTGCCCAGAAATGGGAAAAAAATTGATGTACAACTTAGAATCTTACATCAACTGATCCAACCCAATTGTCTTCTTCAAGTTTTTTTTTTCCCTTTTTCCTGAGGTTTCTCGGCAACCAAACAGAGGATAGAGATTATCAATTGGATTCTTGTTTATTGGTACTGCTTTTTTGTGCTTTTACAGTGAGAAATTTCAAGTCTTTGAGGCCTGAGCTCTTCGCTTTGGGAAATTCTCGTTTCTCTACTGCGACTGAGCCATCTTCGAAGCAACGTAACCCACCGGTAAGGCTTAATATTGAAAACGTTCTGTTTGTTTGGGAGGAAAATAGTTCCTATGGATGCTTTCTCAAGAAAATAGATTTGATTTCTGTGTGCTGCTTACAATTTTGGATTGCATAAAGTTCCGTTTGTTTCGAGACTTTTTTCCGATTCCTTCGCCATACGATTCCCATTAAATCCGATCATTCATTAGGCAGTGCTTGATTGGATTGGTAGATGTTAGGAGCGGGAAGGAGAAATGTTTTAATGGTTTAATTTTCCACTCTGGGAAAATTTTTCAGGGAAAACGGTAGATGGATTATTTTCTCTGGAAATAAAAAGGTGCAAGGGAAAAATGCTGATAATCTATACTTTACTTTCTTTTTAATTGTTGATAAAAAAGAGGGAGAGACAAGAAAATAAGATTTCCAATATTGTGTTTTTGGTTGTTTGGGGTCTCTAAAGAATCAAAATTCACTTCAACTAAGCTAAGTAATAAGAAGTTAAAAGATTTAAGATTTAGTATTTTCTTTATGAATAAATTGATTAAAGGGAATGAAATAATCCTTAAATTTGTAAATCTAACCTCTTTCATGTTTTTTATGGGCCCTTTCACTGTTTGCATGTAGTTTTTGAAAGAAAATGTTATTTTTACAAGAAAAAAAGTGAGAGGGCATTTTTGTAAAAAAGATGCAAAAAGGAAATGGATGGTTAAATTTCCAAATTTAGCTTTTTAATGACCCTTTTAATCAAATAACCCTTCTTTATTGCTCTCTCTCAGCAAACAAGCTTAATGTAGAGCTTATGCTGCTTGAATTTGATTTCCTTATTCATCATTTTCGTATCTCTATTTGCTGGGTTTGGTTAAAGTTACAATGGCTGAATTTCTCATTGATCGAATTGTATCAGAGGGTTCCCAATCTCATTGGAGGTAGTTTCGTGGATTCGCAATCAAGTGAATTCATTGATGTTATAAATCCTGTAAGTGCATGAAATGCCATAGAAAAGTTTTGATCCTCTCTCTCTCTCTCTCTCTCTCTCTCTCTCTCTCTCTTTCTCTCTCTCTCTTTTCATTGAATTGTTAATAAACAATAGCTGTGTTACAGGCAACACAACAAGTTGTTTCACAAATTCCTTTAACTAGCAATGAAGAATTCAAGGCTGCAGTATCTGCAGCGAAACAAGCTTTTCCAGCATGGCGAAACACACCAGTTACAACCCGTCAGCGCATCATGTTCAAGCTCCAACAACTTATTCGGAGAGACATTGTAAGCATGTTGAACCTTGGAATCTCAGTTACATAATTTTATCAACTTATAATTTTTTGTAATTAATGGGAAAATCACTGTAATATTATTTCAGGATAAGCTTGCCATGAATATTACTACTGAACAGGGAAAAACTTTGAAGGATGCACATGGTGATGTGTTCCGTGGGCTAGGTTAGCATTTCTGTACTCATTTTTCATTTAAGAACATTTTTAGAGTGGAAAATGAATCCTTTTCAATTGTTGGGTTTTCTGTTGTAGAGGTGGTGGAACATGCATGTGGAATGGCTACTCTACAAATGGGGGAGTTCGTTCCAAATGTGTCTAGTGGAATTGATACTTACAGCATTAGAGAGCCACTTGGTGTTTGTGCTGGGATCTGCCCTTTCAACTTTCCAGCAATGATTCCGTTATGGGTAAACATGCAGTTATCCATTTTTTATTTATTTTTCTCCTTTCATTTTTGCTATTTTTTCTGTCTACAGGCATTTCTTTCCTTTTATTTGTCTTATATCCTTTTGTTACCCATATTTCATGGATATTTTCAAATTTTTGTCCTTGGAAATAGACATGCAATGCTGTCTGAAGAGAGCCTTGAACCTTACAAACTGAGGTTCTGGAATGAGGCATAACCAAATAGAGAGAGTCCATGCTACTATGAAATGCACAATTTATGGAGAAGGGTAAAAAACCTAATCAAGTTGCTAACTCCACTACTGTATGAGTGTCCTTAAGACTTTTAATGCCGTATGCAGTTTATGAGCATGAGATGATGAAACATGCTTGATATTGATGAAGCCTAAGTTTCTTAAGGTAAAAGAAAGGTGAAACTGTTTGCAAGACACTAATCTGTGTATAACCAGAAGTTTTGTAGACAAGACATTAATAGTTTGTTGCTAGTCTTATAACCAAAGAATGAAGTCTACCCTCATAATTTATAATGTTCTTGTAGCTTTATAAAACTTTAAAATCCTAAAGTGATACTAAAGCTGATCATAGCCCTTAGTTAACTTTATTTCGCACTATACATATTGTAACAAGTAAAAATTTCCTTATTGAGAATCATGGTTGTGCAAAGCTACTATAGTCTGAAACCTGTGAAGAGTAACTGCAGCGGAATCCTTGAATTGTGAGTACTGTGGTAAGTGTTCCAGCACTATAATCATATTTGTAGAAATGCCTTTCACCAATGGAAGATAGAAGCCACTGGATATTACTTCCTTAAAGACAAACTGAAAATTCAAGAGCTTGCACTTACTGGGGA
The DNA here is from genome assembly GCA_946000715.1 of Vitis cinerea var. helleri x Vitis riparia. Lineage (NCBI taxonomy): Eukaryota > Viridiplantae > Streptophyta > Magnoliopsida > Vitales > Vitaceae > Vitis > Vitis cinerea var. helleri x Vitis riparia. The sequence goes on from OX253994.1 coordinate 12,306,415, forward strand.
GGCAAAGAGGTTATTGTATGCATGGCCCTTAGAAGCCCTTCATTATGGATCCACCTAGGACTTACTGAAATGACAACTATGCACATAAAGCTTCTCTTGTCACAAGTACAAAGAGCCAAGGAATGGATAATAGGATGTGTAACTAGGTGAAGGAAGTCCATATCAACTGGGTTATGCCTGATGTCTCAAATAAAAACCATTAGACTCTTTAGCATTAGACCTTTTATTATTTCTCTTATTTCTTTCATCAAAAAGGGTAGATGTACTGGCTAAACAGGCGCAGAACTAGAACACCTTATGGCTGGATGGTATTGTAATTTGGTTCCAACAACCAACAGAAATTTGAGAAACAACCCAACTAATCCCTGTCTCAAAGAAAAAGAACTGAGTAGGGAGTACATATTATAGTATGCAGGGAAAGATGTTTAATTGACTGTCCTTTCACTTTGCAAATAAAGAAAATATTTGGTGTGATAAACTTGTTTGTTAGAACATGTAAAGAATCAAACATGTTGAACCCTTAAAAGCAATAGTAAATGTCTTGACTTCTTAGTGAAGAACTAGGAGTAAGCTTGCTTAGATAGGAATGGTTTTTATTTTGTTTTTTCATTAGTGTGGGAAAATACTACAGATGCAATGAGTACAGAATTTAATGATATCCTAGATGGAGCAGAATTTGTCAATAGTAATTTCTATTTTGCTATTTATTTATTTGAATCTGTGATTCTTTTTATCTGCATATAAGCACAGTGGGTGTTTGTGGTACATGACAAGGTTTTCATTGCCCAAACCAGGGAAAATGAAAAGAGAAGTTCTAATTTTTTTATAATTTTCTGCAGATGTTCCCAATTGCAGTTACATGTGGTAATACCTTTGTCTTAAAGCCATCAGAGAAAGATCCAGGTTACTTTTAACTTCTTAGTACTATAATGGATAGACTCCTTGGGAAATATCTTATCAGAGGAACAATGAAAAAAGAGAAATAGAACATTATCTTTCCTCCTGAGTTGTGATGCATGGAACTCAAAGAAGCAAAAAAGGATTTATTTATTTTATTTGGGTCATTGATGAAACGTGTCAATGAAACCCTGATAGTTTGTCCATTAATCCTCATATGGATGGCATTTAAAATATCAGTGCATGCCTTGGTGCATGAGAGAATGAGAATTGTTGGATGTCAATGAGCACTATTGATGAATTCACTTTTTGTGTACGAGGCATTTGGACCCTTTACTTTGGTATCTTTAAGAACTTCTATTTGATTGGCTTTTTACTGATGCAGACATGTACAGCTTAGGCATAACTTAAAGTCATTGCTAATGAAAAACAGATATGTTCTTTCCAACAATGCATATATTTATTTGTTTTGGGGAAAAAGAATGACAAGCATAGTTTCTTTTGGCTTGTTTTGGAAGGAGCTTAGATGTCTAAATTGGATTTCTAAAGAATATTGTGTTCTTATTCATAGCAGTCTGGGAGTTTCTGCTTAAGTGAAGCCTTTTAGCCTCTATCATTTTATTAGTATGTGTTACAAGGATCCTCAGGATGACAAATAACAAAATCTTGAGAGTTCTTGTATTTGGTGGTCACGTTATAACTCCTCTTGATTAAGTCTCAATCCTACCTACTTGAGGTTAGCTGCAAGATTTATTTATTTATCCTGCTTTAATAATTGATGTATCTCTAAAATCTACTCAAAAAAGAGAGGAAAGAAATAAACGAACTTTAAGTAGGATTAGTATTAATTGGATTTAAATTAAGATTAGCATTTGTTGGAGTCAAATTAAGAGGAGCTAATTAGGTTATTGAAGAATTCAAATTAGAGTCATAATAGGTTATTAGAATCCTAGTAGAATTGGAATTTTTTAAAGAAGGCTATAAATAAGGGTAATTGATTTAAACCAAAGTATTGATTTATTTATTTATTTATTATTTATTTTGATAAGTAAAAAGAAAAAGTATTGATAGTTAATATATTATGTTTTCTTGCATACTTTACAATTCTCAATGATGAGATTCCATTGATTTTCTTGTACCCTATAACTGAGACTCCTAGAAGGCTTTAGTTAGACTTAAAGGTTTTTCTCCCTTTATCTTCTCATCCTTTTTCTCTATATTTTTATTTTTATTTTTATTTTTTTCTGCTGCCATAAACTTTATCCTTGTTCCTCCCCTTAAACCCTAAAGATAAAAAACCCTTGCCCACCCATTTGATTGTAAGCAACCATCCTATGGTTGTCCTACATCAATAATAATCTTTATCCTTTTCCCAGCCTCTGTGCATTTCCTTTTTTAAAATCTATATCATGTCCTTTTGTCACCTTCAACTTGGATCAAGTCACTTCATTATACTAGCTCAATTGTAGGTCTTCACTCTATGTTGTTGAACCATCTTAAACAACTTTCTCTCATTGTGTCCTGAATTGGTGCCACCTCTACCATTTTCTGAACACATTATTCCTTATTCTATCTTCCCTTTCAGTGACACTCATCCATCTTAACATCCTAAGTTTGGCTACAATTATTATTTTAAAAAAAATTTATTTTTAAAAGTCTATTTCTTACCTTGATAACATTCTGAACTGTAAGAATAAATTATCTTTGTAACATTCTTTAGAACCTTTCCTTTAAATTGATAGTGATAATTTATGATCTCTAAACTACTCTAGATGCCATTCTTTGTTTATTTATCTGCTCTGGTACTATGGAAAATCATGGGTAATCGGTCCAAGCTATAAAGATGGCTGCTTCTAGGTCTCTTTTGGCTGTTTGTTTTCATCTTATCCTGATTTCTACTAGTTTTTGAAAAAAATTACGTGTCATATATTTTGTTTTAGTGATTTACTTAAAAACTTTTAGATTCTTCTCCTAATTCTAATTTGAAATTAACTCCTATTCTATTTGACAATTTATCCCTCCTTTAGTTTCATCTTTCATTAACTAAAATTATGTCTGTAGCCAACAACAGTCATCACTAGATATCATTTTTATAATGCACGGTGAGTTCATCCACAAACAATGCAAAAATGTAAGGGTGCAATGCTGATGAGCCTGTAATAGTCTGACGAGTCTTAGAAAAGAATATATTGATGTGATATGTGGTATGTATGATACAGTAGTAACTAGTCTGCAGAAGATTTGAGGAGACACAAGATAATCAGCAAGGGGGAATGCTTGTTTCCATCCTTCTTCTAGGTTATGTGCCTGTGGGGTTTGTTGCTAAGTCTGCAACTACTGTTGACTAGTCTCCATGCACCTCCTCATCCCAAATTCCACAGCAATCAAACAAGTTGAAGGGTGATCTTGAGTTTTTTGAAAGTCTAGCCCTTTGGTCATTGAAAGCATGACTTCAACTGGGTGAGGGAGAAAAAAGGGTGTATCCAAGTGGTCTGAGCTCTGCTTTGGCTGACTGCATGTGTGTCAGAAACTCATAGGTGTAAAGAGCTTCATGTGGAAATTGCTATAGTTAGCACTTACTTACAAAGGAGAAATAATCACTGTTTTAGCTATTGGTCCATGTATAAATGCATTGCTATGCTTTTTAAGTGGGTGAGTGTTAATTCTACAACCTCAATTTGTTATGGGATATCCACTGATAGTAATAGAATAGTTCTTAGATGGGTTTTGACTTATGTGGTATGTCTTCTTTAATTTAGGTCACTGTGCTTAATTGTGAACCATTGAGTTAACTCTACCAGGGATATTACTTTCTCTCTCAGGGAACCTAGAGGGATGTCTAATTCTCATGTTTGCAAAATGATCATTGGCATATCTTTCTTGTAATACCACATGCATGATATCAAATGGCTATGTTTCCTATAACCATCATGTGCAAGGTTTAATTGAAACTGTCCACTTCTATTCTTTTCTACCCTTGAAAGTTCGCTTGCATGTGATTTCTTGCCATCTTCCCTTGCTGCATGTATGATGCTATAGGTTGATGGCCAAGATTTTCTACCTTTTATTTCCATATTGTTTATGTTGAATCAGTATTCATAAGACATTTCATTTACTGTGACTTTAGTTAAAAGTGAGTGTTGCTGTGTTCCTTCAGGGGCTTCTTTAATGCTTGCCGAGTTAGCAATGGAGGCTGGTTTGCCTGATGGTGTATTAAATATTGTTCACGGCACCCGTGTATGCTCTGACTTCAGCAACTATTCACTCAACAATTAATTTTTTTTTTTAATTATTGAATGTTTTCCTTGTTGAATGTCTACAACTTATGCCTTGTTTACAGTAGCCTGTCTCTTCACATTTTCTTTTAGAGTTTTGATATCGGTGATGGCCATATATCTAACAAACCTTTTAACTTTGTACTTTGGCTTGCGGCAGAACATTGTCAATGCTATTTGTGATGATGAAGATATCCGAGCTGTATCATTTGTTGGTTCAAATACGGTAAACTTTTTTCCCGTGTTCGGTTTGTGGCAATGCTCATTTCCTATATAAGGCTTTTGTATTCAGTGATGATTGCTGATTTGCAAGGTCATAGCAGCAAGTAATAACGTTGTATGCATTCAAAATCTTTGGGTTTGACAATTCAAATCTTGTGGTAAGATTATTTTCACAAACTGAAACTAACATGGTGAGTGTGATTCTCCAGTAATATGAAAAATAGCCTAATTAGGGTCTTGGACAGAGCCCCTTTTACAATCTTCCCACTAACTAAAGCTGAGGATTGTTTGAACTCTTCTTCTCCTGTGCATCTTTAGTTAGAACATAACTATGTCTAGTGGAGCATAGTTGGTTGACCTTCTCTGCCATTTACTATGGCATTGTCTGTTGTATGTTTGCTTTTTCTTCTCCATGTTTTTCATTACTTTGGGGCCCAGGTTTCTCTTCTTCTTTGTTCATCTTTAATTTCTGATCCCTACTTATCAATAAAAAAAAATAAAAAAAACAATCTTAAATTTTCTGATCCCTATCACCAATGTTTCTGTTCTATGCCTCTAGAACATCATTACATGTGAACTTTCTATTTATTATTCATTCCACAGTTGAATGTTTCTTTGTTTTCTGTTTATGCATCTTATGGTTAGGGAAACTTTCTTTTTGCTTGTGGTTTTTGAAGAATAATGTGTTTTTTCCCCACAAATAACGTCAATATCTGGTGCAGTATAATTGGTTGACCTTCTTCACCATTATTATATGTATATCAGTTGATTCTTGCTTTTCTTCTTGTTTATTTTCTTTTCATTTTTTCCTTTTTGGATAAAAAAATAGGCTGGCATGCACATATATTCAAGAGCATCAGCCAAAGGAAAACGTGTTCAGGTAAATGCAGTTCATCTACTTAGTAACAAACCTGCATTTCTCCTAAGATCATTATTGTTGCTCTTTAAAAACCCATGAAGTAGTTGAAATTGCTAAAGTTGAAGTAATGCGTAAATGTCTACAGTCCAATATGGGAGCCAAAAATCATGCCATCGTCTTGCCTGATGCTAGCTTGGATGCTACTTTGAATGCTCTAGTTGCTGCTGGTTTTGGTGCTGCTGGACAAAGGTGTATGGCACTGAGCACAGTAGTCTTCGTTGGAGACTCAAAATCATGGTATTATGCTTCTTCTTCTTCTTCTTCTTCTTATTCTTCTTCTAGCTTCCTTCACCTTGAATAAGTGCTGGCATTTGTTTCGTGTCTGCGCAGAAGTACTTCATTTGTTGTCAAGCTGGAACATCACATTTTTTCCTCTGACATATGGATAATAAATTGTCATTTTTCTCCATTTAATCATTTTTCCTAGATGCTGCTACAGTTAATGCTTATGCAGTCTTAGATAATGGACTTTGTGGGTGCCTAGGTGCCTAACTGACTGCCGGAGTACATTTGAGCCTTTTGGTTTATGCATTCTTAGTGCTACACATTTAAATATGACTCCTTAGAAGAGATTTAAAGCATGCAAAAGAAGTATATCATAATTCATTAGACATGGATACTTTAGTTATTTCATAATCATCTTCATGAAAAAAAAATGGATTAATGATGGAATTTTTTTTGTGCATGATGAATTGTCTTTTTTCTTCCTTTTTGGATATGCTTGTTGAGTATTTACTCAAGATTAGACATGTTGGAAACATAATCTCGATGTCCATGTAAAATATGAAAAATAAAATAATTGTGCTTCTTTAAAATAGAATTCAATGTCAAGGGATATTTTAGTATAACATGGAACCTATTTACAAACTTTTTCAGGGAAGATAAGCTACTGGAGCGTGCCAAAGCACTGAAAGTAAATTCTGGAACGGAACCTGATGCAGATCTTGGGCCAGTGATCAGCAAAGAGGCATGTGCATGGTTCATTTTTTTTGAGAGAAAATAATGCAATTATGATTTTTGGGTGTGTATGCAGTATTTTGTTGATCAGTTTATATCTACACTACCTCTTTACAGAAAATAATGCAATTATGATTTTTGGGTGTGTTTGCAATATTTTTCTGATCAGTTTATATCAGCAAGTGTGACTCTCTTGCTACCTGTGCCCTTTATTATTATTATTATTATTATTATTATTATTATTAGTTTATGTTCATTTGATATTCTTCCTGCATCCACAGGCAAAGGAACGGATATGCAAATTGATTCAAAATGGTGTTGACAGTGGTGCCAGACTGGTGCTTGATGGGAGGAACATTGTGGTACTTTTCATTTGTTTCATGTTTTGCTCTTTTTACTTGTTGCAGTTTCTGCATAATTTATTTATTTATTTATTTATTTTAATGTTAGGCTGATTTGGTTATGTTTTGTATTGGTATTTCTTTATGTCAATAATTTTTTTTTATTGTTAATAATAAATTACAAAGCTTTACTAGATGCATATTGTGAAATTAACATTAAAGTTACAAAATTTAGGTGATGAGAGCAAGTGATGGGTTCTCCAGGGAATAGAAAATTTTCTTTAGCAGTTTCAAATTCTCTTCAGGAGAGCAGTTAACATTAGAATGACACTTGAAACCTTTCTTCCACACAGTGTTAGTGGGATCATCAGGGAATTGAGACATTTGTTTGAAGAAAGTCAAGGACACCAACTTCTAATGGTTTATAAATATCTAGAGATAGAAATAACATTCCACTTCTAAATTTTTTCTTTGTTTCTATTGACAACTAAAGTTGTCTTCTAAATTATGTTTGCTTAGGTTTGTTAGCCTGCTGTATCTATTTATGTATTGATGATTTGGAACAAGTAGTAGTTTAACATGGTATTGGTTGGTCTGTTTCTTTCTAGCCCCTCAGATTGTGGATGGCCAGAAACATGCATCCTACCTGGTAGAAGTCATCTATGAATAATGGTTTTCAATGATGTGCAAAATCAAGCAGTTACAATGTCGCATAGTGGGCTCAAGTACATTTTTGAACATCTTAGAGAGTATTATTCTGGGAAAGTAGTGAAAATGATCTTATTTTTCCTTGCAAAGAAGGAAGCTATGAATTTTAAATCAAGCATGTGATGCAAATCTGTACCCATCTCATATATGACAACAATATGGCCAGAATAAATACTAATTTAATTCTGTAATGCCAATGGCTGAATTGCCGAGTGTACAGATCCTTGAACAACTTCAATTGATCACAATTAGTGATTAAACAATACCAATACATATTCTATTTTAGTTTTGTTCTTTTGTTTATTATTATTTTTTTTATTTTTTTATTTTTTCATGAACGAGGAATAGGTTCCAGGATATGAGCATGGCAACTTTATTGGTCCCACCATCTTATCTGATGTCACGGCCGATATGGAGTGTTACAAGGTATCTTATCTGTTATTCTAATTCCATGTATATTAGTGGAGTTGATCTTGACAATCTATGATTGGTAATAAAAGGATAGGCTTGCCCATTAAGACCTTAGAATGAACTTCATGAATTCTACCTTGGTTTGTGCAGGAGGAGATATTTGGCCCGGTTCTTCTTTGCATTCAGGTTTGGATTGTTTCAATTCCTGTTTCTCTTGCATCTTTTTATTATTTAGTATATTAACATATATGTCTTCCTTCACCTTTTCCAATTCAGGCGGACAACTTAGATGAGGCCATAAACATAGTTAATAGAAATAAGTATGTTCTCAACATATTTCGCTCTTAAATATTATTATCTAAGTGCCATACAATTTTACATTCAAGTTACTTCTCTGTTACAGATATGGCAATGGAGCTTCTATATTTACATCATCTGGTGTAGATGCTAGGAAATTTCAGACAGAGATTGAGGCTGGGCAGGTAAACCAACCATTTTCATTACTCAGCCTGCTTTCTGCATGCAACAGATGAGGTTTAGTTGGAACATGGTGATTTTGTGTCATCAAGGCTCACTTTTTGGTGACCACCTCATATTGAAATTTGAAAGCTCGTATCATAATGATTTCTCGAACATAAGATAGATTTAACAAACAAATAAAATTATGCATTTCTTGTGGTGCTTTGCTGAACTTTTCTTGGAATTGCATGACCAATGGTTTTATTGTCCATGGTTATGATCATCTCTGCTTGGAGTAGAACTTGTATATTGTTTACTAACTTTAAGCATATTCAAACTCAGGTTGGCATCAATGTCCCAATACCAGTTCCACTTCCATTCTTCTCGTTTACCGGATCCAAGGCGTCTTTTGCAGGGGATCTCAATTTCTATGGTTAGTTTGTGCCTCTCTTCACTTCTTTGTATGGTAAATTTAGCAATAAATAGGGGCTAGTGGGTAAGGTAAAATCTTTGGTATGAAATAAAAGATGTAATGTGAATTTGCAGGCAAGGCTGGAGTTCAGTTTTACACCCAGATCAAAACAGTGACTCAACAATGGAAGGGATTGGCAAGTGGGAGTGGAGTTTCCTTGGCAATGCCCACTTCTCAGAAATCACAATAAACCGACAATTCCCAACTTTTTTAGCTTTTATATCTAAGTATTGTGTGAACCCATCAATAATATGCCAATCCTCATCTTTCCTCGACATATCACTAGTGTTATTCTATGGGTTTTTGCTTGTGATCATGGATGTGTTAAAAGGAGTTTCATGGTCTATTGCCTTGGAACACTTCTCTTTCATATGCATTAAGACTTCCCAGGTTAAACTTAGACATGGAGAACCCGCATGTGTGTCACGGATTGGTTGGAGTCTAAAACCTTGAATTTAAGATAAAGCATTGAATGATTAAAGGTTTGATATTAATTTTTTTAAAAAATAAATATTTATAATTACTTTTAAAATAAATCATAGTAAAACAAAAATAGTCCCTACATTGTAAAAAAAGAAAAGAAAATGTATTCTATAATTTTAATCATAATTTGTGAAATTATACTATTAAATAAAAACTTAATCATTTAACTAACTTAAGTTAATTTCTACGATGTATTGAATAAAATGCTTAAAATTTTGAAGTGTCATATGCTATATTAAAATTAAATTTATACAAAGAAATTATTTTTAGACTTTAATTATTTTCATTATCATATGGTGAAGTTATATTTAAGGATGACATGGTTTTTTTCGGGTATTCGCTTTGCCTCGTCCTTGATGGGACGAGCTTGAAATTTAAATAAATGGATTTGAGATAAGTTTGAGATTTTTTTTAAAAACCAGGGATGGGTTAAAGGTTTGGGTATTGTCTTTTCTCGCCTCAATTATATCTAAAATTTAATTTTAAAAATTAATTTAATTTATTTTTTATTTTTTTATTTTTATAATATAATAAAAAATTTTAAAATAAGTTATCAAAATTATAAGGTTTTAATTATTTATAAAATATATGTATTTTAATGTAATTAAGAAAATTTTAAAATGATTTTTAAAAATAAAAATAAAAAATTAAGAAAAAAAGTTGAACAAGGTGGGGCGGCGCGAGTACAGAACTCGCTCTATATTTAGCACCCGAATTATAAAATAATATTAAATAATATTAGGACCCTGCGAATAAACGAGTGATTGAGATTGGAGTGGGGCATCCGCCAAACGTGGACTATGCATGAGATGGGCTGGTGGAGGGCTTAGGTAGTAAGGAAAGAAAAGAGGGTGATTATGGGTAAGGAAAGCTACTCATGGAAATGGAGGTCTCTCACTCACCCATTTGCCTTTTCATCTCCATAGTAGCCATGGATGCCAATCAATAAATGATCAGAAGCGAAAGTAATCATGGAGAAACAACGTCATGCTGCTGGAAATGGCAAGTCTTTCCTGTACTTGAAGCTTGAGGCCATAGAAATGTACTATTGACTAAAAAATGGATCTTGCAATGGGATTGGTTCTTTGGTATATGTAATTATTTTTCTGTAAACAGTGGTATATTAAGGCCGTAAGGGAAGTGGAGAAGGCTAGGAGTCCTTATAATAATAAGATGAAAATGGAGAAAATCATATGATAGGGCCATAGGGGTTTGTAGTATTATGGTTTAAAATTACAGGTCATTGATTTAGAAGGTCTGGAGGTATATTGGTCTTGTTGTCCTGACTTAGTATTGGATGAAGATAGTTAAAAAGTTAGAAAAATTATAAAAATATTATGAAAATTTTTAAAAAATAAATATAATTAAATAAGATTTAAAAATTATACAATAAATTTTTTTTCATATTTAACATTATTTAAATAGTCATAAAGTCTTTGTAGAAAGCAATCATGATAATGTTAAGAATTAAAAATTATTTTGTGTCAAATACAATGATATTTTTACTAACAAACATATAATTCAATCATCAATTCCATTTTTAATTTTGATTAAATGATTACAACAAAAATATATTTATAAAAAAAATTACAATAAATTATTAATTAAATTATTTTAATATGTTCATAGAATATATAATAAATTAAATGGTTTGAATATATTGTTAACAATAAATTAATACACCAAATATGCTACCATTACCATATAAAATAATACATTACTTACACTTATATAATTATATCACACCATCAATATATAAAATAATAAATTATTATCATATAAAATAATAGATTATAAAATCTGGTAATATATTACCTTCAAATTTAAGTTAATTTTGTAAGCACAAATTTTGTAAAAGTCATGCGATGTAAGCAAAACAATGACAAAAATAATATGAATAAAACAGGGAATTTAAATTTCGAATTCTCGAATTTCAATCACTTAATTCAAGGGATTTAGTTCCTTGATTTTAGCAACTTTTGTTCTCAGAAGGTTTTATCAATAAGATAATAATAATAATAATAATAATAATATATTATTATTATTATTATTATTATTATTATTATTATTATTATCTTTTTTGTAGTTGGAGATTAGTTTCTTTTTTTGTTTAGAAAAATTATCCTAAATATCTATTTTATTTATTTATTTACTTATCCATTTATTTATCAATTTTGAAGACCAAATTAGTGGTAATTTAATCCATTAATTTTTTTTTTATGTCCACAAATGCCCCAACTTTAAGACGCATCACATACATGTATTGTCATGAGCATGGAGTGGGTTTTGAAAAAGTTTTTTTTTTTTTTAAAGAAATATTTTAATAGGAAGTTTCCTATTTTTTTAAAAAATATTTCTTTCCCATTTTTATTTTTTTTCAAACTCCACTTCGTTTCCCTTTTGCTTTACACTTTGAATCATCTTTCAATTTGTTTTCCTTCTTGCTTTATACTTTGAATTCTTTTCCAATTTGTCTTCCTTGTATATATTTTTTTTATATAAAGGGGACAATAATTGAGAAACACGACTTGAACTTTTTTAAAGAATTCTTTCAATCTTTGAAGCTCCTTCAACCTAATTTGAGGAACCTTACTTGAATTCTTTTAGAAAATTCTTTCAATTTTTTTTTTTTTTTGGGATCTCCAACCCAATTTTAAGGAACCCACTTGAATTCACCATAAGAAGTCTTCATCTCTTCACACTTGTAAGTGTTTTTTTTTTTTTTTGTTATATATATACACCATGAGACTTAGATATCACGCTGTGGAGTGACCATGCCATGGAGATAAAGTAGCATGGAGTCAAAGTGCAACGATCACGTGGAGTTGCAATCGCATGGAGCTGCAATTGTATGCATGTACGCACTTTCCAGTTCCCATATATGTATATATATAATTACCCACTTTCAGTTTTCACCACATGAGATCTATGATATATATATATATATATGTTGACATATGTACCTATTTTCCATGGATGTTGACACGTGATCTCTTTATTCAATTTTTTTCTAACTTTTTTTTTTTTTGTTTTGCCAAGGAAGAAAAAAACTCACATTTTTCAAACATGTGTTGGCCTTCATCATTTACATAGACGAATTTGATTTTAAGTAATTTAATTAATTTTTTTAAATTACCTTAATACTTGAGGGGAAATTTTTTAATAAATTTAAATATCTATAAAAAAAATATTAATATTTACAATTTGATCCTCATGTGATCAAGTCGTAGTCCTGAAGCGAAGCGATATTGTATTTTCGGCACTTATGTGCTAAAGTCTTTACCCATGCAAATTGGCTTAACTTGAATGCATAGTGTTATTCAAGTTTTAACATTTAATTAAAACCACTTGGTATCTATGCAAACAAGTTATGACCCTGATGTTACGTGGTGTTGTACTTTTAGTACTTAATATGACTTAAGTGCTAAGGTTTTCACTCATACGAATTGACCTGACTTAAATGCATAGTGGTATCTAAAAACTTAGACCCATGTTTTATTCATCTCTCTGTCTACATTTTTTATTTTTATTTATTTATTGTAGGATGACGTTCTTCTAATGTTTCAAGGAGAAGACTGTAACCATTCTTGAGGGAGATAATGAAGATTTTGAGGAGGGGACTACCTTGTCAGTGCATAAGTCACTTACTAACCTTCAATCTTTGTCAATTTCAGTGACAAAGGATCTATTGCACATTTCTTCCTAGCCCTGAGTTGCATTTTGCAAGCTTACAAATATCGTAAACTGGACCATTTGGCATTGCGACACAAAGAGCGTGTGCACTGGACTAATAATGAATCTATTAGTGTTACCAAAGCTTTTTATCTCATAAGTCCTCACTCTAGCTATTTATCTTTGTGACAAGGTAACCATATGGGTGATCCAACTGTATTATCCTCACTAGTTTTCCAGGTAGTTTGGGTATCCTCAAGACCTTCCGGGGGGTTTTCCAGAGATTTTTTGCACTGGAACTTTAGAGGTGGTGTATTAACATTGGGACTCATGCACTAGTCTTGGTACCTACTCCAAAGTTACTATACTAGATTATCATAGTCTTAAAGATTTTTCAGTCACAAAGGCTTATGCAAATTGATGGATCAGAGTGCGCAATCCTTATAAGGAAATTCATACCGCTGCTTGTACGAAACCCCCGTTTGATTCTTCTTGGCAAATACCCTCAAAATCTTTAGAGAGTAGAATGCACAAAGTTGACTCAAGTGTTTCTACTAAGGGGAGCGTTAAAGACAATGTTGAGAAGGATTTTGATGATTTACCTGATGATCCAAGAGCTTCTTCTAAGCGCTCAATGGGTAGTCATCAAACTAATACCTCCACACACTTGGAACATGATGAAACTATTTTCAATGGTGGTAGTAGTCACTGTCACAAAACTTTTAAGTAACATAACAATGCATAGGGTCTTTATATATCAGACGATAACTCGAAGATACAAGTGAATGTCACTTCAAATTCCGAAATATTAGACCCAACCCCATGTACTATGATGAGACTAACTTTCATTCTCTTGATGACTTAGTTGATGTCCCAACTTTTACTTAACCGATGGAACTTGATGGTGAAGAGGTAATTTTTTTTTTTTTTTGCATTGATACTAACAAAAATAAATATTTGTCTCAGGTGAGGGTGACAACATATTTTTCAATGAAGAGAGTGAGTCATTTTCTAAGGATCGGTTCGAAAGTGTTGTTGCTATTAGAAAGTCAACACCCTTTACCTTGACTATACAACGAAGTGTATGTAATGCACACTAGACATGACCTACAGTGAATCATGGTGTAAGACTATCAATTGTTATGATTCACCAAGCTACTATACTGCATAGACTCTCAACCTTGAGAGGATATTGAACTTGTGCATAAAATAACAGTGACTTTGACCTAAGGGTGAGATTATAAGCTGATCATATATTCCCTATGGATTGGGTCATTGTTGATGGAAGCTAGTAACAACAGGTATTCTTAATAGAGGCATTATCATATCTCATAGATTGAGAATATCTGTCCTCTTAGGTGATCCAAAAGACATGTGATCATGAAATCTATGGTGTCATATTAATTCCTTAAGTGAAATTTGACATATGCTCTTTATGATTTAGAGTATATCATTTGATCACATAATAAATGGGATCTATAACTAAAGGATTGAAGATGTAATCTCGATAGGTGATAGCACTACCTTGTTAGATTATGAACACTGGTTCATAGGGAGTCTGCATGCATTGGATGGTGGATCACAAACCCAAACTTTGTCTCATTATTATTTACATAAGATACCAAAGTGCAGTTGATTCTCTTTAGTGGAATGTTGAATCAACTTCAAAATTGGATTATGAGGGGGTCCGTACTCTTATGGGTCCCAGTGGTCCCCGTTTTGAACTCATATACAATGATGGTGCAACTTATGAGGGTTAGATTAGCTCTAAGTTCAAACTTTTTCTTCTCTATGTGGAATTGATCTAGGAACATCCAGATCCATATATGAGTACTATATCTCTAGATCTTTATCTTAATATGGTTTTTGTAGCCATTTGTTTTCACTACAATAGATTTAAAGATGCCTAGGGATAGATGCATGCACCCTATGAGATCCAAGGACAGAGAATGGAGTAATTTGGATATTCATTGCACTTAGGATCACCCAAGGGGACACACTATCATAAAGTCTATTAGATATCATGGTGACTATTGAGAATACCTATTGCTACTGGCTTCCATTAATAGTGACCCAATCCATATGGAATATATGATCACTTTAGATCTCATCATAGGTCAAAACCATTGTTAACTTTTGCACAAACTCAATATTCTCTCAATGTTGAGAGACAATACAATGTAACAGCTTAGTGAAATTATGACTACTCGATAGCCTTATAACATGACTCATCGTAGGTCTTGTCCAATATGTAACTATACATACTAATGCACTCACCATGGGAACCTCATCTTGATGGCTAAGACCAATCGTCCCTCCAATTAGGAGATGGTGCACTATAACCTCAAATGAATTGCTTAAGTCCATAAACCGATTGTGAACAAATCATCCACTTGTAAGGAAACCATGACTTGGATCTTCCATACAACTCCTAATGCACACGTCATGTATAATGCGAGAGATGTTAGGCTAAAATGTTCATAAAGTATAACACATGGAATCAGGATAAATAAAAGTGAAATTGGAATAAATTTCAAATCTATTACATCACTGTGGACCCACATTTTTCACTTATGTTCCCACCCGATAGTGAGACTTGCTTTTTATTTTGTGAAAAACTGATTTTATAAATATTAGAGTCGAGACTTTTTTTTGAGGGAAAACAAAATAAGAAATAAAACCCTAAAAAAATGAATCCTTGTTTTGGAAAAGCATGTCTTTGAAAATCCGAGTCCAAGTTCGAGGGTCAGGTTACCTATCAGAAAGGTACCATAATAGTAACACCCCTCTAAACCCTAAAAATGGTCTCTACTAAGTAAGTTAAAGTAATTATGAAAATTAATAGGTAAATCAGTGGATACCATGGGTCAAAGTATATATCAAAACATGCACACTCAATGAGTAATAATCACAAAAAGTAGAGAACATACCTTCATAGCTTGTTAAGCGCTTCCATAAAACAAAAAAATTAGTTCATAGGCAACAATGTCATAACATATGCAATATGCATTCCACCCAAGATCAATAAGCAAGGACATATCAAAGCAAAGATCAAACAAAGCAAAGCCAACTAATCATAGGAAGTAAGCATAGATGCTATGTACATAAAAAAGTAAGTGAAGGAAGTGTACCTTGATAGCATTTAAAAGCAATTTTATAAAAATGAGTGTGGACCCGCATTTTTCACGTGCGCCCCCACTCGATCGGCGAGACTCGCTTTTTTATTTGTGAAAAATTAATTTTAAAAAAGTTGGAGTCGCCACTTATTTTATTTTTATTTTAAAGGGAAAATAAAACAAGAAAGAAAACCCTAAAATGTGACTCCATAATTTTTAGAAAAAAGACATGTCTTTGAAAAACCCGAGTCTAAGTCCGGGGATCAGGTTACTTATTGGGAAGGTACCTCTAGGAGGTAGCACCCCTCTAAGCCCTAAAAGGTCTCTACTGACTAAGTTGAGGGAAACGTGGCAATTAATCGGTTAATTATGGATACCTAAGTAGGCTAGGTGGTTCCAAAAAAAATAGCATGCCAAACAAGATCAAATCATAATAAAGAAAGGTTAGGATGCGTACCTGGACCGCTTCTCAAGCGCTATCATAAAACATCGATAGTTAATTTAAACAATATATCATCCAGCATGTATTTTATTAGAAATAATCAAACAATGAAACATGTATATCAGAACACTCAAGCATTATTAGACATAAGCATTATTTCACAATGACAAGCATATTCACACAATTCAGAAAGTAGGTGATAGAAGACATACCTGGATAGCATAGATAATTTGTGACGTGCTTCCTCAAGTTGTAAGGGGTTAGATAACAAATAATAAAATATAGAAATCCTAGCATGCTCATTATCTAATTAGCATAGCAAAAGTGATCAAAGGATACAGAATCATCAATTATCACATACATCTTGTATATAATTCCTAAAAAATAGATAGACGTGATTTCAACAAGTGTCAAATGTGGCAACAAAAATAAATTTTGAAAAGATTTTCTTATGTAGGGGTTTCACCAATTCCCCAATCGATATACACGAATTTAGCTTAGAATTATCCCATTTGTTTGGGATCACTAGCTTTGATTCGTGTTTTATTCAAGACCGTAATTTTATTTGAAAGATGTGAACCGATCAAAACATGGTTGCACATTATTTTAAAAAATGTGATTTTGATTCTAAGAACTCTAAATGGATTTTTGAACTGGATTGTTAAGGGGATCTTTTGACTCTAAGAAACTTTAAATGAATTTTTGAAATGGATTTTTAAGGAAAATGAGATTTTGAGAATAGTGTTATATTTTAAAAATAAAAAGAAATTAATTTGAAAGCAATAAAGTGTATGAATCAAAATACCAAGCAAAGCAAAATAGAACAAAATCACAAAGTAGAATTTTTGACAATCAAGAAAATTGAAGGTGAGAACAGAGGCTAATCTTCATGAGTTTCCAAAAGCCTCAGAAAGAAAATCAAATTAAATTAAGGATCACTAAAGCAACGGGCAAGGCGTTCTAAATTAAACAAACTAACGGAGTATCAATTCATGAACTAACGATTGGGATTTTAAAAGCATATAAGTTAAGATGAGGGTGATCAGGATCTAACATTAATGATTTTGAAACAAAAAAAAACTAAAAATGGATCAATTCAGGTAAGGAACTAAAATTATAGAAGTACTTAAACTAATTAAAACGATTTTGACTAGATTAAACTAAAAACGTGAACTTTCAAACATAGAATTAATTTTACTAATGAACTACAATTATAAAAGTGCTTAAGCTAATTAAAATGAGCCAAACTAAATCAAAGCAAACTAAAGATATGTACTTTCAAGCATATAATTAATTTTATTGATGAACCAAAAATTATAAAAGTGTCTAAACTAAATAGATGAATTAAATTAAATCAAAGTACACTAAAAACATGAACTTTTAAATAAAGAATTAATTTTATCAATAAATAAATAAAACTATAAAAACACATAAACTAATTAAAAGGAACCAAATTAAATCAAAGAATACTAAAAATATGAACTTCCAAACATGAGATACTAAAGATATGAACTTCCAAACATGAAATCAATTTTATTAATAAACTAAAACTATAAAAACACCTAAAATAATGAATATAAATTATTAAATCAAAGCAAACTAAAAAAACTGAAACTTTCAAACATGGGATCAATTTTATTAATGAACTAAACTATAAAAATATCTAAACTAACTATAATGAATCAAATTAAATTAAAGTAACCTAAAAACGCAAACTTTCAAACATGGAATCAATTTTATCAATGAACTAAAACTATAAATGTATTTTAACTAAATAGATGAATTAAACTAAATCAAAAGTAAACTAAAGACATGAACTTTTAATATAGAATCAATTTTATTAACGAACTAAAATTATAAAAGTATCTAAACTAATTAAAATGAATCACACTAAATCAAAGAATACTAAAAATATGAACTTCCAAACATGGGATACTAAAAATATGAACTTCCAAACATGAAATCAATTTTATTAATAAACTAAAACTATAAAAACACCTAAAATAATGAATATAAATTATTAAATCAAAGTAAACTAAAAAAAAAACTGAAACTTTCAAACATGGGATCAATTTTATTAATGAACTAAACTATAAAAAATATCTAAACTAACTATAATGAATCAAATTAAATTAAAGTAACCTAAAAACGCAAACTTTCAAACATGGAATCAATTTTATCAATGAACTAAAATTATAAATGTATTTGAACTAAATAGATGAATTAAACTAAATCAAAAGTAAACTAAAGACATGAACTTTTAATATAGAATCAATTTTATTAACGAACTAAAATTATAAAAGTATCTAAACTAATTAAAATGAATCACACTAAATCAAAGAATACTAAAAATATGAACTTCCAAACATGGGATACTAAAAATATGAACTTCCAAACATGAAATCAATTTTATTAATAAACTAAAACTATAAAAACACCTAAAATAATGAATATAAATTATTAAATCAAAGCAAACTAAAAAAAACTGAAACTTTCAAACATGAGATCAATTTTATTAATGAACTAAACTATAAAAAATATCTAAACTAACTATAATGAATCAAATTAAATTAAAGTAACCTAAAAACGCAAACTTTCAAACATGAAATCAATTTTATCAATGAACTAAAACTATAAATGTATTTGAACTAAATAGATGAATTAAACTAAATCAAAAGTAAACTAAAGACATGAACTTTTAATATAGAATCAATTTTATTAACGAACTAAAATTATAAAAGTATCTAAACTAATTAAAATGAATCACACTAAATCAAAGAATACTAAAAATATGAACTTCCAAACATGGGATACTAAAAATATGAACTTCCAAACATGAAATCAATTTTATTAATAAACTAAAACTATAAAAACACCTAAAATAATGAATATAAATTATTAAATCAAAGTAAACTAAAAAAAAAACTGAAACTTTCAAACATGGGATCAATTTTATTAATGAACTAAACTATAAAAAATATCTAAACTAACTATAATGAATCAAATTAAATTAAAGTAACCTAAAAACGCAAACTTTCAAACATGGAATCAATTTTATCAATGAACTAAAATTATAAATGTATTTGAACTAAATAGATGAATTAAACTAAATCAAAAGTAAACTAAAGACATGAACTTTTAATATAGAATCAATTTTATTAACGAACTAAAATTATAAAAGTATCTAAACTAATTAAAATGAATCACACTAAATCAAAGAATACTAAAAATATGAACTTCCAAACATGGGATACTAAAAATATGAACTTCCAAACATGAAATCAATTTTATTAATAAACTAAAACTATAAAAACACCTAAAATAATGAATATAAATTATTAAATCAAAGCAAACTAAAAAAAACTGAAACTTTCAAACATGAGATCAATTTTATTAATGAACTAAACTATAAAAAATATCTAAACTAACTATAATGAATCAAATTAAATTAAAGTAACCTAAAAACGCAAACTTTCAAACATGAAATCAATTTTATCAATGAACTAAAACTATAAATGTATTTGAACTAAATAGATGAATTAAACTAAATCAAAAGTAAACTAAAGACATGAACTTTTAATATAGAATCAATTTTATTAACGAACTAAAATTATAAAAGTATCTAAACTAATTAAAATGAATCACATTAAATCAAAGAATACTAAAAATATGAACTTTCAAATATGGGATCAACTTTATCAATAAATAAATAAATGAAATACAAGTAATTAAAAGAGTAGCAAATGCATGAATAAATGAATAAATAAAACTCAAATGTTTTCAATCTGATGCAATCAATCAAAATTAAATAGGGATCAAATCATTCTTTTTTTCTAATATAATGAATCAAAATTAAAACACACAAACTCATTCAAGCCAAACTAACAAATAAATTAATACTAAATTAAATTGGAATTAAAAAAAAGAAAAAAAAAGATATCTAATAAAAAAAAAATGAAAACTTTTTAAAAAACTAACCTGTGTTATCTAAAAAAAAATCCGTCTTTGATGCGTTAAAGTAGCCCCTCCTCGAAAATCCTCTGTTCCTCTCTATTTCAAAAAGAATATCACGACCCTTTGCTCCAAAAATTCTCTCTTGCGTGTTCTCTCAAAAAAAAAAAAATCCCTTTTAATTTCTCCCAATCCTCCAATGCGTGCTTCCACCCTTTCAAAACGAATCTCCTCCCACAATAAAAAAAGGCTCCTCTTTTTCTTTCCTCTCTCATGTATATATATCCCCTCAAGACCTAAATTTTCTAAAAGGAAAATTCTCCTCCTTCCTTTCTTCTTCTCTTCTTTTTTTAAATCTTCCGATCAAAAGCAATCTTCCCAATTTCAAATTCCCCTCCAAAACCTTCCAAGGAGAGTCCCACCTTCCTTAAACTCCAATGGTAAGTTTCCTTGCAAAAACATAAAATTCTTGAAGTTAAATAATTGAATAAACGGATAGGCAAGTAAATGAATTAGGAAACGGTAAAAATAAATAAATAAATAAATAAAAATAAATAATAAATAAGTTAAGGAAAATAATATAAAGAGGAAGATAACCAATAAAAAGTCAATGATAATCATAAAACTAAAACTAAAAAATAAAATAAAATAAAATAAAATAAAATAAAAAAATATAATAAAATAAAAATAAACCAATAAACAAAAAGCCGAGCCCAAAAGCCATGTAACCATGCAAGTCATACAAGTCACGCTAAAAGTGTCCAAATGGGCCAAGTGTGCCTAAACGGGCCTATGATGAGACTAAGTGGGCCTAGGGTGGTGCCTAATGGGCCAAGTGTATCTAAGAGCTATCCTAAAAAAAAAAAAAAAAAAGCCTAAGTCTAAGTTAGAGCTGCCAAAGGTCACAATAAGGGATCGAATAATCCCTCAACCAAAATCTCCGAGGTGACTCAGAAAAAGGTAAGTGGTGAGTAGTACTGGGCCACCAAGGAACTACTGTGGAGCACTGAAAACGAACTTAAAGACATGTGTTAAAGGGACAAAATTGAGGGTCTACAAATATGCCCCTCTTCGGTATAGATCACGAGTGTAGAGAGTGTGAATAGAAATACGAGTAATGAGCAGAATGAAGTGAACTATACCGAAGAATTAAAGAAGGACAAGAGATTTTGTCCTAGCACATGAAGAAGTAAGGTCAAAAGATGGGGTCTCAATGACATGGATGGGACAACTCTATGTGGGGGGAAATGACAATAAAGAGAGAAGGCATGTGATGAGTAGCACAAAGGTGGAAAGAGATGAAAATGATGACTCAAAGTTATGGATGAGATGAATAACTCTAGATCATGGACAAGATGAACGACACTGGGTCAAAAATAGGACAAAAGACTCTGGGTCATGAGCTCTGGGCTCTAATTGGAAATAATGACTCTGGGTCAGGATGGAAAATGACTCTGGGTCGAGAGCTCTGGGCTATAACTAGGAAAGAATGACTCCGGGTCAAGATGGAAAATGACTCTGGGTCGAGAGCTCTGGGCTCTAACTAGGAAAGAATGACTCTGGGTCAAAATGGAAAATGACTCTGGGTCGAGAGCTCTAGGCTCTAAATAGGAAAGAATGACTCTGGGTCAAGATGGAAAATGACTCTGGGTCGAGAGCTCTGGGCTCTAAATAGATAGCCGATTAGGATACTTTCCGACTCGAGGTGTCGGGTCGAGGCCACTCATAAGTGGCTAGAATGATGAAAACGAAACATCTCAGGGATGTGAATGATGCAAATGACTCCGGGTCGTGAGCTCAGGGCTCGGGGTGCTATGAATGACTCTGGGTCAAGATGGAAAATGACTCTGGGTCGATGAATAGCTCAGGGCTATGAGCTCCGGGCTCTATGACTGATCGGCTAGAAGGAGAATGCGATACACAAACTCCAGGTCAAACCACTCATGGGCGACCAAATGATGAAAGCTCAGCTAAGAGCTGGAAAGACTCCGGGTCTATAGGAAATGATAGCTCAGGGCTAGCGGGCTCAGGGCCTAAGGGAAAAAGGATAGCTCATGGCTACGAGGCTCAGGGCCTAGAAGGAATGGATAGCTCATGGCTACGAGGCTCAGGGCCTAGAAGGGAATAATAGAGAATACCAACTCGAAAGTGGACATGAAATAAATTGGCTCAAAGCCATATACTCAAAATGTCAAGGGTCGGACTACTGAAACCAAGAAGGGAAATATGCCCCAGTATCCAAGGTGCTCACACTGCTGAAACAACCGGTAAATCAATCATCTGCTGAAATCAATGGGTCAGGAACCGAATACGTCACAACAAACCTCTGAAAAGTCAAAACTGAAAGAACTTTCTATGTCTGAAAAGCTGCTCTATCAACGAATCTCAAAAGGTAAATCTCAAAGTGTGTATATCGTGGCTCATCTAAAAGCACATCTCGAAGTACACAAAATGGTGCTCATCTGGATAACCCAACCGACAAGATAACAATGATGATCGAAAACAAATCCATCTCATGAACATCTAGCTAAAGGATCCACCCATGCTCCTCAGGTGAAATCTGATGTGATCCATCTCTATCTCAACAAATCCATATAGAGGGGTCCTGATACAATCAATCATCGAAAGCTCTGGGCTAGTACTCAATTTAAAACCAAACTGGCTACTGTCCCAATCTCAAGGATACTCAAAGAAAATGGGGAAATATGCCCCAGTATAAGGTCCGATATCAAAGTCACGAGGTAAACAACAGACACTAATCATCTATCCTACCACTGTGCGAACAAAATCTCACCAAGGAGAGAGGAATATGCCCCAATATGGATATCTGATGTCAAAGTCGTGAGGCAATCAATTAACAATGATCATCCATCCTCGTACCACTGCCCAAATACAACTTATCAAGGAGGGGGAATATGCCCCAGTGTGGATATTTGATGTACAATAAAGAGTCTGTCAAAATCAACCAAACATCTCTATAACCATGAATGAAGATAGTCATACCACCCAATAACAGATAAGAACCTCGGAGGAATGAGGAAATATGCCCCAGTGTGGATATCTAATACATAATCAAAGGATGAATCCAACATCATCAATCAACTATCCCCAACTCAACAATAATCTGCTAAGAAGTCAGAATGAAGTATCGACCAATGCCTCAAGGGGGACACTCTAAATCTAATCTCAAATGGATAGCCAAAATGATGAGGGATGTGGTAATCTCAGGAGTAGAAGCATGTCTCTAATGAAATCCTAACTAAATCTGATAGGAATCCGGTAACCTTAAAATGGGGAAATATGCCCCAGTATGCCAGATCTATACACTGCACTGAAAACCGCCTCCAACTCAGTAATAATCCACTAGTCTATCTCAGAAATACTCCGCGAATGGAACCGCTAGGGGCTCAACGATGCTCCACTAGAACTGATATAGTCTCAACATACCCTACTAGGGATCTCTGATTGGTGAAAATGCCCAGACTCAAAGAAAGTGCTCTACTAGGGACTCATCTCAACCAAATGAAAGGGGAATATGCCCCAGTAAGATAATTGATGCACAGTAGAATGAAAATCTGGATAGCATCAAATATCATCCATAAAATGAAGCAATCATCCACATCCATCACCAAATCACCTCCAAGCATCAAAGAAGCATCTCCCAGAAGAAGAAACATGACAACATCCATATATCAACCAAATCCCAAACACCAGCCTAAGTAGAGGCTGTCAAAGATAACATCTAATCTCATGGTCTCAGAGTGGTCTTAAGACACGGGACGTAACGTAGGTCAGGGTGATAGGGTGAAAGAAATGAAGGGAAACTAGGCTCAAATACCCAATGATCAAACCCATACCCTCATGTACAAGATGTAATGCATAGAAAAATCTCATGAGCCATGGACCTAAAGGTAACCAAAGGAAATGTCGATGGCGAAATGAGAAAAAGATGAGTAGTCAAACCATCAATGAAATATGTGAATGATGTGAAAAAGGTATCAAATCAGAAATGTGTGTCAATATGTAGGGAATAGATAAAATATGGAACAAAGATCTGAAAATGGGTGAGGAGATACAAAGTAAGGCAATAAGAAAGGGGAATGAATGATGATCAATCCATATCAGTACAATAAGGGAAAGTCATATCACTAATGATGGAGTGGTGGATAAAACAATGATCCGGAGATCCTAGTAAAAAAGATTTCTCATCTCTCATACCTAATATATATCAATCATGATCCCAAGAAGCATAGGATCTCATAGAACTCTCACATGAACCCTCGACACTCCAAATGCATAACGAGAGTCGCTTAAGAGTGAAAAACTCATAAAAAAACTCACCAAAACCCACAATGACAAATATACCCAATAAATGAACCTCAAAAGGTGACATAAACGCCCAATGGAGCAAGATGCTATACACAAACATATCATTGCGCTTTTTTTTTTTTTTTTATTTGATTTGATTTGATTTTTTTTTTTTTTTTTTTTTTTTTTTTTTGCGCATGCTCTGATCATCAATAAATCAAACTCCAATGGGAGATATATAAGGAATGAACAAACTCTCTCAAATCACTAGTGAATACATGAACCCCATCCCATGAGATAATCTCTCAAACCAAAATCTCCGAATCAATGCCAAATGATGAGATGAATGGAGTGATATGACTACCCTCTTTGCACTAAGATGTGAAGAATCATCAGCCCAAGGAAAAGAAGAGATAAAATGAAGCAAATAATGATAAAAGCAAGAAAGAGAATGGAAATGTGATGATAGCAAAATAAAACAAACAGGGTGATAAGGAGATGATGACAAGAATGAGAATATATGCCTATAAGTCTAAAGCTCATGAGACTTTCATAGCAAAGCATGCATATACACCAAAGGGTCCCAACTCGGGTGTAGAAATGGTAATCAAGGCTATAAGAAATAAATAAGGCTATAACATACCACGTGAGGCTCAATGGGCTAGCAATGGTTTAATATATCAATAGAGGTGATAAGGTGTAAGGCTAACCAAAATGATGGCCACCCATCCTGCGACCATGGTCTCAAATGTAATACTTCTTCAACTAATCCACATTGGTAGGGTTTGAGAACTGGTCTACATCCAGATATGTCAATCATATTTCCTCTCTGGGGTAAACTCTCTAATGACAAGTGGTGTACTCCAAGTAAGTCTCTAGGGTCTCCTGGAATAGATGAATCTCCATGACCATAACCGGGCTAATATCGTCCTCAAACATATCATCAACATAAGCGGGATGCCCCAACATAAATAAACTGAATCTCTTCTAAACTCTCAACAATGAAGATCTCAAGCATATCAAGAGAGTGAACTATCTCTGGTTAATATATGCCAAGCATCCAACTATCATCCAATACGTCCATCTCATGCTCGTCATGAAGAAAATCATGTCAATCAAATCTCCCATCTGAGAAAAACTAACGTCCTCTATAAGAACTCTCATCTGATAAACTTTGACTCATAATCCACTAAACTCATCATATGTATGAAGTCACCCTCAACAATGTCACTGGCTAACTGGGTGGTGGGGGTGGGTGGTAATGAATCATACGACATCTCATCCTGAACTGGATGCCATCTATCTCACTATCCATCAATCCTCTGGCTCAAACCTGCTAATGCATCCTGAATAGAGTCATAGTGATTGTAAGTCGATCAACTGTATCATGCTGAGGATCCATACCTGACTGCTTTGAAACCTTGACCAATCTATCTCCAACTCTAATATAAAAAGTCGAATCCAAACTGAAGCGAATAACATTCCTATAAGGTACAAAGACACGGAAATAGAAATGACATGAAGGAAGCTCAGAAGAAGTGGAAACACACTAATCACAATGTAGAAAGGTGGCCCAATTGAGACTCAAACATGTACCAATCTTTGAGCACACCAAAAGGAGACCATGAAGAGGATAACTGAACCCAATTGTGACCAAGGCAGCTCTGAAGGTCCACAGATGCACCCACGTGTAGGAATGAAGTCTTAATTGGGTCTAGGTTAACTTACAAGGTTGAGGTGGCTCTATAAGATAAAATGGGTGGGTTAAAGGATCCCTAGCAGAAGCGATCGTACCCTCCGATGGTACGCAACCCTCTGCACGCCTCCAAGGAGACGGGGTGCTTCCATGCAAGGTGGTCATCACCTCCACACATGCACTTCCTCGCGTTCCCAAGGGGTTTCTTAATGGTGAAGGCTCTCCCATCTCTCAACACTCAAGAATAATCTAAAGTGCGCAGTGAAGGATGTGGGTGCATCCGAAAAAAACCAAAGATCTAAAGTGAGATAGTGAACGAAGACAAGCAATCATACGAACATGCAAGAGAAATGGTTGTCATGCAACAAGCAATCATGTGAAGCAGATAAATATCAAACAATCAAAGTCCTATCTAGCATATGTGAGAGTGAATCATGCTAAAGTGAACAAACAATTAAGCGATCATATCAAACAGTCATGTGAAGCAAATAAATATCAAACAAACAAAGTCCTATCTAACATATGTGAAAGTGTATCATGCTAAAGTGAGCAAAGCAATCAAGTGATCATCCAAGGCAATCAAACATGTTAGGATAGCAAACCAAACAATCAACCAAATCGAATCACCTTGCCTAAAAAAAAAGGTACCCACTAATCGACCAATTAAACGCCACATTTTCCTCAACTAGTGTTCAAGCTTGATCCTCAAAATCCCCAGCGGAGTCGCCAATTTGTGGACCCGCATTTTTCACGTGCGCCCCCACTCGATCGGCGAGACTCGCTTTTTTATTTGTGAAAAATTAATTTTAAAAAAGTTGGAGTCGCCACTTATTTTATTTTTATTTTAAAGGGAAAATAAAACAAGAAAGAAAACCCTAAAATGTGACTCCATAATTTTTAGAAAAAAGACATGTCTTTGAAAAACCCGAGTCTAAGTCCGGGGATCAGGTTACTTATTGGGAAGGTACCTCTAGGAGGTAGCACCCCTCTAAGCCCTAAAAGGTCTCTACTGACTAAGTTGAGGGAAACGTGGCAATTAATCGGTTAATTATGGATACCTAAGTAGGCTAGGTGGTTCCAAAAAAAATAGCATGCCAAACAAGATCAAATCATAATAAAGAAAGGTTAGGATGCGTACCTGGACCGCTTCTCAAGCGCTATCATAAAACATCGATAGTTAATTTAAACAATATATCATCCAGCATGTATTTTATTAGAAATAATCAAACAATGAAACATGTATATCAGAACACTCAAGCATTATTAGACATAAGCATTATTTCACAATGACAAGCATATTCACACAATTCAGAAAGTAGGTGATAGAAGACATACCTGGATAGCATAGATAATTTGTGACGTGCTTCCTCAAGTTGTAAGGGGTTAGATAACAAATAATAAAATATAGAAATCCTAGCATGCTCATTATCTAATTAGCATAGCAAAAGTGATCAAAGGATACAGAATCATCAATTATCACATACATCTTGTATATAATTCCTAAAAAATAGATAGACGTGATTTCAACAAGTGTCAAATGTGGCAACAAAAATAAATTTTGAAAAGATTTTCTTATGTAGGGGTTTCACCAATTCCCCAATCGATATACACGAATTTAGCTTAGAATTATCCCATTTGTTTGGGATCACTAGCTTTGATTCGTGTTTTATTCAAGACCGTAATTTTATTTGAAAGATGTGAACCGATCAAAACATGGTTGCACATTATTTTAAAAAATGTGATTTTGATTCTAAGAACTCTAAATGGATTTTTGAACTGGATTGTTAAGGGGATCTTTTGACTCTAAGAAACTTTAAATGAATTTTTGAAATGGATTTTTAAGGAAAATGAGATTTTGAGAATAGTGTTATATTTTAAAAATAAAAAGAAATTAATTTGAAAGCAATAAAGTGTATGAATCAAAATACCAAGCAAAGCAAAATAGAACAAAATCACAAAGTAGAATTTTTGACAATCAAGAAAATTGAAGGTGAGAACAGAGGCTAATCTTCATGAGTTTCCAAAAGCCTCAGAAAGAAAATCAAATTAAATTAAGGATCACTAAAGCAACGGGCAAGGCGTTCTAAATTAAACAAACTAACGGAGTATCAATTCATGAACTAACGATTGGGATTTTAAAAGCATATAAGTTAAGATGAGGGTGATCAGGATCTAACATTAATGATTTTGAAACAAAAAAAAACTAAAAATGGATCAATTCAGGTAAGGAACTAAAATTATAGAAGTACTTAAACTAATTAAAACGATTTTGACTAGATTAAACTAAAAACGTGAACTTTCAAACATAGAATTAATTTTACTAATGAACTACAATTATAAAAGTGCTTAAGCTAATTAAAATGAGCCAAACTAAATCAAAGCAAACTAAAGATATGTACTTTCAAGCATATAATTAATTTTATTGATGAACCAAAAATTATAAAAGTGTCTAAACTAAATAGATGAATTAAATTAAATCAAAGTACACTAAAAACATGAACTTTTAAATAAAGAATTAATTTTATCAATAAATAAATAAAACTATAAAAACACATAAACTAATTAAAAGGAACCAAATTAAATCAAAGAATACTAAAAATATGAACTTCCAAACATGAGATACTAAAGATATGAACTTCCAAACATGAAATCAATTTTATTAATAAACTAAAACTATAAAAACACCTAAAATAATGAATATAAATTATTAAATCAAAGCAAACTAAAAAAACTGAAACTTTCAAACATGGGATCAATTTTATTAATGAACTAAACTATAAAAATATCTAAACTAACTATAATGAATCAAATTAAATTAAAGTAACCTAAAAACGCAAACTTTCAAACATGGAATCAATTTTATCAATGAACTAAAACTATAAATGTATTTTAACTAAATAGATGAATTAAACTAAATCAAAAGTAAACTAAAGACATGAACTTTTAATATAGAATCAATTTTATTAACGAACTAAAATTATAAAAGTATCTAAACTAATTAAAATGAATCACACTAAATCAAAGAATACTAAAAATATGAACTTCCAAACATGGGATACTAAAAATATGAACTTCCAAACATGAAATCAATTTTATTAATAAACTAAAACTATAAAAACACCTAAAATAATGAATATAAATTATTAAATCAAAGTAAACTAAAAAAAAAACTGAAACTTTCAAACATGGGATCAATTTTATTAATGAACTAAACTATAAAAAATATCTAAACTAACTATAATGAATCAAATTAAATTAAAGTAACCTAAAAACGCAAACTTTCAAACATGGAATCAATTTTATCAATGAACTAAAATTATAAATGTATTTGAACTAAATAGATGAATTAAACTAAATCAAAAGTAAACTAAAGACATGAACTTTTAATATAGAATCAATTTTATTAACGAACTAAAATTATAAAAGTATCTAAACTAATTAAAATGAATCACACTAAATCAAAGAATACTAAAAATATGAACTTCCAAACATGGGATACTAAAAATATGAACTTCCAAACATGAAATCAATTTTATTAATAAACTAAAACTATAAAAACACCTAAAATAATGAATATAAATTATTAAATCAAAGCAAACTAAAAAAAACTGAAACTTTCAAACATGAGATCAATTTTATTAATGAACTAAACTATAAAAAATATCTAAACTAACTATAATGAATCAAATTAAATTAAAGTAACCTAAAAACGCAAACTTTCAAACATGAAATCAATTTTATCAATGAACTAAAACTATAAATGTATTTGAACTAAATAGATGAATTAAACTAAATCAAAAGTAAACTAAAGACATGAACTTTTAATATAGAATCAATTTTATTAACGAACTAAAATTATAAAAGTATCTAAACTAATTAAAATGAATCACACTAAATCAAAGAATACTAAAAATATGAACTTCCAAACATGGGATACTAAAAATATGAACTTCCAAACATGAAATCAATTTTATTAACAAACTAAAACTATAAAAACACCTAAAATAATGAATATAAATTATTAAATCAAAGTAAACTAAAAAAAAAACTGAAACTTTCAAACATGGGATCAATTTTATTAATGAACTAAACTATAAAAAATATCTAAACTAACTATAATGAATCAAATTAAATTAAAGTAACCTAAAAACGCAAACTTTCAAACATGGAATCAATTTTATCAATGAACTAAAATTATAAATGTATTTGAACTAAATAGATGAATTAAACTAAATCAAAAGTAAACTAAAGACATGAACTTTTAATATAGAATCAATTTTATTAACGAACTAAAATTATAAAAGTATCTAAACTAATTAAAATGAATCACACTAAATCAAAGAATACTAAAAATATGAACTTCCAAACATGGGATACTAAAAATATGAACTTCCAAACATGAAATCAATTTTATTAATAAACTAAAACTATAAAAACACCTAAAATAATGAATATAAATTATTAAATCAAAGCAAACTAAAAAAAACTGAAACTTTCAAACATGAGATCAATTTTATTAATGAACTAAACTATAAAAAATATCTAAACTAACTATAATGAATCAAATTAAATTAAAGTAACCTAAAAACGCAAACTTTCAAACATGAAATCAATTTTATCAATGAACTAAAACTATAAATGTATTTGAACTAAATAGATGAATTAAACTAAATCAAAAGTAAACTAAAGACATGAACTTTTAATATAGAATCAATTTTATTAACGAACTAAAATTATAAAAGTATCTAAACTAATTAAAATGAATCACATTAAATCAAAGAATACTAAAAATATGAACTTTCAAATATGGGATCAACTTTATCAATAAATAAATAAATGAAATACAAGTAATTAAAAGAGTAGCAAATGCATGAATAAATGAATAAATAAAACTCAAATGTTTTCAATCTGATGCAATCAATCAAAATTAAATAGGGATCAAATCATTCTTTTTTTCTAATATAATGAATCAAAATTAAAACACACAAACTCATTCAAGCCAAACTAACAAATAAATTAATACTAAATTAAATTGGAATTAAAAAAAAGAAAAAAAAAAGATATCTAATAAAAAAAAAATGAAAACTTTTTAAAAAACTAACCTGTGTTATCTAAAAAAAAATCCGTCTTTGATGCGTTAAAGTAGCCCCTCCTCGAAAATCCTCTGTTCCTCTCTATTTCAAAAAGAATATCACGACCCTTTGCTCCAAAAATTCTCTCTTGCGTGTTCTCTCAAAAAAAAAAAAATCCCTTTTAATTTCTCCCAATCCTCCAATGCGTGCTTCCACCCTTTCAAAACGAATCTCCTCCCACAATAAAAAAAGGCTCCTCTTTTTCTTTCCTCTCTCATGTATATATATCCCCTCAAGACCTAAATTTTCTAAAAGGAAAATTCTCCTCCTTCCTTTCTTCTTCTCTTCTTTTTTTAAATCTTCCGATCAAAAGCAATCTTCCCAATTTCAAATTCCCCTCCAAAACCTTCCAAGGAGAGTCCCACCTTCCTTAAACTCCAATGGTAAGTTTCCTTGCAAAAACATAAAATTCTTGAAGTTAAATAATTGAATAAACGGATAGGCAAGTAAATGAATTAGGAAACGGTAAAAATAAATAAATAAATAAATAAAAATAAATAATAAATAAGTTAAGGAAAATAATATAAAGAGGAAGATAACCAATAAAAAGTCAATGATAATCATAAAACTAAAACTAAAAAATAAAATAAAATAAAATAAAATAAAATAAAAAAATATAATAAAATAAAAATAAACCAATAAACAAAAAGCCGAGCCCAAAAGCCATGTAACCATGCAAGTCATACAAGTCACGCTAAAAGTGTCCAAATGGGCCAAGTGTGCCTAAACGGGCCTATGATGAGACTAAGTGGGCCTAGGGTGGTGCCTAATGGGCCAAGTGTATCTAAGAGCTATCCTAAAAAAAAAAAAAAAAAAGCCTAAGTCTAAGTTAGAGCTGCCAAAGGTCACAATAAGGGATCGAATAATCCCTCAACCAAAATCTCCGAGGTGACTCAGAAAAAGGTAAGTGGTGAGTAGTACTGGGCCACCAAGGAACTACTGTGGAGCACTGAAAACGAACTTAAAGACATGTGTTAAAGGGACAAAATTGAGGGTCTACAATGAGGTTAATTCACAAATAATAATAATGAGATTAAAGGATAATTAAAAACTAAATTCATATATATATATACGTAGCATGTCTCAAATCAAGGGAGGTTCACAAACTTGTTTAAAAGTGACCAATTATCAAAAGCAAATGAATTGTCATTAACAAGTTAGAATATTAGTTTTCACAAAATAGATTCCAAATAAATACCAAGAAATGTTATCTCACCATAATAAAAATCAAGTAACATCTTTAAAAAGATTAGATCACTGTCCAAAATTCCAAATTAATTAATTATATTCCAATTAATATTAAATTTATTCACAAATGGGTCACTTAACAAAAAAATCAGCAAATGATTAGAACATAAAAGTCTACAAAATAAATCTAAAACAAATGTTTAAAAGTTTTATCATGAAAATTTTCATAGAACATCTCCTATATGTCTAGTTTATCATCTAAGTGGCCAAATTAATTAATTAAATCCCATTTAGTACCAGATTTCATAATGATCATAATAGGTCCAAAATAGAGCATCTTTCCAAGACATGCAAAAATTGATTTTTTTTAATTAACTTATGAATGTCCTAAAATCCTTTAAAAAATCACATAACTAGCTTAATATGTCTATTTTATATGGAAAATAACTACAAGGCAAGATCACATACATAACATGTTTAAAGTTAAATAAACATCTCACAACTCTAGAAAAGCACCTGTGCAGTAGGTGCAAGAAGAAGAAAAAAAAAAATCATCTCTCTCATTTCATAAATTATTTATTAATATTTTATATATCAAAAATTAAATTTAAAAATTTTATATTAAAAAAATTCAAAGAAATTAAAGAGAACATTTAATAATTTAATTTTTCAAAATAAGACTGAGTGTTAGAAACAAAGTGAAAATTGAACCTTCTGAAAAATTGATTTATATCTTCTAATTGGAAAACCATATTTGACCCAAGTAAGATTCTAAATCAAGTTTAAGGAGTCTAGAATGTCATAGAATAATTAGAAAAATTTTAATGAAAAACTAATGCAGAAGTACAATGAACTATCCACAATTTCAATGAAAAACTATGTTTTAGAAAAACTTTGTTTGTAGGGATCTATTAAATCTCATTTTAATTTCCACAAATTTATCCATAAAGACTCCATTGATTTGAGCTATGAAATTCAATTCATATATACTCAAAACCAAAATTCATTTTAAAACCTTTCAAATATGCATACCAAATAAAATAAGTAGCATTGTCTTTTAGAAAATAAACTTTTCGTTACCTAATTGTTTTAAGATTAATTTAAATATAGATTTGAGAATTCGTTTTGTTTTAGGAGCAACGAAACATTTTTTTTTAATCATTAAAGCACATGGGAATTGGAAACTACTAGAAAGCACCTAAAGAAAAGTGTGTGTGTGCGCGCACGCGCTAGAATTTGGTTAACCAATGTATGAATTACGACTTATTATATGAACTAAATTTGCAACCATTTAAGTGGTTTATTGTGTCCTATTTTGATTTCAAAATCCAATATTGAAAGATTCCTAAACAAAGGTTTAAATAAATCTAATATAAAATCATCTATTTAAATGTTATGTGTATCAAAGCATAGATTAAAAGTATTCTAAACATAAGCTAATTGTAATTTAACACATGGAACAAATTTGCAGTCGTAGATGATTAATTATGTCTGAATTAAATGCTAAAATAAATGCCTAAAGAGCCCTAAGTGAGTGTCCATTTATATCATACAATTTCCTATTTAAGTGACATGCATGTATATGAACAATGAAAGGCGGATTCACAAGAATTAACTAAATGAAAATACACAAAATCAAATCCTCATAAATCAAAATAAAAATGATGATTTCAAAACCAATTGTCATAAGATTATCAAACGGCTTTATTAGGCAAAAATCTAGGTTAAATCAAACCTAAATTCAATTCTAAACCATAAAACAACAAAGATTAAACACACATCGACCTAAATAATGGATTCTAGCAACACTCATGTGTGGCCTAGTTCGTCCACGCCTAAACCTAATCTAGAATATTCCAAAATTAATAGAAAATGGTAAAGAAGATAAAAGAACATGGAGAAGATAATAATAGAATAAAAAATTAAAGCAAATTTTCAGCAACTTACCTCTAAAACTTCTTCGAATCTGATGTTATCTTCAAGCTCTTCAAGTTGCTGGTGTGAAACTCCACCATGTAGCTACTATATTTTTAATACGTTGTTGCATCTCCATCAAATTGCATTATTCAGGGTTGCAACATATTAATTCTTCATTAACAACCACATGATTCTCCTCACGAATGCATCATTCTACCATGAATCATTATCTTGATTTAGTCAACCATGGGAGTCACATTTCTATGTACACTCATAGCTCTTTAAGATATCAATTCATTCTCATACATTCGACATCCATGGCTGCCATTGTCATGCATCATTTCACTTTCTAATTCAGCCATAAATTCACCTCATTACACACCACCGAAACCCACATGAATGCATTGAAATTCAACCACCAAAAATCTCCATTAAATGACCGTTTTATTCACTTATTTCAATTGAATAGTTCAGCCACAAACTTCATTAGAATTTCAGCATGCTTTCTCCATTAAATCCACACAGAATGCACCATTAGACTTTCATAAAAAAATTCAGCAACGGATCACATCATATGCCGCCACCAAATTCCAATTTCAAGGCCACCAAATTCATGGAATTCACATGCATTTTTCCATTAAAAAATTCAGCAACTCAAGCTTTTAATAGACACCAAAATTTCCTTATTTCCATTAAAATTTCTTTCTTCAAAGCACTACCTAACATGGTTGCATCTCCATTGCTTCCACAAAGCATTACATGGCCATCTAGCATACCCTAGCATCCTTTATTCATGAATTCATTTTCATTTTTAAGTTCAAAAAACATCCACCACAATTCAGCATGGCTACACTTCTAATTTTCCATTAATTCATCACAGCTTGAATCAATCTCCACTAAATTCCATTTTTAAACTCAATCAAACACATATTCTCATGATCTCCACAACACTAACTATGGCTTTCTCCATGCAATTCATTTTTCAAATTGGCAAACATAAAAGTTGCAACTCTCATGGATCTTCATCACGACATCGACCAATTTTCACCTTTATTTATATTTTTTAATTCAATCACAAACACAGCCACTTACAATTGTAGCTCCTCGGATCTTCAAGAACTAGTGTGTAGATGAGATCATAAGCTCTTCCAGTACATAAAAAAACAAAGAAAAAACTTATGGTAATGCATAATGATTGTGATAGAGATGTGCATTAATCTGAAAGTGAAGATGTGATGCGCCAAAGGAGATGCGGAGCTACTAAACTACCTGTGCACTAGTCCCAAGATGAAGGGGTGATGCAACAATGGAGCTGCGAAGCTTCCCAAAGTAATTGTGCATTGATTCAATGATGAAGATGCAAAGTGACAATGGAAAAGATGTCGACATCGGTCTGAAGGTGCAGAGAAATCCGTCAAAGTGATGAAACCTGTAATGATCGGGTATTTTTTTTCCATGTTGGAAATTCAAATTTGAAAAGTATTCTTTTGAGTGGTGGTTGAAAAGTAAAAAAGAAAAGTGTTTAGAGAACACGTGTTAATTTTGGATGGGTGAAATTCGAATTATTTTATTGGTCAATTAGGCGAATTGAAAATTTTGTGCCACATCAGCCTTATGGTAGAAAATTTCTTAAGATTTTAGAAATTGAAAATTTTCGGAAACGAAAAAAAAACGAAAACAAAAACGAAAAGTGAATTAATTAAAATTAGTTAGAATTAATTACGTAAAAAATTATATTAAATTGCTTAATAATAAAATTGATAAAATTAAATTTTTGGGTTGGTGTTTGATAAATTAATTTGTGTGTTGTTAAACAAAAATAAAAAAAATGAAGTGAATTGAAATGAGAAATGAAAATAAACAAAGTAAATTGAATAAATAAAAGAAAAGAAATAAAAAGGGTTGGTTGGGCTTTTGAATATTGGATCGTGGGCTTGTGGTGGTTGGTAGTTGAAATAAAGAAAATAAAAATAAAAATGAAAGGAGTTGAAAAAGTGGCAAAAATGAGAGACAGAGAGCCACAGTGATTGTGGGAGAAGTCTTGCCATTGGAACTTTGGTTGGCCATTTGGACGACCAAACGACGTTCATTTCACCTAAAAATTTGAGGAGGTGTTCTACTCAACAAGAGGAATGATTCTACGGTGGCCGATCGTGATTTTAATGATCGGATTCTTAGATCTGTGGTGGGAACCTAACCTTAAAACTTTAATTAAATGTGTTTTTCCTTAGAAAAAATTGTAAATCTTGTCATTATGAGTTAAGTAGGTAATATTAGTGTTGTAGGAATTTTTTTGGATGATTTGGAATTTTTTGTAATTTCAGAAATTTCTTTTTGGTTGATAAATAATTGTTTTGGGTTGTTAAAAATTATTGGAATTGTTGAAAAATTCCAAAATTGTGGTATAATTCCAAATTTATTGATATGTGAATTTTTGAGAATTTGTAGGAATATTTTCGGAAATTTTAATGTGGAAAATTTATTATTTTCAAATATTGAAAATTATTAGAATTGTTGGAAATTTCCGAAATTGTGGTATAATTTCAAATTTATTGATATGTGAATTTTTGAGAATTTGTTGGAATATTTTCGATAATTTTATTTGAAAAATTTATTTTATTAGATTATTGGGAATGTTGGAATTGTTGGAATTATTGGGAGATTTTGGGATTTGTGGCATGATTGTAATTCCAATGATATTGGTGATATATGAATGAGAGTAATTAACCTCATGGCATTCATTTGCATCATGGTTGTGTGAAGAAAGGACAAAAAATTGTGAAAAGTGTATGAAAAGAAAAAAAAGAAGATAAAAATGAAATAATGATGAAAAGTAAAAGCCAGTGTGAGGCGAATTAAGAAGGGAGAGAGATCCCTAAGGTGAAAAACCCAAAAGTTTACCTTAGGAAGACTCTGAATGGGGAGTGTATTTGGGTGTAGACGCGTATCCTCCGGTGAAAGCTCGAGAATGACAATGCATTGTATGACTATGTCACACGTTCATATGCATTTCATTTAATTATTTAATATTGTAGAATTGTGTATAATTATAAAGATTAATGTATGTGGCTTGATCAATGTTGTTGAAATGCTTCTTTGTGTTCTTTGGAACTTAGTAATCCCTATTATCCCTTGGGTGTTAGACACCCTACTGAGCAATGCGAAATGCTCATTCCTTCTTTTTTACATCTTTTTAGATGCAGATATCACTCCTGAGGATCCACATGTGGGGCAGGGAGGACTTCAGGATCCTCTTGGAATGACCTAGTGGAGCGTATTGTATTTATTGTGTTTGTGGTATTGGGACTTGTTTTAGTAAACTGTGAACTATGGATTTGTAATGAAACCCTGATTTGATTATGTCGTTTAACTATGAACTTTTTATTTTTGGACTGTAATGATAATTAATATATCTTGTTGCTTTTAAGTAGTGTTTGGGATATTGTTAATTGGTGAGAACTCTAGTGTGATGTATGTGTAAAAAAATTTTTTTGAGTGTTTTGGTTGACTGCCAGCGTGGAATAGAAGGAACCCTTAGGGTCAAACCTTTGACCTGGGGCCATGGGCCAAATTTTGGGTCGCCCAGAATTTGGGTCCTGACAAAACTGGTGCTCTAATCTGAATCTGACAAAGATATCGGAACTATATGCGTGTGATGTGCTGATGAAGAGAAAGAGACTATTGGCACGTATTGCAAATCGTCAATGACTATGATGTAGTGTCAATCTGGAGATGAAGATGACGAACACTGATCTCCATGAGAGGATCCCTGAATCCTCTAAGTCAGATTGTATGATGATCGTGAATAGAAAGACTCCAAAATCCTCTCTATTTTCCTTAACTCTAGAAGAAAAGTGCTCGATTGTTATCCTCTCCCTAACCGAAAATGAAACCTTCAAGAATCCTAAAACATTCCCTTGTCATGCTTCTTTTGTTCCTCCAAAGATTACCAATTGGTAACTTTTTCTCGTCCTTGCTACTCACAACTTGACTCATGTTCACATTCCCTTGTCATGCTTCTTTTGTTCCTCCAAAGATTACCAATTGGTAACTTTTTCTCGTCCTTGCTACTCACAACTTGACTCATGTTCCATTGCAACATGATCTGATGCAGTCTCTCCTTTCATAGTGATTTTTTTTTTCTCCAGGTTGGTGGTGTGGTCTTTCCCCAAAAATCGAGATGGTGCTTTCCTTTCAAAACCCAAAACTCCTCTCTCTATTTCTTTCTTTTCCCGCAAAAGTCTCTATAAAAGATGAAAACTAAAAAAACTTCCCCAAAAAACATCTCTTCTCCCAAGCTAGAAACTGAAGCATTTTTTACTTCTAATATTCTCCACATGATCTCACCACCTCTAACTGACTAGTCTATAGAATCTTCTAAACATAACTACCACATCACCCCCTTCAAAATGCACACCCTCCTTACCTCTTCTTTGTCCATCTCCACGTGATTTCCATGCTTCCTATCTTCTAGAATTTTTCATTCCCTCAAACTTCCGCCACTCTTATTCTCCTAGACAAACTCATGTAAAAAAAAAAAATCCTCCTCTCTAATGTGATGACTTCACACGTTTAAAACATTTTAATCCACCATGCCCATCTAGAGCCTTCCTTTAATAATCTTCATGTTCACATATTCTCCTCATAATCTCATAAAGAATCCATGCATCCATTAAAAATTGATCACATGGAAAAAAAAAAAAAAAAAACTAAACTAATTAAAAAGAAATATAAATAAATAAAATAATCTTATGTCAACCAAAAATTAAAGTTCAAATTCATGGAACTAAAATCAAAATGTTAGTCACATGCAATCAAACATCGAAAATGTCAATCTCATGCAAATCAAGATCAAAATATCAAAACTCACCTAATCCTAAAACCAAGCAATGGAAAAACAAACCTAAACCTAAATGCACTAAAAATCAATCAAAGTCAAGTCAAACAAAAGCCCTAAGCTAAAAAAAAAAATTAAAATTAAACAAAATTAATAATAATAATAATAATAAAACTAGAGGTCACTAATCATCACACTAAGGATCTCCAGAAAATCCCTCAAGGAATCTCCAAAGAAAATTTAAAGGCGGTGATTGAAAGAGTCACAGTAGACCACTAAAAAGAGCTCAAAAATAGCTTAGAAAAAAACCATAACACGATAAGGTAATAGAGTATGTAGGAAGGCAACTCTTGATGGAATGTGCCAAATGGACAAAATAGAGGGTCTACAATCACATCATGCTTTTAAGGACTCTATCTTAACATTACATATTTTATGTTGATATATATGATATCGTTCTTACATCCGCAAACAAAGGAAAGGATATGCAAAGTGATTCAAAATGGTGTTGAAATTGGTACCAATCTAGTGCTCGAGGGGAGTAACATTGGGGTACCTACCTTTTCATTTGTTTCATGCTTAATTTGGTATTTTTACTTATTGCACTTTCCGCATAATTATATATATAGTAGGCATGATGGGAGGAACATTGTCATAATTTACTTTTATTAATTTTTTCATGAATGACAATTAATAGGTTCTAGGATATGGGCTTGGCAACTTTATTGGTCCCACCATCCTTTTTTATGTTGTCTTCGATATGAAGAACCCATTTGACAGTGATTTTAGAAAGTGTTTTTAACCTTTTTAACACTTAATTTTTATTGTTCAAGTATTAAGAATGCTAAAAACGTTTTCTAGAATTACTACCAAACTCACTCAAAGTCTTTCAAGGTATTTTATCTCTTCTTCTTAAACTCCATGTATATTTGGTTGGAATTAAGCTTCATAATGAATTAACCTTCTTAGAAAAAATGAGAAAATTTTTTCATGTTTGGAAAATGAAAAATAAATTAAATGAGTTTTATAAAAATAATTTATTAGCTTTAATTTTTTTTTTTTAAACTTTTCCTTATATTTTTCTCAAAATTTCCACAAACACAATGTAGAAATAAACTTAAACTTAGAAAATTTTATCCTGGTTTGTGCATAGAGAGTCGTAAAAATTATTATGCTTTTGAGAGTGTATTTGGCAATGATTTTAAAAAGTGTTTCTAATCTTTCTAGTACTTGAAAGATAAATAATTTTATGTGTTAAAAATATTAGAAGTGCTTCCTAAAATCAATTTAAAACGGATTTTAAGAATGTGTTTGACAATATTTTTAGTTGAAATTTTTTTTGTAAAAGTTGTTTCTCTGAAAGTATTTTTTGGAGAATCACCTATCAAGTGCTTTTTTGGAAAACACTATAAGATTGTGTTTGGGAGTGATTCTCAAAAGTGTTTCTAGTCTTTCTAATGCTTGAAAGATAAAAAATTTTAAATATTCAAAAAGGTAAAAACACTTTCTAGAATCACTATCAAAAGTACTCTAAGTGATTTTTTAGATTTTTAAAAGTGTTTGCAGAATTTTGTCAAACACCTAATTTTTTTTTTAAAATATATGTTTGAAGCTAAAAATGCTTCTTAAAATCACGACCATATGGACTCAGTATTATACTATTTTACACTCAAGTTACTCATGTATTATAGTCTAGGATGAAAATATCAGTAATTACGAATATATTGGTGAGAAAATAAAGGTTATGCTTAATTAAGAAAAACACCCAAAAAAGGACGTGAATTGG
The DNA here is from genome assembly GCA_946000715.1 of Vitis cinerea var. helleri x Vitis riparia. Lineage (NCBI taxonomy): Eukaryota > Viridiplantae > Streptophyta > Magnoliopsida > Vitales > Vitaceae > Vitis > Vitis cinerea var. helleri x Vitis riparia. Next base: position 12,347,604 of record OX253994.1, read on the forward strand.
GTTTTTAAAAAACTTTTCCAACACAATAATTTCAAGCACAATATAAACAAAAATAAAGAGATAGAGTTAGAGAATTCAAACTCGAGTTTTATAGTGGTTCAACACTTCCTTGCCTACGTCCACTTTCCTCAATCTCCTAACCGAGTGAGGGTTCCACTAACTTGAAGCTTCAACCAAGCTTCCAATCTTTTTACACTTGGATTCCGGTTCCAATTGGCTCTTACACAATTTCTTCAAGATTCAAACCTTTTGAAGGCTTTAACACTCAGTTTTTACAAGAATGAATCCCTCAACCTAGCTCAAAGATAACTCAAATACAAAACAAAACTAGGATGACTCACAAGGGTGCACTAAAGGATGTACAAGTGATGATTTAATGCACTAAGAAAGAATTGAAAGCTTTTAGGCCAAGAACAGGTAGGTAGACAATTGATTGCAAGTGTTCTCTATGTCATAAATGAAGTGGAGCTCTCAATTTATAGGTTTCTAAGCTTGGGAGTCAAAAATAGAAAAAGGTAGCCTCGACCGGTCGAGCTAGGGGTTGACCGATTCACTAGCCGTTTGAGCATTTAATGCCTTGGCAAGTTACTATTGCTTTGACCTGAGGTCGACCGGACCTCGATCGGGAAGGGGTGAACCTCAACCGGGAAGAGGAAGCTACTGGATGAGAGAAAGCATTTTTGGCACTCCTTGATCGAACCTCGACCGGATGAGGGCAACCGGTCGACTGGTTGGCTAGAGCCTCGACCAGTTCAACATTTTGGCTCGAAAACCTATCTTTTTCAATTCCTTTCTTTTCTAACACTTAGGCAAGGTCTTTAGGTGAATTAATATGTTAATTTTAAAATGTTTTGCCTAAGGTACATTTGATAAAACTCGAGTTTTAATGAAATCGAAGTTTTAAAGGATAAACCAAGTTTTCTAAGATGCATGAAACGGTATGAAAATCCTAAGTGCACCCATGCATTCGTCTTACATTCGTTTCCTATGATCAAAAGTCTTCCCAAAGTCTTGATCTTGTATCCATTTGGTCCTTTGGTAAATTTTCGAATTTATACTAGAGATTTTTTACCATTCAAATCAATTAGTCACTTAAACATGATTTGTTATCATCAAAACTCGATTAAGAGAACCCTTGGGCAAACAATCTTCCTCTTTTGATGATGACAAACCTCGATTATCTAGGAGAAAAAGAAATCTCCCCTCAAACCAATCATGGATCAATCAATCCAAAATTTATGAATTTAAAAACCGAGATAATCAGGACATGCAAGTTTTCAATAGGAAACAATGTAAATCATGAAAATAGCATATCATATATAGTAAAGTCAAATGTACACGAAACAAAGCTAATCTAAATAGATGATATGATAATGACATGCATGTATAGGTCTCCTAGATCCTAAATATCTCCCCCCATTTGGCAACATAAAAAAAAACGAATGGAGTCTCGATGAAATCAAGGCTGAGGAGGTGGAAACACGGAGCAGAGGTTAGCCATCATCTCCTCATGCTAACTCTCCTGGTGACTCTCAATGCACTCAATACTCTGCTGGAGATGCTCAAATGTAGCCTACTGCTAGTCCATACGCTCCTCTATACACTCAAATCTCTATTGGAGATGTTCAAATTGAAAAGTGAAGCCAGTCTGATACTAATCTATGTGATCCTCCATAGAGTAGAATCGAGTATCACTGACTACTACAAGCTCCTCCATACGAGTGCCAAGTGAACTGATATGAGCAGATAAATCCATCCAATGCCCATGATCAGGAGCGTGTGGTCCCTGAAATGGTATCTCTATGTGAGGAAGCTCGGTGAATGATGGCTGAGAGAATGGTCTCGCTGTGTAAGTTGGCTCAGTCATCATAGGCTCAAAGAATGTGGCCTCAAACTTAATACCCTTCGATTGGGGTGGAGAAGGAATGTCAAGCTCGGGTCCTTTCTGCTTAAAGTCCCTCTAAGGGTCTAACCTACCCTCCATCTCTCGGATCTTGGCCTCTTCCTCTACTCTGGGATGCATCTGTCCCTGTCCCCGAGTCTATGCTGGTGGTCGCTCAGCTCTCCTAATCCAAGAGCCATCGGGGGCCTTATCAAACTTCATCTGCCTCAAGGACTGCTCATCATAAGTGTCATAAATGGTAGGGGCCTCGAAGTCTGTCTCTCTGCTCAAGTCAACCCCAGCATCCTTGAATACTCTAGTAAGGAAGCGGTCGTAAGGGAGTACTTAGGTCGTGCTCTCGCAACATGATATCATGTGCATTATCATCAAATACCCAACGTGAATCCATCTCCCTGTCAAAATCGAGTCTATGAGGAATGCCTCAAGATACGAGACCTCATCTCGGTGTCCTCCTCGTGGCAATAGGATAGAGCAGATCATGTGATGAAGGACTCGGCTGATCACAGTCAGACTATGTGTCGATGGTTTGCCCATCCCCTGGGCATCTGCAAGGTTGTACATCCTCTAAATAACCTCTCTAGGCTCGAAATCTAGCACAGTAGGCCACGTCTTGGACTCATACACCCGAAGTCCAACTGAAGGGATGTCGAAAATGCGGTAAATGCTCTTCGGGCTCAGTCTTATCTCAACACTTCTAACAGTGGAAGTGATCGGTCCACCAAGTCCATAGGTCACTCGTGAATAGAATGCACGCACCAGAGTCGAGAAGATCGACTGGAAAATCGTCACTACTGGTAGCCATCCCATCCGTTCGAAAAGTCCCTCTAACCCGAAATACTGAAGTTGGGAGAAATTAATACTTTTCCCTTGAACGAGTTTCCTCTGAGCGAATTTTTGCTTGTATCTCTGATACTCTTCGACATAACTAAAGAGAATCGTGTCATACCTCGCCTTTCGGCAAGCCTTTGTCTGATCAGGCTGAGATGACTCAGCAGGGCGCTTGTCTTAAGCCCTAAAGGCTGTCGTCTCTCTCCTAGGCGTCATCAGAAAAGCAGAAATGAGGGAGACGAAGCTGGTAGAGAGAGAATCACACACACCCAAAAGCCCTAGGTGCTCAAAAATGTCCTAAAGCTAGCTGTGAAGCGAGGACTGAGGAGATACAGTCCTAAATTGAAAGCCCTAGGTCCCAAATTTGAAGCCTTAGCCTTTTATCGTCCCAAAAACCACTCCAAGCTTGCAATCGGTCCAAGATCTTACCCAAACTAGCCTTTGGAAGTGGAAATGTGAAGAACCTTGAAGAAATGGAGGAGAATAATGGAGAAAATGAAGTGCGGGAGGCTCTTTAAATTCCCAGCCCCGGTGAACCAGTCAACCGGTCCATGATCCGATCGATCGCTTGGTCAACGATCAACATGGTCAATGCGCCAATTTTTTGTGTTTTTTCTTGTCTCGTGATCCTCCCCTTACCCTTTTAAGTTGAAATCCCCAATTTTTTATGTCCAATGCCAAGGAAATTTTGATTTTTGGTCAAAATTTGACCATTTCCCTAAGTATATGTCTATATGATGTATATGACATTAAAATCATGCAATTATAAGGTAAATTCATCAAGAACTCATTAAGCAATCATTAAATCATAAGGAAATCACCCCTAGTTGTCTTCGAATATCAACAAATTGTTCTTCACTTAGAGGTTTTGTAAATATATTGGCAAGTTGATATTTTATGCTTACAAATTCAAGTGTAATGTCACCCTTTTATGCATGGTCTCTAAGAAAATGGTGTCTAATCTCTATGTGCTTAGTCCTAGAGTGTTGCACAGAATTTTTTGAAATGTTTATGGCACTAGTGTTATCACATTTAATAAGAACATGCTCAAAAAACAAATTGAAATCACTAAGTGTTTGTTTCATCCAAATAATTTGTGCACAACACAAACCAACTGCTATGTATTCAGCTTCCACCGTTGACAAATCTACCGAATTTTGTTTCTTATTATGCCATTAGTGTTTTTTCTTTCAACTTTATAACCGGTAAAGTCGGCATCCGAGAATCCAATTAATTCAAAGTTATCACCCTTAGGATACCATAGGCCTATATCCATTGTCCCTTTCAAATATCTAAGAATTTGTTTTATGACACTTAAGTGAGATTCTTTAGGACAAGATTGAAATCTAGCATACAAGCATACACTATACATGATGTCAGGTCTACTAGTGGTCAAATATAGCAAAGAACCTATCATGCCTCTATACATAGTTGAGTTGATGGACTTACATTTCTCATCCTTGTCAAGCTTCATGGATGAGCTCATTGGAGTCTTCATTGTTTTGGCTTCTTCCATGTTGAACCTTTTGAGAAGATCTCTTATATACTTTGCTTGATTGATGAAGGTTCCTTCTTTTAGTTGCTTGATTTGAAGTCCAAGGAAGAAGTTAAGTTCTCCCATCATGCTCATTTCAAACTCACTATGCATGCATTTAGAAAATTCTTCACAAAGATAGACATTAGTAGCTCCAAAAATGATATCATCAACATATATTTGCACTAAGAGCATGTCATTTTCTTTGGTTTTTATGAAAAGAGTTGTGTCAATTTTTCCCATTTTAAAACCCTTTTTCAAAAGAAATTTACTCAATCTTTCATACCATGCTCTAGGTGCTTGTTTCAAACCATAAAGTGCCTTTTTAAGTTTAAAAACATGATTAGGAAAGTTAAAAATTTGAAAACTGGGTGGTTGTTCAACATATACTTTTCATTTATAAAGCCATTTAAGAAAGCATTTTTCACATTCATTTGATATAAAACAAAGTCTTTAAAACATGCAAATGCAAGTAGCATCCTAATGGCTTCCAATCTAGCTACGGGAGCAAAAGTTTCTTCATAATCTATCCCTTCCTCTTGATTAAAACCTTGGGCTACCAATCTTGCTTTATTTCTAACAATTATGCCATTTTCATCTATTTTATTTCTAAAGACCCATTTAGTTTCAATAACACTTTGATTTGAAGGTTTTGGCACTAATTCCCATACTTCACTTCTTTCAAATTGATTTAACTCTTCTTGCATATCAATCATCCAATTTTCATCAACTAGAGCATCATTTATATTTTTAGGTTCAATTTGAGAGATAAAAGCAAGATTATTGCAAATATTTCTAAGAGATGATCTAGTTCTTACCCCACTAGATGGATTACATATAATTTAATCTTGTGGGTGGTTGATGACAACTTCCAATCTTTAGGAAGGTCTTGCCTTGATTCATCTTGCACTTGTTGAGGAGGGGGTAGTGCCAATGGTGATTCTTCTTTCTTAGGATCCTCTCCAATTTCTTCTTGTTGCCTTCTATCTTTAATTTGTAATTTTCCCATGGAGGTCTCCAAGCCTAAATCATCATCAAAACTCTCTCTTTCTTGGAGAGAATTGTTAGATTCATCAAAAATAACATGGATGGACTCCTTTACAACCATGGTTCTTTTGTTAAAAACTCTAAAGACTTTACTTGAAGTTGAGTAACCAAGAAAAATTCCAACATCCGATTTTGCATCAAATTTTCCAAGATTGTCTTTGGTGTTTAATATAAAGCATTTGCACCCAAAGACTTTGAAATAGCTAATGTTGGGTTTCTTGTTTTTCCAAAGCTCATAAGGAGTTTTCTTAAGAATGGGCCTCAATAATATTCTATTTAAAACAAAACAAGAAGTGTTAACCGTTTCGGCCCAAAAATATTGGCAAATTATTTTCATTTAGCATGGTTCTAGCCATTTCTTGAAGAGTTCTATTTTTCCTTTCAACTACCCCATTTTGTTGAGAATTTCTAGGAGCCGAAAATTGTGGTTAATACCATGCTCATTGCAATAATCTTCAAAATCAATATTTTCAAATTTTCTCCCATGATCACTTCTTATACAAGTAATTGTAAAACCTTTTTCATTTTGAACCTTGTTGTAAAACTTTGAAAACTCATAAAAGACTTCATTCTTTTGACTTAAAAACAAGACCCAAGTGTATCTAGAGAAGTCATCCACAATAACATATGCATAAGATTTTCCTCCAAGGCTTGGTGTCCTAGAGGGACTAAATAAATCCATATGCAACGACTCAAGAGGCCTAGTTGTTGAAATGAAATTTTTGTTTTTAAAGGAATTTTTTATTTGCTTTCCCATTTGACAAACTTTACAAACTCAATCTTTTTGAAAATTTATTTAGGGAAGGCCTCTAACAAGTTCATCTTTGTTGAGTTGGGAAATAAGGTTCATGTTAGCATGTCCCAACCTCTTATTCCACAACCAACTTTGATCATGCATGCTTGAAAAGCATCTATCATGGCCATCATATTTTGAAATATTTATAGCATAAATATTATCACATTTATGGCCCATGAAGATGGTTTTATCATTTTGAATATCTTTGATGATGCAATGAGATGCTTCAAAAATTACATTAAAACCTTTGTCACAAAGTTGACTAATGCTTAAAAGATTATGTTTTAAACCATCCACTAATAAAACACTTTCAATAAGAGAGGATTGATTCATGCCTAATTGGTGTCTCAGCTGATGTATGTCCAGCTGGTGCTCCTTGATGGCAGGTGTAATCAACAAAATTTTTAACCTATAACACCATGAACTAGGGTAGCAAATACAAAGCTACTATAGCATAGTGGCTCTAGGATCGTTCCACTGGGAAGGGTACTCAAGATTGAAAATGATACCAATTCAAAGTGAATTGGTGCTGTTTCATTTTAAGATTAGCTTAAGAAATAAAACACAAACTTTGGTTGAAAAAGGTTTGGACTTAGATTAACAACACAACAAGTGATGAAAATAACTTAAGGAGAAAAGCATTCCTTAGAGATTCAGGTATACAGGGGAGGTTTCTCATGCAAAATCATAGCTCCGGTCAGTTGGTTCAATTCCTCTTATTAGAGAATTAACATAAAGTTAATTCTCTAACAGGTGCTGCACAAATGCATCCCTCAATTGGATTTCAGCTTTAATTCTCTCACTGATGCAACTTGCAATGGTTTGAGCCTCTCACTAGCCTTTACCATTCAAGGTGATCTTTAACCTTGGATTACCCGTCAAAAGCTCGCAAGAGGTAACTAATGGATGTTTCCTAAGAGTCCAAAAGCTTACCAAGTGTTGGCTATTCTAGAAAATCCTACCTTCAAGTCACCTACCAAAGGCTCGCAAGGGGTAAACTAGTGCATCTCCACGGTTAGAGATCACTTGCCTTACCAAGTGTTGGCCCAGGTGACTCCAAGGTGTTTTAAGTTAACTAAAAACATAGAAACCATTCATGGGACACACTTACCCTTCATTCATAGCTGAAACCACAAAGCTTCTGATTGATGCACTTGGAACCTTTCCCGGCAACCTTAATTCCAAGGAACTAAAAAGCTTAGCTACTCATTCTCTGGGGAAAGCTCCTCAGAGAGTGCATAACCAAGTTAAAATAAATATAATACAATCAAATTGACCAGGTAAAGCAAAACTCAAGCTCTGTATATTTCTTGTTTTTGGAACTTACAAAAGGTTCAACAACCAGCACCTTAGAACAGGCTCCTTGGGCTCCATTTTTAACCAAAAATATACAATTACAGCTATTACATGATATTTTGCCAAATTCCTAACTTAAAAGCTAAGGAAATCTATCATTGGTGATTTACAAGGAGAATTTAGGCATTTAGGCAGCAAAAATCTAATGAAAAATATCTCCAAGTGTCGGCTACAAATATCAGGAAGCACTAAGGACCACTTCGCAGGTGAAAGATGAGGCCTGCGAAATTTCGCAGGTACTCAAGAGGAGCTGCGAAATTTCTTCATAGCAGCCAGCTGCTTCAACACCTTTGAAAAGTGGACTTCCATCAAGTGGTGGTTAGCTTTCATCGCGGCGTGCAGCTTCAGGGGAACTCCATAGCACTGTGCAAAAAGGCTGCGAAACCATTCCGCAACAAGAATGGTGATTTCGCAGCACTTTTCTGAAGCCTTTCTTCCTTCAGCTTGGAGCAGTTGTCTTCCAAAGGCTATAACTTCCTCATTTCAAATCCAAATTGCACACGGTTTGAAGCATTGGATTGTTGACTTCCTAAGCTTTCAAATGACATATTATATGCATAAATTGGACATCAGGAAGTGCTCCAAAACTAGCTGCAGTGACTGTCATCAAGAGTGCTCCACAGCTGAATCTTCTTTGCTTCCCCTTTTGCACTTCCACTTTGCTTATGGCAAAAGAGCTTCAAGGCTTTGATTCTTCATTCATCTAAGCTTCCCATTACTTGCCAAGGATTCCATATAACTCTCCTCAATCTCATAATGCTTTGGTGATCAAAATACTAACAAAAACACCAAAACTTACACAATTTGATTAGAAGTGATTGAAAGGGGCCTTAACATGCTAATTGGGTTAAAAGGCACTAACTACTACTCAAAAGTGTTTAAAAGGATTAATTAGAAGCTATCAAATAGCACTTTTTGAGTAGTAATCACTCCCCCCAACCGACATATTGCTAGTCCCTTAGCAATGAAGGAGAGAAAAACAAAACAAAATTACCATAATTTACAAATCATGCTAATCACTTCCAAAAAATATTTAAGTGGCATGACTAACAAACTCTCACATGGAACATTAAAGAACTATAACTTCAAATTTCAACAAAAGATATCAAAAACTTTGCTGAATATCATTGATCAAGGGAATGCATTATGCAAATTGAAGTTTTAAAATCATTTTCACTTCCAAAGAACCAAACTTTATTCTTCCACAAAAATCTAAGTGTAAGATGATAGCCTCCAAATATAGCATGCTAAACTAATCTCTCCCCCCAACCTATCTCTTTTCAACACTTTAGCAAACTGACCAAATTCAATAAGCAGAGAACACACTTTTTTTTTTTTTTTTTTTTTTTTTTTTTTTTAAAAAAAAAAAAAGCAACAGGCTTAAGGGGCATTCTTTTCTGATTTGTCCATGTAACGGGGGTCCATCGATGACTCCCAACCAATTAAGGTTTAGGGCATCAAGCTTTAAGGATCTTTCAACCACTAACTCCTCGGATTTTTCCCCGGACTTTTTCATATACCCTTTTTGCCTACCATATGCTAACTCCACCTATTCACCCTTGTAACGAGCATTGAGGCCGGTGACTCCCAACCAATGAAGGCTTAGGGCACCAGGTTTCAAAGGTTTTCACCATATACCCTTCAGACCTTGCTCGGGTTTCAAGGCAAGCAAACATTTTGCTTTCTTTCTTTTTCTTCTCTTCTTTTTTCAAAGGCTCATTGGCCTTTCATAAGGTGTCTCAATATCATTAAAATGAGGTCAAAGATACCAAGTCCCAAAATTTTCTAAGTCAAGGGGGAGATAGTTTCTCATTTTATAAAAGGAATCTATTGTGTACAGTGTGTGGATAGCTTAAAGTCGAAAGACTAAACTTGAATTCAATAGAAGTTTCAACAATTGAACCACTTTAGCAAGCATAATCCAAACTCTAAGTTAGATGCAAAGCAACAGTTCAGTTTCTCCTGTTTTAATTCGAAAATTTTTCTTCAAAATCCATGGAGATTATAGTAATAAGCAAAACAACTACAACTACTTTACTAAACAAGGCTAAAATATCAAAACTACCATAGCATACTTCCTTCAACTTAGCAGACTTCCTTCCTCATATCTCCCCCCCAACCAAGCTGAGCATTGTTCTCAATGTGATATGGGTGATCGAAAATAAAGGGAGGAAGTGGTACCTCCTGATCGATTTCACTTTCGAATATTGAATGGAGAAACCACATGTTTCAAAAAGAATAAAAGGTATGAGTAAAGGGAGTAAGAGTAAATTGATGCTAAGAATTAACAAAAAAAAATTAGATTTTGTATTACTTTACTCATTTGTGAACAGCTGGAAAAAGGGAGTAATACAACAATCCAAAGAATCTCCACAAATATTACCAAAATGTAGGAGATTTCACAAAAGACTAATCAAAGCAAAAATACAAAATAGTAATATATCAAAAATATAGAAATGTTCAGAGGAGGGAAGTGCTAGAGCTGATAGTCTATGAAGATGGCTCTGCCTTTGGAGTGGCTGACTGATGAGGGGCATGAGGCTCTGTGGTGGTAGGAGTGGCCTCTTCCTCAGCTGATGGGAGGCCAAGATGCTGCTGAAGCTGCCTCAGAATGAAAGTATGCTGAGCCTGAGTAGCCATCATCTGCTGCTGGTGAGATCTCAAAGCTGCCATCTCTTGAGCAAGTCTGCTCTGAGAGGCTGTCAATGTCTCCAATGCCTGGCATAGCTCCCTATATTCAGAAATAGGGACGGCCATCCTAGGCCCGGCTGATGTAGAAGGTTGTGCTAAAGCTGGAGCTGCTGGAGGAACTGAAGATGCACTGGCCATGGAGGGAGAGGCTGCTGGCACACCCTCAGGTATGAAGCGTGGGGATACTCTCCTAGCAGGTAGAGCCTGAACTGGCTGTGGAAGTTCTTGTTGCTCCACCTTGTAAGCTGTCATGTTGCTCCATTTTTCAAAAGTAAAAACATCTCTACAGATCCTCTTTTGCTCCTGCTGAGGCTCTGCTGGGTATCCCAAGTGCTCAAGGATTTGACACAACAGTCGTGGGAAGAGGAGGGGGATAGAATCAGCCCTTTGCAATTTTTTTCTATGCACCTTCTCTTCAAAATAGAGAAGGGCTGCCAGGATCAAGTGGTGAGGGCCAAAATAATAGCCCTCAGACATTTTAAACAGGGTCTCCAACATAATTCCCCTTCTCTGAGTCCAATGTTGAAGGGGGTAGATACTATGCCTCAACAGGGCATCAATAAGAAACATCTTTGGGGGAAGTTCCCCCCTCAGCAGATACGGGTTTCTGGATGCTCCTCCAGACAAAATGTGCACCATCTCCAGCTGAGATGGATTGGCCCAAGCTCTAAAGTCATCGAAATGACTGGGCTCATATGGAATGTTCAAAGCTTCAGCTATTTGCCGAGCCCCCAAGATACCATGCCTACCATCAATAATGAAATGAATTGAGGTAGGATCCCTGACCTGTCGAGTAGTCATGGATTGATAGAAATCCATTGCTATTCTGGGGTAGAAGAAGTCTCGCGGAGTCAGAAATTGCTCCATTCGGTATCTTCGCAGCAATTGGAATGTTTCTTCAAGTTCCGGGCGCATCTGGAAAGCTGCTATGTCAAAGCATAGCTCCGAATGGAATGGCCGGTCTCGGCAATCCAAATTGCCTTCAATTGGAGGCTGAGCTAGAATTGGCCGCCTAATCACCGCTTCCGAAGCTGGTTCGGATGAAATTTGAGGCACAGCAGGCGGCGGCTGGATTGCTGGAAGCTTCGCAGGCGGTGCCGGAGATGGCACCGGAGATGGAATTGGAGACGGGGCAGGAGACGCAGTAGGGGACAAAACAGGGGATGGAGCAGGGGATTGAGCAGGGGATTGCCCTGTTAAATCGATAGGCTCCGAGCTTTCTACCCTAGCTCGCTTTTGGAGGGGCCGGCCCCCTGACCTGGTAAGGTAGCGCCTCGCCGGAGGGGTTTGCAATGGTGGTTTGGCATGGTTCTTCTTTGGCGAGGGCTTTGCCGGCGGCGGAACGGTTTCTGGCCGCGGCGGCTCAGAACTTGAAGCTTGCACTGGCATTTCGCGCGGCGTTCGCTTTCGGGTGGAAGGGGATGAAGACTTCGCGCCCCTGGTTCGTGCCATTGCGAACTGACGGGGGTTGGGACGGCGGCGATGAACGGAGGGGGCGATTGGAGCTGCTAACGGCGTCGGACTATGGAGAGGAGACGAACGGTCTGCCGCTGCGATTTTTTTGCCCTTTTCTGAAATGGATTCGCAGCCCAAATGACCGGTATTTATAACGGTTACAAGAATATGAAAGGTCATTTGGGGTTTCGCAGAAGAAAAACGGCTCCGCAGCAAAATTGGGCGCTTCGGATTCAAAAATCGCTTTCGCAGCTCACTTTGCAGCTGCGAAATTGAAGTCACTGTGTTGCGGAATGGCGCTCGTGTGCCAAACACCGGTTTCGCAATTGCGGAACATCCTTCGCAAGAGAGAAAGCGCTGAGAAATCGCTGCGAAATGGCGTTTTTTAAGCCTAGTGGTTCGCAGAGCATCTCGCAGCTGCGAAATGAGAGTTCCTGTGCTGCGAAGTGGCACTCGTGTGCCAAAGACCCGTTTCGCAGCTGCGAAATCGTTCGCAGAGGGCTTAAAGGTGTTGCGAAGTAGTTTCGCAACGAAAATCATTTTCGCAGAGAAATCCTCTTTGGCTGCGAAATCTCGCAGAGCTCTTATTCTCCCCTGTTTTTGCTCTGTTTCAGCTCTGTTTTCGCTCCGATTTCTTCCCGATTTCTTCCTTTACAATTTCTCCCATCTGAAATTATTCAAACAGATGAAATTACACAAAAACATACAATTTAATATCAAAAACTAAGATCAAAAGTAAACATATTACTTTAAAATTTACAAAATTTACAAAAATTTTGGACTTTGGTAAAACCAAGTCCAGCAAACCCTTCTTTGCTTAAGCTTTTTGAGGCTCAAGGAGGTTGATCTCCTCCTTGTCTGATTTGAACGGCTCCATATATGGCTTAAGACGATATCCATTAACTTTAAAGGTTTCCTTGCCATCTGAATTCAATAATTCCACTACTCTATGATTAAGAACTTGATGGATTATGAATGGACCAATCCACCTGGACTTGAGCTTTCCAGGAAAAATGTGGAGTCTTGTGTCATAGAGTAAAACTCTTTGGCCTTTTTGAAATTCCTTGGTGGAAATCAGTTGGTCATGCCACTTCTTCATCCTTTGTTTTGCAACTTTGGAGTTGATATAAGCATCATTTCTCAATTCCTCCATCTCATTAAGGTCTAAGCATCTTTTTGCCCCAGCCCTAATCAAATCCATATTCAGCTTTTTGATTGCCCACCAAGCTTTGTATTCAACTTCCACAGGGAGATGACAAGCTTTACCATAGACAAGACGATAGGGGGACATGCCAAGAATAGTCTTATAAGCTGTTCTATAGGCCCACAATGAGTCATGAAGCTTAACAGACCAATCCTTCCTGCTTGTATTCACTACTTTCATCAGTATGTTCTTTATCTCCCTGTTTGCTAGCTCAACTTGGCCGGAAGTCTGTGGATGATAAAGTGTAGCTACCTTATGCTTCACTCCATACTTGGCTAACAAACTTTCAAAAGGCTTATTGCAAAAATGAGAACCTCCATCACTGATTATAGCTTTAGGTACCCCAAATCTTGCAAAAATGTTCTCTTTCAAAAACTTGAGAACCACTTTATGATCATTTTGTTTACAGGGGACTGCCTCAACCCACTTAGAAACATAATCGACCCCCACCAGGATGTAAGAATTACCAAAAGACATTGGAAAAGGTCCCATAAAGTCAATACCCCATACATTAAATAATTCCACTATCAGTATAGGAGTCATGGGCATTTGATTTCTTTTTGTCAACTTGCCAAGCCTTTGGCATCTATCACAATTTCTACACATGATGTGGGCATCTTTGAACAAAGATGGCCAAGTAAAGCCTGATTGCAACACCTTCATAGCTGTTTTCTGAGAGGCAAAGTGACCTCCACATGCATTCTCATGACAATGGATTAGAATTCCTTGTTGCTCTTCCTCAGGCACACACTTCCTTATAATCTGATCTGCACAATATTTAAAAAGAAAAGGCTCTTCCCAATAATAAGCATGAATCTTTGCAAAGAAGTGCTTCCTGTCCTGTGCATTCCACTCACTTGGAATTTCACCAGTGACTAAATAATTAGCCATATGAGCATACCAAGGAGTTTTGACTAGGAACATAAGTGATTCCTCAGGAAAATCATCATTAATAGGCAAGGAATGAGAATTATGTGCTATAGCTAACCTTGAGAGGTGGTCAGCTACCACATTCTCAACTCCTTTCTTATCTTTGATTTGAAGATCGAATTCTTGTAACAAAAGAATCTATCTTATCAACCTTGCTTTTGCATCTTGCTTTGTCAATAGATACTTCAAGGCTGAATGGTCAGTAAAAACAATGATGAAAGACCCTACCAAATAAGCACGAAATTTGTCCAAGGCAAATACCACAGCTAACAATTCTTTTTCTGTAGTTGTGTAATTTCTTTGGGCTTCATTCAATGTTTTGCTTGCATAGTAGATTACATAGGGCTTCCCATCTTCTCTTTGACCAAGCACAGCTCCTATAGCAAAGTCACTGGCATCACACATTAGTTCAAAAGGTAATTGCCAATTAGGGGCTCTCACTATTGGAGTTGTTGTCAAAAATTTCTTCAGTTGATCAAAGCTATATTGACATCTTTCATCCCATATAAACTTAGCATCCTTAGCTAACAGCTCACAAAGAGGTTTGGAAAGCTTTGAAAAGTCTTTTATAAACCTCCTATAAAAACCTGCATGGCCAAGGAACTGCCTTACTCCTTTTACAGTTGTTGGGGATGGCAATTTGGAAATAAGCTCCACCTTTGCTTTATCAACTTCAATGCCCTTTTCAGATATGATATGACCAAGGACAATTCCTTGCTGTACCATAAAATGGCATTTTTCCCAATTAAGCACCAAGTCTTTTTCAATGCATCTGTGAAGGACTGCTTCCAAATTGACTAAACATTCCTCAAATGTACCTCCATATACGGTGATGTCATCCATGAAAACCTCCATAATTCGCTCCACCATATCACTGAAGATACTCAACATACACCTTTGGAAAGTGGCAGGTGCATTACATAAACCAAAAGGCATTCTCCTATAAGCATAGGTTCCAAATGGACATGTAAAAGTAGTCTTTTCCTGATCTTCCACAGCAATTTCAATCTGAAAATACCCTGAATACCCATCCAAAAAACAATAGAAAGGGTGGCCAGAGACTCTCTCCAAAACTTGATCAATAAATGGCAATGGAAAATGATCTTTTCTGGTTACTGCATTCAACTTTCTATAATCAATACACACCCTCCACCCTGAAGTGAGACGTGTAGTGATTTCTTCCCCCTCTTCATTCTGAACTACAGTGATCCCTGACTTCTTTGGTACCACTTGAGTAGGACTCACCCAAGAGCTGTCAGATATAGGGTAGATAATACCAGCTTGAAGTAGCTTCAGCACCTCAGCTCGCACAACCTCTTGTAAATGAGGATTCAATCTTCTTTGAAATTGACGAATTGGCTTAGCTTCCTCCTCCATATATATATGATGTGTGCAAACCAAAGGACTAATGCCTTTCAAATCAGATATTTGCCATCCTATTGCTTTCTTACACTTCTTGAGAACTTCCAATAAACAATTCTCTTGATGATTAGTCAAAGATGAAGATATTACAACAGGGCATTGGTTATCTTCTTTGAGATATGTGTATTTCAGCTCCACAGGTAGAGGCTTCAAATTGAGTTTTGGGATTTCTTTTTCAACATCTGCTCCCTCTTCTTTATCGAACAAAGGTAGAATTTCTTCTATTCTCCTCCAACTTTGTAAAGTAGCAAGCTCCTTAGGAAGTTCAGATAAACCTTCCTCACAATCCTCAAAATTTTCATTCAGCTTGTCCTGCACATTCTGATTACAGTGTTCCTCAACCAGAGTGTCAATAATACACACTTCTTCTGGACCCTCTTCTTCTTCCGGAATGATTTGCTTTTTAGACATATAAAAGATATTGAGATCAAGTGTCATATTACCAAAAGTGAGTTGCATGAGCCCATTCCTACAGTTGATGATTGCATTTGAAGTAGCTAGGAATGGCCTTCCCAGGATAATAGGAACTAAATTAGCTTCCTTTACAGTAGGATCCGTATCAAGAACAATAAAATCCACCGGATAGTAGAAATTATCAACTTGAACCAAGACATCCTCAATTACTCCCCTGGGGATTTTTACTGACCTATCTGCTAGAGATAGAGTAATTGCTGTTGGCTTCAACTCACCAAGCCCCAATTGCTTGTAGACAGTATATGGAAGCAAATTAACACTAGCTCCCAAGTCTAATAAAGCTTTCTCCACTACCTTCCCTCCAATCATGACTGAAATGGTAGGACTTCCTGGATCCTTGTATTTCAAAGGGGATTTACACTGTAGGATTGCACTTACTTGCTCAGTCAAGAAGGCTTTCTTAGTTACAGTCAACCCTCTTTTGATAGTACACAAATCCTTTAGGAATTTTGCATATGTTGGAACTTGCTTAATCATATCCAACAATGGGATATTGACTTTAACTTGTCTCAATACTTCAAGAATTTCAGCTGCATTTTTAATCCCCTTCTTCCCATGCAATGCTTGAGGAAAAGGTGGAGAAGTTGATTTCTTCAGTTTTTCTTCCTTCAGAAGTTCCTTCTCTGGATTTTCATTCATTGTTGACTCAGAGTCCTCTCTCTTATCACTGATCTCTCCTTCTTTGTCTTTCATTTCCTCCTCCAACTTTGTCTCTTCTTCTTCAATAGGTAGCTTAGGTGGTGGCTGCTCAATTTTCTTACCACTCCTTAGAGTGATCAAGGCTTTGACATCTTTCATCTGTGATGATTCCCCCTCATGGCTTTCCACTTCTTGGACACCCTTGGGATTTTGGTGGGGTTGGGAAGGAAACCTTCCCTTTTCTTGTACTGTATTCAAATTTGTGAGCCTTGATATTGAGTACTGGAGATTATCAAATCTTTGAGTCATATCATTTTGCATTCCATCCATCCTTTTGTTCAGAATATTCTCTACTCTGTCAATTCTTTGATTAAGCTGATTATTGATGGCTTTTTGTTCTCCAACAAAGTCTCCCACTACCTTGCTGAGATTCACAATGGCTTGTTCAAGACTTGAAGATTGCTGAGATGGTTGATCCGGCTGTTGATACTGAGGTGCTCTAGGCCTCCATGAAAAATTTGGATGATTCCTCCAACTTGAGTTGTAGGTATTTCCATAGGGTGCATTGTTATTGGGCTTAAATTGTCCAACAACATTTGCCTGATCTCCAAACATTTCCCTTTCAGCTAAAACTATAGGGCATTCTTCCACTAAGTGTTCATAGGATTGACACTTAGGACAAAGCTTCACTTGCACTGGTGATTCAGCAACAGCTTGCACTTCATGCATTTTTTTCAGTTCCAGCTCCTCCAATCTTCTTGTCACAGCTGCAAACTTTGCTTTTGTATCATCCTCTTCTTTCAAAGTATACATCCCAGCTTTAGCATTGAAAACATTCAGTTGAGACTTCATCTTTCCCACTTCTCCTTTGGTTGGCTCATCCCATCCCCTTGAAACTTCAGCTACATAATTCAAGAAATCCATAGCTTCCTCCGGATTTTTGCTCATGAAATCTCCTCCACACATTGTCTCCAGAAGTTGCTTCATTGAGGATGACATCCCATCATAAAAATAGCTCACCAATAGCCAAGTATCAAAACCATGGTGAGGGCATGCATTAATGGCTTCCATATATCTTTCCCAACACTCATAGAATTTCTCATTCTCTTTAGCTGAGAAGTTTGAAATTTGCCTTTTCAAGCCATTTGTTCTATGAGTGGGGAAAAATTTCTTAAGGAATTCAGCTTGTAAGTCAGTCCAAGTACGGATACTCCTTGGCCTTAAAGAATTAAGCCAAATTTTGGCTTTATCCTTTAAAGTAAAAGGAAATAACTTAAGCCTCATCAAATCAATTGAAGCTCCTCCCTCTTGGAATGTATTACAAACTTCCTCAAATTCCTTAATATGTGCATAGGGATTCTCACTTTCCATTCCATGGAAAGTTGGTAGAAGTGGAACAATATATGGTCTGATCACTAGCTGCTCTGTAGGAGGTATTATACATGATGGTGCACTCATACGAGGTGGATGCATACGGTCCCTCATTGATCTAAATTCATTGAGATTGTCTTGACGAACTTGGTGACTATGCTGATCTTCAGGAGTAGTTTCCATGATATTCAAGCTCAATTCCAATTCCTTAGTATGAGGTGAATCAATTCTAACAAGCCTTCCTTTACTACCTCGTATCCACTTTGGCATACACAACTAGCAACTATTTGACTAAAATGAAAACAGAGGACAACAAAAAGAAAACAAAGCTACAAAAACAAAATAAAACTAAGCTGAATTTAAAAGCTAAATTTAAATTATGAGTTAGTAAAACAAAGATAATGAGAATTAATAAAGCTAAAGAAACTTTACCACACTTGTGATGAAAATCACAAGTACACTGAAATAGTATCACTGATTCTTGACACCTTCCCCGGCAACGGCGCCATTTGATTCATGCCTAATTGGTGTCTCAGCTGATGTATGTCCAGCTGGTGCTCCTTGATGGCAGGTGTAATCAACAAAATTTTTAACCTATAACACCATGAACTAGGGTAGCAAATACAAAGCTACTATAGCATAGTGGCTCTAGGATCGTTCCACTGGGAAGGGTACTCAAGATTGAAAATGATACCAATTCAAAGTGAATTGGTGCTGTTTCATTTTAAGATTAGCTTAAGAAATAAAACACAAACTTTGGTTGAAAAAGGTTTGGACTTAGATTAACAACACAACAAGTGATGAAAATAACTTAAGGAGAAAAGCATTCCTTGGAGATTCAGGTATACAGGGGAGGTTTCTCATGCAAAATCATAGCTTCGGTCAGTTGGTTCAATTCCTCTTATTAGAGAATTAACATAAAGTTAATTCTCTAACAGGTGCTGCACAAATGCATCCCTCAATTGGATTTCAGCTTTAATTCTCTCACTGATGCAACTTGCAATGGTTTGAGCCTCTCACTAGCCTTTACCATTCAAGGTGATCTTTAACCTTGGATTACCCGTCAAAAGCTCGCAAGAGGTAACTAATGGATGTCTCCTAAGAGTCCAAAAGCTTACCAAGTGTTGGCTATTCTAGAAAATCCTACCTTCAAGTCACCTACCAGAGGCTCGCAAGGGGTAAACTAGTGCATCTCCACGGTTAGAGATCACTTGCCTTACCAAGTGTTGGCCCAGGTGACTCCAAGGTGTTTTAAGTTAACTAAAAACATAGAAACCATTCATGGGACACACTTACCCTTCATTCATAGCTGAAACCATAAAGCTTCTGATTGATGCACTTGGAACCTTTCCCGGCAACCTTAATTCCAAGGAACTAAAAAGCTTAGCTACTCATTCTCTGGGGAAAGCTCCTCAGAGAGTGCATAACCAAGTTAAAATAAATATAATACAATCAAATTGACCAGGTAAAGCAAAACTCAAGCTCTGTATATTTCTTGTTTTTGGAACTTACAAAAGGTTCAACAACCAGTACCTTAGAACAGGCTCCTCGGGCTCCATTTTTAACCAAAAATATACAATTACAGCTATTACATGATATTTTGCCAAATTCCTAACTTAAAAGCTAAGGAAATCTATCATTGGTGATTTACAAGGAGAATTTAGGCATTTAGGCAGCAAAAATCTAATGAAAAATATCTCCAAGTGTCGGCTACAAATATCAGGAAGCACTAAGGACCACTTCGCAGGTGAAAGATGAGGCCTGCGAAATTTCGCAGGTACTCAAGAGGAGCTGCGAAATTTCTTCATAGCAGCCAGCTGCTTCAACACCTTTGAAAAGTGGACTTCCATCAAGTGGTGGTTAGCTTTCATCGCGGCGTGCAGCTTCAGGGGAACTCCATAGCACTGTGCAAAAAGGCTGCGAAACCATTCCGCAACAAGAATGGTGATTTCGCAGCACTTTTCTGAAGCCTTTCTTCCTTCAGCTTGGAGCAGTTGTCTTCCAAAGGCTATAACTTCCTCATTTCAAATCCAAATTGCACACGGTTTGAAGCATTGGATTGTTGACTTCCTAAGATTTCAAATGACATATTATATGCATAAATTGGACATCAGGAAGTGCTCCAAAACTAGCTGCAGTGACTGTCATCAAGAGTGCTCCACAGCTGAATCTTCTTTGCTTCCCCTTTTGCACTTCCACTTTGCTTATGGCAAAAGAGCTTCAAGGCTTTTATTCTTCATTCATCTAAGCTTCCCATTACTTGCCAAGGATTCCATATAACTCTCCTCAATCTCATAATGCTTTGGTGATCAAAATACTAACAAAAACACCAAAACTTACACAATTTGATTAGAAGTGATTGAAAGGGGCCTTAACATGCTAATTGGGTTAAAAGGCACTAACTACTACTCAAAAGTGTTTAAAAGGATTAATTAGAAGCTATCAAATAGCACTTTTTGAGTAGTAATCAAGGATGTGTCATTACCAATGTTGCCTTGACCAATGATCCTTCCTTTTGCATTGTCTCCAAAGGTAACGTATCCTCCATTTCTCTTTGTAAGGAAAGCAAACTTGGACTCATCCCCAGTCATGTGTCTTGAGCATCCACTATCCAAGAACCACTTATCCTTCTTTGAACCTTACAAAATAAAATTCAAGTTGATTTAGGTACCCATATCTTTTTGGGTTCTTGAGGGTTAGTGACCTTGGATTTCTCAATCCAAACCTTTTTAACGTTAGCATTTGAATTCTTTTAAGATCCATTTCTTAAAGGACATGTGCTACTAATGTGTCCTCCTCTTCCACAAAAGTTGCAAGTAGTAGAGGGACTTTCACTTGTGGATTCTTTTACAAAATAGTTTTTAAAATACTTTTGATTCTTTGAGGATTTGAATTCTAGCCCTTGTTTGTCAAAAACACATTTTTGGCTAGCTAAGATCATTTCAAAAGATTTTTGTCCACAAGAAAAAATTGAAAGAGAGGAGGTCAACCATTCCTTTTTCTTTTTCAAAATCTCATTTTCACTTCTCAAAATCTCATTTTCTTTTTCAAGATGAGTTTTAGATATTTCAACAATTGAAAATTTTTCTTTCACTTCTTCAAGCTCTTTTTCAAGTTCTTGAATTTTCTTTTTAAGATAATTATTTTTCAAACTAAGTTTTTCAAAATCCTCATATAATTCTTCAAAAACATCATGCATATCTTCATCACTAAAGTTAGAGTTTACCTCATCAAGATCATTTATTGCCATGAAGCACATGTTTGCCACTTCTTTCTCATTTTCTTCTTCGGAAGATTCTTTACTTTCACTCCAAGTGGCCATCATTGTCTTTTTCATTCTTCTCTTGGATTCACTTTTGTAGAAAGGACAATCATATTTGATGTGTCCTGTTTTTTTGCATTTGAAACACACCAAATCTCTTTTCTCTTCACATTTCTCCTTGTCACCATGAGATGAGGATTCCTTTTTAGAAAGGTCTCTTCTAGAGGTGAACTTTCTTCCTTTAAACCTTTCACTCTTCATGTATTTGTTAAGCTTTCTTGTGATGAGGGCTAAATCATCATCTTCCTCCCTTGGTTTTTTTCTTCAACATATTCTTCTTCCTTGGTTGTAGCTTTGAGAGCTATGCTCTTTTTCTTTTTGTCTTCACCCTCTTGTAGCTTCTTTGCCAAGTTAATCTCATATGTCATCAATGACCCTATGAGCTCTTCCATGGGTAGCTTAATGGGAGTGACCTCAATATCTTCATCACCTTCTTGGTTTCCTTTTAGGTTTTTCCCAAAGCTTCAAGACCATTGACAATGTCGGTGAACCTAGTAATCATCTCAACAATAGTCTCATTTTCTTTCATTGAAAACAATTCATAGTTATGAACAAGTAAATTAATTTTTGACTCTTTCACTTGATTTGTTTCTTCATGAGTTATCTCAAGTAATCTCCAAATTTCTTTAGCTGATTTGCATTGACATATTCTATTATATTCATTTCTATCCATAGCACATTGCAAAGTAAAAATAGCCTTAGCATTTAATTAAAAATTTCTTCTATCAAGCTCATTCCATTCTTGCTTGGGTTTTGGAACCAAGACTCCATCAACTAGTTTAGTAGGAAAAGTTGGGCCATCTTCAATGACGTCCCATACGTCTAAATCAATTGATTGTAAATACCTAGTCATTCTAGTTTTCCAATAGGGATAGTCGGTTCCCGTAAAAAATGGAGCTCTATGTTTTGTAAAATTTTCAGTTTGAAATGAGCTTGATGGAATAGTCATTTCCTCTTAGACGATTAAGTCTTAAGCAAGAGGTGTAGCTCTTTTCCAACACAACAATTTCAAGCACAATATAAACAAAAATAAAGAGATAGAGTTAAAGAATTCAAACTCGAGTTTTATAGTGGTTCGGTACTTCCTTGCCTACGTCCACTCTCCCCAATCTCCTAATCAAGTGAAGGTTCCACTAACTTGAAGCTTCAACTAAGATTCCAATCTTCTTACATATGGATTCCGGTTCCAATGGGCTCTTACACAATCTCTTCAAGATTCAAACCTCTTGAAGGCTTTAACACTCAGTTTTTACAAGAATGAATCCTTCAACCTAGCTCAAAAATAGCTCAAATACAAAACAAAACTAGGATGACTCACAAGGGTGCACTAAAGGATATGCAAGTGATGATTTAATGCACTAAAAAAGAATTGAGAGCTTTTAGGCCAAGAACAGGTAGGTAGACATTTTATTGCAAGTGTTCTCTATGTCATAAATGAAGTGGAGCTCTCAATTTATAGGTTTCTAAGCTTGGGAGTCAAAAATAGCAAAAGGTAGCCTCGACCTGTCGAACTAAGGGTCGACCGTTTCACTAGCCATTGGAGCATTTAATGCTTTGGCAGGTTACCGTTGCCTCAACCAGAGGTCGACCGGACCTCGACCGGGAAGGGGTGAACCTCAATCGGGAAAAGGAAGCTACTGGATGAGAGAGAGTGTTTTTAGCACTCCTCGACCGAACCTCAATTGGACGAGGGCAACCGGTCGACCGATTCCCCAACCGAATGAGCCGGTTGGCCAGAGCCTCGATCGGTTCAGCCTTTTGGCCCTGAAAACCTATCTTTTTCAATTTCTTTCTTTTCTAACACTTAGGCAAGGTCTTTAGGTGAATTAATATGCCAATTTTAAAACGTTTTGCCTAAGGTACATTTGATAAAACTTGGGTTTTAATGAAATCGAAGTTTTAAATGATAAACCGAGTTTTCTAAGATGCATGAAACGGTATGAAAATCCTAAGTGCACCCATGCATTCATCTTACATTCGTTTCCTATGATCAAAAGTCTCGATCTTGTTTCCATTTGGTCATTTGATGAATTTCCGAATTTATTCCTGAGATTCTTTACTATTCAAATCAATTAGTCACTTAACCATGGTTTATTATCATCAAAACCCGATTAGGAGAACCCTTAGGCTAATAATTGGTATTTTGATTTTACAGATATATCGAAGATATATCGATGGAAGTTTTGGAAAAAAATATCAATAAGTCTTAAATTGATCAAAATTCATAATAAAAAAAATATAATAAAAACCTCATAAAAATGTAATTAGAAGTATAATAAACATTTTAAAGTTGTTTTATTAAAGAATTTGATATATAAATAATATGATTTATTATATTTGATAATAATATTATATACAACAATAAAAAATATGAATTTTATAAGTGTACATTTATTATTAAATTACATCAAATATTATTTCATAATAATATTGTGATATTTGATTATAATATGTCTAATTTTAAAATATATTTAATATTAAAATTATGCTCAATTTAATTAAATTGTATTAAATAATATAAAATAAATTGTGATATATGTACAATGTTTTAATGTTTAATTAATTTATTAATGATATTAAAAACACAATGAATAAAATTATCATGATAATTTTTATATTTTTTTATTAATATTTTGTTTATACGATGACTTTGAATATATAATGCAATATATTTAACAAGGGACAAATTTGTCCTAGTGGTAAGTTGAGTTGAAGGTTAAGTTTTTTTTTTTTTGAAGGGGGGAGGGGGGTTTGAGTCTCCTTAACAGCAAAAATTGCAAGGCATTTTTTAGGAGGTACTGTAGCACATTTGACCGTCTGTTGACTCGCGTTAACCATTCAATATATCGAGAAAAATCGACGATATTGACGATTTTTGGCAATTTTCCCGAAATATCACCTAAATGATATTTCTTCACCTGACATCATTCCCATAACCTCTAATACGTGATATATCATCAATATATAGTGAAATTTTCATCCGGGGTTACAGACATGACCATGGAGCTTGTTTATTTACAGCATCTGGTGGAGCTGCTAGGAAATTCCGACAAAGATTGAGGATGGGCTGGTAAGCCAACCATTTTCATAACTCATCTTACTTTTTGGTGTTTATTTACAAGCATTGAGATAAATTATTAATATTTAATGCATATTTAAATTGGACCGTGTTTCGTTCTTTGGCATTTATAAATTGGACAATGACGTCCATAATTTTGATAATATTATTTATGTTTATTCAATTAAACACTTGCACTAAAACGTGTCAAGACTTGCGGGTATGAAATTCCAACATTCCAACATTCCAATCATACATAAGCAGTGTCAAATAAACATAAGTTAAATTTCCAATCTGGGCCCAATCTTACGTCTATCATTTAAATTAAAAATTAGAAAAATTAATTTTAAAACACAAAAAGTCCCAAAGCCATCAAAAGCAATTATAAGTCATCAGATAAAAAAAGGATTACCCTTGTGTTTGGCCACCAAGAACTTGAGAGAAAATACCAAGAAAAGAAAATTCATAGGGATAATATAAGGAAAAAAATGGTGAAGCAAAATAAAAAGTAAATTTAAAGTCAATGAAATATTTGTATATATCATTTCAAATTTATAAAATAATTTTAAAATATATAAATTTTTAATTAATATTAATTTTTTTTAAAAAAAATTATAATAAAACTAAATATTTAAAAAAAAAAATCTTTTAAAAAGAACAACTTCAAATTACATATGGAAGCTATTCCTTTGAAAGACCATATCAATATTCAAGTTTCAATTTTGAAAATTTGAAAATAGTTTTTTAAAAGTTATATTTTAATAAAAATGTTTCAAAATTATTGATTTTTTTTAAAATCCCTTATAAGACCAACTAATAAACGAAAGTTTGTTTTGACCCAATAGAATAAATGAGTGAATGAGAATGAGATGAGATGGGAGTGGGGCATGAGCCACGACGTGAAGCATGAATGAGATAGGCTGGTGGAGGGTTTAGGTAGTAAGGAAAGAGAAGAGGGTGATTTTGGTCTATGTCTGCCCAGAGGCCCTTTTCAACTTTTGCCTTTTCTGCTCTCTCACTCTCACGTCTCTCACCCACCCATTAGGATTTGGTTCACCAGATTTCCATAAAAGGATGGAAAAAAACCTCTAAACAAAGAATATCCCTTTCTACAACCATTCATATTCCACACCTACTCAAATTTGATTCTGTTATGAATAGAAAATCATTAATGCACTCTATATGATGTTCTCATTTAAATCCCACCACTCCCATTTGGATTGTGAAAACACAAACAAGATGTTCAACAAAGATTATGGAAATGAACATTGAATTCCAAAATCTAAACTTCTCTATTTTCCTTTATGAAAAAAAGGATGAAACTTTGCTTAGATGTTTTCAGCTCCATAGTAGCCATGGATGCCAATCAATAAATGATCAGAAGAGAAAGTGATCATAGAGAAACAATGGCATGCTGCTGGAATTTTCTTTTCAAGGGTGTCTATGCTACATATCAGTAGAAACATGAATGAATGAAATAAAAACCTTGGATCCTCAATTATCGTAGCATTTCCAACTTGAACACAACTCTGGCAGATCAGCTGCAATTTATCCCGGTTATGCCTGTGAGACTGCAGATCAGGGGGGAAGAAAACCAAAAAAAGGAATACCAATGCAAGTAAAAAATTTGTAATAGATAGAAGAAATCTGGATTTGAACCCTTGTCCTCAAGAAGTTGAAGTGTTTTGAATGTTCTGCAAAAACATGTTTTTTGCAGCAGCATCGGTTGAAAACCGGCCAAGCAGAGCCATTGTAGCAGTATTACTTCCTAACTTCTCAATTCCTCTGGAGACCATGCACGAGTGACTAGCTTCCACCACCACTATCACATCTCCACCCAGCAGAGATGAAACAGTCTCAGAAACCTGCCTGGTAAGCCTTTCCTGTACTTGGAGCTTGAAGCCATAGAAATGTACTATTGACTCTAAAATGGATCTTGCAATGGGATTGGTTCCTTTGGTGCAGAAGTAGCCTATATGCACAACACCGTGAAAGGGAAGTAAATGATGCTCGCACAGAGACCAGAATGCCAAGTTCAGCTCAGACTGCATCTCTGCCTCGTTGCAACTGGGATGAAAAGGATCCATCTTACCACAAACAAACCCATTTAACTTCAGCTCCAAGTTAGCTTTTTCAAAGTTCATCAGCCACCTCACATAACGATTAGGGGTTCGTACCAGCTCTTTCCTCAATGGGTCTTCACCCAAAGACTTGAGAATTGAAGTTACTGCAGCATCCATTTGGTGGACAAGTTCTATCTTGCATGGAATTAAAGCAGAGGAGGACTGGGATGGGCACCAACATGGACTTGTGGAATCTTTGGTACGGGTTTTCTCCACATTCATGCCTCGGAATTTCAGGAGACTTAAAAAATCGCTCCAAATGGTGGCCTTTGAATTTTCAAAAAGGCCTTTACCAGAACAAACCGATACTTTGACCCACTCTTGATGGGTTGAATCAAGGAAGCCCAACTCTAAATTCGGGAAATGAATATGTAAACACTGGAGTACAACAGCAACACCTGCAGGCTTGATCCCATGGTTCAAAGCAGAACACACTTCATCTGCGAGACGCTGTGGATCTTGGAGTCGTTTTGCAAAAACATCAGCTACCCGAGAAAGCTTACTTAAGCCCACAACCTGTTGCCCTGATGGGACATAACCCACATGACACTTTACCTGGAATGGAAGCAAACAAGATTCACAGTATGAGAAGAGATCAAGATCTCGAACAATCACGAGCCCGCCCACTCCTCCTGCATGACCAACTCCCTCATCCAAACCAGCTTCAGGGAATAAGGCACCTTGAACAATGTCTTTTGCCTTTTGCCTGTAACCTAGAAAAAGAAATAAAAGTTCTACTTAATAATTTGCAAGCCATCACTCCAACTCCAAATCAATAATAGTCCATAAGAGATCTAGATATCATATCCATGCCTCACATTTTTTGAACAGCCACCTTTTACCAACCTTTGCCAATCAATGAATTCATCAATTTCACATGACATTATTAGAATAATGTGGAGAAATGCTTACAACCTACAAGTGTTAAGCCATGCACAAAAGACTAAACTTTAAAGAACAGGATTCATAAATGGCTATCAAAGAACCTATTTGCATCAGCAATCCACCTTCTATAGCCTTTTTCTTGCCCATAAATGCACCAACTTCACATAAAAATATATGAATAATACTGAAAAATGGTACAATCCATTAGCAAAAATGGAACTTTAATCCTGAAAAGAAACCATAATTTCAAACAGGAGGCAACAGCCAACTAATTTGGTTGACATCCAAGGAAACAGACTTGAAAGTCAACTTCATTCACATCCAGGAAAAAGTGAATCCAGGGAGGAGCCCTTTTGCAAAAGGTATCTTAATCCTAAACCGACCTGTAATACATGTAATATAACACTATCTCCTGGATCTCAAACAAGGATTATTACAATGTTGGCAGGGCATGGCATCACGGTGTCTCAGATACAATGAAAGTAAACTATTGAATGTGAATGAGGATGCCAATGCTTATAATCTAATAATGATTAGAGTGAAGCTTAAATATGCTAACTAATAAATAGATACAATTTTGTATGTAATAAGTTGACGGGTTTGCTTCTGACTTCAACAGAAATTTTGGCTCAGTTTAGGCCTTACAAAAACAAGCAAGCCAATGGATTGTGGGTTTTTTTCCTCCCTTGAGGCCTGGCTGGCCTGGCTCAAGTGGTAAAAGGATAGGGAGGGTTTGTGGGACGTTCCAGGTTAAAGTCTTAATGGGAACAAAAATTTACCCATCAAAAACAAATCTCATATATGCATCAGGCAGGAAGAAAATTAGATTCATTGACTCCCAAGTTTACAACTCACCTTTAGATTTACTACAAAGATTTGGGAATCATTTAATTTCTAGAGAAGGCCCACATATTTTATCCTGCCAAGGTCCACGAGAAGTAGCTCACCCTGCCCAAGACAAATCCAGAGATTTGTACAGGCAAAAGGCTGTCTCAAAATCCAACTAATGAGCCATAGGACAAAACCAAGGTGGGTACAGAATTTTCGGCAATACATATACTGAGATGTTGAGAAAGTCTCAAACATAGTGAATTAACCAATAACTCAAACTTTTCAAACACACACATATATGTAGATAATGAAGATAAAGTGAGGTAGATCACAATTTCCCAACCAATACATTAAGCTGAAAACAAAACCAAGTCCCAGTCCCAAAATTTTCCAACACAGAATAAAAGAAGAAACAAGAAAAAGCAGCGGATGAAAGGGAAAAAAAAACAGAGGGAGATGGTACCTCTAGTTCCTTCACAAAGGGCCTTGGCAACACGGGCAGGGGTCTTACGGATGCCTTCCCTATTGATATCCTCACCCAAACCCTGCAGAAGCACTTTAACAGCCTCCTCAATGGGTAGAGTCTCTGGCTCAAATCCCACCTCCACATTCACGCCATCCTCCAGTTCCACACTAAAGTGCCCCTCATCCAAAGCCCCCATCTATGTCTATGTCTATGTCAAATGTCAAAAAACCTACACAATACTGAATCTCGAAGCTAAGCAAGCTGAGAAGGATGGGGCTTAGAGACTTAGAGTTGGTCACAAGGGCCCCTCTATTAATAGGGCAAAGAAAAAGGGGGATTGGATGTCTACCAAAGTACCAACGTAGGGTGGCCGTTGATCTTGGAATGTGTGGAAACCAACTGTTTTCTCATCGGGATGTAGGACCCACTTGCGTGAGTCCCTTCTCCTCTGTACGGCAGCGGCCGATCTGGGTTGTGGGTGGTGGGTGGTGGGCGGTCGCCGGTGGATGTGGGGGCACCTTCACCAACCCAGACCCCCACCTAGGCGAAATCTCGGATCTGCCGTGAGGGGTGACGGGTGAGGGGTGGTGGGGAGGGGTACCTACTCCCCTTTTATTTATTATGGCTCAGACTAGAGTAGACAACTTGAGGTTGAAGATACGAGCAACGTCCGACTCTGCGTATGGATCATTCTGAGCTACTTGTCATTTTAGGCAGGAGCAGATCCAGAAACGACGCTGGGGCACCATTACCCCTCCCTTTCTAATTTTGGGACCCGTATATTCTTCAGTTCCAGAGAAAATTGGCAATTTATTTCGTGTCTGTGAATTTTTTTTATTTAATTATTTATTCTCAAATGAAAATGAATTTTTAATAATTTTTTGTGGCATTTTATTAAATAATTTTTAAAATTGTTAGTTTCCCTCAATTCTTTAGAATTTTAATTTTTTATTTTCAAGATTTAATAAATAATTATATAATTATTTATACTAAGGGAGTTTTTGTATAATTTTTTAATTATAACGGCACAAAGTAATAAAATTTTGTAAGATACTTTGAATTATAAATAACAATAATCATCAAACTTTTATTGAGAGATATCGTAGACATCAAAATTTTTAGTGAAATAAATTATCATTAAATTGGTTTTATAAAAAAAAAATATGACTCCCCAATTCGATAAAATTATCATAGACATCAAAATTTTTAGTGAAATAAATTATCACTAAATTGGTCATAAAAAAAAATATGACTCCTCAATTCGATGAAATTTTGGATCGACAAGTGATAAATTTTACAAACATTTGAAAATAATGAAACACATGGTGAAATTTGGAATAATACAAATTTTAATCTTTCAAGTAAAATTAATTCTTTCAACTGCAATTAGAGGAGAATTAAAAATAAATAAATAAATATTCTTTTGTTGACAAATTCTTAAAGGAAATAAATATTTCAATTAAAATCAAAATAGAATAAAGAGTAAATAAATATCCCCTTGTTCAAAAAAAATTTTAATGAAAAAGACAAGTTGTTAAAATAAAATTTGAATTAAGCAACTAAATAATAGAGAATTTCAAATTTTAAATTCTCTTTAAATCAGCAAAAACGACTCTAGAGGCTTCACAAAATCTTCCACCAAGTCCAATAAATGATAGAAGTACTATTACACAAGTGATCTTCACCTTTCAATAAGTTCATTCGAAAGCAAACAACTTGTAGTATTTGACTGATCTCTAAAATCAAAGAAATATTTTTCTCATTGTCTTTTAAATTGTGATCAAGGTGAAAAAAATTCAGAGAGATATATATATATATGTGTGTGTGTATATGTGTGTAAAAGAATATTATCATAAAAATTATATCTCACAATTTAATAGTTTTAATAAAAATTTTGTTTCGCATATTTTTTCTATTATTTTGCTTACATCACAAGATTGTTATGAAATGCATGTGTACATATGATTATCAAAACTCAAATGATCTAACCATTTATGTTTTTAATCATAGTTCATGATAAATACTTCTAAAATAAAAAATTCCATTTTTCTCTATTGATCTATATTTAGTTATATGAAAATTTTATAACATATTAAATTATTGAATTCTTTGTAAAAAAAAATCTCATATTCTTATTGAAATTATTTTAGTAAAACATCTTACAATTTTTAATTCCTTTAAAAGATTTCTCTAAATGTTTTTCATTTTGTTTGAGGGTAAATCTAAGTTTTTTTCCCTTAATCCCCAAGAAAATGCTTTTTTTTTTCTCTATGTGGGATAAGATATTTTAAATTAATTATACTAGTTATAATTTTTTTTTTTTAAATTACAATATCAAAGATATAACCCAAAGTTTTATACTTTAATGTAATTATTCATATCATCTTATATTATCTTAATCATATTTTTATGTATGTGTGGAATACTATTACTCATATTTAATTAAATTTTCTCAAGAAAAGCACCAACCGAAGTTCTCATCTTGATAAATAAATGAGATCAATGTACAAAGTTGTAAACAAATGAGACTCAAATAAAATGCATGGGACTAGAGGCAGGGCAGAGCCTAGGAAAGAGTCGAGGATCAAGGTACAAAGATATAAATTGACCAATGGTAGAATGAAGAAAAGAGTTGAAGGGGGATCAAGGTACAAAGTTACAAACAAATAAGATTCAAATAAAAAGCATACGACTAGTGGTGACAGAGTTGAGGAAAGAGCTAAACCCGAAATGATGCCTATCAAATTAGTAACTTTCATTCTTGCAACAAATTAAATGAAGATTGAGATTGAGACGGGCTTTGGCTTCTATCAAAGTAAGTTTGAATTTTGACAATAAATTAAGAGTGTGTTTGGTAATGATTTTAAGAAGTGTTTCTAATATTTTTTATGCTTAAAAGATAAAAAATTTTAAGAGTTAAAAGGAGTAGAAATACTTTTTAAAATCATCAAACACAGTCTAAATGAGCAATAAATATGATTTCAATAATATGATTAGATAGCAGAATAAATTATATTGTATGTTCATATAAGATCATTAAAATTCATTTTATTCTAATAATATGTTCTCTTATATCTTTTAAAATTAAAATTCAATCAACCTTCTAGCATAATAATGAAAAATAAAATAAAATTCAACACACCTTTTAAAAGAATTTAATTATTTAATTTTAAACTTGTTGAAAGCGATTGAGAGGGACAACATCTTCTAATGTTTGTAAAAGTTTCTTTATATAAATTATGTGCTTAATTTTTTTTTTAAATACTCAGAATAATATTTGAAAAAATTAATTGAAGTGATACATGGACAATTATAGTTAAATGACCCTTTAAAAAAATACATTTTATTATATAAAGCATTATTAAAAACTTTGGATCCTCTACTATTTCCAAGCTGATAATTAGGATCCAATGCTTTTATTTCATTTCTTGTCATATATAGCATTAGACCCTTGAAAAGAAAATTTCAGCGGATTGTCTTTGTTTCCATGATTTATTTGTTGGTCCCATCAGAGTATTAAAGATACCTTTTGGGTACTAAGTACTAACTATCCATCATCCTATCTATCTCCTATATACTTTTTCAATATCAAGTATCCATCATCCTACTATTTTTCTTAGTTTTAAGTCAATTATACATTTTCTTTTATTGGAAACACTTGAAATCTTATTTTGATGCCCATCTCTTCTCTCAATCTCAATCCCTTGTTTAATTTATTATCCATATATATAAAGACTCACACTCTCAATCTTTTATATATATATATATATATATATATACCTCTCTCAGTCTCAATAACTCATTTTCATTTATTTATGGCCCCTAGGAGAGTACTTGAAGGATACTTTTTTACTTCAAGTCTCTATCATTCTTTTATTTACTTATTTGTAGTTGATTAGTACTTTTAAACTTCACTGACAATATTTTATTGTTCTCGAACACACTTGGAATCTTATTTCATGCTTAATTCTCATTTAGATGTTAATCACTCATTTAATTTATTGTCATAACCCAAAGTTACTGTTGGGGTAGGTATCTAAAAGGGTGGTATCATATATATGCTATTGGGTTTTGGGTTTCATAGTTTTGTATATGAATCTCATCCATTTGTTTCTTTATATCTTGATTTTATTTATTTATATTGATATTCAACTATCCGAATTCCATCATAGGCATTCAACGATTGAGATGAGAAGTTCAATAAGTACCGAGTCCCTTACTATTTTCCTTATTTGTCACACATCTCCCATTCCAATCTCCCATTGGATATTGTATGAAAAATAACTAAAAGTAATTTAATTAAATATGAAGATTTAATTAAATACAAATAATAATATTAAATGCAGGTATTTATAAAAAGGTGTTCAAGACAAGATATTGTAAGTAAGATATGAATAATTGGATCAAAGTATGCTACTTTGGGATGCATCTCTTCAATATTGTAAAATGTGCTTAATTTATAATTAGTATAATTAATAAATATCCTATCCAACAATTACCCAAAAGGTGAAGGTTTAGTGCCCCCACCAACACCTAGTGTGGCAAAAAAAATTTGAGAAAAAAATATATGCATTGTAGATGAATTTGAAAAGAAGTTGAATGAGAATATCATTATGATTTTGTGAACTAAGTTAAATGAGAATTGAGATTGAGATGGAACTTGAATTCTATCAAAGTAACTTTGAATTCTAATAACAAATTAAATAAGCGAGAGATACAATCAATGATACCCTCATTGGTAGGTAACAAAAAGAATGGTGCCACCTGTATTGTTAACGGTCTCATGACTTTGTACTTGACTATCATTTATTTGTATCTTTATATCTCAATTTTATTTATTTATATTAGTATTTAATTACGTAGATCAAGATGATGAGTTTAGTAGATACTGATTTAATAGCTTACTATTTTCCTTATTTGGTACATCTTTCGTATCAATCTTATTTCCATGCTTAACTTTCATCTCAATTTGAATCACTTATTTAATATGTTGTGAGAACCTAAAGTTACTTTTTGGGTAGATATAAAAAAAGATGGTGTATCATATATATACATTTTCGGGTTTGCTCTCACGACTTTCTATCCAAATCTCATTCATTTATATTTATATGTCTTGATTTCATTTATTTGTGTTATCATCCAACCACCTAAATTTAATCATAGACATCCAACAATTGAGATGAGAAATTCAATAAGTATAGATTTGATGCCTTATTATTTATTTACTTTTTTTTTACAGTTTTCCTTATTTGTCACATCTTCCATTCCAATCTCCCTTCTAATAGTGTATGAAAAATAACTAAAAAGTAATTTAATTAAATATAAAATTTAACTAAATACAAATACTAGTATTAGATACAAGTAGCGTGTTTAAGACATGATATTGTAAGATATGAATAATTGAATGCAAAAATAAAACTTTGGAATATATCTCTTCAATATTGTAAATTTTTTTTAATTTATAGTCAGGACAATTAATTTAAAATAGCTTATCCAACAATTAGTGTAATGATAATTGGATGAAGGTGTAGCGTGTCTAAGTTTATTCTCCATTATCACCGAACAACATAAACTGAATGTACAAATATATCAATCATTGTAAACATGCCTTGATCTCCAGATAGGGAACCTACCTGGATCCATTATGCGTTTGATGAAGAGGTACAGATCTTCTTAGGCTGTAGAGGGGTATCCACCTTTCTGTAATCTCTCTGACGATGGGAGCGGGAGAGAGCCGGGTTTGTTCTATATAAAAGATATATTGATCAATGAACAGACACTAACCTTAATATAGATACCCTCTATGCCTTAGGGACCATACCTTTTAGACTATTGGGCCTCGCAAGTCTTAGGCCCATCATCTAAGACACGTTATGGCTCTGGGCTCTACACATGAGGTGGCCCATACTCTAGATCAAATAGAAATCATATTATATATATATATATATATATATATATATATATATATATATATATATATATATATATATATATATATATATGTATATATGGATAGCTAAATCCTGAACAATGGTTAATATGATGTGAGTCCACATTTATTCTAACAATCTCCCACTTGGACCACATATATTAGCCAACAATGTTTATGATAATACCTCATTGAGCTCATCTTTGTTATCCTATTCAAATATCCTTAAACAATCCGGTTTACTA
Source organism: Vitis cinerea var. helleri x Vitis riparia (assembly GCA_946000715.1). NCBI lineage: Eukaryota > Viridiplantae > Streptophyta > Magnoliopsida > Vitales > Vitaceae > Vitis > Vitis cinerea var. helleri x Vitis riparia. The sequence goes on from OX253994.1 coordinate 12,382,113, forward strand.
ATTATGCTAACATAAGATCAAAGCGGCCTTCGTTAATCATAATTATAACTAGACCCATCAATGATCACAACATTAACAAAATTAGTAACATGGATCAAGTATGGATGTGTAGCATGGAAATTACATAGAATGTGATCTTTAATATGTCTATTTCCAATTGGTCCTACTTTATGACTAAAAATAGTCAAATTCCACTTTCAACACTTGATGTTAAACTGCTTCTGAAAGTCATCATTTCAATTCAGAGTATTCAAATACAATAGTCTTTAAAATCAAGGTCTGTACAGATAACACAAACATAATATCACATTAAGAAAACAAACACAATATCTAAATACAAACTCCCACTATACTAGCACATCATCAATGTGTACAACACCCATATGTGTGACATGCTCATGATATACTTTGGGTGGCAAACCCTTAGTGAGCGGATCCGCAATCATGGAATTTGTGCTTATATGTTCAATTGATACTTGAAGACTCTGAACTCTTTCTTTCACAACCAAGAACTTGATGTCAATGTGTTTGGACTTTGACGAACTTCGGTTGTTCTTAGAGTATAGTTATGAAGCCTTATTATCATAGTTGATTCTCAATGGTTTCTCAATCCTGTCAACAATCCGCAACCAAGTAATAAAATTCCTCAGCCATATCCCATGGTTTGGTGCCTCGTAGCAGGCTATGAATTATGCCTTCATGGTGGAAGAAGCAATAAGTGTTTGTTTAACATTTTTCCATGAAACTACTCCTCTATCCAACATGAAGATGTAACCTGAAATGGATCTCCTACTGTTAAGACATCCCACGAAATCGGAGTCTGAATATCCCACGATCTCTAAATGACTGGATCTACGATATGTGAGCATATAATCTTTAGTTCTTTGTAAATACTGCATAAACCGTTTTGCCTTTTTCCAATGATCCATACCTGGGTTACTCAAATATCTGCATAACATTCCAACAATGTACGCAATATCCAGACGTGTACAAACTTGTGCATACATGAGACTTCCTACTACCAAGGCATAGGGAAACTTCTCCATATCCTTCTTCTCAAGTTCATTTTTCAAACATTGATGCAAACTAAATTTATCGCCTTTTGCTAAGGCATGTCTCCTAGTGCACAATTGCTCATGCCAAATCTACTCAACACCTTATCAATGTAGGACTTTTGTGATAGCCCAAGTATACCTCTTGAACGATCCCTATAGATCTGTATACCTAACACAAAATATGCATTACCAAGATCCTTCATGTCAAATTTACTAGATAGAAATCGCTTAGTTTCATGCAAAAGTCCCACATCACTACTTGTAAGTAGAATATCATCAACATATAGCACCAAGATAATGAATTTGCTCCCACTGAACTTGAGATATATGCATTGATCAATGGTGTTTTCCTTAAAACCAAATGAAGTAATCACTTGATCAAACTTCCGATACCATTGTCGGGATGCTTGTTTTAAACCATATATGGACCTTTTTAATCTGCATACAAGTTGTTTTGAATAATTAGACTCAAAGTTCTTCGATTGCACCATGTATATTGTCTCATCAATGTTACCATTAAGAAACGCAGTTTTAACGTCCATTTGATGCAGCTCTAAATCATAATGAGCTACAAGTGCCAGGATGATTCTAAATGAGTCCTTTGACGAAATCGGTGAAAAGATCTCCTTATAATCAATGCCTTCCTTTTGAGTGAAACCTTTTGCGACTAGGCATGCCTTATACCTAACAATGTTGCCTTTTGAATCTCGCTTGGTCTTAAAAATCCATTTACAACCAATTGGTTTTACACCTTTAGGCAACTCTACTAGGTCCCAAACACCATTGTCTTTCATTGATTTCATCTCATCCTTCATGGCTTCTATCCACTTTTCAGAGTCAGAACTTTGTTTGACTTGACTAACTGAAATTGGATCATCTTCTAGACCCATGTCAAACTCATATTCCTGGAGATATACAACATAATCATCTAAAATTGTACTTCTCCTTTCTCTAGTGGATCTCCTTAGTGGCACTTGTACTTGAGGTTCTTGAGTTACCTCTTCATGAACTTGAACTGGTTCCATAACTTGAGTAGGAGGAATTACTATCTTTGTTATTGGTTGTACATTCTGGATAGTGTCATCAAACATAATATGACCATGGCCAGTTGTAATAATAGGAATACTAACAGATTCCTCTTCAAATACCACTTTTCTCAATGGTTATTTCCCACTTAACTCAACATCCTCAATAAACTTAGCATTTCCCATTTCAAAGAAGGATCTTGTTGAGGGGTCATAAAACTTGAAGCCTCTCGACCTTTCAGAATACCCTACAAAGTAGCAGCTCACTGTTCTGGAGTCCAATTTTTTTTCATTTGGCTTGTAAGGCCTAGCCTCAGTTGGACAACCCCAAACATGCAAGTGGCCTAATACTAGGTTTCTTACTAGTCCATAACTCATATAGGGTTTTGGCTACTGCTTTGCTTGGGACTCTATTCAAAATGTAAACTGCAGTTTTGATAGCTTCGCCCCAAAGTGATTCTAGTAAAGTGGAATGATTGATCACACTTCTTACCATATCCTTAAGAGTACGGTTTCGCCTCTCTGCTACACCATTTTGGCTTGGAGTCCCCAGCATGGTGTACTGAGGAACGATATCACACTCCATCAAATATTTGGCAAATGTCCCTGGACGTTGTTCACCGGATTCGTCATATCTACCATAACATTCACCTCCACGGTCAGATCTGACAACCTTTATTTTCTTGCTTAGTTGGTTCTCAACTTCAGCCTTGAAATTCTTGAACACGTCCAATGATTGAGACTTCTCATGAATCAAATAAAGATAGTCATAGCGCGAGTAATCGCCAATGAAAGTGATAAAATATTGTTGTCCATTCCAAGAAGGGGTAGGAAAAGGATCACAAATGTCCGTATGTATCAATTCCAAGACGTCACTACACTTGTTGGCATCCTTTTTCCTCATATTTGTTTGTTTACCCTTAATACACTTTATACAGACTTTAAAGTCTGAGAAATCAAGTGGATCAATAATTCCTTCTGACACAAGCCTTTGAATACGTTGATTTGAAATATGACCCAAACGTCTATGCCATAACATTGATGAATTCTCATTTGTTAATTTTCGCTTAATGCCATAATTACTTGAATGCAAGGTTTCATTTCCATTAGAGGTTTTTATATTCAATTTGTATAATTTGTCTGTTAAACTACCTGTACCAATAATATTTGAATTTAGATAAAAACTAACCATTCCATTTCTAAATGAACAATAATATCCACATTTGTCTAGACATGAAACATAAATTAAATTCCGTCTAAACGACGGTACTACAAAAGTCTCTTCCAAATCCAAAGTACATCCAGAGTCCAACTGTAACCTAAAAATACCAATAGCCTTGATTGCAACCTTGTTGCCATTTCCCACATAGATGTATTTTTCACCATCAATTGGCATTTGGCTCCTTAGGCAACTTTATATTGTGACACTTATGTGAGTAGTTGCACTCGTATCTATCCACCAAGAGTTAGTAGGCACTATAGCTAAATTAATTTCTAAACAAACAAAGTTGAGAAGTGTACATTTCTTTTCACGCCAAGCATCGTATTTGGTACATGTCTTCTTCATATGACCAGCCTTCTTGCAAAAGAAACAAGTGATCTCCTTATTTTGTTTCTTCTGCACCTTTAGCTTTGATGTCCCAAAAATTGCAGTTTGTTTTCCTTTATTGTCTTTTTTTTTTCTTGCTAGTACCAAATCTCTGAGATGTGGAAGCCAAGTGAACACTTTCCAATTTTTCTTGTTTCAATCTCTCTTTCTCTTGTACACACTGAGCAATAAGCTCATTTAGAGTCAATTTTTCCTTTTATGTGTTGTAACTGATCTTGAATGGACTAAATTGTGTAGGTAGAGAGATCAAGACCGAGTGCACAAGTATGTTTTCTGACAACTCTAACTTTAGTGCCTTGAGTCTAGTCATAAGATTGGACATTTCTATTATGTACTCCCTTATATTCTCTTTCCCTTTGTACCGTATGGAGACAAGCTTACTAAGAATAGTACTTGTCTCAATATTTTCCTTTGCAGCGAATCGGTTTGCTATATGGTCTAAGAATGTGTTGGCTCGGGTTTCCTCAAGTATTGCACTCCTTATAGCTTCTGGAATTAAGTGCTTCATTATCATTAGACTCATGCGATTGAATCGCTCCCATTTTTCCATAGTAGACCTTTGCTAAATAGTGCTAGCACTAGTAAGGTCTGGAAGGAGATCCTCTCTTAATGCATAGTCTAAATCCATGCACTCAAGCACAATTATAACGTGCTCCTTCCATTTCTTAAAGTTTGTGCCATTAAGCACAGGAATGTTATTAACATTTGCAGATATAGAAGATGCTGAATTCATAATAATAAAGCTCACAATCAGTCACATAAACATCATACATACATGAATAAATAAAAATTTAACATATATATGTATATGCATGTGGGCCTATTACAAGATACCTAGCACAAACATTAATATTCAGTCTTTGGTCAAAAATATCAACTTGTAATTGGTATCCTTTTCAAAATTTAATTCATATATATTGACAATAAAATCGAAGCACTATGTCGGTCTTTGGACTGACATGCATCATACAAGATATGCTTAATATGTCGGATATTTATGACTATTTTATTTATTATTACATTAAAATAATCTTCCTTTGGGCCAATTATTTTAAATAATAATAATATGTTTAGATATTATAAATTAAATAAATTATATAATATAAGTTACTTTGGCAACTAATATACATAATTCATTTATTTTAAAATATTAAACACAAATTTGGTAAGAATTTAATTAAAATTATTTATTTATTTAAATGAATGGCCCATCAATTCTTAGTTTTAATTCTAAGAGGCCCAAATAAAAGCCCAATCCATACACCATTGAATGGGCTGCACTTGTAACCAAGTGGGTATGTGGGTCAATTTAGGCCTATATGGCCTGTTTTATAATAATATGAGTGGGTTATTGGGCTATCAGAGAGAAATTTGGCTCATTTTGCCAACCATCAATTCATAATTGTGTGAGTTTTATTTTGTTTTGTTCTGGGTCCCAACATTTCATTCTTCTTTTACAAATCCAGCCAATTCTAACCTTGGCTACCTTGGCCATTCCATGTTGCTACTCATGTTTAGATATGAGGCCATGTTACTGCACACCTATGGCTTAATGGCTGAGCCACATTGTTGACATGAGGCCCCATTGCTGCGTACTCATGGCCTTATGCATGTGTCAACATGCTGAGTCATGCGCTAAGTGTTGGGTGCCACTCGTGAACCTTGTGCTGCACGTTGGGCATCGAACGACCCTAACCGATCCTAAGGTCCCTGGCAATGGCGTCATCAGCGAAGCGGCATTGGTAGCGGTCCTTAAACGACGCCGACAGCTGCATGCCGATGGTAGTAGTGCTTGAAACGTGACTGTTGAACGATGCCAAACAGCGTCATCTTCTCCGTTTTTCAGCAACGCCGAGAGCGGCATCACAAGGAACCTTACAACGACGCCAAAAACGGTGCCGAAACAGTGTCTAGAATAGAGCCTGAACGACGTCTGGAACGAAGCCTGAACGACGTCTGGAACGAAGCCTGAACGACGTCTAGAACGACGCTTGAACGACGTCTGGAACGACGCTTGAACGACGTCTGGAACGGAGCCTGATGACGCTTGGAACGGTGCCTGAACAGCATTTGGAACGATGCAGCAACGCCGGTAGCGCAATGGTAGCGCATCTGACTCCATATCAGAAGGTTGGGTGTTTGATTCTCGACGAGTTCAACACTCATTTATTATTATTATTGGCCCGGATTCTCTATTGTTTGTGTTTTAATAAGTGTTTTGGTGAAAATGGGAACCGCAACCAGGCTTTGATACCAATTGTCTGGGTTTATCCTCCATTATCACCGAACAACAGAAACTGAATGTACAATATCAATCATTGTAAACATGCCTTGATCTCTAGATGGGGAACCTACCTGTATCCATTATGCGTTTGATGAAAAGGTAGAATCTTCTTAGGCTGTAGAGGGATATCTACCTTTCTGTAATCTCTCTTACGAAGGAAATGGGAGAGAGCAGGGTCTATTCTATATAAAAGATATATTGATCAATGAATAGACACTAGCCTTAATATATATATCATTTAAGCGTTAGGGACCATACCCTTTGGATTGATGGATCTCGTGAGTCTTAGGCTCATCATCTAAGACACGTTATGACTCTAGGCTCTACACATAAGGTGACCCATACTCTAGATTAAATAGAAATCATATATATATATATATATATATATGGATAGCTAAATCCTGAATAATGGTTAATACGATATGAGTCCACATTTATTCTAACATAGTGTCCTTATTAGCACCTGGTGCCATGGAAAACTTTTGAGAAAAAAATGTATTTATTGTATATAAAATTGAAAATTAGTTAAATGATGGACTAAGTAAAGAAGAGAGAGAGGAAGAGAAATATAATATATATTTATAAAATAAATATTTAAAGAAAGTTTTTAAAAGAATTAAAAATTGTAAGATATTCTCCTAAAATAATTTGCAATAATTTTACTATTTCAAAATAATAATAATCTATCAAATTTCTAAATAATTAAATATAAATCAATAGTGTAGGATCCTTGTATCTATTTAGCATGGACCCTTGCCCGTCTTAGACAAACAAGTACCATTCGAGTGTCATTTAAGTGCTATCCAGACATCATTTATTGCTATTTGACATACATTAAATATTAAAAGCACTAAATGTTGTACTGTTACATCAAGACTATTCATAAGTACAAAAGCCTAGAAGTCGACAAGTCAATTATTAACATTAAAAGCAATTAAGATGCATGAGAAATGTTGTAACTTGGTTAAGATAAATAATTATCAAACATGAGAACCTCGATATGAAAGAAGTTCCTAAAATTTTTTTTGTCAGTTTCTTCCCTAAACTAACTTAAGTTTTGGAGGGGCGTGCTCGAAAAAATAATCTAAACACTCCTTACTGCAAGTACACTCGCTGTTCACTCAGAGAAATCTAATCAGACAAGATATTGTTGGTCGTGTACTAACAAATAGAAAAAATGAAATCTTTTAAATAGAATTTTTTAAAATTTTTAAAAATTATTAAGATATTTTACTAAAATAATTTCAATAATTTTAGTAATTTTTTAAAAGAATCTCAAATTTTTTTTTCAAAATATTTAAGAATTTATGTAATAAATTATAAATTATTTAAATAAATAAATATAAATCAATAGAAAAAGATGACAATTTTTATTTAAGAAGTGTTCATCATAAGGTTAAATTATGACTAGAAACATAAGTTGTTGTTTGATAGTGAAATGGGTAGAATTTTAATACTTATATGTCCCAATAATAGTATATAATTTCTAACTAAGATAAAATTTTCTATTTTATGCCTATTTATTATTTCATTTAATGTTTTAATTATAAAATAATTAATGAAATATATAAAATTTTAAGTTAATTAATTATTTAATATTTTAGTAATATGATATTCATAATTGAAAACTTATATTTAATTTTTATAATTTTTAAATATATAAAATTAATAAATTTATATAAGATCAACATGTCATAAATGGATTCGATTATAAGTATATTGTTTTGACATGAATAAACAAAAAGGTTAGATGGACTGAAAAAACAAATCCAAGTACGAGATGGTTATTATAACACAATTACAATATAATTACAAATATATCTCATTCCAAAACTTCAAACTTGTGTGAATTAGTGGTGTTGTTGGGTGATGTGAAAATTAAGAAGGAGAGAATAAATCGAATCAATTGGTTAATAGGGATGGAAAGATCCCTTTATGAATCTGACCCTTTTCATGTTTTATTTGAAAAATAATCAATTTTTAACATAAATGTCTTTTACCATTTCAAGTATTTATACGTAGGGTTTAAATGAGAGGGTTATTTTTACAAGAAAATAATGACATTTTTGTTCACATAAGGCCAAATAGAATGGAGGGTTAAATTTCAAAATTTAGGTTTTCAATGACTCTTTTAATCGAATAACCCTGAATCATGACCCTTGTCCTCAATTGCTTCCTATGGTTGCATTAATAACTTAGTATGATCCCTATTTTTGAATAGTGTGTATTGTTGGTTCGCGACCAAGTTAAACCCTCCGGACAATCACTTCAATGCCTCTTGTTCTCGATGTCTTACAAAAAGGTAAGCTCGAGTGTGCTTCGGATAGACCACTCCGATGCCCAAGTTAGCTTAAAGGAGCTAAAAGGATTTTTAGGAATAAATTTTTTAGTGATAGTTCTTCATACCTGCATTTTTTGTCATACTGTTATTATATAGGCTGAGTCGTGTAACTTCCATTTGGCCATTATGACTCTTTATTTTTGCATTTAAACTTGTAACCTCAACCTGTTGATGGCGCATAACAGTTAGCTGTATATGGACGCTTACTGCCTGGATAAGCTTTGGTCAAATGGACCACTCGGGTTGACTATGCTTGCAACGGGATGCCTACCAGGCTAACTTACTCCTCGGGGTATCCAAAATGCCCCCATTTTTAGTCAGGCGCCATGGATGGGTGAACAGAAAATCTAGGAGAGATTAGTGAGAAAAAGAAATATTTTGTGGGGTATTATCGTCAGGAAAGTACTTCATGACATGCCTATCTGCTCATCTTGCAATGGAAATATTTTAGTTAATCCAAGGAAGCACAATTTGGTTTTATATTGAATATGCTTAATATAACATCATTGCTTTGTGAATCAATCCAAAATGGTTCATGCCAGATGGTAGGTTGCTGAAAAAGTGCCTGCATGGTGAATGATGTCTTATACAAGTCAGTGGTCTAATGTTTGGATTGGTCACAAGGGAATGCAATTTTTTTTCTTTAATTACTATAATAGGAAGAACCTTTTCTAGTAAATATTAGAGTACGTGGAACCATCCTTTTTCTTATTTTGGGTCATTAGCCTTAGGTGGGCTCTATGGCCTTGAGTAAGCACTATATACTTGAGTAGCGCTATGGCCTTTAGTGGGCATTGGGTCTTGAGCAGGCACTTGAGCCTTGAGTGGGCACCGTGGCCTGAGTGAGGCCCGTGGCCTTGAGCGGGCGCTATGGCCTTGTGTGGACATTATGTGCAATGGAGGACTAGTTCTCAAGCTGGACTATAAATCCAATGAAAATATAGTTGTGAACATAACAGTAATTAAATATAACTCTGAGCCATCCAAAAGCTTTATGCATAAATTTAGGTAAGTGACATCCAGACTAGGCTTGGTTTATGGTCCTAAGCCTTCTATAGCTGCATTTAGCCAAATTTGTATCGTCATATTACATGGATGAAGAAGTAGAATAGTTCTTGGACCATCAGTTTTTTACAAAGGCTTCCAATTTTTACTGGCCTAAATAGTGATAGTGTAACCACTAAGCAAACTTTCCCATGGAAGAATCTCAGTTAACAAGAAGCCTTAATCTTGATAGCGTTCTTTTTTTAAATTTTTATTTATACATAACAACCCGAAGAATATATCGGTAGGGCACATAACAATACAGGATCGATAGTCATCCTATAGCACTAGAGATGCTAGAAATCAACATCTTTAATTTAAGCTTAGTTGAATTCTTGATTAATATAATCATGTTTGAGAAGTTTTGTGTGTCCCCATATCTATCCATCTTGTGGTCCTTGGCTTTGTATTCAAGCAGAGACAATGCATTTGATGCTTACAACACATCTTAGCTTCATTATTGAAAGAGAGAGGAAAAAAAAAAAGAATATATAGATCTTCACATTCTTTGATGTTTAATTATCACAGTTGTGGCTATCATCTCTCTACTTCATACCACTTTTAAGGAATGGTATCGATTCTATATCTTCTAGCTAAGCATGCATATAAAAGAATAGAGAAGTATTAAACATCCTAGAAGGGACAAATTTTTCTAATACATACATCAAACACTAGCAAATCTACTCCTGCTTTTGCATGTGAAGATCCCATATATAGAAAAATTTGATGTTGGAAGAAAAAAAAAAAATCCAGAAGTGTTTTCTTACTATTTCTATAGTCCATCCATTAAGGTTTGATTTTTCAAGTTGAGATTGAGTTTAGACAGATGTATTAGATGATCAAACTTTTTTTTTTTTTTTTATAGGAAAAAATTTAAATTTTGTCAGGAATGGGGAAAAAATTATATTTTTAATAGACTTGGAGAAGAAAAGCAATTGGATTCAGCCATATTTTTCCTAACAGTAGTGCAATATGATTTAATTTTCTCTCAAACATCTTTCATTTTTCTGCAAATTTGAAACTTGTGAGACCCAAAATAAATGTGGGATCGTGGATCAAAATTATTCTGATGGCCTTGCTCATTGGTCTCAAGAACTAGCACCTTCTCCTCTTGCTTTTTGTTATTCTTCTGGTTTGGTCCATTGCTGGATGCACACTTTTGTTGCTCATCATCTTTGGTCTCGTCAGGTTTCTTCACTGTTGAAGCAGCTGAGATTCCATTGTTTTTGGAATTCAGATTGTTGGAAGGACACTTCGGTTGCTCCTCTTTGGTGGACTGATCAGATTTCTTGGCCTTTGAAGCAGATGGGGAACAATTGGTTTTGGTTGCCTGGTTTTTGGCCCTCAACTGCACAGAAGTAGCCTGATGTCTCTTCCCTTGAAGGTGAGAATTGAAGGTCACTTCACTTTGGGTTGTGAACTGGCATACAGCACAAGCCCACTCTTTCTGGACTTTCTTGTGCAGAGGTATCTCGGGGGTTCTATTGTCTCTACATGCCTCAATTTCTGCAGCCACCAGTGCTGCTGCCCTTTCTTTTATCTCCACAGCACAGGTTGTATTACTTCTAGTTTCACCAAGATTTATCTCTGATCGTTCAACCTGAAAATGTGGCAGTTTGTAAAAGTTAACATAAAGCTGTTTGTTGGTTTGCCCTGATTAGCACTGTCAAAAACATAATCTCAGCAAAGCACATGCAAGAAATTAATGGGAAAAGGGTACTTATGACTATAATCAATCCCTCAGTTTGGTAAACCATATAGCAGATAAAAAACCACAATGCACATGAGCATGATGCTTAAAATCCTATAGTATATTGGCTAAACATCAAGAACCATATGCAATAATTAGAATTCCAACTTCCCTAGTTCTCAAGATAACCTGAATGATGACTTCTGTCATCCGACATGTGGCTTAATGATCGCTTTCCTATGCCAAGGAAGGGTGGTGTCATAACCCTGCAGATGCTGATCTCATGGATGGAAGCTTGATCTTCCTGGTTAACCATGAGACATGAAAGCAGGACTAAGATGGATGAAAAGAAATGGATTTGAGTACTTCAATCCTTCATATTAAAGAGGCTGACCATGGCATATCTCTCTATGATTTGAAGCAGAAGGGAATCCTTTCACTCAGCCCAATGAGCCAGAAGTGCATGGCCACGATGGACTCAGAGGAAAGAGTATGACCACTTCACTCTTTCAAGATGAAGAGGATACCACGTGCCATGTATCCAGTGAGATTGAAAAGTGGGTTAAGCCCCATATGTTTAACCTCTATGATCAAGGGAATAAGAGGGTTGACAAAAGTCAGATCCCTCTCAATGGATCATCATTAAAGGTCGACTTAGGACAAGACACTAATGGTTACATGCTTCACCAAGTCATGAATATAGTGGAATTACTGAAGGGACTGCATTGTCCATTCACAAAGGATGACAAAAATTACTTAAGTGGTGGGGGGAACTACAAAATAGTATTTGGCCATTTTTCAACTTAGCTATTTTCCACTCTCATTGTGTTTCACACAAGAGTTGTGCATGTTTCTTAAACTCATTCATTACTTATGTCTCAACTTTTACCAGTATCTGGAAATCTGTCTTCAACTTGTAGCCAAATATGTTTGTAGGCCAAAATTAATCCAAGTGAAATATGAGGTAACATTTAAGTATGACAAGAAACCTTACCCACTGTGCTGTATCAACAAATGTTATCCGTGTTACTTCCATCACTTTGATCTCCTTCTTAGCACCATTTGCACCTTCACACTTCACATGATTCAACGACAATTCCAAATGCATTCAACATTCATGTCTTATAAATAATAACAACAATAATAATAATAATAATAATAATAATCCTTGTGTGAAGACAGCCTTCCTTAAAAATAAAAAGGAAAACTTACCCTCTTTGCTCCATCCCCCCCATTTTTTATGTCTGTTACTTTGACTACTTGGATCTCCTTTTCTGCAACATTAGGCTCTTCACACTTCCACTGAGGTGAGAAGAATCAATCGTAAAAGGAATTCATGAATTGCAAAAACATGCACGAATATATTATTATTTTGAAAATTATTGATTATTTCACCATAAAAAATATCACTTAATCCATAAACTTGTTCTCTTTTTCACAGAAACATACATAAAGTGGTTTTTCTTTTAAAACCATGGCCATTGAATCAAATGCATCACTAATTTACATGAGCAACATTTTTCTGGGGATCTGCCTCCATAGAAATTAAATAGCCACATTAGAGTACTTACCTGTTCCCCTTTTTTCTCTGGTGCTGCAGGTGCTTTCATCTCTTTCACTTCAACATTAGGCTTTGTGCTCCTCAACTGAAGCCAAAGTCATGTATAAATAAGAGGACAGTGAGAGAGAAACCATAACCAACATGTTCCCAGAAGAGTTGATTACTGAAATATTAAATCCCGGGCAATCACAGTTGAATCTGATTATGCATATATAATTACGTAAATCTAAATGCACATGCATATGTGAAAAAAAGAGAACACAATTATATATAGATATATACATGAATTTAGACCACATAATTCTAGATGACCTGCTATAGTCATTTTTTACTTGAACATCTCAAATAAAACTCTGTTTGACTTGTTGATAATCCTACTTATAATGGCATACCTTCCTAGCAAGTAGTTTCTTCAAAGCTTCAGGTCCATTCTCCTTAATATATTGGTCTGCTGAAACAAGAAAGTTTTCTCTGCTATGAAACTTCTTTTTTGATTCATTGAAAAGCCAATTCATGACAACTTGTGGATCCATGGACAAGCATGGATGAACTAGGTGTTGATAGACATAATATGAACCATCAAAATGCGGTATCACCAGCCAGCAGATGACCATCAGCTTTATGTAAGGCCAGAATGGTATCCTGACATGCATTATATAAGAAAATAAAATATTTTTTTAAAAAAAATACTTAAATCTCATGATGATAAGGCAAATAGAAAAAATGATCACGAAATCATCAGATCTTCCAGGAAAAAAACCAAACTACACACAGACTTTTTAAACACCATTTACAAAAGGGAAAATAAATTTCTTCGAATTTCAGTTTCTGTTAAATTTATATGCATCCACTTGGATGGACTACGTAAGTTCGGTTTTAACTTTTGACATCTATTATGAAAAGTTGAAAAAGAAATGAAGAAAACAAAAACATTAGAATTGTGCACAGATTAGAGCCTTCAATAGGTTCAAAGATGATCAGCATTTGCCCCAATTAAGCTTCGACTAAGAGATTAGATCCAGTTGCCCTACACAAACTTGTCAGATTCTGAATTTTCTATTTCCATTTGTTTCCCAGCATCCAAATGATGCATAAAGCTTAATTTAATTTCAACGCAGACAAATTCCATGGAAATAAGTGCAACCATGCTTTCAAACAAGACAATCATTCATCACTGTGATTATGATATTTATAAGCTATATTATGGAAAGTTCCCTATAAAGATGAGAAATAAAGTTCCCTACAATCATCCATCTTATTTCCAAAGCTGACACCACTTCCTTGAACTATCAAAAAGTGTGCAATTTAGTTAATAAATTAGTGAGAAAAACTTTTGTTTTGTGTTCCAAGTAGCACAATAAGGTAGGTCAGGGTCACCCACATTTTCAAAGAAAAACTTTTCTTAAACAAGAAAATCACATTCCATCATATTATATATTTCATTAATTTCTGAAATATCCACAATGATCTTGAAATTGAGAATAAATCCCAAATTAGCAAGAAAATTCCATGAATTCAGCCAAACACCAATACCCTTTAGACCATTTCTCCAAATGAAAATTGTTGCACTTAAAAAACCAAAACAAAGCATTTCTTTTTCAAATGTTATAACCTTTCTGCTGATCAGATTGTGGGCATTTGTCAAAGGAGAGAAATGAAGGAAAATAAAATACATGGAGGCCTGGAACATTAAACATCTCGATTATTGTCACAAGGAAGAAAACTGAAAAAAGCAACTCCAAATTCCTGAAGGGCAAAGAATGAAGTTGAGCAAAATTACCATTCAAGGAGCTTGGCAAAAGTATGATCAAAGAGTGAAATCAAGGAAAATAGAACCCAATACGCCACCAACTTCCGAACGTCTGAGATTGAGTTAGTCTCAATTACCCGAATTGAAGCACATCTGTGAAGAACCGAGATGATGTTGATGATTATTATGATGATAACTAATAATCCTTTCCCTTTTCAGTTTCCCAACCCAATAAATGTAACTGAACTAAGAATTCATGGAACAAGAAAAGAGTAAATGAACCATCATATCTTGGGGTGTAAGACCAAGACTTACAGAGGATAACCCAGTGCAAACAGAGGCCTGCAAGCAGAAATCCAAACAAATAACTAACAACCAATGACAAGAATGTGGACAATTCAAAGAAAAGGGATAAAACCAACATGGAGAAATCAAAGCAAATCCCAGTTTTGTCCTCAAACATAGAATTCCACTTCATTTTCCAATGACGAGAAAATCCGTGGACAACATACCAGCCAAGAAGATCAAAGCATGCAGCTGAGAATTTGAGAACATTCATCAAACCCATCGGGGAGTTGAGGGCGAGCTGGGCTTTCTCAGCTTCTCTGGAAAAAAAAGAGGAAAGACAAAAACGAAGAAGTGAAGTGTGCTCTGTTGGAGTGGTTTTTAGCTGTTATGAGAGAAGTCATCACGAATAACTTACAATATAAATAGAATAGACCCAAAAGGAAGATAATGCCATTCGTTTGCCTTTTGGGTCTTTAATGACGATATTGCCCTTGTAATGCCATACTTGCTGGGGTGAAGAGCCATAGACACGTGCAGAGATAAAGGATCCAGACTCTAGAGTAGAGAAGTGGTTGAGTAGATGGCGAGTATGGAGGTTTAGTGTAGATAAGGAATTGGGGGAATATTCATCGTACGAACGAAAGGACCATGAGGCTTAGATCCACATGGCGAAATGTGATGGGGTTAATGAAAACGGGACGAAAATACTTAAGAGCTAAGCGAAGAAGGGCGTGTCGGAAATGTTGGAGCTGTTCAGACTCACTAAGGGAAGGGACACGCATGGCAGACGGCATTTCCATTAAGCCGTCTCCCGCCTAAGCCGTCTTCCACCCTGTTGCTAATTGCACAAAATAAAAGTATATAATATGTTAGGATATGGATATAATATCTTATGATATTATTGTCAATAGGATATATTTTAAAATATATATTCTATAATATGCAATCAATAGTAATTAATTTATAATCATATAAAATAAAAATATTTTATAAAAAATATTAAAATTAAATTAGACTGAATCAATATATCTAAAAATGTTAAAGTAATTTTTAAAAATAGATTACCTGTTAAGGGGTTGTGACAAAACTCGTTTATTAAGGTTTTATGTTTTGTTTTTTAGATGAAAAAGAAGAGAGGAAATTGTAATATAAAAATATAAAATGTTTTATAAAAAAATAAAATAAAATAAGAGATTTATGTTATATGCCTAAAAATTGCTCTAAAAAAATATATGAAATATATTCAAACATCAATTAATTAAATCATTTGAAAGGGCTTGGAAAGATTATACTTGAGTTGTTTTGGAATTACCATTTATGTTCGAGGGATTTGAAAGGTAGTTCGTAGTTGCATGGATTTGGTGAATGATAATGATTCAATTCAACAATCAATAAGCCATGTTACATGAGAAAAAGGAAACAAGGTTAACATACAAGCACTTCAAAGGGTTACAAGTGTTGGGGATAGATGTTTAACAACTATTTTGAAAAGGGGAAATTATGCTTCAGGGCAAATGAGTTTGATGATTGGCCTAACATCTATATAAGTTTCACATTTGAGCTTAACACCTAACTAATATGGAAAATTGAGTTGAAGGATATTGTCACTTAATAATCCCTAAAATGTCCTTGATTATTGAAAAAATTAAAAACAAAAAATACAAGGTGGAAATCCAAATACCATGTTGGAAATGGTGATTTGGATCTAAGAATGCATTAGTTTTTTTTTTTTTTTTTTTTGACCTACCTTTGGTTTCGTTGTCTTCACCAGTGTAGATTTGCTTTCCAATCATCTTTACCAATATAGATTTAGTTTTTAATCATATTCACCATTATAGATTTGGTTTTCGAAGATTATCATCTTCACCATTGTAGATTGAAATTCGTTATTAAAGCCCTAGCTTGCCTTAGCTTTGGTTTTCGAAGATATCGTCTTCACTAGTGTAGATCGAAAATTGTTCTTAAAGCCCTAGTTTACCTTAGCTTTGCTTTCTAAAGATTATCATCTTCATTAATAGTGTAGACTTTCCCTTATTCAAACCCTACCATGCCCTCACTTTGCTTCACCAATCTCTTAACTTCACCTCATCTTCCCGTTCACATCCTTGGTGAACAGGCAAACCCTAAAATTGAAAACCCCTTCTTAAGCCCTAGGGTCCGTTTTCATAAGGCTCCCTCCTTTTCACCTCTCATTCCTGTTCGTATAGGTAAAAGGCCCACCACCAACAAAAGGATTGAAAGATGGTTCAAGCAAGTATTACCCTAAAATCCTTAAAGTTGATTTTTTTTTTTATTCCTAAAAAGTGAAAAATCGATAGGTTCCAAGCATTTCTAAGCTTTCTATATGTTGTTGATGTTTTGGTAACCTATAGTAATTTTTGGTGATATCTTTTGTGAATTTAAAATTATGAATTAAAGAGCAATTATTGCATTCTTAGATCGGATTGCAATAAGACATCTTAACATCATTAGGCTTGAAAGTGGCTATCCCAAAACTAGGTTGACTTGAAAAATATGCCCTTTATGATCTTTTTTTTTTTTTTTTTTTTTTTTGGGGTGAATTTTTAGAAATTTACCATTTATTTGCCCAAATGTTGTCAATTAGGCTTGGTTGTGCTATGGATGTTATTTTTCAATTAAACATAATAGAATTGCACCTAGAACACAACTAAAGTCGCAAATGTATACTAATGTGCCTCAAAGGATGGTTATTGATAACTTTTTAGTATGATGTGTGATGCCCAGACCCAATTCAAGGATAAAAATATAATTTAAAAAAATTAATTAAATTAAATTAAATTAATAAGGGTAGAAAGATTTTTCTCCATTTTAAAAAATGTAGGTATAAATTAAATTTTTCTTATCTACTCTATTCAAAAAACCCTTTTACATGAAGATCTAAGAGATTAGACAACATAGGGCAACGTAAGGTTAAAAGTTTGGGGGTTTAGGATTTGAAGATCAATTTTCTATATAAGATTTTAATCCTTAGATTAATATTTTATATTCATTAATTAGTTTTAAACGCTTTAGAGTTATTAGTAAAGATTAGAAAATTTCAAATATTCAAATTAATAGATCTAAAATAAAAAAATATAAAAGGAAATTAATTATAGTTTTGGATATGGAATAATAATAATCATAATAATAATCATAAATAAATAAATAAATAAATAAAACCTAATAATAGTATGGAGGTTGAGAGATTTGAGAGTTGTAAAAATAAAATAAAATAAAAAGGAGGTTTTATGGTTGTACGTGCCTCCATAGTGGAAAAAAAATTTAAATTAAAAAAACTTACAAGGTTGTTTGCAACAAGATGTGGTAGAAAAAAAAAAGGGTGCTTACAATAGGATTGATCTTAGGGAGGAAAAAGATAAAAGAAATAAAAATGAAAAAAAAAAATTGAAAGTGTGCCTAGGGATGGCAATGGGGCAGATTTTTTCGGGTACCCGCCTCGTCCCTAATGGGATGGGGTTCAATTTTAATAAACGGATTTTGGACAGGTTTGAGAATTTTTTTAAAAACCCGGAGCAGGTTTGGGTATTGCCTCATCCCGTCCCACCCTAATTATATATAAAATTAATTTTTAAAATTAATTTAATTTAATTTAATTTTTATTTTACCATTTTTAATATATAGATAATAATAAAATATTTTTAATAAAATAAGTTATAAAAAATATAATAATTTAATTATTTATAAAATATATTTATTTTAATGTAATTAAAAATTTTAAAAGTAATTTAAAAAAAAATATTCAAAAAAGAGTTAAACAAGGTGGGGCAAGGCGAGTATGAGAATTTATCATACTCGCCCTGCTTCATTTAATTTTTAAAATGGGACGAGGATGAAAATTATTTTGAATAAATGGGGAGGAATTGGGATAGGGGCAACCCATCCCGAACCCGCCCCATTGTCATCCCTAAGTGTGCTATTGCAAGAGAGAGGGTAGTTAGTAGAATAAGGATATATGACTTTTACTTGAAGTAATTGTTTGGGTGGTAGAAGGATGTTGAAAGTAATAATATAATATATATATTTTTTTTTAAGTAAAATTTTTAATTTAATTTAAGTATATAAAAGAAATAGATATATATGATAAGATTTAGAATGAATATGAGTTTTATAAAAATTTGAAAACTCACTAATTTAAATTATTATTGTTTAGTTATTTGAATATAATATTAGGGATAATAATAATAATAATAATAGGAAAAGATACTTGTTTAACTAAAAGGAACAAGTTTTGGATAAATTTACTTTAAACAAATAAGTAAATATGGAAGATTTTCAAAACAAGAATCTTATATAAATTAGAAATTTAAAAGAAAAAACCAATTAATCAAATTGAAATTGAATAATAATAATAATAGTTTAATGCAATAAATAGAAAAAACATATTTTTGAGAGATTTAATTAATAATAATAATAATAGAATATTATGAATAAATTTTGGAAAGAACATAACTTTTAAAAATTTGGAAAATCGCTTATTAAATTGTTATTTATTAGGAAGTTAAAAATAATATAGGTGATATAAAATACGAAACTATTATTAGATAAATAATCAATAGTAATTTTTTTGTTTTGTTTTTTTTTTTTTTTTTTGTAAGGTGTGAAATATGTTTTTTGGGGTGAAATTCTTCAGGATTAATTGCTTCAAGGTCTTTGAGTGTTTCTTTGAGGTAAGAAAAATTAATACATGTTTTGGCCAAAAGAACATATTTATTTTTATATGTTATTTTGAATAATAAAAAAATTATTTTTATTTTTATGCGTGGATCAAATATATATTTTTCATGAAAAAACTATGTTAGAACATTTCTTTTGTTTATAAAAAATGAAAATTATGGAGATATCATGTTTTTGTTTTGTAAGTTTGAATTAATGAAATAAGGTGTTTGACTCTAGTTTATTTTTGTCCCTAGTCAACGAGTTATAATTGTTGACCTTATATTTCTTGGCGGGGAATGTAATTGCTTTAGATCCCACCCTTTAGGGATTTGGTTAGATGTTAATAATACTAGTAGTGTTTGGTTTCGTCCACCTTGAAAGGAAAAAATTTAAGGCTAGACACCAATTTGTAAAGTCCCACCTAACTTGACACCATGTGACATTTGATAACCAAAGTAAAAATATTTTGTATATATTTGATTTGAATTTGATATGAAATTGTTTTGACATAGATATGAAAATGTTTAGCTGAAAAGTTTTGAATGTATTATTATATTTAAACTCAAAAGTTTTTATGAAAATGATTATATATTATATCTCCTATTTGGAATTATAATTAAAAATGTTTGATCCATGAAACTTTATTAATATTCCTTATTGAGCGTTGATCTCATTTCCTTTCATTGACAATTTTTTAGGCACCTTAATTCAGGCTAGAAGTGATGGTTAGGATGAGATTTTGGCAATATTAAGACTTTTCGTTAAAACTTTATTTTTTTTAAGTATTTTTTGAAAGTTAGAGTTTAATGATTGCTTGAATTGTTAAGTTTGAAGTTGTTTGGACAATAACACTTTAGTTGATGTGTTAGCTTTAAAGTTGAGATTTGAAACTTATAGAATTTTATTCTACTACTTTGAATATGAATTTGGTAATTGATAATTTTCCAGTTACAAAATGAATGTTAAGGTCAATTTACACTTTGAGCTTTCGACCTTGAGATGTGAAATGATTGTCATGCCCTTAAAGTGGGTCTTAGGGCATGACATGATGTATGTGGGTCTTGGTATTGAAAGAAAAATAAACAAATTAATCATTTCAAAATTTTAGCATTGTAGGAAATCTAAGCAAGAACTTTGGTGTTATGATGTTGAATTGTTCAGTTGCACAAAATGGGAAGGTGTATAAGAATTGTAGTAGTTTGGCATCTAGTGTATAATTTAGTTAAGTTTGCATGCATGATCATTACCATGCACAAAACTAGTGGAAAGTTCTTGCCAAAAATGTGATAGATCATATTTTGTACAACAAGTTTATATCAATGGTGCCCACAAGATTGTTGCTGAAGATGGTCTAAAAATTGGACCAATCAATAACAAATTTCTAAAGCATAACTATGCTTGAAGAATTGTTATCGCTCCATGAAGCACAAGCCTAAACTATGTTAGGAACCTCGGATTACTCCATTCCTATGCCCTAGATCTCATAGGGTGCATTCATCTATCCCTAGGCTTCTCTAAATTTATCACAACGGAAACATATGACTATAAAAACCACTATTAACTATAGATCTAGAGATACAGTATTATACTGTGAAACCAAGATTTGGTTATCTTAGTTTTGATGATAACAAAATAAGGTTTAGAACTAATGATTACATTTTAAGTGTGACTAGGCAAGATGATTTCCAAAGTGATAATCACAAAGATAAAATCAACAAGAAGAAAAAGACCTTAAAGATAAGTGTTTTTCAAGACCTAAGCCTCATAGGATCTCTTTGTAAGGTTGTTGGTGAATTGGGTTTTTCATGCATTACATTCTTTACTTATACACCAAAATCATTCAAGAGTTATTTTGTTTTAAATCTTTTAAAAATTGGATGATTTCATGTTTTCAACTAAAACCTTATGTCAAATGCTTTCCAAACTTGTTTAAAAGGTTTTAAGTTGAAAATGATGGTTGTTGAGCAAAAAATGACTCAATTGGTTGAATCGAATAAGGAATTAGTCGACCTATTCAGCTTATTCGGTTGAAAGGTGCAAAAACCTTATCTCTCTTCCAGAATGCTTATTCGATCAATCAAGGTTGAACTTCATTTGGTTGAGTACCAGTCAAGGGGTAGTCAAGGCCCAATGGTCACCTATCATACATTAAATGCTAAAGGCTAGTGAACTGGTCGAACCAGAGCTTGACCGGACGAACCCCCAACAGGTAGTTTGGCTTTTCCCTTCTATAAAAAGGTTTCAATCTTTATTGTTTTAAGAGTTTAACCTTCTTAAACCTTTCTTGAATATATTTGAGCCTTAGGGGAGTGTTTTTTAGTACACATTGTTTTAAAACTTACATATCATTAGTGCACAATTCAATCCTAGTTTATTTTGTATCATTTGAGGCTAAAGTTTTGTACTAGGATTTTGTGAGATTATTTCTGAGAAAATAAAGGCTATGCTTAATTAAGAAAAACACCCAAAGGGGGGGGGGGGGAGGGACGGGGGTGAATTGGGTTTTTTAAATTCTTTTAAATCACAATGAGTTCAAGCACAATATAAGCAAAATAAAGAGATAGAGTTAGAGAATTCAAACTCGGGTTTTATAGTAGTTCGACACTTCCTTGTCTACGTCCACTCTCCTCCATCTCCTAACCGAGTGAGGGTTCCACTAACTTGAAACTTCAACCAAGCTTCCAATCTTCTTACACTTGGATTCCGGCTCCAATGGGCTCTTACACAATCTCTTCAAGATTTAAACCTCTTGAAGGCTTTAACACTCAGTTTTCACAAGAATGAATCCCTCAACCTAGCTTAAAGATAGCTCAAATACAAAACAAATCTAGGATGACACACAAAAGTGCACTAAAGGATATGCAAGTGATGATTTAATCAACTAAGAAAGAAATGAGAGCTTTTTGATCAAGAACAGATAGGTAGACAATTGATTGCAAGTGTTCTCTCATCAATAAGTGAAGTGGAGCTCTCAATTTATAGGTTTCTAAGCTCGGGAGTCAAAAACAACAAAAGGTAACCTTGACCGGTCGAGTTAGGGATTGACCGGTTCACTAGCCGTTGGAGCATTTAATGCTTGACAGGTAACCGTTGCCTAGACCAGACCTCGATCGGACCTCGACCGGGAAGAGAAGGCTACTGGGAGAGAGAAAATTTTGTGCATCCCTCGATCGGACCTCAACCGGACAAGGGTAACCAGTCAACCGGTTCCCCAACCGATTGAGTCGGTTGGCCATAACTTCGACCGGTTGAGCCTTTTGGCCCCGAAAACCTATCTTTTTCAATTCCTTTCTTTTCTAACACTTAGGCAAGATTTTTAGGTGAATTATTATGCCAATTTTAAAACATTTTGCCTAAGGTACATTTGTTAAAACTCAGGTTTTAATGAAATCGAAGTTTTAAAGAATAAACTGAGTTTTCTAAATTGCATGAAACGGTATAAAAATCCTAAGTGCACTCATGCATTCATCTTACATTAGGTTCCTATGATCACAAGTCTTCCAAACGTCTCGATCTTGTATCAATTTGGTTATTTGATGAATTTTTGAGTTTATGCCTAAGATTCTTAACCATTAAACCAATTAGTCATTTAACCATGGTTTGTTATCATCAAAACCCGATTAGGAGAGCTCTTGGGCTAACAATTTCCTATCTTCATTTATAAATCTTTGAGATGAAAAATCTAAGTGTGAGGTATCACTTAGGGATTCTCAAGTGTGGGGTATCACTTAAGGGGTTGTTCAAGAGTGAGGTATCTCTTGAAGATTGTAAAAGATGCTTAGAACTAAAATTTCAAGAGGTTTGATTGGAACCATAATCCAATTGTATTACTTGAAGGCTTGGGTTGGAAGCCTTGAATTAGTGGAACCTCAAGTTTGGGATTGAAGCTAGAGGAGAATGGATGAAGGTCGGGTTGCACTGAACCGCTATAAAAATCTTGTGTTTATATTCTCTCTTCCTTACCCTTTTACTTTATATGCAATTGTTTTTATATGGTTTTGCTATATATTTTGCATATAATTGTCTCTTGCATTCACATAATTTAAATTTGCAAAAAAAAATCATCACCCTATTCACCCCTTCTCTAGGGTGATTACCTTAGGTTGAATTAACCAAATTTTATAACACATACATGTGATCTAGATGTTCTCAGATCAAAATCCATCCAATGAAGAAGAAGCCTAAAGAGTTCAAAGGTCTCGTACACCCAAGATCTTTCGTTCGATGACTCAATCTACGATCTTGGCATACCAAAGTGTGGGCAGTGGAAAGGAGGAAGCTTTGGCTCTCTCTATTTTTCTAAAAGTGGAAGATGACTAGGGTGGTGTTTGTTTTTTTTTACTTTTTGCTAAAAGCAATTTAGTTTTAGAATTTAGGTTGTTTGTTTTTCTATTTTTTCATGACTTATTATAAACTTTTTACTAAATAGAAAAAGCCAAAATATGTAGCTTTTTCTAAATAGAAAACATAACATATTGGTTTTTTTTACTTTTTAATACTTAATAAAAATAAAATACTACAAAAACAAACAACCTAATATTTAACACTATTAAGCATTAAGGTTCTATTTAGAATTAAGTAAAAAAACAAACACCACCTAACTAAAAGTCATTAGAAAACCCTAACCCATAAGGAGGTATTTATATGGTTACCCACTAGGCTTAAGTGACTTGAACCCATCAAGGCTTGGGTCACTTAATCTAGCCCTAACATGTCTTAATTGATTAATTAACCACATAAGGCCATCTAATTAATCAATTAGTCCAATCTAGAGACCTTATTTATTATCCCCTATGCAACCTTGTGTAATTACTAAAATGCCCTTATGCATAAGAATGAACCTAAAACCAATCCAACCTTCATAAATTGTGTCATCATGGTATATAAGGTCAAAGTGGGGACCATTGAGACCCATAGGAGTACTGGCTCCCTCATAATCCAATTTTGAAGTTGATTCAACATTCTACTAAAGATAATCAACTGCACTCCAGTACCTTATGTAAATGACAACGAGACAAAGCTCGCATTCATGACCTACTATCCACTACATGCAAATTCCCCATGAAACTGGTATTTTTAATCTAACAAGATAGTATTATCGTCTATCAATATTATTTCTCAAATCCTTGAGTTATAGATCTCACTTATTATGTGATCAATTGACTTACTCTAACTCCAAGGAGCATATGTCAAATTCCACTAAAGGAATTATCGTGGCCACAAATTTCATGATCACATGTTCTTTGGATCACCCAAAGGGACACACCATCTCAATTCCATGGCATATCATGGTGCCTTTATTGAGAATGCCTATTATCACCAGCCTCCATCAACAATGACCTAATCCATAGGGATATATGATTACTTTAGGGTCTCGCCCATAGGTCAAAACTTTCTATTGATTTTGACATAGGTTCAATATCCTTTCAAGGTTTAGAGTCCATGCAGTATAGTAACTTGGTGAATCATGACAATTGATAGCCTTGCGTCATGATTCACCATAGGTCTTATCCAATGTGCATCATATACACTAGTACGCTCACCATAGGAAACCCATCCCAACTGCCAAGACAAGTCATCCCTTCAATTAGGAGGTGGTGCACTATAGTCTCTACTAGATTGCCCAAATCCATGAAATGACTATGGATAACTCATTTACTTATAAGAAACCCATAACTTGTATCTTCTGTGCAACTCCTAATGCTCCTAAATCATGTACAATGTAAGAGATATGGGTTGAATGTTTAAATCAATGTTGATACACCAAAAGGATAGTAAGGGGATAGTTAAGTTTAACTTTATTACATCATGTTTTGCTTTTAAGGGCTCAATCCCAACAAACTACACATTGCTTCCAACCCATATGAGCTTAAATTACCTACAACACAAAAAAAAAAAAAAAAAAACAAAACAAAAAAACAAAAAAAACAAAAAAAAAATGCACCACATTGAAAACCTAAAAATTCGACTTAGGTAAAAGTTATGACATGCTTACAAGATTAAAATCTTTAGTCTTGGCAAAAGTTAGAGAACTAAAAAGAAAAAAAAAAAAAAAAAACATAGTTTGCTAAATTGAAAACTTGGAAAGGCGACCTAGGCAAAAGTTAGGACATGCTCACAAAATTAAGATCTTTAGTCTTGGCAAAAGTTAGAGCACAAAAAAGGAAAAAAAAAATTCTTGAACTGCATTGTGACTATGTTAGAACTTGATCCCATCCTGGATACGTAAGTAGCTTAGAAATTCATTCCAAGTTCAATCACATAAAAAATAAAAATAAAAAATAAAAAATAAAAAATCTTTTTCTTAAACTACGTTATGACTTGATCTCAGCCCAAGTAGGTATGCAACTTGGACATTCATTCCAAGTTTAGTCACATAAAAAAAACATTTTTTTTCTTAAACTATAACCGAATTGATGAGAGAACACAACACAACTGAGGGAATTCTCAAGGACTAGAGAGGTATTTATATGGCAGTTAAGTGTTCTTTAGGTTCTTCTAACCAAAATAAGAAGAACATTATAGAATTCACCAAGCAGAAGGGAAAGTTCAAGGGCAAGAGTAAGGGTCATGACAAGTGTTTCCTTTGTGGTAAAAAAGGCCATTAGAAGAAAGAATGCCCTTAGTTCTTGAAGAGACAGTCAGGTATGCATCATGCTCTTTTAGTTGAATCATGTTTAGTGTTAGATTCCACTAACTCTTGGTGAATAAATTTTGGAGTCATTGATCATGTTTATAATTCTTTATAGGGGTTTTAGCTAAGGGAAAGATTGAATGATGGGGATGCGTACCTAACATTAGCTTTTGAAGCAAGAATTGTTGTACAGGCAATGAGATGTACCCTTATCTTAGATGATAGTTGTCTTCTAAAGTTAAAAGATTGTCTTTATGTTTTTGAGTCTAGGAAGAATTTGATTTTGGTTTCTAATTTTTGTAAATAGAGTTTATCATAAGCTTAAATTATGACTAAAAACTTAAGTTGTTTGTTTGATAGTCAAATAGGTAGAATTTTAATAGTTATATGTCTCAATAACAATTTATAATTTTTAACTAAAATAAAATATATATTTTATACCTATTTATTATTTCACTTAATGTTGTAATTATAAAATAATTAATGAAATATAAAACATTTCAAGTTAATTAATTATTTAATATTTTAGTAATATGATTTCATAATTGAAAAAATATATTTAATTTTTATAATTTTTAAATATATAAAATTAATAAATTTATAAAAGATGAACATGTCATAAATGGATTCGATTATAAATATATTGTTCTGACACGAATAAACAAAAGATTTAGATGGATTGAATAAATAAATCCAAATACGACACAATTATTATAACATAATTACAATATAATTACGAAGAAGTCTCATTCCAAACCTTCAAATTTGTGTGAATTAAGAGTGGTGTTGTTGGGTGATGTGAAAATTAAGGAGAAAAAGAAAAGGGAAAAATCATAACCCTTGTCCTCAAATGATTCCTATAGCTACATTAATAATTTAATATGGTCCCTATTTTTGAAGATTGGGTATTCTTTTACGAGGTCCCATGTATGGGCCATATTAGTGTGGTGGCCCAGCCGTTCCCTTTCATGGGTGTAGTGATTTGGGCTGAACTGGACTTCAATGATCATTTCAAAATTTTGAAAGTCAAACTCAAAGAATTGGTGACGTGGCGATAAATATCGGCAACTAATCGATAAAAATATTAGTAAAATATTGATATATTGCCAAAAAAGAAATAAGTTTGACAAACACTTAAAAGACCGTATTTGGTATAAGAGAATGAAGAGTCGGAATGCATTTGGATAACTTAAATGAATATTTTAAAATTACTATTTTACCCTTATATTTTGGTTAGGTTTTTATGACTTTGTATGATTAATTTTATTTATTGAGTAAAAATTATTTTTCTTAAGCTTATTATTTTTTTTAAAAAAAAAACCTTTCAACCCATATTCTTCTAAAATAAAAATAAAAAAATTATTTTAAATTAAATGTAAGAGTATTATTATCAATCTATTTTTTAATTCCTACTTTCATTATTATCAAACACTAAAATGAGAATAAATAATCATTTCAATCTTACATTCCGAAATACATCCAAACACAATAATTGAAATTATCAAATTCATCTTTATTCAGAAAAAAAATAGAGGCATGGACATGGAAATACTGTTTTTACTTCATACAACAAAATAGAGGCATCTGTGACCACCACCCACTGGCCTGTATGCTTCTAACTAAAACCATTTGTAAGTATCAATAATCTGAAGAAACATGCAAATCAGGTATTCCCCTTCTTCTCTAAGTGCTTCCTCCCATTCAGATGAAAGGCCATGTTGCGCTCACTCTTGCAGGTTATATTACATGCCCCACACCATAATCTTAACTGGTCCTTGATCTGATCCGAGTGACTCTTCCCATTTAGGTGAGAATCCATGTCCACCTTGCTGTTGCAACTCACACTACAGATACTGCACCATAATCCTAACCGTTCCTTCAGCTGCTCCAAGTGCCTCCTCCCATTTCGGTGAGAGGCCATATCAACCTCACTGTTGCACCTTACATTGCAGTTACTGCACCATAATTCAGACAGCTGCTTTATCCTATCAAAGTGCCTCCTTCCATTGAGATGAGAGGCCAGGTCAAGCTCCCTTGTGCAGCTTACATTACAAATATTGCACCATGATCTCAACTCTTTCATTCCATCACCAGTTTGCCTTAAGTTCTTCTGATGGCCTTGCTCATTGGTCTGTACCTCTTGCTTTTTGTTATTCTTCTGGTTCGGTCCATTGCTAGATGCAGACTTTTGTTGCTCATCATCTTTGGTCTCATCAAGTTTCTTCACTGTTGAAGCAGCTGAGATTCCATTGTTTTTGGAATTCAGATTGTTAGAAGTACACTTCGGTTGCTCCTCTTTGGTGGACTGATCAGATTTCTTGGCCATTGAAGCAGATGGGGAACAATTGGTTTTGGTTGCCTGGTTTTTGGCTCTCAGCTGCTCAGAAATGGCCTGATGTCTCTTCCCTTGAAGGTGGGAATTGAAGGTCGCTTCAGTTTGGGTTGTGAACTGGCACACAGCACAAGCCCACTCTTTCTGGACTTTCTCATGAAGAGGTATCTTGGGGGTTCTATCGTCTCTACATGCCTCAATTTCTGCAGCCACCAGTGCTGCTGCCCTTTCTTTTATCTCCACAGCACAGGTTGTATTACTTGTAGTTTCACCAAGATTTATCTCTGTTTGTTTAACCTGAAAATATGGCAGTTTGTAAAAGTTAACAGAAAGCTGTTTGTTGGTTTGCCCTGATTTGGACTGTCAAAAACATAATCTCAGCAGAGCACATGCAAGAAATTAATGGGAAAAAGGTACTTATGACCATAATCAGTCCCTCATTTTGGTAAACCATATAGCTGATAAGCAACCACAATGCACGTGAGCATGATGCTTAAAATCCTATAGTATATTGGCCAAACATCAAGAATCATATGCAATAATTAGAATTCCAACTTCCTTAGTTCTCAAGATAACCTGAATGATGACTTCTGTCATCCGACACACGGCTTAATGATCCCTTTCCTATGCCAAGGAAGGGTGGTGTCATAAACCTGCAGATGCTGATCTCATGGATGGAGGCTGGATCTTCTTGGTTAACCATGAGACATGAATGCAGAACTAAGATGGATACAGAGAAATGGATTTGAGTACTTCAATCCCTTGAATTAAAGAGGCTGACCATGGCATATCTCTCTATGATTTGAAGCAGAAGGGAATCCTTTCACTCAGCCCAATGAGCCAGAAGTGCATGGCCACAATGGACTCAGAGGAAAGAGTATGACCACTTCACTCTTTCAAGATGAAGAGGATACCACGTGCCATATATCCAATAAGATTGAAAAGTGGGTGAAGCCCCCTAAGTTTCACCTCTATGATCAAGGGAATAAGAGGGTTGACAAAAGTCAGACCCATCTCAATGGATCATCATTAAAGGTCGACTTAGGGTAAGACACTAATGGTTATATGCTTCACCAAGTCATGAATATAATGGAATTACTGAAGGGACTGCATTTTCCATTCACAAAGGATGACAAAAATTACTTAAGCGGTAGGGGGAACTACAAAATAGTATTTGGCCATTTTTCAACTTAGCTATTTTCCACTCTCATTGTGTTTCACACAAGAGTTGTGCATGTGTCTAAATTCGTTCATTACTTATGTCTCAGCTTTATCAGCATCTGGAACTCTGTCTTAACTTGTAGCCAAATAGTTTGTAGGGGCAAAATTAATCCTAGTGAAATATGAGGAGCCATTTAAATATGACATGAAACCTTACCAACTGTGCTGTACCACCAAATGTTCTCTGTGTTACTTCTGTCACTTTGACCTCCTCCTTAGCAGCATTAGGCCATTCACACTTCACATGATTCAAGGACAATTCCAAAATCATTCAACATTCATGTCTTAAAATAATAACAATAATAATAATAATAATCCTTGTGTGAAGACAGCCTACTTTATAAATAAAAAGCAAAACTTACCCTCTTTGCTCCATCCCCCCCATTTTTTATCTCTGTTACTTTGACTACTTGGATCTCCTTTTGAGCGACATTAGGCTCTTCACACTTCCACTGAGGTGAGAAAAAAGGTGAGAAGAATCAATCATAAAAGGAATTCATGAATTGCAGAAACATGCACGAATGAATTATTATTTTGAAAATTATTGATTATTTCACCATAAAAAATATCATTTAATCCATAAACTTGTTCTCTTTCTCACAGAAACATACATAAAGTGGTTTTTCTTTTAAAACTGTGGCCATTGAATCAAATGCATCAGTAATTTACCTGTTCCCCTTTTTTCTCCGGTGCTGCAGGTGCTTTGATCTCTTTCACTTCAACATTAGGCTTTGTGCTCCTCAACTGAAAAGTCATGTGTAAAGAAGAGGACAGTGAGAGAGAAACCATAACCAACATGTTCCCAGAAGAGTCGATTACTGAATTAAATTCTGGGCTATCACAGTTGAATCTGATTATGCTATATAATTATGTAAATCTAAATGCACATGCATATGTGAAAAAATGAGAACACGATTATATATAGATATATACATGAATTTAGACCAAATGATTTTAGATGACCTGCTATAGTCATTTTTTACCTGAACATTTCAAATAAAACTCTGTTTGACTTGTTGATAATCCTACTTATAATGGCATACCTTCCTAGCAAGTAGTTTCTCCAAAGCTTCAGGTCCATTCTCCTTAATATATTGGTCTGCTGAAACAAGAAAGGTTTCTCTGCTATGAAACTTCTTTTTTGATTCATTGAAGAGCCAATTCATGACAACTTGTGGATCCATGGACAAGCATGGATGAACTAGGTGTTGATAGACATAATATGAACCATCAAACTGCGGTATCACCAGCCAGCAGATGACCATCAGCTTTATGTAAGGCCAGAATGGTACCCTGACATGCATTATATAAGAAAATAAAATATTTTAAAAAAATACTTAAATCTCATGATGACAAGGCAAATAGAAAAATGATCACAAAATCATCTGATCTTCCAGGGAAAAAACCAAACTACACAGACTTTTTAAACACCATTTACAAAAGGGAAAATAAATTTCTTCGAATTTCAGTTTCTGTTAAATTTATATGCATCCACTTGGATGGACTACATAAGCTCGGTTTTAACTTTCAATATCTATTATGAAGAGTTGAAAAAGAAATGAAGAAAACAAAAACATTAGAATTGTGCACAGATTAGAGCTTTCAATGGGTCCAAAGATGATCAGCATTTGCCCCAATTAAGCTTCAAGTGAGAGATTAGATCCAGTTGCCCTACAAAAACTTGTCAGATTCCGAATTTTCTATTTCCATTTGTTTCTCAGCATCCAAATGATGCATACAGCTTAATTTGATTTCAAGGCAGGCAAATTCCATGGAAATAAGTGCATCCATCTTTCAAGTTCCCTATAAAGATGAGACATAAAAACTTGTAGATCCATTTTATTTCCAAAGCTGACACCCTAAAAGAAGAAAACCACCTCCTTGAACTATCAAAAAGTGTACAATTTAGTTAATAAATTACCTGGACTTATGTTTTGTGTTCCAAGTAGCACAATAAGGTAGGTCGGGTGCACCGGCATTTTCAAAGAAAAATTTTCCTTAAACAAGAAAATCACATTCCACGTTTATATTTCATTAATTTCTTACATATCCACAATGATCTTGAAATTGAGAATAAATCCCAAATTAGCTTGAAAATTCCATGAACTCAGCCAAACACAAACACCCTTCAGACCATTTATCCAAATGAAAATTATTGTACTTTAAAAAAACAAAAATAAACCACTTCTTTTTCAAATGATATAACCTTTCTGCTGATCAGATTGTGGGCATTAGTCAAAGCAGAGAAATGAAGGATATAAAATACATGGAGGCCTGGAACGTTAAACATCTCGATTATTTTCATAGGAAAGAAAACTGAAAAAAGCAACTCCAAATTCCTTAAGGGCAAAGAAATGAAACAAACAGAGTCACATATAGTGGAATGCAGTTGAGCAAAATTACCATTCAAGGAGCTTGGAAAAAGCATGATCAAAGAGTGAAATCAAGGAAAATAGAACCCAATACGCCACCAACTTCCGAAAGTCTGAGATTGAGTTAGTCTCAATTGCCCGAATTGAAGCACATCTGTGAAGAACCGAGATGATGTTGATGATTATTACGATAATAAAGAATAATCCTTTCCCTTTTCAGTTTCCCAACACAACAAATGTAACTGAACTATTCGTAGAACAAGAAAAGAGTAAATGAATCATCATATCTTGAGGTGTAAGACCAAGACTTACAGAGGATAACCCAGTGCAAATAGAGGCCTGCGAGTAGAAATCCAAACAAATGACTAACAATCAATGACAAGAATGTGGGTAATTCAAAGAAAATAGATAAAACCAACCGGGAGAAATCAAAGAAAATCCCATGTTTGTCCTCAAACAGAGAATTCCACTTCATTTTCCAAAAATTTCCAATGGCGAGAAAATGCGTGGACAACATACCAGGCAAGAATATCAAAGCATGCAGCTGAGAACTTGAGAACATTCATAAAACCCATCTGGGAATTGAGGGATGAGCTGGGCTTTCTCAGTATATCTGTAAAGAGAAAGAGGAAAGAAAAAAAAAAAAGAAGAAGATTCTTGAAGTGTGCTCTCTTGGAGTGGTTTTCTTTAGTTTTTATAAGAGACGCGGGAGAAGTCATACAGCATCAATAAAATAGACCAAAAGGAAGACAATGCCATTGGTTTGCCTGTTGTGTCTTTAATGACGATATTGCCCTTGTAATTCCATACTCGCTGGGGTAAAGAGCCATCGGCACTCGCAGAGATAAAGCATCCAGACTCTAGAGTAGAGAAGTGGTTGAGTAGATGGCGAGTATGGAGTTTCAGTGTAGATGAGGAATTGGGGGAACATAATCGTACGAACAAAAGGACCTTGAGACTTAGGTCCACGCGGCGAAATGTGATGGGTTTGAGGAAGAGGAGAAGAATAGACTTAAGAGCTAAGCGAAGAAGGGCGCGGAAATCTTGGAGCAGCTGAGACAAGGAAGAAATTCCACCCACTTACCATCCAGGCTAATTTGCCTTTGTTAAATACTATGCAATAAAAAATATATATAATTAAACTCATTATATAAAAAAATATTAAAAATATATTTTAAAGAAAAAATTAATTATAATTATTTTATAATTAAATGCAAAATTTTATTTTAATTGATTACCAAAAATATAAAAATTATATAATTTTCTTCATAGTGTTTTTAATATCATTAATAATTAATTAAATATTAAAAAATTATACATATATCATAATTTATTTTATATTTTTTAATACAATTGAATTAAATGTATCATAATTTTAATATTAATATATATTTTAAAATTAGACATATTATAATTAAATATCATAATATTAGATGTAATTTAACAATAAATATACACTAATAAAATTCATATTTTTATCGATATATACGATATTATTATCAAATATGATAAATCATATTATATATATATATATATATATATATATATATATATATATATATATAATAAAATAACTTTAAAATATCATTATACTTCTAATTACATTTTTATGAAGTTTTTCTTATATTTTTTTATAAATTTTGATCAATTTTAGACTTATCGATATTTTTTTCCAAAATATCTACTGATATATTTCCGATATATCCATAAAATCGAAGTACCGATATATCCGTGATTACCGATATTTTCATCCTTCGTTGAGACTTGGTACGAGAAGGGACACGCGTGGGACGCAACATTTCCATTAAGCCGGCTTCTCGCCTTCTGCCCAATTGCTAATTGCACAAAATAAAAGTATATAATATATTAAGATATGGATATAATATCTTGTGATCTCAATACGATATATTTTGGAATATATATTCTACCATACCCAATCAATCTTAATTAATTAATAATCATATAAAATAAAAATATTTTTCAAAAAATATTAAAAGTAAAGTATACTAAATCAATATGTTTAAAGATGTTAAAGTACCTTTTGGAAAATAGATTATTTGTTAAGGATTTGTGACAAAACTCGGTTATTAAGGTTTTATGTTTTGTTTTTTAGATGGAAAAAAAGGGGAAGTTGTAATATAAAATATAAAATATAAAACCTTTTCTAAAAAAAATTAGAAATTTATGTTATGTGCCTAAAAATTGCTCTAAAAAAATTTAAGAGGTATATTCAAACACCAATTAATTCAATCATTTGAAAGAGTTGAGAACACCAGACTTGAGTTGTTTTGGAATTACCATTTTTTTAAGAGGGATTTGAAAGGTAAGTCCATAGTTGAATGGATTTGGTGAATGATAATGATTTAATGCAACAATCAATTAGCCATGTTGCATAAGGAAAATGAAACAAGGTTAACATACCAAGCACTTCAAAGGGTTACAATAGTTTGGGATAGATGCTTAACAACTATATATTTTGAAAATGGGAAATTATACTTTAGGGCAGATGGATTTGGTGGCCTAACAACCACTTAAGTTTCACATTTGAGCCTAAGACTTAATTAATGTAGGAAATTAAGTTGAAATATATTATCTTTCAATAATCCATAAAATGCCCTTGACTGTTAAAAATAAATAAAAAAAATGCATGGTGGAAATCCAAATATCACGTTGGAAATGGTGATTTGGATCCAAAAAAGCAATAGTTATTTTTTCCTTGAAGATGTCAACTTTGTTGAAAAAAAAAAAGGAAAATCCCTAAAAGCGTTTGGTTTAGAAGCCCTACCTTTGCTTTCATCATACGTCTTCACTATGGGATGCTCATCACCATCTAACATGATCCTCAAACACTGTCTAGTGCGAGACATATTAGAACAAGAGTCATGTGGCTTCTTCGTCCACCCCAAGGTACTCTTAGGGTACCAAACAAACACAATCCAATCAGGCACTATGCATTCCTGCCCAACAAGCATTAATTGCAATAAGCAATAAGTGCATTAACGCATTGATGGATGCAATCGTTATGAGGTTAAAATGCCAACCTTTAAGGTTCATTAAGACACAACAACCATTATGGGCTGGCTATCATTGACATCAAAGATGATAATGCACAATCAAAGGCTCAATTAAGGCATCTGAGAAGATATTACAGTTGGACAAAGATAAATAGTCATTCTTGACCACAAAAAAGGTATCCCGCCAATTTTTCCACAAAAACTCTTACTTAAGTCTTTCATCTCTGACCTAAGCTTCGAAAAGGTGTACCTGAAAAACCCATTTAGACATTCTTTTGTGCAAGCGCAATCGTCGTCTATGTTACATGGAGACTAGCCAAACACCTTTTTTTACTAGTCGTGCACCAACATTGGCATTGTCTATGGGAATCAACCACAAATGCCTAAAAAACACGATGGTTAACATGCCTCCTGCAACTCATTCTGCAAATGTTGACAAGCAATTCCAAGCTTGGCAAGGAAAGATAGAAAAAAAGCAAGAAAAATATGAATAAACCTATGCAGTCCCTGTCTAATAGGCGGAACAACTACAACAAGAGAACCAAGAGCTACGAGCCTAAGTGGCTATGGGGTACTGATAAAAAAGTCATCGCACCTCCAACCAATAGACAACTTCAAGAGTAGTTTGAAGCCAAACAAGGAAAGTTCTTCAATGATACACTAAGTTGTCTCTACAAACAGTGGATGAGGGACTGTCTACTAGCAGTTCACTAACATTACTTGAACTAGTGCATTCAGTAGCTGATTGAACTCAAGCGAAAGAGGCTGCAAGCTCTATTGGAGAAGAATGGAAAACGAGTTAAGAATGGGGCTTACGTCTCTCAGATGCCCTGAAAGCCTATCTTGGGTATTAGGAGAGAAGAACGCTAGCACCGCCATACATATTGGAGGCCCCGAAAGCACAATTAGGCCAATCAAATGATGAGGCATCACCAAGCCGTCTGCCTCAATGTTCAGTACTAGAACTACAACCAACAAATAACCCATCGACAAAAGCCCCTCTCGGCTCCATAAGCAGATGATTGGATGACATGCTCTTCATGTCGTTTGACCCACATATCATTAGTTACGAGCTGCCCAGGGGTTTTCGGTGCCCAAATTTACTATTTACTATGGGATGGTGACTTTTTTGTCCACCTGATGCACTTCCAACAACAGATGACAATGGATATAGGCAACAATGTGTTGCTATGCAAAGTCTTCCTCGTCAGCCTCCATGGTATTCTTTCCTAACTCCACCGACTCTCGAAAAATCTATTAATTCCTTCTGAAATGTTTTAGAGGCCTTTGTGGGCCATTATTTATGTTTTGCTCGCCAAAAACAGAATATAAACACCTTATAGAACATTCAGATGTAGGAGAATGAATCGCGAAGGGACTTCATAAAGTGATTTAGAAAAGCGGTGCTCCAAATGGAATCCTACAACATGGATGCTATCCTGCAGATCTTCAAATGGATCATCAGTCCAAGCACTCAATTCTTCAAGTCCATGGCCAAAAAGTTGCCCACTACAATGAATGACCTATTTAGACGAGTGGGCAAACATGTCATGCTTGAGGATGATGTTCGAGCAGCCTCTCAACAGATCCTGGTTATAAACCAAGCAACTAAAAAAAAGGCTAAGAGCTTAAAGCCCTCAAACAGCCAGTCTAGATAGACTAACCAAGGACAAGAAAGACAGCAACAACGATAATCGCCTAAGCTCACCTCGTTGACCGTTTTTTATGAAAGAATTCTCCTCTTGATTTGAGAGCTGCTCGAGTTCAAGTGGCTAGAGCCCATCAAAACTGATTCGTCCAGGCATGATTGAGGATTGCGATGATTCTATCATAAGGAGCATGGGCACACCACAGAAGAGTGCAAAAATTTGCACTACTTGGTGGAGAAACTAATCATTACCGAACATCTCAAGTTGTATGTCTGAGCAACTGGTGGACATAAAGAAATGACACGTGAAGTGTCGGAGTGAGTTCCTGACTCTCCCACAACACATCGAGTAGTGATTAACTATATCCATGGGAAAATAGTAGATAACAAACATCACTCCAAACAACAAAGGAGACGAATGTTCTGCGCGACTACAGGGAGGGAAAGAGTAAGTGCAGTTCAGTGCACATTTACTGTCGAAAGTGCTCGGCCAATCAATGACCCAATCACTTTCCCTCCAATTGACATTAATCGAGTGATCCTTCCCAAAAGGATCATTCTAATTTATTGCATATGTCAACCTACAGGCAAATGGGATGTTCGTCGCCTGCCTTAGAAAATCCAGTTCGACTCTTGTTTGGGTTTAATGGGGCCGCCACAATATCCCTAGGCGACGTGGTACTTCTTGTCCAAGCCAACCCGCCTACTCTCAACGTATGATTTTCTGTAGTAGAGGATTTACCATCGTACAACACCATCATAAGGTCGTCGTACCTACATAAGATGAAAGTCATTCCATCCACCTACCATAAGATGATGAGCTACCTAATAGAATCCAGGTAAGTAGATCTACATGGAATCCAATTAGCTGTCTGGCAGTGTTACCAAGTGGCGATGGGGTTCGGGCCCAACTAAAGATGAACTCAAATCATCAACAAGAGAGAGCCAATAGCAATTACAGAATTAGGTCGTAGGAAACCTATAGGATAGAGACTCATTGGCAATCGACCTATTACAATAGCTATCTCTGTCGAAAAATAATGAGCAGATGACTTACGCTAATTTTTTGCTAACCAAGGATGAATGTGGTAATCTTGGCGAAATGCTTTGTAAAAACAAAGATATCCTCGCGTGGATTCATTTGGACATGCTTGGAATAGACCTAGCGGTGGGCTCTCATAAGTTGAACCTTCTTCCTATAGCACAACCCATACAATATAAAGTCCGACATTTCTAGTTGGATCATCAGAAAATTATCTAGATAGAAGTTGAGAAGCTATTAAAAGGAAGATTTATCAAGGAGGTGACCTACTTGGATTGGCTAGAAAATGTGGTAATAGTACCAAGAAAGTAGAAAAATGGTAGGTGTGCGTAGACTATGTGGATATGAATGAAGTCTACTCGAAAGATAGTTTCTCATTGCCGTAGATAGATTAGATAGTCGATGCTACAACTGGGCATGGAATGTTGTATTTTCTTTATGCTTTCTCTGGATAACACCAGATACCAATGTTTCCACATGATAAGGAAAAGATGACATTCATTACACATAAGGAGTTGTACTTTTACAAGATCATGTCGTTTGGGTTAATGAACATTGGAGCTACATACCAACAATTGATGACCCATATTTTTAAGCCTTTGATAGGTCGAACGTTGGAAGTCTATATTGATGACATAGTCATTAAGAGAATAACTCATTCCAAGAAGCTCTTTCATTTGGAAGAAGCATTCAGCTTAATGTGCAAGTATGACATGAAGCTTAATCCACTAAAATATGCATTTAGAGTAAGTGAGGGGAAGTTTCTTGTGTTCATGGTGACTTAAAGGGGGTATTGAAGTCGATTTGGCTCAAGTGAAAGTAGTGTTAGAAATCCCTGCTCCTACTAGCAAGAAGGAGGTGCAATGCCTAACTGGTTGTCTAATCACCTTAGGTTGGTTCATAACACGCTTCATAAATAAGCTCAGACTTTTCTTGAGCACGCTTTAGAGAGCAAAGGTGTCTAGTTAGATGGATGAGTGTGAGCATGCCTATAAAGACATCAAACAGTATCTTATGAAGCCACCAATCTTAAGTAGTCCTAAAGCTAGAGAAGAGTTGTACATGTACCTGGTTGTGTCAAACTTTGCTGTCAATGTCATATTGTTTCCACACAATTCGAGTAATGAACAAAGACTTATTTACTATGTGAGCAAAGCTCTAATTGACACAAAAACACGATATTCTTAAGTGGAACAAATGGCTCTGGACTTACGGATCGCTGCCAAGAAGCTTTGTCCATATTTTCAGGCGCACCAAATAATGGTCTTGACAAATCAACTGTTGTGGGTCACGTTGCACAAGCTAAATCTATCTAGTCGAATGGTGAATTGGGCAATTGAATTGAGTGAATATGACATATGGTACAAACCTCATTAGTCTCTCGAATGGCAAGTTCTCATTGATTTCATAGTCAAACCACCCCAAAAATGGACAAAGTCTAACAATGAAGAACAATGGCGTGTTCTCCATGTAGACGAAGCCTCTAGAACATCAGAAGCTAGGAGAGGACTAACACAACAATCCCTTACGGGCAAATTGAACATGTCGTTTGTCTCAACTTTCTAGTATCTAATGTTGAAGCAAAATACGAAGCAATTCTTATGGGATGATCTAGCCTTAGCTCTCACAACCACGAAAGTAGAAATCAAAAGTGATTCACAACTAGTGGGTGAACAAATCTAACTAGAATATGAATCTTGCGATGAATGCATGGCTCGTTACCTTTCTTTGGTACACTTGAACATAAAAATTGAATGAATGGTTTATCAAACGCATACCCCTAGAGGAAAACGAGTAGGCTGATGCACTAGCCGAGGTTGTTGTTACCTTACCAATATAAGAAACTATGATGTTTCCAATCTATCTTTAGGTCACTCCTTCATCTCACTTAAACGGATAAATGAGATAGACTAAATAGATTTATTGGTGCATGACTAGCAAAGGTCTTCGACTAGCCTCCGCGTGACATAGACGATGATTGCACCTACATAAAGAAATGTTCGGATAGGTTTTCCAAGTACACCCCTTCAAAGCTTAGGTTAGAGATGGAAGACTTAAGCAAAAGTTTTTGTGAAAAAAATGGCATCAGACTTTCTTGTGGTAAAAAATGGTTATTTATCTTTGCCCAATAGTAACGTCTTCTAAAGGGTCTTAATTAAGCCTTTGATTGCACATTACCATATTTAATGCCAATGATTGTCGGCCCATAATGGTTGTTGTGTCTTGATGAACCTTATAGTCTGGCGTTTTAGCCTTATAACGATAGCATTCATCAATGTGTTAATACACTTATTGCTCATTGCAATTAATGCTTGTAGGGTAGGAATGCATAGTGTTTGATCGGATTGTGTTCGTTTGCTACCGTAGGAGTATCCTGGGGTGGATAGAGAAGCGACATGGCTCTTGTGCCAATATGCCTCACACCAAACGGTGTTTGGGGACCATGATAGACGGTGGTAAGCATCCCATAATGCCCTTAATTCTTGTAACTGAGTCTAGCTAAGCTTTAAATGACTAAGTGAAAGTATTCTGTTGCTTGAGTGTTTGAAATTTTTGACGCCATGGGACATATGTCTACCACCCACGTCATGAGGGGTCACATCAATTAGAGTGACTTCTCAGGCGGCATGTCCTTTCAGATGCCTCGATGTACATGTTGTGTGCTTTATATAGGAGACTATTGTTTAGGTTTCTTTTCCCATTCCATTTTGAGTTTCCTATTCACCATTTGCACCATTTTTGTGTTTTTGTCATTACCATCAGTGGTACCAATCTTGGTATTTTTGGTCGTTCTCATCAGAGATTCTCTATGACATCATCACCAGTCATTCTTCTCATCATCAAGTTGGTTCTCATTTATTATAGCAAATTGATGCTTTGTTGAAAAGTTGAAAAAGAAATTAAGGAAACAAAAACATTAGAATTGTGCACAGATTAGAGCTTTCAATAGGTCTAAAGAGGATCAGCATTTGTCCCAATTAAGCTTCGACTAAGAGATTAGATCCAATTTCCTTACACAAACTTGTCAAATTTTGAATTTTCTATTTCCATTTGTTTCTCAGCATCCAAATGATGCATAAAGCTTAATTTAATTTCAACGCAGACAAATTCCATGCAAATAAGTGCAACCATGCTTTCAAACAAGACAATTATTCATCACTATGATTATGGTATTTATAAGCTATATTATGGAAAGTTCCCTATAAAGATGAGAAATAAAAACTAGTAGATCCATCTTATTTCCAAAGCTGACATCACTTCCTTGAACTATCAAAAAGTGTGCAATTTAGTTACTAAATTACTTGTACTTTTGTTTTGTGTTCCGAGTAGCATAATAAGGTAAGCCAGGGTCACCCAAATTTTTAAAGAAAAACTTTTCTTAAACAAGAAAATCACATTCCATCGTATATATTTCATTAATTTCTAAAATATCCACAATGATCTTGAAATTGAGAATAAATCCCAAATTAGCGAGAAAATTCCATGAATTCAGCCAAACACCAATACCCTTTAGACCATTTCTCCAAACGAAAATTGTTGTACTTAAAAAACCAAAATAAAGCATTTCTTTTTCAAATGTTATAACCTTTCTGCTAATCAGATTGTGGGCATTTTTCAAAGCAGAGAAATGAAGGACAATAAAATACATGGAGGCTTGGAACATTAAACATCTTGATTATTTTCACAAAGAAGAAAACTGAAAAAGGCAACTCCAAATTCTTGAAGGGCAAAGAAACGAAACAAATATAGCCACATATAGTGGAATGCAGTTGAGCAAAATTACCATTCAAGGAGCTTGGAAAAAGTACGATCAAAAAGTGAAATCAAGGAAAATAGAACTCAATACGCCACCAACTTCCGAATGTCTGAGATTGAGTTAGTCTTTATTACCCGAATTGATGCACATCTGTGAATAACTGAGATGACGTTGATGATTATTA
Source organism: Vitis cinerea var. helleri x Vitis riparia (assembly GCA_946000715.1). Classification (NCBI taxonomy): domain Eukaryota; kingdom Viridiplantae; phylum Streptophyta; class Magnoliopsida; order Vitales; family Vitaceae; genus Vitis; species Vitis cinerea var. helleri x Vitis riparia. Next base: position 12,423,641 of record OX253994.1, read on the forward strand.
TGATAATAACTAATAATCCTTTCCCTTTTCAGTTTTCCAACCCAATAAATGTAACATAACTAAGAATTCATAGAACAATAAAAGAGTAAATGAATGATCATATCTTGGGGTGTAAGACCAATACTTATAGAGGATAACCCAGTGCAAACAGAGGCCTACAAGTAGAAATCCAAACAAATAACTAACAACCAATGACAAGAATGTGGACAATTCAAACAAAAGGGATAAAACCAACATGGAGAAATCAAAGCAAATCCCAGTTTTGTCCTCAAACATAGAATTCCACTTCATTTTCCAAAATTTTCCAATGACGAGAAAATACGTGGACAATATACCAGCCAAGAAGATCAAAGCATGCAGCTAAGAATTTAAGAACATTCATCAAACCCATCAGGGAGTTGATGGACGAGTTGGGTTTTCTCAACTTATCTGGAAAAAAAATAAAAAATGAAGAAGTGAAGTGTGCTCTATTGGAGTGGTTTTTAGCTTCTATGAGAGAAGTCATCATGAATAACTTACAATATAAATAGAATAGACCAAAAGGAAGATAATGCCATTGGTTTGCCTTTTGGGTCTTTAATGACGATATTGCCCTTGTAATGCCATACTCGTTGGGGTGAAAAGCCATAAACACATGCAGAGATAAAGGATCCAAAATCTAGAGTAGAGAAGTGATTGAGTAGATGATGATTATGGAGTTTTAGTGTAGATAAGGAATTGGGATAACATTCATCGTACGAACGAAAGGACCATGAGGCTTAGATCCATGTGGCGAAATGTGATGGGGTTAACGAAAACAGGACGAAAATACTTAAGAGCTAAGCAAAAAAAAGCATGTTGGAAATGTTGGAGAAGTTCAGACTCACTAAGGGAAGGAACACGCATGACACATTGGCACACAACATTTCCGTTAAGCCTCTTTCCACCTTCTGCCATGTTGCTAATTGCACAAAATAAATGTATATAATATGTTAGGATATGGATATAATATCTTATGATATTATTGTCAATAAGATATATTTTAGAATATATATTCTATAATATGCAATCAATAGTAATTAATTTATAGTCATATAAAGTAAAAATATTTTATAAAAAATATTAAAAGCAAATTAGATTGAATCAATATATCTTAAAATGTTAAAGTAATTTTAAAAAATAGATTACTTGTTAAGGGATTGTGACAAAACTCGTTTATTAAGGTTTTATGTTTTGTTTTTTAGATGAAAAAGCAAAAGGAAATTGTAATATAAAATTTAAAACCTTTTATAAAAAAAAAATAGAGATTTATGTTATATGCCTAAAAATTGCTCTAAAAAATATATGAAGTATATTCAAACATCAATTAATTAAATCATTTGAAAGGGTTGAAAAGATTATACTTGAGTTGTTTTGGAATTCCCATTTATGTTCGAGGGATTTGAAGTGTAGTCCATAGTTGCATGGAATTGGTGAATGAAAATGATTCAATGCAACCATCAATAAGCCATGTTGCATGAGGAAGAGGAAACAAGGTTAACATACAAGCAATTCAAAGGGTTAAACGTGTTTGGGATAGATGTTTAACAACTATTTTAAAAAAGAGAAATTATGCTTTAGGGCAGATGAGTTTGATAATTGGCCTAACATCCATATAAGTTTCACATTTGAGTGTAAGACCTACCTAATGTGGGAAATTAAGCTGAATGATATTATTCTTCAATAATCCCTAAAATGCCCTTGACTATTAAAAAAAATAAAAAAATAAAAAATGCAAGGTGGCAATCCAAATACCATGTTGGAAATGGTGATCTGGATCTAAGAATCCATTAGTTTTTTTGTTTTCTGAAGAGTTTACCTTTCTTGAAAACAAAGGAATAAAAAAGGAAAATCCCTAAAAGCGTTTAGTTTAGAAGACCTACATTTGGTTTCGTTGTCTTCACCAGTATAGATTTGCTTTCCAATCGTTTTCACCAGTATAGATTTAGTTTTCAATCATCTTCACCATTATAGATTTGGTTTTCGAAGATTATTGTCTTCACCATTGTAGATTGAAATTCGTTATTGAAGCCCTAACTTTGGTTTTTGAAGATATCGTCTTCACTAGTGTAGATTGAAAATTATTATTAAAGCCCTATTTTACCTTAGCTTTGCTTTCTAGAGATTATCATCTTCATTAATAGTGTAGACTTTCCTTTATTCAAACCTTACCATGCCCTCACTTTGCTTCACCAATCTTTTAACTTCACCTCATCTTCCCATTCACATCCTTGGGTGAAAAGGAAAACCTTAAAATTGAAAACCCCTTCTTAAGCCCTAGGGATCCATTCTCATAAGGCTCCCTCATATTTGTGGGAGGCTTCCCTCCATGTGTCCCTTTTCCAACCCGGACAGTTTGACCGTCTAGCATAGGTATGCAACTCATCTGGATCACAACTAGTCCGTCTAGCACCAAACATGAGAAAGCTTTTTTCCCCTACAAGGCAAAAACAACGGCAATGGGAGGTTGGACCCCCCAAATAGGTAAGGTTGTCCAGTCCAATCTTCAAGACCCACTAGCATGAGTGATCATTCACACTTGACATGTGAACAGCCGATGGGACCTCTTCTAGCCCTCAAGTCCATGTCAATTAATTGTTGCACATAACCCCAGACCATCAACAAGCTGAGAGAACAGGTTACTGCATGGTCCAAGATCATGGCACGTCAATTGATGGCACTTATCAACCACCCAAAATTGTGATGATTTCCCAGCCGCCTACTGGACAATCATCATTACAGAAGAAAGTCAAAGTGCCTAGTAAACACTATAGTGGCATTATCATCAACATTATATAAACCCCCTAAAAAGTACGAACAAGGTAGGCACATATTCACCTATTCACCTATCCACTCTCTCTCATTAAGTAGTTTGAGCTATCTTTGCCTCATTTAAGCTTCGGAGGGGTGTACCCAAAGTACTTATCCGAACATTCTTTTGTGTAGGAAAGGAGTTCGCCCAATCTCATTACTGCTAGGTGGATTCTCTAAGAAGCACAAAAAATGGAGGAAAGTTGTCAAACTTCCATTAAGTTGGACGAATTTGACTTTAGCTGGCTCAGAACCAACATTGGCGTCATCTGTGGGAATGACTAAGAATGTCAGTACCCTTTAGAAGCCGATCATCAGCTATGGGTAGCGAAGACTAATTTGGCTGGCGTGAAAGCATGGAGAGAACCTAGTGCGAAAATGACCAACATATGCAATCTTTGATCCGCCAAACAAGGCAAATCAAGGAAGAAAATGAAGAGTTGCATGCCCAAATGTCATCAAAGGGCCCCTCTCAAAGCCGGTAACCTCGAAGCTAGTGAACAACCTCAAGACGTACTGACGAGGCATCTTTCCCTAGGAACGTAGAGTTCTCCTTTGACATTCACACGATGCGGTCTGCCTTAAAGATAAGTGTTTTTCAAGACCTAAGCCTCATAGGATCTCTTTGTAAGGTTGTTGGCACACTGGGTTTTTCATGCATTACATTCTTTACTTATACACCAAAATCATTTAAGAGTTATTTTGTTTTAAATCTTTTAAAAATTGGATGATTTAATGTTTTCAACTAAATCCTTGTGTCAAATGCTTTCCAAACTTGTTTAAAAGGTTTTAAGTTGAAAATGATGATTGTTGAGCCAAAAATGGCTCAACCGATTGAACTGGATGAGGAATCAGTTGATTTGTTCAGTTCAACTAATTGAAAGGTGCAAAAACCTTTTCTTTATTCTAGAATGCTTATTCGATTGATTGAGGTTGAACTTTATCCGGTCGAGTACTGGTTGAGGGGTGGTCAAGGCCCAACAGTCACCTATCATGCATTAACTGCTAACGGCTAGTGAACCGGTCAAACCAGAGTTCGACTGGACAAACCCCCAACAACTGGTTTGGCATTTCTCCTCCATAAAAAGGTTTCAATCTTTATTGTTTCAAGAGCTTAACCTTCTTAAATCTTTCTTAAATATATTTGAGCCTTAGGGGAGTGTTTTTTAGTACATATTGTTTTAAAACTTGCATATTATTAGTGCACCATTCAATCATAGTTTATCTTGTATCATTTGAGCCTAATGTTTTGTATTAGGATTTTGTGAGATTATTTCCTATCTTCATTTGTAAATCTTTGAGATGAAAAATCTAAGTGTGAGGCATCACTTAGGGATTCTCAAGTGTGGGGTATCACTTAAGGGATTGTTTAAGAGTGAGACATCTCTTGAAGATTGTAAAAGGTGCTTAGAGCCAAAAGTCCAAAAGGTTTGATTGGAACCATAATCCAATTGTATTGCTTGAAGGGTTAGGTTGGAAGCCTTGAATTGGTGGAGCCTCAAGCTTAGGATTGAAGCTAGAGGAGAATGGACGTAGGCCGAGTTGCATAGAGCCACTATAAAAATCTTGTGTTTATATTCTCTATTTTCTATCCTTGTACTTTATATGCAATTATTTTTATATGGTTTTGCTATATATTTGCATATAATTGTCTCTTGCATTCATATAATTTAAATTTGTAAAAAAAGATCATCACCTTATTCACCCCTCCTCTAGGGTGATTACCTTAAGTTGAATTAGCCAAATTTTCTAACACATACTTATGATCTAGATGTTCCCAAATCAAAATTCATCCAACGAAGAAGAAACTTAAAGAGTCTGAAGGTGGTTTTTAAAGTTTTTTTACCCCTAAGATCTTCCTCCCGATGACTTGAACCTGATCTTGGCATACCAAAGTGTGGGAAATGGAAGAGAGAAAGATTTGGCTCTCTTTCTCTTTCTAAGGGTGGAAGATGACTAACTGAAAGTCATTAGAAAACCCTAACCCATAAGGGGGTATTTATAAGGTTACCCGCTAGGCTTAAGTGACTTAAATTCATCAAGGCTTGGGTCACTTAATCTAGCCTAAACATAACTTAATTGATTAATTAACCACATAAGGTCATCTAATTAATCAATTATCCAAATCTAAAGACCTTGTTGACTATCCCTTATGTAACCTTGTGTAATTACCAAAATGCCCTTATGCACAAAAATGAACATAAAGCCAATCCAACTCTCATAAACTATGTCATCATGGTATATGAGCTTAGAGTGGGGACCATTAAGACCCATAAGAGTATTGGCTCCCTCATAATCCAATTTTGAAGTTGATTCAACATTCTACTAAAGAGAATCAACTACATTCCAATATCTTATGTTAATAACAACGAGACGAAGCTCGCGTTCGTGACATACCATCCATTGCATGTAGATTCCCTATGAACTGGTGTCCATAATCTAACAAGGTAGTGCTATCACCTATCAAGATTACCTTTCAAATCCTTAAGTTATGATCCCACTTATTATGTGATCGACTGACATACTCTAGCTCGAAGGGGGTATATGTCAAATTTCACTAAAGGAATTACTGTGGTCACAGATTTTATGATCACATGTCCTTTGTATCACCCAAGGGGACACACTGTCTCAATCTCATGAGATGTCATGGTGCCTCTATTGAGAATACCTATTACCACCAGCCTTCATCAATAGTGACTCAATCCATCGGGATATATGATCACTTTAAGGTCTCATCTATAGGTCAAAGCTTTTTGTTGATTTTGGCACAAGTTCAATGTCCTCTCAAGATTGAGAGTCCATGAAGTATCGTAACTTGGTGAATCATGGCAATTGATAGCTTTGTGTCATGATTTACCGTAGGTCCTCTCCAATGTGCATCATTTATACAAGTACACTCACCATAGGAAACCCATCCCAACTGCCAAGACAAGTCATCCCTTCAATTAGGAGGTGGTGCACTATAGTCTCTACTAGATTGCCCAAATCCATGAAATGACTATGAATAACTCATCTACTTACAAGGAACCCATAACTTGTATCTTCTGTGGAACTCCTAATGCTCCTAAATCATGTACAATGTAAGAGATATGGGTTGAATGTTTAAATCAATGTTGATACACCAAAAGAATAGTAAGGGGATAGTTAAGTTTGATTTTATTACATCATGTTTTGCTTTTAAGGGCTCAATCCCAATAAACTACATATCGCTTCTGACCTGTATGAGCTTAAATTGCCTACGACACAAAAAATAAAAAATAAAAAACAAAAAAATCCACCACATTGATAACCTAAAAATCCGACTTAGGTAAAAGTTATGACATGCTTACAAGATCAAAATCTTTAGTCTTGGCAAAAGTTAGAGAACACAAAAAAAAAATGTTTGCTAAGTTGAAAACTTGGAAAGGTGACCTAGGCAAAAGTTAGGACATGCTCGCAAGATTAAGATCTTTAGTCTTGGCAAAAGTTAGAGCACAAAAAAGGAAAAAAAAAATCTTGAACTGCATTGTGACTATGTTAGAACTTGATCCCATCCTGGATACGTAGGTAGCTTAGAAATTCATTCCAAGTTCAATCACATAAAAAATAAAAAATCTTTTTCTTAAACTACATTATGACTTGATCTCAACCCAAGTATGTATGCAACTTGGAAATTCATTCCAAGTTCAATCACATAAAAAAAACATTCTTTTTCTTAAACTACAATTGAACTGATGAGAGAACACAAAACGACTAAGGGAATTCTCAAGGACCAAAGAGGTATTTATATGGCAGTTAAGTGTTCTTTAGGTTCTTCTCACCAAAATAAGAACATTATAGAATTCACCAAACAGAAGGGAAAGTTCAAGGGCAAGAGTAAGGGTCATGACAAGTGTTTCCTTTGTGGTAAAAAATGCCATTAGAAGAAGGAATGTCCTTAGTTCTTGAAGAGATAGTCAATTATGCATCATTCTCTTATAGTTGAATTATGTTTAGTGTTGGATTCCACTAACTCTTGGTGGATAAATTTTGGAGCCATTGATTATGTTTATAATTCTTTATAGGGGTTTTAGCTAAGGGAAAGGTTGATTGATAGGGATATGTACTTTTGAAGCGAGAGTTGTTGTGTAGGCAATGGCATATGTTACCCTTATCTTAATTGATAGTTGTCTTATAGAATTAAAAGATTGTCTTTATGTTTTTTGAGTCTAAGAAGAATTTGATTTCGGTTTCTAATTTGTGGAAATAGAGTTTATCATAAGCTTAAATTATGACTAAAAACTTTAGTTGTTTGTTTGATAGTCAAATGGGTAGAATTTTAATAATTACATGTCTCAATAACAATTTATAATTTTTAACTAAAATAAAATATATATTTTAACCTATTTATTATTTCACTTAATGTTGTAATTATAAAATAATGAATGAAATATAAAACATTTCAAGTTAATTAGTTATTTAATATTTTAGTAATATGATATTCATAATTGAAAAAATATATTTAATTTTTATAGTTTTTAAATATATAAAATTAATAAATTTATAAAAGATGAATATGTCACAAATGGATTCGATTATAACTATATTGTTTTGACATGAATAAACAAAAGATTTAGATGGACTTAATAAATAAATCCAAATAGGACATGGTTGTTATAACATAATTACAATATAATTACGAAGAAGTCTCGTTCCAAACCTTCAAATTTGTGTGAATTAAGAGTAGTGTTGTTGGGTGATGTGAAAATTAAGGAGAAAAAGAAAAGGGAAAAATCATGGGTGTAGTGATTTGGGCTGAACTGGACTTCAAATATCATTTCAAAATTTTGAAAGTCAAACTCAAAGAATTGGTGATGTGGCGATAAATATCGGCAACTAATCGATAAAAATATTAGTAAAATATTGATATTTTGCAAAAAAAAAAAAAAAAGTTGATAAATGCTTGAAAGACCGTATTTGGTACAAGAGAGAGAATGAAGAGTCAAATTTGTTTGGATAACTTAAATAATATGTTAAAATTATTATTTTACCCCTATATTTTTATTAGGTTGTTATGACTTTTTATGATTAATTTTATTTATTGAGTAAAAATTATTTTTGTTAAGCTTATTATTTTAAAAAAGAATTTAACCCATATTCTTCTAAAATAAAATAAAAAATATTTTAAATTAAATATAAATGCATTATTATCAAATTATTTTTTAATTCATAATTTTATTATTATCAAATACTAAAGTGAAAATAAATAATTATTTTAATTTTACATTCCTAAATACATTCAAACATAATAATTAAAATTATTAAATTCATCTCTATTAAAAAAAAAAAAATACAATATTCATTTTTATTCCTTACGCTCCCTCTTACAATAACAAAAAAAATATATATATATAGAAAAGAAAAAAAAATGGAGATAGCATAATTCCTGATTTGAACCCATTCCACCTCTTCCTAACACAATCTCACGCTACAGATACTGCACTATAATCCCGATCGTTCCTTCAGCTGCTTCAAGTGCCTCCTCCCATTTCGGTGAGAGGCCATGTCAGCCTCACTGTTGCACCTTACATTGCAGTTACTGCACCATAATTCAGACGGCTCCTTTATCATATTAAAGTGCCTCCATCCATTGAGATGAGAGGCCATGTCAAGCTCACTTGTGCAGCTTACATTACAGATATTGCAGCATAATCTCAACTCTCTCATTCCATCGCCAGTTTGCTTTAAGTTCTTCTGATGGCCTTGCTCATTGGTCTGTACCTCTTGCTTTTTGTTATTCTTCTGGTTCGGTTCATTGCTAGATGCAGACTTTTGTCGCTCATCATCTTTGGTGTCATCAGGTTTCTTCACTGTTGAAGCAGCTGAGATTCCATTGTTTTTGGAATTCAGATTGTTGGAAGTACACTTCGGTTGCTCCTCTTTGGTGGACTGATCAGATTTCTTGGCCATTGAAGCAGATGGGGAACAATAGGTTTTGGTTGCCTGGTTTTTGGCTCTCAGCTGCTCAGAAGTGGCCTGATGTCTCTTCCCTTGAAGGTGGGAATTGAAAGTCGCTTCACTTTGGGTTGTGACCTGACATACAGCACAAGCCCACTCTTTCTGGACTTTCTCATGAAGAGGTATCTTGGGGGTTCTATCGTCTCTACATGCCTCAATTTCTGCAGCCACCAGTGCTGCTGCCCTTTCTTTTATCTCCACAGCACAGGTTGTATGACTTCTAGTTTCACCAAGATTTATCTCTGTCCGTTTAACCTGAAAATGTAGCAGTTTGTAAAAGTTAACATAAAGCTGTTTGTTGGTTTGCCCTGATTTGGACTGTCAAAAACAAAATCTCAGCAGAGCACATGCAAGAAATTAATGGGAAAAACGTACTTATGACCATAATCAGTCCCTCATTCTGGTAAACCATATAGCTGATAAACAACCACAATGCACATGAACATGATCCTTAAAATCCTACAGTATATTGGCTAAACATCAAGAACCATATGCAATAATTAGAATTCCAACTTCCTTAGTTCTCAAGATAACCTGAATGATGACTTCTGTCATCCAACACATGGCTTAATGATCCCTTTCCTATGCTAAGGAAGGGTGGTGTCATAAACCTGCAGATGCTGATCTCATGGACGGAAGCTGGATCTTCTTGGTTAACCATGAGACATGAATGCAGAATTAAGATGGATGCAGAGAAATGGATTTGAGTACTTTGATCCCTTGAATTAAAGAGGCTGACCATGGCATATCTCTCTATGATTTGAAGCAGAAGAGAATCCTTTCACTCAGCCCAATGAGCCAGAAGTGCATGGCCATGATGGACTCAGAGGAAAGAGTATGACCACTTCACTCTTTCAAGATGAAGAGGATACCATGTGCCATATATCCAATAAGGTTCAAAAGTGGGTTAAGCCCCCTAAGTTTAACCTCTATGATCAAGGGAATAAGAGGGTTGACAAAAGTCAGACCCCTCTCAATGGATCATCATTAAAGGTCGACTTAGGGCAAGACACTAATGGTTATATGCTTCACCAAGTCATGAATATAACGGAATTACTGAAGGGACTGGATTTTCCATTCACAAAGGATGACAAAAATTACTTAAGTGGTAGGGGGAACTACAAAATAGTATTTGGCCATTTTTCAACTTAGCTATTTTCCACTCTCATTGTGTTTCACACAAGAGTTGTGCATGTTTCTAAACTCATTCATTACTTATGTCTCAACTTTATCAGCATCTGGAACTCTGTCTTAACTTGTAGCCAAATATGTTTGTAGGGGCAAAATTAATCCTAGTGAAATATGAGGAGCCATTTAAATATGACATGAAACCTTACCCACTGTGCTGTACCACCAAATGTTCTCTGTGTTACTTCTGTCACTTTGACCTCCTTCTTAGCAGCATTAGGCCATTCACACTACACATGATTCATGGACAATTCCAAAAGCATTCAACATTCATGTCTTAAAGATAATAATCCTTGTGTGAAGACAGCCTACTTTATAAATAAAAAGGAAAACTTACCCTCTTTGCTCCATCCCCCCCATTTTTTATCTCTGTTACGTTGACAACTTGGATCTCCTTTTGAGCAACATTAGGCTCTTCACACTTCCACTGAGGTGAGAAAAAGGGCAAGAAAAATCAATCATAAAAGGAATTCATGAATTGCAAAAACATGCACGAATATGTTATTATTTTGAAAATTATTGATTAATCCACCATAAAAAATATCATTTAATCCATAAACTTGTTCTCTTATTCACAGAAACATACATAAAGTGGTTTTTCTTTTAAAACCATGCCATTGAATCAAATGCATCAGTAATTTACATGAGCAACATTTCTCTGGGGATCTGCCTCCATAGAAATTAAATAGTCACATTAGAGAACTTACCTGTTCCCCTTTTTTCTCCGGTGCTGCAGGTGCTTTGATCTTTTTCACTTCAACATTAGGCTTTGCGCTCCTCAACTGAAGCCAAAGTCATGTATAAAGAAGAGGACAGTGAGAGAGAAACCATAACCAACATGTTCCCAGAAGAGTTGATTACTGAAATAATTCCGGGCTATCACAGTTGAATCTGATTATGCATATATAATTATGTAAATCTAAATGCACATGCATATGTGAAAAAAAGAGAACACAATTATATATAGATATATACATGAATTTAGACCAAATGATTCTAGATGACCTACTATAGTCATTTTTTACCTGAACATCTCAAATAAAATTCTGTTTGACTTGTTGATAATCCTACTTATAATGGCATACCTTCCTAGCAAGTAGTTTCTCCAAAGCTTCAGGTCCATTCTCCTTAATATATCGGTCTGCTGAAACAAGAAAGTTTTCTCTGCTATGAAACTTCCTTTTTGATTCATTGAAGAGCCAGTTCATGACAGCTTGTGGATCCATGGACAAGCATGGCTGAACTAGGTGTTGATAGACCAAATATGAACCATCAAACTGCTGTATCACCAGGCAGCAGATGACCATCAGCTTTATGTAAGGCCAGAATGGTACCCTGACATGCATTATATAAGAAAATAAAATATTTAAGCACCATTTACAAAAGGGAAAATAAATTTCTTCGAATTTCAGTTTCTGTTAAATTTATATGCATCCACTTGGATGGACTGCCTAAGTTCGGTTTTAACTTTTGACATCTATTGTGAAAAGTTGAAAAAGAAATGAAGAAAACAAAAACATTAGAATTGTGCACAGATTAGAGCTTTCAATGGGGTCCAAAGATGATCAGCATTTGCCCCAATTAGGCTTCGACTAAGAGATTAGATCCAGTTGCCCTACAAAAACTTGTCAGATTCTGAATATTCTATTTCCATTTGTTTCTCAGCATCCAAATGATGCATAAAGCTTAATTTGATTTCAAGGAAGCCAAATTCCATGGAAATAAGTGCATCCATGCTTTCAAGTTCCCTATAAAGATGAGACATAAAAACTTGTAGATCCATCCTATTTCCAAAGCTGACACCCTAAAAGAAGAAAACCACCTCCTGGAACTATCAAAAAGTGTACAATTTAGTTAATAAATTACCTGTACTTATGTTTTGTGTTCCAAGTAGCACAATAAGGTAGGTCGGGCGCACCCGTATTTTCAAAGAAAAACTTTTCTTAAACAAGAAAATCACATTCCACCGTTTATATTTCATTAATTTCTGACATATCCACAATGATCTTGAAATTGAGAATAAATCCCAAATTAGCTAGAAAATTCCATGAACTCAGCCAAACACAAACACCCTTCAGACCATTTATCCAAACGAAAATTATTGTACTTAAAAAAAACAAAAATAAAGCACTTCTTTTTCAAATGTTATAACCTTTCTGCTGATCAGATTGTGGGCATTTGTCAAAGCAGAGAAATGAAGGAATATAAAATACATGGAGGCCTGGAACATTAAACATCTTGATTATTGTCACAGGGAAGAAAACTGAAAAAAAGCAACTCCAAATTCCTTAAGGGCAAAGAAATGAAACAAACAGAGTCACATATAGTGGAATGCAGTTGAGCAAAATTACCATTCAAGGAGCTTGGCAAAAGCATGATCAAAGAGTGAAATCAAGGAAAATAGAACCCAATACGCCACCAACTTCCGAAAGTCTGAGATTGAGTTAGTCTCAATTGCCCGAATTGAAGCACATCTGTGAAGAACCGAGATGATGTTGATGATTATTACGATAATAACTAATAATCCTTTCCCTTTTCAGTTTCCCAACACAATAAATTTAACTGAACTATTCGTAGAACAAGAAAAGAGTAAATGAATCATCATATCTTGAGGTGTAAGACCAAGACTTACAGAGGATAACCCAGTGCAAATAGAGGCCTGCAAGTAGAAATCCAAACAAATAACTTACAATCAATGACAAGAATGTGGGTAATTCAAAGAAAATAGATAAAACCAGCAGGGAGAAATCAAAGAAAATCCCATGTTTGTCCTCAAACAGAGAATTCCACTTCATTTTCCAAAAATTTCCAATGGCGAGAAAATGCGTGGACAACATACCAGCCAAGAATATCAAAGCATGCAGCTGAGAACTTGAGAACATCCATAAAACCCATCTGGGAATTGAGGGATGAGCTGGGCTTTCTCAGTTTATCTGTAAAGAGAGAGGAAAGAAAAAAACGAAGAAGATTCTTGTAGTGTGCTCTTTTGGAGTGGTTTTCTTTAGTTTTTATAAGAGACGCGGGAGAAGACTAGGAGCAGAAGGATACTAAGAAGTCAATCACGAATACGTACAGCTTAAATAAAATAGACACTGGTTTGCCTGTTGTGTCTTTAATGACGATATTGCCCTTGTAATGCCATACTCGCTGGGGTGAAGAGCCATCGACACGCGCAGAGATAAAGCATCCAGACTCTAGAGTAGAGAAGTGATTGAGTAGATGGCGAGTATGGAGTTTCAGTGTAGATGAGGAATTGGGGGAACATTCATCGTATGAACACAAGGACCTTGAGACTTAGGTCCACGCGGCGAAATGTGATGGGTTTAAGGAAGAGTAGAAGAAAAGACTTAAGAGTTAAGCGAAGAAGGGCGCGTCGGAACTCTTGGAGCAGTTGAGACTTGGTACGGGACGGGACACGCGTGACACGCGGTATTTCCGTTAAAGCCGGCTCCCCGTCTTCCACCCAATTGCTTATTGCACAAAATAAAAGTATCCAAGAAGTATGTAATACGTGTGCCCAAATATACTTTTGAATACCATACCCCCAATTTTGCACCTATAGCATCTTGTCAGATGTGAGGTTAAAAAAAATTTGTTAGAAAAAATAATTCAATGCAACACAAAAATTTTACCTCTTTACAACATTCAATTATATAATCTGAGGACTTATTTTATAAAAATTAAAAAAATATTGAATAATTTATGAAAATATAAATTTTCTATAAGAAAAGAAATTAAAATTTATTTTATTTTTTAATATAAAGTGATAAACCAAAGAGGTGAAGAAAAAAAATTAAATTTAAAATAAACTAAATATTGTAAATAAAAAATAATTCAATGACATAATTTATAAATTGAGACTCAATTTATTTATTTTATTTTAAATTGAAATTATTTTTTCTAAATGAATATTGAAAATACGAAAAGTAATATAATTGGTTTATGAAGTAAAAAAAAAAAAAATGAATAATTTCAATGAATTGTAAGTCTAATTAGATATTTATAAAAAAATAAAAAAAATTGAAATAAATTTAAATAAGTATACATTGTTAAAACACTAAGATAGTTATGTGTATTAATAATATAATTCTTATAATTTAAATTTAATTATATAAAATTGTAGACCCCCATTTGGGGCTCATTTTTGTGCAGCCCAATTTTGCCAAGTGTCACGATCTCAAGGAGCCACGTGTCCATTCATGGTTGGTTGGTTGGTGAGGAATCAGGCTAGTGGTTTGGAGGACCAATGAGAGGTCGACACATGGCAATAAGATTCCAAAGAGAAAGCTGCAGACGGTTGAAGAGGAGTGCGTTTCTGTTGAGGAGTAGTAGGCCAGCTGTAGGTGGTGAGGGTGGTGCTTTTGGTTGCTGTTTTCTGGCAAAGAGAAGGAGCGTATCTGCAGGGGGGAGTTAGAGGAAGAACGAGAGAGGGGATGGGGGGTTTTTCAGAGAGACTTTGGAGGAGAAATCTTTTGGCTAAGAGAGTGGGGCTGCAGAGGAAGAGGTTTTTCATGGCTGTTTGACAGAGATTTTGGGCGTGTTTTTGGCTAGCTGGAGCTGGAGAAGGAAGACGGCAGAGCACAGAGGAAAACCAGAGAGAAATTAAAAGAAAACAAAAGGGACGAAAATGAGCACCCTCAGGTACGTTTGCTGAACCACATTTTGCTTGCCATTGATATCTTTTGGGGCTATTGTGACTATGTGATAATGCATCCATGCTTTGTTCTTCATAGAAAATTTGTTTTAGAATAATCTGATTCCTTTATAGCTCTCATTTGAATGTTTGAGTCATATGTTTGAGATCCTAGTTCCCCTTGTTTTTTTTCCCCACCCATGTATAAGCCCATTGATTCCAGCATGAAATGGAGCTCGGGTCAGTGTTTTCTTTGGTTCAGTTGATACTCTGTTTTTGTGTTTGCTCCCTTGGTGTTTACTCTTTATTTTGGAGGCCATTCGAACTCCCAAGGAGAAGAGTTTTATTAGCATCGCCATTGGTCTCCATTTGGGCACAGTTTCTAAGCTTGGGACGTGATGAATGAGAACGATGCTTCCATGGAGATCCGAGAAATTTATTTGGATCATAGCCGGAGACTTCCAGTTCCAGGGAAAATTGATGAGTTGAGTACCGAGGCTCAGACTGTGAAAGGGCACGCAATGTTATGAAATGAAGTGAAGGGGATCAATGCAGATTCTTTTTCTGGGCCTGCAGTTTATGATGTTCCTCTGTTTCTCTATTTTGAGTATAAAAATTTGCAGAGAAAACATTTGGAATAGAGGTTCAATTCAAGTCACTGATGTTGCAGAAGTATGTATCTGCAGAGAATGGAGGATAGCTTTCTGAATACAAGGACACCTTGGTAGGATGGGAGTGCAATCTATGAGAATGACGATGATAGAATGAGTAGAGTGAGGGCATTCAAAGATGGCAAATTGAAGATATCAAATGATGGGCTTCTTGAACATGATGGGAAAGGGATTCCTATCTCTGGTGATGTTAGGAATTGTTGGGCTGGTTTCTCCCTCTTACAAGTCTTATTTGTTAAAGAACACAATGTTGTTTGTGACATGCTAAAAGTACATGACCCTGATTTTGATGATGAGAGGCTTTATCGACATGCAAGACTGGTGACTTCAGCTGTCATTGCTAAAATACATACCATTGATTCGACTGTGTAGCTCTTAAAAAAAATCGATACTCTCCTCATTATCTTCTCTCACCTATCCATTCTGCCATTAAGTGCATCCTTCTCATTACCCTTCATTACCCAATCTGTCACCTCAACTTTCGTATGCATCAAACTCATCCCCATGCTCTTCATTTTCATCTCATATACATCACCTCACCCGACATCATCATTATCTTCAAGTGTTGGACAGGAAGCAGGAAAAACAAGCAAAGCCTTGGATCCATAAATCCCCCCACGTGCGGGTGCACACTATAAAATCAGAAATACAGCTTCTTATCATCCTGATCCCTTTTCCCATTGACTCATCATTTTCTTTCTCCTATTCCTAGTTTCGAATCAGATAATCTTGCTCTAATGTGCGCCGTGTGATTCATCTCCATCACCATCTTAACACTCAACTTCTCTACCACCCCCCTTATCATCATCAATACGGCCATAGATGGTGCTTCCATAATTTTGACATTGACTCTGATGAAAGTGGTTACTGTTGTCCTCTCATGAGGTTCGGAAAATCTAGAACTTTAAAGAGGATGGAACCTTATGAGCCTATGCCCACCTGAAGACTCTTGTTTCACTGTGTAAGGTGCTTGGTCTGGATTTCAAGCACGCAGTTGCTGAGATTCACCCCCCTACGGATGATTCCATAGGATTGAGAAACCTAAGCAATCATGTAATTGATAAGTGGGCTACCACAATACTAAGTTGACGAGAAGTCAAGACACAGAGAATGCGTAAGTTTCCATGTTGGAGCTCTAGAGTTTAATGGATACACTAATCAAGGAGCGACAGATGTTCAGAATGTTACTAGTAATGCCGCTGCTTTAGAACACGAAATTACTGAACCTAACACTCTTTCCCTGGATTTTATTAACTATGTTGAGGCAGAAGTATCAAGGTTAGAGCGGCTGAAATCAAGCAAAATGAAAGAGCTTATTTTGAAGAAGTCGAGAATCATGGAGATATTTAATCAGGCAATGGAGAAGCAAATAAAATACTTTCAGACCAGGGGAAGCAGTCTGCGTATGATATGAAGTATCGAGTGTCACTGAAGCATACTGCTCCAAAACCACCACCTCATCAGCTAAATAGGAACTCATTTGTCAGAAAACAATATGGGGTTCAGACCAATGTTCCAAATGTTGCCAATCCTCATGGTATGAGTGTGAACCCTCATCAGCAGACACAACCAGGTTTATCTAATGGCCAGCAAACGTTCTGGACATGTTGCCCTTTCTTGTAGTATAAGGTACCGATATTACAGAGATATTGTGAACAGAGTTTTGCGTTGTCAAGCTTGCCAGAAATCCTTCATTACCTATGATTTAAGAGCTCAGAGTGTGCCACCAGGAGCAACTTGGAGTCAGCCTGCATTCCCACTTCATAATGAAGTCTCAAATCAGTGCCCCATTAAAGTGAAGACACCAAGTCCTGCGATGAACCCTGGCAGCATGGGGTCTCAGGGAAGTTTTAACAGTAAAATTGCCGGACCAGATTTAGTAAAGAAAAGAGGTGTGCTGATGAAGCCCTTGGGGGATGTATGATCAATGGAAAAGCAGCAGCAAGGAGCTTCAAGTGCTACATCCTTGCCCACTTCACAAGCAGGCCGAGTTTCACTTTCCATGAATTCATGGGTTCCTACTTCATTCATTCAGGAACCCAATAATCCATCATTCGGTACTTCCAGCAGGTTCTCATTGAGGCCGTGAATATTTTTGTTGCTCTCTCTGCTTCTGCCGAAAACCAGCTAACTGTAATGCGAGAACTCACCGTGATATGAACTCTACCAGACTTCGATGAAGAGGAGGCTAGAGACAGTGTGACTTCAGCAGCTCGGAACGTGCCCCCAATGGTGGCGCGTAGCAGCAGCCCGACGTTACAGGTTGAAGGGTGCTTCTCAGAAAAAGCTTGCATTTTGACTACACTAAACCTCATCCCAAGCTTGTGCCCTTTCTTGACAGCGACAAGGGTAATAGTGGTTCATAATTTGTTGGATTTGAGAATTATCTTGGCGTATGCTGTAGTGGACATATCTCCTATGAGTATGAGATTCACAAGGACAGTAGGTAAGAAGGAAAACGGATTTACCAAAAAGTATCAATCCCGATGTTGTCCCATATGCTTAACCGAAACCATCAAAGGCAAAGTGCAAGCATCAGGATTGGCCTCAACATAGCAGCAGTTGATTGGAATGAGTGTTAAGCATGTTGCTTCTGGTCTATTTTCCCCGTTCATATCATTCTGTCCTCTCAAACTAATCATTCTACCTTGGACCCACCTCTATTTGTTTCCAGCTTACAAAGCCACCTTTTGGGTATGCCATTTTTGAGCCGTGTGCCACCCCCTCAAACTCTTTCCCATAGATTTCAAAATAATAATTGCCAACCCCGTTTTGAAATGATTTTCCAACTTTTGGTTTTTAAAATGTTTTCAAGTCATCAAATTTTCCATCCTTAGGGTTTTTTAGATACCAACATCTCATTTTTAATAAAATTTGGTCGCCATTTTCTTTTTGGCGAGCCACTTTCGAATTTTCTTTGATTTTCAAAATGTTTTAAAATAAGTGTGAATTTATTTTTTGTAATTCTTGTTGATAGAATTTACGAAATTAATTCATATAAAAATAAATGGGCTTTGGTGGGGGCCCGACATCAAATAAATTTTCTTCAAAATAAAAATGAATTTGAATGAAATGTCGACATGCGTGCTATTGGTGTTTCTTCCTATTTGGTGATATGAGTGACATGCTTTATGTTCATTACTATGCACTAACCCCCTTTTGTGATAGCGAGTTGCCGTTTGCTGATCAGGTACGCATCCACTTCCACTTTGGTTATTCTCTATGCATATTCTAATACTCATATGTGCATGAGCGATTCAAGTATTCATTGATTTTCTCGTTGATTGCCATGTCAACTTCACTTTATTAGTAGAGACCCGACTTTAGGGACTTAGAGGGGTGCTACGGTCTTTACCGTACCTTCCCAATAAATAACCTGACCCCCGAACCCGATCTGGTTTTTCGAAGATCACCTTTTCCAAAATAAGGAGTCGCATTTAGGGTTTTCTTTCTTATTTTGTTTACCCTTTAAAATAAAATAAAAATAAGTGGCGACTCCAAGTCATTTTTGAATAAATAAAATCATTTTAAAATAAAAATTAAGCTCGCCATCGAGTGGGAAACGCATGAGCCGAAATGCGGGATTCACAAAAATATTGGTTGAAATATTGAAAATACAAAAAAAAATTATAATAATTAGTAACAATATGGAATTTCACAGCTTTCACTAATTTTTTAGTAATTTTGATTTTTTGCTTCTCTTTCCTGGCTGCTCTCATTTGCTTCGTGTCTTTGCGGCTCAAAACACACCTTTCTCCTCTCTAACCCTCTCTAGAATGGCTCTCACTCAAGCTAGAATCCTTTCTGAAAAACCAACAAAACTTCCTTCTCTAACCAAACTCACTCTCTCTGTAACTCCTCCTAAGCTCTTTGCTACTCTTCACAACAATGAATACTCTCCTCTGTAGATGTCTTCTACGCTCTTCCCTTTTCTTCTTATTTTTCTCTCCAGTTACTCTCCAGAAAAAACATCTTCCTGCCAGTAACCAAAAAAAACCCTGCTCCTTATTTGTGTCTTTCTCTATTCTGGAACGCTTTGAATATGGGTCCATCACTGCTTGTGATTTTGAAGATCACGCTCTTGCTTCCTTTTGATTCCACCATATCCACCCCATTGGCATTTATGGAATGGAGTGAGATTTAACAGTTTTTTTTTTTCTTTTATACATGCTCTGTTTTTCTTCATCATCTCCTCTGTTTTTAGCATTTTTAGAATGTTGGGTATCACATTTGGACTGGCCATCTGGGTCGAGGTGTTTCTGGGAAGCCAAATATGGGATGACTGTTTTTGGGATCATTTCTGAGTTGGGCATCAAGGGATGACATAAACTGAGGATATTCAGACTTTTATCTGATGAGACTAGAAGGGTCAAGGCTGCTTTTGCTGGAAACGATGCTCTGAAGGTCTGGTGGATGAAGGGGAATGTAGTGAAAGGCTTCCTTCATGCAAAACCTTTGAAGATCATAAATCAGAGAGGCAATATGGGAATGAACCTGAGTCAAGTACACCTGATAAGCATATTTTGATAGGTGAAGAGGAAATATTTCCAAAGTTGGGGCATCCAAAATTGGCAGGAAATACCATCTAAGTTTATCCAGCTTTGATGCAGAAAATGATCCTAGAAGGAGGTGAAATGCGGATGAGGGTTCAACATGAGATGCAGCAATGCAGTCCCGTTTGCAATCACGGGCCCACATGTATAATTGTTATTTGCATGGCCATTTTTTTTTCTTCTCACCACTCTTTTAACCATTGTACCTATGAACAAATCCAATACCCTTCACGCCCACTGTCATCCATCACACTCACCTCTATGTTCATGTTGTTGAGATATTAGGAATGCTTTCCTTATATCATTATTTCCTTATATCATTTAATATTGAGATATTAGGAATATTGAGCTACTAGGAATATTGAGATATTAGGAAAGTTAAGATATTAGGATATTAGTTGTTATTTCCTTATATCATTCTTTCCTTGTATCATTCTTTCCCATTCTTAGAATGGTGATTACCCTCTATATATACTCTGTACATGAACAAATGAAAGTAATGAATGAAAAAACTACAATTTATTAATTTGAAGATGGTATCAGAGCCATGGAACTGAAATCCTGGATATTTTGTCGCTATGGTAGTCCAACAGCGGTCAACCATCCTAAGACAAGCCCTAATATTGATAAGTCAACCTTCAAATGCACTCACTGCAATAAGACTGGTCCCACCAGTCTGGATATCCCACAATTTCAAAGCAACTACTCTTGGTATGACCAAGAAAACAATAAGAAACCGAGGGTTTGAACCATGGACCTTTAGATCATGTTTAGGCTATCAACACTTTGTTATTAATTATAATAATCGTGATCAACGGAAGAAGGATTCCAAGAAAACCTCGACTGCAACTGTTGCCGAAATAAAAACAGAGGCTAATGTTGCTGAGAAAGCCTCTGCATTGGTAGCCGCTACTGATCATGGTGGTAAGTTTTTAAATACTTTTACACCTGTTATTAATAGTGCATGGATAATTGATTCTGGTGCTACAGATCATATGACTTTTGATTCTAGACAGGTTTCACCCCTTAGACCTTCCTCACAAAAAATTGTTTCCACAACCAATGGTAACACAACCCCAGTCATTGGGGAAGGATCCTTAACTCTTACTGATACTTTGAATTTGGATTCTATTTTAGTTGTTCCATCTTTAGATTACAATCTTTTGTTAGTTTCTCAAATCACTGCAGCCTTATCTTGTATTGTCATTTTTTGGCCTGAATTTTGTGCGATTAAGGACATCCAAACAAGACAGACGATTGGTTGTGGTATTAAACGGGGAAAACTCTATTACTTGGACTTGCAGTCAAAGGATTCAAATAAGTTGCAACAAGCCTTGATGGCAGATGGATCTGAGGGGGAAAAGAAAAAGTCTGAAATTTGGTTGTGGCATCGACGTTTGGGACATGCTTCCTTTGGTTATTTAAAAAAATTGTTTCCTAGTTTGTTTGCAAAGAGTGATATTTCTGGTTTCCGTTGTGATATTTGTGAATTGGCTAAAAGCCATCGTGCTTCGTTTCCGTTAATTTTGAATAAAAGTCCGTTTCCTTTTATGGTTATACATTCTGATGTTTGGGGCCCGTCCAAAGTCCCAACTTTGAGTGGCTCACGTTGGTTTGTTACTTTTATTGATGATTGTACCAGAATGACATGGTTATGCTTGATGAAGACCAAAGATGAAGTGAACTTGTTGTTTAAAAAATTTCATAAAATGATTGAAACTCAGTACAATGCAAAGGTTCGGTTTTTGCGTAGTGATAATGGTGGAGAATATCAAAGTTCTGATCTTCAAAAGTATTTGGAAGGACATGGCATCATTCATTAGACTACTTGTTCCAATACACCCCAGCAAAATGGAGTCGCTGAACGAAAAAATCGACACTTGTTAGAGGTTGTTCGTGCTTCCTTGATAGCAGCAAAAACACTGATATCTTATTGGGGAGAAACAATCACATCTGCCGCATACTTGATCAATCGGGTACCTTCGAGCTCAATTAACTTTCAAACACCTCTCCAAGCTCTTACTAATACTGTAGTTGCCCCAACCGTCCCAAATCTACCTCCTCGTGTTTTTGGTTGCGTGGCATTTGTGCATCTACACAAGCACCAACGCACCAAGTTAACTTCCCATGCATTGCAATGTGTGTTTGTTGGATATGCATTGCACAAAAAGGGATATCGATATTACCATCCTCTAACTCGACAAATGTATATTACAATGGATGTGGTGTTTCAAGAAGATTCAATGTATTTTTCATCTGAGTCTGAACTTCAAGGGGAGTACCATAAGGAAATTCAGACTCTCGATTATGATTATCATATCTCTGAGAAAGATGAATCTAGACAATCTGAACTAGTGAACCAGGAAGTGGGTGAGTTGGATATGAGTGGTCAACAATTTGGGTCTGAAGATGTCTTCACTGAAATACCAAACCAATCATCGTCTGTTGAGGGTGTTCTTAATTTGGAACCTGATCCATTCATGAAACGGTTACCACATCGTCATAATAGAGGTATTCCTAAACCCACATATGAACCTGAATTGTCTACTAAAGTCAAATATCCCATGAGCAACTATGTGTCTACCCATCGTTTGTCTGAATCAAATAAGTCATTTGTAAATCAATTATCTACTGTAGCTATTCCTAACAGTGTGCAGGAAGCCTTAGCTGATCCAAGGTGGAAAGCAGCCATGAATGAAGAGATGAAATCATTGTAGAAGAATGAAACATGGGAACTCGTAGAATGTCCACCAGGAAAGAAGCCAGTTGGGTATCGTTGGATCTATACTATGAAGTACAAGGCAGATGGTAGTATTGAACGATTTAAAGCAAGACTGGTAGCAAAAGAGTACACTCAAACTTATGGAATTGACTACACAGAGACATTTGCACCTGTAGCTAAGATCAACACAATTCGAGTATTACTGTCTTTAGCTGCAAACCTAGATTGGCCATTACAACAATTTGATGTGAAAAATGCCTTTTTGCATGGCGAGTTATCTGAAGAAGTATATATGGATCTTCCACCAGGATGCATGGTGTTAGAAAAGCAATGTCAGAAGGTGTGCAAATTGAAGAAGTCATTGTATGGGTTGAAGCAATCCCCAAGAGCATGGTTTGGAAGGTTCACAAAGTCAATGAGAGCTTTTGGCTATCGTCAAAGTAATTCAGATCACACTTTGTTCCTAAAAAAGCAACATGGTAAGATTACGGCACTCATCGTATATGTGGATGACATGGTAGTTACAGGAAATGATCCTGAAGAAAGAAAAGCTCTACAAAATTATCTATCTAGAGAATTCGAAATGAAAGATCTAGGTCCTCTAAAATACTTTCTTAGGATTGAAGTTTCTCGATCAAGTGAAGGAATTTTTCTGTCTCAAAGAAAGTATGCCTTAGATTTTTTACAGGAGACTGGAATGTCGGGATGTCAACCTGTTAATACACCAATAGAAGAAGGTTTGAAATTGTGTATTGAGCCTAATCAAGTATCAACCGATAAGGAAAGATATCAGAGACTTG
This sequence comes from Vitis cinerea var. helleri x Vitis riparia, assembly GCA_946000715.1. Classification (NCBI taxonomy): domain Eukaryota; kingdom Viridiplantae; phylum Streptophyta; class Magnoliopsida; order Vitales; family Vitaceae; genus Vitis; species Vitis cinerea var. helleri x Vitis riparia. Next base: position 12,447,013 of record OX253994.1, read on the forward strand.
TGGGGAGATTAATGTACTTAGCTCATACAAGACCAGATCTTGCTTATGCATTGAGTGTAGTGAGTCAATACATGCATAATCCTGGAGAACAACATATGAATGCAGTCATACGTATTTTGAGGTATTTGAAGAATGCTCCTGGGAAGGGAATTTTGTTCGCTAAAAATGTTGATCATCAGAGTATACAAGTCTATACTGATGTTGATTGGGCCGGTGCAGTGGATGATAGGCGATCTACATCTGGTTACTCTACCTTTGTAGGTGGTAATCTTGTGACATGGAAAAGTAAGAAACAGAATGTCGTCGCTCGTTCAAGTGCAGAAGCGGAATTTAGAGGTATGGCTCTAGGACTTTGTGAGGCATTATGGCTAAGACTCCTCTTATAGGATTTAGGTTACCTATCTAGGCAACCAATCTGATTGTTTTGTGACAATAAAGCAGCATGTGATATTCTCATAATCCAGTACAACATGATCGTACAAAGCATGTCGAGGTGGATAGATTCTTCATTAAGGAAAAGTTGGATGATAAGATTGTGGAATTGCCTAAGATTCGATCAGAAGATCAATTGGCCGATATCCTTACCAAAGCTATCTCAAGTCAAGTGTTCTCAAAATTTTTAGACAAGTTGGGCATGTGTGACATCTATGCACCAACTTGAGGGGGAGTGTTGAGATATTAGGAATGCTTTCCTTATATCATTATTTCCTTATATCATTTAATATTGAGATATTAAGAATATTGAGATACTAGGAATATTGAGATATTAGGAAAGTTGAGATATTAGGATATTAGTTGTTATTTCCTTATATCATTCTTTCCTTGTATCATTCTTTCCCATTCTTAGAATGATGATTACCCTCTATATATACTCTGTACATGAACGAATGACAGTAATGAATGAAAAAACTACAATTTATCAATTTGAAGACATGTCTCCCATTTCCATTCGACCACAAATCCCTATCTAACCAATCACCATTTTCCATCATTCAATATTCATCGAATCCCTTTCTCTCACCATTCTTAACTCAATCCAACACTAATCCATACGAGCAAGGCTGCCTTCATTTCACTACCTCTCAATATTCACACCCATTGTTATACCCATTTCCTACTCATGCACATTTTCCATACCCACCTTTCATCCTCCTCATGCAAATATCCAAGCCTATCACCTTTAACCCTCCATCTCACCATACCCTTAAACCCACCTCTCTCTCTCTAAGTCTTCATTCTTCAATGCCATACTCTTCACAGTCAGCCTACCTTATATCATCGCACCCACTATCAGCTGCTTAGTCCTCTATCATGCCATCTTTCCACCCTTCATACCCACTGAACTTGACCACCCCAATACCCCCACCCGCTCAGCTCATCACCTTCTAGACTACGCTGTCAACCTGCCTTTAGGTTTATTTCCTTCCCATTCTCCTTCGAGTGAAGACCTACTATGCATGGTCACCTTATAGTGAATCCTTCAAGGGCCACGTGGGAAAGGTGTTTCAGATACATCATTCGTTATGGATATCGGGTTGCTCACCAGGAGGCTAACTCTTTTAAATCTAAAACTTACTAAATGAGTGAAGATTTTGGAGGGTGTATGGGCCATATGCCGATGTATGTTGTTGCCTTTTTGCTTGTGCATGATGTTTGATTATTGAATCTCCTATGGACTGCAACAAGTAAGAGGCTTTGAGAATCAAAGTAATCGCAGAAAAGAAGATGCAAAGTTGCGACTTCATTGGAACTTGTTATATGGGGATATTAACTGAATCAGGTGATAAGTTCGTGCTGACGATGATCCAGATGCAAGATGAAGTTGTGAAGTTTAGAAAGCAGTTAAGACTTTCATGCGCGTGATTATACTGATGAGCAGAAAGGGTTTGGGCGCCTGAAGCGTTTTAGGTAAATGCCTTGAGAAGCGGAAAGTGAGAAACTCAAGTTTGGTTATTGAGGAATATTAGTCCACTACTACCTCCGTCGGAACTTTAAGATTGCCACCCCAACGTAACACCGGTACTAGAATCCGACCGATCAAGAGTCATTGCCTCATAATCTAAAACACCAGATTTTCACCTGCTTCATTAAGCTCCCTAACCATGACACTCAGTCCATAGCCATTACCGTCGCGATGTGGAACAGCTGGAACATGGTGAGGCACTGCCCGGAAACGCTCGTCACTGTCATGGTTGTTGGGGACAACGTGCTGACCATTATATCATTGTTTGGGCCATGGCTGCTTCTGAAAATTGAGGCGTTATACAACATTGGACCTCCACGCCTAGGTTAAGGTTATGATCTTATGGGCTGTTCTGAACTAGGTTTGCGGACTGAGAAAAGTGAATCATTCAGGGGTTCAACCAGAAAAGGCTATTTGTCACGACCCAAATTCCTGACGACCCAAAATTTGACCCGTGACCCCAGGTCAAAGGTTTGACCCTAAGGGTTCCTCCTATTCCACGTTGGCAGTCAACCAAAACACTCTAGATTTTTTTTTTCATACATCCCACTAGAATTCTCATAAACTACAATATCCCAAAACTACTTAAAACAACAAAGTTAAATAAATATTCATTATAGTCCAAAAATAAAAGTTCACAATTAACAACTTAATCAAAATAAAGCTTCATAACAAATCCATAAGTCATAATTACTAAAACAAATTCCAAAATAAAAAAAAAACTCAATAACAGAAAATGCCACGCTCCACTAGGCCACTCCAGGAGCATCCTGAAGTCCTCCATGCCCCACCTGTGGATCCTCAGGAGAGATATCTGCATCTAAAAAGGTGTAACAAGAAAGGGGTGAGCATTTCCACATTGCTCAATAGGATGCCTAACACCCAAGGGTTAAGGGGATTACTAAGTTCCAAAGAATACGAAAAGAACACTTCAACACAAAAGGAACAATTCAACAGTATCAATCAAACCACATAGTTTAATATCTAATATTATACACAATTTCACAATATTCAACAATTACATGAATGCACATGAACGTGTGATACACAGTTATACAATGCACTATTGTTCTCGGGCTTTCACCGAAGGATACGCGTTTGCACCCAAATACACTCCCCATTCGGAGTCTTCCCGAGGTAACTTTTGGGTCTTTCACCCTAGGGATCTCTCTCCCTTCTTAATTCGCCCCACACGGCTTTCACTTCTCATCACTATTTCATTTTTTTCCACTTCATACACTTTTCACAATCTTCATAATTTTATTTATTTATTTATTTTTTCCACATAACCATGATGCAAATGAATGCCACAATTCCAAGGTTCCTCAATAGTTTCAACAATCTCAACATTCCCTAATAATCCAATAAAATAATTTCCCACATTAAAATTTCCGATAATATCCCAAATAAATATTCAAAAATCTGCATATCAAAAATCTTGAAATTTTACCACACTTACAGAATTTTTCAACCATTATAATAATTTCTAACATTCGAAATTAACTAACTTTCCACCATAAAAATTCCAAAAATATTCTAACTAATGCCCAAAAATTCACAATCACTATTTTTGAAATTAAACCCTAATTTCGAAAATTTTCAATCCTTCTAATAATTTTTAATATCCAAAATTAACTAACTTTCCACCATAAAAATTCTGAAAATATTCTAACCAATGCCCAAAAATTCACAAATCACTATATTTGAAATTTAACCCTAATTTTGGAATTTTTCAACCCTTCTAATAATTTTTTAACAATTCAAAACAATTAATTATCAATCAAAATCAATTTCCCGCAATTACAAAAATTCCAAACAAATTCCAAATAATCCATAAAAATTCATACAACACCCATAATTCCTACTCAACTCATAATGACAATATTTACAATTTTTTTCAAAGGAAAAACACATTAAATTGAAGTTTTAGGGTTAGGGTCCCCTACCACAGATCTAAGAATTCAGCTGCTAAAAATATGATTGGCCATCGTAGGATTGTTCCTCTCGTCGAGTAGAGCAACCCCTCAAAATTTGAGCCGAAACGGAGGTCGTTTGACCACCCAAACGGGCTGTCAAAGCTTCGGCGAGGTGAAATTTTCCACAGTGTTGCCGCCCCCCTTTCTCCCACGATCTGCTATTGTTTCCCTTCTTTTTTACTAAGCCCATTTCTTTTCCTTTTAATCCACTTACCAAATAGCCCACTCAAGCCCATTTCTTTTCCTTTTAATTCACTTACCAAACAGCCCACTCAAGCCCAGCCCAAGTTAAAAAAAAAAACTCAATATCTACCTCCCATTTTTCTTTTAAAACTCTATTTCATTCAAGCCCAAATTAATTCCTTTTCATTTTTTTTTTCTTTTCTCTTTATTTACATTTGGTTATTTTCTATTTCCAATTTCATTTCATTTTTTTTTTATAAAACACACAATTTAATATTTTCTCAATTTTATTAATAAGGAATTTAATTTAATTTAATTTTTTTAATTCTAATTAATTTTAATTAATTAACTTTTCATTTTTGTTT